>OY757236.1:124401488-125784300 GCA_963583995.1 Xylota segnis | reverse complement strand
TGTTGTATTTTGCTGTAGAAGAGTTCCCGTTCCATGATTCACTTTTACTGAAGGAGTGGTTATCAACAAGAGGAACCATGGAACTCTCGATACATAAACCAGGCTGTGTGGGCCGGTGGTCAGAAATTTGTTTTGGATTTCGATAGTTTGCGTTGAATGTATCTATCAACAACAATTTGTTTTAGCATATTCGGTGAGAGTATACTAAGTCTTTGGTTTTGAAGTACCAGTTGCATCGGTTGATCAAAGTTTTTGCATTACTAAGCCTAAAACTGAAACTTTCCCATCAATCTTAACGATCACCCGGTTCAGATATTTGTCCCTCTTTTGCGATCAAAGCAAAGCAAACCTCCCCTCAACTTATGACATACATATGTATGTACATTGTAAACATTGATTCACACCAAACAACTGGCACACAAGCCTATTTCCGGTTATTTTAAAAAACAAACAACTCACCTGATATACTGGTGACGATATGTGAAACGTATTCGGTACTTGAAATAGTGACAGTAAAATTGTCATTAGGAACTGCCACTTGCCAAAATGGCCCACCAAATCCCCGATGACATCAGTCTCTTCTCCGTCTTCACCGTGCATCCCGTGTCCTCGGCGATGATGTTTCTCACCTGCCTTATTCAAAGCCAGATTCGATGATGTCAAATTGGCATTATTAGTTGCAGTTATGGTAGGTGTTGTGGCAGTGGTTGGTGATGTTCCGCCAGTCGAATTGATCGTCAACGATGGTGATGAGGATTTTATTTTCGCCGTCATCTGTACTGTTGTAGGCAATCGTGTGCTGTCATTTTCTGGGGACGGTTTATTTGTTGGCATCTTGTGGAATTTGACTAGAATCAAAGGAAAAAAAAGATTTTTATTTAATAAATTAAATGTTATTGACAGCTCAAGAGAGAATACATCTACGATTGTGCAAAATGTCCCACTTTCTGTGGAACGTGCCAACTTTATAATTGACTTCTCACTGATTTTATCTACTTAGCGAGATAACACAGAACAATCTCAAGAAACACTTCAAGACCACTCGCACAATGATAAATAGATACATTGACATTTCGTCGAGAATCCATCGTTCTGTCTGCGCTCTTTAGATTTTTAATTATATTTGATGTAAGATAATCTAATAAACTTTGCGAATAAAATAATAAATTAACAACGCACGACATGTAACCTAGTCTGCACTGATTGACACTTACAACAGTGTGTTATGGAAGTGATTACAATGTTTACCTGTCATCGGTTATTGTTAAACAATATTATAAATACAAATATAAATGTTCTCAGCGGGTGCAAATAGATTGCAATCTTGAGAATATCAACGGATGGTTATTTATGTGTCATTTATTGATTATGGCGGGCGCTGTGAATTAGGTATTTATTTATTGATCTCTCCTCATGGCGATGTTGTTGATTGATTAATTGCGATTGCGACCTCCACCAACCGATGAATGAGTAGATACGACGTGAGTTGAACTCTCGTATGGGCCGTTGCGGTGAGGGTGGTTTACATGAATGCCTTTGGGGTGAACTAAATAGATAGGAATCAATTGGAAATGTATTTTTGCTTTATTCGTATCGAAATAAATATTCAATTTAAATATTGAAAATGGTGACACGATTTGGACCTTGTTTAACCAACGGATAAGGCAATTGTTTTTGGATGGATACATCATTAAGATAATATAGACACATTCACCTATAGAGGACTGAAAATAAAAGAATTCATATAATTCAAAGCGCGAGCCATTCTTATTACTGAGCAAACCAAAGTTCGTTTGAAATGATGAGAATCAAAAAGGAGGTACATTCTTTGTTATGCCAGAAAGCATTTGTTCATGTTTTGCATTAGATCAAGCGATTGTTTTATGGGTGGATAGAGGACCAAGATGCAAAAATATAGGAGATACAGGATTGTTATAGTTATTTATACAACGCAAGGGATTGGACCTTTCAGTAAGGACTAGAACAGAAGAATGATGGAAGGATTACCATATATGTATATTGTAGAGGAGTTCAATATCAATACAAAATCTTTTCAGAAAGAAATAATAATCATTTGCAATGCAATAACAAAATGTCAAGCAGATCTTTGAAAACAAATGAAGTATGTAATGCACTTTGCACATTGCTGTGGCTATCTAAGCCAAAACCCCATATCCATCAGTATAATCCCTTCGGTAAAAACCACACACCCTCTGTGAACTGCTTACAACATAATCTGACGACAGTACAACACGTCCACATCCACAAAACCAACGATGTCATGATTCCATGTAATCCTTTAAACCATAGCAAAGCATAGCACGTGCTCAAAACGACCGTCAATAAAATCACATCACTCATTGACATTGAACCACGTACACAGTTACAAGCGCGCCCATCCCAGTAAACCCAACCTCAACTGTGTTGAGTTGTCACGCTCAAGGGCTATAAAAACCCACAATTGTCCAATGCTAAAGCAAATTCATGATTTAAATCAATTTCAAGGATCCACTTCATTCCGAACTAGACAAAGACGTTTGTCCTTCACATTGATTGACCATACTAACGGCGAGCTCTCCACCAGCGAGTGTACTCTACACCGATGTGCACAAGATGCATAGTTCCTATTTTCAATTTAATAATTAATTATCATTCTCACATAAACCACATATACCACCACATCACACCATGGGGGAGAGCAGGCGGAAGGAAGAAGAACATTTCTTATCATCAAAGCCAGCAGAGCACACATGCAACTGGTTGAATCCCTGAACTTCGACGTGTACCTTTCTAATGTCATCAGCGTACAAGGATACCCATACATGTGGGTGTGTTGATGTACGATATGGTATTATGTCCTTTTACACTGTCTCCAGGTAACATTGCGGTTTTTATTTAATTAGCCCTTGACCTGTGTATGTGTGTATGGATGTTGGTTTGGGGTTTTCATTCACCACCCCCACTTCAAGGATGTGTATCATACCCAAGAAGATGGCTTTATCCCTACGTCTTGGTATGTCGTTAAATTTTATTGCCAATAAATTTTGTGGTTCATGTTTGAGAGGATGTGTCACATGGGAGAACACCAGCAGAGGCCAAGTATTAATTTTCACACAATGTATTAGACTGGTTAATGGATAATTGGTACTCTTGTCGATGATTATAGACACTTAAGGTGCTTGATAGGTATTGCGTGGGTATTAAGAGAGCGAGTTGGTTGAAGATATCCTCGATAGGGATTTACTTGTGGAATAGATTGGAAAAATAAGGAAAATAAATATGAGGACACTTAGGCTTTTTATGGATTAAGTACGTCTATTTTCTTATATTCTTTTTTGAACCAAACAAGGATATTTTTCCTTCGTAGGATCGCACTATTAAAATGCAAAGTCCAACGAAATACTTTCAAGTGAAACTTATGGAAAGATCGTGTCATTGGAAATGATGAGAATCAAGAAGAAGGGATCATCTTCTTACTTGAAAGCAGATTATGCGATGAATTTTAAATGAGAAAGGATGAAAAGAGGACCCTTCTGACATTTTGCCAGCAAACGATCCAAACAGAAAAAGTTCAATTCGACACTAACCATCTACGTCTCGATTTTAAGGACCTATATGATAGTCTGTATAGAGAGTGGGAGAGAGAAAATTTTAAAGCACTATCATCTTCCAAGGAGGGTATCCACATTGTTGTCCAGAAGTTGATGGTCTTTGAATGGCTTGGTAGAAGCTATTATTTTCTTTTTGCCGTACTGCCAACAACATCTTCCATTTGCGATACATTCGTAAAAGACTATAAGTCGTTCCGCTTTGTTATCATTCCCTTGCCTAGCCTTGTTTCAGGTGCATTTTTACTAAGATGTCGAAATTGATTCTAAATTCGTTCATTTGGTTTCATCGTGTTGGCCCAGTCCTTTATCTATTATCCTTACATGTGTCGAACACATGTCATAAGCGATATTGTCCTTTTAGTTTCAACAAGGAACAACAAGTGATAAAAGTATGCAATCATGTGGTACACCAAATTGGGTTGAAAGCTGTGGTACACCAAACTATTGTACAATATTTTCTACAAAGGTATTCCCCTAGATATACATATTATCTCTCACGGAAGTCTTACGGCTTTGTATACTAATTCATTTACTTGAAATTCAAAGAGAACAAAGCCTTTTTTGACTTAGAAATACCAGTCTACTTAGGTACTAGCGAGACTTTGAAACTACCAACTAAACCAAAGTATTTCAAATCACGTTCAAACGAAGACCATTGCCAGAAATTTAAGCTATTTACAGGACAGGTTAAGTCCTCTTCGCGCAATGATGCTCTCATCTCCAACATACAACTTAAGATTGTGTTCATCGACTGATTCGATGCGATGTAGAGGCATTTGGAGCACGATTGAGTCATCTTTTTGGGCTCCGTGATTCTTTCTTTCTGCAGCTCCGTCCCATTACATTCCTTTTTTTTAAATTCCATGCCATAGTTCATTGAGTAATATTTTACCTTTCAGAATTTCGACAAATTGTCAAATTTGTACGTACCAAGCACAAAATTTTAGGTTTGTACTGACAACCTATGTATATTTGAACAGCAAGGTATATACTTTCCAGAATCCTTTGCAAATCCTGTCCTATAGAGAGAAAGTTCAATCTCTACCCATTCAGCAAACATATACTAAATACTAATAGAGAAAACCATCTTTAAGTGATTACTCCCAGTTATCCTTTCTAGCCCGCATTTCCTAATCACTTACCTTCTCCGAGAATGCGGCTCGTTTTCACTTCGTTAAAACAAAAACCCATCCCGCATTTGACTGTCAAAATCAGCTTAATTTGTTCAATTCAATTAATTCCTCGAAACTTAATTTCCCTCTTTACAACTCGAAGAGTCCTTAAGCATTATTTTTTTTGTCTTGTGTAACTCGCAACCCCACCATTGTTTCTTGAACCTCTAATCGTCAGCTTAAAAGTATCGCATTCACCACAGAACAATGGCATTTAACTTAAAACCAAAAAGAAGCAGAAGGAGAATTAATAATACTCTCGGCAGCATGCACATTGAGCTCAAGGAACAAAAAACAAAAAAAAAACGTTGACCATCGGACAATAAATAACAGACTTCTCCTCCATCCATCCTTGTGCTAAACGATACCAGTCAATCACATTAACGGATTAAACAATTCACCAACCAAACAAAAGGAGAAAAAAAAAATAATACGAAACTGGAAATCAAATGACGGTAAATGGGAAAAGCAATAAAAGCCACACAAAACAAAAGAAAGGACGACGAACGACGACGACGACTACGATGATTAAGAAGAAGAAGTGAGTTCGTTATTCCTCTTGATTGAACTGCAGCAGAGAGCGGTGTGGTTCTCGTTCTCGGTTAAAGTTCATCCCGTTCCGTTATTTTTCTGGATCTTATTGATCTCCATCGATTTGTGTATCACATCTACTTTGGGGCCATGGAGAATGAGTGCTCCTACGGCTAATGGTTTGGTTTTGGAGCTTGCTCCCTGCGGTGGTCAGTGAATAATCCTTGAGAAGGATCCCTTTTACCTGTGTGTGTGTTACAAATGCAATCAATTTAGGGAACGAAATCAACTTTATTTTCTTCGGAAAGAAAAAGTTTCCAATTGACTGAATGATCACAATGGTTACTCTGTGTGTTTGTGTGTTTGGATGGGTGGGTGCGTAGCTAAGGATATGAGTTATATCCCGTGATTTGGGTCAGAAATAGACGGAGGCGAACGAGACGAAGGACTTTTATTAACAGGATTATGTGATTAGAAAGTTGTCTGCGTTGCGTGTTGCACAGATTAGAAAGAGCTGTGAATAATATCGAGTCTTGAATGGGAATGAACCAAAGGAACTAAAATAGAAGGATGGCGGGTCGGTTTTTATTTTCGGGACTGGCAATGGGTGGTCTCGGGAATTGAGTGACAGTTGAATAATCCATTAGCAAAAAACACCGACTTTTTTTTGTTATCTTAATTAAGCTTTTGATGTTAAGCAAAAGGGGGATAAGTTAGAAATTGTAGTTTCCAGCAAATTGTACAATGAAACTTATTGCCCATAAACCAATTATTAACAGTCGGAAGCAGTTTTGCTAGAAGAGAGAAAAAACTGCCATTGTTTGACTCATTTCCATAGCATCTGATACATACCAAAGAATTTCAAGTTGAAAATCACTAGCTCTTCATAGTATATAATTTGACGGCTCATATGCTTTCATTGGGCATCGGTGGGCGCCGTGGCTCAGTGGTTAGTGCGTTGGACTATGAAGCATGGGGTTCGATGTTCGAATCACAGTCGGAACAGCTAAAAGTTTTTCACGACCCTACCTCTCGCGAGCGTCTGACAATCATCCGAGAGTACAACTGTCATGAGAAAGCTTCTCAAATAACAAATTGCCCTTCGGACACGGCATTAAACAGTAGGCTCCTTCTATTCGCGCAAAGAATATAACACGCACAACACGAAGCTAAGAAGCTATGCCCTGGGTCCCACCGACCTGTTGCGCCAAGTATTTATTTATTTATTCATATGCCTTCATTGAATCGATCTCTATTTATGGGAGTTTAATCCATTATCGTATGCTCTGTGAAGTTGCCTGTGCTGTGACTTCAATCTTATGCTGAAGCAGGTAGTGTGAAGCTCAGGTTTTTAAATAGGCGAAATTGGCTACGAGAATTTACAAGGAATTTTGGCCACTCTACATAGGGTGCACCTTCCAGACTCTTAGTGCTAGATGATAGACTAAAAATTATAGGTTTGTATGTCCCTAGGATAGGTATGCCGGGTTATCTAGATTTTGTAGATATATCAAAGAGAACGCTGATATTTTCAAGAAGAAAATATCGTTGGGCGTAGAGGTTAGTGTCGGCCAGGGCCTAAATTAAGCGATTCGAAGAAATGCTTTTCCATTTCGTACATGAAAAATCTTCGGTTACAGGATATATGCTACACAATCCATGATAGTCAGATATCCGTGACATTGGCTATAGTTATTGTTTCTGATGAGGTGCCTGAGACACGGCAGCCTTACATTCCCTTCGATCCCGTCACTAAGGCATTCGCGATAGCTTGGTACTTAAAACGGAGGTTGGGTCTCTTTGTCATCCCGAAGCTGGGTGTTGTGATTCAAAGATCCTCTTTGCTGGAACAATATTGTCCATTCGCTCGATGTGGCCGAGCAAGTGTAGTCGACGTAGTAGTAGTAGTAGTAGTAGTAGTAGTAGTAGTAATTTTATTCATTTTTAACTTAAAGCTATTTAACAAAAAAAAGATTTCAATTCATATAAAAAGAAAAAAATGGAATAACAGTTTTCATTCTTTAACTTAAATAGTTAGTGGTGAATGACACATCAAGGCTATTTTACATATAATTTACATCTGATGTGGGGTTACATCAATCATTGTTTATTTAGTAAATAATATATATAAAAAAAAGAGATAATAGAAAAAAGAAAAAAAAGTAATTCAGAACTTCAAAAAAAACGTAAAAAAGTAATTCAGAACTTCAAAAAAAACGTATTTGGACTTTTTGGACTACATTCACATCTTGGTATAAAACATAGAGTTCGCGATTTTATCTTTTCCTCCAATCGCCCTCCTTACATACGGAACCGAAAATTTGACGGAGTATTTTTCTCTTGAAAGTGCCCAAAATCTGCTCTACTTTCTTGGAATAGAGTCATATCTTTCGGATTAAGACTCTATCTACAGGGTTTGGGTTTTATTGTAACCTTAATCGTACGTACAAGTTTAAAATTATTTCCTAACTTTGCGTTCTGGATTAATAAACTTGTGTTTTGTTTCCTTTTCATTTGAATTGGTTCGGCACTTAGTAAAGGAAACCTTTTCACAAACGCTCTTTCGATTGCTTACCTTCTTTCTATTCGAAAAGGAATTTAGACCGTTTTTAATGGATTAATAGCCAGTTTTTGTTCTGTCATCTTATGCTTAAGATCACAGATAAGACTACCATTTTCGAGGGATCGGAGTCGCGGTTTGAGATCCTAAGACAATGTATGGCAAGTGATTAAGGCCTTTTTGTATACGACGGGGTTAACTTGGTTCAAAATTATATTTCCATTTTTACTTGGCGCCAATAGTTTACAAATCCAAGCATTACCATGCATTATTTCGTACAAAAATCAGTGTGGGAGGTCTTGAATTATATCACAAAACTCTTAATATTAAGTCTGCAAGGTGTGGAATTTTCGCGCGTAAAATTTTCAAAATGTTTATACAAATTCGCTTCGAAAAATCTCATTAACTGGATAAATGTGTTTATAAAATTAAAGACTTTACGATCGAAATGCCGCTTTAATTTTCAAATATTCAAACCATCCGGCAGCGGCGGCGTCTAAAATAAAAACCCGCTCACAATATGGCAGACAATTTCAATTGCAATAAACTATTCCGCCAACAAATTATAGCTCGATAAATTTTCATTTTCACTGCTAAACGCGTTGATTCGCTCAGGATCCTAAAAATAGTCCTCCTCCGTGGGAACAAAGTAACAAAAAAAAAAAAAAAACCAAAAACACAAAAAACCGACAAAAGAGTGTAAATTCGAATCCTCTCCAGACGTGTTCACTCTTAATTAACTCTGCCAACAAAAAAAGGAAAAAAAAGTCCAATCAAACACCAACAAAAAGATACAATCCGAGATATATTTTTAGATCTGATTAAATTGCGTGGCGGCGACAAAGTACGGCACCAGCCAAAGCAACATCTCTTGCTATGGATTTTTTCTTAAAACTTTCGACGAGAGACCAATGATTTGTCTGCGTGAATTTTTGAGAAAATAATGAAAATAAAAACAAAAGCAAAATTTTCAAAATATTTCAAAGGACAACCGAAAACATAGGGAAACCATGCAGAGAGAATAAATTGATCGAGCCACGCGTAAACTTTTAAGAATCATACAAAAAAAAATTCAATTCTTGTTTATATAACAAAATACGTGGGAATGTCGAGACGGTTTTTTGAAAAAATATCAACCCTCGGGTTAATTATGACATTCTAAATGCTCCACCTTTCACAGGCGAGACCGTTGTAGAATGCTGGAACTTTTGACACTACTTTGGCTGTCAAAAGATTAATGTAAGCCATAATTTATTTGACATGGTTTTCAAGTGAATTGTCCATTTTGGATTTATCGCCGCCATATGGCCATCTGTCAATTAGTGTTAATAATAGTTTTAGGGCGACCAAATGATTTAAGGCTAATTTGTGTGTTTTTAAACAAAATTTATCATGTGTTCCTTCTTTTTTGTTTTATTTAAGGGACTTTTTTATGTTTGTGTTTGTTGTTTTTGGTTGAAGGCCAGGAATCCACGTGAGTTATGGTGTGCTATAGGCAGCGCTATGCAAAGATATAAATTGTTTCATAAGCATGAAACTAATTCCGTAGAGTGTGTTGGAACAGTTTTCAGATGGTTGTATCGGGAGGCGGCGTAGGAGAACACTCAACTCTGATAGTATTGGGGAGAATACTCAACTGCTTTAGGGTAAGAGGTCAAAACCAAGCGTCTAGGAATATTTAGTGACGGGACGAACCAATTTTCTTAAAAATGATGCAAAATGTCTTGTCTTTAAGTCATAAAGGTGAAAGCAAAACAAGGCAATAGTTCTTATTTCATTTCTCAAAAGCACTAAGTATGTAAATGGGGTCAATTCCAAAGAAATAAGAAATATGTAGACTCAGGAGCATACACAGAGCTTCTTGTAGTTAACGACGAGGAAGACATGTCAGAGACAACTTCTAATGGTGGTCGGTTCTAAAACTTTCACGAATCTATTCACTAATCATGTACACCGACACAGAATCGGAGGAGTAAACATTGGACGAATCTGGCGACATTATTTAGTTCTATAAGAGTCCCTAACGAGGACTCCAACATCTCGCCTTGGGCGAATAGTCACGGCATGTCTGGCATTGGGCTTCGTTACTCGTTCCCCGACCAGATATTAAGAGTTTTTTGAAGCTTTGCCGGTAAACTGTTGACCAATAAGTCTCACATGCCTTTTCTGCTTTCCTTTCTCAGCATCGATAAGCAAGGGCAGACGGCTCGCACCATCATGATCCCAAGTATGAAGAAGCAAATATAGAAGCACCAAGCCTCTGAGGTCTTCCTGAACATAGAAAAGATTGATATGATTCACGAGAAGATACATGCTAGAGGACATCCGAGTACCGTTGTTAAGGACGGAGAATTGGACATAACAATTGAGGTGCAGAGTCTTGAAGTCATGCTAGAATACGAGCTAAGAGAATCACGAAAGTCAGAAGGATATAATGGACACCCGTAGGGCTTTGGTAAGTGGTGGATCTCGCAACCGAACCAAGTGACCGAAAGTATGCAATTTTGAACTGTTTTCCTACAACTAAAAGGCACAGTCGAAATGGCTGGTACCTGCATCAAAACTTCGTTCAAGGACCGGGCCGTAACGTGACCCAGGGTTATAAGGAATGAAATATAGGCGGGCCCTGAACACCTTGCAAGTACGGAGTATTATTTTCGACTTCTGAAATGAGAGGATGACAGTAGAACGCAGACATCTCAGGAGGATGGCAAAGAGATGCACCTCTAAAGATCACAAATCGATGAAAAACCTAGAGCTGGGGATTAAAAATTTCAGAAAATTGCCACTACCTTCGTGAAAACCGACGGACTTATACTGACTGATAGTATGCTTCCTTAAAGTAGCTACCTTCACGGGTAGGGAGGCACACATATGCAATTAATAGTGTTTACATTCATCTAGAGATAGTATGACAACAGTTCCTACAACTAACTAGTCCAAACGCCAAAGGCAATTAAATAAATGTGTGCTTACAAACTTTTGCAGAACTACCACCTCAACCACCCACGAATACCGCTCTAAAGTATGTCACACAGCAGACACACCGCCGCCCCCCAATTAATTTCGAAAAATTTTAAACCAAAATTCTCAACAAAAACACACTGCCGGCGCGTCATAAGACACTAAAATAACTAACGCCACACGTCACACCTCCCAATTAGTATGCATCCAACAAATTCGTTTTATTTCAATTAGAATTCGTTTGCAGCTGTAACTGCATTACGAATCCACGCTGTGTGCGGATAGTATGTCGTCGTTAGTCGTTAGTCGTACTAACATGCAAAAATGAAATAATTAAGATGCCCACACGATGAATACACGTTCATAGTGCTCCCGCTACCGGAATCAAAAGTTCCGCTCAGACAGCCGAGATTGACATGCTGAGGATGATATGTATAATTGATCGGCTCTCCATATTGTAGGATGTAGAGCTTGTAATAAAAATATTTACCACAGATTTGTTATGACAGACGAAAAGATACATTTTGTGTGGAAAAATATCAGCTGCATCTCCTCTTTAATAAATCGCCATGAACAAATGTTATTCCCTTGAATTATCCTTGCATAACTGATTGGTGCACTCCCAACGCCCTTGCAAAGCACGCACGCATACACACCCACCGACACGATGACAATCGAATCAGTCGCACGAACAAAGTTAATCATGTGTAACAGCACCATCACCAAAACCGCATCACACTCGCTCTCGGTGGTTTACGGCTGATAAAATTCCAGGCATCAATTAATTATTCCGAGGTCACCTATGTGGCTCTGCGCGACACACACATCTGTTGGACATCAATCCTTCCCAAAGGATTCACCTCACACCAGCAGTGTGTCGATGGTCGGATTTCATGCTATCGGCTCCACATCATGGGGCAACCGAGTGACGCGCACCAAAAAGGACTCAAATTTGTTCTCTGAAATTTGTTGCGCATTTTGAATTGCGATTTCAGCCAGGTTAAGGGGGCGGCATTGCATGGCATTGGGTTACTTTTCATATGGAGGTCATCGGTATATTTGAAATTCGACAAATTGACCACACATACCATAAAGGACATTCTACAGTCCTGTTCGCTGCGAGACTTGTGAATTATTACAGAGAGATAAATATGTAATTTTTTTTTCCTCCTAATTTGTGATAATTACCAGCTTTGATTGTTGAATTTATGGTTCGCTGGTGCTGTGCCATTAAATATTTAATTTTACTGTTTAAACATTTAAATGCCATTGCATGAAAGTCCACAGAAATTAGCGTCGCAGGCTGTAAACTGAAATGAGCGGATACATGCATGGAAACTGCGTTTCCGCAGTCATCGCCCTCGGATAAATGCCTCGCGCCAGATGGGTATACATATTGCATGCCTCGGACAAGCTGCAGTGAGTGACTTAATTTGAAAGATAATTGGCTCGATGCACTTAGGTGTTGATAATGTAATAAATTTTGAAGCAAAAATAAAGCAAATTTAAAAATTCTTTAATGTTTGGCAATTTATTTCGGAAGACGTGGTTCTCGGTTGGGAAAGTATTTTTGGGAAAATGTTTACGTACTGAACAATAACCTTCGTGGAATGCTTGATTATGGCCTCGTACATCGGTCCTTTGGGAAGACAAAGTCAATGTCTGGGAGTTAAGAGGAGCACAATGCTTTCATTTAAAACATTAGTGGAGTAGTGCTAAACATTTCAATTTAAACACTATGTGTTGACGTAATCGGTAGTATTTTGGAAATCGATCTTTCAAGCCTCAACCAAGTTCGGAGGATGGCCTACATCGGAATCTAAGGATCCATGAGAACGACATTTACTGCCACTCAGTCGCATTCTGCTGGATTTCTACTGCAATAGTTCTATGGAAAAATACAGAGCTAAATATAAAGGAATTAGGATTCTGATGATCAAAACCTTACGGTTGCTGCTTCGGCTCTACTCGATGGGAGTCTACAAGCAGGTTCACTGAAATTGACTATAAGATTCCGATACTGAAAAATGTTAGGAGGCATATTATCAGGATGCCAAAAAGACTTGATTGGTTGACTATTCCTGTACTGACTTATTTATATCGGCAAGGAGACAATGTCATCTTGGAATACCTAACAATACATAATGCAGAAACTCGGGAGACCAGAAAAAAAATGTGTAGAATTGGACAATGATCTGCTATGCGAATGTCCTACTCCCGTCTAAATGGAGAAGGAGGACTCTCTTTTTGCTTCTCACTTCATTACTACACACAACTGAAGTAAGAAAGAATGTCCTACCCCGCCTAAATGTGGAGGGTGGACTCCCTTTTCGCTTCTCACTTCTTTAGTGTTCTCAACTGAGGTGAGGAATCTCTTGAAATGTATCCCCCAATCTGGATTAAATCAGAGGTACCTAGGCAAGAGTGGTAGTATGAAGTTTAAAATGAATTCGAGCTGAAGGATCTTCCAAAATTCTTATCCTGTCTGAGAAATTCTTAGACAGTCGTTTATTCCACACTGCCACCTGGTAAGGGAATCCAATGCGCAAATCGTAATTTCCACGAAATTAATAAGTCCTGGAAATGTCTGCTCCTCCAAGTGTAAAACTCACATAGTCCTTGAATAACGTGACAAAATACTCCACAGAAGTGTTTTCGTCTACGAAATGTTTCGTAGGTAGGTACCATCAATAGTAGGCACCGACTTGGTTTCGGTCTCTAATTAGCATTTATATGGTTAACCAGGGAATATTTTAACCGACAAAAGCGTTTCACCTCCTGGTGAAGTAGTCGTTTGGGACATTTTATTTTTTCACAACATCGCTGTGACGTAAATGCAAACATGTCACGTATTAAACAAAATCCAAAATTAGCCCTAAAAACTGACCCTTACAACGATGCGTGGAAAACCCAAACCTACTGCATAGTGTATGTTCATTGAAAATTCTCTTAAAAATAAACTCATATGCAAAAATGTGCCTTTTCAGTGTTTTTACTGCCACAAGCACCCCGCATGTGTATACGCCAATCAAAGCCGCCCCTTGTATGCCAATCACATGCAAATTTGTCACCTGTCACGCGTTCAATGAATTTTGCATCGAAAAAGAAGACGACACCGCCGCAGAAAAATGAAAAAAAAATTTATAAATAATTTATATCATCGCATTTTTAATTCATGAAAATAAAATTCTATTTTCGATCCGCGATATTTATCCCCACTCTCGGTGAATGAATGTCATCTGCATATTTTGCAGAGGAAGGATTCACCTGCATGTTGGTGAGTATCTTCTTTTTTTATCGCACAGATGCAATTTCAAGCTAATTTAGCGTCAAACTTAAAATGTATGTGCTATGCAGCACATCATCATCATCGTCGTCATCGTCGCGGTCTTTACTTAAAATTGATTGATGCGCTCGGATACATCCGATGGTGGGCAATTTGGAGTCTGGATAGAAACGATTTGCCAGTTGGAGGTAATTAATTGCTTGAGCCATTGCCAAATAGATAGGTTGTTGTTTGGTTAAGAAATTTATTGTTCGATTGGATGGAATTTTATTTGAATGTCTTCTTGGAAAAATTCGTGCCTGCATCTATGCATCCTGTGGGAGTAATTGCAAGTGGATTTTACGAGATACATTGGAGCTATTCACAACGTCAGCATACAAATTTTGTTTAAAATTGAAATAAACAATGTATAATAGCGCCGGCGGCGCCGACATGTTTTTGGCATTTAAAAATAAATGAATTCATTTAATGTCTTTAAGTTATCGTTTATTACAATATTGCTGTCATCGTCGGATTGTTGAGAATTTTTCTTGAAGTCGAACCTGTTGCATGGTAATTGCTTATTATTTTCCAGTCTTTTGTTTATTATGAGTAATATGAATCCACGAGTTCTCGTTTAATCCTTTCTGTATATTTGGCAGATTAGTGTCAACATCTTGCAACCTACATATGTATGTATGTAGATGTAGTGAGATTAACATTCGTGTCGCAGCCTTTTTTTTCATGTCCTTGATAGATACTCAAGTCATGACTATGACAATAGAAGTAGGAATTAGTTAATTTTAAATAGTACATATGAAATCCTTTCAGCTTGAAACCGATAAAATTGGATATTCGAAACCATGAGAATCAAAAAGGAAGAAGGTAACTCTTTTCTTAGTATTAAGAACTGAAAGAGTGTATGCCATACAAAGTCAGTCAAGATGAACTACAGATATTATTAGCCAAGAAAGTTAAGGATGTTGTATACTACAGTGGGTTGCTTAGAATTCGTTAACTGGTTAGGAATACTGGTGGGACGAAATTTGGTAGTACCCTGCGAAAGGGAATACTAGAAATTGCACGATGATTTATTATAATGATTTACTTGTAGCTCATGTATGCTAGAATTGATTAGTATTTCTACCTGATTAGTATTTCTAGCAGAGTGGAGATCAGGTCTACTAGTATACACAGCTATCAATTTCGATTGTCCTATGCGTGAATTCTGAGCGTGATATGATGTAGTCCATTTCCTACTCTAGTCTCGATTCAACCGATTAAAAATTGAAGCGTGAACATAGGTTTTCAAGGGCAGGGATAGCAAGGTTTTCGATGGCGTATACGTAATTTTTTTGTCAAGAATTATCAATAATTTTCATTTTTCCATACAATGGGGGGCAGGATCCTAGCGGTACCCACTTTTCAGTACAACTGATATCCTGATTTATCTGAGTGGAATCATCTCAGCTCAAGGAAGGAATAACAAGGAAATAACAAGAATGTGGCTGTTTCGGTGGCGTATACGGAATATTTTTATCAAGGATTTTCCATAATTTTCATTTTTCCACACAATGCGGGACAGGATCCTTGCGAATCTGTGCCCACTCTTCAGAACAACTGGTATCCTGATTTATCTGAGTGGAATCATATCGGTACAAGGCAGGAATAGTAAGGGAATAACAAGAATGTAGCTTTTTCGGTGGCGTATACGGAATATATTTTTCAATAATTTTAATTTTTCCACACAATGCGGGGCAGGATCCTAGCGATCATATGATCATAAGAGGATCATAAGATTTTCTTCAGTTATGTATCGTCGTGGGTATACTTCTTAGAGAGCTGGTTTTCTAGTAGATCAAATCGGATCAACCAGAAGGCGCAGTCGTGGTGTTTCAGGTGGAGACTTGCGTCGGGAGCCCATTAAGTAAGTACGTAGGAGCAAGAAGGTTTGATTCAAAGCCTTAGCAGTGCATTCACAAGTTTGTCTTTGAAAGTTTTGACTCGGTATAGTCTATAACTCTTCAAAGCACCAGTGACAAATTTAAAAGTTAAAGTTAAAAGATGCGGCAGAAGAAACACTTATTCCAAGACAGATACTCCTGTTTGCGACCTGTGCTTATAATTATATGATGACGAAATATGACTTTCTTTCAAAGACTTTTTGAACTTTCAATTTCATATGCCATACCTCTAGATAGCGCTACTCACTGACAATTATACTAGCGAGTTCAACTAACGTCAATAAACTCGCTCAACATCGCCATTTAAGCGTCCCACTATTTTAGTATTGAATTTCAAATTTCTCACCCGCACTCTCCAGCAAAGCAGATGATACTCGTAGTACTCGTACTCATAGTAGTAGAAGAGCCGTTGTCGCTCATTTTCCTTTTGCAATTAATTTGTAATTTTTCAATTTTTCCTTTTCATTATTTTCCCGGTCGCTATTAAATGTGTCACACATTTAATTTGTTTCATGTCAACAGACAAACGTACAGAGACACTTTTCTGCATGCCTCGCGTGCTTTACCTAAAAATACGAAACGTATACCTACTGGAATCAGAGAAGGGGTGGGGGAACGACGACGCTGTCTACAATTTTTAGTGAAAAAAATATCTTTTTTTCACATCTATTTTGAAGCGTAAAAACGCGCCTCTATACGAGTAGAGATATGATAGCTTGAAGCATCATGCTGTTCATATATTAATCAGACACAAATTGTGGGTGGCAGGCCAGCTAAACACTGCTCAGCTGTTGTATAGTTCGCATAGTAGAGAGTATAATAGCAGCAGAAGCAGCACTTTGTTGCTCAATTAATGACGACAATCGTTTTTCATAATTCTTTCCAATTTAATTGTGTCAAATGTCAAAACAATAAAATTAAAAAAATTTACAAAAAAATACAGAAAACATTTTATTCCTTCCTAGTTAGGGGGCGGGCGATTTGGCGCCTTTGGAGATGATGTGTTGTGCAGGCCGAGGGTGTATTTTTAGATTTTTTTTTCTTTGTTAGTACTTGCTGGCTAATTTAATTGGCTAGTTTGTTGGATTTTTTTTTTATTTTTTTGTTATGTTAGAGCAAAAGAAAAACATGACAAGGATCAGTGAAATGTCGATGGTGGGTAGTATACACTCCCCCACTAGTATCATAGCTATACTTAATGAGTTTGTTTTTGTATTTTGTTTAGCAGAAGAGAAATTGTGGGTGAAGCTACATATATATTTTATCCATGCTTGCATAATTCATGGACATGATCAGGAAAAAAGTTTAAAACAAAAATATTTATTGAAACTTTTCGAAATAGGGTAGGGAATGGTAGCGAGAGCACATTGGTTTTAAATGTGTACAAAAGTGAATCTTAACAGATTGCTTTCCAATTGCTTCGCAAGTATTCTCAGATCATACTCCATTAGTAGTAGAACTTAATTTTTTTTTTCATAGGTTCGACTATCCTGAACCTAAGAAACAGATGACTAGATCGCGAAATAACAATTAGCGAGCTACCGAGAGCTTTGTAAATGCATCAAATAGCAAAGCCCTTGGAGATAGATGTGCGCAATGATTTAAAGGTAGGTATGTACAAAAAAGAGATGTGATTCTGGCCAGCGATTGCAGAGAAATGTCCTTTACGAATTCCTCTATACTTTTGAGACGGCTAAACTTTTGGATATGTAAAAACATTATTCTTAGTGAATACTAGTCAGGGTTTCATAAGGAATATTTAACATTTGATAACATCTTCAGTCTTAGAAAAATTATTCAGCATATTCTTAAGAGCTGCATTTGAGAAAGGTTTCATCTGAATGCCAGTAATTGTACATCCGGCTAGGAGTGGATAGTACTAGTGGATAGTACTAGTACCTACTTCAATGTTTGAAAATATAGACCAGATTTAGAGACGATGCCTAAATTTTGGAGAGTTTCTAAAAAGCTCAGCCTACGTATTTCTAAAATGTCCTAGAACCAATTGCAATGGGCCAATCTCATATTTGTAGAATGAAATTCATTCCCAATATCAGTGGATATATGTAGATGAGAAATGAAATAAATTCCCTTATGGAGTAAATTTCTGTGGAAATATTTCCCTCCACCAAAGACAGTAACAAAGCGAACTGGAATTGTCTGTACCTAGAATATAAGCCCAAGCAATTTCAAATGAAATTATTGCTCATATGCAGTGGGAAATAGTTTCACTTTAAAAATATGAATTTATTTCCTACTAAATGTGAACTAAATTTCCTGGGAAATTATTTCCCCAGACCCGTGTAAATATTGTCTCTATTGAACAAGAAAATGATCGAAGATAAATAATGAATATATCTAGCTGACTTGGGATGTAGAAAAGTCTACATATATTTGGGATGATGATAAAATATAAATTTGCCAATCTACGAAATATTTCCAGGATTTTCTGAAATATCAGAAAATACAGTGCCAGTAGATGGTATACTTACCTAAGGAAGATCCGAATGGACGAGATTACGACAGGACCAGAAATGAATTTTATTGTTACTTTTAAAATTCTGGGTTAGTTCAAATTAGCATTGAAACTGTACTTATTTATACCTCTCCTTTAAAGAGTTCATCAGTTCCTAACCTAGTTCGAGACCAGTTGCCATTAAAATAGCATTGAAAAACTCCAGCGGATTTGGGTGCTAGGTGGCCTGAGGAATCATTGTTTCTTTTGTTTTCCACAACGCAATGAAATTTCACAAACGATTCAAGAAACATAAGAATAAAAATCATGAGACCATGAACGGCGTTGTTGAAAGAATGCAGGAACAAGAAGTGTATGCATCTCAAAGAAACCACCTTCAGTGACGAGGAGTTTTTCCAACTTGTAAATATGCAAACTCGTCGGCAGATTAAGAAATTTAAAAACTTTAACTAGAAACAAATGTGTCCTTGTCCAGCTGTACCAAACTACTTGGACTTTTATAACGTCTGTGCCATTCGTTTTCGTAACATGGTTTAGTAGAGATCCGACAAAAAAAAACCTTCACAACTAGTTCTACTTTGTTGCTCAATATTTTGCTTGATGGAATCTACTTTTATGAATGCTTTTCCGATGTGATCTACCGAATGTGATCTACCCTGTAACACATTCCCACATTAAAATACGTAGATTCTTACAGCATCTAATTATATGGATGTAGTTTGGTTACATACATAACTATGCGTGTATTGTAATGATACATATTAGCTTTAATTTTTTAATTTACTTTTTTTTGGTTCCACGATGCAGCTGGATAGATGGCACCAGCTCTAATTACATATTATCGTGAGGCTAACTTACAATAGATACATTATTTAAAGACTATGAACTTTGAGAGATAATAGGTCATTAAGTATTATCTCAAATCCAAGCGATAAGTTTTCTAAAGGATTTCTATCTAAGGTCTTTTTAAAACTTGTACTTGCCATGATCAGGTAAGAAAAAAGGCTTGTTGGTTGAAGCCCATGTTCACTTAACATTGCAGAACGACATATTTTCGGTACTTTGCAGCAATAAATAGATTTAGATACTTTTCAGAAGCACAGATTTTATAGAATATAAAGTTTATCTACTCATCACTCAGCAGCAGAGAAGGCTAAGCTATTAGATTCTTAGACGATCATAACGATTTCATAGCAAGCTTATAATGGCCAAGTTTGGAACTTGAGAAAAGAGTATTGACAATTTTCTATAATAACGAAACGTCAAGGTTACTTTAGGAATCCTATAAAAGCGAGGAAAGTAGTTCATTGAGCACAAGTATGACAAACAAAAAAAACAAATTTTATTAAGAGAAGTGGACACATATGGCTCCCTTGCGGTACCCCCAAATATTTTGCAATTGGATTAGGAATAATGTTTTAAAATAAATGAAGAGAGTAATGGTAGAAACTTTATAAAGAGCTTTTCAACAATCAACATGAACGACGTCTATTGTATGTAAAACCTTGTTAAGGTATGTATTGTTTGATGAACTCCGACAAGGACTTAACACTTAGCAAAACCATGTTAATTAGGTATGTATGTGTCAGCCTATAGAAAATATTCTCACAGAGCTATAATTTGCATTATTTTTCTGAAATGTTTGGAGAAGCAGGTTAAATAATTTTGAGCAGGAGGGTTAGTCTAGACATACCTTTGAAGCTCTCAGTAAATTTGAAAACATCGGATGTATGACAATGGTAAATCTACAATCTGTATACAAGACAGGCAGAGAGATACAAGACCTTTATTAAGATAGGACTAGTTTCAAAGTTTTAAGCCCTAACTAAAGTACCAGGTTGCCCTTAGCTTTTGGTAGCTATAAACACCGTCTTACACTAATAGTTTGCAATATATTCCATGTCACATCATTCAGAGATTTTTCATGCAAAGGTCTAAAGCTGACAGCGTCTGAGAAGCATAAAATAAAAAGGTTCAAAGCCTAATAAGAGATCACTAAGATGAGGACATTGAGTAAGAGCACAGAACGATATCTTATTCTTATCACCCCATTAGTGTTGATGAAGCACTTAGCAAGCATAGACATTCTCTACTATTCGACATACCTAAGAGCACCATATCCCAGAGCACTGAAACTAAAATTTCTAGTTTTTCAGTCATGGTGAACATGAACCTTCACAACTTGTTCAACTGTACTATTGCCATTTCCTCAAAGAGGTAATGATGACCTTAGGAAAGATGCAAGGGAATATGTTCCATCACCAATAATGTGAAACATACATCTATAACGTATGACCACTCCTCGAATGGTAGATATCTCAAGAAAGCAAGAAATCCTTAACGCCCGTAAAGTAAAAAGCTTACGATAAAAAGGACGATTCTCCACACAGCCCCGGGTAAGTTTTCAAGCCAAGATCTGGGACAACATACTACAGAAAGTGAAGTCATAATTTCAATGTATGCAGTATTATTACAGCAATTGTTAGGAACTAAGAAAGCGGGGCAAAGCGGGGCAAAGCGGAGTAGTAGCGGAGAGCGCACGATGCCAAAAGAATGGATTGAGCCTGATTTGTCTTCCTGACTATCATATTCCGTACGTTTAACTAGAACTTTTCTAATTCCACTTCTAGGGTTAATATGTATAGTCTTATCCCACAACAGTAAACCAAAAGCTATTGAGTTGCTTTTCTGGTAAACGGACTTAGTGACAAAATGAGCTAATTCCTGTGGGATTGTGCAGAAACGTAAAGAACCATTTAATTGGAAAATGACTAAAGGACCACAGTAGAAATATGACAAAGCATAATATCCTGCCAAATAACTTGGAGGGACTATCGTGAAAGAAAATGGTTAATAGCTTTGTTTTACGATGGGCCATCTAGAGACTTCTCTTTAAAAAGCAAACCATTATATGACTCAATATACTGTATGACTACCTTTTCAAACCCAAATCTTAGTATGGCCTTCAGATCTTCTTAAGAGAGCAACACATCTCCATCCAAGTGCTAGACCAACCGCCCATCTGTTGTTAAATTTTCCATAAAACAGAAAAAAATCCCCAAAATCCACTAGACATATCCCAAAATAAAAACATCAATTTGTGGCATTCTCCCAGAGTGTCCAAGCGAACAACAGCCAAGCCAAAGAGCAGCAGTGTCCAAAACCAACAAAAAAAAAAAAAGGTCATCCATTGGAAAAACTTTTGTCCTTAACCCCCGACATCCAGTTCCAATAATAACAATTCTCCACTCTATTAACTCGGATAATATCACACAAAATATGCTTTCTCGTATGACAAACATCATTTGATAAACATCCACACACAGTGGTTCCTGGAAATCCTCTCACATCGCACATACCCACGACATATCATAAGCATACTGCACAGGTGGGAGGGCAGGTGTAATGTATCCTTCTCGAATACAAGGAAGAAAAAAAAATGAAAATATTTTTCTGCAAAAATAAAACTCACCTTAAATGAATTTCTTTCCAATCTGTGACACAAAACAAAAACACACACACGCGCGGAAGGGGAGACAGGTGTATACGCGGCTACAGGATATCTGTTGAATAATTTATGCTCACTGCCGCACGGATTACTAATGCAAATCAACAATCAAAGGACTACTTTTAATAATTATTCCCTTTCTATTATTATTATTATTTTCTCTCTTTCTATTTGCAAGGATTCATTATTCAAATGATGCAACAACTAAAAACGCAAAGTAAATGCAAGGATATCCTTTCACTATCACGGCACATTCACTGATAGAACACACGAACGCACGCAGCAGGCAGCTGGCAGCTGGCAGCAGGCAGGAGCAACCTGCACACTATATAAATAACTGTAATATCGTTCCAACAATAAACCCCAGACACACTGGAGGGGTTGCAATAGTCCGTCCGATAGTGCACACACACCCACACTCGATATGTACACCCAGCAGGGATGTTGCAATGAAAGGATGACTCCAGCCAATTTACTGGTCCTGCTGATACATCCACCACAGCACCAGGATACACCGCATCAAGTTAACTCTCCAAACAAGGAAAAAAAATCAAAAAAAAAAAGCGCAACACTTCCGTCCCGGACACCAACAACGTCGTCGTCGTCGTCGTCGTCGTCGACTACGATGGTCTGTCGTGGTAGTTTACGTCGTCGATTGCAATTAAACGCAGCCACACGACGTCGTCGTCGAAGAAGGATAACACTGGCAATTCAAGGAGATGGTATGGTATACGAGTATATCTGGTTCTTCCGTTTCGTTAGCTTAACAGCTTGAATGCACACACACGCTGTATACGTGCCACGACCAGCGTTTAACAAACGAGAAGAGTTTAATATCCTTTCGACGCACACAAATCCTTTGGATACACTCGAATCCTTTTCTTTTTCACTGCACACACATCAATCATTCGCGAATTTGACAACAAAATGTACAAAAACCAGAGAGTTACAAAATGTATCTGAATCTCACGGATCTGAATCCACAATCCAGAACATATTTCAACACGACGAAATTCAAAGTGTAACTGAACATTTGAAAATATCTTTCAGTACTTTTATAACATAAAATAAACGAAACCCGTAAATATATCTATGAGATTCAAAGATACACAGCTTCCTCTCAACACTGCTCTCACCGATACGACCGACGACGATGGCATCTCTCTTCGAAAGAGAGCGAGTTGTATCTCTGATGTATCCCCCCACATGGTGTGGTTTTGGGGAAAACTGTCAAATGTTTCGTATACGCCTTGTGCCGTACTAATGGCTTCATTTCATCCTTTAAAGGGCATCACCTGTTGTTTACGTTGCGGGTGGCAGTTAAGAGAGACCGGCCCGCCCGAGAATCCGAAGAGAAAGCAACGACAGTGGAGAAAGCTTTTGTTTGTCGGGACAGAGCTTTGCACTGCTGCGTTTCCCTTAATCTAGAGTGAGCTGTGCGCCATATGGTCGCACGAGACTGTTATTAGCTCGTTTAGGGGTTGAACGGTCGGTGGGTGGGGGCGCGTGGGAACTCTCTTATTGGATACTAAAGACGGACGTGGTATGTGTGGCATAAAGTATCTCGGGTATTTCAAAGATTGTCAAAGAGGAATGCAAATAAAATGTTGCACCTTTGGTGGGAAAGCCATGGCGATCATGATGGGGCTGGGTGGCAGGAACGTGCTGCTGTGGGTAATGCTTTTTGTCGCGCGACGAAGTTTTGTTCGTGTGAATGCATAAATTATTTTTTTTTTTTTTTGATTGAGTGTAGTACTATAGGCTTTAAAATGGGTAATTAGAATGGGGATTTGAGGTTAGATTTAAAAGTAGTCAGGGTTACCAGTTTCTGAGCGTTGAATATTCTTCAAAAATTCCAGACTAAGTCTGCATTAAATTGCGCCTTTATTGTAAATCCTCTCTGGCTTCAATAACTCTATATAGACTAGTCGGTGCCAAACGATGTCGGAAAAGGCCACAACTGAGTAATGCAAACAAGGCGAGATTATGGTTCATCCCACATCACTTAGATCACAATCATAACGAATGACACCTAAGAATGAAGGACTGTTTTAAGTGGGTAGTTGCAAGTGATAGCTTCACAGCTTCGCAATGCGACTCGATTAGGACTTTTGTATCTTAGAAGAAAGGAGCGAAAGAAACTGAGTATTTCTTTGATCTTTTCCTCCGAGATTTCGTTACGATTGCTAAACAACGCTAGATTAGGTTATGAAGGTAGTGTGTGACGGAAAGACTCATCACCTTCACTCGGATATGTAATGGTCTATTGTGCACCCAGGAATATCAAAACCTATTTTGTTACTGAAAACCTGGAAGTTTTGTGATGCATAGGCGTTGTTCTTGCAATTCGGAGCAGTGCCAAAGCAACCACTCTTCCTCGTCTCCGTAGCTTCTCTATAGATTCTTGAAGTGTACTCTCTATATACGAAGCATGATTCTGATGGCGCAGTGTTCTGTGAATATTCCACTGTGAGATGTAGATAGACTATCGATTTAGTGTCAGAAGGCAAGGTTCTCAAAAAAGGTTTTGCCTAGTATACAATTTTCTCTCTGCTATCTACGTAATCTGAAGGCGTGTGCGTTCTCTGAGCGCGGAGGAGTGACTTCTTTTGTAAATTTCGTGTTTTGGACTAGTAGTAGATGGGCCACATTCATTCTACTCCATGTTACTGCTCGCAGAGGAGACTAATCTTGCAGCGATATCCTAGTCAAGATAATTCCTCTCTGAACTGTTCCGCCAGCTAAGAAGATGTAAATAGTATGCGATGCTATGGTCGTAATGGCAGTCCCATTACCAAAACCACTGTCGAATACCAAAACCAAATATAATCCTCAGATCTTGGCGTTACATAAGATTTTCTTGAAAAAAATAGATATTCCAACAAAAGCTCTAGACTTACCAAACCGACCCTTCGAATAGGTCGAAGCTCCAACTCAAACGCTGGTCTAGAAATCCTGCAAGCAATACGGACTTCGAGCGGGAAAAGGGAGATGTAAAAATCTGTCTGCATTTTGTTTCAAAACTAATAAAAACGAGAAAAGGAGCTGCGAATCAAAAGCACGAAAATTCCAGACTAGCCCTGTTTAATGTACTTCAAAAATTCCTCTAAAAGTCTAAATATTCTGAAAATTTCGCAGAAAAACAAAAAAAAAATACAAAGCTTCCTCTGATCGTTTTACTGAATTCTACGAATGTACTTTCTATTTAAAAAAAAGTAGAGTGCGAGATGTATAGATATCCTTTGCCATAGTATAAGAAGCATTGGAGCTATTCTTATCCATCCATATTCACTCGAAGACTACAAAGCGTCAGTTAGCTTGATTTAAAAAAAATCGCTTATTCAAGACATTGCTGTTCTGCTTCCTAAGAAAATCAAAAATAAGTTTATGTCAATTTACAGAACTGGGCGATTCATCCCATCTACAGCAATGACTTCAAGATGAATACTGGCGTTGACACGAGCTTTCAAAGTTGTCGGAATGTCCAAATCAATCCGACTCCCCAACTACTTTCCAAACTAAGGTCCTGGGAGCCAGTTAGCCCGGATAACCTGTGCAGGAGTTTTGATGGCGGGGATGTGCATGAGGATGCTTTCCCCATATTACGCAGGTACCTTTCATGCATCAGGAACCAAAACTGGCCAAACACTAGGTACAATGTATACAAATATATTTTGTTACTATCCACAGCCAATAGTTCTACAAAATTCTCGACCTACATACACGTCATAGATACATCCTCCCAAGACTTCACACATTGTCGATACAATGTCTTCGAAATCACTTCCTGGAAAATTCTGCGAAATCAAAATTTCCACAAATTCGAATTTCTTCTCAATAAAATCCCACACATACACAAATGTGAAATTTTACCCCACTTTTCAGTTAAACAATTCCACTAGCCAAACAGGCAATTTAAACAAAAACGCACGAGCGAAACTGCCACCCCCTCGCAGGCATTCCACATTTTATTAAATCGCGCACAGCGCACCTCAAGCAGACGCCACCATTATCACCCACCCACCCCATTGGGCGCACATTAATTGCTCATTCAACAAGTGATTTTCTCAAAACGAATTATTTATCGAGAATTCCCACCACTTGACTCGAGTCACGAATGTGTATTTAGGTACACAACGTCGACGACGACGACGACGACGCTCCGATTAATCCAACCTGCCAAGCGAACCGAATGAATTGATTTCGAATTGACTGCAATTTATCTGCGAATGGAAACATCTTTTTTTCAAAATTTATTTAACCAAGGTACATATGGAGGCATAGATACAGGTTGAACACCGCCGCTGGTGAGGTCAAAAACCCCTCTCATGGTAAGAAAACACAAGTTCTCCTTGTGAATTCACGTCACGCGTCGCCTGTACACACACATTACATGAACTAACTTTTCGTACCTGCAAAGAATTTTCAAACAGAAAGAGAAGATAGCCTGCAGCCTTTCTGGCTTCGCTACGTACACCCACACACTCGGCCTGGGGGAGCCTAGATGATGGCTCCATCAATCATGGCAGGAAAAACTTTGAGACATAGCTTAGCATGTGCATCTGAGAGCAGAGTACTTCACACGCACACACGGACTCGTGGAAGGGGTTCGGCGTCATTAGTGTTAGATACATTTTTAAAGTCGCCTTGTTGTGGTTACATTTTTGAGCTTATTCACCTGCTGAACGGTTGCCACCCCTAATCGAATTAACCTTGCTGCTGCTGATGCTGCTGTGGATGTAGTGATGGTGACGGTGGTGTTGGTGGCGTTGGTTCTACCACACACATAGCAATCGTCGACCCTGACCTACCGCAACACGGAAAAGTCACGAATTGAAATCACGAGAGCGTGAAATTGCGTAAATTCATTCCCGAGGTACGAGGGGGTGGATGGTAACGAGAACCGACGACGATGGTGTTGCCATTGTTCGGTTCATAGAATCCTCGTCCCTCCACAGCGAGGAGGATGTGACAGGCGGCGCAACCGGAACACGAGATGTCACCTGTGTAATCTGGCAAACGGAGTTGACGTTGTGGAAATTGAAAGTGAACAGCCAGTAGAGAGGGAATGTCTTTTCCATGTGGGAACAACTATGCCATTAGGCGAAAAGTGATTGACTTTGGAAATTGGGCTTAAAAGCATTTTAGCGGCATCATGTGCCGCCAGTGACGCACCTTTATGACTGAGGCGAGAGTTTGCATTAATTGTGTGTTCTGAGGCTGTCAATTAGATTCAATCAGGTGTTGTTAACGCGGTCAAGATTGAGCCCACCAGTCGTGACAAATCAGCTTAGGTTTCTTGAGAAGTGATTGGTCGCTGGAGCATAAGCTTTAGGGACAATAGACTTGCAACGAACCATTTGTGTGTGATTAAATAAAGCCAGGTTCTTCAGTTTGGAGTCTATTAGTCCTTTTTTTCCAAGGAAATTTGTGGAAGATATAAGGTACTCTGGTTCTGATGATTTCGGGCTGATTATTCCATAAAAGAGTAGCAGAACAAGTATTATACATACTTACTTCTTAAGATAAACGGTTTATGAAATTCATTTCATCATCTGATCTTTCTATGAATAATATTGGTAACACGATGACTTGTCACACGCATGATTGAAAAAGTGATTGATGTCACTCGTGCATTAAGACTTAAACCAATAAAAATTGGTACAGTGGAAGTTGGTTATACCGTCTTCGTTTTAAGGACCAGTCGCTTATAACGTCAACTTCCATCATTTAGACTTTGCGAAACTTAGTTGCCCACTATTTAGCATTTGGAAAAAAGTGGGGTATAGCTCGATGAAGAATGAAGAAAAAGTCTGGATCCAGTGAAAATCCAATGTCGCCACATATCTCCTCTCCCTTAGGTGTTTGGGTCAAATGGGCGAAACTGAGAAAATATTAGAAGCAAAAGAACACAATTCGGATGACTGAGATTTTAGGAAACTCAGTTGGCTATTTCGCATTTCGAAGGAAGTGGGATAAAGCTCGATCAAGAATGAAGATAAACTCTGGATTCAATGAAAATGCAATGTTTCATTTACCACGGGTTGACACTCCACCTGATTATAATAGAACATCTCTTCGTCAAGTCATTTCTTAATTCTACGGCAGTTACGAACCGATTTTTCAGAGAAAGGCCAAATTTATCCGAACACCTAATCTCTAAGAGCTGTTATTCTTTTTTTAGGTCTCCTAGTCTAGTGTGTATCTCTCTACTATCCGTCGAAGTTAGTTCCTTCAAAAGCCGTTTCACAGTGCTTTTGTGGAATCCCACGACATCTAGAGGAATGCGTCATTTGACTCCTTCACAGCCATCGAAGAATTCCTTAATTATTCACAAAACATTTCGTCACCTTTACTATTATATTTTAACCAGAAACTTCGTACTGCCATATTAGATGACTTAAAGTTAAACAGAAAACCATCATTTGGAAAAGCAGGTAGTATATGCCAAGTCAATAAACTCACTACTACAATACACAATCACCTTAAAAGCACTTCGATTTTTAAAACACAAATTTAAGCCACAAATGATATTCAGCAACGCTCACAGCATATTAAAGGTCATCCATTCCATTGCAACTGCGTAGTGGGATTATATTTTCTCACTCCTTATCCACGTCCTTACTTTTATTTCATGGAAGAGGAGTCGTTTGAAAGTAACTTTTTACCTAAAGGATGTTGGTAAACTAATATAAGGAACTTACCTTCTATATCCTGGAACAATAGCGATAAATCAATTCGAAATTTTAAATTTTTCACAAAACGAACCTAACCCTCGAAACAGCTTAAGATCTTTGCATCGTTATTCAACGAAAACATTCTCCTCAGTATTTTTAAATGCGTATCTTCATATCACGTTTTACCAGATATTTAGTCATGTCATATGTTAGTTCGACCAGGACAGGAGTGCACCCCTCTAAACGAGATTCGAAACAAGCACGCCAATCAAGCAAATCTTCATTACTCTAAGCTGGCATTTCAAAGGATTGATCAGCATCCAACTAATCCTTCGAATCAATAGATTGCACTTAATCAAAAGCACCACTTCACCACAGATGCTATTAGAATGATTACTGAGTTCTCTAAACGAGTTCTGCAAGAGAAACTTTGTCATCTTCTAGGAAGTTTCCCACACTCTTGGTTTAACTAAACTCAAACTTAATTAATTGGGTCATCAACTAGATTAATAATTTCCCATTGTATATGAAAAACGATGAATAACAAAAAACAAAAACGAATCATTCGCATAGAGCATTCATAGTAGCAAACGTCAACGAATGCAATTTGCATCTTTCACGAGTATCTTTTATCATAGTGCGAGTAGTTGGAATAAGCGTCATATTCCGACCCTCTACGGCCGCCTTTTGTCTTTCATACACTCACTCGTCCAGTGTAAATGTGTAAATTATTTTATCCGTTTAAGTAGACATGTAGATGAGATTATGCCAATGAATGCCGGGGAGGTATCATTTAAAGTGGTTTAGTCAGTCGCTGTGTCAGCCGGCATGTATTTAGTTAGTCACCCAGTCATTCACTTAATGACCTACAGTGTCGTACTCGAATATATGATGATGAATACTTGGAATTGAATTTAAAAATGTGTGAACCGTGTACACTCGGTACCAAGAGCAGTTGTATCTTTCACTTAAACGGGGTGGCTATACAGGCGCTCATCAATTTTTCTTAATTCAGTTTAAGTTTCCTGGTTCTTTGGTCTTGAAAGTTGCGATGCTTTCTAAGTTGCGATGTTTTTTTTTTCTCTTTTTGGGGAGAGATGGTGTACATCCATTAATCATCGACTTTGAGTGGATGTCAGTAATGTTAAGTGGTGCTAGAAGAGGACTGACATTTTTCGGGATGTACTGATTGACTTGAAGTGTAAGTGGGTGTTTTGAATTTGGAAAACAAAAGTTTACATTTGGCTGGTGGTTGTGATGAAACAAACAATTATTGTGGTGTGATGGTTGAATGAATACGCAATTACATGTCGATGCTAATTCATTTAGTCGTAGTTAAATTAATTTGAGTTAGCGATCGAAGTCAACGACATTAAAGATTCGATGCATTTGAATATAAGATTGCCGTCATCTCTACCGATTCATCGCAACTTAATATGAGACAATTAAACACGGAATAACTCAACACGATTGTATAAAAACCTGAAACCAAGGGAGGATGACTTTTTGTTTAGGACTCCCTTTTTGATTCTCATCTGAGGGAGTGAGTCATGTAACTATTCATTTCGTCGTTACTCCAATCTGTTCATGCTACATTTACATTTGCACATTTACGCTCAGTGTAGTGAAGGGAGTAACTCGGTAGGCTCCCAAGACTCTTGGCACAGAAACCGTGCATTAGAAGTTTGTTGATCTAAGGGCCCAACGCCTCTGATCTGTTTCGTATATTTCTCTTGTTTGAGTGCATCAGCTTGGATCAGCCGTAAAAAAGAATGACGTGCGTTAAGCCAGAATCCCACTTGTCTCGTTTGGTGCGTCACTTTGTGGTATGTTGTGAAGCTATACCTTGTTATTGACTTACGTCACATGGCTCTATGACGCCATAATCCCTCTCGACCGGTTTGGACTCAAAATTGAACCATGTACTGATCCAGCAGTGATCTCCTTACAAATTTCAAAAATTTCACAAGCCACTACCCTCCGTGTGTCCTTTGAGCTTAGTATGCATAAACATGTGTGCTGGTTGGTTAGTTTAGATCAGCACTCGGTAAGGATGCACATAGACCAGAGAAGGCTCAGATTATTCAGGATTCAGTTCATCTGATACCAAAACTTTTCTCGCTCACTTCAAGTGAAATTAATGGCATTTCAGAAAGTAGCACCTCGGCTCTCTGTAATTGCACAGATACTTAGTTAGACAGTTGTAATCGTATCGTTAACCATGGCGCCAACACTGCTCACGGTACTAGATTAAACAACACTTTTACTGAAACATTGTGATACCACGAAATTAGCAGCAAATCAATTAATTTATGGCTTAGTATGCCTTTCAAGACGCTAAGATAATAATGGCATGACATTTTTGAAGTTATTACCATTAAAAACATTTCGCATTTGATTTCTCTTTTTTATATAAAAAGTCTTACATAAATCGTAAATAATTGGAAAAATTCAAAATAACATCAGAAGACACTTAAAAATTCTATAAGAATCTTTTGCTTTTACTAATAATACTAATTAATGCTTTTAATAGGAATTAAGTAAGTTAATTTTGATTAGTTAACACCGTCGACTATGAATGATTGAATGATTAGAGGTATGTGGAATGAGTTAGTTCACCATGTGCCGGCCGGTTAGTGTTTTGATTTTTCTCTAAAAAAAATTGACACAAATGTGGGTAATTTGGAAAATTTCCCATTGACTGTTACAGAACTTATTTCCTTTGAAGAACACGTTTCCAAACTATCAGACTGTTCTCGTGAGTGAGATCTTGCAACCGGTTAGTTGTGTATATGTTGTGATTTTAAACTCGAATACATAAACACCTAAAATGTCAAATGATTTTAATGCTAATTACCGTTAAATTCAGTTGGACTTTATTGCACATAAAAGCTGCTGTTATTGATATTTTATCTTGTAGAGAAATTTATTGCTGATAGTAAAGCAGTTTGGCTCATAAAATTTATCTAATGCAAATAAATATCTTCGTTATGGAGTTGGTATAATTGTGGGACACCTATCTACAAATAATAGGTATACAATGTTAATTTTGAAAATTATTTACAACAAAAAAAGAGAAAAAGTTCCAAGGCATTGTGTGAAGTTTTGACCATCAAACTCTCTCCCACACAAGATATCTTAAGTGTTTGGCTAAGGAGTACTTATGAACTGAACTACGGTCAACAATATACCGAATCTGCGCAGCTGTTTAGTTGTGTAATTGCCATGAAATATTTGAGATACAAGTGGTTCAGAGGAGTGACTTTTGTTTACATTTGGATCGGTGGCAGATATTTCGATGTGTGTATGTTTAAAGACGCAGCTTCACCTATTTTGAATACTCTCGCAGCAGATGCGTATCTTTTCCATTTTCAACTGATTTTTTGTGAATCTTAAATACTCACAAATCAATAAAACACATCACTTTGTAAAGATACCCATTTTAGACTCACCATTCTGTATAGGATCTTCCTGTTCGAGCAGTCGTCTATTTGCTTCATACTCCTCGTCGATTGTTGCTGAAATTTTTCGCCAACTTTTATTGAATGGAAAAAACTCAAAGAGTTCCCCCTTCTCGGCGCCACCATTCATTTCACGTTCCTTAGACATTTTTTTTTCTCTTATAGTTTTATCAGAAAGTTATAAATTATTACAATCAAACTTCCGTCGAACCTAGCGAATGTACAAGCATAGGCGCACTTTATGGTATTCATAAAATCAAACAATAAGTATCACTTTATCACACCGATAGTAATTTTCACTTTCCGGCGAAGTAAAACACCGCTAAATACACTGAATCCCCTTCTAAATCAACGAAAATCGTAGGGGATCTACGTACGATAAAATTAGTAATTATTGTCTTATCACTCGTTTCTGAGTCCAAATTTCATTTGTCAATCTTCAAATAGAAATTTTTTTTATAATCGTGTTGTGTGTGGGATATCTATTTAGCAGATACTTTGATCAAACAATACGATTAAACAGTTAATTGAACTGACAGGTACTTTGTAAAACTGCTGATCAGTTTGAGAATCAAGAAGAGACTGGACAGAAGCAGCATTTTCAATTATTTATGAGTATCTGTTGAAATATTATTCGCAATGGAGGGGATACTTTTATCATGCTGAAGCACTTGCAAAAGAAAAACAATGGCAAATCCAATCCAACCCAGTGATAATTAATTTGAATCACAGATCGAGCTAACCTTGGAGACCTACATACGTCAAGTGATGGTTAGTCATACTTTTGTGGAAACCAGGTCACAAGAACTTCCGTTCACTGAAATCCAAAAAATAACGTACTAACTGGTCTTAAGCGTAGAGATAGTACTCCAGAACTTGTATCTCATAGGAAAAACCAAAAGGTGACAGTACCAATTTATTTCAATGAATTCTATGTCATCGAATTCTATATTCAAAGTTTGAGTGGATTCCAACGAAGTTATTAAAAGCAACATCAGTGGGACACTACTACATAGAGATGTCGTGGCAAGTTGAGTCCTTCCCAAAGAGTCATCATCATACTTCCTGATCCTTTTCAAATATGCTGATCCTCATCAAATATCGATCACTGATCTATCAACTGTTTCTAAATTTCGAAGAGGACTTCGACCGACTTTGCAATTGGGAAACATTTTGTCGTAGCTACCACGTGGTTCCAGCATCTCAATATTCAAAAAAGGAAAATGTAGATCTCATGATCATGATCATGCCCGACCCTCGAGAAATGACACCCTTTAAGCAGCCCTGGCTAAAGAGGAATACGTCTGCTCAACGTCGCCTTCTACAAGATTTTATCTACTATACAGCGTGATTTCGATTCTAAAACATTTGGTCAACAATTTGATTGTCCGTAACAGTGCAGTTTAAGCCAGAAAATCAAGAAACTCCTATGACAGCAGCCATAAGGACGAGCTATCGAGAGCTAAGTCTAGTTTTGGCATCCCTGCCAAACTCGTACTGTTGTGCAGGATGACAATGGAGAATCCACGTTGCCCTATTAAGTTCGGAAAAGACCTCACCGATACCTTTCTCGGAAGCATTGTGCAGAACTCACGTGTCCACATCAGAGGGACTATTTTCAAAAGTCTCTTTAACTGGAATTGGAAGAACAAAGCGTAATGCGAGGAGTGTTTTTGTGAACAAAACGAAGTATATGCTGTCGAAAGAAAAGGACACCAATGTATCGGACAGAATGTCATCCTCGACAGAATCTTCTGTGGGCTAAGAAAAAAATTATGTAGCAACGACTATTCTCGATCAACTGATCACCCTAGTCCTCATCTACGGCGCAAAAGCATAAAATACGTTAAGAATGGTACCTCGGATGATTTTTGGTCGCGTCTGCATGGACGGAGAGTGGAGAGGAAGATGCAACCATGAGCTGTACGAGTCAACCTTGTCAGGGTGATCAAATATAATGACTAAGATGGACGAGTCATATATTATAAAAGAGAGGTAACTATGCTTCGACATCGGCTAAGGTGGTGCTTTCAATAGGAAAGGAACCTTAAGCAACTTGGAGTGGAGACAGCTGGCTAAAGATCGAGCTAACTGGAGAGACTTGTGGCTTGAGGTCTAAGACCACTCCGGACTGTAGCGCCACCAAAAATCACCCGGAGTAGACAAAACAAGGCCTTTAAATTCTAGGACTAATATGACGCCATTGCTCTTGATTCCGAATAGGGCTGCCGATTACAGATGAATCTATGTATTCAGATGAAATAAACACAATCCATGACGTAGTTATTCAACGTAAGCAACACTCTAAATCGATAACATTTATTATTATTACTGTTTGTTTTATTATTATCACCACCCGACTATGCGAGCGAATTGTTATTATTACTTTTTTTTTTATTTTTATTCTGCCTGAGATGCTGGGTTATTTTCACTTTTTTTACGTCTGAGTAATTTTAATCTCATTGAACACACGTTCGATGTGTCTTTTATCGGATTACTTTCGAGAGCAATTGTGTTAAATAATTTATCTAAAGCACATGTGAATAAAATAAACACCTTAAAGGTGTTCCAGCTAAACACACAATTTGGCAAAAACCAAAAACTCGAGATATTAACATATTTAACATATTTAAAACCGCCGAACAAGTATCTGAATACAAACGACTGCAAGTCGAATGAATTTTTGATTATTTTTCGTGGAATTTTTGCATACAGATACACCACCCCTGAACTTTAGAGGCCAGCCATACTTGAGTCGCAGAAATCCTTTTTTTTACTTCGAGGTGTGTCACACTGGAATAACCTTGTTCTACTTAACGAACACCGCCACGGATGTAGGGAAATTCGCCACCGGAAATACCGGGTGGAAAAAGATACAAAAAAAGATACACCCGATTCGAGCACTTTTTTTTTGCGCGCGCGGTCTTCAATTCACCAGCAGATGGTCGAAACTCCACAGCGATTATCCCAGAGATACTATAATCAAACAGAGCAACCGTTCTATGATCATACAATCGCGATACTGGTACGGTAGCGATGGTCGCCAAACGATTGGAGCTCGCGTTCAAAGCGCATTGATTAGCGACTAATAGTGGCTAGCAGCGACACACTAGTAGCTGGCGGCGCAAAATAAAAAGAGGCTTGGCCCGCCACCGATAAATAAATCGTCGTTGACTTTTCAAATAAATCGTTAAATGAGTTGTCGCCTGCTTCACGGTTTCTTCGGCTTTGTGGTGCTCGTGAGTCGCCATCAGGCTATTGTCTTGGATTTTATTTATTTTTTTTTTGTTTTAAATAAAACAAAAACCAAAAAAAAACCAAGTATCTAGCAGTGATTTTGGTGGTGTGGTGTTGTTTGCTTTGCTTCGTGAAATACTTCAAATTGAAGGCAATTTTCAAAAGCGTATAGTACGGGCATAGTGCACAGTGAAACACGAACTGCACCCCCGCTAAATTGGCTCATTGCGGTGTCGGTGTCGGTGTCGGTGTCGGTTCTAGAAGCGATTGGTTGGTGTGAATGAGTGAGCTAAGCATGGTCGGGACCAAGAGTTGAGGGTTACTTGTGTTGTTGGTATATTGTGACCGTGTCCTCTCTGGGTAATGTGATTATTTTAAATTTTATTTTATTTACTTATTGTTTTATTAGTGTTTGGGTTGGGTGGGGGTAGCAGCAGCAAAACTGTGGCTTTTAATTTTTTTTTCTGTGTCGTATTGGTGTATTGTTTTCGAAGTGGCAATTGTGCGAAGAGGGGTTATTTATGTAAATTTTAATGGCATGTTTACTTTGTGATATTAATATTGGTGTGATTAGCATTTATGCATTAGGAGAGCCTTCTAGAGTCCACGATATGCTAGATTTTTCAGGGTGTAATACGCATGCTAAAGAATGTGACTATGTAGGCATTTGCGGTGAGAAAGATCTTGATGATTCCTGGACTATCCACATATACTATACTCAGACTTATGCAAACACATCTCTTCATCCAACAAGAGACGTGATTTTAAATTTGGCGCCATTGTTGACCCCTCAACATTCAACTGTCATTACGCTGACATTTGAAAAGTAAAAACTACGAGATCGAACAACGTGCTATGATATTGAAAATTCACTACAAAAACGGTGATACATATTGTAAAATTCGTACAACTTGGTCCCCATCAAGGGTCTAAAACCTTAAAAGCCAAAAGATCGCTGATCAATGGTTACATTAGTACCGAACCCGATTAGGAATTTTCGGATCATTTATCGCTACAGGCATTTGAAGATGTATGATAAGGACTAGACTTACATATAAGCTTCTCTTAAAACAAGTCAGTGGGTACTCTGTTTCGGAGGCTTGCGACGAAACGGCAATAGAGGCTTCTGATATAAGGTCATTCAATAAGAACGTGGAGAAGATATTGTCTCATCCAGAAACCAAGGGTCCAACAACAGAATAGATGGTAACACCAGGGTTTGTGTAAACCTTTACTAAGAACAAGCTTAATCTGTTTTTTATATATAATTTCAGCGTTCCTGACTTCGTTTGCCTTACTTAAACCAGCCGTCGACAAGAAGTAGATGTTATATGTAGAAAAGTCAGTCCAGTCGAGAAAAATCAGGTTCTGGTAAGACAAATGCTTATCACCTTGCATGTGGCCGCAGCGATAATATTGTCTGAGGTTTGGTTACTCAACAGCTATTAACCTTCTTATTTGCATTTATAGGTGGGAGGTCATCGATGCAACCTTTGCTATAAATGTTCTCAGGACTCAAGAATTTAATGATTTCAAGAGATGTAGGTTGACTTGAGTATTACCCCGAAATTTGTTTTTAGGAACGCAGGAATTCTAGATCGGGATATTCATAATACAATGTTGAACGATTATCTCAATAGTCTAACTATAAACCCTCTGACATGGATCAATTGGTGGATAATTTTACTGAAACGATGAACATGGTCCGCCACCTAATCAGTAGTCACGACAATGGGGGTAAATCTCTGTTATTCAATGAAGTAAAACGTGCTAGGGAATCTTTTGATTGGGATCGCTGCAAGAGTCTTAGGAAATTTGAGTTAGAAGTGAGGAAACCACAAGGGACTTCACGGTATTTTTATGCAAAAATATAGAAAAACACTGATTCGTCACGGATTAGGGAAACTTATTCAAACTTCTAAAAGTTCCTAGAAATACTGAAAAATCAGATGAGAACTTAGCCGACTATGTCCAACAAAGAAACCTTAATTAAGAAACATTCAAATCATAAGAGATCAATTTATAAGACCAGAGGACGTTGTCACACCCAAGAAAATACGGAGAGTAGTGGACAGCTTCGTCGCGTACAATTCGGTTGGTGTCTTACCATGGGAATTCCAGGAGGGTTTCGATACATTAGGTCTCTGGGTTCATTTTATTTTTAGGAACTATTTCGACTATGAACCTGGATTCTAGAGAAACCGAAGGCCGATAGAATTTCTCACTTATTTTCTGTCCTATCAACTTACCCTCATCTCATTAAAATATTCTGAACAGACTGATCCATCTTGTTATAAGAACAAATTCGAGTACTAAATTGAAATTGGCACCGGAGGAACACATTGGTAGAGAGTGTCCTCTACTCAATGGTAGGAATTATTAAAATATTTAGAGAACAAGGATTTCACTTGATATTGAAGGAGTTCTCAACAATGTCAAAACAGAAGTTGTTTCTGCTGCACTTCCTGACAACTTTCTTCTCTATTGGATCGAGCAAATATTGAAACATACTAATCGCCAATAGTATGATCCAAATTGGTAAAGCAATGCAGTGTAAGATAGAAGATGCCAAAAATGTATGAGGACTATCTTGTTGGGAGTTCTTCAACTTAGACATATGGTCAAACGTTTTTAACTTCAACCAATTTGATACCAACATGAACAGGTATCTCAACATACCTCTAGGTATCCTATCCAAGTGTTATTGGTTCTCTTCTATATCCACAAGTAGAGATAGAGAGTTTAATCCCCTCTCCGAACGATTAGCTGTTGAAAATCAGAAGCCGTCCAAAAATACGTATTTTTCTAATCTAAACAACGTTTTAATGCCCCCATTCAAAAACATGTCGTTATCACTTGAACTTCTTGTCTCCTTATACATATTGCTACACGTAATCACTTTTTAATAGGCTCACCCAGATTAGATTAAGAGCCAAACGTCAAGTTTAATTTATGTGCACATGACGGATTAGTTATGTTTTTTTCTTTAAATCATGGTTTTCAAAATATAGCGTAAAATTGATATTTTTGTTTTTATTTGTTTGTTTTTAATTTAAATACGTTTTGCTTATCAATAATAGAAGTGAAAGGAAATAAATCATAGTACGAGTAAACACAATCGTTTTCTGATTTAAAGGTCAGGTATTGCTTGGATTTTGAAATTTTCACAAACACAATCCAAGAAAATAAATTTACAAAGGTCAGCAAAACGAAGTCATTGCTGATTTTAAGATTTCAATGTCCTTAAGGGGGTATTACACTATGATGCAATATGGGACAAAAGTGTCATACAAGTGCCGGAGCCTAGCTTGGAAATATTGAATAAGTATGATTGCGATTGCATGAGCAAAAAGAATCAGTCTAGTCATAAGGAGAGAGACACTTAGTAAAGTGTAGCCTTTGTATTACAGAGGCCATGAAAACGTGCCCAACTGGAGCCATGGATGTAGTACTGGAACTGACTGATGGTTTCGCATGATCAAGCAGCTTTGAAAACCAATGAAGCCACCTCATTGATCTGGATAGAAAATGTGAGTGGATAACTCAATACTTAAAATGCTTCTCGATAATTTGAGATTATCCAGTCGTTCGTCGTTCAAGGTGGATATCCATATGATGCAATAGAACCTTTGGATAGGATCATATAAACTTATAGGATCAGATATTAAATTTATACTTACTTTAGGGACCTATTCCGGATCTTGAAAATTTAGAGACGCAAAAACAATTTAGATTCACAATTCAAGGATACCCCCTAAAATACCACTTATAATTGTTCCACCTCCTTACAGTCTATCAATTCATGTGAAACCAAAAGCTAGTACGAATCGCAGAATTTAGTCCATATCACAAGAGACAAAGATGAATAAAGACTTTTCGCTGCACAGGAAGTAAAAAGGAGATCTCACGTAATGGTGAACGTACATCAATCGATGACCACCCCATAGGAGTGGATAAGCCTACAGATGATGGGTAAAACTCAGGTTTTGTTGGCTTACACTTGGACATCAATTGAAATAGGGACGTCTAAGTCTTTCCACACTTCTAATCCATGTGCTTAAAGATCATCGAATACTGGCGGTTTGTATGGACAGCAGTCTTAGTGCTGTCAATCTTGAAAACATTTCGCATCCTATCTGCGTACCTATACAGTTCAGTACATTTGACCAACATTCAGTAAGATTACCGTCGGGATCTTTCAGTGATCCTATAGCCTTTTGCGTCTAGATGATCCCAAATCCCCCAGGTTTCATTATATCAATGTACAATGCAACTAGTCCTTGGACCACCAATGGACCAATTGTGGGCCTTATCGTGAAAGAATATGCAAGAAGACAAAACATTATTACAGCTTTGAGATAGCAAACCCAAATTGTTAAAAATTTCAGGATTCATCATTAGTACAGGTCACAGTCCCACAGTTTACCGAATCCTCTATCGAGTGAAAGACTATTTTAAGGTTTAGACTAGAGTCATGCAGTGATGTTATATATAGACAGTGTGTCTCGATATCCAGGTGTGTCCATCTCACAATAGTATGGTACAGCTGTATGCATTCAAAGACAAAAGTGGGCGTGGTTTTGATTGAGCTAGTACCCACTTACATGCAAATCATTAGACCACAGTCAGTTCCTTGATATACTTAACCTTATTTGCTGCGGGTCTGACACTGACAGATTTGCTATTTGGTCATTTTTGATCAAAGATTTGCTGTGGGTCTTATCCTTTCTGACGTGTTCCCTTTGCAAGACAGCTTTGAGATCGGGAATGATGTAGTCCGGTAGTAGTAGCTATAAACTTGCGCTTTCCTATTATGACAGTCACCACTTAACTCCACTTTGGTTCTGTTCCTCTAAAATTCCGTTCGCGATTAGTATCTATTGTAGAGGAGACAGGACTTTCTGGTCTGAGCTGTTGTGCCCCGCCTTAAGCATGTATTGAATTCAGTCTGAAATGTCTACGCTTTGTATTACTAGTCTTTCGGACTCAAACTTCACGTTGTTGGCGGTTCATTCTATGTCTAAGAAGCCCACTAGAGTGATTTTTTTGATTGCACAGGCGTATTACATTGGGGGCTTAGTGTCTCAGCCCGTCCCAGTTATATCCTCGCATAGTGCTAAGCATTTTGATAGCTTATTAGCTGATTGCCTGTCTGATATATGTAATTGCACAATTTTCCCATTGCCTCACTCTAAATGTCATATTGAAGATGCAACTTACTTCTAGTGAATTACACTTTTCAATATAAACAGCACGTAAGAGCAATTTCATACAACAGAGTCATTCACTTAAATTTAATCTTTCAAGCTACACTCTGATGCATAACACAGTACCATAACAACAGCGACCGACGACAATGAATGCGATTGTTGTTCACAAATCCATTAGGAAAATGATAACCGCATTTAAATTTATTTCAATATAAACTCGTATTCTCCGCTTTTCAATGCAAAATGTCCTTTTTTCGGCTTCCTTCTCATTTCCCCTACTGTGCAGTTTTGTATTCAAAAACCAGCTTCGATTTAAGGTAGATTTCTAACGCACAAAGAAAATCCTTGACAATTGGAACTCGGGTGTCCCGATTCTTGATTTGAAAATAGAAAAAAGGACGAATATATGTACCTACCTATATGTTGATGCGAGTACTTTTTAAATTTATTTGGTGGCATTTTTTGGATCATTTCTCTCTGCAATTGTCGATTTGAAATGATTTTTTGTATCTGGCTGTGAAAGTAATAACGCAAATGGAGGAAATATCCTTTTCATCCAATGTGTGTGATGATATCCATAAATGGAACACGAGTTTTTCATACATATAGGCTCGTAGATACTCATATTTACTTGTATTCTTAGTCGTAGATATGTAAAAAAAATTCCGTGAGTTTTTTGATTAAAAATCCTTAAGAAAGTTGAATACTTTGTGAGGGTACTCCAAAGAAAAGCCTCTTAACCTGCTTTGGATACTCACCTCTCCAGGTCTTTCAAAGTTGCATCTTATTTGATTATTCTGAAGAAATTGAGTTTCTAGTCCCGCTTGTGCAGTTCAACACTTGTCAAGTCAGATAAGTACCCCTTCCAGGTAACTATCTTAAGTAGATCCCTGGACCTAGTGTCCATACCCAGGTAGATTGTGTAAAGAGTTCGATCATATTTCTCACGTTTTCCCAAAAGGGACGTAACCTCTCACTATTTTTTGAAATTCTCAAGAGGTTCTGAAGTCTACGCTGATTAGTAATAACTATTGAATGATTACTTGAGGAGGAACTATAAGGTGTGCCAGAAGTGGCATACCACATGGTGGTATCTATTCTCTCCTTCTTTTTTCGGTTACATATCAGCCTACAATCCGACCAAATATCTCTCAAATTATGATAGATACCTATAAACGGATGTATATGGAAATGGGATCAGCCTACAGAGAGAAGGCTACTATAACTATCAATAAAATGGGCACAATATCCCTGAACAACTTACTTGCTCTATCCGGGTAGGTTTAATCGGATCGGATAATCCGTAAATCAGTGCACTGAATGAGGCCTACCTCCTCACAACCATTGAGAAGCTTTCTCATGATAGGGCCTTGACAAAAGCTTTTAGGTATTGTGGCTAGGGTTCGAACCTCGAATCCCTTGCTCCATAGTGAAATGTACTAACCACTAAGCCACGAACCCCAAGGTGCCTTAGCTTGCTGTAATTGCCAATTCCCGAAAGTAAAATTTTCCTCTACCGCGTTGTCCCTCCGAGTCATATTAAACGACTCTATAGGCCGGAATAGTGGTATCCATTTAGCTCAACTGACTGGTGCATTGTGTTTGACTAAGTCATCTAGATCTTCACCTCCAAAAGCTCGTCGACACAAAAGAGTATGCTCTTTGCCCTTTTGATACAGCTCATGGTTCATCCTATCTACAGTATCTTTCAGCTAATTTTCAACTTATCTGCACTTGTTCAGCTGTCTCCATTCGAAATATACTTACAACTGATTCCCCTTTAAATGATCTAGTGATGATCCCCAATTGGTTCCACAAAATGTGTGGGAATTCCTTTGGTTACAAATCAGTATTCGAAAAGTAACTATGGTAACTATGGTATTGGTTAAAATGAACTTAACACCACTCCTGACTAATATTTGCAGAAGTTCAGATGAATCAAAATGAGCGCCATCTATTAGTTGAATTCAAAACTAAAGTACAAAACGTGTACATACATAGTATATTGTGCGAAAACAAACTTAACAAAATCAACAATTTCCCAAATAATATAATCCACCGATCTATTATCTAATTATTTCTCTTTCCATAATTCTCAGCATCCTCGGCCGTCTCTGGCAATGGTTCACCCAAAGTCTCGGGCAAGAGTAACACCAACAGCATTGCTATGATTCCAATAGACGCAAAAATTAAAGGTGGTAGCCATACATATAGCTTCTTAAAGGTCGAAGCATGCGCACACATCATAGCACCTATACGGGCCAACATCGAAGCCATTCCAATGCCCGAGTTACGAGCCGATGTTGGAAATATCTCACCGGCATACAAGTAACAAGTTGGAAACGACATAGCAGCACCCAAAACAGCACATGATGCCAGAATGACTTGTAGCTGATGATTATCAGAAGGAATGAAAATAAAACCAATCATACCAACTCCGACAATTAGATTGGCAAATGCTAAGGTCGGTTTCCGGCCCAAATATTTACAAGCAGGCACCGATAGAACTACGCCAGGGACACCAAAAAACGCACTCATTGCTACATTGACAAATATGTTCCCGCCCATCTGTCCAATGTAGGCTGAGACACCAAAGTAATTGAAGCCGACCGCGAACCAGTTGAACCAGATACACAAGGTATAAAGTCTCAAATTCGGTGTCCTAAGCAGGTCTGAGATTCTACCCTTTGTCACAGGTGGCTTTGAAGCTCTAATGCGAAGAGCTTCTTCAACATTTTTTCGTACCGCTTCAGGAGGTTCTTTGTTACAACGGGTGGCTTTTTCGAGAATCTGAATTGCCTCTTCTCCGCGTCCAGCCAATATGAGCCATCGTGGCGATTCGGGCAAAAAGCAAAAGTACAAAAGTAAAATCACCGAGAAGATCGATAGTGTAAACTGAAAGTACCGAAAGTGTCGGATAAAGTATGCGATTGGTGACAGAAACATATGACCGAGATTGAAGGGAACTTGAAAGAGGATTCCATGGAATACCTCTCGTCGACTAGGACCGATGATCTCCATCAGAATGCAAAAGCTAAAAGTAACAAAAATGTTAATGCTAACACCAACAACTCCAAGCGCTGCGATACTTACGTTGTCAACATCATACCTCCAACTGCAACAGCACAAATAAACCGCATAGCTACGAATCCCGCATACCAAGGCGATATTGAAGCCAAGCAACCGGAGATTAACTGCATAACTATGGAGGACAGCAATGGAATTCGTCGTCCATGTCTGAAAGAAGAAACTAAGAGTAAATCGATGCCAATAGTTAAAAATACCCGAACTGACTTATCTGCCCAAATACCAAAGGAGACATTTCCCACGAGAATGCCGAACATAAAAATCGTCTGGGCAACATTGGCGAAGGATTCTTTGTCACAAATCAAATTCCACTCCGTGATGGATGTCTCCTCGAAAATACTTCGATCAAACTCTATTTTCTTGCAATCATCGGAACAGGGGGCCGTATCATTACCTGGGTCGGTGCATTCAAATTTTACTGGTGCAGCCACTATGACCGTGGACAGCTGGTGCCAACCAACAGGGAACTTTGAAATTGAGATGAATATAACCATAAGCCATTGCCATGTACCCGTTTCACCAATGGACTCATAAATTGGATCGAAAACCTTTTTTGCTGAAATTAAACAAAAGGATGAGATTTTAAAAGAATAGCCCCCTGAACCTACTACAATTGAGTAAATACTCCCAGAGGTTTGTTAAACACTCACTACAGGTGGGACCGTAAAGATAAAAAAACAAAACAATAAATTCCACAACTAGTTCGTACGTACTTGCACCTTTGTGCTAGAAATGTAAGCGCCATAAACGTTGAAATTCAAGTCTTGTCCTTCTAACACTTGAGATTTAACAAAGAGGGCGTGGCATTCTGTATATCATAGAAAGTGCTTTTGTACAAAACGTTTGCAGAAAGATTCAGCCAATGTCATGCAATGATACCTACAATTAAGGAATCTCCGTAGTCTTCTCGAGAGTTTGAGAGCCTGAGAAACAAGTAGCGAAAGGCATGTAAAGATTCCCCCTTCTCAGGAAGAAATGACCGTTCAATAGTCTGGAATGCTCCTATGTCCTAGTACCAAGGTGAATTTTGAATTGTCGTTAAGGAATTAGCTGCAATTAAGGACTACACTTTCGAATTGAAAGTAACCTAATTCAAAGATTTAACTTCGGTTTGAACATCGGCAGCGATTGTGATCAGCTCTGTACGCCGCATCGTCAAGAAAGGCAATCCTATGTCTTGTAAGAACTATCAAGATCATTTCGAACTATCAAGATCATTTCGAACGTGTGAAACCTTCTTCTAGCTTCCAGCCCCGCGAATTGGCGATGGACTAAGTTTTCACACGAAGGTCAATCAACGAATTTCATGCCGAGACTCACCATCGACTTTTGGAAATAGTTCCTTCAAACTATCGAATTTCGACAACGAAATTGCCAATCCTGTAACTTCTATCAAACCGTGTTCTTCTACCTGTCCGGCTGGTAGGACACACAGACGACATCGACATCAGCAGTCGTTTCCAGAGCGGTGTCTTAGAACCTTTTATGTCGAGTTGAATGGAGGAGAAGATACTGAGCATTCAGCCAAGATGTGCATGTAGTCCAAAAAGCTAAACCATACTGTCTCACCCCCATCCAGCGAAGACGAACTTCGAATCACAGCACCATTTTCGAGATGACGAAAAAGGGGCGAACCTTCGTTTTTAGGATCGCGCAATGGCGACCGTCAAAGCGCTTGATTTGGAATAGAAGTGTTTCAGATCAAAAGGTCATTTAACTCTTCACATTTGAAAACATTAAGGCCCTGTTCAGACAGATGGACAATTTGATCCTCATAGATCTTAGTTTCAGTTCAGACAGAGCGGAAACCGCGAGTTTTGCAACTCAACTGTTGCAGAAATGAAAACCGCCAGTCTAAATCTGAAGTCTTCACTGTGCCTCACTAATCACCCCTACTCTTAAGATGGGAATTTATATGAATATTCAGAGTTTGGGTCAAATAAGGGCCAACAAACTCTAGATATGAACCAAATCGGTTCACTTACTCAGGCTGTAATCGAGAATAAAGACTGGCGGACAAAATAGTAGTGTCAAGTTTGATTGCCACCGCGAACTCGAAATTTTTCCAGAAACCAATACTTGCCCTATAGGCATTGGTCCACGAATCGAACATCGAACAACGCACATGTTCCACAGAAGTCAGTCAAAAAAACCCAACAAATTATCATAATTTTTAATTCCAACGAAATTAACAAAAATTATGCCAAAAAACTTTGGCCAATGACATAGAAACCAATACCGAGCCACCATGCGGAACGCATTCAAATCATCATCAACGCCTCGTTACGACTGATCACTAGATTGACTGTCTCTAGAGGTTGGTTCTATACGTTTCCGTCTATATTGTGGGCACGCACTCACACTTGATTTGTTCCACTTTCACTAGGTTACTTCAAACCTGTCTTAACGCATTTTTTCACCTCGTTATGATTAACTCAAGTCAAATCCAAAAAAACACACAAAATTTCAAAATTTATCCACTTACAAGCGTCTGCCATTCGAATGTCCTTTTTGTCTCCCTCTTAGTGCACTCCTTGAAGAGATTCAACTATAATTGACCAACAATCCGAAGATGTGTCTTTTTTTTAAATTCAACCGCCACTTGTCCAGGCGAGGTTATCAGGTTCTTATCACAAAGAAAAGCAAAACACAAAAAAATAATAACAAAGAACAAACTATAGGGGTGTTAAAGACCAAATTTTTGGTTTAAAAAATTCTTTCGAAAGTAAAAATACGAAATCGTATGTGCATAGGTGTGGATTATTGAACTTTGATTCAATGGATTCGGAACGGACGAACCATGGTTGGTTATTTGTACGATGTGACTTGTATAATTGAGAGCGAAAAACTGACTGAAAACGAATAGATGAAGTTGTGACCGAATCAGAAAGTGTACTAGATACACTTTAACATGTGCCGAGTTGTTTGCCGGGAATATTCAAGCTCTTGTGGTGTCCGTACTCCATGCCATCGTTGCACTGAGTGGATGGGTTCTTTTTATATTTGTTACCTGAGTGGAGTATCTTGTGGCCAAATCGCCCGCCAATTGATTGGGTATTTGTAGGTGAAATTTCGAATGCCTCGGGATGTAAAACCGGCTTAGTGTCATCCGGTTTTTGATTTTCCGGCGAATTGCGAATTGGGAGCAAGCAGTCGTCGGCACTGTCGTCCATTTCGGTTACTTGTGGATTACAGGTATAGATCTGATGTTGGGGATTACCCATTGCAATGATCTGGCTATAGGTAGATATAAATGTAAGACAGAAGTAGTGTGGTCTTAAGATAAATATATTTGTGCCATAAATATCCGAGATTTTATCTAGTAACACGTCTAGTTACTAAGATACATTCATTAGCTTCTGTTTTGCAAACAGTATCTTCGTTGAACTTATCTCCGTCTTCAGTGTGAGAAGATAAACAAAGATTTGGACGGCAATGAAGGGTATATAACACATTTTAAGCTTTTCTGCTTAGCTATGCGAACAATGTCAAGGTCGGTCCTTATCGGTAGTCTACTCCTTCAGAGATTTGTGAAAAAAAGTAACGAAAAATTGTTCAAACGTTTTAGATAGTTGCTTCCTTTCAGTTAAACTGAGCTGTAGGTTAGTGATTCGAACTCCAAATTGACACCGAAAAGTTTTTACGAATCCACCTCTTGCGAACGTTCGACAAACACCCAAGCGTATAATCGTCATGAAAAAGCTTCTCAAATATAAACTGTCCTTCAGACGAGGAATTTTACTAAATGCTAAGCCTTTGCTCCCATACGTCCATCGTCCTCCTTGAATATGGCAACGAATACTCGACAAAGTATTGTTCTTTCGAAGAAGCCCGGACTGGGTTGCTTTCTTACTTATCGTCTCGCGCCCAGTGTACTATATTACTTTAGCCCTTTTGGATTTTAGCCAAATGGCTGGATAGCTGGTCAATTTTATAGGGATCGTGGTTGCGTGGTCGGCGTGGAGCCGATAAATGTGATGCTGACCAATTAAAATTATACCGACAGTACGTTGGACATGACCTTATATAAGCAGGGTTATACTTGAATAATTGATAGAGGGTCATATAGACCTTTCACACCAGTCGTGAACCATGAATTCATCAAGACCTTTTCTTTTCCTTCTTAATAGCTATGTTAACCTCCTCCAAAGTTAGGGGAGGTTATTGGCTATTTACTCTTGCTGCTACCACCCAAAAACAGCTCAGTGGGAACCCTCGATCCTCTTTTTTGTTTACTAGCACCAAACCATTCCAAAGGGGCTAGAACCCAATCTTAAGTTAAGGGAGCCGAGCTTCAGTAAGAAGTAACTTGTCTACTGTTTTTTTTTTGTAGCTACCTTTACCACAGCTTTTTCGTAGTTTACTTCTTCTAAGATACATGAGATCTATACGAGGAATGTGCCGACGATTGTGTCTTCGTGCATTTGTCTACACCAAACCCAACAGAGTGGATTGGTAACAAGGAATCTACTCTGGTTAGAACTTAAGTTTAAACTAGATATGGTTTGGGGTCCACCGTCGAGCTATATTTGTAAAAAGAAAGGCAGCTGTTCAGGCTAGTAATATACCACTCACTTGTGCTCGTTTTCCAAAAGCACGGGAAGATATGGATTCCGACAGCCCTAAAAATGAATATGCTTACGCTTCCAGGAAGTCATAGAATTGCTTTCAGTCCTATGACTCTTTTCAGTGTAAAGCTGATGTTGCAAATTACCAGCTTTCTCTAACTTCTTTCAACAGCCTGCATTTTAAGCATAGAGCCCCGAAACACGTCAAGTCTTGATATGTTTTTACAGTTGAGTCTCACCATCTGTCTTCAGCGCCTATAATCACTGTGACTTACAGAGGATTTCCAAAAGTCACTTCTCTAAGCTTAGTAGAGTCAGTTCAAGGACTGACTTTCCTTCTATTTATTCGTGGCTATGGGGTTCTATATACTTTTATTCGCTCTGATCTTTCTAGTATGACATTTGCATCCTCATTAGTAGGTACTGCACCTTTCCATTCCGTATATGTCTTTATGCCCTAAGAATTCCAATCAAACGATAACATTACTTAGTTGTTTCACTTCCTTCAACAGTTTAGCAGTAACGACGACCTAGAGTTGTCATTAACAAGATCGCTAACTCCAAATCGTAATTTTTCATTGAAATTTATCTATTTAATCCATTTGTGGGCGCCGTGGCACAGTGGTTAGTGCTTTGGACTATGGAGCAAGGAGTTCGAGGTTCGAATTCCAGTCGAAACACCTAAAAGTTTTTCACGGCCCCACCTCTCGCGAGCGTTTGACAAACATCCGAGAGTACAGTTGTCCTGAGAAAGCTTCTCAAATAACAAATTGCCCTTCGGATACGGCATTAAACAGTAGGCCCCTTCCATTCGTATAAAGAATATAACACGCACAACACGAATGGTTATGAGAAGCTAGGCCCTGGGTCCCATCGACCTGTTGCGCCAAGTATAATCCATTGGTATCCATTTTTCAATGTTTCTGCTGTAAAATCAAGAGGAGAATAAAAGTGGCCAAAAGTATGCAATATCTATGAATTTTGACTCAAAACAAATGCATATCCGTAGGCAACTATCAATTCATTGTACAACGATTGTGAATCACACTTTAGTTACGTATATGCCAGTAGTAGCTAGTTTCGTACGTGTCCCAAGTATCTAAATAGCCTCCAACCTAGCATTTGAAGCTTTGAATTACTTTGGTACTCTGATTACAACTTTTCGAAGTTGGTAACAGCGTGTAGATACGCATTATAAGGAACACCCTGGCAAAGGCTGTTTCTCTGAGTTTCTTACTGGGCTTTTGTCTTTTCAAACCTTTGCCTATGATATAGTTGTGTGGATTGCAGTGGACTTGTACTTACGACATGATTGAAAGAAATCCTTATTTCTGTGGATAAACTTGCTCTACATGGATCTACCTTTCTATAAACCGCCCCACTAACGGGTGAGTACATGGTAAGGCGTCTCTGAATTAATTTGAAACAAAACTGGAGCCACAGAGCGCATCAGAGAAAAACAAACAAATCAATAACTTTCCAGAATATTTATTTACAAAGGAAAAACAAAAAGTAAATCATTAATTATCTTTGGCATTCAAGAAAACGGCACACCTATGTACCACATTACATAGCTTATGTCTGAGTGTGTGTATTTAACGCTACTCTAGTCTACAATATCTTAACAACGACATCTTATGGCAACTGCATTGATTCACGTGTCCGATCAGATTCAGTTTTTCTGGCTGCCCGGTTCGGATTTCTGTTTCTTTCCGAAGTTCTCACCATCTTCGATTGTTTCCGGCAGTGGTGCACCCTTAGTCTCTGGCAAGAATATCACTAACACTGTTCCGATAAGCGGGATAACCCCAAAGATTAGTGGTGGCATCCAAGGAGCAATATCTGCAGTTTGCGATACAAACGGAGCCGACATCGAGCCAATACGAGCCAACATCGACGCAAAGCCCATTCCAGCGTTTCGCACTACAGTCGGGAACATCTCTCCGCCGTACAGATACACAATGGGGAAGGAGACAGCCATGCCGAAGACGCCGACCGATGCAAGGGCGACCTTTAGGAACGCGCTCTCCTCGGAGACAAAGGCAATGGCCAACATACACACTCCGGCTAAAGTATTCGAAGCCATTAGGGAGATCTTTCGGCCCCAGTATCTACCAGTCAGAATAGAGATGAGTGTGCCGGGAATGCCAAGAGTTCCAGCGATGGCAACGTTGGTGAAGATGTCACCGCTCAGTTCTCCCACGTACTGTGAGACACCGAAGTATGTGAGACCACACACGAACCAATTGATTGTCATGCAGATGGTTTTGAGTCTGAGATTCGGATACCGGAACAGATCGATCAGTGTTCCCTTTTGCGCCTCCTGCTTGGATGTCCTGCGTCGTGATGCCTCTTCCAGGTCGCTGCGAATGTTGTGGATCGGGCGATTGTTTGTGATGGCAGCTTTTTCCAGCACCTTGGCAGCTTGATCAAGGCGTCCCGCTGAGAGCAGCCAACGGGGAGATTCCGGAATCAGCCAGTAGTAGGAGATGAAAATCACTGAAACGATCGATATGGCAAACTGGAACCATCTCCAATCGCGGAGATAGTAGGCAAACAGTGGCAGCGATGTGTGACCCAAATTGAAGGGAATCTGATACAGAATGGACATAATCTCCCGCTTCTTGGCACCAGTGATCTCCATGACGAGGACAAAACTAAAAGAAAACAACACATTCATGTATAGAATTCAAAGTGTAGATTGGACGTTGAGTACTAACCTTGTCATCATGCTTCCTCCAGTTGCGACAGCCAATAAAAATCTGAATACACAGAATACCCAGAACCATGGCACAAAAGCATCCAAGACACCACAAACCAACTGCATCAGCACCGAGAATACCAATGGAGGACGTCGGCCAGCTCTAAAGAAAAAAATGCACATAGTCAAGATTCCCTTTCGGCATACGTTCATACTGTGATGACACTTACTTATCTGACCAAACTCCAAAGCAAATATTTCCCACCAGAATGCCAAACATAAAGAGTGTCTGCACCAAGCTGGCTAGGTAACGCTTATTACACACCAATCCCCATTCAGTGACAATAGTCTCTTTGAAGATACTCCGGTCGTAGGCGATTGAAGTGCACTCTTCCGAACATTTGTCGGTTAAGTTATTCGGTACGGCACATTCGAAGTTCACCGGAGGAGCTAGAAAAACTGTGGCAAGCTGGTGCCATCCCACTGGAAACTTCATCATAAAGATGACCACACATATCCAGATTTGCCATGGTCCAAGATCTCCAATCGATCCGGCTATTGGATCTGCGACACGCTCTTCGTAATCGGCTTTTTCTGGAAATGAAAAGATGGAGATTTAGTTGTGAAATGAAATAGTGGGCGTGGCAATTTTGAAGTTATGTGATACCAGATTTTGGTGTAGACGGGGAAGCGATATAGAGAGGGGATAGTTCAAGTACAAAACACACAGTTTGCAATTTTTCAGCCCAAAATACATGCTCCTACTTGACAATTACAAGACTGAGGCTAACAACAATGACAAATTGATCGATGTCAGTTCCGTCATTTTTGACAGCTTGGTACCTTGCTACAGCAACTGACTTGTTCTTTTACCATCTAGATAAAGACTCTGTTAAACTTAATCGTCTCACACCAATTCAACACGTGAACACGCCTTAAGAATACCTTACAACATATCACCTCATTAAACTCGGTTTAATGATGAAATGCTTTCCGATGTATTAAACTTTCGCCAGAAACAATAAATTTTACAATAACGTGACAGTGCATACAAGCACCTGCATTTGTAAAACAAAACTAAAAATTTTACGATGCAATTTTAATTAACTCCAGAAATTCTCCGCCACAGATGTGTCAAACAATTAGAAGTAAAATAATACATCACACACAAGTGCACCCACTCAAAAATGTTGCGGCGCTATTTTAATAAAGTTTTTCGTTTCTGTGTAGTTTTGCGCAAAACGACAGTTAATTAAATTAAATAGTTGAACTACATAAGCTACATAAACTGAAATGGTTAGTTAATAGCGTGCGAACGATGATTAGACTCAATTTAAAAGTGGGTGTGGCTCGAGTACATAGTTGATAATTTAGTTAAGCTTACTTAATCAAATCTAGTGGACATGTTGACATTTTTTTTCGTCAAGTTTAATTTATATTGTCATGACATAGAGAGGAAATTTTTGGAAAGTTGGATTAGTTAGTTCATTTAATTAAAAAAGTGGTGTCTACCATATTTGTGCGGTAAGATCAACTGACATCTATTTTAAGACAATCATTACTATAGAAGCCTATGACTCACAGTTCGCAGATGACAAAAATGTCAAAAATTCTGACTTTTATAAGAATGTATCAAGTATGATTCAAATTCAAATTTTGAGTCTTTAAAGTATGTAAACTCCTAAAAGTACGCTCGTAAGAAGTAGACGTTCATTGGCCTGCGAATATTTATAGAAGTCAGCGTTCCTTGTTCTGGTTAATGGCAGTAGTCTTGTCTCCAGTCAGTATTCTGCAGTGTTGAACACTGATTCAACTGCACCCAAATGCAGTCAATTCGTGCCTTTTTTGATCCCAGAACAAACCTGAAGTCGCGACTATGCACCAAACTGTCACTGTCACCAGACTGTCCTAAAATCTCAAAAACTAACAAAGGGATCTATAAATATGGAATTTTGGAATGTGGAAAACAGTGGTAAGTTTCACGCTTTTTACGAAATGACACAATTAATGTTTTGATCTGTCGCAGCTGTCAGAATATTATTAAATGTCAAACAATCGGAAAAGTACAATTCCCTGAGCGACATCTTCCAGGAAAAGATAGATTTTGTTTGATTGTTTTCCGTGATACATAACCTGTTGTTGGTTCGTCGATTCTGCAGTATCTTTATCAGAAATCTGATCAAGACTTATGTTTCCTGAAATTTTTGTCCCAGTGATGCCTTAGTGTAGTCAGGAGTGGAATCCTATAAGGTGATAGCTGAGAGTTACACTTTTTATAGTCAAAATGAATTATCAAACTTTGTAAAACAATCGGTCTGTCAAACAAAAACGATCGCAAAAATGTGATGATCACGCTGATGAGAAAGCTTCGAGAAAGCAAATGAGATAATTGCGATTGTCAACAATCAATCATCACATTAGATGACTCCAGAGGATCTAAATTCTGATTGTGAAATGACCTCTTCGAAATAAACTTGATCTCATTTCCATTTCAAAACCAATATATGAACAAAAGCTCCACCATAACTTCGCCGCTTCGCTCCGCTGTACTCGGCCTCACTGTTCCATTCGCTTTGTCTTCAAGAGCAGTCAAGAATTAACCAAACTATTTGTCTGAGAAGATTCTTAAAGGTCAGCTGATTTGAGCATAAAATCGCTGCAAAGTGAAGCGGTGCAATAGTAAATAATTACCTATTCCAGTGACATTGTTAAGGATTAATATTATTGTCACCGATTCAGGCAAGACAGAGTAGAAAAGGCAACAGATGATGTGGAACATGTAAGTATTCTCTCGATGGATTCAGTGCTAATGGTAAAAGTCTAGACGAACAATTGAAATAACCAGTAACTGTCATGAAACGTTAGCAGATAAAAGCTGTGATAAAAGCTACTGCAGCAACCATTATCAAAGAACTCCACCGTATAGAGGGCGCAAAAACCGGAGGAACCCAAATAATACCCAGCAAAGTAATGGATTTATGATAGACAACATTGATAGTTAGTTAGTACATAAAATGACTTGAGAAATACAACTGGTCCAATTTACCAAGAAAACCAAACTATAACCATTTCTCCGAAAGAAAGTAGCTGCACAACTTCCTTATAAGAAGCAAATAATTTCTTTTCAATAATTTCACAAATCACACCTCTCAGGATGGTCATTTGCGACTAAGTATCCAACTGTAATGACACATAAGTGCATAGCTCACACAACTTTTAAACCAAGATGATAAACATCTCAGTTGGATTTCTATAGTCCCAATCATATAATTGAGTATAACAGAGATTCCCCCATCATTGTTGTTAATTGAAAAGCCTGTTACTGGTACGAATTCCAATTGTGCGAGCCACCGCCGCCGCTCTCATGTAATCAATTCTGTTTATTTCAATTCATAAATCCCAAAGATGGAGAGCCACCGATACACAACGAAAACATGTGTATCGAAAGAAAGTCTGCGCTATTTCAAATGGATAAACAATTGCACAGCAAAAGCCTTTAGATACACTGTATCTGTAGCTACATACTCGTACTCGTATGTGGAGAAACTTTATGTAACCAAAATTGTTATACATTTCGCTGACAAATGAGATTTATCGAGTCAGCCAGTAGCAGCAATCTGGCATTATTATAACCCATGAAACTTGTGCATGTGTCTGTATTACCAAGTTGCGACATTGACCTTTTTATTTTCTTTCTGACAGCAAAGGGGGCAAGAGGTCGTAGCGCCGCGTGTGTATCATCTTTGTAAAGGTAAACAAATGTCAAATAGTTGACACATTTCGGTGAACTATTGTGCGTAAATCAAATCAGATTGACTAATCGCACCTAGATGTTAATTGATTGCTTTTGATGCTTCAACGTTCAACGTCTAGTTAAGTTGGTTTTTTTGGGGTAGATCCAGTTGTTTGTTTCGTCTCATGTGCGGAACGTGACGACAATCGAGGAAATGAGAAACGATAATGAAAATGTTATTTGACAAATGAATCGTGAAAAAAAATCCCACGAATTGATGTCAGATTTAATTCACTTTAATGGGTGAATCAGTGGATAAAAAAAAAACAACGAATTATTGATTTGTTAGTTAGATGTTTAGTAATTAACGGAATGGCGAAATGGGAAATTGATATCTGTTCGATTAGGCAGTGTGGGTCAGTTATTTGATAACGCTAAGTGTTGCTTGCAAGTCTCGGAGTCAGATCGAACAATGTATGGCTGTGTTCACATTTGTAGATAAGAGTGATGAACTCGCGAATGCAGCAGGATGAATCGTCTATTTTTGCAATTACAGATTCGAGTTTCTTGAGATAAGCTTAAAGTACTGATGTGCGAATATAAAAAGGTGATTGTCAAGGTACATGGTTCGAATCTTACGGAATAGGTTCTTAGCAAACCTTACATCAAATCGTCAAACTGTGTGCAGTACGAATCGGTGATGACACGTTGTATGACAGTGTTTTAAATAGAATGGAGCAAGTGTCATGCCGCCATTTTTTTAAAGCGTGTTTATGACATTTTAAGTCTGACAGCTGAAACTATACACCATTTAATCGATTTAAAGAATAGGTTTTACGACATGTTTACAATATTTGTTTCTGAACAGTATTCTTGGCGAAGAAATGGAGCTGACAGCGATTGGAATTGAATGCAAAAAGCATATTGAACACGATCGTCGTATAGTGTCGGAACGTGCCATCAGTAAAAGATTGTAAGCAGCGATAGAGGAAGAAGTGGAACTTCCCGAATAGACGCATGATTCGAATTAGTGGAGAGACAACAAACAAACTAATTAGGACGCGGGGTTTATACTCTGTTATACGAGGATATATGCAGGACAGTTTAAAGGATATAGTACATCGTTACTGGTGGTATACCATAGGAATGCGTGCTTCGAAATTCAATCAGTCTAAAATGTTTCAGGAAAAAGATAAATCCTACACTGGAATGTTTTGATTGAACGACCACATGTAGAGTACGATTAAAGTTCCGAAAATGTTGGTGAAAGTGCTTGTAGCAAAACCCCAAAATCGATGTTGAAAACACTTGCCCAAGATTCCACCTCAGCAACATCAAATCCAAAGAGACCACTTTCAAGCTGTCACAGCAAAGCAAAGTCCAATCAAGCCGCAGGATTAAGTGAACTTAGGTTCCAACTGTTAACAACTGCCGAAATATAATCGGATGAATTGATATAATCCCATCTAATGCAAACCCTTAAAACGACCAAAACTAATAAGTTCATCAAAGACCCACTTTCATCAAACATTCGAAAACATCTCAAAGTATTTTTATCATAAAGAAGCACAGCGGTTACGCTGGACCTATTGAGATTATGAGTCAGTGCTTTTGTCTGAAATATTCTGGGTCTGTAACTACTTTGCAAGTCCTTCCAAGGCTCACAAAATTTCCCATACCCTTTTAACTTTTAAATATTTTAAGTGTTACCTTGCCAATTCCATATCAGTGCCGCCCGTGTCACTAGGCTTGCAAAAGTATGTCTTACAACCCATTCACTTCCGGTTTTTCATGATTTCAATGACAAAGCAAATATGCAACAACTTGGTCTTTTCCAGTTATTGCATTTTACAGCTGCTGTTTCGCATTGTGTTGTGTAAATTGGCAAACAAAGTTCGCCCTTGAACAAAAATGAAAACCGATACCAATGAATATAATAAATGTCTTCTGACTAAAAGCTCCATCAGCTGGGTAATTTAACAGATAATTCCCTTTCCGGTTGCATCTTTGTTAGTGCCTTATTCGTTGTAATTTTCTGAGTTGTGCACATGTGTAACTTTAGATTACATTTTGTCATTAAGTTTACTCAAAATTTAGATACTTAGGTAGACACCCATAGATTTCTGTCTATTTGGTAGTAAAATGTGTATGTAGTAACCGTTTGTTTATCTCTAACAACGTAACTATAAATACTTAGATCATTAATCGTTTGTTTATGATTCCTTTGTATATCGTAGGTAAAAACAAATACTGAAAAGCTGCCAATACTGAAATAGATTGGAATTGTGAGTTAATATAGTCTGGGCTATAGTTGGTTGTAGTATAGTAGTTGAAAAAGAAACACACTCGCAGTGGTATTTTCCAGAGACTCTTGACCCGCTTCAGAGAATAGAAGAATGGATACAAAATATAGCAAACGAAGGCTGTTTATTTGCACTTAAATTAGTGAAAGTATTTTGCCTTCCTGAATTTGACTGTGAACCTGAAATTTGTTCCAACTATCTAAGCATCTCTTTCCAATCGCGTAGTCGAAGATATAACTTAAATATTTATACGCAAATAAACGAAATCCATTAATAAGTTTTCATAGTCCGAAGGTTTCAAATGGCTCCTAAATTTCGTTATATCAACCTTACCAGCCTGTACCTCTAAAGCCAGGACAATTTATAAGACTTTTTCAACATATAACCTACTTGAACTTTTATAAGGTAGGATCTTGCTGCTCCTAATTATTTTTCTACGATTTAAGGACAATAGGAAACCTTTTGACTTTTACTTAGGGTCCTGTTTCTAAAAAAGAATAATCTAGGAAGCGTACGCTGTATAAACCAATTCGTTACAAACTGATATAAGTTGCTGGTTTAGCTGATGCACAAACCAGTGATCTCTTTGTGTTCCTGCCTACGGTGGCGCGATCCACCTTCTCATTGCAAAACATAAACGTAACGAAGTCGGAATCTATTAGTACTGACTTCAGTAACAAAATATCTTGACATACTCCCATGCGCGATCCTACAGATCCTACAGAGAAATACTCGAATCATTACAGGATTTTTATAAACACTTTTCTTAATTATTATTTCTTTTCAAAATTTCGCCTTAAAATCCCTCTTTGATGTATTAAGTGATAATGTTTCCACGAGAAGAAAAGGCAAGCTAGCTAGTACGAATTCTACTATACGAAAGCAGGCAGAACACTTAACACTTATAGGTTCAATGAAATGCCCTGCTATTAGCCAATTCCGCAGAAAATTATCATCCTAAGGTCATTCTCCTCAATGTGTGAAAGACAAGTCATGAAGGCAAATTGAATAAACTGCATCCAGTTACAAGTTCGATGCCACTTAAATGGCAATAAAAAAAAACTGGTATCGGTATCTATTTCTTCACATCAAGCCAAAGTAGTCCTCAACAAATATACGGACACTGTGGATACCTAAATGGTTCAATATAAGACTGTACATTGCCAAAAGAAAACACAGAAACTATTTCCCGATCTGAATTTTAAGGACACTTTTAGACTACACATCTCTCAATATTCTTACCTTTCTCCTCTCGCTCCTTGCGCGACATTCCCATCTCAATCCCGGCTGTCTCTGATTCTGGCATTTTATTCAAATTAACGATGCAATCCAATAGTACTTCGAATCAATCACTTCTCTCTTTTTTTTTCTTTTTAGAACAATCTGCACGCCCAAAGGTTATCACTTTCTTATCAACACTTCATCAATTAAATAAGAAAATAAAAACACACAGAGAGTAAAATCACTTGAACAGCGATCCCTATTATTGAAAAACCCTTGCACCCTTAGCGATAATGAGAATCTAAAAGTAGTCCTCTTATCTCAAGCGGTGTTTAAAAAGAAATCTATTTCGTATTCGGTCCGGCTAAGTCGATGGGTTATTGTAAACAGCGATTAGAGATTGGTGTGTGATTGGAGTTTACTAGATAAACTCTCCATAGCTTGAAGGTATACAGAGGCACGGTCAGCTAATTAAATTCCCGGGCGAGGAACAACGACAACGGCAACGACGAACAACGGCGACGTACGATGACGATGTATCTGAACGGCACTAGAGCGAATTCTCGACTGAGTACGATCCGTACTTGGAAGCGCAATTTTAAATGAAACTCTGTGCCCCATGGAATGCGTCTAGTCGCTGGAACTAGTGAGGGGGTCTCGCACTTACAAGGCAACATCGCATGGTATGCCCAATGTGCGGATCATTGCACTGCGTGCGCGGATGGTCAATCTATAATTCTGAGATTCTGTTTTTTTTTTTTTTTTTGTTTTTGATGGAGAAGGAAACCGGCTGTAGCATCGTTATTGTCGTGTCGTCGTCGTAGTCGTTGTAGTCAGTTGGTTTAGCGGTGAAATAGTAATTCCCCTTGAAACGTGTACACTAAATTGAATTCGGGTAGGTGGACACTTTTCGCGCAGATTGGACCGAAAATTTCTTTCAATTAATTTGATTTTTAACAATTTAGCTAGTGATTACCGAATTTAAGAGATTGTTTCATTTAATCTCGGGTAATTGAATGATAATGCCTCTCTAACTAGACGTACACTTAGGAAGAGTTGGTAGTTGAAAAGGATGGAGAATACTTCTGAAAACCAGTGTCACCCGAAGGTGAAACAAGGAAACACTCTCTAACCGTAGTAGCAGTGAATCTGGTGCTAAAATAGAAAATTTCTCACATGAGATTGGTAAACTTTGATAAGGCTAAATACTGGCAGTAAAAAATAGCAAAATACAGCGTTTATGATCTTTCGTTGTAAAGTTTATGTCACCTTATGCCACCAATTGACAACTGAATTGTTGTTTGTCACATTTTATTTGCCATGGATTATACAAAAATATTTTCAGTTCTTATATTAGTCTAATTAGAGTAGACTAACTAATTTTTGTTCAGTTTTAACGGCGAAATTACGCCTTCTGAGATTTTTTTTTTTTATTTTATGGGGAACTTGATGTACGACAATCGCGATTCGACATACGCCAGAGAAGTATGTGGATTCGTATCGCAATTAGATACTTCCTAGAAATTAAATTGTTCACTAATTTGTGTATACAACTAAAAGGTTAGAGACTTACATACATATGTATTTACACTGCTACCGAGACTGAGTTCTTAGTAGAGTAGAAGGTTGATGAGCTATAAATAGATATGTACAAATCAGCTCGTCCTATTTCAGTCGAAAATGGGAAACTCGCAGCTCAAATAGAGAACTGAATCTTTAAAGCCTTAGAGGTTTTACCCTGTTCCTATCTATTCAGGTTGATCCACTGCAATAGAGTAGTCAGTTGCATGGAAGTTAATTCAGTGCTGGCGTTCTGTGCATCCATTTCGATAAATAATCGTTGAACATGTGAAAAGTACAACAGAGTGACTGATAGAGCTCATACTGATCTCCAAGCTCTCGTTATCCTATTTTACTGCAGACCTCGTATTTGGTTCAATCCCGCGTTCACTGAACTTTCCTTATGTTTTTGGTTCGCTCTACCGGGCTTTAAACTTTTCATTTAATTCGTTCATCTGAAAACCTTCCCAACCATATGCATTAGAGTTCTCCCACTTTGCATAGCGGTGAATATGCCCTATATGTACGTCCCACAATAAATCTGAAATTGCTCCTGACTGTGTGACTGAGAAGTTGGGTTTCTATGACTAAGGATTGACCTTGATAATCCATCTACACTGTGGTTTCTGCCCCTATGTAGTTATAAAATTTCACTTTAACTAGAATAAACCGCCTAATGCTCGCTAGATACTAATACACACCATTTTCGTTTCCAAACTTCCTTCTACACCAATACTTCATTCGCACAGTAAATTGACTACGGCTATGGTACGTTCTATATATACATATGTATGTTATCCTACTTTGACTAGAAGTGCTTGGTCCAACAGAAAGTTTAAAATGACGAAAGTCATATTTCAACTCATCCATCTAGTCATTCGAACACGAAACTGTCCTAAGGCTATGTCAATTCATCAGTCAGAAAGGCCATGACACTGGTGGACAAGTTGCGCACTGATCATCAAAACTATGCCAAAAAAAATATATCGCTCTACTTCACATGTCATAAGGCAGGTAGGTAGGTAGGCTCAAGCTATAACTTAAAACATAGACCTTCATATGTTGGACAAATATCACTTCATGTAAGGTCTGGCTTTGAATGAGCCAGGCTTTAAAAGAGTCAGTCAATTAAAGACCAGTCTATTATAGATCCAGTCTTTGAAAGAGCCTGACTTTGAAAGGCCAAGACATCGAAAGAGCTAGGATTTTCAAAATGCCAGGCTTTGAAAGGCCCAGGTTTTGAAAGAGGCATGCTTTGAAATACCCAGGCTTTGAAAGAGCCAGGCTTTAAAAGACCCAGACTTTGAAAAAGCCAGGCTTTGATAGAGCCAGGCTTTGAAATAGACAGACCTTGAAAGAGCAAGTCTTTGGAAGCGTTTTAAAAGCAGCCCTGTCTTTTTCATTATTTCTCCACGAACAAGTTCATTGTCTAGTGTATCCAGTACACATTTATGCAACAATTTTCGTGATAATCTTTTCCCAGAAAAATATTGTGCAACATTGTATTTATAGACAGAAACTTGTTTGAAAGAGTTGCCTTTGAGTGTTATCAAGGAGTCCGCTTAACAGCAGTGATCAAACAGCGGAATCAATGGATTACGTTGAACTCTCTTAGTGTTCTTAGAACTAAAATAAAAATAAAATCAAATTGGTTTCAACATTTCTCGAAAATCTCATTTTAAATCAACTCCATACCCTAGACTGGTTAACCACATTACTTCTCACGACCATTCATATGCTTACAAAAAATTCTTCCAATTTGGAATATTAAGGTCATCAGTAGCACTCCCTCAGATCTTAGTACAGACGCACTGACCATACATTCCATATGATGGTTGAATCACAGTTTAAGTGTACCCTAATCACTAACGAATATACATCGCAATTAACGTCAACATGAGAGAAAAAGTTATGTCTATAATAAATATTTTCAAATTCCTTTGCTGCACACCAAGAACCGTGTCCAACAAGAAGAAGTTGCAATAAAGTCATGTTTAAAATTATGAAACCTACTTCATGGATATTTTCTTTCCTCCAGCTGTAGTACTGAATTAATGGTCATGTCTGACAGTTCTTTTGTAGGTTTGTTCATTTTGCGTAAAAAAATGTATTGATGCGAGCTGTCATAATTTCTTTCCAGTTTTTAGTCATTGAATGGTTAGAGGAACACTAGGGTTACACAATAAACTTTTTTGTGTAAAAGGTTATTGAATCGAACTGTTCCAATGATTGTAACTACAAATTCGAAACGGTCAGGCCTAAAACAAATAACAATGTCGATTGTCATTCTAAGTAAAATATTGAACGGTGTGGTTTTAGCAATACTCTCTCAGTTGATGGATATGCAATTCCTGTGGTGGTTTTACAGAGTTACCTACGGTGTTTACCCATGACAATGTTTAAGGAATTTATTGCCTAGCACTCGGATCACCGATGGATCCATTGTGAACTTCTGTCATGGTGTAATCCTAATCGAAACAAAAGTTTGGCTATAACTTTGATAGAACTAAATAGCTTTACTGACAAATCCCTATTGCCACAGCCTCTGCAGAGCTCGTCTGTGTTTGGTTGGATTCTTCTTCGGTTGACTGCTAAAAGGTTGTGGGCTGTAATGCCATCCCTGAAGAGCGATAAGTTTTCTCTATTAAGGGCTAGAATCTGCTTATGTTCATAGTGTTTTGTCCAGAGTCTTCTGGGGAAACGACATGACGAGTGTGTGCTTCATCTATCATTAGCTAACCTCATGAAGTAGAATAGAGGTGACGACCCTTTCTTGCTAATTCGTCCGCTTGGAACACATTGGATGAATATATACCAGAGTCTACTGCTACGTACGTCGTCCCGTGCGTCGCATCCTTAGAAATCGAAACATTAATTAAGTTGATGGCGCTACCATTATTTCTGAAGAAGAAGGTCTGTAAACATTTGTTTTGAGGTTAGGCCGAAGTTGTAAGATGGTGATATATATTAAGTGTGCCCATCCGGTAATAGTTCGGAGGGGTCTCTTCCGAATACTGGAGTTTTTCAAACGTAAGTCAGTTGTTTCCTTTAAGACGAGATCTAATGGGTTCAGTACTAGTATAGTTTCAAGGGAAATAATCACCATAGTTTCGATAGAGCTTATACTCTCAGCCTATATACATGCTAATGTTTGTGTCCTGGTCAGTTTCTGAAGGTACTTGATCCTGTCTACTGCGGACCAGCAGACTAAGCACCCATATGATAGAATAGGTCTGACGTGAACTCTCATTTTATACCAAAGGATGGCTTTGTATGTTTTCCTAATCCTTTCTGACGTGCTTTCCTTCCAAATCAACTTTCGATCGAGTATATTGCCCAAGGATCTCCCTTTAGTCGAGATTTTAAAGGTTGTTCCGTTGAATCTCAAGAACCCGATCAGTGGATTTGTTCTCTTGTTAGTCAGAGAACCACATCTGTTTTCAGGTGGGCTAACACTTATTCTAGAACTTTCCACCCATTTGTGTATGGTGTTGATGGCTGATTAAAGTATTTTGGAGCCTGTAGTCTTCCCATTATGACGACATCATCCAAATATGCAAATTTGTTCTAATTTCTTTAAAATTTCAATCGCCACCAATATCCGCTAGAGTCCAGTGAAAGTACTTGTCTCGTATTGAGCATTCAACTCAGTCTGGACTTTGCAGGATCTATGTCTCACCCATTCAATAGTGTTCTTATAGTTAGAAATATTTGACATCCTCCCAGCTATCTGCAATATATTTCGAGGATAAGAATTCACAGAACCCTGACAGCATCCTTAGCTGTGCATGCTGGTCATGGCTGGGAAAATATTAGCACGAACTGTCTACAATAGATCGCAGATCTCAACAGATCAAGCAGGAGTCTTATGGTTTAGTTAAAAGCTACTCTTGGCCAGAGAAGTAGCATACATAAGACTCTTTGGGCGAGAATCATGGCGATTAGGTCAAACTGGATGAATCTTGGTTCACAGAAGAATGGGACTAACATGAATCCGAATGACAGGTAGAGGGGTAAAATGTTTTTGCTCGCTATCTAGGCTCTCTCTACAGTACTTTCTCTGAAGTTCTCGAGTTATAGAAACTCATTAGGCTCCGAGACAAGAGCCAGAGACTCTCGCAGCTAAAATCGACACGATTCGATGAAAGGTATGTACAAACATGTAATGAGTCATCCAACAAGAGGTGTCATTTTAAACTTCACACTATTATTGAACTGTGAATATTATTACTATCACTGTGATGATTTTTGATAGGTAAAAACAACGAGATTATTAGGTAACATCCTTACGTACTTCTGTGACTTGCTGACAGTACAAATTCACTACAAAAACGAGTGTAACCAGTGACTCTCAGAATACAATAAGATACCAGTAAAAGTCATGACAGCAACTAATGCAAAATTTACTGTCGTCTAAGTACCGAGACTGGAGTACTGTTTGCAAAATAATATCATCTAAACGATTCAACCAGGCACGTGCACCGCTTCAAATTGTTAAAACACAAACAAAAAAAACGAAATAAAAACTTATCAAACTTTACATAAGCGGATGACGTTTCTGATAGCAAAACTTCTCCAAAAGCACGAACTTAATTCGAATCACAATTGCTCGTCTAGCTGAAGCCCATACCATGACCTTCACTAAAATTCTTGACTAAGTGTGATTTATATACGATTGCCTCCCTCTTAAAAGCCGGACAAATAAACCGATGATGATTAAGAAATTGCCTCTCCCATCCGGATTCGGATTCACTGAAACTGAATCAAAGTTTCATCCAAACAATGCCCACAGCAACACACATCCACTAACCATCCACGGTAATTTAGTGGATTCTTTTCAAATTAATTCTTTAAACACGCGTTTTGTATTAAACTAAAGAAAAAAAAACCGAAATAGCATCCACTCAGCTACTAGGGGTGGTATACGTACTATATCAATGAATCCCCCTCATGTAAGCCCCTATCATGTGACAAGCATGTGGCTGTGAGCCAATCATCCATGAACGCGCACCGAAATTTCCATTTCAATTGGAGATTCCTTTTGGATATCCACTATCCAGATATCCGAATAAAACTCAAGATACTGTCGTCGTTATAGTCGATTACGTTTACACGTGTTGAGGCTGAATTAAGTGGGAAAGATACGAGTATCTTTTGCTTGTGCTTTGTATTGATGTCTAACAATAAATACTCGAAGTTCTCAAGATAGTCGAATGCGTTTCCTAGAACCGTACTCCACTGCATCTGTCCAAACGCTAATTTGTTTGGTAATTAGTTGTCATTGCATCATGAATCGCCCACTCGAATGGGTTCCCTAGAACTTTGATCCAGCACGTATATGTCTGACCAACGTTAGTGACCAATTAGTGGATTCGTTGCGTTGATATTGCATCATAGAATCGAGTTGTTTTTATTTGCAGACTTTCAGTAGGGGTTTTCCCCATTGTGGACTGGAAAATTGGCTTTGTGTCTTTGAAGAAAAAACCCGTTGTACCGTTCAAAGTTACTTGCCAAATAGGTGTGAGTATGGAATGTATCTATGATGATGGAAAGGAAATCTGCATGGGGTTTTCCCAGGCAGAGATCGTTGGCATCAAGGTGGAAGCCTGGTTTGGATTGGTTTATTGTACAAGTGATATTTAGAGTAAGACTTGCTTAGCGTGTTTCGAATCGAGATACCTTCAAGCTATTATTAGATTGTAATAGGTGGGTAACATGGTTTCATTTATAATTGGATATCGTATTGAATGTTTTCCAAATTTTATAGAGGCCCGGGTTCTCATGACTTTTTAGCAGGAAAGTTCAGATATTATAACCGACTAGAAATCGCAACACGTAATTGAATCAGAAATGGTGTAGGTAGCGTTTGCAGTTTAGAATAAATACCCAGACAAAGCGGTACCATAAATCAAACGTTGGCTTTATATTCAAGCAGGTCAGAGTTAAACAAAGTGATCATGTAGATGTAGATTTTTCTGTGGGGGACAGTCGAGAAGGCCTTGGGAACCACCTGCCCATTCAGAACTGGTATAAGACTATGGAAAAAATTAAACTTCCATTGTACTTCCTAGCACTTTGTGATGGAATATATCTAAGCCAAGCTATGGAACTCTAAGATGTTCTACTAGACTCAGTTCACTTTAGAAGTTCAAAAGAATTTGTCTATGTTTAGAGGAGCTTGCATTTAGGATTTTGCTTCGAGAACAGGGTTTTGGGATGCCAAACGAAGGTTTTGGTCTCACTCTCACTCTGCAGTTGTATTATCTTGAAGTGGGCAAAGTGAAAAAGACCTCAAAATCAAGGCGTGAGTATCAACCCATTCGATACTTCCGAACCTTTCACGGCCTAGAACAGATAGTAACCTTGTTCATAGATCAAGGAGGAGATTTAGGCAGTTCTGAAAAACTTAGACTCTTCTGAGTCGAATTGAACCCCAATAGTGCTGTTTGACGCACCGTGGCCTCTGAAGTCGAGAGCTTTAGGATCCAGAGACAACCCAGGGGCTTTAGCCTTAGCTGTATGGCTGTCGTTAATAGCTTTGAGCAACGATCTAATGGTATTCTAACAAATTACGGAATGCAGAGCTGTCAAATACTGATGAAAAGAACACAAGCTGTTCGTAATAAAAAAACTTGTATTTTACTTCTGACACATTCTTGTTACACAAAGAAGATATTTTTAAATATTTACAATTAACTCGCATATGATGACGTTAGTTACACTTTCATGTCTGTGATTCACCCTTCTGGTGAAAAGATTGCGTTCGTACTTATTCAGCATAAAATCTTCTAACGCGATAGTGGTGGGATTCCCATTGACTTGTAGAAAAAGACAAATTTTGTGCTAATTCCGCACAGAAGTCCTTCTCTTGACAGTTCGGTGATATATGTCAAAACTGCAGACATGAATGGACTACACTACTACGATCAGAATGAAACCAAAGATGTTCTGTCAAAATGTTGATTGAAGGTACGAAACCAGTTTTTTCCTCTGGAATATAAGACGGTTGTTGAGTTACTTCAGTCGCAATATTGCAAATCATAGAAATGATTATTAAGACAATCCAAATAATGCTGATGGTCAGTCTTCGACCGGAACAAATTCTCGAATCTAATGAAGCTGTCGGAACGGGATTTGATCATTTCTTATAGTTTTTCACAGATTTAGACAGTACGGGAACAGACCTTGTTCTAGTTGTTGTTTCTAGGTTTTTTTGAAAAATTTAATAAGTTTTCTTCTGTATATCTTTCGAATTTTTCAGTTTTTAAAATTAGGTCTGTTCTCGTACTCTCCCAAGACAACGCAATTTCACAAGAATTTACGAAAATTTACAAAATCCTGTTCAAGTGCGCAAAAGTTTTGCAATTTTTCGTAAAAGAGAGCTCACGACACATTAAAAAAAAATTCTCCATTCTCCGAATTTTAGTGCAATGGTTTTTTGGCTCTGATTTGTGCAATCTGTCCGATCCATGTACGTAATTGAGCAAATTTAGTAGCTCTCGCGTTCGTTTAGTTTTTTTGTGATTTTACCTCTCTCTGATAGAATTTTACCTCCACCCTTTGAAATTCATAATCATAGGTACATACCTACCACGAATTTTAGTGAAGACAGTACGCGAACAGATCTATTTTGTTCACTCTTTGTAGAGTGACACCCATTGATATTTCCAAACTTCAAAAAATCAAGAAAACTGTAGAAAATTTTAAAATTCACTTTGTTGTATCCCCCTTGCTGTTAGTTCTGTATGAACAGGGTCTTACACGGAATTTTCGTAAATGTCTATGTTTTACTGCGACAACTACCGCACATGAGTAACTATTAACTAAACTTTATTCGTAATTCGAGATCTTGTTGAAGTACCCTATGCTTGTGTAGAATTCCTCACCATGGTTCCCTTCAAAGCACTAGATTGTTGGCACATAAACTATCTAAAACTCATGAAATCGCTTGGGGAGCTGCCTTAAAGGGGGTTCTGTCTCTGGTCCTAAAGACCAGTTCTTTGTGCATTTCTAGATATCAAAAGTTGTGCCGTCACAATTTTTTTTTTAATTACGAAAAAAAAAACTGCTGAGCTTCAAAACGACAAATGCGACATTTTATCCCACAGCGGATATCCATGAAAACTGCCACAAAAGCTCTAAAAGCTAGATGTGTACTTATCTGTGCCAACAGTTTATTTCATATTCAAACACTTTTTAAGCTCTTATAACGTTTTTCAACAAAAGAACTTAAAATAGAGTTCCTTTTGAAAATCCCACAGGATTACGAAATTTTCCCACAACCACAAGTTTACAATTCGCATGCTGTGTATTCAAAACAAACAAATCAATTTGCCTCGGATTAAACCATCATCAAAACAAACTAACTCCCAAGAATGACCGCTAAATGTGTTTGTTTGCGAGATATTGAACAATATGGACGCACTTCCCCTGTCAATAGTCCTTCAACGGCGGCGCTAGAACTATGGACCAACCGCAAGCGCATCCTTAAATATTTACAAATCAATCTGTTCCGGGATGAACATCTCGCGTACACATAACTTGTATCAGCGATTTATTCAAGGGTCCTTTAGGAAATCTGGTTCTTCAGTCGATTCCGGGTCAGGATGGGGTGGTTTTCTGTTGTCCTGCCCGAGGGTGTAGGATGGAAAATCTAGAAGCATACGTTAAGTCACGTGTTGCATGACATTTTCAATTGCGGGTTGTGGCCAATGTCATTTGCACAAAGCGACAAAACAACCGAAAATGGTTAACGACATAGAGAGAGCCCACACTAAACTACCAGGGGTGGGTGGTGCATCCTTTGCAAGGAAACAAAAAAAAAGGAAAACCAACCCCGCTTCTCCCTGATGCACACTCTCAGGCAATTATCACCGAAAAATTACCAGCGTGGAAAATTACATGTTAATAAATTGGCCGGAAGATGTTAGGTTGCATTTGTCGACACAGATCACAGAGGACCGTAGTAAAGGGGTAGGACATGACTTTGCAATTGAATTTGGTACGTTTCATTGGCTTACATGGTGATTTCTGTGCGCAGGATAAGGTAAATGTGTATTTAAACAGTGGAAGTTTATAATTCTCATGAGATTTACGAGGGGATACACATTTTGTGGGTGCTATGGGAAAGGAAAGTGACCAGGTGGAGTTCTACAAAAGGGAGTGTTATGCAACGAGTATTTTATTCCTCCTTTGTATCATCGCATACCTGGAAGTCAGATCTTTGATGAACCCTAACGTCTAGACCGATGTCATTTTTAAGACATCTAAGACGCTCTCAGTTTTCTGATAGTGTAGGGGTAATTCTGGCAGGACTATATGAATGAATCGGAAAACCAACGTTCAAGGCAATAACAAGGCTGAGCTTGAAGGCATAGTGAAATCTTTCATAAGTTCCAAAATAATTCAAGGATTCAACTTATGGATGACAGTACTCAGCGCATAACCACATTCATGGTCTGAGTTTTCCGACTTTTCAGTTCACGGATGTCTGATACAAATCAGAATTACTCTTGCTCTCAATCAGTGGAATAGATAGCAGAGGACTTTGTGCTGTTAATGGCATAGGCTTAGTCTGCAAAGTGAGCCAATCTTTAACATCTGTTCTTTGGCATACTTTCTTTGTGCATTCCTGCCTTTAGCAGGTAGGTATTAGGTAGCACGTACTGATATGATGAATTCAAGTGAATGAGACGAAAATGAAATACCTACCTGTCACAAGCATAATACCATCATACCATTGGGAACTGTTGCTACTTGACAGACGAAATATTTACTCTACCGAGATCTAATCCCTTCAGTTCTGCCATACGAAGCCAAGTGCTAGACGATAAGCAGAAAAGTAGAGGACATATTGCGATTAGGGCTAATAGAGGGGAAGATACAATCGCGAGCTCTGTAAGCTATCCCAAGATGTTGATGCAATCCAAAAACTAAATCAAGCCGAGTGTATCACAAAGAGAACTTTCAAGTTCCATCTCCCAAACTCAAGATGAGAAGACAAACCGACTCCGAATGCCAGTGCACTTTGGAAGGATGGCTGGCTGGTTTCTCTAAGACAGAGAATCAACACAAGTCGGGAGGCCGTATAGTAAGTGAGGACAGATCTCCTCAAAAATTGGAGTTAAAAACTTAACCAAACTCGATATCTGCTAACTATGTCATCAGACCACCGAAAATACAGATCGTATATTAGTCGGACGTCCTACCATTTCTCCTAGGAGAAGGGACTTCCTGCTCAATCTTATCCAGCCTCCTCTTTAGTCAAAAAAATCTGAAGTCCAAGATGCAGCGATTCTTAAAGGTTCTTCATATGTACATATGCCTTACTAGGTTGGTAGTTTTGCCTTTGCATAAGGGGTGAAGTTTGAGGGTGTTTGGCGGCATAGACTTGCTTATGTTTAGAGGTGGAAAGACAAGAATGACTTAACGCAGAGCTGTTGGACAGGTACGCATTGCACTTGGCACTAGGCCTGATTAGCACACCATTAAGCTGAACCAACATAGGAGCGATAGAACTGTACCTTTTGGACAACTTTTAGTAGTTTTAATGAAAATCGACTAAGCTTGACATATCAATGCAGTCTTTGGAACATCAGCAGTTCTAATGGATTGAAGAGTTGTATAACTTAAGGCTTAAGAGATGTCCAAAGAGGCTCAGAGAATGATTTCTTTCTTTTTGGAGGCTATTCAGGCAGTATTTGTGAAGATTTGTTACCAGCTTTTGGTACAGAAATTACATCAACTTTCTTCCAACCTAATGGAATGGAGTTTATAGTAGGATGTACGTGTACATGGTGTATGGGGACAGGGTAAATTCCGCCTTGTAAATGGTCCATCTAATGAAGGCATGGTTAGAAGTTCGTAGTATATGCTTCGTGAAGGTGGGGGAGCTAACCAAAATCAAACTACATAAACTCCTGGTATGGGTTAGGACAGGACGATGTCAAAGCATGCCAAAGTTAATTTAAGTAAGTTTTTTGTTTACGGCATCCGCCCATAACAGGTATTGACGGGCTTAGTTACAGGAACGAGTAACAGCTTATTGGTAAGACTTCCAAATTGTGGCCACTTCTGCTGGTCATATCGAGCTAGACGATATTTTCCAGGAAGTCAGTTGAAAGGACTCTGATAAAGAATTTCAAATTGATTTATAAAATGGAGAGGACTATTCATACAACATGGATGGGAACTGTTCGTACTCATTCACTGCAGAAGACCTCCAGTTTGTAGCTTCCCTGTAGACAATAGTTCCCACAATTAGATGAAAAAAAAATCTGCAAATGAACCCTTAACCAATTAATTACAAACAAAACTCCTTTCCACTTCATTACCCGCTAAATACGCGCACCACCTCTTCCCAGTAGAAAGGACACCGATTGTCACGGAGAGAGGACAAAACCGCTTAAGCAAAATTTTATTACCACAAATTTGGATCATCACAAACAGATCAGCTTTTGTCCTTCGCCATGCCTTGCGCAATCACCACCAACGTCACCCGAACCCAATGACAAGGGTGTCAGCGACACTGTGACAAACTCCACGAACTATAAATGAATTATTTTCCTTCAATGCAAAACATTGAAATTAGCCACGTCAATGGAGTATCCTTGCACTCGTTTCATTCTTATGTGCCACACGACCGATCGTCGTTCACATGAACCGTCATTCATGCCATAGCCCGAGGCGAGAAAATCCGCATTTTCAATATGTTTCCTTCGACTGACTATCCGCCGTGTCCTTCGTTCGAAACTATTTGCATTGCGAACGTCCGTCGTCCTTGTGATGACAGTAATCAACCTTGACGCGAAGATACCATCAGCTCAGGGGTGTTGTTGGTACCAAAAGGGAGAGGGATGAACTGCATCATAGTGGCGGCGCTTTGATTTGACATCCTTAAGTGCAATCTTGTTACAAAGCAATGTAAACAGGATTGTTAATTCGCGTGAGCGCTCGCAAGTCCACAATCAAATTATTGTTGTTAATTCGGTTGATGGTACAATTCAGTTCGGAGAGGGTGATGCGTCCTTCCTTCCTTCCGGGATGCGACGAGGAGTGAAGTTTGTTTAAGGTGAATTGAATGTGAGAAAAAATAATATTTTCATTTTCAATTGACTTGATCCTGGATAAGGATTATGTAGAACGCTCATGGGCTTGTAGTGAGTGATGTCTTATTAAGTTTTGTGGCTGGTGTCGTGGTTTAAAACTCTGGCTCTATGAATATTTAATTAAGTTGGTAGCCATTTTTAACTGCTTCGTGGGAAATAGTTTTTAGACAGGCACTCATCATGCAGTCTTAGCTCAAAAGATTAAGGAATTCACTGAAGTATCTGCCAATTAGGGAAGACACAAGCTGAGTATCGGTTGGACTATAGACTACTAGACTCCCCAAAACCCTAGACTCCATAAGACCATCCCAAATGGCAAGATGTTTCACTTTTCTTTATACTTTTAGCTTTTGTGTCGAACTCAGGATTTTAGGTGAGTAAATATAGCATTTGATAGATCCGATCTGCACACGCAGAAGCATAATATTTGGCGATAAATACTTTACCAAAAGTCCTTAGACCTTCACTCCAACACCATGGATCATGTAAACAATACAGACATGCTTTCATTCACTGTGAACCCTACAATTTCAGTAACAACTTGCAGTTTATTATCCCTTCCTGGTATTTATGTGATGGATATGAAGTGCCAGGACATGATCCCATCAATGTCCATCAAAATCTTAGTCCCTCTTTCCATTCTCCAAATGATTGTTTTGCCTTGCAGAAAAAGAAGGCTTGGCTAATGAAAAATGTAATACCTTACACAGATACCCGCGTCTATTCGGACGTGAAAGCAGCTATCAAGTCCATGAAAACGTTTTTGAAAAATTCATTTACAGCTTTTATCTTCCGATCGTATCGCACAGAGATAAATCTTGACTGAGCAAAATGAGTGTGATATATTCTTCTTATCCAAGACTCTCATTTTTATCCTTTTTCTGGCTTAAAATGGTATCAGTAAGCTATACTTCATACCCCCATTAAACAGGGTCGTACTTTTAGAAATCTATTCCTACGTCAACTCGTAGTGTTTATGTCTGAGGAGATTCCCTATGATCAACCTGACTACAGAAGCCACTAGTTCATCTATTTAAAAAATTCATCTTCTGCAGTTTAGAACAAAAAGAGACGCAACGTTCGTCCAAAAGTTCCAATTCTTCTTATCATGAAAGTTGGAATGGGAGCTAATAAATAGAGGCTAAATATAGAAGCTTATGGTTTCACAAATAGCCTCTAAATTCCCCACGAAAATAGGAAACCAAAATGGTTTTAAGACCAGACAATTCGATTCAAAATTAGATTATTGTTGTGATATTGGAATATCAACTGAAGACTTTATCGTAACAGCTGAGATACCACAGGGTTCTATTCTTTTTCTACTGTTCGTTCTACTTCACAGTAATGACCTGTACCAATGACAGTACCCTAATATGTATCTGTAATTTTATTCGAAAAGGTGTCGAGTGAACGCAAGCATTTAAGCAAATTTACTCAAAATCCTTTCATAGGAAAGGTTTGACTCTGTTGTCTACGTCTACCACGCTTGTTAAAGCTGTAGATGATGGCTACATTTCAAGCTGATCCTTATTCAGAAAGAAGAGGGTATTGTCTAAACCCTAATCCAAAGGTTGGTTAACTTGTCCCATGACATACTACACGCCTCCACCGCAACCCTTCGAACGTTAGCATTTCGCTCGTTTTTGAATAGTTCAATATCAACAAGCGTTTGGTACAGGGCAGGTGATCTCAGAACTTTTGTAGTTTCTCAAATAAATTATTTCAAACTCCTCCGGTTGTACAGGATGATGATGGAGAATCCACGCTGCTCCATAAAGGTCCAGAAAGACCTCACCGAACTCTTTGATGTTAAAAAAGAGTTTAGAGTAGCCGACGCTCCATCATGAGGTTTCGTCAACATTGTTCTTAAAACAATTGTACAGATGATATTAAAATTATTGGTAAAACAAAGCCTGATGTCATAAATGCTTTTGTGTCCCATAAGACGGAAGCGGCTAAGATGGGTTTAATAAGGGCAGAACCAAGTACATCCTACTCACCAAAAAAATATATAAATCACCGATGTACCAGACATCTACAGATTCACCAGCGCTGAATGAATAAATGAATATTAACTCTTTCCCATTGCTGCTTCTTTAAGCTAAGAATACTATTGTGTAGCAAAGCCATCGCTCGAACGACTAAGGTCACCCTGTACAAAACCTGATCTATGCCTAAGAAGCATGGGCTATATCAAGAAAGGATGAGAGTGGAGAGGAAGATATAATCATGAGCTGTATAAGTTATGAAGTGACGTCGACCTACAAAAACTAAGATGGCTGGATCATGTTGAGCGGATGTACAATAATTCTCACCAGAGAGGGGAAAGAGACCTCAACCAACTTGATGTGCGAAACTGGAGGATACTGGCTAAAGATTGAGTTAGCTGGAGAGATTTGTTGGTTGATGTCATTATAGCATCAAGTAGATATCTGGTGTAAGGTCGATCAAAAATGATCTAGCTGTCAGTCAGTTTTCAGTAGGACTTTCGTATTGCTGTGGAAAAATCTTGGTGGTGTCAAGACAGAAAAGAGATCATAAAAGGTCATAGCCTTGCTTTTGCATACCTTTTGCTCCTTGCTTACTATAAAGATAAACAATGCAATATTTGCTTCGAATAATAAGTATGTGTCAAATGCCAAACCAACCTAAAACATCTACAGGGCTAGGAATTGATCTGAAACAAGTGAAGTACCGGATTCGGCGCAATCCTTGTAGGGCGCACCTCCACCCCCAACAGGTGCAAGCTAACATGTCTTTCTTGCAAAAACATCTACCAGCATCGAAGTCTTAAATTTCAAAGCAAACCGCGCTTCCTTCCGTTTAAAAATCCAGCAATGCGAAAACTGTATTCAGATGTGCATAATGCTCACCACCAGGCGAACCATCTCATCCTGTTTATATGTGTACATCCCTTCGGATTCCCTTATGTGCCACACTCCTCCCTTTTATGCGAAGGAAACTGGCGGCTGGTCGACCGTCAATTCCAGACAAATCGACGATTCGTTTCACCACTTACCATCAGACTCCCTGCAGTCAAACTTGAATTATTTTTTTTTTCTTTTTTTTTTGTCAAAAACAGGTGAAGTGTCAGTTTCATGTGCGGGTATTGGGTGTGGGTGCGGTATTTGGCAAAAGGTGCGTAATACAATAAATGCTAATAAATCAATAAATACTAATGCTGGAGACTTTAGAGGAAGCGTTCTTCCTTCTACGTTGCCTTACAACTTTTCTTTCAAAGGCGTCAACTGATAGTGAAAAAATGGCGACGAAGGCTATGAAAAGGAACATGGTTTTGACGTACCATCAAAAAAGACGTGTTTTGCAGAAACTATAAGAACAGCTTAAAGTATTCTCTTGTTGATGACAGTAATCAATGTTTCTTCCAAGTCACACTATCATGGACAGACGCACAGAGCAGGTATCGCCTTGACATATAGTCCATATGTACTTACCACCCATTCCTACCCTTCACTACTAGTATTTCTTTCAAAACAAAACCAGTCCTTAAACTATTTTTGTCTTCCAAAACACATCCATAACGTCTTTTTTTTTTTAATACCCACTCAAACCCCCAAAGATAGCCAGGATTTGTGCTTTTAATAGTCAAAACAAAATACCATAAAACACAGAACCAAAATGGCGTTCTTGGTTCCTATGAAAAAATCTCATTGAAGCTCCACCCCTGGCAACGCATATTCAACAAGGACGAAAGCACTTCCACACTCTTTAAGTTAAGGGATGAAAGTGTATTCATCTCAATGAAGGAGGCGGAGTTTCATCCTTTATGTGAAAATTTTGGTATAAAATTCATTCGCATCCTCTGAAAGCAATTCAAATTGGAATCTACATCCTTGTTGTGCGGTCAATCAAATATAAAAGTGAATTGGATTAAAACTAATAAGAAAAGTTATAGAAATCTTATTTGTAATTTAGTGGAGATAATTTTTTATTTAAAAACAAAGACTTTTACTTAAAAATGTCGCGTAATCAATTACCGGACTCATCGTCGTCGCCTCCAATTAGGTTAGTTTTATAAAAAAATAAAAATTACAACCAGAGGATTGTTTTCCTAAAAGTTTTGAATTGAAAATCGTGGAAATCTGAATACATTTCTGAATTTCGGTATAAAATTTGAATACCAGTGTTTGGAAAATTTTAATTACGTCATTAGATACGAATATATCTACAACCTTAGAGCCGTCGGTCCAGTGTCCAAATAAAAACTCTTTTTTGGAAAACCTGTTTGGAGCTTTGCTCCTAAACTATTGAAAAACGGCAGAGATCTCCTTATTGGAAATAAACATGTACCTTTTGAGTTCTCTCTTCAGTTTAAAAAAAAAAAAAAGAAAAACCGAAGTTTTTAGTAGGGAGTGTCCACTCCTAAATACTGCGTGTTAGCTGATAAAACGTAATTAGAAAAGAGACTTTGGTGCCGCAAAAGTGATAATTCCTCTGGTTTCTAGAAAACGTAGGCCATGGAGTCTTTAACTTGATAAAGACACGTTTTGGGCATCGTAGCTATTACATATCTTAACATGTGGTCTAGAGCTCGTAGTTGCGTGTGTAAATTTGCTTGCCCTTATACTATGGAAATGTTTGTCCCAATTCTGCGCTCCTGCACATTTCTCGTGTCATTTTCAATCTTCTTGCATTTGCAATACACTAAGCATATGAAAATATTTCAGTTTTCAACGATATCATCACCAATATCCTCGACAAAGAACGATCTTTGTCCAGTTACAAATTTTTACTTGACTTACGAAGGAACATTGGACCCAAAAATAACCAATAATAACGAATGCTCATTGTTTTCAGAATAGATTTTTCTCCATTTTTTGCATCAGAGCGCCATCTATACAATAAACTCTTTATTTATTGAAGTAATTTATCGTACAGCTTCGTCGTTATGACCTCTACGATTCGTAAATGTCTGTGGTTGATTCCTCTTAGAAAATCACATAATTCTGGGATTGCACATCCCGATATGCCTACACAGAAGACGTTTTTAAGAGTATCCCTGAAGTTTGTATAGGCCCTACTTCTCTTCTCGCCTTTCGTGTGTGTCTTCCAAACAGCGGACATACCATGGAAAAAAAAAATTTACCCTAGTTTCAGTTCAGAACTGTCGCTCGAAATCTTTATATTGTTGCTTTTTTTAAGAATGTCAAGGAGATCCTTCATCTTCTTTCTTTCGTTTTTCTTCTTTCATGATCCAAAAGTTTTGGAGCCTAAGTTGCCAGTTTTTTTTACTAAATTGATGTCGGTGTGCAGCTCGTATACTTCATCGTTGCATCTTTTTCTCCAAAGCCGTCCAAAGCAAACAGGATTAAATATTTTACGAAGTTTTTGTTTTTTTTTTTTTAAATATCTTCACCCGTTTTATATCTTCACCCGTTTTCGGCAGAAACTTTTTCCAACGCCATGAAGGACTGTGTAGAATTTCCTTAGTTGTTCGAAATAGGGCGTTACTACCCAAATGCCTTATCAGTCCCAAAAAATGAATTTGTCAAAAGTTATTCTTCTTTTGATTTCTGCTGAGGTATTACTGTCCGAGTTAATAGCACAGTCAAGTCTGAGAGTCCCTTTCAAATTATATCTGTCAACAGTAAGGATCTATCTAATTTTTCGATGTTGCGTTTTTCTCCTTTTAAACCCATTTTGACAGCTTCCGTTTGAGATATAAATCTTATTTCGTTCAATAATGTCAATACAGAGTTGATCTGGTAGTTGCACACATTTTTTAAATTGAAGAATAGAAGACTAAAAACCTTCCCATTGCCTTATCTTTTTAAAATTAAAAAAATTTCATCACAAAGTTGATTAGCTTCATTTGAAATATGTATGTATGTACTTTAAATTGACGAATAAAATTACGAGGACATTTCAAATAAAAACTGAAGTACCATCTCATCAGAGGACCTATTAGCACGGGCTGAAGATTTTCTGTCAAAAATTCAGTACCAACTGACTGAATGCTCAGCATGGTGCTGTCAAATGAATCTAGTTATGTCTAAGTTGCACTCTCACTATTATCCAAAATATTTTGAAGTGGTATTCTGTAAGTCGATTCGATTTTATTTTTTACTATTCTACCGGCATTAATTCGTGATCCAAAGAGCTCAAAAAGTCTAACATCTGTCCCCGAAAATCACCCTCAACCGGCAATATGTCACATTTGAATATTTTTGTAGTTTTAAGTGAATGAAGAACTCTGACCTCCGAGTGCATAATCTTTTCTCGAAAATAGAATTGGCAGTTTGATCTAAAGAACGTAATTTGCACTACCTACATACATACAAAGTTTTGAAATATCCAAGCTTTTTTTAAAATCCACTAAATCCAGTTCATTTTTTGCATTCAGTCATGAAGTGAAATTTAACAAATGTTGACAAAATTTCTATATTTCAGTCACCTTTCGTTCCACAACTTTGACGATGACATGATAAATGAACTCCCCTCGTGCGTATATGCAAGTCAACATCACACCAACAACACGGGGAACATTCGACTGAATTCCAATATTCGACAGATTCAACAGCAATATTTGCACCACACAGGTACAAAACTATCTAACACCTTATTTCGTATCAATCACCATCTAACATAGACTCTTACCTTCTAGAATGTCTGGACTCCTCAACACCATCGAATATGAATCTGCCAGTAAGCATGTCCAATTACAATACAGCACCCTATAAAATTCAGAGACAACAGGCGAGCATCAGGGAACGGAAACGTATCCAGAGGTCTGCTCCAACTGGGTATTTTGAAATTTTTATTTTTTTACTTTTTTATATGATTTTCATGAAATTCATCCAACAAATGAATTGTTTACTAACTATTTGCCATTCCTTGGCTTCTAACCCTTACAGTAGTATAAATTCAGCCTTTGATGAACTGCGAGTCCATGTTCCGACATTCCCCTACGAGAAACGTCTCAGCAAGATCGATACTTTACGCCTGGCAATCGCCTATATTGCACTGCTGAGGGAGGTTCTGCAAACGGACTATGATCCATTGACTTATGTGGAGAAATGCTTGAGAGGAGAGATCAAAGCCGATCGGGCAAATTGGAATACAAGTGGTGAGGCTTTTTCATAACCACGGTATTTGAGTGATTTTGCGTCGGTCTTGGTTGCTGTTCCAGGAGGTGGTCCTTAAATTTAGAGCTTTGATAGTTCTTCTAACTTTTGGTCATATTTTGTACAGTTTTTCTGAGATCGCATCCAGAACCCTACTACCCTACTTCCTTTCAAATGCTAAATAGCGGGCAACTGAGTTTGCTTAAGTCCAAGTCATCCGATTTGCCTTCTTTTGCTTCTAATCTTTTATTCAGTTTCGACCATTTGACTCAAAAACCTTAGGGAGAGGAGATATGTAGCAACATTGGATTTTCATTGAATCCAGACTTTTCCCTCATTCTTGATTGAGCTATACTCCACTTCCTTCCAAACGCTAAATAGAGGGCAACTGAGTTTCCCAAAGTCTAAATCATCCGATTTGCGTTCTTTAGCTTCTAATCTTTTATTCAGTTTCGCCCATTTGACCAAAGAAACTAAGGAAGCGGAGATACGTGGCGACATTGGATTTTCATTGGATCCAGACTTTTCCCTTATTCTTGATTGAGCTATACCCCACTTCCTTCCAAACGCTAAATAGCGGGAAACTGAGATTCCTAAAGTCTAAATCATCCAATTTGCGTTCTTTTGTTTCTAATCTTTTATTCAGTTTAGCTCATCAGACCCAAAAACCTAAGGAAGCGGAGATATGTATGTGGCGACATTGGATTTTCATTGGATCCAGAGTTTTCCCTCATTCTTGATTGAGCTATACCCCACTTCCTTCCAAACGCTAAATAGCGGGCAACTGAGATTCCTAAAGTCTAAATCATCCGATTTGCTTCCTTTCATTCAGTTTCGACCATTAGACCCAAAAACCTAAGGAAGCGGAGATATGTATGTGGCGATTGGAATACGTCCATATATTTCCATGGTAGCATAGTCCAAAGATCCTCTTGAACTGTATCTTGCTAATTATCAATACGACAACATGGTACTGACGATATTTACTTTACTGACAACCAGGTGAATGAAGAGGCCAAAAGGTAGACTACATTAGAGTATGGGATACATTGGTATCATCTTGTACAAAAACAAGAGTCCCTTTACAAGTTCAAGCCAAATAGCACCTGAAACTTTGACTGCTCTCTGTTGAGTCCTAAAGTTAAACCAAATATTTGCTTCCAGACATAACAAATTTCACTAAAATTTTACTTTACAACCTTAGTGTTAACCTTAACGACTTAGTGCATTAACATAAACTCTTTATCATCACAATCCTAACAACTTTTTTCCGCATCTTCCAGATCTTACCGCACGTCTGTCCTGGATCAATTGGGAAAACCTCGGAGTCCATCCAGGCCGAAGGACTTTACTCACCTCCCTCGCCCTTTCATCGGATCCACTATGTGGACCTCACTGTGGGCCAAACTAAACTAAATCTAAGCCCTCCAAGCGATAGAAAAAAATTCCAAAAGAAAGTTCGAGTCATAAGAAATTGAAAGTCTTCCTTTTAAATTATTTAATTTGATTTGTTTGTTTTCTTTTATTTTTTAATTATTATTTTGTTTGTTTTTGATTAAATTAACTTGAATATTGTTTACATTATTGGTTTCGTTTTGTTAATCTTTTTTTTTTTGTTTTTATTAAATTATTCTAGTCTACGGTATTATACATTGAGAGCGATAAAAAACGGTGATAGATTTAAAGATAGACGCAATAACAAAATAAATATTCTAGCATTTAATTTAAGCAAAACAAAATGTATATTGTTTCTAAGTTAATTACAAATGGCTTCTGTTCTATTAATTTCAAACATTTGAACATTTCTCTTACTTACAAGACTGGTAACAAAGGGAAAGAAAAATTTTAATTACTTTTGTTTTTATTTTTTTGTTTAATTCAATAAAATAAACGTATACCAATGGATTGATAAATTATAAGCAAATACATATGTATTAACAATTCGACTAGAAAGTCTCTTAAATGAGTTTGTTTCGTTTTAACTTATTTGTGTATTTGGTAAACCATTGTGTGATATGCTGTCGAAGAAAAAGGTTTCGATCGGCAGGGAAGGTCAGTTTTTGTAAAATGTTTTAGATTTGTTTTCCAAAGAACATACATAGCACCTCTTCCTATAAACCCAAGCTAATATTCACTAAATGAGTTCAAAACATTTACTGCCACAGAGAACATAATAAAAAATGAACTGAACTGTCCATACAGAGGGTCCCTTCTGTATTTTCTAAGTGCAAGTGGAAGACTTTTAGTAAATTGTTTTACGCAATCTGGAATCTGGGGATCAATCGAGTGTTCAACGGACAACAATGCATCCATAAAGTCTCACGTTATCAACCTAAAAATTATATAGCTGTAGATGAGAAGAGTCATATAAAGGCAAAGTGAAAAGCTACGAATACGAAGATTGTTTCTCAAGGAACACCTTAATGCACGCTAACTCAACCTAGTAAGCAATAACGTTTGATGCTTATTTAATGAATAAGAGGAGACTGCTGCTAGAAAGCAAACAAGTTGGTAGAAACTAAATATCTTTACAGCTTGAAGACTACTTACTTAAATCATCCCTACGTCCATTGTGGTCAAGTTTCAGGACTGGCAACTAGCAAAGGCCTTAACTAGGTAGACTTTAAAACTGCTTATGAGTGGTTCGACAGAAAACATTCAGGCAGTTCTATTTCGTAGTCTGTTACCATTTCCCCGAATATCGTTGGCACTTCCGATGCCTAAAAGGAATCCTTTATCTTTAGAGCACGAAATTGAATGAGACTCTAAATTCAATAAACTAAAGTAGGGATTTTCTGCTTTTCAATGTGGAACAGCGCGATCTCTTCTACATCAAAGAACACTCTAGATTGCTATTTGTCTTTGAGTGAAAGAGTAACTTGGGACATTGTTAGCCAAGGAAACAACCTGAATTTTACCATGGAAGCTAATCCTCCTTCTTCTAAGAGCTTGAAAAAAAAACCACTGAGCAACAAGCTCGAAATCATTTCAAAATTCACATTCATGGCATTGAGCTCTAGAAGACGATGCCCAACGTTGGAAGTCCGCGTATGAAGCTTGGAAACGTTACTTCTGAAATATTCGGATTTCGTAAAAAGACGTGATGTCATGAGATTTCTTCAATCTAGTGCTGTAGCAGATAGACAACAACAAGTATCAAATGCTTCCTGTTGACAAGCAAACAATCGTCTTTCCACAGAGATTATGTATGCTTTCAAGGCGGTTAATGATTTCCCCTCACTAACTAAATCTAAATTCTGACTTATTTAACAAAAAGTTACTCTGACTCGGTCTCTCGTACTCTGACTCGATGTGTCCAAACAGCTGGTTTTGGAGCTCCTAATTTCAAAAAAAGTTGGGTTCTACACACAGTGTTGAAGTGTTGACGGAGTACCAATGTATTATATGGACCACGGATGAGGCCAAATGGAAAACACGATTTAGGTTTTTTTTGTCAAAACTCTATGTTGGCCAAAAATCTACAAAGAAATACAATTGGCTTTCTTTTAATCCCCGCCGAGAGCTTAAGAAAGAGCAAGTCTTTGACTTAATAACAGTGGTATCATGAACGCGAAAAAGGCTTACTCACTACGACTCACGGAGAATCCACTGTAAATCATGAAATGCCATTGACTGTGTGCAGAGTCAGATAAACTAAAGGAAAGTATGCTTATGACATAGGTTTTGAGCAATAATCCAAGTGTGTCCCAATTTGTAGTTCTCCAGCCATTTCCAACATTTGTTGGCGACGCTTCCACGGCATGACAAATGGTAACAAAGAAGACCTGGCTACATGAATGACCAGCTAACGAGTTTTTCTCAATCACCACAGAAAATTCCACTTATTTCGATATCTGACAGGCAAACACAGAGAATAATGTTGCACACAGCACGAGGACCTAAGAACAGATTTCGCACTTAGATTATCTCTTCGTAGGTATCAAATCTAACGCGGCCGAAAAGAAACAAGAGAGTCTGCTTCATAGCTTGTAAACTTGCTACTAGCTACTAATTAAGGCATATTTTCTTCAATAAGGTCCTGGGGGCAAGCACTAGCCATTTACCCTCAAAGCATCTTTAAAAATAGTTCTTACATAGTTTTTCCACTAAAATGATGACAAATCCTTGCAATACCTACACAATGGAATCTCTGGCCTCTGGGGAAATACCTGTGAATATGTATTTTCCCATTTTATTTCCAAAACGATATTTGATTCCTTCCATAAAAATTCCACCAATACCTGCTTGACGGAACCGAAACACTTTACTTTTCTTAAAATGGTAAAAGGTTGCTTTAGAGGAAACTAAATAGATGAAATAAAATTAAGCGCTAGAATGAGAGACGGTAACTTGCTTCAAGAACAAAGCGCACGTGAAATTGGCGCCCAAATTCACAATTAACTACATAGTATGTATATGGTATTAGGTACTAAGCTTAACATTACTAAAATACAATTAGAAACTACGAACTCTGTTTACCGCTAACACTTTACGTACTAATCAAATATGTTTTTGATTTGTTTGTTTTCAATTGATACTTAATTACTATTATTGATATTGTTTCCTAGTGTTCGTTTCATTTTTGTTGCAATTTGTTGATATTTTGTAACTTTGTTTGTAAGGGCATTTTGTTTTTGTTGTTTTTTGTATCGGTGTATATAGTGAGTCAATATATTTATAATTAAAGTCGTTGCTTTGCGCTACTATTGCTTATGTGTTATTTCGGCCAACGCATATTTTTCGTAACGCCTCGAGTTCGCGTCGTTGCAGCCGTAACTTGAACATTGCTTCGATGAATCCATGACAATTTGTTACAATCTCGTCGCGTATCATTCCATTGCGAAAGAGATTTGCTAATGCGGCGATATCATCGCAAGCGAGTATCGCCGATTTGTGAGTGACGAACAGGGCTAAGGCTGCACGGAATACTATCTGAAAAGAAAAAAAAGATAACTCTTAGATTTGTTTATAAACTAAGACCTTAGTTTGGTCTGATTGTCTATCGAACCCAAGGTTTCTTAGGGGAATTTGCAGTACCTCCTATAGAGACTCCAAAGGGAGTGGGCTTATATTTTTATGAAACTAGACGAAATGTATGCTCTACAAAACATTGATCCTGCCAGTTCTGATATATGGAGCCGAGTGCTGGACGATAGGCAGGAAAGCAGAGCACATTTTGGGCACTTTCGAAATTTTCGTCGAATTTTCGGTGCCGTATGCGAGGACGGCGAATGGAGGAGAAGATATAACAGCGAACTCTATGAGCTGTACCAAGATGTGGATGTTGTCCAAAAAGCCAAAATACGTCGACTACACTGGCCCTGCCACATCGAGCGAATGGACAATAATGCTCCAGCAAAGAGGATCTTCGACTCACAGTTCCCAAGTTCGAGACGACAAGGAAGACCGAACCTCTGTTTTAAAGATCAAGCTATTGTGGATGCCAATGCGCTTGGTCTGGACAACTGAAAGCAGCGTGCTCGGGATCGAAGAGAATGGAAGGCTACCGTGTCTCAGGCAGGGACTCTTCATGGGTGGGGAGCCCGTTAAGTACGTAAGTAAGTAGAATACATTAAGGTCTGAGCTGCTACGTATATGGATATTGTTACCATAATCGCACAGGCAAGTTTCTGCCGACCATCGCCCTGTCTTAGTAGAGGTTATCTCTTAAAACAGAGGTAATCCAATCAATCCGGCCCTTGAGGTTCAATAGTAAGTCACTCAAAATTAAGATTAGGCGAGTTACCCGTCATTTACCAAAAGCGTAAAGCCATTGTTAGACCAATTAAATCCTATGGATGCTTATCTGGTGACCCGATACAGCATACAATGTAATATATCCGAAAAGGGAAAATAAGTAGTATCTCTACAAAATGAGATTGCAATACACCCTGATGGTTCACGAAACCAGTGGAGGTACGGGCACATGTAGTATATATTTCAGAGTCATAAACCTGCAAGAAGCCCTGAGAGTTCCGAACACAAAGCTGCGGTATCACTGACTGGAAATGGGATCAACATCTGACAGGATTATCGTTGCGCTTGACGCGTTAAGATCAATCTGAAATAATCAGGAATTTTCGCACAACGCTTAGAGCACTATGTACGCAGAATTGTGTCAGATTATGCTTGGTACCTGATCTCTGCGATATGGAAGGAAACGAAAGAACCGACGTTTTGGCCAATAGAGGATCAGAGTTTTCACAAAAAAACGTTAAGCCTCCAATCTCCTTGGCTGAAGCGATAATTCTAAATATGATCATCAATAGTTCAACTTAGGAGGAACTTGTGGCCTGTGTTAGATCGAAAAAAATCTGGGGAAATGATAAAACTAAGCAGGTGATCATCAAGCATAGCGGTACGGATTCTCTCCTGATCATTGAATTTTTAGGAGGCATGACAGAGCCAGATAAAGATTATCAAATACGATTACCAGGTCTCGGAAAGCATCACACAACTTATCTGTAAGTGCCAAACCATAGCCCCGAGTAGCTCCGAAACAACTCCCTCACAGATTTGAAACTACTCTGGGCTATGGCTTGACACTTACAGAACCAAGTTCGGGAGATGGTAAAAATTAGTAGGGACATCAAATACACGCAACAGATAAGGTTTGTTTCTGTAATGATTCTCTAAGGATCGCCAAGGACCCACTGTGGGTATTAAGCGTTTAATACTATATTGGCAGACAAATTAGAAAAAGGGGTCTAGGCGGGACCTGGCAATGGTCATTAACATTGTTTGACCTCGTCTATCAGTAGTAAAATCCAGGGTAAAATAAAACTGCTTTCTGAGCCGATGACAGATAGAACGTACTTAGAACTATTCATGGGAATCATGCACAGAGACTGTGGCCTACTTAGAATCAGGACCCTGACAATGAAATCTCCCACGGAAAACCTCGAAAATCCACCAAATACCAACTTACTTTATAGCCCTCTGCAAAGACGCAATCCCATATTCGTAGAACAGTTTCCACAGGCAGTACTTCAGCAAATATACAAATGAACCACTTACTGGCTATCACAGCATACGGCAGACCTAAACGCAAAAGACCTCATTAGAACCGCGAAACCAAATCTCTTACCAAATTCTTACCCAAATTCTCGATATGTCTATTCACCTCGGGTATCCGTCGGATTATCAATTCCTTGAACACAGCCAAATCTCTCAACAGATTAGCCATATTTTTCGTATGATACTGAGGTACAATACTCTCTACAATAACTTTGAGTAGCCAAAAGGATTGCTCTTCATCGTCAGTGACTATCACAAGGAGACCTAAATAAAGAAATCCTTTAGATCTCACAGATTCTCTGACTGAAGTCCAAGACTCACCTGCAATGTAATTCAATCCCTGACAGTATCCAATCTCTCGATTATGATGCGCATATGCTATCAGCGTATTATAGAGTTTCTCCTTCTTCGTGTCGAAGAATATATTGTCTGGAAATGTACGAGGTAGATCGATTTTTATGGAATCACTAATTTCTTTGTCATAGCGCACGTTCAGTAGATTACGATATAGATCGGGTGATCGTTCCCGTAGTTTATAAGCGCCGGATATTTTCATCCAAACATCTGGACGGTAGGGACCTTTTAAAAAAGATTAGACATGAGCTTGGAAGAGTAATGAAATCGAAAATGTGTATAGCCTTACCTGGTATCCCCTTTCGGATGAAACGTTTCAGCGTTGAATCGATGTTGGTGAGGTCTGTGTTCTTTTGAAATAACGTCTCCCATCGTATTCGTCGTTTTGTTAACGTTCTCAGGTAACTTGACATAAATTTCTCGTACATTTTGTAATCGAAATTATCACCACGTTTAAAGCCATATTCATCAACATCACTGGAACAAATGAGAAAACGAATAGTTATTCACTTTTTTGAAGGCAAAATATCGTTCTTAGGCTACGAGTAGATAATATTTCGCATTAAATGACTCTATTACCGTGAATTCACAAAAAAATACAGTAATAACCAAAATTTCTGCTATGAGACATCATCTTTCAGTTTTATGACATTTTTAACTGTCGCTAACCCCCATAGTTGCAATTCATTGCATAAAAACAATATTTACTCAAATTTGAGATATTCTGACTCGCACAACTAATCCCCAACCGCTGATAAGAAGCTTGCTTAACCAACCATCCCTACATTCATTCCTTATCTTAGTTTCTAAAGAAATAATAAAATTGTTTGTGGATTATCTGAAACAAAAAAAGAAAACTTCAACAAACAAAAAAGTGCGCGTCACGAATATCACCTGCACGCGATGAAAAGTGAATTTTGTCACGAACCAGAACACTACACAAACCATTCAACACTATTGGGGTCATTTCGAAGCTAAAAATAACCCAAAATCCACTCTACTAGCTTTGAAGAAGATACAGATAAAAAAGAAAAACTTGCGAAAGAAGGCACAAAACAGAAAATACCAAACCAGCCGATAGCAAAAGCCAATTTTATGATAACGAAAGAAAAAAAATATCATCGGCTCAACGCCCACTATATAGTATGTACAAGGGCGCGAGCGTTCACTCACTCAGAAATTGATTACGCGCGTCAAAATGAAAGATCTTGACCTCGAACCTCCACTGAACAGTTCAACAGCTTCGTTTCTGGATGACGCTAGAGTATCCAGCTACGATGGGGTTGACACACTTACCCTGATTTTTTCTGAATGAATGCACACTCTCGTAGTAGACACTTCACATTTGTGATTTGTGACTCCATCTAGTGGTGCTTTTGTGTGCACATTTACGTGTCAAATTTGACACTTTTTGTGCCGAGTACCATTAACATAACTTACGTAATCGGATATTAAATTAATGTTTGCCTGTAAGAGTGTACATATTTATGAATCGTGAAATCAGGCGGCCAGAAGTTTGATAAATAGATTTAATTTGATTTTTATTTTGTTATCAATTGGAATTGTCAACTGCTGAGAGGCCAAAATGGCGGGGGCAGGGGGCGTCAAATTATTTAGTGATTGTGATATATATAATTTTTTTTAATGGGTGTGCTTGTTCATTGGTGGGTGGTTTCGTTAATAGAGTGACTTCACTTTTGAGTGTGACACATCACAAATAATTGGCTTTTTTAAACGAAAGAATGAGCAGATGGCAGGGAGGAATACTCTGGCAGATGAATGTACGTAAATAAGAATAGACCAGTTCGGAAACGCCTCACTGCAATAGAGATGCATACTCAGCATTGGATTACGTTCTAAAATGCAGAGCTTGGTATCACTTTTTTGGATGACGTTCCCTTTTAAAAATGCACAAATGTCATTAAAAAAGCGTCATAAAAATTTGTAATGCCATTCGGATCTATGAACTTTTGTTTCGGCATCTGGATCAGATATGATGTGCATCGGCATCACAAACAAGCAGTGATGCCGAAACAAAGCGCAATTAGTTTGACGTTTCCTAAATCTGACCACACTTTTGACGCCACGAAGAAAAACGAGCTTCATTTGGACATCAGTTTGATATAACCTTTAATTCTCAATTATTCGAAAGCGGATATACATACTAGCGTTAACTTGTCAGAGACTGATACTGGTCCGTTGTACTACCTGAGAATGCACTTCAGCAATGGTCATCACTCATCACATCAGCAGCAACAATCTGCCACCTGTTTCGAGCAAAGACAATACAATGGCAAAGGAAATAAACCAAAGTATCAGCCCCCTCTCTACAAGGATTCCAGACACACTTGTTTCTTAAACCTGGCACACAAAGTTGAATGGCAATAAGTTATCCCCAGTCTTTTCTACTGAGAGGCTACAACAATGCAGCTAATTTCTTACAGACAGGAGCTGTGCCACACCCATTTGTATTCGTCATTTGCCTCGCCAATGGAGACCCTGGCCGAGAACGTGAGAAGACCCAACTGGGACCCAGACAACAGTGAAAGACTTCAGCCTTATGACCAAATTCAAAGAGTTCTTGCACTGACGAACTGTCACTAAAGACGCAGATGCTCTGACTTCTTCACATACATATTCTCATAAGCCTCAAATAATCAGAGGCATGCTTTCCTAACAGCTAGTGAAGTTTAGTGCTGGCAGTCTCCACGAAGACACGAGCACCGAACTCTTGACTAGTTTTGGAACTGTTGACAAATATTCGACTACAGTCTAGTCCAAGCTCAGAGTCTGGCTGAAGTTCTCGAAAATCTAAAAGATCTCGAAGTCATCTCATCAGCGTTATCGCAGCAATCCGTTTATGACTAATTCGTACACTAAATGAATCCCTTAGAATCGTAATACGTTCTAAGACCCTCTATGAGGGGACAACCCTAACTTCTGCTGTTCTGCTTTGACGCAGGTACATGGATTTGGTAAGAGGAAAAGCTTTCCTATTGCATCATATCTCCCATTTTGACCATCACCCTCGTGATGTATACATTTACGCCAACAATTCAATCTTTGCAGGCAAACATGTTGAAGTCACGTTACTATGACATCCACTAAGGAAACTACTATTCCCAATGAAAGCGGAAATACCAATCAAAACAGGAAATGTACCAAATATTATATTGATTTCCCATGACAACACTGGTTCAAATTTGCAAGTCACTAAAAATAAATTGAAAGAACTGCTTCCAAACTAACCTATTGTTCATGAAATCCTTCAGTTGTCAATGAATTAAAATACGTAGGAGCTATTCATCATCCTTTGGTATTGTTATGAAGGACGAGCTACCTGATTCTGTCTGGTGTTTCCTTGACATTTCCCGAATTTTAGTTTGTACCTAACCGATTGTTACAATCCCTTGTGCCATTGTTAGTGAATCACAGAACTGTCAGACTGAGGAAGACAATACATTTGAATGTTCTCTCACATCAAACCAACAAAATACACTGGCTGTCATTTGTTACACTATTGCAGTTTAACAATACTCGTACCCTAACGAAGAGAGTAAAGGTGTAACGTTGACGTGTTACGTGACAGCTGTCAGCGTAAAACAAAATTTGATTTATTTTATCATAAGAATTGTCATTGGCAAACTTCATCTGCGTTTTGTTTTCATTATTGTTCTCAATCTGTGTGATTTTGATTGCAAATTGTAATTATTCAAACAAAAGTCAAGTGATTTTGACATAAGCTACAAAATAGTGCGTTTGCCCTTGATATCAAACAAATGCGTTTTTGCAATATAAGATAAAGATACAAAGAAGAGAGTCATTTGCATTCTTGTACACTTACGGACAATAAACTGTCATGCAACTGTCATCAGACGTGGGTGTGACAAGTTAAAGAAAAAATGTGACTTCTTTAAACCTTTTTCTTTAACACAATTCTACAAATGACCCAACCGCCTGTGTCAAATCATCTGCACATCCGTTGAATAGGTCTTCCAATCCAAAAGGAACAAAAAAAAATCTTGTAATCCCAGCTACACATAATGAAAATTTCCCAAAGCATTTCCTCTCCATCTTGCGATGCATTTCAAGGGCGTGTATGCAATGAGCGCGTAACTATGAATAGCACAGAGTAGGTACCATTTTTTTTCTATAAAAGCGCTTACTATACGTAGAACAATGGAATAAAACAAAAAAAAAAGAAATCGAATCTATTGCTGCTTCTCATAAATCTCAAATGGGAATCTATGCAACTATGACTACAACACATGACCTACATTTATGGAAGAAGCTTTACTGTGTGCACAGATGCCATTTTGCATGAGTGTAGTCTGCGCAAATTTAAATTTTTAATTTAACCATATCTGACATAAATCTGTTGATCTCTCGATGGCTTTAGATTATGAAATGTGAAACAGGAAAAAAAAAAATAAAAAATAATGTAACAAGTTGCGTGTCATAATATTAATGAGAGGTGAAATTATGTGAACATGTATGTAAATCAGGGCGCGATGCTTCAGTTTGCTCGTATCTTGGGAGTGTTTAGTTTGAAAACCTGCTCCGAAAGGAATGTCATTAATTGGTGCAAGCGGTGAATGGAAGTGGTGCTTTGGAAGACTTGAAGGCAGCTACTACGAAAGGGTTTTTCAATTGAAATTTCTCATTTTTTTTAAAGGGTCCTTTGTCCACAATTGCCACAGACAAGTAGGAGCTTCAACAACATTGGAATCATGCAGTTTAGGCATAGATTTGCTAGGATCCTGCCTCTTATCGTACAGAAAAATGAAAATAATTGTAAAAATATTCCGTATACGCCACCGAAACACATTCACATTCTTGCCATTCCTGCCCTGTGCTGATGCGATTCTGCTTAGATAAGTCAGGATAGCAGTTGTTCTTAAGTTTGAGCACAGATTCGCTGGGATCCTTCCTCGCACTGTATAGCAAAAATGAAAAATATTGAATATTCTTGAAAAAAAATATTGCGTATACGACACCGATCAGATCATGTTGACCGACTATTTTTGGAAAAAAAAAAGGAAAATGATAACTTGGAACACAGGTACATGTATGGTTTAAACAAGACGGAACCACATGCTTTACAGCTTTGTTAAGTCGAGTTATTGAAGTCGAAGTTCAGTCAACGTACTATTTCCAGGTTTTAACCAGAGAACTATGTTATGTTAAGCCAGAGACGCCTATAAGCCAGAGTGTTGGACTCAGCGCATTCGCTTGTGCAGGCGAGGAGAACATTTGAATGATGGCGTGTTCCATAACTAAACCATGAATTTATTAATCAAAATACAGTCTTAAACACAAGTTGTTTTGTTAAAAACAAGGGGCTCTTCAAAAAAAGTACATTACACATTGGTCTCCTGCTATTGACTTCTGTAAAAGCTCCAAAGTCTCGCCGTCTGGATCATATGATCCTTCATAATCTCGGTGTTAATAAGATCACCAAGATCGTTGAAGAAGAAGGCTCCTAGATGAAGTTTTCTTTTGTGAAATATAAGAGGGCAGGTGCAGAGAAGGTGGAGAATATATTTCTCTTCCCACCAAGTCTAGTTGCCTGCTTTCCTATTAGACAATATCTTGTGATGACACCTATTATCGTGTTGTATGCAGTCTACTAAGAAAGATCAAAATCTTACAGTTGTTCAGATCCAAATTTAGGCTTGTTTTTCACTAGACAATTCATGCCACTTATCCGCTTAGTATCGAACGGCTGATTCTGGGAGTAATTTCTTAGCGATTCTAGGGCTAGGCTAGGGCTAGGCTAGGGCCTGGGTCACATAGAGCTTTCTTGCCAAATATGGTTTTTTTTTAAGGTTCTTGTCACAAGGGAATGCACTCTGATACACTAACCGGAGCAAACCTATGTATACCCAAAAGTAAAGCAGACTTGTGCTGAACTACAACTCTCCTAGGTCGTTACAAGTAAGTTTAGACCCATCTTGTGGCGTTCAAGAAACTTTGATAAAAAAAAGTTTAAAAGTATAATAAAAAAATGTTCCCCATTTCCGCCAAAATCACATTTTGCGCCAGGTCCAGCACGTTGATTTTGTTCTATGTTAATTGGCCTGACATCCATAGAAAACTGAAGAAGTAAGATAGAAGCTTAGCTATCACAGGATACGGTGATATTTCCAATGCCGCAGAGTTGTTCCTTATTGCCTAACATGTGTCACGTATCGTGATGGTGAGTAATAATTCCACTCTCATAAAAGGCAATTTACTTCCCAATACTTGCTGCAGGAGATAACTCCTGAGGGGAAAGAATACCCATGTAGTTGGTGCCCTTTGCTGATCCATTGACTTTAGTAGATAAATTTCCTCCATAGGTGAAATAAATTCCCGTGGAATTATTCCCCCTTATTCCTCACGTGTTGACGGAACTAGACGACACTAGGTGAATGAGGCTCAAAGAAGGAAATTGTTACACTTAATTTTGTTTGGGTTATATGGTGGTCAGAGTCATTCCCAGTTCTTTTTTAGAATTTTGCTGTGAACGTAGGTCATAGCAGACCACATCTCTGATAGTGCAGAATGCATATAACAGCTCTGTATCTTGCTTATGCTGTCATCTTTATTCAAAGCAGGTAACAAAACTATTGACTCGTTATTTGGATTAAATCTTATCTGGCGCTTAAAGTACCAACACGGCAACACCTTCGTTTATTGCCATCCGGTTTAATTAAATATTTTTTTCTGATAAAAATCCTCTACACCCAACTGTTTGAGAGTTTTCTGAATCGCTTAAGTATCGACGTTCTCTTAATCGATCGCACGACCTTGTAGAGCGCCGTCTGCGTTAGAACGTACATAGATAAGAAATAAGTCTTGACAATCATTCGTAAATGAGTTTCTAAAATAAGATACAGTCTTTTTAATTTGAAAGAAGTTGGAGTAATGAGGTTAAAATATCTGAGGACTCATGTTCTAGTTTTTGAACTTAAAGGGATCGTCCCCTACAACTTCTGAAATCAAGACCACTTAGGAGACTCAAAGTCAGTTTATTTATAAGAAGTTAGCCCACAAGGTAGTGCCTCCTTTATCTAGTCTCCTCTCTCGTTCTATGACGAAGGTATCATGCAATAGATTCTTCGAGTTCAAAGAGTTCATCCGATTCCTATCTTTGTCCATGTTAAACTTCTGCCGAGATATGTTATCCCGCCACCATCCCAGGGCAACATTTGTACTGCTCCTCGTACCAGACAAAAGAGGTTAAACAATAAACCGCTATTGTCATCGACATAATGCAATTGGTGGCACTACATTTAACTCCAAACACACCACACACTAATCCAAAACACCGTTGCCACCAGTGTTCTTAATTTAGATGTCTTTTGTAGGTACGGCGCCATGTAACGAGAATTTCATTTTAATTGCGCCTACAGAATCTCATTTCTTTCAGTCCTAATCGTACTTTGCGGTTAGGCCTCTTTTTAACTTCCACCGGCACATCTAGACCTTAGCTTTCTCCGCCGAAGAATACCCACACCAGTAAATCTGGGTGAGTGCTCCATGTAGTAAGAAACCTTTACCGCAACTGCACACAATTAAATATGCAAGAGAATGGGGGGTACTCGACGGTTTAAGTGCCACGGGTGCTAAATTGGGCACAAAGCTGTTATTTAATGCACTCTACTGTGGCAGAGAGTAATGTTCGTGCCACAGGGTCAGCTGGGTGCGTCTCGAATCCCAAATGACAAAAGCACTACGGGTACTTAGTGTTGTCACGTTTTTTTCTGCGAATAGCTTGTAAGAATTCGAAAAAAAAAATAACAAACCAAGCGGACCAGCACTGAGGAAATGTATCTAATTGCTGTACACAGAAACAATCGGGTCGCTGAACTAAGGTTACGATTGGGACAGAACTACACCGGGAGAACTACAAGGTTATTTCGTTGAATAAACTATGAACCAGTTTAAAATGAAATAAACTTTGCCGGCAATTGTATGATGAAGTGTCAAGTGTAATAAAAAATTAAATGAAACTAGTACTTTGGCTGGCGAGTGGTTTAACTAAATTAAGTGGGTTACTTTGCGGCACGAAAAATTATTTTAATTGGCTTAAGTTCTGCTGCTCTGCGGCGAATGAAGTCTGCACTAAGGAATAAGTGCGGGGTTCCTGTGGTAATGGCAGTTTACAGACCGAAATGAGCCTGGAAATAATGTAAAATGTAATAAAATTAATGAGATCCGTACTAGGCCTTAGTCCTATATTCCCTTTCCTATTAAAAGTCATTAAGTTCAGAAGGAAACTTGGGTTTTCCCTTTAAAAGATAGGGTTCGTCTGAAACGGTCTCATAAAGTAGGCGTGGTGGTACTGCTTGTTCAATTACAGCGATATCTTATGTAGAACGTTCATGGATGTTACATGAAAAATTTCAGATTTTTTTTTTATGAAAACGCCCCCCAAAAAAGTGGGTGTGGTCGCAGATGATGTATGGACGAAGTGTAGAGAATTCAATTTTAAATAAAATAGTGAAGTTATAATAAAGTGGATGTGGTAGTTGACGGGTTTTATACTTGTATTGCCTCTGTTTCTAAAAACCCCTTACTTACTTATTTACTTAGGTGGCACTACAGTTCGGGGTGGACCTGGGTCTCAACCAATAACCCAGTTAGCGCGGTCTTTGGCTAACTGCCTTCAGTTGCGCACTCCAAGTAAGTGGAAGTCCTCTTCCACTTGTAAGCGCCACCTAAGGCAAGATCTTCATCTACTGCGTCGTCCCTCCTGGTTGCAATCGAAGACTCTGCTGGGCTGAGCATGCTCTCTACCGGTCTTAGCCATCTTAAATGACTGATGCGCAGTTTCAACTTCGCTGTACAGCTAGTACAGTTCGTCGTTATATCTTTTTATCCAAAGCCCGTCAACACAAATGGAACCGAAACTTTTAAATAAAATCTTTCTCTCGAAGCGACTAAGGAAGTCTCCCTCCGCTTTAGATGAAGTCCAGGCTTCAGCGCCCTAAAGCAGGACTGGGATGATTAGTTGCAACTCACGCATAGGCGAGAAATTTTATTGAAAAACAAGGGGCGTCCCAATTGAAAGACCCTTGGGGTTACATTGGTTGATTGCCCATGTTCAGCAGGGCGCATTTAGACCAGGGAAAGGTTATTAGGATATCACTATGAAACCGGACTACCAGCACCGGAGATTTGGAAAACTGCCCAAATGGGACATCAGATAGAGCAACAAGTTTCGGTGTGAACTCATACCGAAGAAGTATATTTTGCAGTTTAGGCAATAAACCCGTTTGACCCTTCGACGAAGCTTCTTACTTTGCTGAGGTCTACTCTAGCTATATCGTTAAAATGAAGTACTCGTCTAGGGTTTGCCTTTATAAAACTGGCAGCGAAGTACATTGAAGATTCCTTCCTGTCTTCGTTTCTACAAGAAAAAAAAAATCTTTGATGTGACAGGTCGTTAGATCCGAGGGCCTAGCTTCTCACAACTAGCTGTCTTTGTTATTTGAGAACCTTCCTCATAACATTTGTACTCTCGGGTGTTTGTCAGACACTCACGAGCGGTGGAGCCGTGAAAGAAATTTTAGATGTACACGGATTGAACTTGGAACCTTGCTCCATAGTCCAACGCACTAATCACTTGACCCACTGTGCTCGTTTCTACAGCTTCTATGAAATCATTGAAGGAAGCAGCAAACCTTTAAGGATGTCTCCTTACCAAGTAGTGCCCCATTAATGGGTACTGATGGTTTACCCTATTGCCAGGAATCTTCCAATTATCACCCTCTAGCTGGTCCGTGACAGTTACATTTTCGGATGTTTGTCAGACACTCACGAGTATACTTTATTTTCTGAATACACTGCTCTAAACCGATTCCATTTTGTGTTCAACCAGGCTGAGTACTTAAAGTCTTGTGACAGAGGCCATAAGACAGTACCGGACCTAGTACTAATCCTTGTGGTACTTCCTCGATTAAGGAAAACTATACACATCAGCAAGGCAGGACTAACTAGAGTGAACTGCTGGTGGATTATCTACTCAAGAAGAATGCAAACTTCATGTTGAACACTTCCCTGTCGTGTTCGGTTCAAGGTAGGTACACGAGGTACAAACACAAATTCGAAAAGCGAACATGTGATTGCATGACAATTGCCACCTAATTGATTTCGATTAGAAGCTCATCACCCGATAAGATAGGCCCGCCATAGGCTCTCCTGTTATCACCTACCAAAGCACCCTTTCACTCAATCAATTGCCAGAAACACCTGACAGAGCTCTTCCTCATCCTGTTGCACACCCCTCACTCCCCATCCACATGCTCGACCCATCCATTCAACCTCCAAACCGAATTATTTAACGCGATAATGTGCTGCCCGTGTCAGAGGACAGGGAATTCCCCTCTCCGCATCCACACAAGCCATCGTAAACGTTCCTTTCATTCATTCAATAACACCAGCCCGCCCGCCACTCAGGGTGTCTATGCAAAAAAAAAGTAAACAAAGGAAATCCACCCCTCCTTTCCCCTCCCTCAGCTCGAGTACAACTCATCCGAGCGAGTACTATTGAGTGTCCTTGCGTTCCACTCCAACGAACACAGATCGATTTCCAGTGCGCGGATTCGAGTGCAAATCCGAGTACACCGCGCGGCGGGGAAAGTCCTCATCCTGTTCCTCACATCAACTCACAATTCACTTGCGAAAATTATACCTACTAACGAGCGATTAATCGAAAAACCAATTAGATATTCCGACCACGATTGCTTCCAGTGCCTGCCTCTGTTCTCCCTGCCGCTGCTGGGGCGACTCACTTTCGCACCTGAGAAAGGGGAAATCCACTGCCCTACCCACATTTTCTGTCGCCAAAACTCACCTAAACTGTGAACTTGCTGCTGCCATAGAACGGAAATTTCAGGGAAAATCACTTAAAATTGATTAATTCGAGATTCGCGGTGTCTTCACTGGATTTCCACAGAAATTATGCACACACACGAATTAAATAAAAACTCAAGTGATTCCGTTTAGTGTCTATCGCTGACTGACTTTTATTATTATTTATTCGAGAATTAATAAGTAGGTATCAAATATCAAATGCATTAAATTTTAGGAAAGTGCATTTCATGCAAATGGAAATGCTTTTATGTTAATGAACTTAATATGATATGTAGGTACAATTATGCTGATCTAAATGGAGCAACGACTTAAGGTTGTTGCTATACATGTTTACTGGTGGAGGTCACCATACAAATATGTAACTTCTCCACCCTTTGTTTTAAGATTCTCCTGAATCGTTGGAATCTCAATTTTTTGAATTTTTGGTTCTGACTTGGTAACATTATTAATTTTTATTTTTAGTTCACGATTTGTCTTAGCTATGCAAATAATTACAGTTATTATTACTATGAGTATTACGAACATTGTTATGTTACTAGCATAATTAATTATTCTATGGTAATTCAATTCTTCAATATGTTTTAAGTTTTCAATTTGCTGTATTGATTCAATTTCTTTAAAGTTTAATTTTTCCGTTATGTTAATTTTTTCTTCATCTTCATAATGAAATTTTTGAATAAATTCTAATTGGTAATTTACAATAGTTACATTTAGTATGTTAATAGAGCAATTGTTGATATTTATTATAAAGTTTCCAGTAAGGTTTAATTGTCTATCGTCGCATTGATTAATTACATATTCCTTTTCTAAGTTTATACATATAATGGTATTATCATCAATCTTAGTTATTCTTTTTACTGCGTTATAGCGATAAGTACATGCATTTTGTGTTATACATGAATGGCTTAGATTTAGTTCTTTTAAATAAATATTATTAATATTGTATTCATATTGTAGGTTATTTATTTCTATAAGTTGAAACGCTTCGATGTCTATTTCTTTTTTCTTGTCATTTGGAATGGGTATAATCATTTTAAGTTGGGTCGTAATGTAGTCTTTCGGTAATTTTACAGCTATGATAACTCTATCTTGGTCGAATCTCAAAAGCCCTATTCTAGCATATTCAAGTTTATAAAAGTCTATATGTGCTATTTTTAATTCCATCCCGGTCAATATACTTGGATGTAGTATGCCTTGCTTAGCAGAAGCTATATTGTCTAGTATGCTATCTATTTTACTTTCTAATATTTGCAATTTTAGTAGTTGCTCGGTAATCAATTGTTTCCTTACAATGTCTTTTTGGTTAGATGCGATACTTTGGTAGGTATACGATAATGTTTCCCTATCTGTTTCTATTGTTTTTTTAAATTTATTTAATGAATCCATGAACTGCCCATTAATTTTAATTTGTTGATTAAGATTTGTTATTGCTGCATGATTATTAGTATCTACAACTTTCATATGTTCGAGGATGTCTTGTCTGTCATTGTCGTCCATTGTCCCAAACAACCATTTTTGTGTTGTTCCTATAAAGTTTAGAAGTCCTCTTTTCTGTCTTCTGAGTGGTATAATTGCATGAAGTTTTGCTTTGATGTTAAATATTTCGTTCTGTATTTCCGAATTATTTGTTAACTGTAGAGTTTGTAAATTTAGTTCAATTAATGCAATTGTTGAAAGTATTTCCTTAGTGTCGATTATATGCAAAATTGTCTGGCTATTATTTATTACTTGGACTGGCCCTAGGTTCAGAGTGGTGTAGCCTTTACCTGTTTGTATTGGTGTTATTATAAGAGTTGCTTCCGCTGTCGTTATCGTTAGTATTGCCATTATGACCGTCGGCCAATAGATTATCTGCAAATTGATTTGGTCTTTTAGTATTTGAGGCGTGTACATTTCTTAGATTATGTTTTCTGTAATATGTTTCATTCTTATGTCTTAGGTGTTTGTAATTTCTTATATAACCTTCACTACGTTTTTCTACATAATTTTCCCTTGGAATATTTCTTTTATTTATTATTTTTTTCTTTTTCTCTTCTAGTTTGTTCTTTAAGTTTACCGGCTTTGCGTTCTCAGCCTGATTTGGAGTCATGCCTAATGTCGAATGAAATCTATTGTTGTATATTTGAATAGCCTTATATATTTTCCTATTGGTTGAAATGTCTGTGTCTTTTATGGTTAGTAAAATTTCAAGTAACGTTGAGTGAAATCTCTCTATATCTGAATTACCTGTATGAGAGTTGGCCTTTGTCATATGCATTTCTATTCCTTCCTTCCTGAAGTGTTCTTTTATGTTTTCTGAATTGAATTCATTGTCACAAACTATTTTTCTTGGTTTTCCGAATTTTGTCAATTGTTCATCTATGCATTCTAACTTACTTGTCCAATTTTTACTTGTCAAACTATATCCGTAAGCTTTTTTAGTAAATTTGTCTATAAATGTCAAATATATTAATTTATTAAAATGATAGATATCCATGTGTAATATTTCATTTCCTTTGTTCGGAGTTTCGGTCAGCTTGAATTTAGGCCTTATTGGTTTTCTGTCATATTTCCCTTCCTGACAAGTCTGGCAATTTCCTATTACCCTTGATATTTCTGTTATCAGTTTTGGAAAATATATTTTGTATTTTAATTGATAGTATGTTTCTACTACTCCTGAGTGGTTACTTTCTTCGGTGTGATAAAGAGATATTTGTCTATGAACATCTTCAGCTTTTTCTAAATCTCTTGCTCTCTGTGTAAGCTTATAAAATATAACTTCTTTATTATGTCCATACATTTCGATTAATACTTTCTGCACTTTATTATATTCCCTATCTTCTACTTCAGAATAAATACCGATCTTCCCTGCTATAATTGTTCTATTGAATAGATCCCTCCAGTATTTGTCATCTTTTGTCATGTCAACCTGAATAATTCTTTTACCATGCAGTGTTTTTATTTCATTTTGAACTGAGTAAGTTAGTATTAACTGAGTCTGATATGTATTTATAATTCCCTCTTTTATTGGTATATGATCTAACAATTGTTCATCTACTGAGTGTGCAGTTTCCGAGGTTTCGTTTATTTCGTTTGGAATTCTGCTTAGGAAATCTGCAATTTTATTCTCCTTGCCTTTTATATACTCAATGTCAAACTCGAATTCTTGTAATTTAAGAAGTCCTCTTTGAACTCGTTGACTGAATTCTTTTCCATTATATTTTTTTGTTAAATATTTTATGGGCATATGATCAGTGATTATTTTGAATTTTTGTCCCCAAAGATATGGTCTAAAATATGAGGTAGCCCAAACTACTGCTAAGAATTCTTTATCGGTTACTGAGTAATCTTTCTCATGGTCATTTAAAGTTCGAGAAGCATAACATACTGGTTGTCCTTCTTGAGTAAGTACAGCTCCCAAAGCAAAATTACTTGCATCAGTGAAAAGTGAAAATTGTTTATTAAAGTTTGGAAATTTAAGTATTGGATGCTTAACCAGAGTTTCTTTTAATCTTTCAAAGGCTTGAATATATTCAGGGTCATTGCTATTGATTTTCATATTCTTTTTTAAGTATTTTACCATCGGGTATGCTATTCTAGCGTAATCCCTAATAAATTTTCTATAATAACCAGTGCTACCTAGAAATCCTTTCAATTGAGTTATTGTCAAAGGTAAAGAATATTTCTGAATTACTTCTACTTTATTCGGATTTGGTTTCATTCCTTCCGAAGTTAGTATGTGACCTAGGTATTCCGTGTTGTTCTTAAGAAAAGAGCATTTATTTAGTTGTATTTTTAGATTATGATCTGCTAATCTTTGAAATATTTTATTTAATGATGATATATGTTCTTCTAAGGAAGTGGAAAAGATTAGTATATCGTCAAGATATACTGTACAAATTTGTCCTATGTACTCTCTGAGAATATCATTCATTAGACGTTGAAACGTCGCTGGGGCATTTTTCAGTCCGAAGGGCATTCTGGTATATTCATAAAGACCATTTGGCGTAACAAATGCAGTCTTATGTATATCTTCAGGATGTACCTTTATTTGATGATATCCCTTGGCTAAATCAAGGGTAGAGAAATACTGTGACCTTCCTAACTTATCAAGAATACTCTCGATATTTGGTAGTGGGTATTTATCATCCACAGTTATATCATTAAGTGCTCTATAATCAACACATACTCTATACTTAGTTTTTCCTTCGCTATCAGGTTTCTTGGCCACAACTACTATTGGTGAGGCATATCGACTATTTGATTTTCGAACTATGCCCTGCCTTTCCATATCGTTAATTTGTTTCCTGACTTCTTCTTCATGTTTTTGAGGAAGACGGTACAGTCTGGCATTTATTTGTTGATCCGTGGTTAGAATTATTTTATGCACTGTGCTGTCAGAATTTGTGAGTTCATCTCCATCTTTGTATAGGAGGCTTTCATATTTTTGCAACAGTTCTTGAATTTTCTGTTTTTCAAAAGTTTTTAAATGGTCTAACTCTACTTCATCGTTTCCCCCTAATTCGTAACATTCTATATACGGTTCAACTTCAAAAATCATTGGAATTATGGTTTTATTTTGTAACAACACTTCTCTTTTTTTTATGTTTATGCTTTCTACCATATTACCTATGACGTCCATACCTAATAAAAGACTGTATGATTTTTCCCCCAATGACTTGCCGTATGCTTGGATAAATACATTAGATCTATATCCAAATTCTTTAGGCACTGGGACTTGATAGATCTTTAATCTTTCGGCAGTCTGATTATTTACTGTCGAAAGTTTTATCGTTACTTCGTTAAGAATATTGTATGTACTACAATCTATTCTACTTGTGTTAACGATTGTCATAGTAGATCCTGTATCTATTAGGCATATATGTTTTTGATTTCCAATCGTAAATGCTATTTGTGTCTTTCTACCAGTGAGGCTGGATTCAGAAAAACCGGAGCTTCTATTGAATGGGCTTCTTCTGGAATGTTAATGTTATCGATATCCATCTTCTCGTTATTTTGCCTATAGTGTAATTGCCTGGAGTTACTATAGCTATCAGTACCTCGTTGCTGCTGGTTGGTTGCAGAGTTATTATAATTAATTTGTTGCCTTTCTCGATTGAATTGTAATTGTCCCGAGTTATTGACATAAGTATTTCGTCGCTGTCCAGGGTTATTAAGATTATTGTTTTGCCTTTCTTGTCCAGAACTAATAAGATTTGGATTTCGTCGTAGTTGGTTGGTCTGTCGTGGGTTATTGTAGTAATTGTATTGTCTATCGTCATGGACCTGTTCAGAATTATTGAAGGACGTATTTTGTCGTAGTTGGTTACTAGGTACATCTCTTCTTTCTTTATATTTGTAACTAGTATATGCCCGATTACTACTTCGTTCCGTTATTAAGTTACCTTCATCAAACCCTACATATGAATACAATATCATTTTTATTTTATGTAAATCATATTCATCCCTAATTTCTCTAGCTAAGTTCCCTCTTGCTAGTTCCCTAATCTTATTAACTACCAAATTATACAATAGCGATTTTAGACTATGCTGCTTATTTTCATACATTATTATTGTATGAATATCGGTTAATAAGAACTCAATTTTATTGTTTAAATCTAAAACTGAACTTACCCTTAAATTATTTATTTTCCTTGTGATTTCTCCCTGGTCGATTATTGGTCTAAACGTCAATCCAAGCAGGTTCCTCGCTTCATCCCACGTTGTTATTGCATTAGTCAGCAGTAGCTCCTTTGCTCTTCCAGTCACCTTGCATTGTGCTATTGCTGTCCATGTAGTGGGTCTTCTGTCCTCCGGTGTTAGGCTAATGTGGTTGTCCACCACATTTATGAACTGCGTTAGCTCTTCTCTATTTCCAGAGAATTCTTTTATGTATGAAATCTCTCTCATTAGAACTAGGGCTCGGCTATCAGGTTGTTGAGTATTGGCCTCTAGTCTAGCGAGAATTTGCGCCATTGTGGCCAGTATGGTATTTGGGTCAGCTGCCATTTCGGTTTCTTCCTCTTCCGCTTGTAAATTTCTTCTGGAATCGTGGAGTATTTGTCGCGAAATGTTGGTGTCTTCGGATATCACTATTAACGGCACTTATATCTTTCTTTTCTGTGTGCTGCGACTGATTTTTAGTCCGCAACAATCACTTGAATTCTATTTTTATTTTATGTCTTTGTTACGACTGATTTATAGTACGTAATAATCACTGCACTTTTTCTAATTAATTGTTTTCATTAAAGACTGATTTGTAGTTCTTTAATGTTCAATGTGGTTCGTTTTTTTTTCTTTTTCTTTCAAAAACAACAAAAAAAAAAAAAAAAAAAAAAATCCGTACGACTGCGCCAATTAAATAAAAACTCAAGTGATTCCGTTTAGTGTCTATCGCTGACTGACTTTTATTATTATTTATTCGAGAATTAATAAGTAGGTATCAAATATCAAATGCATTAAATTTTAGGAAAGTGCATTTCATGCAAATGGAAATGCTTTTATGTTAATGAACTTAATATGATATGTAGGTACAATTATGCTGATCTAAATGGAGCAACGACTTAAGGTTGTTGCTATACATGTTTACTGGTGGAGGTCACCATACAAATATGTAACTCACGCGCCGACAGAACAGAAGAGAACGAATTTCTGGAGGCGGATCTCGCGCGGATGTAGCAAGAGTAGAGGCGAGCACGCACAAATGATTCACACGTTCGGAACGTTCGGATTCCGTTTTTAGGATGTGACCACGATTGTCGTCGGCGAAAGGAATATCAGTGGGTGAAGCACTTTTAGCAGAGCATTTTGGTGATTCGATTGGAAATGGAATTTTCGTTGAAAAAAAACGCAACGTGATACGCGAATTCTCCCCGTGACACTGTGTTTGTCGTTCGCCGCTCGCGTTGATAAGCGCGATAAATTCTTTTCGGTTTTTAGCGAGAGATTCGGGCTAGCGCACAACAGCAAACACCTGCACGATTTTTTCTCGACTCTCATTTCTTTTCGCTCGGTGGGTATTGCTTCATTTCTTTTCGATTTTTTTCTGCTTTTCACAGCAGTGGTTGTCGGGGAATGGGAAAATGTCAAAATTGTTGTGGAAGGTGGCGACTTTTGCTGATAATAGGAAGGGGAGGAATGTCAAAAACAGCTGATTGGTGGATGGCGTGCGACCGATTGGATGGATTGCGTTCGAAAGGCTGTGGTACGGTTGCATTTTGACAGCGGGGTTGTTCGTTGAGTGGGAAGTATTGCCTGGTGGGGTTGAGATGATTTTAATTGATAACCCCATTGGAAGGACTACGTTTTAGGACATAGCCATGCAGAGTGGTGGATTTTGCAATTCCAATGTTTTTCTTTTAAAACTTTGTCCATAAAATCGAAAATAGATCAAAAAATAGTCTGTAGATGAACATATCGAAATTAAGTGGTTTTATACTGCCGAGGATACAGATAACTATGTTATAGCTGATAGGACTGTAAGTTAACAAGATAAAGTTCTTCCATATTGACGACAGTGTTGGACTGTCATTTTACTGTACATGATCCAACAGACTATAGGACAGGCTGCCTCTACTCGCTTAAGTAGCGCTAGAGTTCGGAGTGGACCAACCCAAAAGACTCCTCATACAGTTCGATAGAGAACCAACTGACTCCAGTGTTGTTCATCAAGTTTAAGACTCCTTGGCATTGGTGCAGTTAATAAAGTTTCTCTACAAACATCGGAGAAAATAATAAGATGCGGTTTACAATCGAATGCAAATTGACGTCGGTAAAACCTATGGTTTCTGTACTGTTACTGTTCTACCCAAAATCTTCAAAGCAACAAATTATCAGGATTCTACGAAATTGACTAGATGTACCACTTTCCTTCCGTACATCTGATGACTGTATTGGAATTGACAGTGCCAAACACTTTGCTCCTGATAAAACTATACATGTTTTGTTTGATTGCGCTGTAATGGATTTAGAAGAAACCAGGATTACTCGGATTCCTCAATAGAAATCGGTACTCTAATAAACACGAAACTGATGTAGGCAGTAACCTAACGTTGAGTACTCTCGGTTTCACTCACTCACCACATTCCAAACGCACCCTAATACTTACTGTCACATTTCTGTCGAAATTTCTTCAGCATGGTTCCTCCAGTACAAAGTTTCGAAAATAATTTCCGTGATTCTGCAGAAATTCTAGAAAAATGCACTCCTGCTACACTCCCTGTCGAATACATCGATGTCAAATTCCACGAGGATACATTTGAGGTAAGGTTTCATTCAGCATACAACGCCTCTATTTCATAATTTTCCTTAATTAGGATGATTCAGTGCACACGCAGCAGAAATGTGGCAGCCTTTTGTTTCCATTCCACGCAACACCAGTGACCACAGCATCACTTACAGATTGCCAGATTCTGTACGACGGACGAGTTTCGTCCAAGAAAATCGTGGAACTCTCAATGGACATTGCTGGTGTTATTGATTATTCATTTGCTCCTGGCGATACCATCGGAGTTTTGGTATCAAATTCGAATAAGGACGTGGAGCGAGTGCTTCTGTGTCTGCAATCCAGTGCGTCCGCTGATGTTTTGTGTGAAATCTCTATTAAGACCAAGACGGCGAAGAAGAATGCAAAGGTTCCACAGCATGTTCCAGAGCAATCATCTGCACGGGCTATTCTCCGCGATTGTTTGGACTTGAGGAGTGTTCCTAAGAAGCTGTTTCTACGTTCACTGGCTGAATACACTTCGAATGAAAATGAGAAGAAGTTCCTGATCTCAGTGTCATCCAAAGAAGGTTCGAAGTTGTATAATGAATTGATACTGGAAAAGGCACGAACGTTTCTAGACATCTTGGACCTCTGTCCAAGTTGTTGTCCTTCACTTTCGCTGCTGATTGAACATCTGCCACGTCTCAAGCCACGACCGTATTCCATAGCCAATAGTCCACTAACCGATACAAGCACAGTGAAAATAATTTTATCTGTCCGCCAGGACAACCCTGGAGTAGCCACTGGGTATCTCACCGATTTAGCTGAAAGATTTATGGAAAATCCCGACAGTCGCCCAAAAATCAGTTTCTACTTCCGTGAAAGGAACAAATTCAGCTACAATCTCGACGATGCTAAGGTTACCAACATTTTGATTGGAATTGGCTGTGGGGTCTCACCGTTTCTGGGATTTCTTGAGCACAAGGACCGTTTGATGGCCCAGAACAACACAGATCTTGGACCCACATGGCTGTTTGTGGGATCCACCTGTCAGGACAGTGCAGTGCATAGAAACCAACTTTTCGACTACAAGATCACAGGAGTTTTGGAGAAACTTTACGAAAGCTTCTCAAGGGACCCAGAGTGCGACGAATTCAAATACGTACAGGATCAGCTGAAGGCATATGCTGTCGAATTCGTAAAGGAGTTTACCAAAAAGGAAACAATTCTGTATGTCTGCGCTGATGGGACCAGCATCTCGAAAAGTATAGAGAGTTGCATAAAGGAATGCTTAGTTCGGGTTTTGGAATGTTCGGAGGAAGAAGCTGAAGAGATTATCAAAGCAAGTCGGGTCAGTGGGAAGTATCGAGAAGACATATGGGTTTAGATTTAGTCAAATATTAGTGCAATAAACGAAAGTGATATTAAAACAGTTTCGTGGTTTTTAGTTCTGACCTTTCCTAGACTCCTCACATCTGCAAAGGAGAACATGGCCCTCATGCGTCTTCAAGAACATCAAATCGATATCGTTCTTAGCAGTCTAATATTTTAAAATGCTCCTTGCTCCTCAGCAGATCATTCTCAGTGCCATGAGGCTGACGACGAAGAGCCTTGTTTGCCCTTTGCAGCAACACTCGAGACACTTAGAATGGATATCTTTAGGATATTTAATAACTTCTTTGGAGATCTGGGGTAGAGTTAGAAGCATACCAGCAACAATGAACAGAAAGCCCCACCTCGTAACAAAATACCGAAATACCCTTGAACTCGCAATGTGATGGTTAAAGTGGATAACTACATCCTTGCTTTTGTTTTATCAAATTTTTATCTTCCATAGCGACTAAGTCTTTGCCCCTCTGCAGAGTACGGCAAGATAATCGTTGAAAGCATACGCGCAATTCTATTGAACGTATTTAACAGAGATTCAACCATCATTCACCAAGGAAGGAAAGACTGGAGCCCAATTTGCCAACAAACCTTGGTCACTTCTGCCGTAACATACGTGTTCCATAGAATTGTAAAACAGAAGTGGAATCAACTAAAGTGGTAGTCGATAGTCACACTTTTGGTAGTCAAAGTTGATGATTACACTTTGTTAGTTCTCCGTAAAACGAACGTGTACAGAATCGATAGGGAAAATGTGATGTTTACGCTGATAGTCACCTTCTCCCGGAGCGAAGTTCTTGTAGGTGATAGTCAGTTGTTGACAATCAGAATGACCACTTTTACTCTCTTTCTACGGTGACCATCAGCGTGATCATTCGACACACATCACATCGCTTTAGAGGATTCCATTTCAGGCTTTATTTTCGGGTAAAATCATGCTTTTTGATACCTTGCGACAAAAGAGTAAAGGTGAGTAGGCAGAAGTGTAGACACCATTTATTAAGATTGATACCATGATAGAGCACAGCCACTCGTATGTATTTATTTTTGAAGTCATCCCATCAAGGTTTTCTCAATAAATTGTTGCCCGGCTCAAATCGGCAATATTCCCACGATTTGGGCTCGAAAAATCCCTGTCTAACCCGAGGTCTATTAGATTTCGGCAACTCATACTTCTCTTGTGTCTTTCATGCATAACTATCGCAGGTTCCTTCCTCTATTTATGGACAAAGACGTATTGGTCTATGGGACCCAGGCCTTAGTTTCTCACAATCATTTGTGTTGTGCGTGTTATATTCTTTACACGATTGGAATGGAAGCTTTTTCACGCCAATTATACTCTCGGATGTTTGTAAGACGCTTGCGAGAGGTGGAGCTGTGGCAAAACTTTCAGATTCAAACCTCGAACGTCTTGCTCCGTAGTCCAACGCACTACCTGTTACTTCCCAAAAAAAGCAAATAAAAATAAAACACGCCTTCGTTTCTTTACAGAAAAATGTATACATATTTTATTTATTCTTCTAACGAGAAGTTTTTTTTGTTGTTTTCTTTAAGTTAAAAATAATATATTTAATAAAAATAATCAAATAAAACAGTAAACACTTTCAAATGCACAGTGGGCTGGTGGTTATGATTTTGTTTCCCATTTTCTTTTTTTTTTTTACCATAAAACGAAAAAAATAATATATAACATAAATCAATTAAAAACTAAAGCGAAAATAATAATACAATCAAATTTACAAAATCCGTTTTTTTCTCTTCTTTTCGGGGGACAGGAGGAAAATACTAAATTACAAAATAGTTAAGAAATAGTCATTCTTAAACCGACAACAAAACACTTAACATTAGGAAATAAAAATACACTTTTTTTTTCAACAAAACACAAAAATAAAAATAAAATAAAAAAACGTTTACATATACATATTGTGTCTGCAGACAGTAGTTGAATATTTTCGGTTGAATATTATGCGATTACTTTAATTCTTCTCTCGTTTTCGTAGTAAAAATAGTTTTTTAAAAAAAAATAAAAATTACTAATATTTATGACTAATGGGTTTTAATTGATTTCTTAATTCTAATTTACATATGAATGATTATTTTTGTGTAAAAGTACAAAAAGTATATAATCTTGGCTATTTTGTGTTTCTTTCCCTTTTTCTTGTATAAAAAAGTTGTTAGAAAATTTACTTTGCTTCTTAATTTCTGTATAAAATGGAAAATTGTGCGTATATTGTGCTGACGAATATACTATACACTTATTTAGATATTTGTTATAATTTGTTTGCAGTTAGATTTGGTTTTTATTAGATTTAAAAAAAAATGCTAATAAATATATTACAGGGCACTTCGTTCTGCGTGTATACTTTATTGTTTTGTTATAGATTGCGTAAATATTTTAACTACTAATTCGTTATGTATGTAATTGTTTAAATTTTTGTTTAAGTATAAGAATAGTTCGATATATATTTCATTGTTTTGTTGCTTAAGAGTTGCATGTAAGCGTATGAAAACTACATTAGTTTTCTACAACCAGATTGGACAATTTTTTTGTTTTAAATTGTTTGTCGCACTAATTGACGGTATTTTTGGTGTTTGGATTTATTTATTAGTAAAATGTATTAATCAGTGAATTGTATTGAATGGGGTTAAGGCGTATTAAAATGGTTTTTTTGTGGGGAAATACTGAAGTGTGGGATTGGATTAGATCTAGACAATACTCTAGATTGGAATACTGTTTGTTTAAATTGGAGGGAGCCTCGGTTAGGAAAATACTGAACACATTATTAATATAATAATGAGTTTGTAAGAATGGAATGTTTCTCAAATTAGTAAGTAAAAAATGGGGAGGGAAAGAGTTATTTAAATTTGCTTGGTTGGAACGGATTGCGATGGTTGTGGAAAGAGGATAGAAGCTTGTAGTCAGAAATCACTTTACTGTCGTTCCATGGGCCCTGTGTTGGGCGCCATTTTTAAAGGAGGACAATCCATCGTCAATTTGGAGAAAAAAAACTAAGAATTCAACGAATATAAACTTTTTCCTAACTAAGGACCTCACGGACTTAGGGTTCTTTAATGATGTGTTCTTACTCTCCCAGTAAATGATGGATCGAATGCATTGAACACAAATGTCCTTAGTTTCTCACAGTTTTTCGGAGACATTGCCAGTCAGGGATTAGGTTCAATAGTTACATATATGTGCCATGGAAGAGGCGATGGAAGTACTGCAATGTTGGTATAGTTTTTCAATGCAGGCGGTCACTCGTAAGACACGGCATACACATGTGTTATCTTAAGGATCTGTTCCATTTCACAGGACAGCCCAATCGGAAAAGAACGAAATAGAATTCAGATGGTCAGAGAGTAGGTCACCCTGAGCAAAACTGTCACAGAGGCACCAAGATCTTTGGGACGGACTTGGAGGAGGAAAAATTGCGTATCAGAAATTCAGATACGATGTTGATTCTTAAGGTGTGAATGGGGTATGTGGGAGGTCTAAAAATGATGAAGATTGGTTGCCAATATGCGAACTGAAACAGGCAACCATGGGACCTTGTTTGACTAAACAATAAAACATATTTATTCCGAAGCCCCGTGCTAGGCGCCAAAATATCTTAAGTAACTCAAGCGACAGTGTAATTTGTTTTAACCAGGAAATATACAAAAGGAGAATGAATCAATCATCTTATTCAGCAAGCTTTGATCCCTTTTTCAACCTTAACACTTGGAATAGTCTTAGCTTGGGTCAGCAATTTAACGAAGTCTACAATTTCAGTTTTGATATCTAAATGCTATGCTTCTAAAAATCTAGAAACGCAGTCAATCTTAAATGCAGTCTGACGGAAAAGAAGGATTCAGACTCTAGGTTAGAATACTTAACTTAAGTAGTCGGAAGAAGATTGGCTCATTCTCGAAACATATAGCTAGGAGTTATGGAGAAAGTTACAATAAAAAATCCACTATATCAAGACGAAACAAGGTCGGTGGTGTTTTGAAACCTCTTGAACATGTAGATGAAGTAGGGATGATTGAGAGTTAAGCAATTTCAAGTGTTTACAATAGCTTCAAGGTCAAAGAAAGACCTGATTCGCAAAAAAATAGGATAATCTGAAGAATGAACAAATGCATGTATCAATGTATCTCTTTGCGGCTTTGTGGAAGAAAACTTCTAAAACAGGCCAACTTATGTAACTGATTGATCCCTAAAGCATGACTTTGGTTAGCACATCGGGTCATTTTTTTTAGCACGGATTCGGATAACGAATGATGTTTATGACACTACGTGACCATAAGAATGTTGAAACTTAAACGAGGTGACATAAAGAGGTGTCACATTCAATAAAGTATAAAACAATAGTGCGTTCCAATCTAGGTGCCAGAGACTTCTAAAGAACCCCTCAAACGCAAATAAAACACAAAACTCCTGCAATATCTGTCAAATGCATGTCTACCTCACATAAATCCCAGAAGAATAAAACTACAATTTATTTGAAAAACTCCACCCATAACTTTCCTTTTTTCAAGTTCACATCAAATTATGTCAACCTTGCTTCCTTCCTCCCCTTTCTATTCAAATTTTCGACTTCCATCAAGGAACCAAGAACACACACAAAGAGGGACAACTACCCACAGACATTTATCTCTAAATCTTCCTTCGGTTGCCCTTCCATATTTCACTGTGCTATGCGCGGAGGGTGTGTGAAAAAAAAAAGGCCGACCAAACCGACTGAAAAACGCATTAAGTGCGTTCAAAAACGACTCAATGAGTGAATGATTGATTATGCCCGTTTCCTCCTAGGTTTTTGAAAATGGAAATATATTTCCTAGGGTGATGGGGCAATGATCAAATTTCAATTCAAAATAATTTCCATGTCGAGTATATCGCGGAAGAGATTTCCTCTGGATGCACTAATTTCTTCCGAAAAAAAAAGAAACGCTTTGAACCCCATTAATACAATTAAGTTGTGGTATTTATCTTACAAAAAAAATTGTTGTTCTTTCTTCGTTTGGAAGACATAAATTAACAGCTTCCAGGCTGTTCCAAGAAAAATATTTAATTAAGGAAATATAGGAGAGAACAATGTGTCTTCTTTGCAGAGACTGAGAAGAAAAAAAAAGAAAAATTTTCTAAACAAAATTAACCTAATGGCACTTTAAAAATTAATTAACCTCTCGTTGAGTTTGAGTTTTGTTTTCTTTTTTTTATACAAAATATCTACACAATTATGCAATAGGGAAGTACGTAGAGAAAAAAAAACATCCTTTTCTTTATATTTTTCGTTTTTTTTTTTTGTGCAATTGCTGATTGTTCTCTGCTTTTCGGTATAAAAAATTAGAATTTTTATTTTTAAATTTAAATACTTATGTAGTAGGTTACATAGATTATGATGTGTCACACGTGATTTTTGTTTCTCTTTTTCGTCTTAGGAATCTGAAATGAAAGGGGAAAACAAAAAATTAGTTATGAAACTGAAAACATGTAAGCACTAGTGAGGCCGAGAAGGCTTTATAGTTTGATTGGATAAAAATAAGTAAATGATTCTTTTGTTATATTTAACGTTATCGACTTGATAGGGGTTTTTTTTTTTATTGGTTCTAGTTATTCCTTTCGTTTTATCAGAAGTTCATGTTGAACAATAAAAAGAAATTTAAGTACACTGTGACAGAGACAAGCGTTATCATGTTATTTGCTCAGCAAGTGGTGATAAGGAAAAAATTGATTTGGGTTAGGTATTATTTGATTTTCTATCGTTAACTGGGAAGGGGTAAACGAACAGAAATATATTAATAAAATGATGAAGAAGTGAACTGAGGAATTGAGTCAGCTCAAGGTGACATAATGTTTTGCTACCCACTTTGGTTAGGGATCGAACTTTGGACGGAGTTTGTAGAGTGTGGAATGTAAACCATTTCCTGATCGACAAGAGAGCTGGAAACATACACACCGCAGGAACTTAATTTTACAAAATTCGAGTACTGACGTAATTTACCAAAACTTTGACGAAACACTTTGGATCAGGGGTGTGATACGAAACTAAACTCACTCGTGCACGATTGGTTTCCGACGCATTTTGGAACCATTTCGTGAATCGATCTGCATTTTAATGCCGGATCGGTGGATATTTCTTGCTGATTTTGGTTCCCCAGTAAAACTGAAGGTTGATTGGTATAACTGATTGACTGTCTGAGAAACTTTAACAAACGTTTTGATAGAATGTGTAGATAAAGAAAGCTATCCCTGAATACAGAGCAATAAAACAATTTCCTGATTCATCGAACAATATCAAATTAATTTCGGATTGTACCAGTTAATTTCGAATCCCATCTCTGCTTTAGAAACAGAAATCTACAACATAACACTGACTACCAAAAAACCAGAGGAGTACCGCAGGGATACATGCTAGGACCACGATTGTTGAAAATGATCTAATACCGCGTTTTGAAAAGAGAAGAAGTTATAGCAAAACTGCTGGAAGGAGAACATTAAATTGCAATTGAACAAGTAAGGATGGTCCAATGGTGGCTATTTTATATCGACTTCCTAACCTACCGCAGTCTTTTGCGTGAACCTGCAAACAAATGTTGTCTTGAGAGGAATGATTTTTTGATCTGAAAAATTTATATCAGATAGGTTGGTAGACACATTCTGAAAATGTTGAATTCTAGTACTCGACATAATCACAGAAAATAATTTCCAGCGTTTTGATGTTCTCAAGACATAGTAAACAGTGTCCAGTAAGAGAATCAACTAAGGACTTTGCATTCCCTTCGTTCATTGCTAGAATTTCTTTGAGATTTAGCTGGCTAGATCAAGAGCATTCTCATTGCCCACAAAACCCATGGTATGAGTTCGTTGTCAATAGCTGTTTACCTAAATTTTTGATGTATGGCTAGGAGGCGAAGTATTAGGGCACAGGTAACCGGAGTTTTTATAACTTTCTTAGGGTATCCAGCAGAGATGGTCGGTTTAAGACAGGCATGGATGTGCGGCCGCTTAGGGCAAATAGTAGTTGCTATTTTGAACATTGAAGTGACTCTTCACAAAGCTATAGGAAAATGTTTCGAGAAGAAACAACTAAATCTTACATATAAAGCACCACGAGACGTCCCACAAGGAGTCGTATTCTTACCAGAAATGTTGAGGATAGTATCAGAAAGTCTATTGCAGGGCCTCACGGATGTGTGATTAGAAATACCATATATCGGCAAAAACCTTACATGATATAGTAGCGGCGTTAGACTTTCTAGTTCCCTCTGACGTTCTAAAAGCTTTAATACCTGTTAAATCGAGCAGCAGCCTGTAAAGAATACAGTGTTACTGGGCCACTTAAATCCTTAAATAAACTTAAAAGCCTTAATTTCATGTTTCCAATTTTTTTAAAAACCCTCCGAAACGAACTTGATCGTGAAAAGTTAACCGCATCTATCTTCATGGCACTCAATCACTTTTTCTCAACTTCACCTCTATTATTTGCCTTCAACCCAACTGTTTAGTATTCGTGTTAAGTAAATAAACATTCCAACCTAGCCATAAATCTCTGCTAATTTCAAATATAAAAATACCCAACAGTTCAAATTTGCATATCTCAACGAAAATATAAACAAAACAGTATTGAATGCCGCACAAAAAAATCACACAGCAATTCAGACGAACTAGAACTAAATGTGTCTAAAGAACAGTTGTTCCTTACCCCCCTCCCCACCTGTACGTTCAAACTTATGTATTTCCGCCAATCTTTTTTAAAAATAATTCTCATTAGACACTCAGACGCAACGCACTTTCCGCAAACAATTTTTTTTCCACCATTTTCGAAAACAAAACAGGTGATTCGAATTCCTAATAATTTCGCGCACGAAATCGAAAACATTCGTGATTTGCATTTCGATATCGAATTTTTGCCGAAATCGAGGCCACCGCACTCAACAACAAAAGGGGGAAGCCAAACACATCCACATACGGACTCTATGATGAAAATCAACCAACTTAGAGGCTTTAACTGTACGCCGCCATTACCACAGCCGGCGAGACATATCAAATTGATTACAAAGTTTGTATAAGAAAATAAAAATGCGATAAGAAAAGGCGGGGGGGGGGGAATCACCGCAAGAATAATTCCTTTGTTTTGCACATAAACCGCCCGTTTTAGTGTCGTCATTTTGTGAACAAGTTTCTGCTTAAGCGGTATCGAAAGTATGTCGGGCGAATATATTTATTTTTGTTTGCAATAGATAAGCCCGTTTGACTGCATTTAAATCGGTTCATGTTTGTGCAGACTTTGACATAGTTAACGTGATTTGGTTGGGTAGTGTTCAGTCAATAATAAAGTAAGCAGGTTACTTTCGTGCAATAATTGTCCTGAAAGCAGGTAACTACGCGTAATTGTAGGGTAGTGTCGCATGTCATAAATAATGGAGTCAACGTGGCAGAACCAAAAATGACAGCTGTCAATTATTGTAGGTACATTGATGGGATTAAACATGAGACCAAGTTCTCTGAAAAAGAGTTCGAGTCTCCACCATGACACAATTAAAAACAACAAAATGGACGATGGACATTTTTTTGACAATTTTGTATGGAATGCTAAAATGATTATTAACAGTAAGACACTTCAGAATTTTGTACCCACGTTTTGAACTCCATCATACCTTAAACGTCACATGCAGTCCAATGAAGCTGGAAATCACTGCTGGAAACCTTGCCTATCCGTCCCACAGATGAGAACCGTTTTCTAGTCAATCAGACAAGAAAATAAATTGCTGTATTTAATAAAACAATGCATTTGATGAGGCTATACCCATCTATGGATGCATTCATGCAAAAACTGATAATCAGTATTCACTCGTCACACCATTCAAATTGCCTTCGCAGAGACTACGGCTAACAATAACAAAAGTCCATCTCTCCCCACAATCATCCGCAATAGATTATGGTCATGTGGTTTCGCTTAAAGTCTCTCAACTCAATGACAATAGACAAACGTACGTATGTACAAACGAACACATCCCCAAGCATATTTACTTGTCATATCGCGTATCATGTGAAAATGATCAGAGACAATGGAATATCGATTCACAGGGAAACTAAAATTGCCGCATGCAACATATCTACCCAGAGTTATGGTTATGAATACAGTTTTTTTTTTTTTTTGTTTTTTTCTGACATTTTCTTCCCAAACATTAATGCACTGACACTGGCAGTGCCTGCTTTGCGGCAAAAAAAAAAACAGGGACAGGCAACACGGCAACGCCTTTCGCTGAGTAATTTTCCCTGGCATGCATCAGTAAATTTTCTACAATCTCCTCTCCACACGGTACTAAGGCCAGACGCCATTACATACTATACAAACTAATAGCCGAGCTAATTCTTGACTTCCCTCCTCTCAATTACCAAAAGGTGGCGCATTTTCATTCGCGCGCTAGCACGTGATGTGTGAATGCAGAACATTGATCCAGGATGCCAAAGTAAACTGACAGCAAGGCGTGTGAAGATACATTTTTTTTATTTTTTTTTTGAATTGAATTTATCATCATCTTTGATCAATTGGACTCAACAAGAAGCTGAAAATCAAAATGCGAGGCTACTACATACAAGAGTATTGTAATTTCTGTTCTTTTCTTCGATGAGAATGCACAACTGTTACGTAAATAGTACCGCTGATGGAGAGTTTTCTCCTCGTCGCTACTTGGATGCAATGTCTGCCTTAAGGGCTGAATAATGTCAAAGTCATTTTTCAGCGAATCTCGCCGCCATTAATGTTTTATGGTCCGCAATCATTTTGCGGGAATTGTCGTTATTGCTAACAATGAAAAATTCGAGTGCTTATTCTGTTTTACGCCATTCGATATGGCAGGGTACGGTACGGTCTTTGTGTGCAAGACTGGGAATTCCATTGAAAAACAAAGGGACTCGTTCGTTACATGGTATTGAGTTGCTGGAGTTTGTTTACTGAGTCATTTATCGATTGAATCCATGCAGTGTGCGAGATGAATATTTACTTATTTGAAAGGATTTCTAATGCCAAGGAGTGGGAGGAGGGGATTTAAAAGTTTCCATAGGGTGATGGTGGTGTGCTTGTCTATCTTACGAAGGGGAAACCCTGGGGGATAAGATGAGGGTGTTTTGAAAAATAACTGCAGATGCTATTCTTTTTCTATTCATAGCAAAAAATAAATGTCAAAAACACATTCAATGGAATATCCATGTGAACTTACAACCAGATGGAGTGTTTTGGCATAGGTCCTGTGTTGGGCGCCAGTTAAATGGGGATTTTACTATGCGATGTACAAACAGTTGAGAAGAGTTACTTATCTAATAGGTTCCTTGCCATGTCTCTTGCAAATGGATTTAGTGGCAAACGCTGCAAACACAGTATCATATAGGGAGAACAGATTCAACGATCCACTATTCGAACCTAGGCGATGACCTCTCGGTTCTACATTGCCTTGGATAGGACCTTTATGGCGTGCATTGAAACTGTTGAGCCAAATGTTATCTTTCACGTCGAGATCGACATAACCTTTGCGCTTAGAGACAGATCAAGCTTCATACGAGTATCAGGGGCTTAAAGTATGCAACAACCCCATCATGCTAGTAAATCAAAAGATTTTAGGACGACTTGACAGTAATTTACACACAGTCTGCTGTATATAGCTGATACACTAAAACATCTTCCAGTCTTTCTTCAAAACTCGGTGTAAAGACCGTCTATCAGTGCCGAATTGTGTGGATATATATAATCACATCAGCTGCTCGAGGACGGTGCACGTTTGCTTCCTACGTGACAAGACAGTCTTCAGACAAGGCGGCTGGCGGAAGTGAAATCTTCCCAAATAAATGTTGACTAATGCGTGCGCAGTCTTGTCATTCGAAAGAAAAACAGTTTCATATGCCTCAAGACAATATTCAGATACCTATTGTTTCGAAATTCTCGTTCAAGGAGTAACGAGCTACATTCAAGGTCCATCTCGATTCCGTTCGAGCTGATTTGTGTCCTGTCCACCTAGAGTCCATGTCCTGAGACTATTCTGCCGAGATCGTCAACTGCTTTGTTACCCTGAACCCGAAGCAGGCCTAGAGACGACTCCAGCTAAAGGAAAGCCGTCAATGATAAAGCCACCCTTCCGGCAATCCGATTGAGGCTACGACTACAAGTTCCCTGAAGGACCAGTATGATACTGCAGAGTCCCTGTAGCGAATACTCCATGAGAGGAGAGAATAGATCATAGTACAGATCAAGTATCAACACGAAAGGCACAAGACCCTTTCACTTACCTTGGGAACCGTAGCCAATGTTGACGTTCTCTTGAGATTCAAACGTCAAACACACTAACTATTGAGCCTTGAAGTTTATAATGACAGACAACAACATCAATAGATTTGAACAACTGGTAATCCGGTATCCGGTAGTGGATGTAAGATTCCTATGTTTCAACCAGAGACTCTTTAACATTGGGCGCCCGTTAAGTACATAATTTTTTTGCCAGGTTTTAGTGATTTATGAAACGTTGTTTGAGGTTGTGGCTATAAAAATTTGCAGTCCATATAATAATTTGAACTTTCAACCTCAACCAGGTGACAGTAAATACTCTCGATGAATAAGAAACTTCCGTCACATAAAAACTGCCTGCAGGACGGTCTTTGGTTTATTTATTTGTCTTTAACGATGCATCACCCTCATTTACAGTGCCATCAGTCATTACCCACCACTTGTTTAGTATTTTAGAGCCGCCAGACTGTCGACTAGTGTAAGACACTTCTGACCTTCACCCTCTGTCTATTTCGATCACTTTGCCAACCATTCTGCTTGCTGTTGTGTCTGCCAACTTTGCCGGCCAACATATCATGACTAATCGGTTCTTCCAGCAGGTGATGAAGTCAATTTTCAGAATTGAACCAACTTTAAACAAGAAAACTCATTTTAATTGAATAATCGAGAATAAACTCGTGCGATACATTGAGTAAGTTTCCAAGAAAAATTCATTCTGTCACTACATCATTCCCCAACCCAGTCCGAGTCGCCCCTAAAACATCATATATCACTTTTTAAATTTTTACCAGGAATTCCCCACAAATTTTGGCACACGTTACAGACAAATGCTCTACTTAATCGATTAAAAACTCGTGTGTAGCTGAGTGATTTGAACAATTTAATGCTTTCCCGGGGTAATTCACTGTCCTCTTGTGTAATTTAGTTGTCATGACTAAGCGCCAGCGGACTGCTGTCCGCTTCCACCGAGGGCGACACCGCCAGACCCAGAATGGAAAACAAACACCGACGACAACAACAACGACGGACGATGGACAACTCATTTATTGATCAGTGAAACGTGAATTATAATAATTTATTAAACAAACACTGGCCGCCTTATAAGGTGACTCATATGCGTTTGTGACTTTCAATTGCAAACATATCACAGGGAAATAAATGAATGACAAAGCCAACGTGTGGTGGAAGTTGAATTTTAATATGTAACTCGAACGTCACTGTCAAACCCTATCGGAGTGTTTAATTATGTGCGAGGATGGGGGAAAATGACAAATGGAGAAAACCTACCTAAAAGGTAGTAGCAGCACACTTTTAAGTGTGACATTAAAAAATACTAACAGTGATTCACAGTACTAACACGCCCTGTCAGCGATGTCACCTCGATGTCAATGATGATTCTCCACATCGTGCACATCGGATTCGAAAAAGAAAAACAAAGAAACAGAACTTTTTTTTGTTCTGTTTTATTGAGGGACTTTCCAAAATTAGCTGCACAAATGGAATACCTTTTATGGGAAGCCATTTACAATGTCTTTGTTTACACACAGGGTGGTGCCATATTCGTTTATCGATTGTATTTCGAAATGCAAATTTTAATACTCGTGCAACTAATGAAAAATTAATGAGAGCAATTAGGCGGGCCTCGCACGTAATCTTGGTAAATAAAATCTCGAAACAAGATCGTTACGGCAATGGAACAAGGGGAGACGAACGGGCGAGTGAAGTGAAGTGATAATTTTCATCCGCCCCCATTCATTGGATGTAAGTTGTATGGAGATTAAGTTTTCAAATAAACTGTTTATTTTAGTTCAACCATGAACCTAGGGAAACAACAATTATTTGTTCGTTTATCTGGAATCATTACTATGTTGAGTGCTACTCTCAGTCGTCTTGGTTAAATCTTTGTTCGCATGGCGTGTGTCTAAAAATAAGTGCATCCCCTTATTTTCTGTATTTTATACACTAACAACGCTACAACTGCCCGCCCGATAAATCCCAAAGTGTACAAGTACTTCTATTGATAAAATATCATTCGCTCTCTCTCCCCGTTTAAGTGCGTTTTTTTTTTAATTTTAAATTCTACTGCCGCGCTTGGAGTACTTCCAGCATTTTGTTCAGTGTCATAGTCTAGCCGTCATAATGACAAAATGGAATATTTTTTTGGTTTTTTTTTTTTTTTTTTTGCTTGGCTCGGAACGAGATACTTTTAAGCCTTTGGAGAATTAATTCCGCACTAATGTGATTGTGTCGTTTATTTTACGTATTTTTGTTTTGGATTCCATTTTTTATGGGAAATTTTCGAGTGCGGTTTTGTTGGAATGAAGTTGTTTGCGGCAGCGGAAGTTGGTTTTTTTTTTTAGGGTTGGTATGTGGGAATTCGTTATTTTGTAATATATTTCGGTTGGTTTATGGATATTGCTTTGCCAGTTTAAGTGAGGTAGGACAAAAATGTGCAATCATCTGCTAGAATGGGTGCAATTATTTACTGCCTTTACTGTTATGGATGGGGTTTTTGAATTCTTTTCCGTCTTTGTGATGGATAGCGGTTTTTATGGAGAAAAGAACTTATAAATGTTATTTAGAATAGGATAACTGTCAATGTCAGTCTGAATCATATGTCAGATTGACAGTGACAGCTCTTATGCGTTGACAGGAATGGGTTGATGGACGCTTGATCAACGTTGGGAAATATTGCAAAACTACTTCCAAAGGAAATGCCGAAACAGTGAATGTTTTGAAAAGAAATTCGATGCAATGCGAAAAAATCAGAGACGATTCAGGCTATCAAGAGCAATATTGGTCAAGCTATTGCTGAAATAGTGCCCGAAACCAAACCAAGGGCCTTAAGGCCAACCCACCCGAGACAGTCATTTGAATGGAATACTATTCCATAATTCATCGGAATAGTAACTCTTTTCAAAAAAGGAACAATCGTTGCAAAATACTAAACGGTGTCTTTTTAGAAAGTAACCAGCTCATCCTTTCCTTTCCCATTTCCTATGAGACTTTCCAGTGCATTTCTTTTATTCAAAATAATCCCCCTCCGAGTCAATACAGCGTTGTTAGGGATCATAAGACCCGTCGAAGCATGTCTGGTACTCTAAGGTCGGAATAGCCTTGAGGATGTCGGTCGAAACTTTCTGGATCGTCGGATTCGTACTGTAGGTATTCTCCTTCATTGCAAATTTGAGTTTAGGTAGCAACCATAATCAGACGAGTACGGCGCGTGGTCGAACAATGTTTTGTTTTTTTTTGGCCAAAACTTGCGTACAATTGGGTATCTGTGCGACGGCGCATTGTGAGTGGAGTATGAGGTCATATGGGAGAGTAGACGTCTTTACTGCAAAGCTTGGAATCTAAATCCAAGAATCATGCAATGTTGGTGAGGGGTATTATCCCGAATGGAATAAGTTTCAGAAGCTACAGAGAATCGCTTGGTTCGGTGTCACCTGGGCTCCCACCAGAGCTCTGATAAATGAGCACAAACATCATCTGCCCTACTGGGAAGATGTCCCGGCCTTAAGACAACCCAACCGATTAATGAAGCCTTATGCTTACAACTTACTTACTTAACGGGCTCCCGACCCGTGAAGAGTCCCTGCCTGAGGCACGGTAGCCTTCCATTCTCTTCGATCCCGGGCACGCTGCTTCCAGTTGTATGTATTATGCTTACAAGGATAGACTTAATCGGTTATCAGAAACGGAATGTAGGTTCTGCTCTGAAGATGACGAATCATCTGAACACATTCTCTGGGAATCCCCAGCTTTACATTGTTTGACGGCGCATTTTCCAAAAGGACACATGCTCATCAGTGGAAATTAAAACCTCTGCGGCTAAGAGTGACTCCCCTTCATGGAGGTGAACCGACTCTTGGAATAAATCACATACACACATCAGTGATTCCAGAAATCGATTAGTAGAAACACTCCAAGCTGTGGTATGTTCAGTCGATTGACATCAAGCATAGTATGCGTTTAGATTCAGAGTTTTGATTCTTCTCAATGAACAGGGATATTCCGATGACGAACTTATAAGCCTTGAAACCAATGTAAAGATTTCTTTCCTAGCTTTTATTCAAACGAAATATATTCAACAAAACTAACCGCAAGCAGAAACACGACAATAAGTGTGAATTTACTAAACATGTTCAAAGCTAGATCGTACCTACCGAAAAGAGGTACGTTTACTTATTACAAACAATAGTATGGATGAACTACCCTTGGGGATTTGTACCGAGCTTGGTTCTATGCACAATTCTGGGGAATACCTAAGCTCTTGAACCTACTGAAGTCTAGGTAGATTTGTATTTTAAAAACAGACTCCTCAATCTCCAAGTGATTTTATTGGCTATAATGGCTGGGGATAGATAGGTAGTATTGGGTTATGAGAGAACCATAATGGGCCATCGCGATTACTAGAGAACCATTGCAGTAACAAACCTAAACCAACCATCTTTTCCTGCAAAACTTTACCATCGCATTGATTTCGTTCGCAGACCCAACTTTCTCGAAATTGTCAAAGCAATACTTTCCCGCGTGGGTAAGACAACTCCGAGATGTGCATGTATCCTAGTCTCACGTCGGGCCTTTTTAGAACCCAATCGCCAGATGGAATCGCTATCGTTTTCTCAGATTTCCTCAGATGCAACATAGGCCAGAAGCCCCTAGACACCCTATGCCCTCCTACGTTGGATCGTCTTAGATCAGCCATGTTGACGGACCTCTCATAAATAGTCCTCTTAGCCACACAGATTGGTGTTGGTTTGCGGAAGCACTGATTCTCTTTCAGCCAGTTTGTCGATCCTTTTGTTCTCCTCTATATTGCAGCGTCTAGCTACCCAACTTAATCGGAAATGGTTCTGCATACATAATATCCTGACTATTGTGAGGCATTCGTCCCTAGTAATTCCCCAGCACACCTACAATAAACCTCTGCTTGGAAACCAGTGCAAGTGTTCGGAAGTCTCAGGACTACTTCCATCTCTAGAGTACCGAGGATGATGACTGGAAGTGGCCTCAGCTACAAATCTTTTCCATTTGAGACCCTTTTTCCATCCCACACAGTAGCGCCATCTAAACTGAATACTATTCGATAAACTTAGATAAATGCCAACAAAGCTCACCAACGAGGACAATAGAAAGAAGTACACAATTGGTGAACTGTTTAAGTAAAGATAAATTGAACCATTTGATATCTTTGACTGAACTCAATTTGCATCTACACAATTGACTGTAATGCCAATGACCAAGATATTAAAATAGACAAGCAACCAACCTAGACAAGACTTTTTCAAATAAATAGGACCACGTGTCATACTTTTAAAGTCAAATGTAATAACCATGCTTCAAACAATTACGAAATTCGTCTACAACCCGTTCAATGGTCTGAAAGTCAGGGTTGTACTCAGAACTTTATTGCTTACATGTCACCATTTACGTAGACGTTTAAAACGGCATGAACTGAATTTTAAAGATTGAGAATAAAACCGGCTGTATAGACGACAACGCATATTCATTTCAGCCAAACAACAAATAGAAAACAAATGATGATATTTCTAATGACCTTGACAACTTGAATGACACCTAGACTTGAATAAATTTCCCTAAGAAACTACTTAACTGATACACTAAGTGAATAAAACGCAATTTTTTACTCACAAATTAAAATATCTAAACACAATGACATGTCACAAAACAAAAAAAAGAACAAAAAACAACATGTGGCACGACATCAAAGAAAAAAATAAATACCTTTGTTTCACAACACAATGACATTTCGGAAATACCGCGAATATCAACGCCCTTTTGGCGTTTTTAATCATACAAATTACTTCCATCCCATTTGAAAGCACACTTCCGTGCTAAACTAACAAACTCCACGAATCAAATTCATGATGGTAATCATTTCGAAACAGAGCCTTCCACACGTTATAATTTTTTTCATTTAAACGTACATACTAAGTCAGTGACTCACGCAATCGCCTGAACAACAATATACTCGTAAACCAACAACGTTGCTCTCATAATATTTATATCGAACGAACAAACGAATGTGTATGGAAAAAAACCCAAGAAGAAAGGAAAAAAAAAAACAGAAAAAAGAAAACAAAAAACACTTTCAAGGGTCGTGCGGTGTAACGCATGGTTAAATGTATTAAATGGCTGCACATATACACCAGTTTAGACGCACATGTCAATGACAGCGCAGCAATACGTCGTTGTCGTCATCGTCAGAAAACGACGAAACGACGAAAAACCGACAGAGACAAATAACAAAGAAGACCAAAACAATCCATCTAATGAAATTACCCCACGACACGTCGCGTCGTTGAGGCAGAGGCAGAGGCCGGTATGCGTCCTCATATTCAAAAAGATACGATATACTCCGGCGGGGATAGTCCCGTCCCTTCCACCTTCAGTGGCAGTAGCTTAGTATTATCGCATGCAAGTCTAGTGATTAATTTGTTAAGAGAAAGAGCAGAGCATAATAAAAACGAAAAACCAAGTGGTAGGTGGAAAATTACAGAGAAAATCATAAAATTTTAATGTGGAATTGTTGAGTCGCCTACATTCATCGTTCTTCGCCCAACAACCAGCATAATCAAGTTAATTAAAAAAAAAAAAGAACATTGCTTTCCCCTTTTTATTTTGTTTTACTGAATTTTGCTTTTCTTTCTTCCTTTCTTTCTTTCTTTTTCTCTTCTTTTTTTATGTTAATGCTGGGAGTAAGCTAAACTCGTAAAAAAAAGACTGAGTTCACATATTTTTCTCAACCCCAAGTGTTCTCTAATTGAAATTATTAAATTAATTTTCAGGGTCAAGTAATGAGGAAAAAGAACTGCAGTCGTGCATAATATACATATACTTCTCTGAACAAGTGTTACAGTGGAGTGAAAATAAATTCAACCCTACTAGTAGTTATGAGCAACACTTTGACATTTCTTACTGACAGACGTCAGTCGGGGTATTCTTAATTAGCAACACTAATGTTTCACAAATTTTTGTCAAATTTAAATTCGATTTGTCAGTGTTGACGCTCAAGTTGGAATTTAATTAACGATTTTATAAACCATAAAGACAAACTTTTGATTTTTATTTACTTAGCAGTATAATCGAGTTTAAAGAAAATGAAATTTTCTTAGACTTTCGAATCTTTTTATAACCGAGAATGACGTAAGTTTTAGTGCTAATTACAAGATGGGAGTGAAGACCCTATGGGGTTTTGGTAATAATGTTTGAATTTCAAAAGACAAACGGAGAGCAAAAGTTGATTTGGTCACTTTTTAATGGTCCGGATCCAAAGACCCATAAGGAACGGGCAACTGTATCTGAAGCTACTAAACTCTAATTGCATATTCATAGATTTCTATGCCACTTTACCACCTTACAATGGAAGGCTGTTACCGAACTGAAGACCTATGCAGTTCATACGGGACTTACGGTCAATCAAAATCTTGCTTTGAAGAACCATTGTTTTTCTCTCTGTAAACCCTACAATCGATGGAGTTATAGGGCTAGTTAGCCATCGTCCGTTAAAAGGATCCATGGGTGGAATCGTAAAGTATGACACAGAAAGTATCATTCCACGGTATTATTTAAAAAAAACCCATTTAGGAATGGGTCAGTAGCTAACAACTATTATTCCTTTTATAATGAAGAAAACCCTTAACCATTCATCTCCGGCAACAAAAGATTGTATAACTTCTTCGTCTCTAGAGACAGAAGTCTCGTACTTAGGTGATGCTACAGACCGAGGAACTGCCTTCAGTTGCATAATCCAAGTTGGATATAGTAAAATCCTACTTCAGCGTGCCAACTATAGGGAAGACCTTCTACACCGAAGTATAAGCCTTTCTGAGCTGAAGTGTCGCACTCGACATGTACCTACTATCTAAATCTTTGTTCAATCACTACCTAGCAACTGAGGTCGACCACTTAAACTAGCAACATACTCCCTAGATACTTTCAGTCTATTCACCCTAAAAAGTGATGTAGACTACATATCATCAAAGAAAAAGAACTTAAGCAGCAAAAACAAGACCTAAGCTAAACTCATTTAATGAAATTTCTACCAGACTGACAGTTCATGACAACCTAAATGTCATTCCAGATTTACGGACAAAGATATCAAGCCATGGTTTGGAACCAGACATAAGTGGTCTCCATCAGACATATTCTTCGCGTGCCATATGTAGAGGCACCATTGATGACACCTGTGCCCGACAAATAATTGCCACGTCAAAAAGAAACTGTCAAGTTTTGAAGTCTGTCAAAAAGGCTGTGAAGCTGTCAAAAAATATATTTCTTTTAATTTACTTTAAAAATGTCATCAACCAAAATGAGTGTCTCCAGTTCGAAGACCTAGCTTTACCCTTTTTTTTCAGCTGTACTTGACACTTGTAATAACCAATTACAATTCCAAAGAATGTCATCTTTTAACCCCTACTGTCTGTCTATTTCACTTGGGTGCCAACAACTCTTTCTCATCAGAACTGTGTTTTGTAAGACAAGATAATTACACTGACTAGAGACCATAGCTGGTTGCAATGGCGTGCAGCTCTAACAACCACAACAGCACAAAACAATCAGTAATGCACTCCCATAGTGGCACTGGTACCTCATTCCATGAAATAAAATAATAATAACAACAGCAACAACAAATTCGACGACAATAGAAACGTGTTCTCGGCAAACACGAAAAGCGAAACAGAACGAAGAATATTTTGCAATCAGCCAGCAAATTCTGTGTCAAGTATTCGACAACATTGGAGAATTTGACGTCTTTTCTTTCTTTCTCGCTCTCTTCTGCTGCCGCAGAGTCTATTTCGCGTGCAGGGTTGGTCTCTCCGCACAAAATAGTGTCAATTATTGAATATGAAAGTTAATTATACTTTATTGCATTAGAATGATAATGTGCTACGTGATGTTGTGTGTATGGATTTGCCTATGAGGTTTATTTATCCGCGTGTAAGTAATGGGGTGGAGACGATTCCGTCGTCGACCAGTTTCGATAGAAACAGGTTGTCATGACGTTTTTGGCGATAAAATTTTGTAGAAAATACTTCTCAGAAGTTCAAGATAACGTGTTTTTTTTTTATTAGATTAGAGGTATACTCGTACATTTCTTTTTATTCTAGGGTTCCGGAATTTGTTGGTTTTCTTTTTGCGCTTTGAACGACGTTTTGTTGCTTGCTTTGCAAATAAAATGACAGTTGATGTTATAATTTTTGTTTTTTATTTCGAATTTCGACCTACATACTGTGTCAAATGAGTAGTGAAAACTGTAATGAATCATGGATGTGATGGCCCCGGATGGTGAAATTTCGAGAGTGGCCATTACTTTTGGGAGAATTCGCAACAGTAAGAGGGCAACCACAGGGCTAAGAAATTATTCAAATTCTCTTTCGAAAGCAAGCGAATAAAGTGTGTCGTTGTTCGAAAAGTTAGCCTCGAATGGGGCAATTCGAACTTAAGGCGCCTATTGACACAGTGAGTCAGTAGTCACTTGACGCATGTAGATAGTAAAAAGAAATACAAATTCAAATTGTTTGACATTCGCTCTGGCTGATTGAATAAAAACTTTAATGAACTTGAACGCAGAGTGACTAAGTTTGCATGACAATAGCGTTCGGTAGTTTATTGGTTTATCAGAAGCCAGTAATACAAAGAGCCATAACTTCCGATCGGTATCAGATAGTGTAACTGTTGCTAACTTCGTTGTGAGTAATGAATAAAGCAATGTTACTACCAGTGCGGTGAATTGCCGGTGCGGTAGCTATTAAAAGCAACAAAATTGACTACCGCACACTGGTCGCGTTTTCCTCTGCCGTATGCGATTAGTGTCACGTTCAATTTAGTGAACGCACCTTGAACTTAGTTGGCTAAGAAACAAAGAAAAACCGCAGAAAAAAACTATGGAAGAAAATACTCCGGAAATGTTTGTCATTTGTTTGGATATGTACAGTGTAACGCTCCGCATTGATGTGAACAAGGCTTAATGCGGGGTTTTCCGCTGTCGAAAGATCATTGCATTTACAAGAAGTCATGGTACCAGACAGATATGGATGTGCAAGGCATGTAGTTTCAACAAAACGAAGCCACACCTCACACGGTAGGCATCTTAATACCTAGGTTCGAACCCCCACTTTCAATCTTTTTCATTTGCTTAACCAACTTTCTCAAGCTAAGCAGTGAAAGTTGAATGAACGACATTTAGGGCGATCTTCCTCGACCCGGTTCGGATATGACACCATTTCAAACGACGGACTGTTTTTGCTTCTGTCTCAATGGTTCCAAACGCACTTAGGATACCCTTGATAGAGCAATGAGTGCTATCCATCGTCATCATGGTCAAAGTCAGAAATTATACATGGATGCCGGAGCTGCCTCTATATAATCGCCACTTTAAAATCGATAAAGAACTGGTTCCGGTATTTGACCTTGAACCTTCTTAGAACTGAATTAAGTCAACCGTAACTAAACGTTCTCCAATGTTTCAGGCTTATGCCTTTGCATCTGAAAAAATAAGTTCCTACTTTGCGAAGATCGTAAAGTTTCGCGGAACGGCAACGAAGGATCATATGCGATCGTGGGGTTGAGCACAGATCTACATAAAGACGATTGCCAAACCATTCAAGGCTTCAACAAAGAACGTCTACGAATCCCAACTCTATAAAGAAACCAACATGGAATACTGAGTCCGACCTTAACGATCGAGCTCTGAAATCAAGACAGATCAAGAGTAGAAGAACTCCTTGAATTCTATTGCAAGGCTGAAGTCTTTTGTCCAGTATCCAGGTCACACAGGGATTGTGGAAAAAGGGATCTTCGATGTGATTGTTAAGCATGGCTCACAGGATGATTTCTCATGATCTGAACCTGTGTTGGATCTTCTCTCGGCCTCGGTCAGGGATTCCATGGACTATTGGGTTTTCTACGATCAAAATTGTATGTGGCACGGATCTGGAGGATGCAGGCAGATTAAACGTATGTATGCTCCCGAACATATGTAAGAAAAATACAGAGTTTGCTATTCAGATCCAGGAAGACTAAGGAGTACTAACGATCAAAGGAATGTGATCGCGATCTTCAAGGTCAACAGCACTCACTATAGATCTTCCTCTTCTAGAGCCAAGTTGATTCATTTTGAAGCCCAATTTCCGAGCAGATAACCATTGAAGGTCTAGTTCGTTAGCCGACTACACAAAAAAGAAAAAGAAATCCCTGCGTTACAGTTACGTAACAACAAAATAAAACTAACTGTGCAGATAAGAAAACACATGTAACTCCATTTTAGTGTTCATTTCCGAACAACAAATAGCCGCACCAACAATTAACCATTCGGTTTCAATAATTAATCACCATTCTGTTTTTTTTTTCTTCTCTCCTGTCGCATTCAAAACAGACCTGTCGCATAACATCCAATTAAATAAATTAATCTTCTATGAAATTGCTATAATTAAGCATCCATTTTAATATTTCTTTTAGAAGTCATTGATCGGCTTGCTTGCAGTGTCAAAAATCACCTCTATTCATATTGAAATCGAAACTCACCACACAACACGTCGTCTGGGTGAAAGTGATCAGTTAGCAACTGACTGACGACTTTTTCACATTTTTTTTTTGTTTTTTTATTTCCCTGCAAAGCAACATTTCGTTTTGTTTTCCTTTTCTTTTATATTCTTGCATTTAAAATTAATTAAATAGAAATGTTTTTTCTTTCTGTCAGTTGTGATGGTGAATTTCAAGAAAACCCGTAAATTGTATTTGCTTAACTCGAATGCAATGGCGCACACAACATGTGAACTCTCCTCATTCGCCAACAATTTCCGGATCTTCTTGCGGCCATCCCTCACCAGTTTCCGTACATCATATACGTATGGAAGTATATTATAGCCCCCGCGTGTATGAACCGATTTATTTCATTTAATTTTCGATGAAGCAATCGTCTGGAATGCATTTTCACTTTTATTTCTTCTCTTTGACTTTCTTTCATCTCACCACTTTGCGTGGTTGCTAATTGAAATTATGTAAAAAAAAAAAATTAAAAGTATTTCTCTTTAGCGAAACATTTTGTAGTGAAAATATATGTATAAGCGGATGGAGGTTGCATTAAATTCAGTTAAAGAGTTTTATGCGATTTAGAGCGCAAAATGTCGGTCTGCCTACGAGTTTTTTTTTTTGCTGTTGTTGTTCGCTTTAATTCAATTTCCACACTCGAACGCACCTAATTACGAAATTACACGCAGAGGACAAAGAGTCTGGAATTGGTACGCCTACGTGGTCGCATTAAGGACAAACCGAGGAGAATTGATGAAGACAATGACTGTGATGCAGTAGGCAATGGCAGCTCTATAATGGATGACAAAATTCACACAACAAGTCTCACTAATTACCCCAACTGTCGGAGAGAAGACTATTCGTCGTCATCGTCGTCTGTCGCCCTGAAGGCAAACCAAGCTCGGGACTGAACACGATTGGTTTTTTATTTATTTTCTTATTTATTACCAAGGAATGGGTGAGGGATTAATAATTGTATAACACCGCGCCGGGTTATGGCCAAAGCAAAACAGACGGATAGACAGGTATGCAGGGTAGGTGGCTGTCACTTATTTTACGGTAGCTACAGCAGTGTATTGCCATAGCGAATGGCATTTCGTTCCACCGTACTTATTTTTTATCCTATTTAGAGCAACGGAAGACGGATAAAGGATGTTTTGTTACAAAGAATTTTACGCCACAGTGGATCTGTGTATTAAGCAATTAGATAAAGAAAATTCGTATTCCATGGAGGGTGTTCTTTCTTGTCGACGAAAAAGAAGATCAAGAACTAAGTACCTAGCAGAAGGATAACATTGAATTTTTGTTTAAAGAAAGAAAAGCAAAAGTGAAATCTGCAACACAAAAGAGAGGAAATTGTGACCGTTGATTGAAAGTGAAGGTGGCAGCGTTCAGGCATTTGGTAGATTGCGAATTGCTTATTCGACTAAATTAAGTGGAGTGTCTACAAAGAAAGGAGGTACAATTCGGAAGATGAAACGTCTGCATACATAGTACTCCAAGAATGAGTAAAATAAGGACAAAGAGTATATGGATGCAGCAACGAGAAAATGCGCCCGAAACTATGATTCAGGGCTTGATCTACAAATAGTATTACGATTGCCGTCACTCGCAGTGACTTGCACGTATGTACGTGACATTATTTCACAGACAAGAAACACAAAACGTGTCATGAACGGCGGAAGAAAATTTGTGACGCAAGCAGACCATAACGAAAGACGGTACATCACACGGAGGGGTATTATTGTCCGTAGAAAAAGAAAATTGTAAGGTTATACCACTTTACATCAGCTTTGGCAATGTTGGTTGGTTGGACTGACTTAGTCCTGATCTTGGGCTAAATTAGGCTTGTGCTCAGTTCAGAGAGCGTTCAGTGTAGTTTACATCTGCTTGCTTAACCCGTTTTTCTAATTCATTTAATTCAGTATTCACTGTTCAGGTCATTCGCTGGGGTTCATGCTAGGGTTCAATGGTTACCACAATACTGGGATTTCTAGTCAACAGTTAGGATGACCATAGTACTCCATATTTCAACGCACTAACCAGTAGAAAAACGGCGCTCACGGATCCAAAAGTACCCCAGGACTCTAGTCCTGCTGGTCATGATTGGTAATGTTACCAACAGACATGGACTACAGTCAGTGCAGTTACATTGGACATGCATTTGAGTTTGACATCAACAATTTCCAGAAAAACTCTACATGTTAGTCCCTATCGAACAAATTCAATATCTACCGAGGTGCTAAACACATTTCGTGCTCGTAAGTCTCTGAAATCAAATTGACTAATACAGGGCGAAGAGGAAACCATAGATTTTATGTGTTTTTTTATGATCACTCATTCTGGACAGGCTTTTCTCTAAATCGCTCTTCACGTGTCGGACTCGGTAGAGCTCCAGATAGCATCGACACATCTCTGTGAGTCAATAACTCTTGTATTTTGGATTTCGTATTTTCAATCCAATATCCTTGAATCGCACTGTGTTGAGGTTTATTTGCGAAAAACTACATGTTCTACTCATCCAGATAAACGTCAAAAACTTGTTCGATTCCCACAAGTCAGAACAGACACATGTCAATCGTTAGTGACATTTTTCTAAAGTAAATGAAAAACATAATGTCAATAACCTCGTTGACATTTCATCAAAGAATACATTTCCATACATAAAACAATCAAGTTAAGTGCTAGAATGAAGCCATTAAATAGAGTTTTTATGATTTTAGCAAAATGTCATGGGAAACGCCATTAAAACCAAACAAACAAAGTTATTATTTTTCGTCACAGAGAAAAGTTTCAACTAACTAAACTAAAATGTCTAAGCTATGGTTCAATGCATCGGTTAATTGAATGACGAGCGAGCATTGAAAACGTGACCCACTTTAACGATTTACCATTAAAGTCCACCAAACGTCATTAAGAGTTTAAAGCATCGTCCCTCACACTCACGCATTTAAATTACTCATTGCACCATATCAATCAAGAATGCATTTTCAATTAATTTTATCTTCTCCGACTTTGAAAAAAAAAAAAAAACAAAATATTTGATGTAGAAAAATCCCCATCAGTCTTCTGTCAACCATGACAGAACCCTAAACGTGACTTTTGGAAAAATACCCCTGATTCGCTACGGAGCGTGTAAACACACATCTCCTGCAACAGAGTGGAGTTTCTTTTTATTTCTTTTGTCTGGCATGTCCCGTTAAGTGAGTCCCTAAGCCCAAAAAGGCAGATGTCGGTAGTAAAAATGCAAATGAGTAACCGATAGACACAATGTTCACAGACTAAGTGTCACTTTGTTTACACGCGTGCATTAGATACAATGACAGCCAGACCATATAAATTCGACGTGACTGACCATCCAAAGTTGTTGTTTTTGTTGCGGGTGTATACATATATCCACACACACACTGTGTTTTTGACCTTGCACTGGAATTCAACTTGATTCTCGATGCGCATAGTGGTTTCAAGTGACATTGAGTGCGCCGGTTAGCGTACTCGACAATGATGACTACTACCATGTAGGCCGCCGAACGAGAAATAAAGTTGATTGACCCCCGGGGATGTTTTTCTGCTTTCCAAATTATTGCCACTGCTGTCGAGAGTTTGGAAAACAAAAATAGAAAACGTACTCGTACTCGTACTTGTAAATTTTCATTTTAAGGAGAAATTGGTTACAAATTTGTACGCGGTGCGTTTTATCGATTATTTATTCGGTGTTAGGTGGAATTATAAGTTAACTTATCTCCTGTTGAGATACCGTAGACATGTTATGAGGAAAAGTACATTTTATCGATGTGTTTATGGTTACTTATTGATAAAGGAAAAGAAAAAGACACATTTGTCAGTGATAAGGTCTAGCTCTGTGTGCGACAGTCTATGTGAAAACTAGTAAAGGAATGATATTTTGACTTTATTTGTCATTCATCGTTCAAAAATTTGCATAAAATTTACTCGAATTACAATATTATTACGCATCTGAGCTTTTTTTCTACTCGCTCATGCCCGTGAGTGGTTCCCGTCACGAATAACAGCGCAATTTCGAATAAAGTTTTATTCTTTTGTGTTTTTTTTTAGAGTTTAGGAAACCCCGCCTACTTAGAACTTTAGTCTGATTCTCCGATCGGAATGTGAATTGTTTTCTGACTAATCCGCTGTATCAGAACTTCTCTGACTAATTGTAGCTGAACTGCATGTAGTCTCTGCACTCGTGTCACTTTCTCAGCCGTAAAAAATGACAGAGGAGTCTGTCAATCAGCTTTAGTTTGTTTAGGTGATATGTCAGGGAGGTCTAAGCCTACTTTTTAGCTTACGGCTTTCCACTGCCTTTTCTTTTTAAAAAAAATACTTTTTGCCAATGCACTTGATTTTCTCTTCATTTCAAGAGAATTATGTAACTGATCGGAATCTCGTAAAGTTATCCGCAAGCTCATTTTCAACAATTCGTTGGTGATTAACCAAATGGATGGTTTATCCTCCTTCGAATAAGGACTAAACATAGTTGATGTCCCTTGGCTATTGTGCCTGGACAAAGGTTGGTTTTTGGAATGTGAAGACCTCTTCAAAACCTGATAAAATGAATTTAGGTGGTTTGACGTGGGTAAATGTCTGTCTTTAGCAAGTAACACTGTTTTCCTCTATTCGGACACACCTGCCGGACGTGCGGGAGGGTTCAACTCCAAATACACGGAAAGGACTCAAATCCTTGAAATCTATCATTTATAGAACACTTGCAGTCAGATTCGGGACAAGAATAAGAGTTCAGCGTAACGCTCTAATGAGGTAAGCGTGTAAGGAAGACAAGGACTTAGCCGCCATTGTAGAGGTTCTCATGGTAGCTGGCATCTGCCTCCGTTTAGAGGATTCAGATATGATAACATTGCCTACAACTAAGGCAAATTCGCATGGCATTCACCCTTGCAGAGGGTATAAGCGAACCCGTGTACCACATGAAGATGAAAAAAGTCCAACATAGTGTGGGACATGACAAAAGAAGCGCCATCAACGCCTGAACAACGCGAAAAAGCACCAAATAAATGAGACAGAATGACTATGTACCGAATTACCGAAGATCTGATAGGCAATCATAACTCGCGTCATGATTCGGTAAGGACATTGGATTGTTCTCTGTTGATTTCTAATGAAAATCACAAGTTTTTTGTGAATACCCTCGCAAGAAAGTCCGCATCAGTGTGGCTTCCTCAACAAAGGTATGCGACGCACGTATCCTAGAAGAGGTTTAACCCCAGTTTCTTAAGAAGCAAACCATGTTCATGACCTCGAATCTGTAGATCTGTCTTGATATGACACGTCGAGCCTTGTAGAATGCGGTTGAAAACGGTTAAAACGTTGGTGGATACGTTTGCTAAACCTCGCCCGGCCTTAAACCTCCACCGTTCGGGTCACAGTCAAACGCACTATCCACTACATCATTGCCACCTCACTTTGGTATTCAATAGACGTCCAAAGAAAATGTGACGAGTAACGAATTCTAAGTCCTACGTAGACCAAGTCGATGTGCACCTCAAAACTTCTGACACTTTGGCATCATTAATTGTCTCAGCTTATACAAAGTTCAACAGTGTCAGATTTGATCTGCCTGTTGACAGGTAAACGTCATTCATTGCGTCCGTAGTGTGTTCTTTATCTGTCATTTAACTTGAAGCAATTAAGTTCTAGTAAGTATTTCGAATTCTCTTTACATGTCCGTAAGTAATTAATTAGGTACTGCTTAGATGCTTCCTTAGACATAGTTAAAGTCTAACATAAACGTTTGACTTGAAGTATCAATTACACCGCTTTGTTACTAAACAAAAGTTATGAACCATTGTGCGAAACTAATGACCATATCTTTCACTAGAGATTCATAAATTATCACCTCGATGAATCAATTATTTCTTTCTTCAAAGTCCGTCTGAATATATACATATGTTTGCTTGCATGGAAATCAAATTTACATTACGATTCACTTTCTTCGAATTACGCTTGAATTCTGCATAACCTACAAATTATATAAAAAAAGCATTTAAATTTATTCGATTGTCACGATTTTGATAACCAATTACAAACTTTTGCACCAAAGGCATTCAAGAAAAAAAAACCGTCATAGCAATAGATGAACAGACAAACACAAAATAATATAATTAACATTGAATTAACGAGAAATATATGTACATACATAACTACGTATTTAAATGAGTGTTGGAAGAAGGTCGGCATTATTCATCTTATGCGATAGTCGAACAATGTGTGTGTGAGTGTATGCCTGTACAACGGGAATTAGGCAGTAATGCATCGTTCTCGTTAATTACCGCTTAGTTGATGGCGGCCAATACCTTGCGTAACTTTCATTTGTAACAAATAGTTTTGGTTTCTTTAACCAAACTATACCTTGGAATCGAAGCTATTCTTCGAACAATTGTGAAGATCATTGTAGTTGCAATGGGAGACATGGTAGACACACAGTGAAGTTAGACACCATTGGTCGAGTACACTTACGTACGTCAATTGTTCAATTGGCTTCGCTGTATTTCGCTATTTGATTGCTTTTTAATTGTCATTGGGGACTCTACAGGCAGTGACCTTAAGATACTCTCGTCTAGGGCTTGGAAAGTAAATTTATGGACGTAATGTAGCAGTAAATTAGTAAACTGTTTGCAGGTAACGACCGGATTCGAGACGGTTGACTCGGCTGAGAGACGCTAGCGGCAGAATGGATGAATCCATTAGAATGAAAGTATATTACAGAAATAAAAAATATATCTGAAATCCGATGCTCGGGCTCTGCCTACTAAATATTTTTAAACAGAAATAGCTGCAGAAAGCACTGTTGGTGGAACACAAGACCATCTGAACATGAATGTGTCCTCTGATTACATCTCTCCTTTCGCCGACTTCAACCTCAACCTCAACTCCAAGTTTTATTCAATAGAAAGCTGGACAAAAAGGTGAAATCATCAACCACGCCTACATATCCATCTTCAAAAACGGACGAAAACTCAATATTTTAGAGGAACCAACTGCCCGGTGCATAAGATCCTGAACAATAACCAGAACGTCGACATCTACATCGATAGCCACCAAGCCCACCTCTTTCCTCACAACCAATTCAAAACGGTAGTCAAATCCCTCAGATCAATGCATAGCAACACGCTATATTGCGTTCCGCGTTTCGAAGCTACTTTGGCTACAATACAGAATAAAAGGACCAAAGAATTTCTATCAATAAACCACAGCTAATCTTTCTTGACCAATAGACCTATGCAGAGGCTGTGGCGACACAGAGGTACAGGAAGACACAACACACTTTCTCTGCTAATGCCAAAGCCTCAGCAGAACTAAAATCATCTTAATATTCATAACGAAAACGGGATGGTTCACGAGGGACACTCTATTATCAGGTATCCCACACCGGGGAGCACAATGGATCCGTCGAGATACGAGTGAAACTGCACTTCTTTGGCTGCAGTCATCCCATCTATCTACTTACCTACGGGGACTATGTAACTTTGTTTTCTTTCATAAAATTGTGGAATCAGCAATTCAGGTTCAACAGAATCACTGGAAGACTATGCAAAGAGCCGAATGATGTTGAACAACAACAGAGCAATCGAGCGACTATCTGATATAAAAGCTAAACCTCTTGGCTACCAAAGAGAGCAAAAGCCAACGACTGGCGATTGCAAATATTATAAGTTACATGTGCAAGCCCGACTCAAACATCGTATTGTGACATGTAATGAGAGTTGGCACTACAACCCCGAAACAAAGTATGCAATGGCAGCGGCAACGAGATCCATCAGCTCCAAAGGCATAAGAAGCAACAAAACATATCACCCAAGTCGACGTTTTTCCACCTCTCATGGGACTCTCAATAGTGACCGAAATTGTGGAAATTGGAAAAGCGAAATGGCTTCATTGTAATGACCTGTGCTTGCGATGTTGCAATGCTCAGTTATAAATGAAAGTTCAAATTGTGCGCTGATACTAGTCACCAAGTGGAACGGTAGGCATGGCTTAAGAGTTAATCCATCTAGAAATGATCGATTCCTGTATCCAAACCTTCGTGGTACTGTGCTGAACATTTCAAAATCAGTACGTTGCCTAGGCGTAATCGTGTGGAAAAGAGAATTCAGCAACAGATTTGATCAGACCCATTCTGACATTGCGACCTACTATACGGTTGTAGAAACTGGAGACGAAATACCATCTTTCAATGTAAAAGTTCCTAAGGGACTAAATCTCGATTAATAATGGGCTAGGCACAGAATATTTCTGGGCCGCAATGAGACAAGAACCAAGACTGAGACCTGCTATGACTTATGTGGGTGTGGGATGGGTAAGCAGTTCCTGAATTTATAAATCCCAGTAAACATTGGAACGTTACCAAACTAGAAACTAAGTTATCGCTTCGAAATATAATGAAATACAAAGAAAAAACGAAATAATTCTTAAACTCACCACACAATCCTTAGCCTTGCTAATCGTTTGTCCGAAGAAAAAAAATCCACAAGTAAAGACAAAACAAAGAAAACGTTATTACATCCACTTGCACATGTCTCGCCACTCAGCAGCACCCTGTATTTGTTTATCAACTACAACTTAAACTCGTAAAATGCACTTTTTCCTTAACACAATCGACGCAAGACCTTCTTGGCCGCTTTAATATTTGGCACCAGCGCCTTCAATTCACTACAATCATCGAGGAAGGGATGATCTAACAGCTCGTCGGCTGTTGCACGCTTGTCGACTTCCACCTGCAAACACCGATCGAGGAAATTCTGTAGGTTTGGTGTTAGTTTGTCCCAACTTTTCACGTCTGGCCGTCCGTTTGCGGCAATCAAATACAAAGCCCGCAATGGCGTCTCATATAAGTATGGTGGCTGGCCTTCGATCATTTCGATGGCCATGATTCCAATTGACCAGATGTCTACCTTCTTGCCGTACTTCTTGCGGGTGACTACCTCCGGAGCCATCCAGTAGGGCGTGCCCACCATGGTTTGACGCTTCTCGTCGCCCTCAATGTTGGCACAGAAACCAAAGTCAGTCACTTTAACGGCACCGTCCATGCCGAGCAGGACGTTGTCGGATTTAATGTCACGATGGATGATACCCTTCGAGTGAAGGAAACTTATTGCATAGAGCACCTCCCGGCATACGCAAGCGATTTGTCGCTCCTTCATCACAGTCTCTGTGACGACATCAGTCAATGGACCACCGTCCATGTACTCCATGATGACCCACAACTGATCCTCGGGCTCGAGCAGATATGCGTCCAAGAAATTCACCAAGTTCTTGTGGTTAAAGTCTTTTAGGACACGAATTTCAGTCAGAATCAGATCCTTCGAGGACTGATTTTTCAAGTCGATCGTCTTGACAGCCACCTGTTGTTCGCTCATGTTGTCGGCTGCTATGAACACGACACCCGAGGCGCCCTTTCCCACCTCCAAGGTTGTCTTGTACCTGTCGCGTGGGTCGTCCAGGTTGCAGATCAGTCGCAGTTCGGAGTAAATCTCAGCATCGCTCTTCTGGGCACGTTTCTCCTTCGATTTGCGCAGGATGCTCTCGTCTTCGGGCGCATCGTCAAAGTTTGCATTCGGCTCAGCCGGCTTGATAATAATCGTGTTTGTGTCGATGTTGTGATGGTGAATGTCGGAGAGCTGCCGAAGATCCTCCACTCCCTCGGTGAGTTTCTTGGTGCTATGTGTCATTCTGGGCTTTGGCATTATCTGTGGCTTAGGCGGCAGCGTTGAGCTTTTCTTCGCTGGCAGGGGTGGCGGGGAGGACGGTGGCGAAGCAGGCACCTTGACCGGTGATTTAGCGGGCGATGTTTTGAGTTTTTCATTGATTATGCTCCCATTGCTACTAGTATTGCTGCTGCTCTCCTCGCTGCTGGTCTCGAACAGGGAGTCACCCAGCGAGTCCTGACTCTTGTGAGCATTCTTAAAGTTCACATAGTTGTCGATCTCCTTCGACTCCTCGTGGATCGCCTCCTCAGTGATGAAGGGCTTGAACACCTCCGGCTGGTCCTTCTTCTTGATCGAGTAATTGTAGAACTTCACAGCCTGATACGCCGCGTCCGGATTCTTATTCTGTTCATCCTGTGTAATCTGTGAGTTCATTAGGCGAAGCCAGGGAGCCGGAAGACCCTCCAGATCGCCCGTCAGCTGATTCCGCGAGACGTGCACATGTCGCATGAAGTTCGTGGGACGCCCGATTTCAGAAATCTGTTCCTTCTTCCTGAACCAACCCTTGATACCGGTGAAGGAAGTCATGTTGAATACCTAGTCTCTGTGCTGTTCGCGAATTACTTTGAATATTTCTCGGAACTTAGTTAACCGTGACTCATCCTACACATCCACTCGTCGCGGATTGCCTACCTAACCTTTACCTTTCCCACTCAACTCGTATGCTGTTCTCTTTCTATCTCACTCGAAGTTCTCTCATGCGAGTGCCAAGGGATTTTGATTTGCTTTTTGCGTTCTCCTCCCGATTATTTCCAACAAATTCGTGTTTTCTCGCGAAAAAACACGAATAATCTACGCACAATGGATGGGAACAAAACTTTGTATTCACTTTGGCGCGGTTAATGAACTTTCACTTTCTCCCATACGCGTTTTTTGTGTTTTTATTTCTATTTTCGTTGCAATCACACACAAAAAAGGAGACACTCACTCGATTCTCCTTTTGTAGGAGTGGCACTTGATTTTTTTTGCTTGCGAATTATTTACCGACAATTCTTGGACATTTTACTTCGATTATTTCTTTTTTTATTAGGACGACTATTGGATTAGATGCACAAATGGAAAGTATTGGCAGAAATGCAATGGATATCACATAAAATGCACGAATTGGCGAACGCGACTACGGAAAGACTACGCGACGAAGCTCCATCGACGGAGAACGGTTGACGATTGATAAAAATAAAATTGAAATGGAATTGGTGTTCGGTTGTGCTGTCTCTTTCGAATTGTTCGTTGGATTTTGACAAAGGAATACAAATGGCCGGCAAGTGTCGTTCAGTTTGATGGGGTTTTGTTACGTGATGGTAGGGTAGTGCGGATGAGTGTTCGGAAATGTGGGCAGCCGTGGATTAAAATTCTCTACTAGTCGTGTAAGTATTCGATAAATGTCTGATATTTGAGGAGTTTTCGATCAAAACCTAGTCTCAGTCAGTTCGGTAACATAAAGGGCGGATAGATGAAGAGGAGCATGTTGCTCGGAGAGAGGTAAAGTACCCTAAATTTCTAGGTATTACCAGGTGAATTACTACATTACTACCAACTTTTGATAATAATTGCCAAAGCTTGCCCGTTCTGTAGCAAAAATGTAAAGTTGTAAGGTTGTAGGAGACAATTTATGGACGAATTTCATAAGTTCATTGCAATCAATCAGCAATAACTTCAAGCTCCTCGAAGAAGTGCGTATTCATTCAGAATCTACTTTCTTGATGAGTATAATGCAGAGCAGCTGCAGAGAAGATGAAATGGTGGTTCTTCCTGATCTTCATCCACACAGCCATGACGCAATGAGCCGTCAGTAATCCGACTAGAGTACCTATGCGTATGAGTACTATACGCCTTGTCGTCCGCCATTTTACATTTGCCTGATGCAGACCTGAAGTAAAAAACTGTATCTTGCCGTTTCAATGGGTAGATGAAGCCCCACTTTAGCAGTCGAGAGTTCCTTTTTGTGTCACTTCTGACTAGTTCGTCCGCCTTACAGATTCCTTGGACATCCGAGTGGCCAGGAACCTGGCACTGCTGCTGCTTGACTGTCGGTGTTAATGACAGCGTCCATTCTGTCAGCTGGGATTACGAACGGGGTATGGAATATCGAAATCCAAGAACGGCATAACGTAGTCCGTGGTTTCTATTTTTACAAACTCAGGGTTGAGGACAGTGGGGTGCCATTCTTCCTTAATCGCAACGCCTATATTTTGTTATGAAGACGTTCACGGTTTTGAGAAATATAGTACCAGCTTCGGATAGTACCTGCTTCTTTGGATGATTTTTTTGGTCATCCATTTGAAGCTGGGTAGCGTGGATCAAGTTCTTTTACGGCTTCATCTTTTTCGGGCATCTGTTTAGCTTCTGACAAGTCATTGGACAGTAGGACCCTTCCATTCCTTGTCTGACGAGAGCACTCTAAACTTCTCAAAATTCCTTTACAGCGAACCAGGAGGAATAGGGCATAGCAAACTCTTAAATTCCCAACTCAATAGCCTGCTACGGCTTAAACAGAATTTGAATTCACTGGCATTATTTGTCAATGAGGCTTGAGCCATTGAAACAGAATTCGTTATCTCGATGGGGGTGATGTGGGTGTGACAGCCTTCATTCATCAAACCAAAGGTTTTCTCAGAGATTTTAGTTGAGAGCACAGTAAGTATACTTTTATTTTCCTTTTTAGTCGTCCTCGGACTACTTCTGGTTTATGTTCAGTCAGATCTAACCGTCGTTTTCAGACGTTATACACAGAATCGGTCCTAGCACAGACGCTTATAGGACATCGTTCGAAATCTTATACATCTGGCTTGGTGATTCCTAGGTTCCACTTCATAACTTTGAAACAAAACTAAAAGAAACACCACTAAAAGAAACACAACTTTGCATTTTCCAAGAAGTGAATCGCCTCCCAGAAGGAAGGAAAGTGTATTTCAATGAACAGCATTACACAAACGTGAGAATCAGTAACCAATTAGAGGAGTCACCCACAGACTATACGGATATTCTTCATTCCGTCATGGGTCATTGAATCGGAAAAAGATATCTGTCAACCAAAGTGCGGAATTGAGCGCACCAATATGTATTCGGTGTTGTTCCACATGGCCGGCATTCTGCGATCATAAATTATCAAACTCACTGCAGTTCTTTGATCACAAGGCATTAAATGAGATAACTCTGCGTACTGCCATGCGGGTTAATTCATCGCTCATATGTTGTGCATTAATGTGACCATAAATCGTTCATAAATAAATTTAAAAATAGAATCTATCTCTGTTCTGCGTTGAACTTTAACCTTCAGTCAATGTTTTTTCAAAAGATCAATTCCCTTTTAGATTCTTGGGGGATAATCACCCTTGCAAATTTTCTGGAATCTTCACAGAAAAGGAAGCATAAAGATGCCATTACTTAGGTCCCTTCCTCATCAACTGGAAGGGGTTGGTATACGCGCAGTTAATCGCATCATAATTAGCAATCTTTAGGGGATTTGCTTTTAAATTGAAAACAGTCGCTGCTAGATAAATGCTGACACCAATGAGATATATTTGCTAAAACTTCTCAAATTTACAAAACTACTCGATCAATGCATTCAGTTTTTAAGGAGATCTAGTCGATCTAGATGAATCTCAATGGACAGTGGTTATCTGAATGATAGTTTGTTATTTGAGAAGCTTTTTCACTTGTACTCTCAGAAGTTTGTCAGATGCTCACGAGAGATGAGATCGTGAAAGAAATTGTAGGTGCTGCCTAGGGATTGAACGTGGAACCGTAGTCCAACGCTTAACCGCTTGCAGTGCCTATAGCTTATACACATTTCTAGATTAGATTATGTTACAGAAAGGGGTATGCAGCGTCTAGTACGTTGTTTCACCTCACCAGGGTCTCTTTGGGCCCGGTGTCCCTCACGAAATAAGAGGGATACGTTATTGTTACTTTTAGACGATGTTTCTTGAGCCATTTCGAGCTCCCAGACAAAGCCTTTCTATTTCTAGTCCACCGAACACCTAGTTTCCACGGAGATCCTTAAACCCTGAACGGTATGACTTAAACTGAGGATAAATTGACAAATTTGCAATCGATGGGATTGATGGGCATATAATTCTAATGTAAATGTCGACATTTCTTCTGTGATGTCCGAAAGAACAGATCTCGAAAGATTAGAGGCCCCCTTGTCATCTAAATCAACGCACTCGTTGTTCTTTTCAAAATATTATACAAGTCAGTCTTTCGCTAGGTAGTCTGTCTTCCCTAGCTACAGCTAAGGTTCACTTAAACTAAATCTTAAGTCCGCTGAGGTAACAGCTGTTAAATAAGAAAGATCCTATCGGATCATACAAGTGGATAGTGCTTGCTGACCTACTTACTTATTTGGTGCTACAATTTGGAAACTTAAACAAACAAGGGTGTTTATTGCTATCTAGATCGTTGTTCAGCTGCCCCCAGTTTAATATACGAACTCGGTTAAGTTTCCTTTCCACTTGTGTGAGCCAAGTGGTGAGTGGTGTACATTCAGTGTGGATTCAAATACTCTTAGGGACGGAATGTCGCTGAACATTTACATTCATTAATTCAGGGTTTTCCTTGTGATGGACAAAAGAACACCGGCACATCAGATACAGCATCCCTGATAGCTTTTTGACATTGTAACCTCTAGTATCACACGGTAGTCAATTTTTTTTTCTTCAAATAAAGTAAAGTCGAGACCTAGGTTTCTAGATCGTTGAAGAAGTATGTCCGCTTTCCCAGCCTTGAAGGGGCCTTATCTGCTCGTCTTTCCAATGCTCAGGCCTGGCCAATGTTTTTGGTACTTAAGTCAAGATGGTTCTTGGTGGTACAGCTCGAGAACGTGAAAATTCCATTCAACACAAAACTACACCAAATAAGCTGCAAACGACGATGGTTGTGCTTTGCTACTCGCCCCCTTTCCAAAAATGTCTCAAAATTTTAGCAATCAAGTGTACATAACATACCAGCAATAAATTACTTTTTGGGAAAAAAAATTGTGTGACCATATGGATGCCCATGTGTCTCCCCTTTTTCGGAACACTCGGCTGGAGCGATATTCTATTGAATTCAGTTGAACTTTACCAGTGAACCAATAAAGTCGTTGAAATAAAAACTTAAGAAGCTTCAATGGTGAGAATTTTTGAGACAAGCAATCAAAACCTAATTTCAATTCTCTTGACAGTTCTTTTCTTTACTTCTCTTACTGGGCCTCTTCGGGCCAATTTGTCCTTTGAGTGTTCCCGACATACCAGATGAAGAGTCTTCAGCGGAGACATTTGCCAAACCCGAAATACCCTTCTCTACTCACTATCTCAACAGTTTGGATCACAAAATCGAAACAATGATGTCCACGCTGTCCACAATTGACACCTCCATCAAACAACTTCAAGAGAAGGCACACACCTGGGCGATATTTCGTCATCACATCGATTCGTGGAACGATCAAATGAAAGCACTCGAACACAAAATTGACATGATCAGGCGAACTCAAGACGAGAACCAGATGATCAGTCAGAAACTCACGAGTCAAGAATTCACCCTGAATCACATCCTCAGCAAAGTGGTGTACCTGAGTGACAGTTGCAACAGTGGAGGCGTGGAAAACGCAATGCTACGCATCCGTGATGACAGTTTCGGAGAGATTAAGAAACTCCTCAATGGCGATCGAAAAATTCGCAATGAAATCGGGACACGATTGAGTAATATTCTGCGTCATGTGCAAAATATTGAGACGGAGAATTGCCGCAGCCTAAAGCCAAACGTTGGCAATGGTGCTCGAAACAAAATGGCAAATCTAATGCATCCCATAAGTAGCTGTAACGGGTCACGGTCGAATGACAACATTGAATTATCTTTGAAAGTGATCGAGGGGAAGATGAATAAGCTGATCGCAAATCCTCCACAGAGGGAACTGAAACAGCTGCTGGGAAATGAACAGAGGAATTCAAAGAAATTGGAGGAAATTTTGGAGTATGTGGAGAAAATCGACGACCGAACAATTCGGTTGTTCGACGCTGAGGCAGATAATCGTGACAAGCTGTCGCATTTGTGTCAATCTATGTCAAGTGAAGTTACGACATTCACCGGAAGTTCGGATTTGTTGTTGAAGAAAATCGAGAAACTAGTGCGAGATGTTCAAGCGAAGGTTGACAGATTAGCTGAAAGAGGGTGTGTCAAGGAGACGTCATCAGAGGGAGGTGTGCAAGTAGAACCGACGAATGGCTCGGATGAGGGAAGCGGAGCGAATGAAAACGAAGAGAAGTTGGAGTTTGACGATGTAAATACCAATGGAGCAAAAAATGCAACAGAAAATGGGGAGGAAATCGATAATGGCAGCAGTGAAACACTAGATCCCCAAGAGGAAGTCAGTAAGTATCTCAAAATTAACGAATTCACATGATTTGGTCACTAGAAGTGTGTTTTTTTTTAGATTTTGTACAGCCGACCAAAATCGGGTGCCATGAGCTCACCACACGTGTGGATGGCATTTACAAATTCTCCACACCGGAACTAAACGAAGCAGGCCGGGATATTAACGAGCGCTACTGTGCGTTCTCAACAGATGGTCCAGCCTGGACTGTCATTCAAAACCGCGGGCCATATGTGGTGCAGGAGAATTTCAATCGTTCGTGGGAAGAGTATCGGGATGGTTTCGGAAGTTTGGATAAAGATTTCTGGCTTGGTAATGAGTTCATCCACCAGTTGGCTTACATTGACAATTACGAGTTGCGCATCGAATTGGAGGACTTTGAAGAAGTGAAAGCATGGGTGGAGTACACTACTTTCCGTATCGATACCGAGCGATACAACTATAATCTGATAATTGGTGGATATCGGGGGGCAATCCCAGATGCGATGACCTACCACAATGAACACGATTTCAGCACCTACGATCGAAGGAACGACAAGACCGTTGATGCGTGCTGCGCATGTGCCACAGGATATGCCAGTGGATGGTGGTTTGATAAGTATACTCTGTCTATTCTCATTTGTTTAGGAAACGAATTCAATTTAGAAAATTTTGTTTAGCTGTGCTGAAGCAAACTTGAATGGAGTCTTCCATGACACCCCACTGGGGCATAATTATGTCGGAATCGTTTGGGATCAATGGCATGGAGATTACTCATTGAAAAGTTCGAAAATGATGATTCGACCTAAAGTATGGCCATCCGAGGAAGAGCAGGAGGTTCTAAATGGATCGTCGGAAGATCCATAAAGAGGAACTATGAATTATTTAAGCAACATTTTTTAAGTAAGCAGAGTTGCTCTATGAGTTATAAAATACAGCATTTTGAGAAATTTGAAATTGTTTTACTACTGCACGAACTTTTTCTGAATCAAGTATGTCGGACAAGGTATGGAAACCACATGTATAAAGCCCCCAACTATTTCTGGACGGAAGTGATATAGTGCATGGCCATTTCAATCTCGAGAGTGTTTCAATGAATCGCGAGGAGTTCGCACAAAGCAACGAGATTGACTAAGGAGACTCTGCACCACGCCTTAATTATTCCAGTCTCAGTATATAACGCTGAAGCATGGACTCTCTCCGCTTGTATAGACGGGTTTTTTTGTAGGTACATTGATTGGATCAATCCTCCATATCTTTAAGAAAATGGAAGGCACAACAAGAGTTAATTTTCTAAGAAACGGTCTAACTGGAGAAGTTTCCGAACGACCTATGAATAAGTAAACACGTTCGATCCCCATTAAGTCCCTCGATAGAATTTTTTAACATCGTTGGATAGTAATTTACCACTCATTTATGCACCTGTCATATTTGTCATATTTCATGGGATTCCCCGATTGGTTTTGATAACTTTTTTAGCTTTAAATTTTTCTTGTATTTCTTATGGACGTATCTAGACCTAGATTGTCGGTTGCCTGTATCATATTTTTATTACAAAAAATAGTCCCATAACTTAGAAACCTAACCGAACCTCGTTTTTTTGTTCATTTTTTCTTCATGTTTTGGTAGATTTTCTGGTAGTCACCCATTTATGCAGATGACAGAAGAATCATGGAGTGCATGTCATCTCCTGTAATTCTGTCAGAAAAACCTGAGTAGGTTCTCCATCTAATGTTAAAAAAACAAAGCCTTTAAACGTCAATGGGTGGGTTTATTCTTCCACAGTGTATACAGTGAGTCTCTGTCAAAACACATCTGTACTTATTTTGACTTAGATGGCCTAATGCCTGTGCCGTCACCAATAGCAGCCATATTTTGTCGATTCCAATTATCCAACAGCGCCAATAAGGGTTTTTACCGTAACTATTTCAAAAATACATACTAGGCACGGTACCGGTGTGCCCAAAGACACTAAAAGCAACCCCATTCTTTATTTATTCTCATTAGCGTCTTCCACTACCTTTAAAGCCTACTATTACCACAAAGAACTTTCGCTTTCTTCTGTACTTGATTTATATTGAATGTCTAGACAGCCATATAAGCAGGTTTAACTCAGCACTTTGTTTTACGAAGCGCTAGTCTAAGAAGTTCTAATTTTTCCGTTAATAAGTCCCTTTACATTATTCTCGTTAGGCCCCTTTATGAGTATCCCAGTCAAGTTTGGACACCCCTTAACGAAGCTTATATCAAGAAAATTGAGTCCGTGCAGTCTGGAGTTATTCGCTCAGCTCTACGAGATTTACCTTCGGTTGACCGCTATGAACACTACGATATTCTCCAGCAACTGCTTAGTCTTCCGTCATTGAGCTACAGATGGACTCTAGCCAACATTCACTATCTAAATTGCCCGTAGGCCGTTAATCGCCCTCGTAACCTAAGGTCTCCTCTCTTATGTCTAGCCTCTCATTGCACCAGCTAAGGCATCGTCTAAACAAGGATTTGCGAAAAAACTTGTATTGACCACTGCACTACCTCCAAACGTTCCTAATAATAAAAATGTCTCCTCTTACTCTTGTTTCCTATCATATTCCAGAAGACAGGGACTTTTAGAGTCTCTTGAACCTTAACAAGTGAAAACCTATTTCCAATTTTATTTCAAGTCGAAAAGAATGAAAATCGAATTCCATCCCTCTTTGGCCAAAATTTTAGAATTTCAAGGTCTAGTAAGCCAAATAATTCATAAAAAACCAGCAGACTTGTTAATAATTTTCCAAAGCAAATAACTTCCCCAATTGAGTCACATTTTCAAAGAATTCTTTGTGAAAACTAAAAATTCCGATCGCCACTGCGCACAAAATCGCAAAACCCAATCGCGATCACCACTGAACACCACCATTCACCTACCCCAGGCGCCAGGCGGCGACACAAACCCCTCACAAAAGTATACCTCCATCAATCTCGTAGATGTCACTACATTTTGAAAATTCTGCTCGGTCTCTCTCGATTTGCACTTTTCTTTGGGGCACCGCAACCGACCGAACCGAGTGTGCAGTATATTCATCCTACGGGAGTTAAAAGCTTCCCCCAAAATACGAATTTTCCCAGAAATATCTCCGCACAAGTAACCGCCAATTATTAGCAGGTAATTTGAAATAATCCATTATTCTCAAGTTTAAGTAGAATTAAGTAATTATTTTGGCTGCTTTGCAATCCATCCACCTAAACCTACTGTCACCCACAGTGGAAGGATATTTTGTGATAAATTTAGCATTTAATTGATAGTTTATCCAACAATTGGTGATTTCAAATGATTCTCAAGGGTCTGGCACACGTCTGCGGGGATTTCTCTCGGTTTTGGTGGAGATTTGAGAGAAATCCGTGAATTCAAAGGCACCACTTGGCCACTATGGCATATGTGGACTATTTGCAACGTCTTTGATTTGTCTCGCCGACATGGGCATATCTTTTGATTCGGATTTGTACATCCAAGGGTTTTGGTTGAATTTCACCAAAAATTACCTTCACTTTTTGGAGAAATTCCGAAATAATTAAGCAAAGACCATCCACCGCTGCTGGGGCACTCATTCGCATTCGGTGTCAGTTGCTTTTTTTTCGATTCTTTTTTTCTGTTTTGACAGAAGCAGCAAATTAGAAGGAAAGTTGAACGCGTTTTCGTTTCTCGGATGGCTGTCCATCGATACAATTTGTTTGGTAAATAAAATAAAATTTGTTTCACTTGGCAAATAATTATTCGAAGGCGGAGTACAATTAAAGTAAAACACTTGCGAGCTTCATGAGAAATCTCGTGACGCAAGGATTGCAGCAGGGACTACAACTGATATCTCTCAGTCGCGCTTTGGTAAGTCGATTCCTTGGTATTTGAGTGGATTTTTCCAGACATGTTCCTGCGTATCTATGCAGTTTATTGTTATCTAGACCATTTCACGTGGTTTCTATTGGATTTGTTTGGAATTTGTTGGCGAATTCTTGATTTGCCTTTTGAATTTGCAACATTGCAGGTTCGCCTGATGGTTGGGGCTTATTTCATTGTGTTTTCCTTGATTTAAATTGTTTTCTGGGTATTTTGTGTGAGTAGTACGTTGTATTGTATTGGAAATGTTAATTTATTTGCAGAACACCCCCTCCAGCAAATATGAGACTCCTCCGCAAGAGTGATGAAGTGTCAATCGTTCGCAACAGTCCAAGTGTTAACAACATCTTGTTGGCACACAAAATGGAAGTCGCAGATATCTGGGCAAAGGAATTTCATATCCTTTAGAATAGAGCTGGACTCGTATCGTGGTAAGCATATTTAGTTTTTGTTCATTCATTCGAGTATGGTTTGGTAGATACTTCTTTTTTTTTTCTCCCTTCGTACATATATTTGGTTGTTTTGATAATGTTCGAAACTTCGAAATCATCTGTTTGATTGTGTGTTCGACGATTACAGTGGAAGGCGAAAAACTGAAACGAGTTTCTTTTGGTGGTTTGTTGCGATAACTAAGTGAAGTTAGTTTCCACTTAAGCGCCTCAACTGAGGGATTGGAAATTCTTTTAGAGTTTTTGTAGACAAAATCTTAAGCACTTAACTCAAATGTTTCTTGGCGTGATATAGGGAGGAAATGCGTAGAATTGTGTAGCATATGACTGTTCATTTCCTTTTCAAATCTGAGGAATTGAGAGGGAATTCGCTCAGAATCGAAAGAAGTATTCGTAAACTTTTCAAACAAGATCTTGAGCAAAGTTTCTCTTCTGAGAAAAACGTAGTCAGTTTCTTGATTCTTGTTCGTTAGGTCTTTCAGTATGCGAAGGCGTTTACACTGTGTTTTTGCTAATATCATCCTAAGCACAACCTTCTTTCTAAGACCGGATCTTTAAAAATAAGGATGACGTTGAGTTATGCCCCTAGTTACAGGGAAATAGAACTAACGAAAACATACTTTGAACATTAGGTAAGGAATTATATGTTGCAGAATAGCCACTATCACACTAATTCACTGTTTGTTAGACGCTGACAGAATCGTGAAAAGTAGAAAGCGAGAAAAGGACCAAAAGAACTGATACGGCAACTGCTAAGACGACATAAAATCTCTGTAGAATAGGTTTAAGTTGTTTGGGACAATATATAGCGATTGCAATACGAAAATCCACACCATTTGCGGCTATTGTCGGAGTACACCAAGGGTACGCATTAAGCACTTTTCTATTCAACCTTGTTATGAATATAATAACAGTTGATATGAAACAACAAGTGTCATGGAATGTACTCTACGATTATTCTCATTGGCAACAGCTTGTGAAAGACGATCACAAGATAGAGTTCATTTTGAGCAAGTTCGAGAAAGTGTAGAGTTGGCAATGGTGTAGGGGATAGTGTGTTTGCTTGTAACCCGAACTGTGCAGGTTCAAGCGGGGAACAACAAACGCAGTCACCAAATCATGTGAGACAAACGAAAATTTTAAAGTTTCTCGAACCACTGCAGCAACGAAGGAATCTGCCTTAGAAATACAGTGGACCGAATCGTCTGAATGCTTCTAAGATTTGGATTTCCTTTCAAAAAAAGGGTCTACTTACTTACTACTACTACTAACATAGGGAACAGTGATTAACTTCGTTTGTTCATGATTAGGGGATGTTATCCGCTCAATCAAATGCGATCATGGTCTTTTGATTCTGGCTTTGGTGTGATAGACTTGCATATTTGTGATTTCTTCACTCAAACTAGTGCAACTTTACATTTAAATGGGTTTTATTCAACTCCAATAGACTTGCACACATTATTTGCGTGCTTTAAGAAAGTGATTACGTTGTAAGAGGTATAGCTTTGGTTAGGCGAGAGTTGATATAAGTTTGGGACGAACTACATCTCTTATGGGCATGTTATAGGACTCAGTGTAGGACTGGCCTGGACACAGCTTCGAAGTATAGACAAAGTGCGATCAAAGAAAAGTAACAGAACACAATTAATGTAAAGATTTTGGATAGGGAATGCCCAGTCAAACTTGTGCTGCGGCAACAGATAACCTGTATCGAGACTTGAAATAAATATCTTCATATTCGGCAGAGAGAAGAAAAACTATTCAAGAACATCGCCAAGAAGAGGAAACTCAAAGGAAAGTACCACCAAAGTATGTAAATAAATATAGGTGGATGGAGTTTTGTAAAAGTGTCAAGTCAATCCCATTACTGAGGCGAAAGAATACTCGGATCGCCAAAGGACAGAAGATCAACCACTCCTTGTCTTCAGCAACGATACTGTCCGAGGAGGAAGCAGATGAATCAAGGGATACACGATGCCACGTAGTCGTAGGATTTCATTATTCTGTTTCTCGGTTACTTTTAAAATTCTTGCTTACCACTTCAAGCAGTGTAAGGGCCTGAAAAGCAGGTCATCATCCGAAGTATGAGGACTTGAATGTGTCTACCATCGCTCTTTCCTTTGCATTGTTTGAGTTTCTAAAATAATTCCATTGTTTTCGGTCTGGATTTGGACTCTGTGTCTCTTCTTTGTAAATAATGTCTGACACACATCGCTTTGGTAAGGCAATCCAAGCCAATACCTGCTTTTTAAAATTCTTTAAGAAATGTTCGTCGGTTTTATACAAGGTGCTAACTCAAAGCGAGCCTATTCTTTCGAGTTTATATCTCAAACCTGACAACTCATACAAATGACAGAACGATTGTCAACGAGTTTCCTAATCTACTAAACCTCAGTTCCTTCAATTGTTTTATTCTTGGAGTTAATAATGCAACCATTGTCTTTATTTGATAAGCATTTCGTTTCAAATGCGTTTAGGCATCTAATTAGAGCACTAAGGCCTTCCCATTTTCAAAAACTGTTGCTAAACATAAATAATATTTACACAAAGCCCTAATAATTCAATTTTTGTCTTTCCCTCTCTTTCAGATAAAACAATAAAAGAAAATGGAGAAATTATTCAAAAACCAAAATTCGTTTTCGATTTTCCCATCGCGTACGGAAAAAATTTCGTGATTTGTTGCAAAACGTCGGTAAGCACGCGCTCGCTCGGTCGGTAATATGTTGCAACACAGTGTTAAAAACAAACAAACCTAGTTCGAAAGTCGAACTTCGAATGATTAACGCCTTATTTATGTGCGCGTGGTGTTGTTGCTCCCAAAATAATTCCAGAATAACCCATAAAACGGTGGGAATTTAACAAAAATCAGTGCTACATCAAAAGTGAAGTGAATTCTCCAGTGCTGTGCAATGTTTTTACCACAAAAGTGGCCATAAAAACGTGGAACCAGTCTGCCATCGAAACGATTCTCGATTCCATTAGCTCTCATCAAACTACCTTACCCGCCAGTGTAAATCGACCGAAACAGATATATACAATCCCATAAAAGAGTAAACAGTACAATCTGAAAAATCATCTACTAGCATCGAACTCGCCACCAGCAGCCGTGTACAGCGGCCACTACGAAAAATCCTACTATCTCGGCCGCCATTGTTTTGTGCGTGAATTGAAAACGGAGCATTTTTTTCGATTCTTCGTCGGAGTAGAGTGGATTCTCGCAATTCGTAGCAAAAACTAAGGAAATTGCCGAGCTAAGTCGCCAACAATAGTCGCAATCAGTGCTATCGAGTGCGAAATGTGAATAATAGTCAAAGGAAATTCATTTTTTTCAAAAAAATAACGAAAACAAGAGCAACACTAGTGGGAAATACAAAAATAGCATTTCCGTTTGACCAAGTGTGTGAAATTATATAAAAAAAACGAGAGAAAAACCCCACCGAGTATGGAGGATTAATTGTGGAATAAATTGTGAAAAGCGTTTTTTTTCATTTTCTTCCTCTTGTATGGCGAGAAGAAAAGGTATTTAATGAATTTTTTTTATTGGAAAATTGTGTGAAAAGAAGAAATTGCCGAGAGAGAAAAAATAGAGCAAAAAGTAGTAGAAGTGTGAGAGAAGAGTGTCGCGCTAGTGCAGCAGCAGCAGCAGCGAGTGGAATTTTCTTTTAATTTTTTCCGTATTTTGGATAATTTTCATGGATTAGGCGATTCTTGGATTGGATTACGCATTTGTTCTTTTTGTGGATATTTCAGTGAAAAGGTGAGTGAAATAAAGTGGTCAGCCGAAGAGAAGCAAGCCTTTAGAATATTTTTGGGTCTTTTTTTTTTCTTTTCTTCTGTCTGTCCGTCCGACATTTGTCTCGTTTCTCGTTCTAACGTGAGTTGCCACTGCAATGGGTGTGTGAAGGAGAGCAATAACTCTCTGGCAAGCAGCAGTCTTCGAAGCATATGCCGATGAAGATATTTCTTTTTTTTTTTTTCGTTTTAAACGTTTTTCAAAGTTTGGTGTATAAATGGAAATATGTAATTATTTCTTAGTGTTTTTGTTCCAAATGCTAAACAGTGTGGGAAGTGGGGTGATCGACGTGCTACGCAGATGGCTGCAGAGTGTTACGCAAAATTCCATGTTTTTGTGGGTAAAACACGAATTGTCTTGTTCACAAATTTTTAATGGCGCGTAAAAAGATTTCTGTTTTCAGTGTTGCCAAGCCAAAAAAGTGGTGAAGTGAATTTGTGGGGAGGCTTTAATTTCATAGTGACGGGTAAAAACCAATACAGATCTTTTGTATTGCTATTTGGTATTGGAAGTGAGTTGAAATCTTTAAAAAACAATTACGTTCTGTTTTGTTTCGTTGCCAACCTTTCACGTTCGGAATATATATCATAGATTAGGTACAACGTTTGCTTTACCCAAAACATGCCTCTGGATGTTTTCCACCGAATGGCATTTTCTGTTCCACAACAAAATTTGCATTTCCAAAACTTGCTTTCCCGGAAATCTTAGGTCGTATACACGATTCGCTGTTACACAAGTACATATGGAGGTGTTCATGGCGTAGCGATTTGGCTAAACGTGAATAGAGCGACCACAGCGACTTCAAGCGACGAGAACAACTGTCTAAACATGAATCCCTCTATCATACTCTTAAACACTCTATCGCTTGGGGTTTTGCTGGTAGCAAATCCGCTTGAAATCGCGCGAAAGCCATTGCTTGACCGCCTAGATCGCTTGATCGTGTCGAAAAAAAACAATCAGTGGCGTTCTGGTCAAGTAAAATTTTAGCTAACCGGCTTAAACAGCTTATTTTTTAGAGGTGTTCTCCTTTATGTTAACAAAGTCAAACTATTTTTGAAGAAAAGACGCTGTGGTCCGTAAGAATCACTAATTAAAAAAAAAAAAGCGTATTAAGGGTATTAGCTGGAACGTTTAAATGATCCTTGATCCTGAACATATCTGTGAATGTGAACCCTCTAAGGTGACAGATGGTTCTTGGGATTGTAAATCCCTTTAGTTTGAGAGCTAGATCGTTTGAGGGACTAACAAAAGTGTGACGTATCACCTTAGAAGATTCAGTATTATTTGGCGCAACAGGCCTAAGGGATCCAGGACCTAACTTCTTATTCATATCATACCCCCGTGTTATATTCTTTAAACGAATGGAAGCGAGCCTACCTTAATGTCATATGCGAAGGACAAGGGCAATTAGTTATTTGATAAGTTTTTTTGTGACAGCTGTACTCTCGGATGTTTGTCAGACGTTTGGGAAAGAAATTTTAGATTTTGTCTAGGGATTTCCCCCTAAAACCCGTTTTACTCCGTAAACCAACGCACTAACCACTTGAGCCACGGCAACCATCTATCTATCGGAATGCAGTTTCCTCAATTAACATTCCATTTCTTAAAAATCTGAGCGGACTGGAAATATTGCCTAAGCCATTTTTATCGCCTCACTCTCGTGTTCTTTTGAAAAGCTACAATTTGATATCTGTTCTCGTCTGGTCCTGCCTTACTTGCCCGCTATCGATTTGAACAACATCGTCCAGTTCAAAGTAATGCATATATTGTGGTGGACTGAATCTGGCAGCTTGCTTTTTGATTGAGTTAGCCTTGAATCTTTCACCGTCGATTATATAACATTTGGGCCACATTTGTTGATATATTCCTTCATTTTGGTACACTTTTTGAACCATACATTATACAGCATCGTTTTAGGGTTAATAAGTGTTCTTTTGCACATTTCATTCAAAGGTTAAGATGAAGAGTCCTCTCTTTTCGAAGGCAACAGATCAATCTTCAGATTTCTAACTGAATCTTCGGTTCACCAGCATAAACTTAAACAACATTAAAGGACTAAGATGTCCAATAACTGCTTGCATTTTTTGTGTTTTTCAATCAAAGTTCAATTGGCTTTAGTTTGAACTCCCTTTAATCAATAGTCAGTCGTTCATACTCTTACATTGAAATAGTGATCCTTTTAATTTCTGATTCACTCTACGATAAGTACTAGTTCGATGTTTTTACCTTGCAATTGCTGCTGTACTGGCTAAAGTTCTGATTTAGTGGGAACTGGAACTGCAGTTTTATATATCAAAATAGTTATGGTTCCTTGGCATTTTACTGTGCCACTTTAGGCAAGACTATTCATCGCGCCATTCATTCTTCCAGTATGGATTTGGAGACTCAATTGCATTGTATTGCAAAGGCTGGTATTAAGGCTTATAAATGATAAATAATTCAAATTGCCGACATTGGTAAAGCTAAAAAGGAATGAAGTAGAGCACTGTAAAATCCATTTCTGGTTTAGAGAATCTTTAGTAAACCTTAAACTTTTCAGCATCGTTATACTTTGGGTTCCAGATTCTCATGAAGCTACGCACTTGAAAAAGATCAGGGAATGAAACCTGGCTGTACTAGGACTGACTTTTGCCATTTTTTAAACTCGGAAAAAATGCAGTCAACAAGGAAACTCTCTTTACATGACGTTGCTCAGTTAGTAAGGATCGGCTTCGTTAAATCCGTATTTAAAATTCTGCAAAGGAGAGGCCGACCGCTTTAAGGTTTCTACTCTAAAACCCTGCTTTCTTAATTACATTAAAAAAAGTTCTTCAATAGTCTCTAAACGATATATTGCTCCAATAAGCTACGTCCACAGTGCGCTGATCGACATTTTTGCGGGCTTAGCTGGATAGTTTTTTTTTTCTACAGTCAGGTCATTTGTTTTCTAGTATCAGATCTTGACTAACGAGGTCTAAAAGATGACACCATGCAGTGTTGTTTTAGTCTTACGATGGAGTCTCTGTTTCTAGTTGGCGATCTGATCGTCTTCCCAGTAGAATGTTGGTATAATAGTTTACAATGGGGGGGTCTTTTCTGCAAGAGTCAGAATCTATTCTCTTTAATATGGAAAATTCTGCTTACTCTTAGAAAAAAAGTAGAGGAGGTGATAGGTGACATATGCGTTTCATTTGGTGTACGATTTCTAGGAATTTGTTTCAGTTCCTCCGCAGTGATTCCGTCTGGAATTGACCTATGCTAACCTGGGTTAGTAGGCTCCTTTCTATCGCATAGACATCTTTTATCGTTAGTCGCTCAAATCTTGTCGTATGACAATGTCTTTGGGTTCCAGATTCTCATGAAGCTACGCACTTGAAAAAGATCAGGGAATGAAATCTGGCTTCATTTTGAATTTTGAATACTCTGTCAGAGTATCCAAAGTGGTAATTGTTTGGGACTCGCTCCACTAGGCTTTAGCAAATGAAAGGAGGCACTCTATCATAAGTGGTTCTAGAATCTTTTCCGATGTTGTTGGCGAGCGTTGCTTGCAAAAGTTCGAGGATGTTGTCATCCGCTGTTGCTCTCCAGTTCTTTGATCGTGATAGTCAACTCATCCTAACTGAGAGTTGTGCGCATTCGGTCAACTTAATCAGACTTGGGTGTAGGCGTAGTGATTGAACTGAATCTATTCTGATGATATCGTGGTCCAAAGTGTGTTTTTTTTTAATTTTTGCAAAAGTAAGTACACCTTGCTTCTGAGACAAGACTCATAATAGACTAATCCGTCCTGTTATTAGTCCGACCGTAGATGAACAGTATCGAACTTCCTGTTCAGATTGAGATTGAATGTGGGTCGCCTTGTAGCAGATCCTTTTGAAAACTCTTGGTAGTTCTGCGACAAAATGGACCAATGCTGATTATGTTCTGGCATCACATTCTTCTTCAAAATTAAAGAAAAAAAAGAGAGTCTATTTTCTGGCCCCTCAGTTACAAATTTCACGCCTCAGTTGCGGTTGCAAGCTTTAATGTATCCTAGTCTCTTCTATTTGTAGGATTCTTTAACGAGCCTTACATTCTTAAACAATCTTTGATTGTCTGTCTTGGGTGCCGTCAAGTTTTCTCCACAAATCCGGTATGGCAAACAATCGGGGCAATGACCTTCCGAGTGGCCTTTGTAGCAAAATTGTCTTTGCAGCTACAAAGGAGCTGCTTTCCTGTTCCACACAACAGGATGAACTAGATTTGCTTATTTTTGTATCTCCTTCTGTTTAACAAAATAAACAAACTTTAGTAAAAAAAAATTTGTTTTTCCAACTAAACAACGTCACTCCAAATTGTGAGTAATTCCATCGTACTGGCAACACTGCGTTATACAATATTTCGTCATAGATTTTCATGCGATTTACTTTTTCCGTTGTGTCTCTTATCTCAGTCACTGTGATGCGGGTTGTGTGTAACTCCATCCCTCTTCCACGCACGGGTTTCCCCATTGGCAATAGAACAGAAACTCTGATGAGAGACTTGCGGATAGAAAGGTAAAAAGAAACAACAACAAATCCCCCTCTATTTGCTATTTTTTTTATCATACGAAGAAAAAAACAAAAAAAAAATGTATTCGAGACTCGTGAGAGAAGAAGCACGCAATTAAACTAAGTATGTAGTTTAAAAAACAAAAAAAAAATACAAAATTACAACAAAGCCGTATGGGGAAGACGAGAAAATTTGTGTTTAGCTTCCTTTATGAGTTTCAGCAGACAGTTTTTTAGCAGCGCGTTTGTGCGCAAGACTGGCGATATTTTTCTCATCCGAAACATTGTGCCAAGGCTGTCGGCGGCGGCGGCAACAACAATAACAACACAGTACAGCATAGTAAGTTGAGTACAGGAACGACTTGGGTACCTTAGTACCCTTAACCGTGGTGACGTGTTTATTCTTGTGTTTGCAAGCAAATCATGCGTCCATTCCGCCCCTTATTTTAGAATCTGTTTAAATTGCTGGGGACGATCTGCTTTTTGTCGAAACAGATTAGAGTGCCTAGGCTTTAATTGGGTATTTGTTCAAATTCTATTGAAATGTAGCACTTAAGGCTTTGTACGCATTTCTTACGCAAGAATTTAAATTTAAGGCGAAAGCTTGCCCTGCGATTGCGGGCAACATCTGCTTCTAGAGTGCGTCGTTGTGCTTACTCATGCATACACATTTGTGTGGACTAAAGTACAACCATTTCGTAACTCATGTCAGGCGGGATCAAAAGGGATCGCAGAAATGTGTGCATTTAGTTTTGAAAAAATTACGAAATAGTTGGATGTTTGAAATGCGATCAGCAGACTAGACGATGAAGTGAGACTAGACAAAGCAGCCATTTAATTGTTTGAAAATTTGGTTTACAAATCAGCGATTATATTGAACTCTGTAGTTCATGCCACGCAGGGGGATCTTCAAATCAATGGAGCTGAACCACAGAGTTTTGTATGGTTGATGGCAACAGTGTTGGCAGCTTGTTTTTTGTTGCTACTCCTTTCATAATTGACAATGGAACATGAAGTTTTCTGCATCCTGGATTGCTTCCCCGCACATTGGCCAATGTTGCTTCCATTTGATCCATGTAGTTGTCTGCCCATTGCTAGCAAATGTTTTGATTGAATACATTCTTTCTCAAGAACCATGGAACGCATTCACTCCAACTTGACGGCTATTTGACAAGTGACATTCGCGTGTAAAAAACTTTTGACATAAGTTGCTTGCAATCATGGAATCCGGCTACAAAATAGGCGAAATCTTTCGGATGTTCCCGCCACTGAAAATAACGTGAAACTTTGTTCATCGTACCGTGGAATTGTTTGAGGATACTGATGGAATAGTGGACCGGTCGTCCGCGTACTGTGCGAACGCCACAAGTCATCGAAGCCGTGCAGAATCGAATTCGTGAAAATCCGCTGCGCGAGCGGAAGGTCATGTCTTGGGAGATGGATATTAGCATGTCGCAAGTACAATCATAAAGCATGATTTGGGACTCATGATCATACAAGAGCACACGTTTATACAAGTCTAAAACGAAAGCCCTGCTTCGCCACTACGCGAAGTACGGCTCCAGACCAATTCTGTGTACTGATGATAAATTTTTTATATTTGAAGAATCGTTGAACAAACAAAACTGGTTCCGAGAGCTCAACTTGACCACTGCACAGCTTCTGTGATCTTTTGGTGGGGAGTCAGTCGCCTACGATAGGGTCACCAAGCTCCATTACTACTTACTCTGCCTAGCGAGCTCGTCAGCTATACAATTTCCTGGAGTAACACAGTATAATCACCCAAATGAGGTGAATGTGGATTTGAGTCTCTTTAAGAGGCAGGCGGCAATCAAAGGCAGTTTTTGAGTTGAATGTGAAAGCTTGACTATCCGTATCGCCATGATCTTCGTCTGGAAAACGCTATCAGCGGTTGAAGAGGCGGAAAGAGATATTTATGTTTATATCTTGGCAATTAACCGTGTCTATGTCCAATTTTTTGAGACATTTAACTAACTGAGACTAACTTACATAGCTTACTGATTGTTCTTCACGGGATATGGTGAGGCATTTTCCTCTTCTACTTTCAACCCACTGTCCCGACAGTCACAGCTACCTCAGTGATTTCGTTGTTTGTTGCATTTTTCTCATGGTCGTAAATTAGCCTCTTACTTTACCGACTTTCGTCATCAGTGCAGTCTGTAGTGGCACTCCATTCTGACTGTTTTACAATCTCTTTTTGCGAACCAACCACACTCGGTGCTTTACGAAGAGAATTTCTTTTTTTATTTAGTCAGAATCCTACCCCTCCTGTCATTCTTCTTAAAGAAGAACCAATTCTTAATGGTACTGCATCATGAAACAATCATGCAGCTTGGAAATCAATCACAGGTGAAACTTCCTCATAGCTGTCTCTGATGTGTAGTCAGTTGAACTTTGTGCAAACGACATAGTTGACTGCTTCTTATCTCTGGAAATCGCTGTTCTTATCGGAGCGGAACTATTGACGTACATTTCGTACGCAATCTCACCAAGATCGCATCTTTGTTTTTTGTTGAAAAACAATCTCCATTCACAAATTTGCTTACGAGCTCAATGTCTGTACATTTCCCATGTTACCCGTACCACGATGAACCAAATACATAATTATGGTGGAGAGGTACTCATTGTTGTCAGAAGGTCAGAAGGGACGTGGGAAACCCAATGTTACTAATCCCTAATTGTACCTACCTGCTGATAGCAATGTAAATACGTATTGTACTCTAAATTTCTTTGAAACACCGACCGCTTCAAAGGATATTTGCGGTGTATCTGTTGGTACCTTTTGAATCAGTTAAAGTTCTTTGAAAGACGCTAATTGATTGATTGATATCGTTTGTTGAAATGGTAACGAATACGCTTTGAATTCTGATTAAATTGTCGACGAAACACTGAGTTTTCACAGTTCAACTGATTGTAAGATACTTGTTCTAATTGTTACCAATGACATTCACGTGTCAAAATATTTAGTAAGGTTTGCCATTCTATCATGCATAGTTCCACGCTTGCCGAACATGCGGAAATTATTAAAAATATATCGAAATTCCGTGTCAGTTGTAAATACGCAATGTTGTGAGATCGGTCGTCGTCATGGGTTCAAGGCGCAGGTAATTCGTCGCTTTTTAAGCCACCAAACAGAAAGAGATTGGTGCGAAATAAGGAAATCATAGCCGCAGTAGTAGCCAACATCGCCAGAGAGTCAACCCAACTTATTTTGCTATTGGATTTGGGCGGGCCTACATCCGTAAAAAATTGTGCTGACGTAAGAATTAAAGATCATAGACAACGCCGTGAGCTCGCTCATTGGGCGCTGGAAATGTTGCCCAGAGATCCGGATTTTAGCTAAAAAATCATCTTCTTGGACCAATTTTGGCTCAGCGGCCATGTCAACAAGATAAATTGCCAACGTTGGAGCGGACACCATCCACAAGTGTTCAACCAAGCATCAATGCATCAACAAAGATTGACTGTTTGGTGTGGTTTATGGCATTGGAGGCATTATCGGACCTTATTTCTTTCAAAATGAGGGAAAAGACACCGCTACCGTCAATAGTCTCAAGTATAGAGCGATGTTAACCGACTTTCACTGGCCAGAGCTTGACAACATCGATACATCCGAGCTGTAGTTCCAACGAGACGGCGCTACATGCCATACAAGCGACGCAACGTGCGAAGTTGTGAAGGAGAAATTTAGCGGCTGGATCATCTCACGGCTAGCGTTCATCAGTTGGCCACCGTGATCATGCGACTTGACACCACTCGATTATTTTCTCTGTGACTACGTCAAGGCTTTACGCTATGCTAACAAGCTAACCAGTTTGGACGAGCTCGACGCCAACATTGGAGACGGTATTCCGGGAATATTGGATCGAGTCATCAAAAATTTAAGCACTGCCACTAAAGCTGAGGCGTCGATTTGAATGATGTGCTATGCAAAGCCAGAATCTCACACCGTTTATCAGGTCACCTAGTGTATACAAGTCCACCTGAAGCTATCGATTATTTCGTGCCGAATTCGCCCTAAACTTAATTGGTACTAAATATACTAGCACTACACGCATCTGTAAAAGTTTATGTGCGATAAAACTCCACACCACATGCACTTTAATTTTCAAACTTCCACGATTCCTTGCAACTTCGGAATTATATAAGAAATCCCGGCGATTCATTCACTGCTCGAACGAATTTGTGAGTTGGGATCTTGACCCGACTGCAGGCCTCTGGTTTTTTCTTCTTCTTTCTATAGTGCGACGTACATATGCATAAGCAAGCACAAATGGAAAACGAATGAAACTCTGCGGTATTACCGACACGTTCCTACTACACTCTGTACGACGAGTATCTTTATTGACTTGATGCTCACAGCCGCGTGCTTATTCACTATTGCCGACGGCTCGCTTGGTGTTTGTTTATCCCTCGAAACGATAGAATCTACTGGCTATCAGCAAACCACCTAACCGAACCCGCGTTGACTTATGAAATCCAGTTTGCTGAATAATTTAACAATCGAACCGCGCTCCTCCTGTGTACGTGTACGTGAACATACATGCGAAGGGAGCTTTAAGGTCTGAGTCATGTGGTTAATTTCGGGTCAGCAAATTATGTACAGTGGCGACAAAATAAATAGCACACTTTGGTTTCATTTTTTCAAACTTAAAATTTTTGTATTTTTCTACAGTGAAAAAAGATACTACTTATGTAATAAAATGAAATTAAGGACAGTTCACTTAAAAAAATAAAAACATTAAACATTTCATTCATATTTAAAAAAAAAACCTAAAAAGTATTCTTCGTTCTAATTTCTTGCAGTCAAAATAAATAGCACACTTTCCGAAATTCATTAAATTTAATAGAACAGTGAAGAAAAGAAAAAAAGTAAATATGGAGATCTCATCAATATTTAGTCGGGTAGTATTTACTTTTATAACTTTAGTACATCGACAGCACATTGATGATACCAGGACCTTACACCTCTCTCCAACGTATGGCACTCCAAGCACGTAGAATCTCTACACTAAGTTGATCCAAATTTGTGGCCGCCGTTCTGTCCATTGATGTGTTGACATCCCTCCACAAGTTCTCAATTGGATTTAGATCTGGGGACTGAGCTGGCCAACTTAAATCGTCAATTTTCTGGCTCAATAACCACTGCTTTACAGATTTAGTTGTATCCTTTGGGTTATTATCGTGCTAAAATTTCCATATCAGTGGCATTTTCTTCTCAGCATAAGGAAGCGTAACATTGCTCAAAATGTCCTTGTATTTCATTTGCTCAAGAATGCCCTCAATCCGATAAATCGGACCAACACCACGCGAACAAAAACACCCCCATACAAGAACATTGCTTCAACCGTGCTTTACTATTTTTATGACGTATTTAGGGTTGAATTCTTGGTTGATCCCGCGTCTTACATATTGTTTCCCGTCTTATAATGGTCCACATAATATTCTCCCGCCAATTTGGATTTTTATTAATATGGTTACGGTCAAACTCCAAATGACGTGACTTATTCCGATTTTATACCAATGGTTTCTGTCTGGCAATCCATCCGAACAATTTTTTTTCTCGGAGGCGATTTTTATTTGTGCTAACAGAAACATCCACGTTCACCTCCCTTTCAATTTTTAATTTTATTTTAGGAGCTGTCAAAAATGGATCGAGTTTGCTCAAACGAACAATGGTCGAGTCGGTCCCACAGGTGGTCTTACGTGACCGATCCTTACGCAGTTTGTTTTGGATCGAGCCCATTTCTTGGTAATGTTGAAGGGTATTAATTACCTTTTTTCGTGACCACTTCAATTTTCGCGCTATGTCCGAATTCGAGCTTTCTTTATTCTTATAGGCAAGAACACACCGTCTGAAATCCTCCGTGGAATGAATTCCTCGTCCCATACTGTTGTTGATATACCAAATTCTTTAAATCTTTAAATTTCTTGCAAAAGAAACTCTTTATTATTACTTACCTTAATAATATCAAGAATTAGATTTAAAAGTGACAAATTAATTGTAATAAACAAAAGGTGTGCTATTTAAATTGTCCGCACTATATCTACCAGCCTTTACAAAATGTTATTTAATTTCAAAAGCCAAGGATGATTTAAGAAGTAACATGTACCGTTAGTTAATAGGGAAGTTACACTTTATATAAACTAAAACTATTTTATGTTTAATCGATTAAGCTGCAGATTTAAACCATACTTATTAGTTACCCTGCAACTGTGCTATTTATTTTGTCGCCACTGTATCTATCACGCAATTGTTTATGGTTCTGTTGGTGTGGTGGTATTGTTATTAACTTTTTGTTTTCTTCTTTATTTTAAAAAAAAAATATTTTGTTTGTTAGAAATCTATTGATAGGCAGGCATTCATCGTGTAGTTGAGGTCTTTTGTATTGTGTACACGTTACACCTCAACGCGGGGCTTATTTTTTTCTCTTTTTGGTTAGTAATGCGGATTGGTTTCTGCTCGAGTAATCGATTTGTTATTTCATCATTTGCATGGTCTGCAGTTATTCGTCGTTTCGTTTATTGTTTTGCCCTTCACCATGAATTCCATGTGAAGAAGAATTGTATAATTTTGGTTCAATATGTTGGCAAACACTTCCCGCTGTGAGTATCGATTGTCATGATAATAGATACTGATGTCAATGGCATTTGAATTGTCTGCATTTGACTGATTAGCTGTTTTCACAAGCACAACATCCTTCGGGAGAATGTTAAGAGCATGTTCTGGGTTAAAAAAAAAATCTAAAACGAATGGGGATGCGTATTATTGGCAGTGGTTGTCCAAATAAACGTCATATTCTTATTTGAGCAAGATGAGATCTACAGGGGGTGTAATTCTGTTGGGTTCATCCTTGCGTATGGGTTACCTGTCGGAAAGTAATGTCCCAATTCCAGTCGTAGTTTGGTCTCAACTGGGAGACAACCAGTTGTCTGTCATCTGTCAATCCAAGGAGATTCCACGTTTGTTGGTTGTCTGTTTCGATTGTATTAGGTCTGTCCGCGTTCCCTACGAAAACAGTAAATTTTCAAGATTTTTTTCACGGAAATATACGTATATTTCTGCGTGCTACGAATTTAAGTGTAAGAAACTTTCTTGCAATGAATTATGAAATCTGTCAAATCCCTATGCGTAAGTTTTTGTTGTTTGCGTTTGACGTTTAAAATGTGGGCAAATCGTAGATTTCTTGTTCGTTTACTTTTTCCTCAGAGAATTCCACTTCCTGGAATTTCATAATCTACGAAATATTAGCGCAGGAAGTACGGGGACAGATCTATTAAGGCACGCAACGTGTGTTGATATGTCAAAATCACACAACTTGTGTTATATGATCTGTCAAAAGCACACAAGATAGCACAGTGTCTGATAAACTTGAGATAAGCGAACAACTTAGTTTTGGCTTGTGACGAGTGTGTCCAAAGACTAGCAAACGGGACGAAATATCTTACGAAACATTTTTCTCTCGAAACTGTCGAGGGCATTGGATTTTCAACGGTGATCTGGGATAGGGTCTTACAAGTCATCAACTTCTTGCTCAAGAGTGATTGTCAGAAGTGACAGCACAGGCAAGGTAGACAAAGTTTTCGTCGAATGTAAGTAAAACTGATGACCTCTGACGAGTCTGTGGCTACACGGATGGAGTAGAATGTATGTACTTTTCACTTTCTCTGCGAATGCCAAAGTCTATGGACGACCTGTCAGGAAACCCACCATCAACCATCCTCAAAATTTCAGGGTGGTTTAGGGAGGCCATGTAGCGACCCCAAAGCTAACAATCAACCTATTATTTGTTTTTCATGTAAAGCCACGAAAGGGGCTCACAATCGATCCACTTGTGATCCGAGTGTTGGCTGCACATTGGGGCAGTTGCCTATCACTTTCTCTTTTTTTGACCCTATGATCTGGATGACTGGGATTGTGGTGACGTTCTGGTGATCAACCATGTTACTGAAAGGTTCTGTGGTTTCCAATTTTTTTTTGAAGAATTTTATTAAAATTTCTTCAATTGAGTTGGGACAAAGTTCAACGACTATCCTCATTTGCTGATCTTCTATTTGTTCTCCAAAAATCACGGACACATAGTCGTTGATCGATTCCAAAGCTAAAACCTAGAGATGCATAAAGGCCATTGTTGATGCAAGCATGTTCAGATTACATTTTTCGATATAAAAACACCGCCACAGCTACTTAATAGAATTCTAAGATTAGAATTCGTGACCCACTTTTTCTTTCTGGATTTTTACTTTTTTTCGAAGCCAACACTACAGCAACACTGAAGTACTTCTAAAAACAATAATTCAAGAGTCACAGACTAAAATTTAATGTCGATGAGGCGAAGGTGTTTTTCAATGACTAACCAACAGTTCGGTGTTCATTGTGTGTTGCTTATCTACCGACTATTTATGTACATCTTATATGAATATGCATATACATACCTACCTATGTACTCGTAGTAGACATTGTCCGATAAGAACTATCTCTGCTGAGGCTTAAGACAGTCCATAAATGACTCAAGCAAAGTAATTAAACGATTAGGTTTTCGGATGGAGTTTTTAATTTATAAATTCCAACTAAAAGATTAATTTGCTATTTGTTTGGTTTTGATAATAATTTCTCTGCATTATATCGGTTCTCAAAGTAGTTGTACTCTCAGGCATAAAGTGCAGTAATTGAGCGGAAATCTCCAGTGGAACTTTTAGTTTCCGAGCAGGCTACAAGTTACTGCCTGTGGATACCCGAACATAGTTTGAAAAGGATTAATGCAATTCGGTGATATCGACTTAAAAGTAGTTGGAACCCTTTTCAAGTCTCTAGGATTGCAATCAGCTTTCCCTTCTGACGAGAAAGGGAATTTCCCATTGTCCTGTCAGAAAGTTAACACTTTTTGACTTTTCTCACTGGAAAACCAATCACAAAGACGCATTATAAAGCATTTTCTCCCTTCCGTAAGTCAGGACTCATTCTCCTTTCTGTTGAGAAATATATGTAATTGTATATAAGATCGAGGGCTCATTCTCTGACAGATTTGTCTGAGACTTGTATCATATTTTATCAAAGAAGTTGTTTTCCAGAGATTTGTGAAAGGTGATTTCTGTGTGATACGAGAATGAAAGATGAGATTGAGTTCGTCGGGCATACTTCCTTTTGCCAACTCTACTCCCAAAAGTTAGTCGAAGAAGTTGTCAGCTCCTGAATCAATCCTGAGTATCTATGCGTCTTAGAGTAGTTATATGTATAATATATGGTACTCATCATCGATCCATAAATTTGATGAAATCTTCTGAACCTAATGCTGTTGGCACGACTATTATTCGAACTCTAATTGGGTATCCTATTGTGTGGGTCCATAGGTTTGTAAAGTAAGTTAGTTACTCCGCGCGTAATCAGGAAGTTCAATAATTACTCGCCGACAAGTTCGCTGCCAAGAGCTCTCTCAGGTGTGTAAACACGGCTCATCACTCACTAGATTTAATCTACAGAGAGGGTCGTGGGATTAGAGATGTCTCTTTCGAGATTCCTTTTCTAGGTTGCTCCTGATCAGATTAACAAGAAAGAAACCTTAATTTTCTGTCTGATAGTGCAGAGAAGAATAAATTGTACATGTTTGTCAAGTGGTGTTTGTAAAGAGCACCTTAAAGGTACCTTTGAACGTTGTCTCTGCCGAAATTTTGAATAAACACCTTACTCCATCTGTACGCCAGTTAGTGAAATTGCACTTACTAGGCTTAGTGGCTTTAAAGTTTAAAGATTCATCTTTCATTTCAGAGCCATTTGTACACAACACTAGGTCCTATCCTGCCGGATAGGGGTTGAATTTTTGCCACGAGCACTTCCGGGAATGAAGTAGCTTTATTTCAGTCAGTACTTGACAAGCATGTCATGCACCGACGTGAAGAATTCATTACTTAAAACAGATGAAGGTGATCATCACACAGTTTGGTTTGAATCAAATCACCATAAACGTCATTTGCGTGCAGCTGAGCAACCAAAAAACTGTTGATCCGACGTAAATCAGTTGCACAAAATGACAGTTGCAAAGATGATGGCTGATTAATTTGAGTCGTGCATTGACGGCCATTTACAAAAGCATTTGACGTTTCCGAAAATGGTGAATGCTTAGCTTGGATTTAGCTAAAAATGAATCTCGTTGCGAAAATGAGTTTATTTTAAAATTCATCGCCCGATTACCTTTGCTGCATTATCCAGTTGACGAAGTGTCATCATTAAAATGACGTAAAAAATGTCAAACATTTGATTGGACAGCTTAAATGTTCTTAGATGACCCAAAGTTAAATATTTGGCAGTTAATGGAATACCTTATGTCCGTTAAGATATCGTATGTCTGCGCTTGAATGACAGACGTATGATTGGTAGTGTCACGCGTTAAAAGGTTGGGTTTCTCTAAAGGACCTCTATAGAGTATAATAGAAACTAACTACGGATCCGTGACAGCAAGACAGTCATCGAATTAGTTTGTTCAGTATTCATGTATTGATATAACTTTAGTCAGTTAGTATTTCAGTCGCTCTTGAGATCGATATGATTATTCATTCAAACACAAAAAGCAGCACACTTCACATTCGATATGCGATACATAACTAATTTTATTATCAAATACAGCCTGTGAGGTAAGCTTAGTCAATAAATTAGCAACGCTTGGGAAGTTCCAATGTCCATTGAACCTCGAACAAGTTCACAGAAAGCATTTCATTTTCGGCTCTTTATTTCCTAGTTCACCTAAACAAAATGTGTTTCATTGATTTAGAGATTCTTTTACTCCCACAAAATACTTTTGATGACCTCAGATCAAATCTACCGCCAGCAGTCATACAAACAACTGAATCACTTTCCCGCATTTGTTGCAAAGTCGCGGTTTCATTCGGCACAACCTCAAGTAGAAAATAAAACACAACCTTTACCAGTTTTTGAGCCCAAAATGCTTACTTAAAACCCGCTCTGCGTTGGCTTAGCAAAACAAAGAAACTAAAAATGAATTATTTTCAAACTCGTCTCTAGTAGCTACGAAAACAAGTGAATCATCGAAATGAAAATTCGCATCGTTATCAATCCAATTAGACGCCGCAGTCTTTCTTTCGATGAACAACCTATTTCACTAATAAAGAGAAAAATGTATCTCTGGAAACCACATTGATTTCGTTATTGTTACTCTATTCAACGAATTATTATTAACAAATCACAAACCGGTCAGCGGAGAATGGTTGTGCACCACCCCCACCACTATTATTACAAAGCAAACAAAAAAATAAATAAATACGTCTAAGCTAAACGAAGGAGAAACAAAGAAAACGACCAAATCTACTACTTTTTCTTATCATTCGCGCATACAGTGTTTTCGATTATAATAATATTATTAACGTCAAAGTTTGGAAATGATGTATCGCGCCATAACACAGCCCAAGGCACATCACGAAAGTCGGAAAGAAAATGCGATGGAGGAGGAAGACAAAAACATGATTGTGTGGGAAACTAGAAAACGTGTTTCAGATAGTGTTGCCACGATGTTTTTGATGAAAAGTGGAGGAATATATTCTGTCATTAGATTTTTGTTGAAACGTCATATTGCCAGAAGTTTAAAGGACTCACTGCCAAGATTGGGATGGTAGATCTCTTAACATACACTTCATTAGAAACTTGTGTTGGAATTCTTTTTTTACTTTCACATAGATAATAAAAGAAAAGCAAGACTTAAGCTATTTTCAGACGATTAACAGAGTCAACAAATGCACTGACAATTGATGTAAATAAACTGACAATGACATAGTATTTTGCAGGGTTAAACTGTTAGTTTACAGTTGGTATAGGGAACATTTGCAGATCAACTGTCAAACGTTGTCAGACTCATAGTATTTGACAGAACTGAAAAAGTGCGAAATTTAAATCGAAATGAAGGCACGTAATGGGAAGGAGCGAAAATGAAAACGGGTCGCCAAGGGGGTACTGTTTGGACGAAATATTACGTACCACGCAGCCAGAAAATGGATTTCTCCTTCAATCACTTTTCTATTATTTACAACGCAAAATCAAACTTGAAACGAAAATGAAAAACGTATCATGGTCCCAAAATACATACATACTTATATCATTAAAAACAAGAGAAATACTTGCAACAAATTAATTGTCAGATGATGTCTAAGCCCTGTACCTCTGTCAAGTGCCAGTGAATCTGCAAATGTCCTAAACATCTAGTAATGGTCTGACATTGATATAAAATACAAAATTATTGTCAGATGGCGATCTGGCAAGTGTCTGTCAAAAATTGGTAGTTAACACGATTGTCAGACATTTGGAACACATTTTTTGTTGGTAGACCTGACGACATTGTCAGATCTGACAATCGTCTGAATGTACCTCTGTTGATGTCTGGTTTTTAAATAAAATGAGATTCTTTTTTCGATAAACTCGGGTTATGAGTTCATTCCATATAAATATTAAAACAAGCAATTATCATCCACAGAACCTTGTGGATAGCCATTAATATGAATTTGATTCTTTTTTGACGCGGGTGTAGGGAAAGCATTTGCCGATGTACTTTGGTTTTAAATATTTGTGGGTTAAACATAATGTAAGGAAAAATAATAGCTAGGTACACTTTTCAGGATTCATGCTTTAGAGTTTATAAAGGAATCTCTATACTTAATAATAGGTGGTGCGGTAGACTTGAGAGTATACTGATGTGCACTCGACGTGTCACGGGTATTGTGAGAAAACGGTTGAAGGGCTAGACTGGAACTGGCTATTTCGTTAAAGCACTGTTTGTGAAAGGAGTCTTCTGTTGTAAGGTATCCAACAAGAGGTGTGCCATTTGAAATCAAGCTTGCATCAACTGGGCCTTATAAGCATGTAGGCCAAGATCTGATCGTCTCGAAATGGACACACTTGGGTTTTCGGTCAGGACTTGCCGGGCGAAAACAAGTTGGAGCATTAACATTATTGCTTGAGATATTTTGTGTGCAGAGTTCTTTAATTCTGTCTACCGGGTGCAAAGAGGGTGGATGCCTGATATGCTATCATAAAAAAAATTGTTTTAGAACTTCTTTCATGCTGATGTACATAAAGCTCTCCGACAGGGTGGTTCAAAAAGACTCACGATAAGTTCTCCTAGTTTTGGCGGATATTTGAACAAAAAACCCAAAGAAAGAAGACTCGCGCGATCAAATCTAGTGAAAGTCGCCAGAACGAGAAATTTGATATAATTCAAAATGTCTATTGTCAGGCGACCTGTTTCTTAAGTTTCACCGTTCTGCTGGAACCACATCTCCTTTAGTACGATTTCATCGATTTACGGGAATGAGAAGTCGTTGTATCGTAACCAGTCAGTCACTTCTGCGATATTCTCATTTGAACGAACACTACGATGCCTTCCGATATCTCTTCTGTCACATGTTGTCACAGTCTCTTCGAGGCGTGCGGAGAACTCCCTTAGCGTTTGACCACAAATATCAAAACAAAATTGACAGTTCCCCCCATTTGCAAAAGTTATAGCATCATCCCATTTTAGGTACATACATATATATGTACGTAATATCGCAAAAGGAACTCCTTGAATACATCTCCTATCGGTGAAGAGATTTAGGCCGCATTTTTCTATTCACCTGCTGATATTGCTTAAAGCAATTCGTTGGATATATTTTGCTCAATACTATTCAGAATCCACTGACAACACAATGGTGTATAGAAAACTATATGCGAACTTGAAATGGGGAGATTCATGATTCATATGTAACATCTCTGGGTAGTGAGTTTCAGAAATATAGTCAGCCTTCTATGAATTACAAGAATGTTTCTTCTGTGAATTTCGTAGAATGACCATAGCTGTTCGATTCAATGCAGAATGTCTGCGTTGACATTTGCACGGTTTACGGATACGCTGTCAGTTTTGATTAACAAGCAAATCGTTGTTTTCGTCTTGATAGTATCTCGGAATCCATTTACGTCATCAGGTAGCATTTTTTGATGAAACGTCGGATGCCAATATGGAGGAACTCGTGTAGAGGTATTAACGAAAGGATGTTCTTGTCTTGAACATCCACTTCGTTTGGTTTGATTTCTTTGCGTTCGTCTTAAAATTCCCCAAACAATCTTTTAGACAATACCAGACATACCTTTGCGGCAACACTGGTGTCCTACTACAAACCATAAAGTATACGCGCGAGACACCCGTACGAATACATAACACAGATACGAGAAAGATTTCACTGTAGGTGTTGCTGGTTGTGTGGTGGTTGTTCTGTGATAAACGTTTGAAATCGTATCAAACGTTGCCGGCAAAGGAAACAGTTGTTATTTTTTATTATACATACCTACTTAGTGTATATAAATAAATAAAAGTACGTTCCGCAGTAACATTATGAAGAGAAAAAAAGAGAGAGTGAGTGTGCCAAAGTGCAGATTCGGAATTTCATCGGAATCTTAGGGAATTTCTAGACCGAAAATTGGTCTTCTGCAAACTGTCAATGTCATTTGTCGTCCTTGTTTAATCATCTTATCGCAACGGTGTAGATCAGTATGTAGTACCTAATTAGCGAACACAGTAGGTGTACCTACATACAGACAGAGTATACTCGTGTGTATGTAACATTTTCCCGGTTTTTTTGTGTGCCGTGCCTCTTCTTTTTTGTTTCCTCGCTTATTTTGTTCGAACGTCTATTTATAGACCAAACTATTCAGCTGAGTTGTTTTACAAATATCGAGTGAGTTTCTATTTTTCTTTTTTGTTATCTATTTTATGGTTTCTTTGGGTCAATGGGGAAATGTGTGGGAAATTGTTGGTGTTTTCCAATTTAATTGAAACCCACTGTTGGGTGCTTTATTCAAGGGGTACATTGAACTGATAGTAAATGAGCGGTGACATTGTGAAATTTGTATTATTTGGTCCTTGCGATAGTGATGCAATACGGGGGTACATAATCTCGGCTGGAGGATGCGTAGAATTTTCCATATTCACAGACTTGAGAGTTACGTAGTGATAAGGCAGTGCAGTTGGACTGTAAGTTTAGAGAATTTCTGGTGAAATTGAACCTCTTTGTGGTTGCAGTGAGGTAAATTATTTATTTTTTTTGTAGATTTACTCTCTATACTGCGACAACAGAGGTGAAAAAGTTTTTTTTTTTTTTTTAAAAAGAAATTCAAAACTCTTGCATCATCTTGATAGAACTGGAACTCATCAAAGGGGAGGTACACGTAGTTCATGAGTGAAGTTGTCACGGCGTAGGATGTGAATTAATTCCGTGCAGTGTGTGTTCTCGTTCGGCTAGATAAGTCAATCGTTCACGACATGTACTTTTCTAAGAACTGTTTATTTGTTGTCGACAATGTTTATTGACATCATATTTCCGATCGAGAATTAGACGTTTGGGTTGTCCGAAATTAGGCACGTATTGCTTACATATGGTGTTCCGCGAATGTGTGTCTCAAGTGGTACCAATTTTGTATTTGCTACTGTGATCTACTGCTCTTCGATTCTGGTAAATTTTGTTAGGTTGGTAGTACTGTCACTGACATCTGTGCACAATTTCATGTCAAAATCTGCATTTGTTCAATAGTTACGGATGTCTCTTGTGAACAACAGTGAAAAGTGAATTTAGCGATTTTGACAATGTCTGACTTTGTTGATCAAAGAAAGTGCATTCGATTTTGTTTTGAGAACAAACGTTTCAAAGGAGACAGAGAAAGCTCTAAAGATAAAGATCGCCCAGGCCGGCCATCAACATATGTACACGAAGAACACGTCAAGGAAATCAATGATTTGGTACTCGGAAATCGTCGAATGACAATTAGAAACCTCGCTGATCTCATTTGGAGAATGGAGATCTCGATTGGTTCCAAAAACACCATCTCATGGTGCAATGATTCTTCGAGACCATTTCGCCAAAAATTCAACTCACATCGTTCCACGGCTACCGTATTCGCCTAATATAGCACCGTTTGACCTCTGGCTATTCCCTAAGCTCAACAGATCGCCCGAGTACAGTTCATCGATTCTTTGGAGCCAATTTTCCTCGACTCGTCCACATATCGGGCGGAAGTTTGGCAAACTTTTTAGCCTTCGATATTGTTTCTGAGTTTGTATGCTTATTGACAAAGCCATTAAGAACTTCATTGCTGAAGATGATCTTTCCAGGAATTTAGGATTTTCGCCAAACTTTTGCAGAGTCCAATCGGAGAAGTTTCTGTGCCTCAAATGATCAAGACGCTTACGTTCTTGAGTTAATTTGATTTAGTAAGGTTGTAGGCCAAGGTCTTGACTCTGAATTCGCCTCAATGTGGACTGAAAGATCCCAAATTCCTGTGAACCCTGTGGCATCAACTGATTTGGCTCATTTTGAACTGAAGCACTCACGGGTGCGATATTTTCAGCGCTTCGACCGGTGCTTTGTATTTAAAAAATTTCCTTGATTATGTTTGTGACACAATTTATTTAAATTCTCTTTTGTCTTCTCTTTCCAGTTGCCTACAATTTTTGTAATACTTGGTCAGGCACCAACAAACACCTCAGTGAAGCAACAAATCTATCCAACCAGCTTGAAACAAGAAATTGCGATATAAATTAACTGGCAAAGTCAATGAATGGGCTTACGGACCACAAGTAGAACTCCATCGTTGGTACCTAAAGAAGATCATTCCGATAGTGAATCGCCATCAACGTCTTCTACATTTAAATTATTAAATCAATCAAGAGTTTCTCTGCATCCAGATGCAGCAATTTCGGGCAAAATGGCACCAGCTCTCACTGAGCCGTTAAGCCCGACGAATAAGCTATCATCATCAGCGGCATCGGCGTCCCCAAGGCCAACTGCTGCGGGCAGTCCCCTCCAGAATAACAATAACAATAATAATAACATTCATACGAATAATAACAACAATGATAGTATTGAATCTGTAGACGAGAACTCAAGCATCGAACAAAATTCGATACACAATACTAGTAGTAATAAAGAGAAGAACTCAACGGCAGGAATTGCGGCAACAGCAACAGCAGCTAAGGGAGCTTTTCAGCTGGCCTTCGAGCAGAGTGTTGCCGTGCGCAAGTCAACATCGGCAGTGAATGGAGACGCATCGTCTGCGAATTCCTCTCAAATGGGCCCCATGTGTGATTCAAAGTCATCACAACCACCGCCGTCAGCCGCTAATTCTACACCGTTGATCAAATCAAAGATATCTCAGATAGACGCAGAAACAGCTGCAAAAATTATCACCTCACAGTTTGGAGATTTACCTAGTGATATTGAGGAAGCTATAACCGCAGAGATTTGCCTTAGACAAAAGTTAAAATCAAGAGAGGAGCAGGAGCAACAGGCCCAACAGAAAGAAGTAGAAGTGGTGAAAGAAGGAGAGATTTTATTAGAAGAATCAAAGCCCATGGATGAATCAGCTGAGGGAGGGCTAGAATACAGCGAACAACATGAAAAGCAGCAGCAGAGTGATCAGGAGGCCGTAGCACCAAGCGGCGATGATAACGAGGAGGATCCGGAAATTAATGTAAAAATGGATGATGACAGCAAACCGAAACTGAATATCATTTCAGTTCAAGAGTTGCCTCCAATCAAAACGGACTCCACAGTTACAGCATCGGAGGATGACAACATCGAAGGTAAACGATGATATATTGTCGTTTCCCAATTCTTAACTAATATATAATAATTTTTATTTCAGAACGTTTAAAGCAGCTGGATAGTACGGACGATTGTCCGATGCCCATCAGCCAAGAGAGTGGCATACCAGCGACGCCACCTCGTACTCCATCCGCACAAATTATGTCGCAGCTCACGCCGACCAGTAATACGATTATCCCAACAACAGTCTCTGTGTCCTCATTAACACCTCAGAGCACAACCTCAACGATGGGCGGTAGTAGTGCCAATCAGAAGGATTTTAAGGATAACACAAGTGAAATGGATCATGATATCGAAGATGACCTGTTGCAAGTTCTCAAAGGCTTTGACACCGCAACTGGTGGTGATATTTGTGACTTGGCTGGTTTTCTTAGTGAATACGGAATGAACTACGAGGATGTTAATCCGCCGAACACCAAGGAGAATCCAATGAAAGACGTGCAGATCGACATTGAAAAGAACCAACAGACAATGCAGCGTAAGGTTGACTTTCTGTTAAGACGTCTGCGTAAGCTTCAGGCTCGCTACATGAGCAAACAAGCGAGTGAAGAGATTTCTGGTCTATTTGAGTGGTCAGCACGGACAACAAAGCGTAAGGATAGCGACTCGGATCATCAGCAGTTGACATTTGCCGAGGAGAAATACCATCCAGTGTCTACTGCTACGATGCGAAATGTTCTCAAGAAGATCGAGACTGTAGCAGCCAATGTACAGCACGTCTCCCCGATTAAGAAGCCGCAATTGCATTCAAGTAAAATTGATTTGTCGCCACCGCACACGGAAGTGGTGGTACCGACCTATGATGATAAGGTTACGGAAGAGATTGCCCACGTATCTGGGCTGTTGCAGGCAGAAATGCGTGAGGTACAGAGTGCGATTGATTCTGATGCCACTGCATCAAGTTCTGGAGGTGAATCCGCAGATGAAATGGTCACGTACAACAATCAGTTTCAGGAGTCATTACCGATGTATGTATGAATGGATGGGAATGTCCAGAAAAAGTTATTTACTTTGGTTTTGTTTCAGATCCAAGCGTGCAGCATGGCGTTATTCTCGTGATCGTGCTGCCATTGCATCACGATGGTCATGGTTAATGTCGGCTATATCTGATTTGGAGTTCAAAATACGACAACACACTGAATTGTATCAGCAACTCCGTCAGCGGAAGGGTAAAGTAGTGATGCTCAGTGCGTCAGATGTTGGCCCTGTCACAGCTGCTGTAAGTGGTACGTCCGTGAATGGCTATCGTGGTGCGTTGCCGGGTGGAACTGCAAAACCTTCAGGTTGCACAACAGCGGATGACACAGATATGGAAGTGGCTATCGATGCAGCACAGGAAACGTCACAAGGCGCCTGTCGAACGCGAGCTTTTCAAAGTGGCTACTTTAGGAAGAGAAAGCTATTCCAAACGGCGAACGTACATACGATATCCAAGAAGGCTGCAAGGCCAAGGTATGTTGGTTTGGATTCAAACGAATTTCAGGAAATCTCGAAGTGTTTCTAATCGTTTTCCCATTTCACTTTGCAGTACGATAAAATGCGGATGCCAGTGGCCACTTCATCCGTGTGCTTTGTGTACCGGGCGCTCAGACCCAACAGCGCCCAGAGACCTCCCAGACACAATGATGATGTCCCAAAGGGTAGCCTTACTGGATCCTGGCTATCATCCAGTACTCAGTTTCTCCGAAGGTAAGTATACCCTGAGTTTTTAAGAGATCTCGTCTTACAACCTTCTGTTCATTCTATTTGAAGACATTTCGAATTCGATATTCTTTGAAACCACGTCCCGTGATCCAGAATGGCAAAATCGTGTCGTACGCAGTACGGCCAAAGCAGTAATGAAAGGCGCACTTGCCGCCCAACGTGCAGCCGAACGTGAAGAACAACGCGGGGTTTATGCCACAAGTGGACGAATAACACCGAGTACACCTCTTGTCGCGAATACATCCACGGTTGCGACCACCGGGAAGCGAAAGTACACAAAACGGAATCATCAGGACATCCACGGCGGCGGCGGTCATTCGACAACGCCACTTGTGGCCAACAGTAAATTATTGTAAACAATAAAAATCTGATAAAAATTTTATTAACATAAAACAAAAACAATTTGCCATCCTCTCTCTCTTTCTTTCCATTGTGTGGTATCTTCCTTTTCTGTGTCTTTCTCTCTGTGTGCGGCCGCAGCAGAGCTGGGAAAAGGCTCAAAGAAGCATCACCGACATCGATCACCGGATTACAATCATTATCATCGGAAAAACAACAACAGCAGCAGCAACAACAGTCACCATCAGATGTTAACTCACAAGTCGCATCAGCGAAATGCCGAGCTATCCAATCATCACCCAGCACTTTCATCATCGATCTACCAGCACTCAAAAAATAATAAGATACGCAAACACTCATCAGCATCAGCAGCAGCAACACTAAACCAGAGCGGAAGCCATCATCATAACAATAATACAAATCCAAATCATCAGCATGTCAACAGTCAGCATCATAGCTACAACAACGAATTGAATTTCCTGCATTGCGATAGCCTCGATGGAGCCACATCGACGAACGGGCTAATGGGGCCAGCAGGTCGCAGCAGGACATCGTCGCCAACGCATGGTGGTGGGCATTATAAGTACGAGAGGTGAGTTTTTTAGTCCCAGAAGCGTGGATTAGTGGATTCTAATCAATCAATGATTTTAGATCTCTTGAAAGGAAAAGTCGTAGTTCCTACGATATAGACAACATCGTCATCCCGTATAGTGTAGCGGCGGCGACACGAGTTGAAATACTCCCCTACAAAGAAATTCCAACGCCAAAGTGAGTCTAAATGGTTTCCATGCGATTAAACCAGTTTTCATTCTATGTTCTTGTTTCCCAGGTGGCGAATAGTGTACTATGATGCCGACGATACTAAATGTACCGGAGGAGAAAATTCCACACATTCAGAAGGAGAGAAGAAATTTGATAGTACTGAGGAGAAATCGCAAGTGGAATCCATTTGCCTTTCCAACGCAGAAGAGAAGATACCTTTTAGGCCAGAGGTTAACTATACAGAATCCAACATCCCAGGTTCGCACAACGATATGATCTGTGAAATGGAAGGAGATGAAGGAGACGAAGATATATCAGATGAAGCTATGATATTACGTCATGAGCGTGCATTAACTGAAGAACGTCGGAAATTCCAAACCTTCTTAAAATTCCCATGGAGTACTAGATCACGTGCCAATCGTCGAATAGACAGTCGAGCCGAATCTAGTGGAGCAAATACGCCAGATCCAACATCTCCTGCTCCCAATACACCAAGTGTAGGAGGAGATCAAGAGGTAATTTCTTTAACAAAAAATGTAATCCGAATACTAAAAGAAATATTTTTGTGTGTTTTTCAGTCGATTCCATCACCATTCGCTCCGTCGACACCATTAACACCACTCGAGAGTATTGCAGAAGCTGGCGAGAATACAAGTGAGTTTAGAAAATTTATAAACTTCCATGAAACGTTGTGTGTACTAACCTTTCTGACTTTTGTTGCAGGTAATTTAATAAGTAATCCAGCAATTGTAGCTGTACCTGCACCCCCTTTAATTACGAATGTATTAAATTCTATCAGTAAAAGACAAGAGCGTCGTAGAACTGTCTCAATCAAAAAGGAAAAAGATGATCAACGTAGAAGTTCAACTCCTGATCCAAGAGAAGTGAGTAGTGATTTAGGTTTTAAATGAATAAGAATGTTTCTGTCTTTCTGTCGGATGGTATCAACAGTTAAAGTTAAAGACTTCTCGCTATATTCATTCACGTTCTAGTCTAGTCAACCGTGGAATGAAAATTTCTATTTCAGCAAAGTTATTGTCTTAATGCCGATTTGTGTAGTTGCATTAAACCTTCTGACATGCTTTCATTTTGCTGTGAGTGGCGACTGGGTTTACATACTTCTTATAGGTCGTCGATAGGCATAATAACTTGAGTCGAAAGTCCGACACTTTCTTGTTCTGCAGTTCGATATTGGCGCTTTAAATCTCGTCATGCAGTGTTACAAGTTGTTGGGCTATTCGTGCTCTGCATTCAGTCCTCACTGCATCATGTGCATATGTATCATGCAAACTCTTAGGTCACGTAATTAAATGAAAATTCCAACACCGAATCTTTCTCGATGTTAAGCGCAACCTAAGCCACTTAGAAATACAAACAAAGCCTCAACCAAACTCAAGTATTCTATCAGCCATACAATTGTAGTCGGAAAACTGATACGATCCACTATCTGTCCGTATTTTTATACGTTTTATCTCGACCAATCGGTCTAGCATGTATTATATGCTGCTGGAGTTAGGATGTCTTGTCCACGTCCCTCCTCTATCCTTTAGACTATAAACTGGTACGATCTCTGAATTTTAAGCTACACAAGCTCTGAATAAAAACAAAATTTTAAACACACGATCTTATTACAGCTAATTCCGCCATATGAACCACTGGTTTTTCCTATTCCAAACGATCTCTTTGATTCCATGCTCAGGATGATGCCGGACGAGTATCCTTCACCACAAGAAGACTGCCCCAAATCAATAATACGGACAACATCATCGACATCAGTTGCTGCAACCACAACGGCAAATGGCATTGGTGATACAACAATTGCCCCAACTGTTGTGGTACCAAAAATTTTCTGTGATCAAAAATTAAACAATAACAACAAACATGCTTTCTTAACACTTAACAACCAAAAAAGCATTGAACACATTACCGGCGAAGATGAAGATGAAGAATTCACCGGGTCAGTCAATGGCAGTCGTGGTGGTGGTTGTGGTGGTGATATCGAACAGCAGATAGTGGTTATGGGTGCCCCAGCACCAGTTCTCCCAATGCTATCGGCAATAACCAAAGAGGTGGAATTTTCACCATTCATATGCCGAAATAATTTACTCGGTTGCAGTGATACAGAATCTGTGGATTCCGAAACCGGTGACGATGATCCAAACGATCCCGAATGGAAAGAAGAGGAACCAGAATGAAGGAATCAATTCAGATTTATTTTTTTTTGAATTTCTTGTTCTCGTAATTATGTATTAGTTTTCTTCTTCTTTTCCTTTTTTTTTTCTTCTTCATTTATTTAATTTGTTTATTGAAGACGACATATGTGGTACACAGTATGAACTAAGATTTTCCACAGATTCCACACACAAAAAAGCCCAGTCTTTGGGTGTTTATCTGCTTTTTTTTACACGATATTTCTTTTCTTCTTCGTTAATTTTGAATTTATTAAATTATATTCTTGTAAATTAACACACACACAGAATAGATGGAAAATAAATTAAAAAAAAAAAAAAACAATATAAATATATCTCGTCTATTTTTGTAATAAACAAATAAATATATATATGTATGTATGTCTATACAAAACAAAGAAAATAAAAACAAAACAAAAAAAAAAAAAAAAAGATAATTAAGTAATAAGTAAAGAAGAAAACAAAACAAATACAAAGAATTTAAAGAAAACTATATTACGTAGATTCAAGGGCTTTGTTTGGAAACTCTTAACTACACAGGGAGGACAGTCTTAAATTTGTATTTTTCTTTTCTTTCTTTAAAGACTTCAGCACAATGATTTTGTGTAGGAAAATCACGAGCTGTGAGTTATTCTGATTTAGTTCAAACAAGGAGCATATTGTATAGGTATACACCGCTTTAAGCTCGTGCATCTCGTTATTATCTGTATTGAGTTAGGAACTCTTATGCTTGCAAACATGATTATCAGATAATGTTTTGACAGAGTTCATTGGTAAGAATGCCGCAATCCACAATGTTGTGGTTTTTCTCCAAGAGATGACCGGCTACCTCAAACCAATTACTTCTCAATCCATGTTCATCTCAGTTAATGTTTCCAAACTAGGTCACCAACTTTATATTTAATCGTGAAAAATACGCTTGCTGCTTAGTGTTGAACCATTTTATTTTGGTAGTCATTTCATTTCTTTTCAATTTTTTCTTTTTTCTTTTTCATTAATTTCTTTTCATCATAAAACACATAAAAGAAAAAAACAAATATATACTATATATATAGAAAAAAAGGGGAGCCTAGCTTTCTGTTTATATTTTTGATTTTAATTATAGGTTTTTTGTAAGTGTTTATTTAAAATACATAGTTTGTTACTTTAAAATCTCTTACAGAACTAAAGGTTTTCATAAAATCTTTAAAAAAAAAACAATTATACACATCCAAAAGGAAACTGTAAAAAACAAAGAAAAAGTTTAAAAAAAGAATGTAAATAACAAATAAAAACATAAATAGTTTTTAACCATTTGTTGGTAGTTATTTTTTTAAAATAGCTCTTAGTTTTGTTTATAGATTTAAGTATTATTTTAGTTAGAACTGCTTACACGCAACAAGATAAGGTTTTTTTTTGTTTTTTTTATTAAAACTAATATTTTTTTCATATGTAAGAATGTAAATACACATAAGTTTGGCTTTTAGTTCTTTTAACAATTAATTTGCTCGGCATTCAGAGAAAATATCCAAAAGAACTTAAGAAGAACTATTAATTGTGGCTTAAAACAAACAAAGAGAAAAGTAAAAAGAAATTGGAAAAACACCTTCAATGTGTTTTATATTTTTTTATTTTATTTGTTTTTTTTTTTTTTTTAAATATAGTATATACACTCAACCTAATGAATTATATTCGCAAATAAAAAAAATTTAATATTTACTTTTAGTTAGTTTTACACGCTGTAACATATGAATAAAATTAAAGTAATTTGAAAATTAATAAACAAACAACTTAAAATAGTTATTTAAATTTAAATAATTCAGATATAATTAGATTGCATATTATATATAAAAAAAAATTGAAGTAAACATACAAAGAAAAACAAAATAACTTTTACAATTAGTTTGGAGAAAAACAAAAAATTAAAATGAAAATGAAAATATTAACTATAACAAACAAATATTATAAAATATTGGAAAAAATGAATATATTTAACATAATGCAGAAAAAAACAAACAAAATTAAAAAAAAAATACAATAAAAGTAAAATAAAATATGTTTTAAATTTGGTTTCATTTTATTTCACAAAAATGTTCGTAGATCGTAGCTTGGGTTCCACTTTGGCTTGGAAACGAATCAATAACATTTAAACCCGTTTCTGTACTCGACTATGCCGACGATGTGTGCCTACTGTCTCACAGAATAATGGACATCATCAAATGACAAGAAATGTGGAGAGGGAAGCAGACGTCGTGGGGCTGAAAATTAACTCGAAATTTAACTCTGAAAATTAACAAAATTGGTCACCCTAGGACCGAACTGATCAGCTCATATGTGCATTGCTTTCCAAACGGTTGAAAGAATAGAGAGTTTTCAATACCTTGGGAGTATTGCCTCATCCGATGGCGGAACCGAAATGGATATCACAGACTATAATGGATATAGCCAGCCGAATAGGCAAAGCGAAATCTGCGTTTGGGATGCTACCCACAGTTTGGCATAGTAATGCAATTAGCTTAAGCACCAAGCTACGATTGTTTTGTTCCAACGTTGAATCCGTGCTGCTATATAGATGTGGTACCTGGAGGGTGACTGCCTCTACAAACGTTCGTCAATAGGTGCCTACGCTATATCTTAAGTATTTTCTGGTGAAACCGTATCTTTAACAAACAGCTTTATCAAAGAACGGGCCGTGAACCTAAAGCCACAACCATACAACGACAAAAGTGGTAGTAGATTTGTTAAACTCTCCGAAAAGGTGACAGCTCCATAGCTAACAACGCGATGCAATTGATCCCGCTTACTCAGGATGGCAGAATACGCGGCGAACCTAGGAGTTGAGGCACATTTCCAGAACGGCGCATCGGCATTGTAGAGGCCCTAGGACCCACAAGGGGATACAGGACATAAAAAAGGTTAGAAGAGGTTGAGGTACTCGTCTGAAATGTGAATTTTTTTTTTTGTCGATAATAGTTGGACTGTATTTTAGTGTAGCTTTCCTGATGGTAAGTGCAGGACATGTGCTGTATTACATCTCACAGTGGTGGATGCAAGAGATTTGATGGCTGGCTGACTGTCGATGTATATGACAAAATCCGAGACTGATACTGTTTTAACCGCCAGGCAATTAGCTGGTTGAGGAATGGCATTGACTTCGGCTTGAAAAATGCTGCAGTAGTCGTCTTCTGAGAAAACTTTACTTTTGGACCCATCCGTAAAAATTGACAGCGATTAGTCAGGGAGTTTGTGTAGAACGTAAAGTAGAGTACTAGAACACTTCAAAATCCAATTGGATACCATGATAGGGCCAAGAATTCGCACCGTAACTTTCCTGATAATAGACAGACCGTTCAGCATCTATTCAATTGAGAAAGTTTCAATTCGAAACTGCTGCTCTTAGAATGGCAAACATTTGGAGGAATAACATCAGTCATGTCTGCCATCTAAATAAAACCAGTAGACGTATTTCCGGAAGAAATCGTGACCCATCTTCTGCATACGGGGTTCAACGGAGTTCCGACTGGGTTTCACGTTTGGGTGATTACCTCGCAATTCCACGAAGAGAATTTCTCGTTTTTCAACAGAAGTAGAAACCCAGAAACAGTAGGACTTGATAGAACCTTTAAAACATTCTTATTGCTCATTGTGATTGTTAAAGCCAGGAATTTTATTACATTTTATTTATAATCGGTTTCGTCCCTAAAACAAATAACAGAGGATTTTTTTTTCGTAATTCGTATTTCTCTTCTTCGCGCAAAGAATGTCTAACGTTTAATGCACCAGATCGTCACTAATCCAACCTGGAAGTTTACTTCTTGCTTGAAAATATAGCATCTTTAGCACTGCCAGCCGCATCGGCAAACCATTCTTTCAATTCCGATACGCTTGTAGGGAAATTGCTAATTGGTTCGACGCCCACCTCATCTCCTGGTTTGATGCCTTTAACGAAATTATATGCAATAGCAATACCCTTTCTAGTTTCCAGAAGTCCCTGTTGGGCGAATTTCTCAGCCTCTTTTGGATAGCATAGCGATGCAATACCGCCAGCACCAATGCCAGTGTAGATTATTTTCTTGAAAAATCCTCCACGAACGGCTAAGATAAGACCAGAAATACCACCAATAGCGATAGCTCCAACTCGTGGCAGAGTGTTATCTGGCTGGTTGAGGTAATCAATGGTAGCTGTGGAAGAGAGACACACATGACCACTGTGAACAAGAGCTTGGATAATATTCTCTACTTACATTGTGAATGTGCTATTCCTGTGTTAATGAACTCTTCAACGTTCTTCTTCTGGTCAACGACAATCTTGTAGCCGGCAGTTACTTCGGTGCGTACAGCCCGGATTCCACCTTCGATAGTCTCGCGAACTACGGAATCTTTTGGGGGATGTCGCACTGGTTTAGGCCTTGAAAAATAGACACCCAATTAGAATCGATAATAAATAATGAAATAAAAATGTATTTTACGGATTCAAAGAATGCAATGGAGCGTATAGGGGTAAATCGGATGGTTTACGTTTGTAGTGGGCTAATTCATCTTCTACTGTCACAGGTTTTTGTGGTTCCGAGGCTGATTTCACTGCAACGGCGGCCAACATTGGTGCTCCGATTACTAATTTTTTATACATTTTTTAAAATATATGTTGGAAATGCAGCAGACAGGGTTTTGGTGTATCACTTAGAATTCTATAATCGGTTTGGGAAAAGAATTTTTTTGATTATTTGTTTTTTATTTCAAAGAAATTGTGATAAAAATTACCTAGGCCGATTGACATTGCATAACGTGGTGACAGTTCGAATGACAGACGGAAAAGTGGAAAAAGTTTCTCCCATCGGGTGAAACCATTCAGGAATATGTGTCTATCAAGTCTGTCGAGTGCAGCAGGAAGTAAGTGATGCTTTCCGGCATCCTTCCTGGTGGAAAGACAGACTTAACATTATAAAGGTTCCGTGAGGACGATATTAAGAGATTATGTTCCACCAAACGGTAGCCCTAAACTAGCTATAGCCAGGATTGACAGGAAAGCAAAAGGTGCAGTGGAAGAATCGAGGATGTGTTGCTAAGATATCAGCTGCAAATCTACATAAATAGGTTCTTCATACTAAGATAAGGATTCGAACAGTATAATTTGGGTCTGGTCTGTCCAGTAAAGAAGATTCCATTTTATGCGATATAAATCGCCAATCATTCTTAAACGACTAGTAGGATGGCCCAAGTGTGGATTAGTGTCGTTTCAAAACTTGTGGATGGATACCTGTACCAGAAAAACCAACCAACTTGCCAGACACTAGTTCTTGGTACAAATACGGAGTGATTGTTCCAACCATCTTTTTAACTTGGATGTGGATGACTCGATAGTACGCCTTTTAGTACTGGTAGTACCCCAACTCACAAACTTACACCGAAGTACTACACCTGAATCCATCCATTTATTCACAAACAACAACAAATACGTTTCCCCTCCAATTTGACGTTCCATCAGTCTGAATGAAGCTGATTCACTTCGAATAAGAAATTTTCTGTGTAGTGCTAGATTACTGTAATATTTCTTTGCAAACAAATTATTAATTAAATCATTAAATTTAGAATAACATATCGTAACGGTACAATGTCAAATTTGCACACCAATCCAGAGGAGCCCGCAACCAGTGACGATGAATTCCAGGATGCCGTATCGAAAACAAATGCAGAATTAGTCGACGAGATTGTCACCAAACAAAGCGAACTCACGTTGCAAGACGGTGCGGAAGACCAATGTACAACAATCGATGATGATTGCAAGAAATCAAACAATGATATATTCTCCGACTGCCATGATGACCTCATCGATGAGGAGCATCTTAAGGAACTAGAAAAGGACCTAACCGAGGAACAAAAGAAAGAAAACAAAGAACAAGCAGACAAATTGAAGGAGGAGAGCAATGAACTCTTCAAGAAGGAACAATACACAGAGTCTGTAGAGATGTACACAACTGCACTGAAGCTATGTCCCCTAGAATACACCAAAGAACGATCTGTGCTTTACGCAAATCGAGCAGCGGCTAAAATCAAATTGGATTCCAAGAACGCAGCTATCGATGATTGTAATAAGGCGCTAGAGTTGAATCCGGACTATGCTCGTGCTGCACTAAGGTAGATTTTTTCCCTTTAAACGTAAATGTTTTGTGAAAATATATTTTCATTCCTTAATAGGAGAGCGAAACTCTACGAAGATACGGGAAAGTTAGACGAAGCACTAGAAGATTATAAGAAAGTCGCAGATTTAGATGAAGGAAATAAGGAAGCTAACGAAGCTCTTATACGATTGCCTCCCCTCATTCAGGAGCGCAATGAAAAGTTGAAGGAAGAGATGCTCGGCAAGCTTAAGGATTTGGGAAACATGATCTTAAAACCATTCGGATTGTCGACTAATAATTTCGAAATGCGACAAGATCCATCGGGAGCGTATTCTTTTAATTTCAATCAAAATAAAAAGTGATATCCTAAAGGAATTTAAAACAAAATCTAAAAATTTATATTCGATTTCCAGTTCACAGAATGATGATGCAGGCTTTAAATATTGTAAAATAAATTAAGGAGAATTTTCTATAACGAAACGTTGTTTTTCTTTTAATTAATGTCGGATGTGGGCGGGGGGGTGGTAAACAAGTGTAAATTTCATGTAGCCACTGTGAATAGAAGAGAATCCAATGCATGAACCTCCAGTGGTGGTGTTTCTTCTATTTACCGATAGGAACGTGGGGGCGTTTATCACAGTTATTTAACTGTTTGTTCTTCACAAGTGCCGTTTGTCAACAATGAACCAGGGATGTTTGAGGTAGTAAGTCGCAGTTCTCGAAGGAAATGGATTGGGGGCTTCTCGGCATCGCCCTCAAATGAAAATATGGCCACGATAAGTGACCAATAGTCCTCAGATCTGACCTCTATTCATCCATCTAGAGTGGTGTATGTTGTATTTTGGTGAAATGGAAATTAACTTCTGATCCAGAACTACAGGGCGAAGGAGTATATGTAGGTCAAACTACCATCGCATGATCATTTTTAACAAGGTTTGTCAAAACACGCCATAAGGGACATTTTGGAACTAGGTAGGTAGGGCTGAAAGGAAATACACTAGGGAGTAAAACTTGAGGAATTTAGGGGATCAGTTTCTGAAGTCTATTCTGTCTCCTTCTCTTTCGTGCTGAAAGTTGTGAAGGGGGGGACTGAAATTCAGCTGGGTCAGGGCATTAACCCAAATATATGTACATTTCGAACAATCTCTGGAGGAATCTCTCGAATTTGAGACTAAAAGATAATCATACAAAGCTTTTCTCAATCCTTTACAGAAAAAGTCAAATTGTGGAGAAAGAATACACTAAGGAAAGCAAGTGAAAGCATCTATAGGTAGGTACTGCGATATGGAACTTCGTGAACCCCATGACGCAGTGGATTCGCCGTATTATTCAATAAGGGTACAGAAGCATTGCAATGGAATAAGAAACGAGCGGGCAGATTGAGAAATATAAAGAGTAAAACATTTAGAGAGAGTTGTAAGCCATTACTAAACACATCGTACTGTAATGTACTGAAGGAATAGTTGAGACTCAAATGGGAAAATGGAACATATTCAAAGTATAAACAAGTATTATCTTATGGAATCACAGATTTCGAGCCGACTTGAACTGTACACCCATGTCCGAATTGCTCCTAAGTCTGTCTCCATTCAAAATCTTTAAAATCTAAAGTTCAGTGCCTAGTACCCAACCTAATGTAATTGGGTTTGGTTGCTACCGAATCCTAATATGATTACTTTCATTCCTGTTCCTCTACACCAAAGACATGGTTCTCGTGAGTTCAATACAATGGCCTTCCAGTCTCTCCCTTTAAATATGGATTTTTTAATGGTTCTGGAATGTGTATCAAAAAGAACTATCCCACCTTTCTAGTCATAGCGTTGAGGGAAATACATCCCACAGGACCTTCTGTATGAAGTATACCGTGTTTACCTTATTGGTTCTGCACTTATTCTTACCCAAAGAACCAGCAGACTCTCGTCACCTTCACCTAAATTTTGTTGTGCACTTCGTGTATTCACCTAAAATCCACTCTAGTAGTAATTTATCGATTCTTTCTATTCTGTCCTTTACTCGACGTTGAAAATAATCGGTGAGGAAGCCTTAAAAGTTGCAAGGTAGTATTTCACACCCTCTGCAAGAAATCAGATTTTAAATTAAATTCTATTGCTAGTTGAGCTTTGGACAGTAGAAAGAGCGGTTTAATGTTTAGAATATTTCTTTAATTTTAAAATAAAACTTAACTTTTTAAAAAAAAAGAGAAAAACATGACATCCGATATTTGTAAAAACTATCAGTAGTAAGATGAAAGGAAAGCCCAAAAGAGGAGGTTCATCTGGGTTTGGAAGTGGAAAATCTTCATTAAACGCTTCTCATCAACATTCGGCAAAGACCTCCACTATAAGGGATCGTAAGGAACCAACAATTAAGGAAAAAGTCGTAGAGGATGATGAAGATTTGAATTCTGGTTTTGGAAGCTATTTACGGTCGCCAGAGGGTGAGTTTCATCTGACTTCAGATTTCTATTATCTTATAAACACACTTCATCGTTCCTACTTCATCGTTCCTACTTCACCGAACACAATTTAAAGAGTACCACAGGAGAGTCATCTTAGACCCTTGATCTTTGTTTCGACAACCATTCATCATTTTTTCTAATTTGTTGTCTTTTTTTCTTCTAGCGACCGAAATGATGAAACTCTTCGTCATAGCTAACTCGATTGTTTTAATTTTAACCAAAGCTTGGCCTAGTATGCAGGAAATCTATAAAATGTTCGAAGAATGGTGGTTCTACAAAAATCTTTAAAAGTTACAAGATAACAATACAAGACAACATGGTTGGACCTTTTATGCAGGGAATGCTCCTCATCGGGATCATGTATTGGTATTCCAAGGGAATGCTGAATATGATCAATGACTACTATCGCAGTGAATTTCAAAAGGAACTGGAGACCAGTAAATCTGACAAAAAACCTGTGGACGTAGATGAAATAGAAGTTTTGTTGAAAAAATCAGATACCAGTGTTAAAGACAGTGAATCTGTGTTAACGGGGAATATTTTTGAAGGTGTTTTCTGTCCTGTGGGACACGAGCCAGATGTTTGTTTTAACGAAACGGAATTGAATCGATTCCTGGAGATAGCACTGTCGGTGTGTTTTAGTAATAATTTTGGCAATATGTTACCGGATACATTGGAGGAAAATTATAAAGCCTGTAAAAGTAGTTATATTGTTCCAACGGAAGGTGCTTTGAAGTCTTAGAAATGTAGAAAATTGAATACTGTGTAAAATAATAGAAACTAAGTATGAACAGTGGTTTTCTAATTCGAAAGCCAATAGTCTTAAGTTCTAGTGAAATAAATTAGCCTACTTACTGAATATAAACATGAAAGAAATGCACTTTAGTTGTTTTATATCATAATGAGTTGATTTTTAATCAAACTCTGAAAGTTAAGACTCGAAATTTGGCCAGCACTCAAGATCAGAACAAAGCCGTACTCAAATAGTGAAAGAAACCCGGTCAATAATGTACAGGGGAGTTCCGGTATTGACATGGTTGAGGGAACTATCCAAAAACTGGAAAAAGGAGATGAAAGCAATAAATTTTCAGGAAAGAACAAACAGGTTCCCATTCACCGTCTAGAATAGATAATTGTATAACTAGCGCCAACTACCGAAGTTCCATGGGATACACTGATATGCTTTTGGTTTGGCAGATTGACAAAGACTAAACTTTGACATTAAGACAGCCCATGATACCATTGTAAGTTGTGACTTATGCCGTTTTTTTCGACTTTAAAGACGCATATAATACTATTCATGTGGAGCTCAATTCGAGATGTATATGTTCATTTTAGCCACAAACGAGCGTTGCTGACGCCTCGAAGCGAGGATTGGAAACAGAAAATTTTTCAATCCAAAAATGTGTGAGCAAATGGGTTACCCATAGCCCACCAAACCAGCTTCGTATATCGTGGAAATCCCATCTCTTAGCACAATTTCAGCGGGAAATTCTGTTTCTGCGTATCCTAGTCACAAACGAGAGTGGGTGACACCTCGCAGCGAGGATTGGAAACAGAAAATTTTTCAGTCCAAGAATGTGTGAGTAAATGGGTTACCCATAGCCCATCGAACCAGCTTCGCATATCGTGGAAATCCTATCTCTTAGCACATTTCCTGCAGGATATTCTGTTTTTGCGTATCCTAGTCACAAACGAGCATGGCTGGATCGAGGATTAGTCGTTTCATAGACCAAGAGATAGGGATTGCCAAAGCTCAAGTAGAGGCATTTGCAAGGAACGCGCCGAATCAATCAGTGTAGAAAAGTGCTGTAATTCTAGCAAGGGTAAGTTTAGGGAATAGTACAATATGAATCATAGCTCTTCAAACTCCATGTCCGCTGTAAGTTCTTTTTATTACTAGAACGACTATCATTCCAAGGTTAAAAAACAGGGTAAGTCGAACGCATCGAAACCCAATCAAACAGTCAGTCTTATGCAATTATCTCAAAATTTAGTCACCACGCCGAACGGTCTTTATTATCTTTTGAAGATAAATATTAATGATTTACTTTTTTTCATAATTTTATGGCAAACCCCCTTATCAGGACGTGGCTATCGGTGAGCGGAAACTCTTTTTTTGTTCACACTGCTGGCCTATTGGACTTTAGCTGTTTAGTACGAGTATTCAACTGCAAACTGAACTTCTACTTGCAGCTGCTATGGCTCCTTAAAAGTATTGTTTTGTAATTGTTTTACGAGCAGATGAGTTTTTATATTTTTGTTTTCGAAACGTCCATAAAGGTAGGTTCTACAAATACGCTTATCGAAAATGGACTGAAGATAATGCATTGTGGATAAGTTTTTGGTTGCCGGCCACTGGCGGGAAACGCCGATATCGATATAAAAATTTGGCGCTTTGCAACCTGAGAATAGAACGATTCAATTGTACCCTTTGGAGGGGAGATTTGGAACGATAACGATTTTAAAGAACTGGATAATTTAATTATCAGTTTCTTGAGGTGATTAAGACGGTTCCGAACAAAATTATTTGAAAGTCTTAGAGTTCATGAGGTGATAGTGATCGACTGGGAAGTTTATGGTATGATAAGAGGCATTCAAAGAAGTTACACAGTCGGATTGGACTTCAGAACTTCCAAGTTATGGGCCACGTATGCTCATTTACTCGTTGATAATTAATTATTTGTGTAAGGCGGTGTAGTTTGTGTACTTTCACAATTCGCATTCGAAAATGAGCGATTGCCAAGCGATGTTTGTTATATACTTCAAGACGCGAGAAAGATCTTTTAAAGAACTGACTTTCTTATCAATTGAGCTCGCGGGCGACAGAATATGCAATAAGCACTTTTACTGAATTTCTAGTAGCAATCTTTAGATCCACCTATGAACTTGGCTACTACCCAGTAGGTTGGAGAATTGTGAATGCAATGTGGGCTCCAAAAGTTGGGTGCAGATCTCCCTTAAACCCAAAGGCTGTCAGTTTCACCTGCCTTAATAGAATACTCCTTCGCAAATCTATCAGGAGAAGCGACAGTAACAGGCATGCATCATCTACTTAGCAGGATTAAAAAGTCTCCATGAAAGAGACAACCTTCCGGGGGATCTCTAAAATCCATCTTTATATATGTATCTCGCCAATCCATCAGAACTAGTACTAAACCCAAAGCCATTAACTCACAGACAATAAAGTGCATATGTACCAGAATCATGTCTTGGACAAGCTTGGACAATGTTTGATTTCTGATAAAAGCACAAATTTTTATCTTCTATCCCTCGGAATGTAGTCCGTCGTAGTGAATACTATTTTCTGACTCAAGACTATGCAAAAGAATAGTTTCAATTAGAAGGAATAAAAAGTTAACCTAACTAAAACTACCATTTGCGATGAGGAAAGCTGAAAGCTCCAGACAATAACTCTAAACAGCGTGCAACTCTCGAAAAAAACAAAATAATTAACTTGATCACAAATTTAACCGGAAACCACTAGAGCCTGCTATAGACATTAAGGAGTAATAAGCTCGGTTTGTAAACAGTGCAAAGCCTGGTCTAAATAAGTATTGCGGGTTGAAATTGTACCTGTTTGATTGTTGCGCTGAACATCTTTCTAGATCTCCGACCTCTATACATAAGTTTTATGAAAAATGCGTTGGCAAAGCTTCTTAAGCTTCACATCTTATGCAACGCAAATCTACCAACCTAGTTGGAGATGTGAAGATATTGAAAGAATTCTGCTGCACCTCGGACATGCGAAACAGACTATATCGGAGTTATTGTTATGATCCTCAAATCCCTCACTTGATACCTTAACTCGAATCGCACACTGATGGTTCAAAAATGTCAAAGGGGGTTTAGGAAAAGGTTTAGATTATCTAGCTTTGTGCCAAAGAGTGTATCAAAAAAAAAAAACCTCCGACGAAGATCCTCCGAGGAAAGAGCCAAGAAGCTCTAAAAGGTTTCCTGTACTTTGATTTTGTGTCCAAGCGGGCTTGAAACTATCTTTATCACGTCCCTCAGGACATTAGGCGTCCCTGGAAATCCTGGGAGACCCGGTACAAAAAAGATCGAAATCGATTTAAGCAGTGGGAAAATATCATGCGAAGACCCTGAAGGACGGCCCGCCTATGCTGGCCCAGTCCGAGTTCGGCCACTTCTCAAATATGATATTACCAGCTCAAGCAATCTAAAGCTTGACTTTGATTTCAGCTAGTCTTTAAGAACTCTACGAGGTCGTAGTACTACTTATGGCTCCTTCAAGCCCCGTACAAGCAAATATTCACTTCCCTTTATATAGATGGCAAGGGACTCATACCACAAAGCTAGCTTAGTGATTCTCAAACACCGTACGAGATGTACAGAGCCTACCTTAAGCATTTACGAACTAGAGAGCCTCAGTTTTCATCGCGTTAACAGTCTTGTCGCAACGAAGGCCGGGTGGCACAAATCAATATGTTGGTCCAACCGCTAATTAAATTTGTTGGCTAAATCCCAAAATAACTTTCATTCCAATGAGTATCAGACCTCCTAGAAATAGCAACTGAACCTAACCTAGATCTACTCTTTCCCTATCTACTTGATGAATATTTTTTATTGCTTAATTGCTTTTTTTGTATAAATAATAAAAACTTCTGTCATTAATTCGCTGTTCTTATCATCGTCGAATCATATCTAGATAATATAACATGGATGAAGCCGATGACTATGAGGAGGGTCTAGGCGAGGAGGTTGAATTCGTGCCTGATCCAGTTGGGGTATCTGTCACTGAAAATCAGACTGAAAATGAGAATTGAACAGGCTTTTTCAGGAATACTTGGGAGAACGAAATGAGCTGGGAGAACGTCACGGAAGAGGATGGGCAATACTCCCCAATGGCGATCAATACGACGGACTCTATCGAAAGGGTAAACGACATGGAAGGGGCTTATATGTGTTTGCCGACGGCTCTAGATACCTTGGAAATTATCGGTGTGGTAGGATAATTTCATTCCCATTTTGGGACCAATAATAGGTAGCAGTTCCCTATTGCAGGCTATAGAAGTGGATTCGGACAATTTATCTATCTAGACGGAACAGTTTACGATGGCAACTGGCACAGGAATAAGAAGCACGGACAAGGAACTTACTTGTACTACAATGGGGATACATATTCCGGGAATTGGTACAAGGGTAAACGCCATGGAGTCGGAGTCTACGTATGGAAAGGTCAAGGTATAACTTTCGAAGGAACCTGGAAGCATGGTGTACGCGTTGGACCATGTATTGTACATTATACGAAGTTTAAATTCCATGGCTGTTGGGACTTCAGGTATCCCCAAGGTCCGGGTGTGTTCAGTTTCGATGCGAAATACATTCTTAGCGGATACTATAGAACGGATGCTATATTCAGAGAACAGGTAAAAGCTTGTCAAGATCCTGAAGAAGAAGATGGAAAGGAAGAGGAGAAGCTTATGGAATGTGAAGAAAACTCTGAGCTGGAGATGGAAATGAAGCCATCCAAATGGATTTCGCAAAATATGTATACATATGATTATGCATTGTTACCGCAGCATCCGGTTCCGTTGCCCGTGTCCGATTCGGAACAATCTGTGTGTGACTTGGATTCAGAGATCTTCGTTATGTCGCCTCTCAAGGGTAGCAAGAAGTCATCTATTGTTTTGGAAATGGTTGAGGAGGAATGCAAGCAAGAGTATGTTCCTGTGGAAGGTGAATCTGAGAGCGAAATTGAGTGCGATTTTGATTTCGATGATAAAGCAATATAGGGGTTTTGATTTGGGTGGTTGTCTGTTTGAGAAATATACATTTATGTGAGATTTTCTTGGACGTGAAGTGTTTGAAATTTTGAAGAGAAAACGTGGAGAAAAAAGGGAGAGAAAGACCGCAGTCGTTGTGGGTTTCCTTCGTAGGTCGTTTCGTTCTATACAAATCTAGGTTGGACCAGTTCTCTTAGGACGACTCATTTCTAACGATTAGACTAACTCGTTTGCTTTGCAGAAGAATAAGTCGCATTAAGCGGCACATACTTATCCTCCCTTCATCGACCATGAGGTTGCTTAAGGTGCGTTTGTGGAAGATGATGGTGGCGTACCTAACAGGGTATATGATGTTCAAAAGTGGCTGAATAGGAAAGAATAACTCAAATGAATACTTGGTTGTTGCATCTGCAGATTACAAGCAACCAAATGGACATAGTTAGTCTTGTTGGTAGCTGCCGATGTTTAGCCAAACTACAGTCCCTGATTCACTTTCCTCTTAAAACATGATTCAAATAAGAGAATGTACTATAGCTAAGCTGCTATCATGGAACTTGACTCCTGTGGGTTAGGAGATAATACCCTCAAAGGTGAAGTCAGGAAACTGCAGAAGGAAAACAAGGCAAGAACCTAGAACAACCTTTAGGCCAAGAAACTTTTAGAGGGTCATTCAATCGAAAAAGTTTAGAAGGAAATATCAACGTAAAGGCGTGGCAAGAGAACATGACACTCTGGATTATTCCGAAAGAAATTTTAGTGCGAGAGGAACTCTGATGAAACCACGTACCTCTCCAAGGTGGTAGTAGAAGGCACCAACCAACCAACCCCTTCAAATAATTATAAATTACTTTACGCTCGGACTTTCGATATGAATGTACCTAATGACTCCAGAACTCAACACCGTTTGCCCGATCCACAAGAAAGGAACTGTGTCATCCGTCGGGAACCTGATTGGCCCTTATCAGTATGTTTTCAGACCAGGAATGTCCACAATTAACAAAAGTCTTCACACTTAGGCAGATCCTGGAAATTCAAGAACTCCATATCGATACTGATACAGTCATGTCTAGTTTTGGGTGCCGTGGCTCAGTGGTTAGTGCGTTGGACTATGGAGCAAGGGGTTCGAGATCGAATCCCAGTCGGGGAACACCTAAAAAGTTTTTTCACGGCCGCACCTCTCGCGAGCGTCTGACAAACATCCGAGTGTACAACTGTCTCGAGAAAGCTTCTCAAATAACAAATTGCCTTTCGGACACGGCATTAAACAGTAGGCCCCTTCCATTCGTGTAAAGAATATATCACGCACAACACGAATGGTTGTGAGAAGCTAGGCCTTGGGTCCCATCGACCTGTTGCGCCAAGAATTTATTTTATTTTATGTCTAGTTTTGGCATTCCTGCCAAAGTCGTCAGATTGTGGAGAATGACAATGGAGATCTTACTGACCCCTTTTATGTAAAAAAAGGATTTAGACTACGTGACGCGCTGCCATGTGACGAGGACAAAATCAAGTATATGCTATCAACAAGAAGGGACACAAAACACCAATGGATTGGACAAGACAATCGACAAATAGGTATACCTTTGAGCTAGGAACAGACTTCATCTACCTCAGCTCTTCTGTCAATTCTGAAGATAACACAGAAATATAACTAAGAACAGCTGCTTCTTTGTGCTGAGAAGGCAAATGAGTAGTAGAGCCCTACCCTGAAGGAGACTCTATATAAGGCTTTGATCATTTCAATCTTGGTTTATGGAGCTGAAGCTTGGACTCTATCTAAAGCGGATGAAGACATTCTCAGTCGCTTTGAGAGAAATATTCTTCGTAAATGTATCGGCTTCAGATGTTTGGATGGATTTTAGAGGACAAACTATACGAGTAATACAGCGACATCGATCTAGTCAAAAACTACGCATAAGTCGTTTGAGATGGCTAGGGCATGTAGAGAGAATGGACACCAATGCTCTTCGAATGAATCTTTGAATCAAAGTCAGAGGGACAACGCAGTGGAGGAAGATTTATCTTTACGTATCACGCAGAAGTTGAAGGGGACCACAATCTACTTGGACTGCACAACTGTAAACAGTTAGCTAAGAACTCGGCAAACTGCAGGTTGAAGCTCAGGTTCACTCCGAACTGTAGCGTCAGGTAAGTGAGTAAACGAGAAAGTACAGACAGATTTCGACTAAATGTAGTCAGATATACCCCAGTACTCAAATTCATTGGAGCTCTTCTTAAGATGCTGTCCATGCTGATATGGCGAAAACGAATTCAATAAACAGCAATAAACGTTGCAAACAAAAATGTTGCCCAAAAAGAATTAGCACGCAAAAATTGATCCGCCAACTGCGTGACACTTTTAATTTTCATCTCAAACACATACAAATTATCACTCATGCACACGTACACATTGTCATCTCTCAAACCTGACCAGATTACTGAAGAAAACATCTCCACGCCAACTGCACTATTCAATTAATCTCAACCCAAGGTCATTGGACCGTGCCCCATCCCCCCGATTATCTAATGAACAAATAAGAACACAAAAGCATTCCTAAGTCTGTCCACTTAATCTCACTGTGAATGAGTCACATCTCATCGTGCTCTTCACAGATTTCAATACACTTCCGTTCGCTCAGCCCGAATTCGCATGCGATGTCATGCGTTGACATCCACAAACTTCGTTAAATTTTCAAAAACCTCCTCCATTCAAAATAGGTTTCCATTTATTCCTCAATAAAGAAAGAAAAACCCACCATCATCCCGTTTAACTCACGCAGGTAATCTAGTACTTCGTCCCCGTATCACTATCGATCAATTTAAATCAATTAAATTTCCAAAACCTTATCAGCACACACCTTCATGCGACTGCACTGTGTATGTGATATCTCCAAGCGCCTAGCCGTGGCGTGGACTATGCGCTCCCCGGCACCTTACACACTTTGCAACAACAATTCAACTCCCAATTAGACCGGTGGCCGCTCTACCAACAAAAAAGCCATCGGATGATTCCCCCATTCCAGCACCAGCGCACACACCGCCCTCCATCTTCCAACGACTCACTCACAATCGCCCGACTGGTATAAAATGCGCCATCCAACGTCGTTCGGTGTTCATTCAGTTGTCAAACCTTGTGCGGTGTGTGCCTGTCATTCGAAAATCTTTCGAAGTTTTCCTCTTTTTTTTCGTGAGAAACTAAATTTCAAATAAAATTTCCTTAAAAAAAATGGCCGTCTGGGAAGGAAAGAAATACAAATTGGAGAACAGCGAGAACTTCGATGAATACATGAAGGAACTCGGTAAGTGACCATTGAATTTCTGCCAAACTTCTGACACCAAGAATCCACCTAAATCTGATGAGAAAAACGTGTGCAAAGTGATGATGGGATGAGGGATGGGTACAGTTTGTCGAGCTTGATATGATAATCATCTTCTCACTCTGTGTGTTGTGTGTGTGTGTGTCTTCTCCTCTGGGAAAGGTGGGCTGGTGGGCTGGTCTGGAAGAAGAGAAAAATCAATTGACGCAGCTAGCCGGCGTTTTGTGTTCTAAATTTTCCCCACAAAAACGAAAAAAAGATACGTTTTACTGTACTTTTTTAAATTGGTGTAAATTGGCGCTTTTATATGGCTCTACCCCCGGTGTGTTTCGCAGTCAATTTGGAGCAATTACAGTGAAGTGTCTGGCCTATTGTAGCGGGATTGGATCTAATTTAGAATGCATTCCATGCTGCGCTTTCCACAAATTGCCTCCACTACTTGGGAATTCTTTTCTAAATGAAAGAGGTTCTCTTGTATAATTAGCCGGCCGGCTTGGTTGAGGTGACGCACTGCTGCTAACGGAAATATCTGCATAACATCTTTCGAATGGGAGAAACCGGTTTTCCCATGGGGAATGGATGCTGGATGTGTTGAGATTTTGCGCCATGATTGGTGAAGAATATTTTTCTTTTCCTTCGAATTAGGTCACAATGAGACATTTTTTCGAGTTCCTTTCCGGTGAAGGTATATTGCACACTTAGGTGGATGGGTAACGGATTTCTGTGAACATCTTGCAATTGCACGTCAAATAGTCTGCAAGCAAAATTCACAATTGACACGCTTATGTGTGACACTTAATATTCTTTTCCAAGTTTTCCCCATTTACTCCAGATCGAGTCTAAAAATATAACCATATTTCCAAATTTTATTAATAGACATTCAAATGTCAAACTTTCCTCATTGCTATCCCTCGACAAATAGATGGGGAAACAGCTGTACCTTGGAAACTATTTCTTTAACCAGTTGAAGTCTTTTTTATATTTTTATTTTGTATTTGTTTCAAAGCAAAGTTGTTAGTTTTAAATGTGTGAAAACCAGAAAGATGAGTCGATTTTGACTTTGCTTTCGATTGAACTGCATTACCAACGAAGCTCAAATTGTGATGGTTTGCAAGTTCACTTACGATTCAAGTACAAAATGTAAAAGGTGTCAATGAACTGCTGTCACTTCATACGACATCTTGCTCAGTATTTAGTTGCAGCCTTTTTTGTCGACAAAATGAGTTCCTCTGTCTTAAATTCATCTTTTTGGACAACATTTTGGCCTAGATATCTGGATTGCTCTGATATCTTTACAAAGTCTATGACCAGTAGGAACACTAAGTGCACCAAACGTGGAAAGAATAGAAGTTTGCATACATTAGGTGTGTACAGCGAATTTTCATACATTTTTAAGAAAATTCATGAACACAAAAGTTTCGTATTTTTTCGTAAAATTGTTCCCATTCTACCCAGAAATTTCTTTCTGAAATCTGTCCAACTGCGCGAACAGAATCTGTCATTTCGTATTGAAAAAAGTGGACACAAAATGCCTTCCTCGACTCCTCTGTCGTGACAACATGTTTTCCACGACGTAAATTTCAAGATTTGGAATCGTTTAAGCAATAGGTATTCACATAGAACTATCTTCGAGCTGGAGACAGCCGAAATTTTTTACAAGGATGGCGCCTCATGTTTGGCCCTAAACAGTGGCTTTTTTGACAAGTTTTTGTCAGTCTTGACTTTTATTAGTATCAAGCCAAGTTCAAACAAAGTTTTGAGAAAATAAATTATGCTTTATCGCTGACAGGGATTGTCTTCGAAAAATCGTTATTAATGCTTCTTGTATCGCCACTCCATCGGCAGTTCCTATGCTAATTTACTATTTTAGGCGTGTTAATGCAATTCTTTCCATAAAATGTTGACTCATACGAGCAATACATTCGTGTTTCTTGCATGAACACGCACGGGTGATTCTAGTTTTTCCACCAACCTAGTTATGCTTTTTTTCAAATACAATGTATTGATTAACTTTGTTGCCATGATGGGTGGGTCCGCTTTTGGTAAATTGTCCCTTTTATGGCTAAGTTTCTTTCGGATATGTAGAAACTTTTGAATAGACTTGCGTTTCATTATTTACGTGGGAACTATTATCTATACCAGTGAACTGAGAACTTTGTCTTGATTTTGTCGAGAGAAGACAACAGCTGCGGTACTTACTTTCTCCACTGAAAATCGTAAAATCACAAATTTCTAAAAGTGTGGATTAGTTCCCTCTGAGAATGATAAATTCATGAAAGTTAAGGAACGCATCGAACAGTAAAACTTGAGTGCAACCAAGGTTGTCTTGTATGAGAAAAAATAAGACATGAGAAGAACGTTACCTGAAACCCAAACTAAAACCTAAAAAATGTTGATATTTAGTAGTGCTAAGGTAGTTGGTTATAGTGCTCTTGACAGATCGCACACCATTCGTAAGTTTTTAAGAAGTGGGCGTGGCAGTCTGCAACCGTAATAACTTAAAGAGCCCAATGAACTGCCTGAATTTCACTGCCAATCAATTTTTCTTAAACAATTTTTGTACGGATTTGTATAAAAATCAAGAAATGTGGGCGAATATGTTTCTGTTGTATGATTCGCTTTAATGCTGCATTGATCCAAAGCCAATACCGTCAGAATGAACGGATCCAAGTGTTTCAGCGTCATCAAAACTACGTAAAGTTTGAGATGAAATTCAAAATTTTGCACTATATCAGGGCTTTATGTCAAAATTGTAGACGCCTAGCAGCGATGCATTCATGACTCAGACTTATTATTAAGTCTCAAAAGTTATCGTCTACCAAAATAGCCAGTGCTAAGTACATAATGTTCGAGACTAATAAAAAGTGAGGGTCAAAGTTCCGCACCCTGTGGTACACAATAAAATTCAACAACATCAAACTCGAAACTCAATTCGTATGCAACTTAATTAAACAAACATTAAATATTTAAGTCATGTGGGGTAAAACCTATCAATACTTATCAGTATTTACTTATTGTTTATTTACTTCAAATTTTTCGGCCTGATAACCACTTGCACCGAGGTAATCAATTAATTTACTACCTTTCTATTGCTGTAGTTCAAGGTCCAAAAAGATTACTAATACCCTTGTTGTCTACCGAACAGAATAAAACTGAAAAAAGTTGCATAATCGTTCTGCTTGTCATATATATGACAAAGTTTTGAGAAAATTCTATTAATTCTCCTGAAAGCAAAATGCAATCCCACTGTTCAAGGAATTCTCCATAAATACCGATTAAGCGTAATCGGGCAACTTACTCGTATGTGGGAATATCAATTTCAGTGTCGCTATTATTTTTATGGACAGGAAAATGCAAAAAAGGAATTTTAATATTCATCATTGGAAATTATAGCGTTGAATACAAATTAGTCAGGTGCACTATTTTAGGGTTTTCAATGAGGTCTTGAGTCACTTGTAAGTGCTCGTGGTGCATTCAGGTGCTACGTGTGGGTTAGTCCTTAGCAGATTAGTATCTCACTAATTCGGTTATTTTAAAATGAAAGATCGTACAATGACTTCGTTTCATAAATAAATTGTTGTAGTGGCATGTTGATGGGACAATCAATTAATTTATTCCCCTCCCAATGCATGACTTTGATTGTTGTGGTCGAAATTTCATTGTAGAATCATGAAATGGAATAGATTTTTGTAATTAAATAGTTTATTGGCTTTTTGTTTTCGCATTTTGTTGTATACGATCTATCGATGATTTATATTGATTGTAGTGTGGTCTATGAGAAATTTATGATCGCAATCATCAATAGAATATAATTCTTGGCAATGAACGGGGTATGAACAAGACAATGCGTCTTGGTACACCGATTGCTATTTACAAATGAACTTCGATGACCTTACATTTATTTCTCAATTAAAGTCGGGTGTAAGTATTTAATTATGTTTGTTTTTTGTTCCAATGAGGCATGAGATAATAATTACAAATAGGTTGTAATTGGTTTTGAGAGTTCAAAGCAGTGACATGACAAGAAGACGACACGCAATAACATTTTCTTTCTAAATTGGCAGTATGTTAGGTCAAATGAAGTTAGATGTGGTTTATTTGAATCCAAAAAAGCTCAAGGTTGTAAGTCCACTGAAATTCAAACCTGTGAACTATTGCACCGCTTTGCTCCGCTAATGGAGAAGTTCCTAGCAGATCTGTTTGGCCTGGGAGATGTCTTTTTCTATGAAGTTGTGTATTCATCTCTTAAATTTAAAATAAAGTAATAAAGCGCACCTCGTTGGCTAAAACACACTTTCTCTGAACAAGCCGGTTAATAGAAATGTCTAGTTATTCGTATGAAAGGTCAACGACAGGATTCAACAATGTTTGACTCTTCAAAGAGTTTACAAGTCCCCATACTTAGATCGTGGTTCTTATCTTAAAGACAGAGACGAGGTACGCATAACTGATATGCAAGTGCAATGTGCCTTGATAAGTCAGAAAAGTCATGATTTTCAGGCTGTATCAAAGAAAAGACACTGACACTTCCTGGCTTCATACTGTCTCTTACTGCTCCGCCCATTGTTGAAAGGTAGGGAGATGCACTCAAACAGGGATCTCGACTTATACCTCTTCCTTTCGATAACGTCAAAAGGATAACAAGAAATATCATATCTATATCATATTATGGCTTTCCCTAGCTATGTATATTGATCAAGAGACTAACACGCCTCTCCTGATTACGAATATGGAAGTCAGTAGATAATGACAATGCGGAATCAAAACGACCTTCATGTTGCTAATTAATGGATAGTTATAGTTTTAGTGCTAAATAAACGGAAAATAAACTTAATTATCTAAGCCCAGGTGATAAAATGAGATAATCGAATTACTCACATCGTTTTGTGACTTAGAACAATGCAGACAAATGTTTGTTGACAGTTGTCAAGTAATTTACTTGGGAAAGTATCTCTGTCAAAGTTGACAGCTGACTCTATTGCTACAGTCAAAGTGACATATGACTACTTACAGTCATGTGTCTGTAAGTAACAACGCCTCAACAGGTCAATGTACAGATTGGAATTTGAAAGGCAGAGAAAGGAAACCTGTCATCTGACAGCTTTGCTTAGAAAAAAAAGTATGAAATCTCGATTTACCGATGATTTCCAGTGAAAAAAAAAATACCATGCATATTTGCTTAACACAATTTCAATCGAAACCGAGTTCTTTTCAACATCAAGCTCATCTATTCCAGCGAAAAGCTATAACGCCAAACATAAACAATAAACAATTAAGTCGCCATTAGAGAATATATGCCTCATTAGAATCGATAAATAAATAACACGTAATCTAAACACCGCAAATATCCAATCACATCGATTCCATGCAAAGATACATACATATGTATGTACATATGTGGAAGGAATGAAAGAAGACAATTAAATTATTGATTCAAGAAAATACCGTTGAATTGATACTGTGTGTATGGGATACTGTTTGTCTGATTGTTTATTTATAATTCGCAAATTACGCCATACCTCCTCTTTATCAGCTGTTATACATAAGTACATATGTAGGTATACAGAGTTCGAAAATAATTTTGTTTTAAAATACAATTTTTTTTCAACAACAAGTTGAAGGTTAAAGTCTGATTGCATTTGACGCCCATCTACCAGAAAGTATTGCGTCAACGGTGTATTATTTCGGTTGCAATAAATCTGAGTGATTTGCTCCTAGTTTGTTGGATTAATGCCATGCCTTATAATATTTGTTTTTTATGATATTTGGCCCACCGAACAAAAGTCCAAAGAGAAGAAGATAAATGAATTTTGGAAGACAGTCGTTAAACACAAAACAAAAACAAAAAAAAAAACTGCAAAAATACTGAGAATTAGTAATAGCTTGCTAAACTGCTGAGTAAATACGTATGTAACTGGATGTGTGAAGTTTATTTTTTTTTTTCCTAATTTGTCTGGTTTAACATGTCGTTTGGGGTAATCTGTTCTTTTTTTCCGTTGTTTATTCCATAAGTAACGTGAGTAAGGTTTAGTGGAATATAGTCTAGTTTTGTGTGAGGGGATTGGGTTTCAGGCTTTAGTGTTGGAGGAGGAAACGTTTCATAAGTACCAGACAAACCTGCTGTCCGCAAAACTGTTGAAGAGACTTCCTTTACTTTCTACTAATCCAAGCAAGATAAATTCATAAATTAAAACGGGGAGACCCACAGGATGTCTATTAACTTTGTGGACTCTAGTTGAATTCAGAGAACGCGTAGTCTAGTTCTTTACTGATTGCTGAATTAGTTCGTTCTTCTAGTTCATTTAGTTCAGTATAGTTCACTTCCTATACAGGGAATTCGGCTCTTAACGACATGCATGCAGAACTACTGAGTTTGTTGAATTACTGAACTGAATGAACTAAAATAAAATGATATTGCGAACTAGTTCACTTGGTTCATTTATAAGAGCTCTTTTTTGATATACGTGAACCGCGCAAGACTAATGTCTAACCAACAAGTGAATCACAACTTTTAAATCCATCGGGAATGTGTCGGTCCTTTATAAAGCACAGAGAATTTTGAACTTACTTTGTGTGATCTCATCGAGTATAGGCAATAAAGTCAGCAGCCCTGGCCACTTGCATAAGTTCGCCTTAAACAAAGCATACAGTTGCCACTTAGATCCATGAACTGTTCGGTGTTGTATGATCAACTCGATCGATTCAATACGCCATAAGGTACGACTGGACCATTTACCGCGAAAACCCTATGAGGCCATTGCTACTGCATCCCATAGTAACCAGTGGAACGAGTATCTTCACTTGTCAATCGGCATGATTTTATATTCAAGTTGTGATTTTGGCAATTTGATGGCTCAACTGTTTAAATGAATGTGGACTTCACTTTTCCAGATCGATCTTCAAAACTTGTTTCTTGTCACTGGTCACAGAATCCAGCCTTGTGGTGTCCCACTTTAAGAAAATTCATCAAAAAGTTCTCCTCCTTAAAGAATATGACACTTGAGCTCTGAGACAACTGAGACAACAGAGTTGGTTGGTCAGGTACATAGAAAATGAATGACAGTTCCTTCTTACTTCGGAGGGTATTGGTCAGGCCCATTGGAACACAGTTTAGGTCAGGCTTGTTTACATATATTTGACATTTCGTATCAGAGCTGATCACAACGATCGAAGAAGTGAGAGGCGTGGTTCCTACTCAGTTTGTGGTTCCTATTCACTGTCAGACACAGTCTTGTGTTTTTATTCGAAATGTCCTTGTGAAACGACACAGTCAGATGGGTTTGGAAGAGAACCGGTTTCAGAAATGAGGCTGTTTACATAGGGAACATTAGACAGCAAGAAAATTGCAAACCAGTCAAGGGATTTGCATCTTAATCGACATATTCATACTACCTCTCTCAATAAATTCCTCCACAATACTCATCCAGCTTCACCACTGTGCCATGCTAAAGATTCCAATTCCGTACGCTCAATTACTTAATTAGACTAATCTAATCAGCCGTAACCCCCAATAAATTTATTCGAAGCAAAAAAAAAAGAAAAAAAAACCTAATAAAGCACCGACTGCTCTCGTACATCAACAAAGCCAATAAAATTGACTATCAAAGGCAACCAGGCAAGGGACAATTATTCCACGCTCTCATATACAATTTATCGATTTACATTGTTCACGGGTGTTGAATACTTAAGTGGGCAGAGACTGTATCAACATATCGCCTGACAACTGATAAAAAGGCCCACTAATCATGAGGTGTCGGCTTATTGTTGTCAGGAAAATTATTCAACGACAAGCTCTCGTATGAATGCGATGGAATCGCCCTCAATTGCACTATAATAGGTTTTCTTACGAGCGATAAGAATAAATTGCAGTCGCATGCATCTTGGTCATTCTCAAGGGGACGCGGGGGCATCTAGCGTTAATCTTCTTATTAGCTAATTTTTTTTTCGCGGAAGGGAGTGTCTCCACGTACTCCGACGATAAGGACGAAAATAGTCTTATCAATTCGAAAGAGTTCATTTCCAGCCCTCTGTTTTTCCCCTGCTGTGTGGCTGATAAGAGCACAGCTCAGGTCAAGCGTCACCTTGATACAGCGCAGGGAATGACAGACAACAAAGATTCGATTGGAAAAAGAGCAACGATTCCATCGTCTGGAAATGTAATTTATAACGTAATTGGGGATCAATTGATTCGAAAGCGGACAAAAGAAATGGGAGACAATTAAACATCCATCCACCTACATCCTATGTATACTCTCAAGGAGTAATTAACCAGATCCGGATGGTAAGTCGTTCCCTCTTGTCGCATGGAGTAATTAAATTACTTTTCCTTCTCAAGTATCGCAAGCACTCCAATGAATGAGATATTCATCCAACGGACACGAACCATAGGGCGAAGGTTTTGATTGCTTAATTGAATTTAATTTAAGTTCAAAAAAATACACTGCATTGATTCAATTATGCAGCGACAAAGAGTGAGAAAGAAAAAAAGGGAGAACTACCTAACAGGGCAGTGCACTAAATCTCAGGGCAGGCAGATTTGACCTTAATTGGCATCCGGAATGTTCCCATGGGGTTAGGTGAAAGTTGAACGCATTCATTTCGAATTGGGTGATACTTGCGTGGAATTCAGACCCTTTTTGGAGAAATATTTCATTAGTTGTTGAATAAAATGAATTACGGATTGGGTGACGGTCGTCTTGAGTTGGGGTGAGAGTCTCAGAAATGAAATTCATGACAACTGTCAAAGAAAAAATGTGATGAATCGGAGGGCGTTAGCCTTTTCAGAGGATGTCTCCGGTTTTCAGAAACAATATTTTCTTGCTTTGAAGTGCTTGAAGTAATTCATTACAGTATCGGCCTAAAAAAAATCGGGCGAAGCCTTTGTAGTTTCTTGACTTCGATTTTAATCCAGCTTGATCTGAGGGTAAGCATAAAACTGCTCTTTAATGAACCCGTCGAACCCGCTGATCTTGCAGGACATATGGAATCAATCAAGCGTGAAGACGACGACTTTTGTGTGAAACCACATTTTCTTCGGTTTTTTTTTCATCTCCTGTGACACATAGTGTTTAAGTAACCCTTGCACGCTATCTTGTCTTACATTCTTCCCTTCAACGCCTTGCTACTGTTAAGCTAGGTGTGTGTCATTTGGCTAGAAAAACTTAATAAGTAGACATGGGCATGGAAAAGTCGTAGCTCCATATTTTTCAGTTTCAAGCTTTGACTTTGCTTATCATGTTGTCTACATCGGCGTCGAGATAATGATTCGTAAGTAAAGAAAGTTGTGAGCATTCTCAGCCCCTATATCTATATCTTCAGGATGGCTTTTCTTTCTGATAGTTATTACATCGGACATTTGGACAAAGCATACATATTTTCTGCTGTAAGGCTTGTACGCGGTCTACGAGTGGCTCTGGCTTTCTGCTTATTGTTCAATACAATAAAAGGCACTACAGTTTCTTCTTCTTCAAAATTTTTCTTTTACCATTTAATTGATGGGATGTGGAACAGCATCTTTACATCCCTGTCTGTACCTTCTTTTATGAGGATTCCAGCGAGTATCTGTAATCATCAGAACAAATTATTTCTAATATTCCGATTACGACAAGTTTGGTTTCGCAGATCTACTTTCAAAAAGAGTCGTTCTGCAACATTTTAAAACTAAGTGCGGTGAAAATATGCAACCCTGTGGGATTCCATTTTTTAACAACACCACACATATCTCAGAACTTCACCGAGACAAACCATGAATACATATGCCTCTCATTAACAAGAATGCTTTGCTCAATCTCAGAGTTTAATGTCCTCATTTATGTTTCATAATCGAATGTGATACCAAAACGAAATTTCGTAAGCAATTCAACCACACACTTGCCATACTCCATTCGGTATCAAATGTTATTTTATTCAGAGACTGTTGGTTCAGTAAAAAAAAAAAGAAAAAAACCAACCAAATAGCAGGCACATCTCTCGCATGCAGTTCCGCCGAAGAGCGGATGTTCATAATGATCATGATAATGCACACTTAATAAATTGTAACTGAAGTTCTTTATTAGAAACGAGAGATACAAAGGAGAGATATGGGGAGACACACAAACGAGACATTCCTTTAATGAAGATGGAAACATAACGCGGAGGAGGAGAATACGTACCGTGAATGAGGAACCAATTGTTGCCTCAAGTGTGTTCCCTCTCTTATATTCAGTATAATGATACTCTGATGTGATTCGAGTAGTCAGGCCTGCGATGTACTATACCCCTTAAGCAGTTTTGTGTATGGTAATTGAAGAAGTACCTCATGTTGCAACAAGCGATTGGATTTGAGGAAGTCTGTGGTTTGTGGTTTAAAGCGACGATGGTTTGGAAATTATAGAGAAAAAAATGATTGATTCTCAGCGAAGGTATGCTATTTCATCAAGTTCTTCTAACCTGCGACTTTCACGACGAATGTACTTAAGAGAAACTTGCGAAATGTAACGCAATATATTTGTGTGAAGCGGGTCATACATGTACCCATTATGGCCGACCTTTGCCTTATGTAGTCTAGCATGTATAATTACATGAGTTTTTCTGTTTTTCATTGTTTCACTCATTCGTTCACCTCTGATCTCCACTAAAGAGTTCTGTGAACTATCAGACTTTCTTCGTATAGCGATCCACTTGACAAGCCACGATACCTCTTATAAGAACATTTTTTCTTTTTACCAAATGTAGCAACATCAACTAAATAAAATGTTTTCTTTCATTCCTTAGGTGTTGGCATGGTCCTCCGCAAGATGGGCAACAGTGTCTCACCAACCGTTGAATTGAAAGTGGAAGGTGATACCTACACCTTCACCACTACCTCAACCTTCAAGACATCAAACATCGTCTTCAAACTAGGAGAAGAATTCGAGTTCGAGACCCTTGATGGACGTAAAGTAAACAGCGTCATCACTTTGGAAGGCAACACCCTCACTCAAGTCGAGAAGGGAGACAAGCCAACCACCATCATTCGTGAGTTCTCCGGCGACACTCTAGTCGCCACCATGACTGTCAATGGTGTTAAGAGCGTCAGGACCTACAAGGCTATCTAAAGCAACACATAGTGAAAATACCGTCCATCTAAAACAACAATAACAACTGAAAAACAACAAACAAACAACAAAATTGGACTAAAACAAAAAGAAAAGAGAAAAAAACCACAAAAAAACATCATAAAACTACAAAAAATGATAAAGCAACACCCTAACACTAACATCACTAAGCGTAGATCGTTCTTTTTTTTTTTTTAAATATAATTATTATTTACTATTATAATATTATACATATTTTCTAAACAAATGGAAATTGACTGAGAAACTAACATTTAAATAAATTATTTAAAACAAAGACTAGCACATACAGAAGCGAGAAGAAAACAAAAAAACAAAAAACAAAAATGTCGTGTGTTCAAAAATAATAACAACCCAAATACATTCTATGGAGATTTCCAATGTTGCTTTTTTTTTGCACTTTTGATTTATATTTAAACTATAAAATTTATTCCTGTGCTATCATGAAATTGCTTACATAAAACGTTCTGTATTATTTTTGAATACAGAACTTTGCACAAAATTATACAAAAAAGTAAAAAACAAAAAAACATAGTGTTATAGGAAGAAGGAAATAAAAACAGCATTTATAGTTAGGTATACAAAATGGAGAAAAAAGTGAGGAAATATTTTATGATTTTTGCTATGTGAGGTAGCAGTGTAGTGAAAGACGAAAATTTAATAAAAAAAATATTCTCAGACCCAAAATTGTTTTTTTCTTATAAATTTCGATCTACGAACAAGGGTAAGGATTCATCATCACATTTTTAAACTCTGAGAAGAATTTTACTATCACCATCGCCTCCAGATCACTGTGGACACACTCCAGACACCCAAGATGAGTTGATTCACTTCTATACTATCTTTGGCCCTTCTGCTGTCTTCCAAATTACAGCAGTGTATTCCAGGAGGAAGTTATAGCATTTAAAGAAGAAAGGGGGCAACGGGTTCGAGGTTCGAATCCCAGCCAAAGCATCTTAAAGTTTTTTCACGGTCCCACCTCTCGTGAGCGTCTGACAAACATCAGAGAGTATAACTTGTAATCAGACAGCTTCTCAAAAGAAGTCATACCTTGGCTTAAGGAAAACGTGATATCTGCTAAGAATATCCGCATTTTCTCTGATAGTCAATTGATGCTATTGAGAGAACACATCTTAGGTGGACAGGTGGATCAACTTGTCTAGTGATGAAACAAATTTGGCCAAAACAGGATTTAAAACACTAAATGTGATCTCCCTCAATAGAGTGCAGGTAGGCATTACACTAGGTGTCTTAACCGGACACTGTTTTATGTGGAAGCACATCACAAGGGCAAGTCTGAATGATTTTTGCAGAAGTTGAATGGATGTTCCTGCTCAGTTGTTTCGCTCTTTAGAAAGCTTCAACTAGGAGCATTTTTACTTAACGATCTAAGAGATTTGACAGATATAGACATCAAGAGTCTCCTACGCTGCATTAGAAGTTTGAAATTGTTTTAAGGAGTAGGTAAAGAGTTAGAAGTTATTCCTCCATCCTCCAAAGGCAACAACCTATTTTAGCTAATATAGAAACCATAGATCTGTAGCAGCTGAGTCTACATATGTACATTATGTCGTCCACACCAATTCTTGGGACAGGAAGCTACTCTGCTCTAGAAGTAGCTGAAAATCAATTTCAAAGCAGATCATAATGAAATGCGATACTAACGATCACAGCGTGTTTTATAATTCCCACTGTCTGATCATCATGTTCGACCGTGAGATCATTCCTACTTCAAACTACTTTATTGTCTATATATTGCCTAGAAAGGGGCTCTTGGATTGATTTAAGACTCTCGTCAAATATTCCATAAATACTGCTAGCCTCTAATCACCAATGCTGCTCAGATTACTCATCCACTCACCTCTTCTTTGTGAAGTAATATAAAAACTCATTAGGATTGCCTTGAACAGGATATTTTCTCTAGATTTTATCAGATGGGCTGCTCATAAATATGCTCCATGCTTAGTATCAATATCATTTATGCTATGTTCGGCCAACTCTCGATCACCCAAAAATGTATCAACAGTTGGTTGGAAAATACCAAACTTAAGCTAAACTTCCTATGCATCCATAAAGCCACAAATTTAGTTAAGAAAATATGAAGTTCTTTGAAAAAATTCTATTGTACCGGCACTGTGTATGTTTGACTCACAGCTGTCATCTAACACGGAACTGTTGGGTGGCTCATCTGTTAGTCCCTTTTTGAATCAACTGTTATTTTAAGTTTCGATTTAACGACATTAAAGAACAATCCAGAAACGATTCAGGCACTCAAGATCAGTATTGGTCCAGCTATTCGTTTGATCGAAACCATCAAACATTTATTGAAAAATTGGGTTGACAGAATGGCCAGTCATTTGAATGAAATAATATTCCATAGTTAATCGCTAGGTTTACTTTTTTTAATAAAGCAACAATCGTAATGCACTTTTATTCAAATTTTACAGAGTAACCACTCTTTACACTGGTACTGGACTGGTACACCCGTGCTTCAAAAATGCAAAAAGGTATGTCTGTCAAAATTCTCGACCTCAACTATAATTTGTCTGCCCACGATCTTCTCCTATCTCTCATCGAGTTTTGTGCCCGAAAATGAATCAGACCCAACTTCACGCATAAACTCTCTATCAGATAGCCAAAAAGCTTTGAGGGTCTCTCAGCCCTTTAGCTTCGAGTGTGAGTTGGTTTGAATTAGCTACTAATGCTAAAAAAAACCTTACATCTGTTGACCTAGTTTTCTCAAATTCAAAACTTAAGCAAAAATACACAAAAACGCGTACTTTGTCACAACCAACTATTGTGAATAAATCGAAAAATCCATCGAGCGGTATCCCTGCATAGTTTTAGGCATTTCTGTTGCTTTAACGCGAAACCACCAACTCCAGCACATTTCCACTCTTTAAATTCGCATAACTTCCTGTACATATGTCCACGTATCGTATATTTTAATTAAAATCTTGTTTTATACTAGGTAAACACAGTTCACATGCTATCACTCGAATCCGATTGTTGTCAACTCCAGCACCTGCGTCGACACAAAACACAAAACAACTCAAACAACCAGGCACACCACTCAACTGTGCGTCAAACAGGGTTGAAGTCACATAACGTAAACGCTGACAAGTAGTCGTTTTGCCGGTTGGCGGTTGAGTGTGACGCATATTCGATTTCGGGAATAAGAATCCTTCTGCCGGTAAATGTGTACCTGTTCCGAAGAAATGCTTTTTTCTTCTGTTTCCCCAAAAACTCGTTTGGTTAGTTAACTCGATTTTGCGTCTTGGATTTCATTTTGGTCTGCGAAAAGGATTCTCGCTTCGTGACTGCGAATCGTGCTAATGGGATTAGTGTGAATGCGTCGAGAGTGCGGGTCCCAGTGCGTGCCGTGTTTTATTAGAAAATCCATAATTTGTTAAAAAAAATGTTTCAAACAATGAATTGCAATTGAAAACCCTGGTGCCAAAGTCAAAGGTGAGTCGGGTGCTGTAATGCGTAGTCCGCTTGGAGGCACTACAACTGCCTATAAATATTCAACAACTTCGAGTGATTACCTCAGAGGGTGATTTAAAATTTAAATTATTGATTTTTCCATTGAAAAATTCTTATGGGCCCCCCTTGCCATGTGGAGGCGAAAAGTGAAAGCTATTAGCATGCTGGAACAGTGTCAACGAACCTTTTTATGTTGAATGCCTTTGGCGTGGGTCTCGAAGGCGATGGATGACCCTGAGAGAGGATGTCAGTGGAGTGGAATGGAGTGGAGTAGATACTACAAAGTCGACTGTGTTGTGTAACATGAATGGCTCGGGGTTTATTGATTCTATTTTTAAGTTATGCTTACGTAAGGACAAATGTCGTCGGTTTGTCAGTGGGAAATGAGGAAGGAAGCAGGATACGGGTGATTCCTGGCAGTGAGTGGAACAATATGTTGAGAGTCAAGTCCATAAGTCGTCTGTAAGCAGTTTGTGTTCCTTGTCGTCGTCATTAGGAATACGACGACAATTTTCGTGTCACCTGCGACGTGGACATTTGTCCTATGCCGAGGAGTTGTAGTTACAGAAATATGTGATATTCTCGCATTACTGGGTTCTATCAGTCCAACTGCTCAAGGACATCTGCTTTTCAGAAGTCACGTCAAGGAGATCACATTCTTGACTAGAAATTGGCATTTTCACAGGTATGCTGCGATTTTCCACGCATTACTGAGATTAAAGTGTATCTGCAGGTTAAGCTCGTTTGACTGCCTGTTGAGTTCATCTCCATCATCATGATCGGCATCACCATTGTTCCATCTGTCATCGAGACGGAACTGTCCTCAATGTTCATCAATACAAGTTACGTCTTGTTTTGAAAGGGCAGCGGTTTGATGGTCAGTTCGCAGAAGCGTTTATAGCATTGTACTACAAATTGAATAAATTTGTGGTCCTGCAACGAATGACACTTCGAGCATGGCATTATTCGACTCACTGTCGTTGCCTGTGTTAACTCCAAATCTACCTACTACAACTGATACTAAAAGAAGCACTTGTTTCGTGTTTGACGCTGGCAGACATTATTTGCACTCCACCTTGATCTTTATAAATAATCGAGGTGATTGTTTGGAGTGTCACTCTGCAGTACCTAAGTACGTGTCTTTGCATTCGAATCACTAAAGTTGCAATCTCACAGCATTAAGCACTAAACCTTGACATTTTGTCGTTCTATCATTCTTATTTAGTGTTGACAGGTTTCCTCTCAAGACCCTGTCCTTCCTTTCACCGTATCAGTGATTTCTTTCTTCTTTGACTCATGTAGCTTAACAGCCAACAGAGGCTTGGTATTGCTCATATGTTGGCTATGATCAATCTTTTTAGACATAATCAGGGTTTTAGTCTCAATCAAGACACCGAAATAATCTGTTGTTGGCTTAAGGTGTCTATCAGTTATGATCAATAGCAGCCCTACCAAGTGGCATATCAGTTTGAACAACTTGATTACGACAATTGATTGCTTTCGGCATTGAAAAAACATGAACTCATAGTTCACTGCTAGGAAAAGAAATCAAGCCAAGTTTAGAATTAAGGTCAAGATACACTGCTGAAGTACATAGGTTCAGCAGACTCATTTTTCATAGCTTACAGCTTTAACTAACTGATTTCAGAGATATGCTTCCGGATTGGTAGAGGGTTTTTCAATCTGATGTCTGGAATATGAGTAAAGTTAGCTACGGTTTGTTTGATGTATTATCAAAGTACGCATTTAATTTTAAAATCATTCTCAGCGATGAAGACCATTTCTCTGTGAATGGCTGGCTACATTGTCATACTTGGGCAAGTCAATACTCACAAAAATTGACTTTTTAGAGCAAGTTTTATGCTGGAAGAATTTATGGACCTGGAATTGGATTAGTCAATTTGAGCGTGTTTCTTTGGCGTTCGTAACGTCAATGGACTATTCCAATAAAATAGACCTTAAGACGATCTCAGGATCAACGTCGAGCGCCTTGTCCTTTTATCGCGTAATTTATGCATTGATTATGAAATGGAAATTGGATTCTGGGCATACACACGTGTAGTGCCAAGTAAATATCTTTATATCTCAAACACAAATGGATTTCTTCAAAAAACAAAATCGGCCGTTCTTAATGAAAGTCTTACTTCGCAAACTAGCAGGATTAAGACATTCCAAGAACGTCAGCCCTCTGCCAATATACATACATGTCTCCCTCTGTTGCCAAATTTCTCTCGTTAACCAGTAAGGTATGTAAGCTTTGCTTATTCACAAGTACTTCTCCTGCTCAATAGCCCCATACGAATTCTAAGTTCAGATTTACAAGAAACATGTAACAAACTGCCATAAGCGAGAACTGCCTTTTGAAACGATATTTCTTTAAACTTATAACCAAACTTTACCGATTGATAATGCCCAGAAAATGATGATATTCTGCTTCATATTTTCAGGACATGTCCTTCTTTTATACACTAAATAAAGTGAACTCCAAACAGAGAACTTGTTCCACCATGCCTTCGAAGTATACTTATAAGCAAATTCCTAGTCCCTTCGAAAGCAAATCTCCTCCTCTAGGGCCTTATGGGTCGGCACAATTGAGCTCTCCGAAAGACCATGGATAAATTCTTAGTAGTAATACTAATTTCGTGCAAGATTTACAAAATTTATACATTTTTCTTCCTACGAATTAAATTTTTCTTTTTCAAAGTTTGAATCGTCCATGCATTCGACAATTGAACTCAAAATTCGAATCTCAGAGGCAACAATAAAAGTCCAACTACTTTCTATGTTATTCTTCGACTTATTGCGAACGTCTGTGAAACTCTCAAGGGTGTACTACTCGCACATGGAAAAGCTCTCAATTTCGTTTTTCATATACAACTCAGTACATTACCTTCACAAACTTCTACCTGGCAACCCAATGTACAAGCACCAATTCAATAATCTCTTAGTTTGGTGCTTTAATCTGTCGTTATGCTAATAAATTGATAATAATCAATTGTGCTAATTTCTCCTATCAATCAGTTGACAAGGCTATCACATAACCAGATGTAATTATCTGATAGGAATTATCGCAAAACATGTCCACACTAATCTCTGCTAATAGCAAGTAGGTGGCTGGAGAAAAGCTCTCTCATTTTTCGTTTCGAGAAAGTTTTTAGAAAAATCCTTTGCATGTAGTTGAATGTTTACTGTTTATCAATTCGTTACACACTTGAGTCAACACTTAATGTTGAAACTTTAATGTTTAGATTTATAGAATACAAAGAATACAAAGAATACAATACAAACTTGACGATGACGTAATGAAAGAGGTATAATTTTTGTATCATACAGGTGTTGCCATTGTCACCTTGGGACGCTGTTTCGTATATGGTAAGACTAAGATCAATGATAGGTCCATTGTGGTACCACATAGATCTTGGAAAATGTTTATATTGGAAAGAATCGGAGAATAGTTTCTTTCTCCTACTTGTACTACACAAATCATTCGAGAGCATGCCAATCCGAATTCTGTACGCTTGCCCATTAGACAGTCCTCTGGACACCTATTGTTTTTCAGATGTGTTCTTCTGAAAGCACCTAGCTTTATGTTTACGTGTAAAATACAAATTTTTAGCTCAACTGGTCTTTCACACGAATGGAAGGGCCCTACTGTTTTATGCCGAGACCGAAGGGCAGTTGGTTATTTGAGAATCTTTTTTATGATGTGTCACGTTAGGAATACTTTTTCCTGAAAGATGGGTATATTGTTTCATATTGGCAGTCTTGCAGTTCTCCGGAATTCAACAAGGTAAAAAAAAAAAGATTCGAAGAACTCCAGGGACTTGATAGCTGTTGGTTGTCCGAATGTGTGATTTCCGTGATCGTCATTCATTTCATGTGGATCGCAATACAATGATTCGAAAGATGGAAAGAGAGGTAATAGTAAGCTAGCATTTGCTTGTTAGAGGTATCGAGAGGTGCTAGATAAAGCAGAATTCTCAGTAATATATGTAGTTTGTATCGTTCAAAGTTCTCCTCTAATGAACAAACAATCTGAATGCTGAACTTTACTTCGATTACAAACAGCCAGCTTGGAAGTATCGACCGGCTGATAGAAAACTCTGAAATGTGAGAATTGGACGCATTACTGATTTGTAACCAAGGTTTGATTGATATAGTTTAGGGACTTTAGTGGAAAATTATAGTTCATCCACTTGGTAAGCCATTTTCATACCATCTGGCTGCACTGGCACATACAAATTTCAAATCGATCATATGCGAAGTAAACCGGTTTTAAAATTACTTTGAAAACTGTTGTATTTGTACAACGTATCGACTTCGGGAGGAAACTTGCGACTCATCACCGTAATATGGATGTGCGGCTGAGCAGTCAGATTGGACAGAGCTGCATTGATAGGGGGAATAGTATTCTCTGCCAGACACATATCGCTTTTATGCTTGTTTGGGCAATTGTCCGCCGATGCTTTATAATGTTGATGTAAGGTCATCAAAGGTGTATCGCTTCGTACACACTTCCATAGAACTCATATTTCCTTGTATACCGATCTGTTCATTTATGTAGGATTATCCAACAAGAGCTGTCATTTTAAATTAATAGAATTTAGAAAAACGTCTAATGGGACGATCTCAACAGCCAATTGAAAACTCCATTTCGAGAAAATACCGGTCCAAGACATTTGTCACGCAATAGTGCTATTGTTCCACAAGATGTGTGACATTTGTCGTCGTTCTGATGGGAATGAATGTCGTCATATTCTCAAAAAACCAGTCAAACAGCCGCACAAGGTGGTTGGCGATAGGATCCTGCCTTTTGGTTACACCAACCAAAGCGTTACAAATGTTTCATTACTTTCGACTTAGTTCAGTATAAGATCCAAACCCTACACCTTCATAGCCACGCGTGTTATTTCACATAAAAGAAAGATGGCCTACTCTTAAAGCACTTTTTTTTTAAGTTTTAATGACTATTTTACTTTCGAATGTTTGTCAAATGTTTGGGGGAGGTGCAATCGTGAAAAGGAAACCTAAACCGATTCCTTCGATGAATTATATTATTTTTTTTTCAAAAGAATGGAAGATTGGGTTCAAAATTTGATCAACTATATCATACGTAATCTCCATGTTGCTACTTAAAGTACTATTTTTGCTACCATTCCTAATAGCTCAGCAACACAACTCCACTTAAAAGCCACTATATGTGTTGGAATACATACAATGCCTCTGGCATTGCCAATCGTTCACTATTTCCCTATTCTCCACTCTGATTCATAATGCTTTTGTTAGTGTATCTGTCTGTGGAGTGCCAGTGGCCCCAAAAAGCACTGTTGCCGGACAACGGGTCACTCGCATTTGGCCGGCACTTTTGCCTCCAGTTGACGATCAATTCTCCCCGCGATCCAACGTCGTTGCTCGTTGCTGCCATCCAATTAATCCGAACCGCCAACAGTTGTTGGCCCCCTTCCCCGATTCAGCTTCGTGACTGGTTGGTCGGTATATCGTGAAACCACCGGCATCGTACGATTTCGTGTAAGCATTTCAAAACGAAAAAAAAAAAACATTTCATTTCAAAAAGTTGTTGAAGTTCAACTTCTAAGCGAAACTATGCCCTACTTGGCGAGTTGTTAGGTTCTTTTTTTCTAAACCATGTTTGTTTCTTTTTCTTTTTTTCTCGTTCTAATGTTTATCGCCTGACTGATTAGTAATTCAAACATGCGTCTGGCTGTGGTGGCTTGAGTTTACACCAGCAATGAATACCGTCTTATCGGGCCCACCGAGGCGTGCGTAGTTCATTTTGTCTAAGCAATTAGAGAGACATCTCCAGCGCGTCTCCCAGTTGTGCGGTGTAAAAACTTTGTTCGGAGTGGTTCTGAGGTCGTATCTCATTTTGATGTGGTTCGGCAGAAATTCAATCAAGAATAGGTATTTTATTTTCCCCCTATCGACACGAACCGATCGAACCATATGGGAGAGAAAATAAAAAACGTTTTGTGCTTATGTAATCGAAATAAAATTTTGCTATGATCGTCGAGGCTGTTCAGAACGACACACGATCATATTTCAGCGGGAATACGGTCTGACATGCGGAGATAATGTGAAATTTGACTTTAAAGTGAACAAAATGTCGCGATAAGATGCATAAACAAACAATTTTGTAATGGTGTCACATTTGGAATAATTTGCACTGACATGGCAATACTTGTTACCTAAAGAGAGACTATCTTGTGTCAAGGGACAATGTCGGCAAGTAAATTAGCACGTCTGTCGGCACTTTGGCCAAGAGGCTGGTCCTTAAAACTTTATGGAATGATCACAGGTTGATGGCAATTATACGCACCTACTCATACATGTGCATTTGTACATACATATGTATGTATGTGTTGTGTTAAATGGCGGAATGGAGGGGGTGTGCGATATTCGTTTTTATACTCAAGTTCAAGATAAAGATATTAATATCTTTCAGATGTTAAGTCACATGCTTGACAGTTCAAACAATTGTGTCGCAAAATTCAAAGATCTGCTGATTGATGTTTGAAGGCTAGTCATTCAAGCCTCCCATCTCTGACGTATACATACATATACAATACATATTATACTTTTTTCTGATAAAAATAGGTAAACATATGACAGCAGAACTGTCAGTTGACTAAGTATCGTGCCGAGCTGTTGATCGAATAGCTATAAAAATAGCGGTAAGCAGCACAACGTCAGAGATTTAAAAAGTTTGTTTGTGCTTGTTTGTTTTAGAGAAGGCAAACATTTTATTATTGAATAACAAGTTTCAGAGGTGAGGCAAGGTTATTACTTTGTTTGACGAAAACTTGGCGAATCTGATATTTTCAGCTGTTTGTGTTTTAAACGTTTATAGCGGGCATGACTGAGAATTTTAAAGGTGACTTCAGATCGACTTTGAAAAGCTATTATGCCTAAACGCGTTCGAATGTCAAATGTCATAAAAACGGAGTGTTTATTCGTTGCTCTTGTTTTTAGGTTAAGTTTTGAAAAATACCTGTTCTTTGTGTTGTCTCACCTCTTTTTCGTCGAAATAGAACATAATCCAAGGGAAAAGTAAAACCCAAATGTCCCGTTTCTATCAATATTTTCATACTGCAAGTATGTAGAATTTAGGATGTCACTTTACCATCTTTAGTCTTGTCTACCACCAAGTCATCAATCATCAGCATTTGCCTCCATTTCGAAGACTTACTAATGTGTCATACAAAATAATTGTCCAGGATACCGTTCATGGAAGCCCTGGCTAAAGACGTAAAGAAAGCTCAACGTAAGGGCAGATTCTGAAATGTCTTAGTCCTGTTTTACCGTCTGGTAATTTGATTGTACATCTTGTTCCCCATGTTTCGAATTCAGAGAGAATTCATAGAAAAATAGATTTGCTTGTCGAACAAACAATAGTTCAGTCATTCTGTCCACGAAGACACCGGCACCAAACGCTTCACATTTTCATAGACTTGTATGTTCAAAACCCATTTTCGGTAAGTCACCTCAACACTGTCAGAAACCTAAGGGCTTATAGAGTATTTCCAACATGTTAGACAATCTTCAAATTTATTTAGTCTTTATGGACTATTTGTTGTCTGGGTTTGATCTCTGTATTTATCCGCCTCAGGACATTCTTTAGGCTGATATATGTACATGTCCGAGTCACTTGTAATCCGTGCGGATAATAAAGCATTATATCCTGGGGCGTTATACCTATGCAAAGACTGATGAGAGCCTTACCGTGTGACAGTGGTTTTGTCGTGTCTCCAAACCATTTTAGTTTTAGGGCTTGCGTTCCTCAACTATGTTTATCACCTCCCTGATTATGGTGTTCATTTTAAATAAGATCAACATCCGCCTTGAAGACTGACGTAATCAAGATGGCCCTTAGCAGAGAGGAAAAGACAGTGAATAGATCTTGTGGTAAAAACATCGCTTTTTCACTTGGTTGACAATGGCCCCTCTGTGGCATGTGTCTCCGTCTTGTTGAAACCACATTTACTCCAAGTCTTATTCCAATTTATTCCAAAACAAGTTTACAATATAGTCCGGTAGTGATCTTTAATCATTTCCAGTATGGGCGATGTAATTATGGGCTAAACACGGTGTAATCTCGTAAATGATTACGGGTTGGTTACTTGACCAAATTCGACAGTTTTGCTGTTGAGGAAGAAATGGACTCATCGTTATTGAGAATGAATAGAGGAGATTGCATCTTTAATCCAAACCGATCCCATAATAAGGTTCTTACCGTGAAGGTTCTCATTTTGACTACGATGGGTGCCTAGTGTTTATGAATTTCGAGATCCCTACTTTCCAAAGCTCCAGCTGATCTTTAGGTGATCAGTCCGTTTTACTTCTAGATCAAGTCTTTATTTATGCAGAGCTTAGCACAAATTGTATACATATTCTTCATTTTTGTTTTATAATTATGCAATTTGTCTTGAACTCTTTTATATTTTTAAAAAATGTTTCCTTATCGTCTATCGTTTGTCTATCGTGTTTTTTTTTATTTCTATTGCATTGAATTAATTTGTCAAGGCTGCCGAGCATTATTATCACACACGTCTATGTTGCGTAACACAAGTGTAAGGTCTAAATTTTTGGCTGATAACAAAAAAAAATGAATCTCATTCGAAGACGGAGCAAAACATATTCGAGTACTCGTATTATAGATAAGATACTCGTGGCAGCAAAAAGGCACTCATATACCTAAGTTTTAATTTTATGGACTACTGTGTGTGCAGTTTAATTTAAATTTTATGCCTTACAGTAAAGTAATTTTCAATAAAAGTGCATTTAAATTATATTTGAACAAACCACTTGTAATGCTGTTGTTAGCCAATCATATAAAATTTAATCTCTCTGTTGCGATTATGATTTATGAATCCAGTAATTAAGCGAAGGGGTTGGTGCTTCAAAAGTAAAATGGCATTGATATCTAACGAGCCAAATAAATTGTCCATTGATGAAGTGGTTTTGATATAGATATTGGGAGCTCGTAGCCTATTTAAAGGAAGCTAGGTGTCCTAGCGCTGAGTGGCTGTCTCCCCTCAGCAGGGATATATTTAGATCAAAAGAAGGTCGATTGTGATTCCATTATGGAAAAACCGCACCGGACCCCTACGGGACAAAGGGCAAGACAACTATTTGCTAAACCCATACCGAACAGATATTTTCTTTGATAATGACAGCAAAATGACAGATAAAACAGCTGATTATGACACTTCGCACAAATGTGATCTATGGTTACACGAATGTGTAATTGTTTGAGTCGAATCTATGGCTATGTATCATCTTGAAAACTTTGAGTTAAAAGTCTGTGGCAAAAGTATATGCAATGTTATGAATAAAGACTGACTTGGACTCTCTCAGACTCTGCTTGTACTGGGCAGCGGGTCCTATACAAATTAGAGTGCGTATACGCCTCCGCCAAAAATTAAATTAGAAAAATGGTATTTTCTTTAAAGAAAAAGAACATTTGGAAATAGTTTGGAATGAAATTTCTTCTCTTATTTTGAATATGAAGCCAGTAACGTATACCTGAACCACTGTATGGAGGACACATATGGTGTACTGCAAGAGTGTTGTCTTTGGCCAATTGTATTTTTATTTGTACTGAGAGTATGCAAGTTAAAGTATTTCTTTGCTTAGATTTTAACGCACTCGGGGTCTTGAATAACTTTTCTCTCGAATGACTTTTCGATGGATAACGGAATTCTTAGTCCAATAGCAGGTTTTTATCCCTTTTATAGAACTACAACCATCAGATCGGTTGGGAAGGTCAATGAATGTTGTTGGTTAACTTCTTTAAGGGATTGATGAACTTAACATTTTGACAGTCAGGCAGACCTACACTGACAGTGAGTGCCTTTTCAGGTTGTTTGAAAGTCTTTAAGATTCACTCTATTTTGAGGTGGACGAAGGATTTCTAAGATCTCTTATGAACAGGAGAGTACAAAACCATCTATATAGAACTCGAATTACTATTGTGGTGAGGTAGGCTCTGTGAATCATTCTAAACCTTGAACTGAGTTTCAGCGAAACTTTATATTCAAGCGAAAGTATGAAATGTAATTCAAGTACTCAATATAAAACTTCGTAGTGAACGTTGGTTGAGCCTAGAAACGCATTACTGAAGGAATTGTTTCTCTTTGTCTAGATCCAGAGGCATAATAAATTGGAATTGTTCTCTTTGTCTCGATCCAGAGGCATCATAAATTTGATACAGAAGACCAAAGTCCCTGAAACTAAACATATCATTCACTGCTTTGTCAAGAAGTTCTTCGAAATTTTGGATAAGGCTTGGGCAATGAGACTTAAGGCGGATAGTGTCTTCATAGACTTTTTCATCTCCGCAGACTCTACAATATTCAATGCCAGATCTTTTTTTATAAGTCTGCGGGTTTCTTGTTGTACCCCATGCATGTGCTCATGAGGAGATTTTCCTCTGTAACTTGATTTTATTTCCTATTTTGACTTGAACTCTGATATGGTTCAGGAGTCTGACTGATCTTGACATGCCCAGCAAATCAAAAAATGCTTCCATCTACCTAACCCAATGTCCATCGTAGATTTAACAGTGCAAACTGCTATAGTTGCTACGGCTTGTGTCCAGTCTTCTCCCCTCGAATAGAGGCTCGGTTAGAAGCTGCATTGTGTATAGTGGTTGCATAAAAAACTCTATCGAAAGTATGATGAGGATGGTTTCTGGTTAACGCGGCTATTGGTGTTTTTTGGTTGGTGATTTTGCTGGTGGCTTGCCACGACCTTTGAGTCTTAAAATAAATTAAAATAAATGAGTATAGGTCCCAAAATTACTGTACGCATTCACAGGATGAGTCTAAGGCTTGGTAAACTGCATATCGTCTGGTCGTGCATTATACTGAGGTTTTGATTCTTTGTCAGCTTTTGTCAGGAATGCGTTGAAAACGTGTATCTGTTCCTTTGTACAATGCTCGTAATGCCAACACGTGATGTGACATCTTAAGTCGTCAGAAATATCACAACACAGGTGGCCATTGTTGTGAGTCTTCTGTGTGCCATTATACTCCTACAACACACTTCGGTAGCGTTAACTACAAACTAGCTTTTATTACGTTTCCCTGATAATTTATGTCTTTTTTTCTAAACAAGCTATGCCTAATTGAAACACATTGCAATTTGTACTTGCATCTCATCAATTAGGCGTAGCACAGCGAAACATTTCCCTCAATGAAGTGTTCCCAACTCGTACGGGCCAGATCCACTCAATCGCCTTCAAATTAATTTTAATTGCTTCCCTGTGAAAATGTCTATACTATTCTCGAGGCCGAGAATAAGAGTTCGGCAAATGGACATGGAACTATGAGATCAATTTAAACAAAAGCGTCGATTTGGATGGGAAATCACGTGCGGATATAAATACTTTGAAACACATGAAGATGTCACATCTGGATATGACGTAGTATCGCCTCTTTGTTTTTATATTTTCGAAACAAAGTTTTTGGAAGCGTTTAGAGGGGCAACAATGTGTCATATGGAATATTGCTTGTTTCTTAACGTTTTTAAATATTTTCTTGGCTCTTGAAACAAATTTTGCATAACAGTTTTTTATGATTTAAAAATAGAGACAATGTGAAGGACAAATGTTTTGTCAACACATTTTGCTGTGCCAGAGACACTCGTACAATTGAGTAGTGAAAAACTGGGAAGAATTGGAAAACTACAATTTTTGGTGATAAGGAATGCTTTTGGGTACATTATCTGCATTGGAGCTTTACAAAATGTCAATAGCACTGTTGACTCTGACAGTTTCTGACAGTTTTATCAAAATATTTTCTCTTTGGCTGAATAGCATTTTCGTTGACAGAATATGTTTGGTCTTGATCAGTTCTTCTAATGCACCATACACCATGCATGCTGAGTTCCGCTAATGTCAATTTCTTGTTCAAAAATACTTTGCCTCTACAGAATGTAGAATGAACAAATTTGACAGGGATATTGAGACGGTCACGGTTTTGTATAGAAGTCTCTACAAATGCTGTCAAAGACGACTTAAACGCATACGAATGTGATGTTGAAAGCTGGTTCCAGTTTAAAGCAGTACTGATTAGGTTGTTTACGAAAAGTGTCAGACACAATATCGCAGTAAGAACATGAGTTTCATTTAATATACTTTCTTGTCATTCATAAACTACTCGTTAGGTATGTCTACTTAAGGGAACGTCATCTAATTTAATCGCGGCGCCGAGGTTAGACTACACCGGCTTTTACCTAAACTAATCCACTGAAAGGTATTTTAAAGTTGAGTTTCAGTTCGGAGTGGTTGACAGAGGCAGCTAGAATGAATTGATTGGCTAGCTCTTAGTCGATATTGGTCTTTTCTGTTCAAGTTTTTGATGAATTTTGAGTCTTTTTGGTGCATTTTCTAGAAGGCTCTCAAGAGATACCTGGAATCATGTCTAAAAGTATCTCCATGGTCCATTCTTTGGCCTTATTTCAATATACAAATTGAAATAGCACGCTATAGAAATAATAGTGCCAAAAGGACACTGAAGTCCTATTTCCCTGCTCCATTAGCTTAATCGTCAAGATTTTCCTATATACCTAAAGCCATACTTCTGGTCCCTGTAAGCCTTCTAAAGTGAATAGAACAGTGAGAATAGTATGGAGGTACACAAATGCTCGAAGCTAAAAGTCATATTTGGATTGAGCGTAAGAAGAAGACTCAATCCTTTGGGCTTTAAATGATCATCGTTGTAAACCTTTCTTGCTAAATCAGGGGCCTTTTACTTTCATTGAAGAAATTCCTACAAAGAGGAAGAGAATACAACTTTGTCCGCTTTTAAATGAAGGATGCTACATTGTCTTTCGAGCAAACTATGAAGTGAGAAGGTCTGGGTAGAAGTCGGGCCCAGTCAAGCAGTTGGAGAAGTCAGAATTTGATTCGTCGGATATCTTTTTCCGCAGCCTTCTATTTCCTTTGATGAACATGTCACCTACACACGATGATGAAATTAGGGCGATCATGTCTTCAATGGGTGGGTGCGAAGCTCAATGGTTATTTCGTTGAACTACTGAGCCAGAGGTTGAAAGTTTGAACGCGGACATCACACAAAAGAGCAAAAATTGCCCGTCGGACAATTGTAGTATATTTGGATTGTAAATAAATCAAGGTCTTCCTAAGCGCCTAAGCCGGTTAGGACTATCCACACAAGGCTGTTGCCTTTGGGGAACAAAAGTGACAGTGTCTTAGTTTCAATAAAATCTTATTTATTATTAAGATGCAAAGTAATAGTACTAGCATTTTAGACTAAAACTTCTGTTCCGATCGATGGATTTGTCGCTTATAACGATCTCGCTTTTAACGACCAGTCGCTTATAACGTCCACTTTCCCTTCATTTGTGTTATTTTCATTATATTTTCGATTATTCTACCAACAGGTATAACATTGTCAGAAATCGTCATCTATAACGACTTTATATCCTTGATCCCTTCGCCGTTGTTATAAGCAACTTCCACTGTATTTGTCTGACGTTAAGTTCTTTACTGCCACAAGGAGCAAATATCTATTATTCCCTTCAGTGTTTTTCAGAGCATACTCCTTTGCATACTTTTGACTGACTAAAATGAATGCTTGACTAAAAAAATCAAGCATTACGTACTGAAATGTTTGTTTTTATCAGATTGTCTTATTACATTTCACCCAAAATTTAAAACAGAAGGCTAGGAAAAAAATATCAGCGGATTTTGATTGCTTGTACGATGTTTTTTTGTCTAAATTTTACAATGACTGGTCCTTATTTATTTTCAGATACACTACGCCATTCCACATTAAATTCAGGCTATAAGAAGACTCTGAAAGTAATTTATAATTTTAAACAGCCATACGAAAGATGGATAAAAGAAATTTTGTGAATCCCTTTGGACGACGTCCTTGGATGTCGAATAATGGTGCCGCTGCTGGTGCAGGTGGACAGTCTAATGGAATGAAGGGTATTGTTGCCGGTGGTATTACTGGTGGTATTGAAATTTGTATTACATTTCCCACCGAATATGTCAAAACACAACTACAATTGGACGAGAAGGGTAAGTGAAATTTTGAAAGTTGCGCATAAAAACTTTAGTTCGTAAGCAGGTTCGGCAAAAGGTCAGTCTATAAATCAAAATTTAACTTTAACCTAAAATCAGCTAGTTTTGGGCAGAAGGTGTCTCAGTGTTTAGCAAGATATAATTCTTTTTAAGATGACTTCCAGAGAACTGTTGGTAGCTTCTTTCTGAGAGACCACACCATTCCATCCTTAGCTATCCTTTGACCAATAATTTCTACGACATTTTTAAATTGAATCTTCCGGCTTCCAGCTTCGGCTCTTCTCTGAGCGTTGTAGTACATACACAGTTGTGATAGTTTTGCTACATACATAAGTAGGTCTACAAGATGAAGCGGTTCGTAGCGGTATGTATCGATATGTTCTGCATTGACTGATTTAGGTTATGTAAGATTAAAGCATGGTATGAAGGCCAACTCAAAGCTTCGTAAATCTATTGTGTTCCTCAGTCATTTAAAAGACATTAAATCATGTACTTACAATGCTATCAAGTCGTTGAAGCAGGTTTTTCGAAAGTCTGCTTTTCTGGTTATGCTGGGGCTTAGGCGTGGCAACTTATCCTACTATGGATCTAACCAGCCGCAAATTCTCCATAGGCCGTTTGAACTTATGTTTGTTTTTCTTCTTGTCAACTACTAACAAGTTATGATGCCAGCATGAAGATTTTATTTAGATCTACTAACCACAAGGAGTTCTTTTTATTTACTTTTGGCATCCTCTGGCCATAGTTTCTTTGAAATGCGTCATCATTTTTCCAAGCTCATTTGATTCTTTGAGTGAAACCCTTCAGTGAAACTAACAGAATGTGGCATTATGGTTATGACTAGAAAAGTTGTGATTGCATTTTGATCTCATCACTAGAAATAGTTGCCTTGAAATCTAAACAGAACTTACCTACCGAGCAAAGCCGATTTTTTTTTTTAAAAGGATTACGAAGACCTCATTCTATTGTTCTTTAATTTTCAACTATTTGTGAGGATGGATAACTTTCGGCTTTTCTTTAGCTCCCACTTACCTAGTTGTGGTTCAGGCGCATTAAGTTTCTGTGTTTAGATTTCTTCTTTAGGTTAGACTTTTCTGCTTTGAATACGACTAGAGTTTAGTAAGTGCAATACTAACGTCAGATTGCATAGGACAGCGTCATTTGTTGTATAAAAGTTGAATGTCTCTTTGGGCATAATAGTTATGGTCTATTTAGCCCCGTCTATTGTCTTCCTAGAGTCTCAGCTGGCTCCCTACCTCTAATTTTAGAGTCTACTGTATCTAGTAAAAGGTTTTTCTATACTTACATACGTAATACGTGAAGTTTTAGACTTAAAATGTAGCCATTCCACGAGAGCTCCATGGTTGTCTGACATTACTACGTCGGTCATTGTATTTCTTCTTGAGACTAACTTGGACACGTATATTTCAGCTTCAATGGATTCAAATTGTTTTTCTCCTTTGCTAAACGTAACTTAAGCATTCTTAAATTTTTATGCAGCATTTATCGTGCAGTTGGTTACGGATAGAGTTACCCTTTCTCCTATTAAAAGAGGAGTCTACTATTCCTAAAAATCTTTTCGTAGACAAAAAAATATCAAAATAGAAGCGCGAACTAATTTCCTATCACATTAGACTAGTCTTAGTCCTGAAGGCGTAGTTTTTCTACTGTGTCGTTGGCTCTCTTTTTCAACTTCTCTTTCAGTTAAAAATTTTGTAAATTCTTAAGAATTTGCCAAGAAGGGAACTAAGTTAATATGATTTAGCTCATCGCAAGCTTATTAGGGACTTATCTGCTGTGAAAAATGGTTGACCTCATCAATAACCCAGTCTTTTTGAATACCCTACAATGACTTTTGCGGAAGCTGTAGGGATGAGGAAGAAGAGAACACCATTTGAATCCAAGTACATATGGCTTTGAAGGGACATTCTAACATTGGACTCATGTATTGATTTAGATTTTGAAAACCCCACCAACTCGACCTTATAAGTGTACATTTTTAGTTATAGGATGGTAGCTACAAACTTCTACTGCTACCCTAAATCCTTAAAACTTTGTAATGATAAAGAATGTACTAATCGACTCAATTATTTTCAGGTGGAAAGAAACGCTACAATGGAATTGGTGATTGTGTGCGAAAGACTGTAAAGGAACGAGGCGTCTTTGGCCTATATCGTGGCCTAAGTGTTCTTATCTATGGAAGTATACCGAAATCCGCCACAAGGTATGTTAACTTTTCCCAATGTCAAGGAGCAAAAATAAAAATTAAATCTATTTTAAGGTTCGGTGCCTTTGAATACCTCCGTGGTCAGATGGTGGACGAAAGGGGCCAATTGTCAAATGCTGGAAAGCTACTCTGCGGTTTGGGAGCAGGTTTCTGTGAAGCCGTTCTAGCTGTAACTCCAATGGAGACTGTTAAAGTAAAATTTATCAACGATCAACGTAGTGCCAACCCCCAATACAAAGGTTTCGCCCACGGCGTGGGGACGATCATTAAAAAGGAAGGTTAGATCTCTAAATATCTCAAGATCTACAAAAATTAAAAAAAAAAATAATATCGTTTCACAGGCTTTGCCGGAGTTTACAAAGGTGTGACAGCAACCATCCTGAAGCAAGGCTCAAACCAAGCCATTCGTTTCTTTGTCGTTGAGAGTCTTAAGGATATGTATATGGGTGATGATCGTACCAAGCCAATTCCAAAACTAGTTGTTGGTGTATTCGGTGCTATTGCTGGTGCAGCGTCCGTCTTTGGCAATACCCCGCTGGATGTGGTGAAGACACGTATGCAAGGTCTTGAAGCCTCTAAATATAAGAACACCGTCGATTGTGCAGTCCAAATATGGAAGAATGAAGGCGCAACGGCATTCTACAAGGGCACTGTACCTAGGTTGGGTCGTGTATGTCTAGACGTCGCCATCACGTTTATGATTTATGATTCGTTTATGGAGCTCTTCAACACAGTGTGGAAGTAATTGTAGTAGTGTTACCTAATGCTGATACTTAGATAAGTTTAAGGTCCTAGTCGTTGAGTGAATAACACCAAACAAAATTTAACACACGTGCACACACACAAAATTCTTGAAAAAAACCAAAACATTTAACAAAAACAAAAATAGAACAAATGAAGCTATGAAATTGTGCATTTAAATGAGGGAAAGATGTATATGTCTCCAGGTCTAGGATGTGTACATTCCTAGGGTGGTATAGTCGTGTTTTTACCAAACCCAAAATGTACGTAAACAATGTACATTTTGAGTTTGGTATGAATACACATGCATATATATTTTTTTTAAACTATTTTCCAAAACAAAATTAATGATTTTGTACATAAACATATTTTGATTTTCCCTAATCTCCGATTAAAGTATACATAAAGTGTTATTGTTTTTATGTTGTTTTAATTTTAAATGCAAGAATTTAATAAACAAAGATGAGAATAAATTTTGTAGAAGTTTGTACAAGAAAAGTAAAGAATGATGGTAAAAATAAAAGAAACTTGAAATATGTATTCTTAAATTTATGTAATGCGAGAATGCCGCATCGGTAAAGATTTCGATTTCTGCCGAGCCCGATATAAGGGTTAAAGATCTTACTTAACGAGTCATGAAGGGTATCTGCCTGAAACACGACAGCCATCCACTCTGTTCGATTAAGGGCGTGCTGCTTCCAGTTGTCTAAACCAAGCGTCTTGATCTTTGAGACTAAACTCCGGCTTTCCTTGTCGCAAACCTAGGGGTTGTGATGCGAAGATAGTCTTACTTAAGTACTTAGACGCTGCAGTCTGGTGTAGATCTGGGCCTCAAACAACACGCCTCTACAATTAGCGCAGTTTTTGGCTAAACTTTCTCCCGTTGCGCACTCCAAGTTAGTTGAGGTTCCACTTCTGTCTAAGGCGAGATCTATTTTTACTGCGTTGTACCTTCGGGTTGGAATCGAAGACTCTTCGGGTTGGAGTGTGGATGTTTCTTTTTTGATCGATTAATGCCACTGTCCAACTCGTAGAGTTCGCTGTTAGATCTTTCCAAAATCCGTCAACGTACACGGGATCAAAATCAAAATCAAAAATCATCCGAAAAATTGTGCGGTTGAAGCCGAAGATGTCTTCACCAGGACAGGGATGATGACTTTCCTTAATATTTGTTGACAAGGCCTGCTTTTTTAGGACAAAGAAACAGCGATTGGCAAGAGTAACACTTCCCTTGATTTTTGAAGTTATGTTGTCAGAGTTTATGGCGCAGCTGAGATAGACCAAGTTCCTAACTACCAGAAAGTTATAGCTGTCCGTTGCGACATTCTACCCAATGGAGTGGTGTGTCTCTTCTTGTTGACAGCATTTTCTGGTTTTGTCCTCATTCACTGTTAAACCAATTTTAGCCGGTTCTGTTCCAATATTTACAAACGTACTAGTGGGCGCCGTGGCTCAATGGTTAGTGCGTTGAACTATGGAACAAGGGGTTCGAGGTTCGAATCCCAGTCGGGAAACGCCTAAAACTTTTTCACGGCCCCACGAGCGTCTGACAAACATCCGAGAGTACAACTGTCATGAAAAAGCTTCTCAAATAACAAATTTCCCTTCGGACACGGCATTAAACAGTAGGCCCTTCCATTCGTGTAAAGAATATAACACGCACAACACGAATGGTTGCGAAAAGCTAGGCCTTGGGTCCCATTGACCTGTTACACCAAGTATTTTACTAGTGACAGCTCGCGCATCCTGCCGGTGTTGGCTTGTGAGTTATGCACAATTGATTATGATATTGGAAAAGTCCCATAAAAGGGCATTCTTTGTTTGAATCTTTTTTTTGATATCAAGTTCTTGGTAAGATAATTTCTGCCAAACATAGCCCTGCGTAGCTCGTCTTTAAAAATGCTATCATATGCGAGGTTGAAAATCGCACTGATAGGAATCAATCAGGTCCTTAACAAATGATTCTGGGTGTTGACAAAATATGACCGACAGGATCTTGTATATGCCATTTGGAGGCTCTCCTTTCTTGTGGATTGACTAAAGGATGCTGAGGTTCCGTTCATTTTTCCCCAACCTGACCTTGAAATTGTGTTGGTTTATGGCCACCAAGTCTTCCCCGGCTGTCTTCAAGAGTTTGGTACAGTACTGATAAGTGTGTACATTATAAAAGACATTAAGAAGGGATGTGCCTCGATATCTCTTACAGAACAAAGAGCCGGTTTTCTTCAAAATCGGGCATATAGAACATATAGTCCCTACCGGAAGGTAGCTACCATGTTCGAGAAGGTCCGTGCCTTGTTGTTGTTCAGCTTTTCATAGCTGAGCCAACCTTTTCATTGTTTGACTGCGGGTTTAATTCTTGGCATATCACTCTCTCTACCGATGTACATCTGCCATTCACTGTTTTGAAAAGTCTCCGTTCCGTGTCCCAGTTGGTTGCCTTTTCTAAACAAAATATCGGATGCTGTTCGGGGAACTCTTCAAAATGATGAACTGGAACACTGCTCTTCTCTTTCTACGCACGACCTGTTTGGGTCGATAGTCTTCCTTTGCAGTGCTCTCTGCTATATTCTTCGCTCGGAAAAATTATTAAAATTGAGTATGTTTTTGCACGATTTTATTTGTTTACATATACATATTTATTAACGTTTACCAATACTTGTTCAACAATTCTGTATAAATTTCGTAGATCATGAATATAACTGCGACGTCCAAGCCAATACGGCACAATCTGGGTAATGTTCCAACATATAATCCCCTAATTCCTTGAGTTTTCCAGACTTTCATGAAACAATCTAAGCTGGTCTTGTATTGTGACCCCCCAAGGCTTTGCATCCGAGTTTTTACCACATCAATTGGATTGTTACTAAGGACCGACGCAATACCAGCACAAGCACCCATCAAACCAACAATTGGCCTTGGAATTACCATATTGCGATCGTTTCCCTTGTACAAATCTCTAAGAGACTCCATTACAAGGAAGGCAACAGCTTGATTACTAGCCTGTCGAACCAGAGTTGGAAGCGGAGCCTTATAAAGACCAATAAAACCTGTTAAAACAACATAACTTTTACAAATGTCAAAGCTATAGCAGAAACAGCTTTTACCGCCTTGTTTAAGGATTGACCTAACACCATGCGTGAAACTTTTGTACTGAGGCTTGGGCCTTAGTGTGTCGTTTATTAGTTTCACTTTGATGGTCTCCATTGGGGTTACAACTAAAACTGCTTCAGCAACTCCAGCTCCCAAGCCACACAATATTTTTCCCATGTTAGTCAGACGTCCTGTTTCATCTTGCAGATTTTCACGTAGAAATTCAAAAACAAAAAACCTAAACAAATGAAAACCGAGTGGGCTTAGGGGATGCGTAAAATTTTAGATCCTACCTGACGCCGACTTTTGGTGCACTCCCAGACAGAACAATAGGCATACCACGGTACAGACGAAAGAAACCATATTTGGTTATCGTCTTTTTGACACAATGTATTGGTCCCTTGTAGCGGCGGATTTTCCCTGAAATGAAAATTTTAAATTGACAGATCTGCATCGAATGGCAAATGATTTGAACTGTAGCACTCTAGATGTACGATCGAAGATGGGGTCCTAGTTTAGGTCCATCTAAAAATACAATGACGTCCCACAAGACCCATTTGACATTGACAGATGCGCAATGTGAAATATTGCACTTCTTTGCACACTTTGTATGCACATCGTCCATTTTCTCAAATATGTCACACCTGACGTGAAAATATCATTAAAATGACAGCATTATTATATTTGGTGATGTATGCCCCACGGATGTATGAAATTGTGATGTTTCAACTGTGCCTCGGCATTGCAAGTAAGCAAGCAGTTTGACGTTTCCGAATTCACCTCTTATTTCATTTATTCATGATCGTATATAGACAACAGTTGTCATCATTGTGATCCCTCAAATCAGAGATAACCTTTTACGTACCCATTTTATCCAATTGAAGTTGAGTCTTAATAAAATCGGTCGGATATGTTATACAAACTGTTGTCACACCAGTCAACCCGCCGGCGATAATATGTTTGACGTTTTGAGTCCAAGATGGCGGTTGCTTGGGAGTGCCACCTGCCTGACTAGTTTCGTTTTTCTCCATATATTTAACATTTGTTCAACTAGAATTATAAACTGAGTTATAGCGAGGTGAAAACCAAGTGACAGGCTATGCGGGAACCATTTTCAAATAAAGTTAACGAAGTCATTCGTGTAGTTACATGTAGTCGGTCTTCTGTCCTCAAAGGATTTATTTTCTGTTTTTTTTTTTTAAGTTTTCAGTTCACCTGTAAGAAAAGACTTCACATTTTTAGTTTTTAATTTATTTTCTACCTATTTTCGTTAATGGAGGTGGCGGGACCAACTGTCAAAGATCACTCACAAGATCACGCACAGGTTATTGCAACCATCGGACTAGATGCGAGTAGAAAGAAGGTATTCTGTATTAATTTATTTTTTTTGAGCCCCAATATGACTAATTTTGGAAAAACTAAAATTTAAAATTACCTACTTCAACCTACTTCGCTTTTTAAGTCGATAATTTCGCAAAAAGTTGTTTGGATGGTTGGTCAAGACGGAGAATACAAATGTTTTCTACGCTCTACTTTTGTTTTTTTCATCAAATTTTAGACGGTTACGCTGTTTTTAGCATAACCCTGGTATTACCTATTTACATATGTGACCCTACAGGTTGGGTCTCATCTAATAGGAATCGTGAGGCGTACTTTCTACCCATTTGTAGAACCTATTAACGATTTTCCAGCCTTTTCAATTAAATCTAGAATGAATCAGTTCTTTGGTAGATGAAAGCCCTGAAAAAGTTGACTAGAACATTTAGCGATGCTATGAAGCCGCAATGGAAGTTCTGGTCTATTTCTATTTCTTCTATTTTTTGAATCCAAAAAGGAAACCTTGTGTCCAAAACAGCGCGAAATGGAGCATTAACTGGGTCAAATATCAACCTACACAGACAGTTCTCCCATGGAGTTCATTTCCGAAGTCGGACTCTGCATAACATACTTGGGTTCAACAATCACCAACCTTCGAAAGACTATACATTTATTCTTATTTAGGCACATTTTTGTAAGGAATTAAAAATACTACAGTTAAGAAGAAATGGTTAGGGTGTTGGATACAGGTAATGAAATACTTGAAGCTCTCACCACATAAGGCTTAGCATGCGCCTACATGTATTGACTGTTCTACTGATGACTGTAAGTTGATCTAAGTATCTATTCAGCCTGCAGACGTGATTGATGAAACTTAAATGAGTAGCTGAATTCCAAATATAAGGAAGACTGGGCCAATGAGAGAGGGGTGACGACTTCATATTTGATTTTAATCCCAGTCGTCTGGTAGAAGGACTTAACTTATTTCGAGCTTACCATCTCAGGGGACATATGTATATCTTCCCATGTCATCGTCTGTAAGTCTGGAACGGATCGTTAGAGCCTTCTCTCGGACTTTTGTATCGTAGTAGAAGAATCTTTCGAGAATAGGACTCTGCTACATCTACTGTTTCTCGACTGGAATAAGACTTCCGATGGCTTGATTTCAGATGTCACCTGATCCGTCCTGTGCAGAAGACTGCATCATCTTGGTGTTTACTTAAACAGTAACAGAATTGATACTGGATTGCTTGACTTCTAGCTATTAGAGAAAGACTGCTGCAAACGTATTTACACAACGGACGAACTTGATTTCTTGTGGTACACGGATTGCTCCAAGGTCGTTTCGAATCATCAACAATACATCTGATGTGCAAGTTTTGCTCAACTACAGGACGCCAAGAATTGGATACTAGTTCACAAATACCACACAAGTTAGAAGGTAGCAACGTGAGTGATAGCTTCTGAGGCTCATTGCAGAATCAGCAAGAAATCGATTCAAACAGTTCTGAACAGAAATGTCTCAAGTAGATACTTTTCCTGCGCGGAGATGCTTTCAGTCAAATGACTGATGTGTAGTTTTTTGACAGTTCGAATATGTTGTCATTCTCATCCGTCAATATTTGATCCAAACGATATCCAAGGATATCATCAGCTTTCCACAGAATTTATACCTCATAATCCTCTGGTATGATTGAAGTTTTAAATAGTCAACATTGAGATAAGCTTTATGGCTCTTTGGATGATTCTGCAGTCAAGTGACCTCAGGTTGTCAAATTTCAGTTGAGTAAAGAAAACATATAGCAAGTGTCTCATATCCTAGCATCAACGGACTAAGTCATACAGTGAGGTAAAGAAAATTCCTTCATAAAATTTTTATTTTAACACAACATCATTATAATTTCTATAATTTTGCCTTAAAAAATATATTAAGCTCTTCAGAACATAAGCTCAGCAACAGTTCAGTCAGGAAAAGCTGTATGATCCAAAATAAAAGTCTTCTCTTCTCTTAAACCCGACTGTAAAAAGGTACGTTTAGCAACGCTGACGTTTAGCAGACATCCAATCAACTTATGTGGCTTCTCCTGCCTGATTAGTTACTTAATTTGTGTACTAAAGAACTTGATCTAGTTTTTACTTTAGCAGGACATTATCTAAACGCCCAATACTTGTTTAATAATTCCGTATACATATCGTAGATCATGAAAGTACAAGCAACGTCCAAGCAAACACGACACAATCTGGGTATAGTTCCCACATAGAATCCCATAAATCCTTCAGCTTTAAAGATCTTTATAGCGCAGTCTAAGCTGGACGTATATTGTGAGCTCGCTAGACTTTGCATTCGAGTCTTTAAGACATCTATTGGATTGTTGCAAATGACTGATGTGGCACCAGCACAGGCACCCATCAAACCCACAATTGGTTTAGGAATCGACTTGTTGCGATCGTTACCCCTGTAAATATCCCTGAGATTCTCGACGACCAGAAAACGTATACTTTGACTGGTACCCTGTTTGAGGAGGGTTGGAAATGGGGCCTTGTATAGAGCAGCCAATCCTGCAAGAGGAATATAAAGTTTCTATGTACATATGTTATTGATTTAGAATGACATGCCTTACCGTCCTGTTTAATGATTGTCTTGACACCATGCACGAAACTTTTATATTCCGGCTTGGTCCGAAATGCGTCATTGATAAATTTCACTTTTACGGTCTCCATTGGGGTTACAGCTAGGACTGCCTCTCCAATTCCAGCTCCTAAGCCACAAAATAACTTCCCAAAGTTACTCAGACGTCCGTTAACATCTTCCATGTTTTCACGTAGAAATTCAAAAATACAAAACCTATGAAACTTGCATTAGCCTTGCCACTGCATAAAGTCGAGTTCGAATTGGAAAACCTACCTCACGGCAAATTTGGGTATACTTCCGTAAAGAACAACAGGAAAACCACGATATAGACGTAAAAAACCATGCTCCGAAACAATTTTTGAAAAACAATGGCCCGGGCCCTTGTAAAGGTTCGTTTTATCTGAAATGTCAAAAACAAGAACAAAATGGTGCTGGTGTACGTCTTAAAATGGCTGTACCTACCCATTTCATTCAATTGCATTACAGTTTTGATAAATTCCGTAGGATAAGTGATGCTGACCGCCGTTCCTCCAGTCAACCCACCAGCGATCATATGCTTGATCGTTTGACTGCCAATGATCACTGATTTTTTAACGGATGGCGGGGGTTCCTTTTTGGCACCCAAAATTTTATCTTTTATATCCATAATTCAATTTAAATTTTTGTCTACTTCAAAATATTAGAATTCAATTGATAGTTAATTCAAAATCAGTGGAGAATGCTTGTACCTTTTTATCGGTGTATCGAGCGAGGGCTTAATGTTGCCGCATCTGTCTTTCGTTTTCAGTTCACCTGTATGAATGGTTTTTTAGAATATTTTGTTTGCTGTTTGATGTTTGTTATATTCACCTATTTTCATCGAGGAAGTTTGAGCGATGAAACGTCAAATGCCTGCTATTGGCTGCAGATTTCGTTTTCACCGGGACCACCGGATCGGAGCGGATGGGACGAATGTATCCTGTGCGATTCCTTTTCCCAATACGAGTATTTTTTGTGAAAGCTGAAATTGACTTAATACGTTTCCCAACTACATACGTACATGCATAGGTACTTCGTTTTTTTTTTGTTTTTTTAGTTTTGTTTCTCACAGTTTTTGATAAGCAACATCATTGATGAATAGATCCTTTCGAGAACGTTGTGAAGCTCTCCTAACGATAGGCCGGAGATAGGCCCTCAAAATCCAAGGAATCACCGCCCTCGCTGGACATTTGTGGGACTCTTCACAGGATGTCTGCCTGAATAGACTTGTATTCAAAGTGAGTGCTGATGTAGCCGGTGTGATGGCCATTTGTTGTTCAAACTTCTTTCTACAAATTTTGATTATTTGGAGTTCCTTCTCTTCGAGTGGAAACTTGAGGATCAGATCACTAGGAGCCCGGGATGAGTTAACGTTGGAACTTTGTGTGCCTTTGGACTGATTTCGCGACTGTTCTCCTGTTTCTTATGCTTCTCTTGAAAAACTGTGAATTGGTAGGACTCTAGGAGAGCATTGAATCGGATTTGGAGAGCTTTCTCGGTATCTGTTTGATCCGAAATCCTTACAGCTCTTGATACCCACCAGCATGCCCTGCATGATAGGAAAATTTTTTTTTTAGTTATGATCTTCGGGGTCGTGGGGTCGGTTGTCATCATGGCTTCAAAGTGCAGGTAACTCGTCGCACCCTGGAAAAATTTGAACTTGTGTACACTATTTAAAACCTTAAGTCACCAACCAGATAGAGATTGGTGCGAAATGAAGAAAACATAGCCACCGGCCGTAGCGGTCAGTATCGAAGTAGAACCGGAAAAGTCGATTCGGCGCCGATCAGGGGAATTGGACATCGGCAGAGAAGCTATGGATCTATTTTGCCGTTGGATTTGGGTATAGATCTATGTAAGATTGTCCTGACGCAATAACTGAAGCCGTATGACCATAGACAACGCCGTGAGTTCGCTAATAGGACGTTGGAAATGTTAACCGGATATCCGGATTTTGGCCAAAAAATCATCTTCTCGGAAGAAGTCCATTTTTGGTTCAGTGGCTATGCCAACATCCAGGATTTCCGTTATTGAAGCGAACACAATTAACAAGTGTTTGACCAACCATCACTGCATTCACAAAGATTGGCCGTTTGGTAAGGTTTATGCCATGGCGGCATCATCGGACCTTATTTTCTTCGAAATGAGGAAGGAGACACCGTTCTGTGTCCAGAGCTCGACAACATCGATATATCCGACCTGTGGTTCCAAAAAGATGGAGCACATGCCATACAAAGCGACGCAACCCTCAAAGTTGCGAAGGAGATATTTGGGGACTGAGTCATCTCACGGCAAGTGTTCATCAATTGGCCGCCGCGACCCGTTAATTGAGTCTGGTCAACTCCTTAGTCTACGGTAACAAACCAAAATAACGTCGTGCACATTGGACTGAGTTATCAAAAACTGGACCAACCGCTTAAAGCATCGACAGCAAAGCCGAGGCGGCCATTTGAATGATGTGCTAGTCCACACATAATGACATGAATGTAGTCTCAAAATAAAGCCCGAATCTCAATCCGTTATCCTTTCATTTATATTTGATTTTCCATCGTTCTAATTTGGTCACTCTGTACATTGCAGCGTGTTGTCTAGGACGTGTTTGAGACTATCCAGTACAGAAGTAAGTGGTCTGGTCGCATCTTCCTTCTTTTGAAGGGAAAACCTCTCCAAGTCGTCTTCTAAAACTTGTTGAGTCAAGCAGTGTGCCTTATGTTCTCTGGAGTTGACTCCGTGCCAAGTTTCCAAGTTTCAAAGAAAAGATGGGATTGAGTGCTCTAGAGTTTGACAGTGTCTTTCAGAATCTACAAAGATCTAGCAAAAGTTTGATCTTTTTGTCTCGCATTATCTGATCTCTTGGAGTTTACTCGTTAGTTGTGAACATTGAAGCTAAGCCCCAATACTTGTGGTGACGGATTATGAACCTAAATTCAATCGATTCTGTCGGTGTTTACTTGAGAAAAGGTAAGGCGCCGCAAAGACTTGATATAAGCTACATATGTGAGGGCACGAATCTTACTAATAAAACGTTAAGACTACCATCAGATCCTACTCCTGAAACAAACTTTGAATACTTACATATCTTTCAACACAAAAGTCCAGGTCCGGATTAGCTGCTGCACCAGGATTCAAGTGTTCAAAACAAAACAATTTACTATATGTATATATATTTAATATTTTATTTAATTTAAAATTACTCAATTCGCGCCAACACCTACTGTATGTCCTCGGCATGCGAATAAAAAATATATAAATACTATTTAAATAATACGTATACCGTTAGAATATACTCTGTGTGTGTGCGATTCACACCTGTCAACGAACAATAACAAAACAAGTAGAGAGAGAAAGAGAGAGAGAGAGATTAATGGAAACAAAAAGTGCATGTTATGGTCGTCAAATTCAAAATTTTAACAAACAAATTTTTTCATGAATTGAATGAGAAAACACAAAAAAAGAGAACAAAAAAAAGTTACATAATGTCACGGCAAAACAAAATTATGTATCTAAACAAAAAAAATAAATAAATTTGCATAAATTGTCGGTATTTACAAAATATCTTCGGTTTTGGATTTGAGACAGTGGAGAGATGGGGAGAGAGAGATTCAAAAAAATATTGATTGCTTGTGCGTCCAGCGATTATCTGATGACGTTGAGGGGTAGCGTGGAATGATTGCTGCCGACCATCCTTCCGAACTTGTCTTCCAGTTCGGGACTCATCTCCTGCCAGACAGCCTTGCCAATTACGGAGACCTCTTCCACGGGCGGACGGAATACCACCAGGAGCGTTAGGCAAAAGCCATCGGTTGTGTGTGGAACCGCAGCGGGACAGTGTTCGACGGTCAGCAATCCATGTGGGCGATGTTGTGGCAGTTCGGCGCCGAACAGTTCGATCATGAATTTCCTCAGAGTCGAGTGGAGACTGCGTGCTGGATGTACCTCGACTGTGGGCAAGTGGTGGACATTCCGTTCGCTGACCAGCACATTGAGGGTGTTTGTGGCTCGCTTGCGTATTACCGCCACGATTCGCAGGTAGTTCTTGTGATGGGAGTACTTGATTGGCATCATGTCGGGATGCCAGAGCGCTGGCGACTGAGTGCGGGCCTTGTAGGCTCTGGTCATTTTTATGAGATTCAGTATGTCATTGGCGCGCAGGCTCAGTTCGCTGATGTCTTCGAACCAATTCGCCTGGAGAGATTCACGGTCAGCCTGATCGGGTGTCTTCAGAGTTCCGCTAATGACCCGGCCTGTGAGTAGGAAGCGCACCCACGATCCACCAGCGGTTTCCACTCCAACCAGTGTTGTCATCTCACAGTTCAGACCTGTTTCTTCGAATACTTCGCGTATGGCGGCTTCATTGATGGTCTCGCCGGGTTCCATCCGCCCAGCGGGCAGGTACCACTTTCCAGCGCAGGACTGCTTCGCTTCCTGTATCATGAGGACCTCATCCAGGTCGTTGATCAGCACGACTGTTACTATGTATGTCACTGACTTGCCAATTACTGGAACAAAGTCAGAAGCAGCCGATGGCTGTACGCCCTGAGCCTCGTTGGCGGCATTCTGCTCCTCCAGCGAGAAATCGCACAGCTCCGGGGTTATATCGCCAAGATCTTGGCAATCCACTAGCCTACTCAGCTGATCGTTAATCGATGGAACTGTCTGAGGCATTTTACTGGTTAGTTGTTGTTCGGTTTGACTTGAATGGAGTTTTTTAGGTTTGCAACCACATTAAGCACACACTTCCGGTTCTCTGCAGTATGCTGCACGCCACTCTATTCTGACCTGGAATTCATATTTGGTTAATGAAGAACGAAAACAAAACTTTTTTTTAATGAATATGCTTGAGTGAGTGCTGTGTGTGTGTGTTTGTGTATTTCGGTTAATAGCGCTAAAGGCAAGGCACGGTGAAACTACTACACGGCGACGAGGCGGCGCGCACGGGTTGCAATTTTTTTTTCAATTAAGGAATGCTTGGTCAGTAGGTAGACAAGAAAAACACTCGATTGCTGGACTGTCGCCGTTGACTTGCCTCGAAACCAAGTGCAAACAGTTAAGAGACAAGAAGTAAACTAAAAGAAAGAAACACTCGGCCATTCGAACGGTGTGGTGGGTAGGTATCGTTAGATGGATGGATAGACGATGATGATGACGACCACAACGACGTGATGATTGCTTGAGGTTGAGGAATGCCTCGAGAGAGAGAGAGGAAAAAAAAAAAGAAACTTGGGGGAGAGTGTTAAAAGCAAGAGAAACAAAAGAGACTAAGAGACTGACATTGAAAGTTTATTGTGAGAAACACGCTGTGCGCCTTGCTGTGGAGCGTGTAAACTGAGTTGTTAGACTCGGGAGCAGAGAATGAGCTAAAGCACAGAGGCGGAGGAAATTGACGTAGCGCCTTGGAAAGAATGTGATCTCAAGGCGTTGGGAGCAAATACGGTTGATAACTTTCAACATTCTCATAAGAAAACGCGATAACAACTGTGAGCTTTACCTTCACCTTCTGATGCAGTGTCAAGGGAAATACTGAAATGTCAGGTTGAGAGCAAATGTCACTAGGTCTGTTCGCGTACTCTCCCAAAACAACGATTTTTCACGAAAATCTATGAAATGTCACCAAATCCTGTTCGAGTACGCAAAAGTTTCGTAGTTTTTCGTAGGAGAGCGTTCATGAGAAAAAAAAGAGGAAATTTCTTTGCACTGATTTACGAAATCTGTCAAATCTGTCAGATACTTGCAAGAAATGTTTTGTCGTTTGTGTATTTGCATACATTTGCTTTTGACGTCTAAAATGTGGGCGAATTTCGCAGCTTTCGCGTTCGTTTACTTTTTTGTGATTTTATCACTCTCTGAGAGAATTTTACCCCCACTCCTTGAAATTTCACGAATTTTGGTGCAGAAAGTAAGCAAACTTGAAGATAAACCTTCGGCCATTTTTCACTGTGGACCACCACATGGGCTACGAGTTGGATCGAGGTCCTTTTTCCATTTTTGATCCTGGTACTCCGCATTGATTTTCAAATGCCTAATAGCGGCCAACTGAGTATGCCAAAGTCTAAATCATCCGATTTGGGTTTTTTGGTTGAGGTTTGTTTGTTGAATTTCGCTTATTTGACCCAAAAAGCTAAGGAAGAGAAGATATGAGAGGATATAGCATTTAAGGTGCACCTATCGACTTTGACTATCTTTCACTGAGGGGGACATTGCTTACGGGTTGGATCGAGAGACTTTTAGTTTACAGTTTTGCGTGTCGTAACGAATCCAGCGAAAAAATCGCTGAGGAAAGCATAGAAGTACTCATTTTCTTAGAAATGTTTAGGGAGCGTAGACTCCTTTCCAAAAACCCCCTGGATAAGCTTTAATTGGAAGGGCTGATTGATATCTGGAGCACTAGCTCGACTAATCAATAGCTTACATAAGAATTGGCAAAAAGATTTGTAAGTTGGGTCAAAGTGGACATGCCCCAAAGTAGAGTTATTCCTCCCCTTTTTTTTCAGAATCATATAGCCAATGACCAACTACTCGAGCTGAAAAGGGCAGGATGCTATGTAAACCTCTTGTTAACATCGGAAAATTCTAGTTGCAATCCTCCAACTCCGTCTGCTCAACAGATGGGCATGGGCAAAACTTTGGCTTGTATATTGCAGTATCAATATTCCTGAATCACTAATAGCGTTTGGTAAGGCATCACTAAGCATCACCTTCTGCGAAAAATTACCAGAAGTGTTCGATGGCCAAAGTGGAGTTAGGCAAGGTTCCATCTTTACACCAGTACTGTTTTTATCGGTGAATAGTGCTTTCGCAGAATGCTATTACGTAGTTTAAGGCCGAGCTATGACTGCTCCTCTATAATATTGAGTTCGTGCCGTGAGTGTTGAGTGATCAATACGATTGGTTGAAACGTAACTCAAATCAACACTTCCCTTCACAGGAAGATATGATCTTCAATAGATTCAGATCCCTCGAAGTTGTAGAAGAGAGAATTGCCCTTTTGAAGGAAAGTCTGAGTGAACGACAGATGATTCATCAGACCCACAGGGTGAAAACTTAAATTTCTAAATTTTTAGCGTTGTTTCAGGTTTGAGGCTAATTTTCTTTGAAATAATTATTGAATGTCAACGAATTGGTATTAATTTTGGATCGTGACTAAAAAATATGTGACATCAACTGTTCGGATCGGAATATGAGTCATTCCGTGGTACACCATCTACGTTTTAAACTAAACAATGACTAATTCTATTTTTTTAAAAACCAAACATGTTGTCATTTAGACGATAGTAATACAATCTATTACTCATCAGTCTTCATTCGAAACTGTAGAGTTTTATAGCAAAGGACTGACGTCTCTCTAGAAGGACCCTTTTTTGTGAAGCAATGACCTTCCCCCAGACTGGCAAACTTATGCCAGTTCCTACTATTCATCACCAATTCAGCGAAAATGATAAATGTGTTGTTTTCTAGAATTGAACAAACCATTCGTTTCCTTCATAAATCATTCCACTTCATTAGCTATACAGATCGTCTATTTAAGGTTTCATTCTTTCCACACACTTTGGCGAGTCTTTATCCAACCTTCAGGTGCCAGAACGCCATAACCAATAGAGCTCAGCGAAAGACTGTGATTAAATATTATGCATTAATTATGATGTCACTCTCCGCAGCTTAAATGCCAATGTATCCATTTATTTGCATATTAGAAAGTGTAAATTTTAGAAACACGTTTTCAGATGAATTTAAAAAAAAAAACAACAAATCGAGTGTGGGACGTAAGTATTTAACATAAATTCGTTCGCAGTTAGTACGTGTTTGGATGGTCCTGAGTCTGACTGTCTTAGGGAAGACTAGGTCAACAGTATAGACGGCGGACATGAGAGGAAAATGTTGTCATCAACACATTCAGCGAACCTTTGCTAAGAGATACCTACCTGGTCGTCATGTAGGAAGTTGTAAATGCAAATGTTTTTACGCAGATCTTTATCGCGAGTCAGAACAAGTCAGACAACAATTTTGGACTCATTTTGAGTGACTGAGTTACTTTTAACCCAAAAATAGCTATATAGTCAGTATGTGATGGATTTGGTCCATGTTAAGCTACCGGATTATCTCTACCAAGTTTGGTCCACTGATACAATACATCAAATGTAGCAAAGGTTGTTCATAGGGAGTCGTATTGTCGCCTCTTCTTGGGGGCTTAGTGGTTGATAAAAAGAAAGTTACATGGAAGACATGGTTCCAATAATCATAGGCGAATCCTTCATCACTAAACAGATGCCTTGATCAAAATCATTGCCTTGTGCCAGTCTGAAAGGATCGATTTTCTATGAAAAGGAACGTAAGACGTAGCCATGAACAGCTTATGCGAGGAAGTTCAATAAGGCCATCATAGCCTTTTGGGCTAGTCTCTTCGGAGAAAAATGGAAACTCAAGCCTATGATGATTCACTGGAGATCTCTTCCTAATATCACGCCAGTCATGATACGTACAAGCCTAACTGTGGCGCTAGAAGCTTTACTTCCTCTACACATAAAAGTAGTCTGAAGCTAGATCTTTTTAAATAGTTCAAGGATTGGAAGACCTTCAATGAAATTTCTGTGCTCTCCTCCACAGCAATACATGTTAATGTTGCATGTAGAAATCATTCTAAACTGCCTCCTCAAAATGATCATTCTAAGTTGTGGCATGTACTGACAACCCTGAAGTACTTTAACGAAATTGATTCGTGGATGGATCCAAAATAGATAACAAAGGTCGGGCCTAACTTCGACGAACTGTTGAATCAGATGGTGGCTAACTTTCGAGTTCCAAGCAACACTGAAAAGTTTTTCCCAAACTCACCCCTTGCGAGCGCCTGACAAACATCAGAGAGTATAATCGTCACGAAAAAAGGTTCTCAAATAAAAATTCCGCTTTGGAGGTGGGTTCAAAACAAACTCTTGGAAAAAAGGTCTCAAATAGACCCATGGTTTACTTGAATATGACAGCAAATGTTCGACAAAATATTTTTCTTTCGAAGGACTCCGCTTCGAGGTAGACGCGGTCCATACAGATTAGACATACAGAATTGGTGTGAATATTCTGCACCTTGAACTTCTGGTGTCTGGCATAATACACACTACGAGCACCTTTCGAAATCGCTGGCAATAAGCCTTCTAAGAAGTCATTATCGAAAGATCCTTGGATAAAATGGCAATGACGATGAAATCAACATCATATAGCAATGGTCACAGCAAGGATCCCTGTGGCACACCACCAGTGCTGTGTTGCCGAAACAGTGCGAAGTTTGAAAAGAAATTTCGATGAGGTTTTTGCAGTGAGTGGCATTATTGGCCAGTTTTTCATTCAAGACACGATAGAGGAAACGTTACAGTCAAGGGGGAGTGCTACCGATTTTTTTATGGTCAGAAATTGAGGACTTGGACTTTGGTGCGCTAAAGGAAGCTCCGTGCGACACATGCCGCCCAAAAACACAGCATGGTCAACTGGCAAGCCAGCCTTTTAATTGAACAAATATTCATTTTCCCACTTTTATGTGTTAAGCACTGGAATCAAGCCGAAGTAAGCAGGTTAGTTGATCTCCATACCTCTACAAGAAAATGGATTGAACTTGTGTCATTCCTCGCCCGAGTTACAGTGTCTTGATGGCTTTCCCCGGGAATTACTTGTCAAAGATAGCTATTCATCAACACTCATGTGATCTAGCGAAAGATCTCGAGGCACTAGGAAAGTACATAGTAGAAATCTCTCACTGTTTTGAGTCCAGCTTTCCAGACAACTGAAGTATACGTTTCAGCAGTTATACTGCATTCGTATGTAACCAGAGCAATCATATCTAATGACGGAAGCCCACACTTCAAGTGTTGCATTGAAATCAAAAGTTGATCAGATAGTTGATTGAGCGCAAGGCAAATCAGGTGATGAAAGAGAGAGTACAAGTCAAATCTCGTCCATCATACTCGGACAGAGATTAAAGAGATCGTTCGTCAGTTTCTCCTAATCGTCCCACATTTGAATTGCGATCACAGATGAAAGTTCGCATCGTGTGAAGGTCGTTGCAGTTGATCAAACACCGACGGATCAGAGAGACAAACTCGGAAGCTGTAAAGCTCACTGTGTGGGACATGCATACTTTCACAAGTCGAAGCCACCGCCACCACCAATCCTTTGATACCACATTCCTCATTCGAAACGTCATCTCAACCCAAGAGCACATACGACGAAAAAAAAAGAAACCTGTCTGCATCTGTCAGCATTCTAACGAACCGGTGGCAGTTAAAAACGAAAGCAAACGATTTCACAATTTCATAATTAACGCCTAACAACACTTTCTGTTTCTAGATGATACCCCCGATGCGGTGATCTTTACAGATCGTGTCTCTCTCGAGCCTGTACTGCGTATGCAGCATTTAATTACCGCCCCACAAGTAACGCTTCGATGACCCTAACTACGAACCTGAACAATGAGAGCAAAAGGTACGAAATCACCTGCGTTTAACCGGTTTTAAAAGCCCCCCACAGCTCCAGCAATAACCGTTAGAGACCTTCATTAGAAAATATCTAAGCGACAAACTTATTTCAATTCCCATTCTTCTCCCACATTTTTTCACTGCTTCGCCAAGCAGAAACAGATACCTCCTCCAGTACCACTCCCATACACATAGCAGTTCGCGCTTAGTACTCAGGTGAGGTAAACACGATTAAAAAATAAAAAAGAAAGAAATAAAGAAAAAAGAATCCAACACACGAGAACAAGAATAAACTGCGACGAACTGGCAAATGAACAAAATAAATTGAGACTCTCTGTGATAGTGCTGGCCCGGTGTGCCGTTAATGCTTCGACTTCGTTGAATAGGCTGGTACAGTGTCTCAAAGAAATTCGTGTAGGGGCTTGGAATAATTATTGAGGAATTTCAAGAACCCACACGGGATGGAATCTGTTAAGCGCAGCACCCAATCACCACAAGTTGCATCATCAAGATTTCTAGAAAATGCGGCGAATCCACTTTCAGTTTTATTGACCCCATCTATGGGATAAAGGTGACAACAGCATTCCAGGGATTTTCCTAAACTCGCACCAATGAAGACATAGTCCCTCGTTTTTGTGTGACATAATGCCAGTAACGAGTCTTTTTTTTTGTGTGTCTTGTTAGTTTCTTGACCCCATGTGGACATTGCATGCGACTAGATGTAACCCGCAGAGTTACATGCCAGTTCACCGTCACTTTCGTTGTTTTGACGCAGCATTTGCTTTCTCTTGGTGGTTCGGTTGACAACCTTATGCTTGTTAAGCGCCAATTACTGAGTGACACTGTGTGGTTAGTATGAATGAGTGATGGAGCTGGAAACAGACTTTTAAAAATTTTGCAGAATTTTTGAGTATGGAGATTGCGTGGCAGATGAAGCCAACGACCATACTGGGACCTTTCTAAAAATGCTACACAAAGACTTCATTTCTATTTGTAGCATCGCACAGAGTTCCACAGTAAGTGAGTCCATCCACAGTCCATCCTTTTTGTTGGTACCATGTTGACTCTTTCAGTCATTTCACATTCTGACAGTGCATCCGTCAGTCCTGATAGTTGAATAACTTCAACTGGAAAAGTAATAGAGCAGTCGAGTAACACATTTGTGAGTCTTTTTCGAAAACAAGATGACGGCAGAACTGTCAGCCAGTGTCATGACGGATTAGACATCTTGTGCCTCTTGTGACCCTCTATTCATAGGTAAAAACCTGTGCTCCTCTAAGCGTGGGCAGACCTTTGTTTTAAGTATAACTAGACTGTTCCAAGCTCAAGTTTTACCGAAGCATGGCCGGTAAAGCCGAAATTCCTGACATGAAGGACTCAAGGTATGCATTTCAAAGCCCTGTAAATCCTAGTACTCTTTTCTGGGCAAAATAATTGGGCTGTTAGGTTATGAAATTGGCTCAACAAGCTCCACGAATTCATAGCAAAATGTTGTGCTAAAGAAATCAAGTTCATGGATTAAGCTTAAGATTGTTCGAGCAGAGGAACATTTGACATGAAAAGGCATTCAAAAGCATACATATATGCAATACACCCTAATCAATGTAAGCCTTAGCACATGTCATCAGCTCTGCGTACGCTAATGGAGGAAACAATTTGGCGAGCTTGATGAGCTTCATATTCAAAGATGTGGATCGTATTGATTTTTGATTTTTGAAACGAAGCTCGTTGTTTTAAGTTGTCAAAAACCCAATGTTCTAGCAGAAGGCAGCAGCGTGGACATCATTTGGTTTGTATAGTAACAGACGGATGGTATTTACGTACCAAGCAGTGACTTTGCATGGTTGGGCAGCCAGATAAAGCAAAGTATTTTCAAATTCATAGTAATTTGGCAATCTCTCTGATGCCACACCATTTTTTGAATACGTTTTCGAGAGGTTTCAATCATTTACTATTCTAGAACAAAAATAAACAAGTATCTGGAAGTAAATAAGGTCCTACAGACAGGCTGTTCAAAATCAGTCCTAAATCGATTGTTTTTTTTTCCTTGAAAAGAGAGCAACCGGAGTCGAGAAAATGATCTTTAGTATCATTCTTAGACTCTTCGTTAGACTGGTTGTTGTGGACCACCTATAGTTTACAAATGATCTCAAAGAACGAAGCTTCTATCCTCTTATAAGACCGTTCAGGGCTTATGTTGAAATCAGTGGAGATAATATATCTGGCATAAGGCAAACGCGGCCTACCAGTTCGTTATATGATAGTAAATAGCACCCTCGTACAACACACTGTATACTTAACGTCACCATCTCCGAAATTTAACAAATTGAATAACAAATGGCATTCACGATTCAACCTCATTACGGAATCCGTCAGATACATAAGGCACAGAAAAACATAATCCCAAGTGACAATGGATAATTGACGAAATACTTAACATAATAGAGACGCGATCCACAAGCGATTCCACGTAATAAGATCACAAACTGGAGTTGGGAGCGACGAAGGGATTAGCTGCCAATGCATTGAAGATTTAGCAGCTTAAATGTCGATTCAAACTCTTGTGTAACTCGAAGAAGGCAGCAAAAGGAATTTATCGAATTTTGGTGACGAGATCTAATGACGATCAGTCTCAAAGAAATATCGTATGATGTAGCCGGTGTCTGGAGGGGTTTAAGAACCAGAACTTCGAAAGCATTGGTGGCTTGTCAGAGCCTGACTGACTGACGACATCTGGTAACAAATTCGGGCCAAAATAGGCCTAAAAGACCCGAAAAAAAGACAACTCAGTTAGTTGTCCGTGTTAGAAACTGCCAAGGGATCGAGAAAATTCTTGAACAGAAGATGTTTTATTACCATCACCACACGGAGTCTCGAACTCCGGCCTTATGCGCATACAAGAAAGCAGGCCTCTGGAGTAATAAAGACAAAAAGTTCGATGTGGGTCAAACAGCATCGGGAGTGGACCGCCAATGATTGTAAAAAGGTCATTGTTTCCATTGTGATGCCCATAGGGGAAAGATGTTCCTTGCCCATTGGTGGCCCTGTGATTACTCCTATCAGAGTAACAAGGGATTTCCTACAAAAAGAACTCCTTGTAACCACACTAGTGTCCAGGGAAGACCATCTACTGTTGGCCTCTCTACGCGACTTGATTCCTGCTTCTTGTTTCAGTGCGCAAGGTTGATTCTGAACGTCTTCTTGCCAGTTCGTCTGCCTTCTCATTTCCTGGTATTCCTTTGTGTCCGGGGACCCAGCACAGAGCAAACTTGTGCTGTGTTTCAGGAACCTTAAGCTCTTCACGACAGGAATATTGAATAAAACCGTAAATTCTTTGTCCCGGCCACGTTTATAATAGATTGGTTTGCGAGGTCAGCCAATAGTGCTTGCCACATGTATATAGGAATCATTCGTCTACTGATGTACACTGTCTCTGTAAAGTTTGTTTAGAAGTTACCAGAGGACAGGAGAGGACCTAGTAAAATGCTAACAAACAGAAACGACCCGCTGGATAACTACCTTCCAAGACACATGTACACGTTCATGAAGTTATGTAGGAAATACGTTTAGTAAAGCAAGGAATGTCATAAAGATTTATCAAAGAACCAGGTAGGCACTGAGCTACTAACACTAAACACAAGTTATCCAGAAGCAAAGACTACATTCCCATTAGCGATTTCCTTCGCTAGATCAAGACTTTAGATTGCAAACTAGTTTCTAAGCATGGACCAACTAGACAATGGCATGTCTTACAAGTGAATACGTCTGTCAATCAGTAAACAACACGTTAGCCTTCACCAAACCGTATGAGACACTGTACCAAACCACCGCTCGGCCGATGAGAAGAATGCACTCAAAAGAATGTGGAATTCCGCCCGCCGAACCCACGCCAGAATCACACCCGAAGAACAGCAATAAAATTAACTTTCAGTCGGCATACGAACGAATATTTACCCAAAAGGGGTTCTGAATATTTTCGTACATAAACCGAATTTATAAACTGAAATCGAATCTAGCTCACTTACAGGTGGAATGGGAATCGAAAACCGAAACTCAATCGCAATCGAAACGGATAGCAGGCCCCGTGCCGCAGCCACAACACAGCACACGTTCTCTAATAGCTGCGCGATCGTAGATTAAGGTATCCACTGTTGTGGTCAACGCCGTCGTTGTCTATGTTGAAACTTTAAACCAGTTTCCCCGGAGTATGCGTTCGCTGTAGCCTCCGGTGGTAATGTAGAAGTAGAATTCTGGTTATTCTTCATTTTTCCATTATTAGGTCACCTGAAGACAGCCAGGCCAGACCGCGCATCGCGCACCGCCCGGTCCCAAGTGCAGCAAAGGAAAGGAATACTCTTTTCATTTCTTTTTTTTTGCATTCGAGAGAGCGGATGCACTTGGGTTTGTGGAAATTTCTATGAAAGTAGGTGGAGGTGGTGCAATGTGCATTTTTTTTCTTGTCATGCTCACCTGAAATGTACGTCCTGTGTTGCGGCAGCGATGAGTAATCCTTTTGGTGATAATTTTTGAGCAGGAAATTCCGTTTAACACTCGGAAATGCAAGGTGCACGAGCAACGATAAGGAAAAGAAAAATTTACACTCACGGTTCACGAACGCGAAACGTCGACGACCTGCTGCGACGGCTGATAACAACAAAAAAACAAAACAAACTTTTGAGTGGCGATGCAGAGGCAGCTGTGGAATGTATTGTGCGACGAGAAATGTCAAATTGGATAGAAGTGTGGACTGAGAAAATGGATATCTTTTTAGCGATTCCAGTGACATCTGTGCATGAGATAAATATATTTGCATAAGAGAGTTGTACGTTATTTTTTGAATTTTGGTTGCATTTTGTGAGGTAACAGCTTGCACTTAAAGGCAGAAAATGGCTAAGAACGAACTGTGTGTATAAAGGCAGGTGGAGATGTTTGTCTTCTGTTCAGCTATATTCCATTATCTTTGTAATGAATTGGTTCAGTTTAGAGGGCAATCCCCAGTAAGCCTTGAGCCTAATGGAGTGTGTTATACACAAATACAGTTCCAGACCATAAACCTTTGACGCCTTTAGACAATTTGGTACAATGAAGCCCTAGTTTTTTCAAGCTTGGAAGTTGTTAAAACATTTGGAAAGTCTTCGATCACATTAGGTTCCATTGGTGTGAAATATGTTAAGCCCTCCACTCTATGTGGGCCTACAGTATGAAAATGTTTGTATTTTTGAACAGTACTTGCGATGGCTTAATGTCAGTCAGAAGTCGCACTGCAGCTCGAATTCTTTACGAAATCCAAAGAATCCTTACAAAACCTTCAACGTGGCTTGACTTTCTATCCCCTTGTAGAGTTTGCAAGATCAGATGAAAATGATCCCATCAGTTTCCTGGAGTATAACATTCGCCAGGGTTTACGGGTTCAATGGCGTTGGGTATGTCATTTGTTCTTGATAAATGGTTTAGAATGAAGTAGACTCTCTATCTCTACTCTCTAGACTTTACTATCCTTTTCTAAACCCAAGCAGGCTTTGCAATTTTCGTAAGAAAATTAAGAACTATGTTCCGAACTTTATCTAGTCATTAACAACAGTCATCTTAAAATGCATTTCTGAAATATTAGTAAAAAATTCTTGCTTGGGTTCTTGTCCTTGGGAGATGGAAATATCCTCCACTGCAGCTTAAATGATGAGGATTTCTGAATCTGACTGTACTTAGCACAATGTTTACCTGATCTACAGTGTCAAATCCAAACCAAACAAGCTTTGTGAAGTCAAAAACTCTAACTCTTTATATGCAATATATTTGGATCATATTTCCAGTCCGTTAAGTCAAAAGAGAACTCAACACACAGTTTTTACGATATGGGATTTCTCCTGATAACTGCTTAGAAAGCCTAAACGAAGTGGAGCTCAACATTATTCCTGGAGTGGAATCCGTCAAGTCGATAATTGATTCCATGATCATTTTTCAAAGCGTGATCATTTTACAAAGATCAACTATCACCTTAAAGGACTCCACTCCGGGGTCCAGATGATCTCCCTCCCAGTTTCTTACAAATGTGTGCTCTCTCTTTGCATGAGATCCCATGCTACAGTTTCGATCTACCTTTAAAACGAGGTACATATCTTCCAAATCAATTTTATCCGATAGATGTCAGTTCGTTAATTTCTGGTAAAATTCGTGTGTCACCTGGGGTCCTTCAAGGCAGTCACATCAGCCCTCTCTTATTTAATTTATTTGTCAATGATGTAGGGAGTGTTTGTCTAAGAGTGCTAGTTGATAAATTCTGTACCACATTTACCCCTGATTCTAAGCCACCAACCCGACAAAGAAATATTAATTACCGCAGAAGAAATAGCCTCCATGAGTGAAAGTGTAAATGAAGACCCAGAGCTATCGATTAGAAGTCGTTCGTAACAATTGGATCTTTGTCCGTCCAGTAAATAGAAAATTTTATGTATCGATGCTGGTTTACATTCATATAAGATCCGGCTGGTGCAGAATTTAAAGCCTCGAGATCACAGGATCATGGGGATCATGAGTACACTCGACTCCGAATATGAAGAACTATTTTTTCGAAAAATTTTGCTTACTGATGAAACTCATTTTTGGCCTCCTAGAACTTGTGATTTAACATCGCTGGACTTTTTTTTGTGGAATATGCTAAGTCCTTAGTATACTGAAGATCTAGAAGCCAGCTCTGAACAAGCTATAACAGAGATTAGACCGGGTATGCTCAAAATGTTACAAATCATTTGACTGAGAGCCGAAACAGCTGAGATGGCCATCTGCTTGAAATTATAATCAAACTCTCAGTCACCTAAACCAAATACTCTTTGGCAACATTTTTGCAGGAATGGAACACATCAATATTTGCTGATGATATTACAATGTTCATATCTGGCGATGACTATTAATCACTTTAACCTTTAAATGAGAAACTCATAGTTGTCTGTGGTGTTCAGAAAATCACCTCTCGCCTAACTTATGTTTAATGTAAGCAAATGCTATGTAATTACCATTTCACGCCGTGTCTCGCCCTTCATTTATAATTACTCATTTGGTAGTGAGGTTGTACCCCGTGTTGTCTTAATAAAAGATCTGGACGTATTGATAGATCTAATAAGTTATCGATCGACAAACATCATAAACAAGGCTAATCGATCTTAGCGAAGAATTAGGCGTTATGCCCATGAATTACTGACACCTATTTCTACATCAATCTTTCGTCCAATCCTTGTTGAAATAAGCCTCATTTATTTGTTGCCCTTATTACAATATGAACAATCAGAAGTGAATCTACTTACTTACTTCCTAGGTGGCGCTACAGTTCGGGGTGAACCTGGGCCTAAACCAACAAGCCTCCCCAGTTTGCCCGGTCCCTAGCTAACTGCCTCCAGCTGCGCACTCCAAGTAGATGGAGGTCCCCTTCTACTTGTGCGCGCTACCTAAGGCGAGTTATTCTACTGCGTTGTCCCTCCGGGTTTGATTCGAAGACTCTACGGGCCGGAGCATTGGTGTCCATTTGCTCTACATGTCCTAGCCATCTTAAACGACTGATGCACATGTCGCACGTCACAGTTCGTCTTTGATCTTTTTCTCGAAACGACTGAGGATCTCTTCATCCGCTTTAGACAGAGTCCATGCTTCAGCGCCATAAAGCAGAACTGGGATGATCAGGGTCTTATGAAGAGTTTCTTTAGTTCTTCTGGATAGGGCTCAGCTACTCAATTGCCTTCTTAGGCGATTGGTAAGAGTTATTCTTCACTTTATTTCTGCTGAGGTGTTGTTTTCAGAGGTTATAGCAGAGCCGAGATAGATGAAGTCGATTCGTCGATTGTGTGTCCAGATAAGATCTTAGAGATCTTAGCGAAGGAGACTGATACCCCTGTAATTGAGGCAATTGAGGGGGTCTACTTCCTTGTGGATCGGGCAAACGGTGCTGAGGTTCCAGTCATCAGGCATACACTCATCTGACGAAATCTTAGAAATGAGTTGGTGTATGCTCTCTATCAAGTCTTTTTCAGCTGCCTTAAACAGTTCGGCTGGTAAGCCGTCAGGCCCAACAGCCTTGTTAGATTTGAGTTTGAATATTGCTATGGACGGAAGTTTTGGCTGTCATCGTCTAGGTGGAATAGTTCATTCTGCCTGACAGCGGGATGTTAATCTTCGTCACCACAGAAGTCTGCAGAAGTAGTTTTTCCATATTGTCAGCACCGAATGTGACTCTACTACGAGGTTTCCATGTTCATCTCTACAGGCTTCTGTACGGGTCTTGTTGCCCTGACACGTTATTTTTACTTGTTGGTAAAACTTCCGTGCATTATTCCTGGAGTATAATCTCTCAATATCCTCGACCGCGCTTCTCATTCTCTTTCTTTTTTCTGGGGAGAAGCCAATGTTCTCCTGTCTCTTCTGCTAGTAGAGCTCACGAGCAGCCCTCGTGCTTCTTTGCAGAGCAGCTTTGTATGCCTCTTGTTTAGCTGCATGTACTTGCCGGGATTCGTCGTCAAAATATGGGTTTCTTGGTGGTGGTCGGTTGAAACCCAGCCCATCAGTTGCGGCACTTCTGATGGCATGTTGGCAGCGTTGCCACTGTTCGTCGGCACTTGATGCTGGCGGCATAAGGAGTCGGCAAAGGTGAATCGGATCATTCCTGAGATTTCCATTACGTTGTCGCTCATGGTCTGACATTTGTAACCTGTCAAACTGAATGTCATTCTCAAATAAAAACATCGAACATTCTTTTTGATAAATTTCTTTCTTTTTGTTTTTTATTGAAAAATTACCAAATAAAAATTAGAAATAAAACAAAACATGATATTAACATTAGTCATACGATGATAATAATATTTTGTTCTTGACTTTAAATTAAAAAAGGGAAAGTTAGATAAAAAACTTACAATTAAGTAATATTATTAACTTAAATCACAGATATCTATTTTACAATTTTTTTTCTTCTTGTTATTATATTTTTTGTTTTGTTTTAAAGATTTGATTATAGTTTTATTTATTTTGTTTATAGTTTAAACAAAAAGAAAAGTATAAGAAAAGAAATCTTTAAGTACATAATTCTAGTATGGCTATAAGTTCCCATCTCAGATACATAATATTAAGTTTTTGTCATTAAATGATGATTTAATAATTGTTAGTGTTATTTAATAACAGATTATGAACTAATTTTAGTTTAAAAGCAATTTTTATTTCATTTAGGAAAATACATTGTGCATACTTTGTGTAAAAATTAAGTACAATAACATTTTGTTTAAGTACAATAGTATCGAATGTCATGCTTTGATCAGTTGACGTTGCAAGGCGTGACAGCTGTCAAAATGATGATGAATGATATGACTTAAGCTAGATCTTTAGTGATATGTCTAAGAACAACGAATGGCTCGAACAGAAATGCATTATTTTGAACAAAATTGACTGTAAATGCATTTTAAAAAAAAACATTAACCATTCACCATTCATAAATGACAAAATCTATGAATGAGTCTGAATCCTTTTCTAACCTATAAAATTGAAAAAAAAAACCATTTTTCTTACTCTAAGCAGAAATTAATGAAACAAATAAATTGGACAATTCTCAGACATGAACCTCGGGGCAGTCTTCATCCTTGATCGAGGTGTAGTGTACCTTCTTAGAGACTGTATCGAATACGGGTGTTATCATGTATTTTATCCTGTCCCTGCTGACATAGATCAACGCCGCGACGAGGGCAATCAGAATCATACTCAGAACGATCAGTAAAAAGATCAGTGTCATCGTATGGCCGGTCATTGCTGACTTCGCCTTCGCACTGGCACACTTGCCATACTGGATCTTCATGATCGGTTCTGGTTTTATGCGATTCCGGTAGCACATGAGGTCTTCCTTCTTTCGAACTGTCACCGCTGTTTGTAGAATCCAATCATGCAATACACTGATCTTGCAATCGCAAACGAATGGATTTAGGTTGAAGTCTACGATGAGATTGGCCGTGCGATCGGGTCGTTCTTCTAGTTCATCCATCAGGATTAGATCCTTGGCCTTGACATACTCAAACTTATTGCGTTCCAGATCTAGGAAGCGAAGGTTTTTCAGGCACTTAACATCGAAATTGATCTCTTTGAGGTTGTTATCGCCGAGATGGATGTCCCGCAGGCTGGGAAGATCACAGAACACCTTGCGATCTTTGAAATGTGATATTTCATTCTGCTCCAGGTGCAGTTTCTCGAGTTTGACGAGGTTGCTGTTGACAAAGATGTCGTGCAGGTCTTCGCTCAGTCGGGGTGAGGTGTTATCATCGAAGGCATCGGTGAGATGTAGCGCCTCTAAGTTAATGAAGTTGGAGAAGACTCGTGGATGATGGTGGTTCATCTCATCGTCATCCCTGGATATACTTAGGTTGTTGTGGTTAAGTAAGAGACGCTGGACGTTCTGGACATGATGGTAGGACTTCCCTCGGATTTCTCTGATATGATTGTTGCTCATGTCGACGACTGTCAGTGAAGCGTAATCATTTATGGTTCCGAATACATTCCATGGTAGTTCAGGGATGTTATTCCCCGTAAAGATAAGAACTTCTACCTCGGCTGGCATGAACTCCAGCACGCTGGTATTGTGAAGACCGGCATCTATGCATTTCACAACATATCGAATGTCCTCTTCGTACTTTTCCTTTCCGCATGTGCACTCGTCAGGAAACTTTGGACCACACGTCCCCGCAAAGACTGTGGTGCTAACGAAAATGGTGCCCAAGAGGAGGGTAGCTATGGCGACTTGATTCATTTTATGGCCTGCAATGGGAGAAGAAAAAGTATGGATTAACTACTAATTATTTTCAACAAAGAGTCGAGAAAAGGATGCATTTCCCCGGACAGTGAGAGGAGAATAAAAAGCACAGACAAGTAAACAAGTGACAAAGTTAATTCCCGTGATTTATGAAATTAAGCTAATTGCCCCACAAAAGTCGTAACAGTTTCGAAACTCATTAAAAAAATGCTAAAAGTCGTGCAAAGGTGATTTGGAAAATATTTACTGAGAACTTTGGCATCGAATATCTTGCAAAAGAATCTTAATGGAAAGCAGACATTTTAATGGACACTTTGAGATCATAAAAATGTTGTTTTTTATTCTGTTGTCACTGTTCTTAATCATTGCAGTGGTTTTGAGATTTGAAGAAAAAATTCAGGAAAAAATAAAATAATCATTGGTGGGAAGCTTTAGAAGGGGAAGAGAGGTTAAGTGACAAGTTCGTCTGAACCATTTGGGGACCATTTAGGTGACAGGTCAAATGGGTGTGCCCTCAACCGGTAGATAGCTGCGGCTACCTTTCAAAAGAACCGTTCTAATGACGCTAACATAAAATCTGGAACACGGTGCTGCTTCTGCTTTGGACAACAATTTGAAATTCTCCGAAGAGTATGCATCGAGAATGACTAATCATTGCACTCAGTAACTTGAAAGAAACTGAAGCAGACACTGTAACCAAAATCAGTCGGCGTAGCTACTGATGGAATACCTAACAAGCATTAGCAGCGATAATCTTCTAGCCTTAGTGACTGACAGCGATGATTCGATTCAATAGGAGGACTTATTCGCTGTACGTCCTTGAATGGGTCTCTTTTAATGAAAAGAGGACTGTAACACCAATTTATTTTTGCTTTAGTTTTTGAATAATCCTTGGCTTGGGTTCGGGTTAGTCTAGCTGATACATCTGGATCTAGATAATCCGATATGTCGGCTAATTCTTAAGCACTCTTGAACAAATAGTTGACGGCGATTGAGCCGGACGTAGCACGGAATTCGATATCCTCGGGGCGATTGGTCTCATGATATTGAAAGGTTAACGACTTTTGAGAGTAAATATGAGAAACAAGGGTGGAATCATAAATGTCTAATGTTTGGAGACGGATTCGTCTGAATAGCAAACACAAGGGTGAGCAAAATTCTGGTGCCTGGAACATTACAGCATTTAATAAAACCTTGCACAGGCTTAACTCCTACAAAACCATGATTCACTCGTTGTTCAGAGTCAACAAATACATACTAAACTTTCATGATCCAAGGATCCAACGAATAATCCGTCCCTCTGTCCCTCTGTTCCACTATCTGTATTGCCCTCCAGTTTAGTGCCCCCAAGAATGGCAGTTAAGTTCTGTACTATACTAACCAACCTGCAAATGATACTTTCAAAGGTTACGGACAAGTTTTGGTCTCACTCCGAGCTCAAAGAACTAATCCGTCAGCCCTCGAAACGTTCATGGCTTTTGGTGGATGAAAGATCTTCGAGAAGACTGAGATAGACCCTGAAGTCTATACCTGAAGAGATGTATATCAGAGTTCAGGGTGGTGACGTCCCATGACCAATAGCAAGTTTAAGTTTGGTACTATATATCTTATCTACAATTTCCAATTTGGAGTCACACCTCCCCTCGAGGATAATCTGGCTTTAGTGTAAAATTCAAGTATGCCTTTTCCAAACACTTCGTTCTGCGTCATATGCATTATGTTTATGTCAACAGAGCCTCTTTGGAGCCATTCTCTGGTAGTTGATAGTACTTTGCATTGCTGCATGAAAAGAATCCAAATGTTTAAAATCAGGAATGTTATTCAATTTCAAAGTCTCATTGATACGTAGATGAGATTTATTCTCAAGAGTAATACTTGAAGCAAAGCTCTAGTGAAGTCGCAACTTGTTTAGGAAAAGGTTCAGTATACTTGGATCTAAAAACCCTCATAACTCCACTGAACACAGATGGATGACATTTAAGCCATAAAAATGACAAACCCCATCTTTCTTTACACAAGACAGTTGGAAATCCTACACCTCGTTTACATCTATTTTATAATGCATGACATGACAACATTTTTCCCATACAACACCCAATATGTGCACTGCATACATTACACTTTCTGGTCACGCTCATGAGTTCTGATCTCGTAATATCATCGCTAATAAACGCTTCTTCGCTTAAATTTCAATTCGAGACCGAGTCCACCACCAAACCCATTAAATTCTCAACTCAATACCCCCTTCGTTCTATTTATGAATGTTCCTGCCGTTTAAACTAAACTCGAAACATTCTTAAAAGCAAAAAAGCCAATCGTTTTGTAATCGATACCCACACGAGTTTACCAGTTAAAAAAAAATAACAAAAACCAACAACATAACCTCCCCGTTCATTGATTCCAATTGACATCCTATCCATCAGCCGACTAGACACTCCAAAAACCACAAAACTTGAATACGCCAGTATGATACTATTACACGTTTCCTAAGCTACAAAGCGATGTCAGCGATAACCTACTAAAAAACCAAAAAAAAAAATAAAGAACTTCACAAACAAAACCCCCTCACCACAGTTGGGAAAAGCGGTTTTTCATTTTCACCTGAAAATCAATTTATAAGCGGAAACTTCGAACTGAAAACACAAAAAACTAAAAAAAAAAAACGAAAGAAGTAGACAACAGAGAACACATTCCCATTTGTTTTATCTAGATCGATTGGTGACATATCTATACATCCACTTTAGATACGGATAAGGCTGGTTGACCCTAAAACTTAAAGCCTTCGAATTGGTTGTTCAAACTTGCAGTTACATGTTGTTAGCTTAAATTTTGAACTCAGATACGAATATTTTTAAGTGAAATACTTACTCGAGAACTCAAGGGAAAAGGCGGAGCTTGAGAAATGTACTTTTTTACCATACTTGATGAGGGCGGTGTTAAGATATGCTGAGGACAAGATATTTGGGATTTCCGACAACGATCTTGCTTGGAGAGAGACAAACCACTGCTGCACTCTCGAAAGGTCTTGGAAACGGACAAGATGCCAAAGAAACATGGTGGTGGACAGATGGAATTAAAGATGAAGCTTAATTCAAGTGCTCTGCTACTATTAGAGATAAAAAGCCTTGCCTTGAAGTGATGTATAGATATATGTAGATACTGCAAAGGTCTAGGGAATAAGAACTCCTTTCAAATTTAAGCAAAAAGTATGGACGGCCTTAATCGGGAGTTGTCTTATAGAAACCAGTCTGTTTAGGACCTTCGAAATAACAACTTGAAAAAGGATACAACTGTCTTTCTAATAGCCGCTCAGAGAAGAAGAAATACTCAAGAGATTCGTACATCACAGCTCATTAACAATGCTTTTCTGGAAGACGAACAAATTTTCCACATGTTGCGACAGTATTGTGAAAGACTTTTGAAACAGTTTACCCTTAACTTCTCAAAAGCTGCTTCTAGATATAAAGAAGTATCTGACCTTACTTTGAAGGAGTTAAATACGGTTAAAAAGGGAAAGTTATTGGACCTGACGAGTTTTGGAAAAAGAAGAGAGACTTCGGACGCAGATGGCCCATGATTCTCATTTCCCATCTAATCAGTCGAGACAAATCTACCTTCTTCCTACCTACGGGTTCTCTTCGGGTAAACTTACAACTGATGCGATCCAAAGTAAAGGGTTTTTGAATAATAATTGAGATATCGGGTAAAAATGTATTCTATGTTCCGATCATATGACCATTTTGAGTACGTTTGCAACCAACGATTCTTTTTAATCGTATGAGCAAGGTGACCATCCAATCGGATAAATTCTCGACTATACACTCTACCGAATTTCCCCTTGAATAGATTGTTTGACTAATTGCGTGGATGTGACTCCGTTCTATTGGAACCACATACCTTTAGTTATGTCAAGCTCATCAAATTCCGGTGAAACGTAGATTTTCAACGTGGCACGGTAGTACACTCCATTGACTGTAACATGGTGATCATTTTCATCGCCAAGGTAAACCTTCACTCAGACTTTAACATTGACAAATCATAAAAAAAGTTTAAGGGCCTAAATGGGTTGTGACATGGCGAAGATGGGAAATTTTAGTGATAACTTCTTCCTAATGGTACTAAGTACCTAAGCAATCGATGAGAGAAATACTTGCAAATACTTGTATCTGTAAATCATAGTCTTTTAGAACATTTCCTCAAAAACCAGTACCTATTTACATATACAGAATTTCTACCTGGTTTGGACACACACTCAGGCAGTTTTAGGTGTAATCTGCATCAGCAAAAGTAAGGAACAAGGAATACAAGCGCCATTCTCGAAGTGGTATAGTTTATACTGAAAGTTATTTTCACCAAAGTCAAAGATCTAGAACTGTTTGTTCGCTTGAAGAGGCACTGATCTGTATTTGGCTCAAAGGATCTACATATGGAAGAATCCTACTTTTTAATGTCATATCCAAAGGCCAATTAAATATTTGAGAAGCTTTCTCATGACAAGTTATACTTTCGGATGTTTGTCAGACCGTCGCGAGAGGCGAAAGACATTTTAGAAGTTGACGCACATATTTATTTATTTCGACGTATTTTCCTATAGGATTTCCTATAGGTTCCTCCAATGAAGCTGTATACATGACCAATGAAGAGTGGAAGGCAACTGTATTTGGACTTATATTTTGTTTGGAGCCTTACATTCCATGCTTCGTACTGCGACCTTCTCATCAGAACTAAGTTGTGATTGAAATGAGACCGGACCTATGCATTTTGGAGTTATACTTCCTCTGCCTTCAAAGAATTAAGTAAAAAATCTTGATATCCCGGATTTTCAGCAAAACCAATACTGGCCTCTTAGGCACAGCAACAACTACAAACGTCGACAGCAAAACATCGACGGTAGCACATGAAATATTCGAAAACAAGAAAATAGTAAAAAAAGGAATTAAAAAATACAAAACCTCGAGGTAACATGATTTCAGTATAGGCGTCGGGCGGCGCCGCTCTGTACGACTTTAGTGTCAGTTATACATACTACACGTCAGCCCGACTTTTGTTCATTTCGCTGATAGTTTTTCTCTGCCCAAACTGGCGGTAGCTCCAAAAAAAAAAAGAATACAAAATACAAAAAGCAAAGAGAAAAAAGAAAAAAGAAATCACTAGAACGACAACAAAAGCTAAAAGAAAATTCAATCTGTGAATGTGAAATTCATAATTCAGGATTCTTTTCTTCGTTTTGCTCTACGGTGGGTCGTACCTTATGTTTTCTTCCCCTTCGACATCATATTTGTCACCTGCAGATGGTGAGGATACGTAAATACACTTTCAGCTTTTACAGGCAAAGAATGGAAAGCAAATTCATGCCATGCTCCTGCTTTCATACGGAGTCACATAGTATAATGGAATGGTTATGGTATATTGTTATCCTATAGTGCACGTACGTATCTGTGAAATGGTATGCTCTCTGGATGCATGGGGTTATCCTTAACACTGGGGGATAATAAAATTCGAACGTAGTCATATCGTTGTCATCTTATTTCGAAACTCAATTAAAAAGGAATTTCTATTCAAAAACATTCAAGAATGGTGTGGGCTATGGAAGTTCTTTGAATTGTGAGGAATCTCTACTGCAGTTGCACTCAATGGATCGTTGGGGAAGGTATGGCAAGGATTTTTTTTATTGTCTTGCAGACTTTAGAAAGAAATAGTACACAAACCTGCCATCCTTTGGTCTACTTGAGGAAATACGTGAGGTCAGAGAACCCTCACAGATTTATATAAACATACAGTACATCGCCCTAGTTGTTAACAACGGAGCAGCCTTAAAATCCCGACCTCGCGATTGGAACAGAAAGATGCACATAAGACTGGTCAGCGAGATTTATAGAGAAAAGGACATCAACAAATGAACCGACATCTAATACGGGATCAATAAAGGTTCGTGAATCCGGGTAGAGGCTCTCAAACACGTGCTCAAGAAACTGCTTAAAGCGAATCCTGATTATTATCTTACACTTCGCTTGGTTCCGGACTGTGATGAACTGATCGACCTAGTGAATATCCGATACCAGCATAACCGATGTGATCCATGAGCACAGCGCCTACTTACCTAGCAGGGCCATGGTTATTGTCTATTCGATATTTCCTCCTAATATCTGACAAACACAGACTCCTTTCGATATCAGATAATTAGACAGGATTTAGGACTCTCAAGGAGGTTATTAAGTCTAAGCTTGTGTTGCAGTGCTCCAAAACTTAACCAGATTAATGGACATGATAGGGTAACTCTCTATTGGATACTGACAATGGTATGGCAAATCAGAGACAGAAGCTGAAAAGAAGCCTTCGGACAGTCCATGCTGTGGAATAGAAGTCAATATTGAGGCCTCTGCTAAAATCTTCACAGTCTGACGAAAGTTCAGATTCTTTTGACCATATCTTAAAAGTTCCCCCAATGGCGCGCTAAATGACTTTTAAGCTTCTGCAATAAATCTCAGGCACTGACTCATTGACAAAATGTCTGAAAATATCTGAAGAAGTACCAGCTGAGAATATACCGACCATAGAGTCCCATTTAGAGAAGGTGCTCGAGGGTGAAGCATTCTTATCAAGTCTAGCGTAAGACCTGGAGTAGAATACCTAGAGTAAAATATAGTACAAGGGGAACTCTAATGAAGAAATCAGCCTCAAGAAGGTACACAATTCCTTTTCTCATCACAATGGATAGGGGAGTATAGGTATAAGTTTCTATACATTGCGAAATAATTAATCACTGAGATGCATAAGAATGGACCTAAGTGGTTACCTTGAGGGAGTTCATTTTGAATGATGGCAGACATATGTACATATATGTAAGTAGAACTAATACTGGCTGCTTTCGGGTGGTAAAACCTGATAGAAAGTCAAAAAGATTGAGTTTAAGTTGAAGGCTCTAAATGATAGTATAGACAGTTGAATATAAAGACATGCAACTATTGCTGATTTCCCATGAAGCCATGAGCATACATGTATGTTAATGACATGTAGATAAGATAATTAAACTCACCTGGTGATTAATTGTACAAAACTTGTGTAGTTAAACTAACCGTCTGAACGGATAGTAGGTATAAGAAAACCAGTGTTGTCCTAAGAAATACAGTCGTAGCGCCCTCTACTGCCTTTGAGGGAAATAACTTGTATCTTTAAACAGCAACAAATTCTGTAAAAAGAAGAGAAAGACATACATTATTAAATTTTCAATGTATAATATCTTAAGTCAAAGTTTCATGAGTGAAGGTGAAGATTATTTAATTAGTTGAACCATTGGTTCAGGTAGGTTACAAAGTTTAAGGCTTAAGTACTTAGCTGGATTGATTGTCTTTTATGGGTACATCTGTAGATAAAGTGACTTGTTTTTGAAAAACCTATTAAGCAACAAGCATGTGGCTTGCGGGGAACTACATATAGTCAAGACAAAACCCAAAGCCGATTCGCCAAGCTGGTCAGGCCCTATGGTCTATGAAGTCAGGATTTTAAGCTTGTGGAACTATATACTCCTCTTGGTACAATATACTTTTTGGTGGCTGACAATGAAAATGGAACAACAGCAGCTTTGGCAAAAGTCATTGCTGTCAGTACTTACTCTCTGAGCACGTCTGGTGAAATTATTGGAGAAGATATTCCTCTAAAATTGAAATCCAGAAGACCAAAGTGATTGAGATATTGCGTAAGACACTGTTTACGTCTTACAAGCTGCTCTTTCCAACTTCGCATTTATAACCTTTTCAGCATCAAAAATGTCTACTTAAAGTAGGAACATAGTTTGAAGGGCTTTTGTGGCGGATGTTCGAGGTCATGTTCAAAATTAAACGAATATCATTATTCTAGATTTCCTTTCCTTTCAAAGCCAGATTACATTATGCCTATATTGTAGGTTAGTGCCAATTGAACTACTAAAGTGTATACCCAGTGCATTATCTACCTAGATTTGCAAAAGGAAGTTATACAGCCCGCTGTGGCTCTTTTAAACCTAAGTCACATAGAAATGGAGATAGCACGCCCCCTTGCGGTACACCGCGATGTGTTTCCTTTCTAGCACAATATGATCTTTTATTTGAACAAATAGTTTAGGTCCTGTACATTGTATAAACCTTTCAACATGATCATCAAAAACGTTGACATCTGCTTCGATATAAGTCAGCCCAAAAGATGATCTTGATCAGAAAGTGATGGTGGACCGTTTGTAGACTTAGATTGATGGATTCATTCTTCTTATTATTGATTTTGAACTGGGACCCACCACTGACTAAAAGGGTTTAAAATTGAAAACGTTTTTTAGAGATCTTACACAGGGGAACTCACGAAGAATTGGTGGAAAGAATATTATTTTTTTTGGAAAGAACTGAGTCTGTTCGTAGGTTAGTTAGTTCTAAACACATCTGGGCGGCATTTAGAATATGAGCAAGATAGGATGGCTTCCAAAATGCAAAGTCATGCAAGTCTTTACATTTTGTTGAGGTCCCCAATAGACTAGTATTTCTGTGACTTTCTTCTAGATGTTTTCGACGACAGAGCTTACAGTCGTACGTAGTTAACATCTCAGTGCTAGTGGTTTGAACTTGACCAGTTTTAAGCTCAGGCGAAGAGGCTTAGATCTTATTTTCTTGAGCCGATGAGTACTACTTGTACGTGATTAGTATACACTTGGTTCGATACTCATGCTTATGAATGTATCAAGGGGTCAGGCTTCAAAGTAAGATCGATCTTACTTGACCTTATCGTCTCCTCCTTTAAGTGTGCGTTCTTAGGAAGGTTTGAGTCCCCGCTGATAGTGTGTTCAGTAAATCGTATTTGTACAACTAAGTTATCAAAAGTTTTTTGCTTTGTTCGGGTCAAATACCTTACAGTTTAACTTTAAGATTACAAGCTACCAATACTTGCTCGACTTGTGACACTCTTGACCACGAGTACGGGTTATTACAGACTCTCCACCCACTGCAACTACCTTGACTAGAGTTCTTCTTTGGAGAAGCCGTAATTTCTACACCGAACCTTAGGATATGTAATTAGCTTCTCCATATTCAGTTCTGTCAAGGACTGGAAGGGGTACGTTCTAAACGTGTATCTTTCATACTTCATTCCATTCAACTTGCAACTTATAACAACTGAGTTAGAGTGTTAGAAGTTTCCCTAACCCCAGTGTCTACCCACCCAAGTATGTACATCAACAATGACAGTCACTTACGAGTTATATTTGCTCTTAAAACAAAAAACGAACAAATAACGAACAAGAAACCAACTAGCGACAGACACAGAGGTGAAAAGAAAAACGTATATTGTAGGCGAAGAAGAAAACACGTAGTTCACATAAATAATTAAATAAGTGGAGTAGAGTATCTAACAAGTGCTGCATGATGTACGTATCTATCCTTTGCCGTTTCATTATTTCTACTTTTTTTTTCGTTTCTTCTTTCAATTCCAGTATTTCGCTTATCTCTGTTAATTGTATCTCGCACTACAATGAACAAACATACACACAAACAGAACTCTTAGATACTCGTACTTGACTCCCTCGCTTCGAATATAAGAACACGAACACGAGCAGCTAGACATGGGTGGCGGAGAAGACGATTTTTATTGTGTTTTGTGTTTTTCTTTTTTCGAAAACAAATATTATCTCAACATCAACGCAGAGATAACCAAATTAAAGAGAAATGTACTACATGCGCGCCCACAATTGCAAAGGCACAGCGATACACAGCACGTACTACGTGTATCATCCTTGTCAATCCTTAAGATGGTTTTGAAAAGAAAACCAGTCAATTTGTATTCTCTGTTCTCCTTCTTTTGTTGAAGAACAAAACCTCAAAGCTTGTACAAGGATATCTCATGATTTTCGCACTTTCGCAATTAAATTATGAAAACTTAGCCAAAGATTTTGCGCGATGGATTCCCGCCACGAACAGGATGTATCTTTTCATAGAAATGAACACGATCATAACTTTGTAATGGGCTTGTTAAAGAGTATATGTTCCTTAAGGATGAAACAATGGGGGGGGAGCAAGAAAAAAGAAAGAAAACAATTTCAAGAATTGAATAAGAACGCCGAGTGATGGAGGTGCTGGAGTAAGCCCCAAAGGAGAGGTTAAGTGATTTTTAATTAATTGGAGTAGAAAATTTGCAGAGTGGAGGTAGTGGGTGATTTAATCGTACTGAGTCCTTGTCAGTGGGTGTAGGTGTGTGTGCTGTTTGATGTCCTCCGTAGTGGAAAGTGGGAAATTGAATTGAAAAAGATGACAGAATTAAGAATTTAGAATTGTGGCATGCGCTCTTAATTAGGAGAAAAAGTACGACTGGGATTGAGATAAAGCATTCCAATTAGAAGACGGTAATGGGTTTGATACATCCTTTGAATGGCGGCTGTTGGGTGTGGTATTTTCGGTTACTCTTTAGATTTGGACGGTGTAACCTTGGGTATGTTACATTCCATTCAACCGCTCTCTTGAGGCTGCTCGTCAAGATGTTATTCGAATCGTGACCTACCATGTGGAGGGTTGGCGTAAGGAGATCAAGTAGTCCGGATATCAATGGCGACTCTTGACTGCAAGAAGTCGAATCGATGTGGTGAGGTAGGTAAGTGGTGAGCACTTAAGTTTAAGGGGTTTTTTCACTTTTTTAGGAAATAGCTGGCAAACTGATGCAGATGGGACTACTCTTCAGCTCAAGGTGCCAAACCTAAAAGGGTGTATACTTTCCAGAGGGGGAAAGGTAGAAAAACCAAAGTAGTGACAAATAACTTTATACCATGTATAGACTGTAAGGTAGTAGGACATGTACGAGAGCATACTTCTGATTTTCACCTGGCATGACAGACACTGTTGATTTCATGCTGTTGTAAGCTCTTGGAAAGTAGCAGATACTACCATGAGCAAACGTATGAACATCCAAAGTACCTTTAAAACCCTAAACTGGAAAAAACATCTTGCTACTTCCAGAAGAAATTAGTAGAACCCTTCCGACGATATACTTTAAAAACCAGATGGCATTCCACAAGGGAAGGTACTATGCTCACTGCTGTTCAAAATTTTGTACAACGACTTTCTTAGACGTCAGTGTGTTCTGATCAAGGTACTCAAATTTCTGGGCACAAGGATTACAGGGTTGGTCTACTACAAGTAAAAAACAACACTAGGGGGTGAGTAAGAAGTTTGAAAGCCAGCAGAACAGCATCGATCCACAGGCAAGGATGATGGCGGAAATTGGCATTAAAGGAGGGGATTGCGCCTCAAAAATCATGTGGAACATGTCCTGAACTATTGTTTGAATGGTGCTTGCTAGCTTAATCCCAGATTGCATGAGTATGCCAATGATGAAATCGCCAAATAGTTGCGGGCGCTGCCTCGCCCAGGGATCAGGAGGTTGTGGCCGATAATAATCTCCATGAGGAGCAGTAGGTTGGGTCTGTTAAGTGCTAGGATTATTTGTTTCTATTTAGAGTTTCGCGAGACATCACAAGAGGAGAGCGAGCTCTATCTAGTCTCGCGAAGGCATGTTCTATAGAAGTAACGACACCTTTCCTGCTAAGTTCCTGCTAAAGGAGTGAAACATTGCAGTTTGCTGTAAATGCAGTGACTTCTTCACGTCATGGTGTCATAGGCTTGGATTTGACGACTGTGGATGAGGTGGTTTCCATAGCCGCTTGCCTGTTGATGTATTTATATGTCGATCGTCTTTCTTGAGTGCATTTTCGTGGCCCAAGTGTGGCTTTCTATTTGCGGTGACCTATGTCGCCCTGTTTTCAAAAGTTGGATTGTTTTTACCTTCACACGCAGATCCAATGGGATCAGTGGGATCAGTATGCTTTCAAGAGTTGCAGTCGACGTGGTTTCGATCGCACCGGTGGCCTCATTCAATGGAATACAGAATGATTACAGCTCTTCACAGGAGAGTGCAAAGACCTTTGCACTAAAATACAGAAAAAAAGTGAAACTGACAGAATTTTTGGATGGGATAGCTGCCGCACCTACTTAACAGTATAATGCTTCAACAAATATACCACGATTTTGTGTAGGCTTTCATAACCGTGTCTAAAATTAGGACTTGATTCTGCACCAAAAGTTCAATGGCTACTTCCGCAATTCCAACTCACCCCCAGTCAGGAAAACAATCTCAAAACAACCCTTCCGTCCTAAAAAGTAATTCCACTGCTCCCCGAAAAATGATGTTCATTAAAATTCCATCAAATTCATGTGTGGCGATGGCGACAGAAGTGAAAAGACATTTTAATTGCACGCAAAGACACCGCCTTCACAAACGCCCCACAACGGCACACTGGTGCTGTGCTATCTCTTCTCAACAACATTAACCTTAAACGAAACACTTTCCACCGGAAATTCCAAATTACTATATCTGCACACACTCCGAACCCTCGCCATCCCCAGAAGCACATTCACTTAAGCTTTTTTCTCGGAACTCCAAGGGGACGAGATGAAAAAATAATAATCAAAGGACCTTTGATGGCGCACAGCCCCTGTGTGAGCGCCCCAAAGAATTTTCTATGAATTTCATTTGCAGAAGCAGTCCTCTGGCCAGGACGCTCTCTATACCTACGCCTTCATACAAAAATCATTATAATTATGGTAAACACCACCCGAATACTATTTCACTTGGAGAGTGTTAAAAGTGACACACACGGCAGGCAGCAGATGTGAGCGCGTCAAGTGACAGCGCCCGACAGTAGACAGTATAAAGTTGTTGCTCTGTCATGTCAAAAAAGGTTAAACACGTCAAAGGCAGTTAAGCTGAATCATCATCCCATTCCGGTTGTACGAGTACAGCCTTGCCAGAGATACACATCTACTGTGTATAGATACTTTCCGTCCTCGTTGGTTAGGTACATTCGTAATGGCGCGCTGGCAGAAATTGAGTCGTTTAATTATAAACGACTCACTGGGTTTAAGGTGGCGGCGACGGCAGCGGCTGAGGCAGTAGGTAACTAGTCCGGTGTCACGAATAAATCAAACCGAAGCTGGGGCTGGTGTCAACCCGCCGCCGGCGGAGGAGGTACAGAACAGATAGACACAGTTGAAGGAAGGAAGAGGAAGCTCTTGGCAAATGCTATACAAATGAGCGCGAGGGCATAAGGTGCCTTCGAGAACATTGTTCCTGGCATGTACCTACCAACCAAGTCACCACTGCACCGCAGCAGATGCATGCTCGGTATGGTGCTGGTAAAGTGCCTTTGTCGCATTAAGGGCACACAATTCGTGTGCACTTTGTCTTTGGTTTTGAACTGTTTTTTTCTACTTTTTTTTTTTGTTGGTTTTTTGCGGCTCATTAGTTCGGTGGCACACTCGTGTGCCATGTTATCTGGTGCGCCTTGGCTGTCGTCTACTTGGCACTGGCATCCACACACCCGAGGAGACTGGGTTGAAACCTTTTGACTTTGGAAAGAGTGTTTTTTAGGTTAGGTTCGGTTAGGTTAGGTTAGTTATCTTCTTTAATTGGAATGGATAGAGGTTGAGGGGAAACGACTGTGCGTGCATATGCATAGGCATGCAATTAGGCACTTCATGTGTGCGAATTGTGTTCCGGATTAATGATGCTGTGACTGGGTGGGGTTAGTAGGGTGCAGGCTTCAGGCTTTGGTGGTTGGAAACACAGAATGGCATAATGGTTATGTCGGCTATTAACGGAAATATAATGGATGCGCATTTGACTGCAAGAGAAAGTTGTACGAGGATTATATTAAAGTGAAACCAATGTGCGCTGGAATTTAAATATTTCATGTGGAATGAATACCCGCCTGAATCCGGGTTGAAAATTGAGAAACACACAATCAATAAGGATGTCCTGTGTCTTGGACTGCTGTTAATTAATCATATTACAACCAGAAACTCCCCAACAAAGTCGAAGGTCCTTTTAAACCTACATATCTCAAAGAAATAGAAAACCAGGAGTAGACTACAAGTTTTATCCTTAAGAAGCACATTGGTTGAACAGGTTATAGTGGGCTTCTATTGTCAACAAAGCTACAAAGCTGGCTCCACGTAGGTTCCAAGAACAACCCAATCTTGCGTTGGGCTCGATAACCTAGTTCCAATATACTGATTTAAAAGAAGGAGCATCTGCAGTGAGCTCATGGAATTCACAGGATTATCGTACAGGAAAGTGCATTTTCCCCACTTGAATTCTGGACATTTGATAACATTGTACTTCTCAAGCTCAACTATAGCAGCAAACACTCATTGGCTCAGATGAAGACTGACCCGACTTGGCACCTCCTGTTTGCCATTCTAATGGCTGCGGTAGCTTATTGGAATTTTTTCGATTTAGTAGGTGCTTATGGTTCCAGTCTATAGTCAGGAAGGTTGTCGTCTACACCCTGAATGGAGTGTCCCTGGAGCCTGATATACAGCACAGATATACTTCGCACTTAGCAGAGATTTTGCTAAGAGATCCCTGTCATTGGTTTACCAACTTGGATTGAGTTGTTTTGGATTCTAAGGTTCCACTCTATCGATTTAATCGAAAGCCAGATCGCGGCTTCACGGACGGCTGTGACTTCTACTTGAAATACACTACAGTGCTCCGGCAGTCGTATGGTGATCCAAATATTGAATGCACTGACGTAAAACCCCTCACTTGTTTCAGACGCTATATTGGTAGATCTCTGTCGCAAATATGTTTGAAATGATTGTCCATTCCCAAGCACTTCGGCTAGAAATCTTCATTTTGACGCTAAAGTTCAGAAAGAGGACAATGCAGTCCGAATTCCTAAGAATAGTGTTGTGGTCGTTTAGGATGCTTGCGTGGCCCATATCTCCAAGAGTTGCAGGGATTTCGTAAGAGTTAATGCTGCTTTAGTGCCTATCAGCTTCTGATAGATATCAACGGGAAGAAGATGGTGAAGCTATAGGGTATCCGTAATACAGAGGCGGGATTCACCCACACTCTATAGGAAATAGCGATGAAATTCGTGCTTTAAGGACCTGATTGGGCTCCCCAATGCCATCTGTACCATAAATCAAAACGACACATCGGAACTTCTTCTAATCGCTAAAGTTATTTTCCTTAACGCCTGGCACAAACTTCATGCGATAAGAGGTTAATAAACGATGTCCTTCGCACCCATACGAGGGACAAAACAAAAAAAAAAAACAACAACATCGCCATCACCATCAAATGTCTCCCCAGTTTGGTATTTCAAATGCCATCACGCCATCGGCAATTTCCTGCGTTGTCTATGTCAACCATTCAAACAGGATATACTGCATACGCCTGCACATTTTTTTTTCGACAGCCTTTCTGTATGTTTTCGCCCTACACACCTCGTTTCCAACAGCCTTCGGATAACGCCAAAGCGTTTCTGCTATTGTTTCGCATGCTGCAAGGCTTCAAACCGCCCCTCCGCAATATTCATCCGTGCATAAGCACGGATATTGTATCCCGTCTATTCCTCAACACGACTGTAGCGAAAAAATGCAAAAAAAAAAAATGGAAATTCCCTTCCTGGTTTGGCAAGCCGCGATGTGCATGTTCCGCTGATGATTAAAATTCATTCCCCCAACACATCCAGAGCAGAGGGAGGCTATTCCCGATGCCAATATGATATCTTCACATGACAGTTGCGCTGGCATCCGTTGCAACGTTGCAACGTTGACGACACGGCACACCTCGTTCGCGTTACTACCTCCGCCATGGTACATAGGTGCAATGCAACCCTTCCCCGAACACTATCAATGGATTGGCGGCGGCGGCGGTGGCGCAACAGTCAGATCCCAGCAAATCCTCCCGGTTAGCTTCCAATTAAAAATCGATTAAATCACACTCAATGAATTTTCGCCGACTACTGTGCCGGCAATGATGATAAATGGTTAAGAGATCCACGAGGACTTGGTGAGCAGCGCCACTTGGAAGCAATGGCATTAGTGGCAACGAAATTTTCCAGAATCTTAATTGAGTTTTTGTGGGTGCCAGGGGTGGCTTTGTTTGTTTGAAATTTTTGGGCGCACAGCTCTGGCAGGCGGATAGTGTCATCCAATTAAATATTTTGACACCAGAAGTGGGAACGGAGGAGGAGAGTCGCCGGGAAGAAATTAAGGCGACAATTAGTCGCGTTGAATAGTTAAAATTTTTGGGGACACAGTCTCTGCGCTTCTGGCATGAATATGCAAAGTCTTGTGGATTCTATTGAATTTGCAATTTTTTTTTGTGTTGTTATTGTGGTGGGCGGGGGGCATGGTCGTATGTGGGTGTAGGGTAGACACTTTGGTGATAAATAGATTCACAGTGATTAGGGTTGACCATGTTTTGATGACAGGGCGGTGATTGGGGTTTCTATCAGTTTGTTTTTGTTGTTTTTTTTTCTCGTGTGTTTGTGTATTGTCGTTGAAAGTGATTGATTGCGGAGGCTGTTGTGTGTGTGGGAGTGGCCGGCGACCCATTATTTGGGACAATGACTTGCGAGTAATTAGTGAAACGTATGTAGAATTGTACAGATACATAATTTGATCCTTGACAGGAGGAGTTATGTGCGGAGCAATTGCTTTAGCAGAGATTAGAGGTTTGCTGGTGGGGACGTGTAATTTGCTGAGTGGAATACTTATTTATGGGCATGGTCCGGAAGGAGGAATATTATTAATTAATCTCTATGCCTTCTGGGTTTTGTATGGCTTTGTAAGTAGTTTTACTTTGTGTAGGCAAAAACAGCCGTTCAAGTGCAGGCTCGAATGAGCTTTGTGCTTCACTATCGATTGTACACGAATAGGGAGGTTTGGGGCGACGAGGTAACATCCACATTCCGGGTCACTTTCGTACGAGAAATTCTTCGAGTGATAGCCAGAGAAGGTCGACAGGTTAAAAGATTGTCTTTTTCTTTTGCCGAACAAGACTATAATGACGGCTTGTCCAAGCTGAACTTAGTTGTTGTCAAGCTTAAAGTTCAATGTGTGGGAATACACCACAAGGTGGAGAAGTATTTCAACAAAAAGGGCTCATTCAAGACCATGAGCAGAAGGTCTCCTTGACGAATCTTCAAGAAAAAGGAAGAGCAGAGTATGCAGAACTTTCTTTATAACTGGTGGAGGCCATCTGGGCCTATGGAATCGATGAGGTTTCGCTAAGATACTGTGGCCAGTGGGACAGGAAACTGCGTATCACCAAATGTTTTTCGTCCTGGAGAAGAACATAAAAACAAAACTAATTTTGTCGACATGAAGCGCTTAGGCATTTAATTGGCGCCCTTCTAGGGCATCATGTGGTTGGTTGAAAAAAGGGATTACTCACTTTCTGTGTCAATGAAGTGAGTCCTCGAACAATGTTTGCTGTTGCTTACTTCTTGAACTTAATTGCAGACCAGGTTCCAAAGATGGACCTAAAATATTTTGAGCTATGTTAACAGCACAGTTGGGTTGCAAGAAGCCTTCAGTCTGAGGAGCAACTTATAGTCTATCTCGTCGTAGTTTTCGACAACCTAAATGAGAGTAAGAAAATGGAAGACAACCCTCCAGATTCATCCCACTTTCTATCAAGAAATTTTTATTTGTCATTTGCCATTAAAATCTCTGCCCAGCTTTCAGATATTACAGACCAAGTCCTTCAATATACAAAAGATTGTTGGAAGTCCTTCAACCAATAGCGGTCTTCAAGTATACGCATTGATGTGTTATGTCGAAGAAACATTATTAAATCGGATCCCGGGTAAGCGTTATAGGTTAGAAAAGTTTGGGTAACGAAATCTGGTAGGATATTGGTTGGTTCATCCAGGTCATCAGCAAGGATGGTTTTCTAAACGAACCAAGAAACCTGGAGTAAGGCTAGATGGATAAGAGAGTGCAGTGCTCGCTCATGGCGTCGTCAAAGATTATACATCCATTTGGTGTGACCAATAAGAGGATCTCACACTCAATTAAATATATTACCAGCCACTCTCGTATTCTTTTTGAGAAATTGACTAAGGAAGGGCTGCAATGCTGCTGAGTCCCGCAGCTTGTCCTCCCAAAACTGATGGAAGCTGCTGACTATTTAAGGTTACGCACCAAAAAGTCAGCAACCATTTCTTTGAGACAAAAGTCGGGTTGTTAGCCATCTCAATGGCAAGTCACTAACATACAAGTTTAGTTTTCTTTGCTTAAAGTCTTACCGAGCTGGCATCGTTCTTCTCTTAAGGGCCAGCTTTATACTTTTCGGTTTATGCATATTTGATGGAATTCCGCGTTGAACCAGGCGTTTGGTATTTTTGGTCGCGTAATATTCAGCATAGTATCATATACTCACGTTACCGATAAATTTTGAGGTACGGGTTCCAGAGATATTGTGGCCGTCGGTCGCCTATTGCCTAGGCTGTGCTTGAATTGCAATTTCAATAACAAGCCTTATCGGATATTTATTACACTCAACGCGCTCCAGTTATTGCGAAATAACCTCGTTCTCGTCGAGTCATTCTATTCAACTCATCTATTGACCAAATACACACCACCTAGGATCCAGCAAGTCATACAAACATATGAAACTATGTATACACATGTTGCCGAGTAACCAATTCATTCCCAAACAAACAGAACTGCCAAGAATGTTGGCCGCGGCTGTATTGCATATCCCACTCAGGAGCTCCTAAATATCAAACCCGTATCCGAATCCGGTGCCGCACCATAAGTTACCCATAATCCCGAACTCCACTCGACTAGTGATTCAAAATTCAACTATCACTCTGCCAAGGTCTGTGCTAAACCCAATTTCAAAAATAAACAAAATATCTCTCTGCCTATCGGCTGCCTATAAATAAACAAAATCCATGCGTTGTTGTATTTGTATCTGAATCTGAATCCAAGCATACACACACATCCCCATCCCGAAGCATACACAACCAGCCCCAGACACACGAAATTGATTGACTTATTGGTGATTTCTGTTTTGGAGCTTCATTTCCATACATTTATGCATGGCCAGGGTGCTTCTGCGTCTGCATGACGAAATATGAGAACGAAGTTGGAATAATAATTCCAAGAAAGAGCCGACACCACTTCCATCTGCTTCCTCTTTTGATGGCTGCCCCCTCCACCGACCCATCCATTTTGTTTGACAAAGCAGTTTTTCTTATGTCAAAGCCGATCTCAGCCATCTTTGAATACATGTGTATGTACTTACAGCGCCCCCTGCCGTCTCGAAAGCAGCCTGCTTCTGTCAGCTATGTATTTATTTTGATCTCGATGGCGACAGTTCACAAAAATGCACAACGGATATGACGTTTACCTCTGCCGCCAGAAGCTATTGAAATTGATTTCATAATCGTGCCTTATCAGATTTTATATTTATTTATTGCTACGATGCGATGTGCGCCATATTTTTGCTAGCACATTGCACAGAGGACGAACAGAAGCATGTGTCAGAATGACAAAATACCAATTGACAGGGCGCACTGTCTTCTCGCATTTAAATTGAAAAATGTAAATGAACGATGAAGTTTTACGGTTCCGTGTGACTAGCATATCTACTTCAAGATTAAATAATTCAAAATGATTAATGGCGTGCTTGTGCACGTATACATACCTCCGCAAAGAATCTAGAGTCTAGACGCGAAAGGTAAATACACACAAAGTCACAGAGCTTGTGCCCTTAAGGGCTGCTGCGGTAGCTACTATTGAAACGTAGATGTACATAATGGGATTCCATTTGAGGTGTACCGTGTACACAACGTGCTACTCCGAGCACAAAATGAGACATTTGAATTTAAATTAAATTTATACACTGTAATTGCGCAAAAACAAAAAATAAAGCAACAGAGGGCGTACGTGTCGGGGGCTTAAAGTGGCGCCCCCTATTAAGGTTCGGGCTAATAAATTCCATGTTTCGTAAATTTATGAATCTACTTTGAGTGAAGTTTTGTTATTTCCGTGGGTGTGTGTATGGGTGTGTGTATGGATGAGGAAGGATAACAAAATTTAATTCAACATTGATAAGCCGTTTACAGCGTGCGAGGATAATAAACACCGAGAGTGAACCCACCTTCGAACCCACCACGGTTGGAATATCCTTTCAGCTGCAACATTAATTCAGCAATTTTGTTTGCCGCCATAGGAGGAGGTATACCGGCGTTTTTTTTCGTTCTACCTTTTCGGCCAGGATAAAGGATGAGCCGCACACACATAGTCATACACACTCACAGAAACGAGGTTTCGAAAACGTTTTTGAAGGAGGTAATGAAGAGATTTAATGGTGACATGAATTTAATAAATCATTCGGTTGTGGCTTGAATGCTTCTGTATCGCTTTGGATTTGGAGTGTTGAAAAGGATCCTCTGGTCTGGGGAGCAGTGGGGTTGTGATTTATCGTATTTTTGTTGGGGTTTTGTTCTGTCATAAAATGGAAGCCATTATGCATGGAACATTTGAGATTGCCATTGAGTAGAGAAGGTTTAGAGTGCTGGTTTGGGTGGTTTGGGGGTGTGTTTTTAATGAGCTTCTATATTTAATTGAATAGAACGAACATGTGTATATGGGGAGGATTTGGGAGGCTGGACAAAAGGGTTCTATTCTGGTTTTTGTTGCAAAACCCTCTTCGTTGTGAAGGCTTGTCCTAAATTTGTTTCTGAATTGAAAGTTAGCATTTGCTTCTGTGTTGTGCGTTGTCAAAGTAGGATTGGAGTAATGAGGATGAAAACATAATTGCCTCACGGATAATGACTTCGTTTTTGAATCAGAGTGAATGGGAATCCGTGAGTGATTTGAATATTTAACTACAAGCACGTTCTGCAGGCAACGTAATTACCTTTTGAAACCATTTCGAGTACTGAATGATTTCTAAACTTTGTCGCCTTGGGAATTTGGGATGCCAGTTACTTTTTAAGGGATAGTGGAGGGGGTATCCTGGTCGGTCTCTTAGGAAAAAATAAAACCCCTGTCTTACTCATGCCAACGTTCAGGTATTGGCGGCAACTGTCAGATTTGTTTTTATATTTGCGAAGCAAACAAACATGGAAGGACCTTACTGCTTAAAGTCATGTTCGAAGGACCATTTTTTGTTTTTGAGGGACAGTTTTATTCTCGAAGGTTTGTCAAGCGCTGGCAAGAGGTGGGATTGTCTGGGATTCGAATCTGAAATCTCCAGTTCAATAGCGAGATGGACTAGTCACAGTGAATATCAGATAAGTTGTGATCAATGACAATATTTATGGAGTCAAGAGGCAAGGACTGGGTTAGTGCACGCACATTTTCTGAGGACCTGAGTGTCCACTTCTGTTTTAGTCTTCCGTGGCCTTTCAGACTTATTCAAAAAGCGTTCAGCTTTAGTAAGAGTTTATAAGTCACGAGGCATGAGCAGTTCTGCCATTTCGACAGGACCCGACGGGTCCTACCAAGCTCATCAACCTTGATTTTCTGTAATATCGCTACAATACACTGGGAGATGGAAAAAATTAATGAAATAAACGCTCAGACAGAGCTGGTCGGAGAAGACACCACGACCCGCTTTCTCATCAGTCGTAGAGTCGTCTGTGTAGAAGTGGTCAGAAATGCTGATATGGAAGTTTCGATCAAATGAAAGTATCGGCGGGATATAGTCGGTATCTTCCAACATAATATCGTGGAGATCAATGATCGAAAGGTGAACCTTTTGATAGTTAGACTGTGAGGCTTTGAGTCCAGAAATGCGATGGTAAATTTCTCGATCATCAGTGGTTGTTCAATGATGTTCACTGTGGGGTAGCCTTTCCACGGTTTTCAATAGGTTTTTGAATAATTTGCTGTGGCCATAATTAAATCACAGCTCAAGTCTGTTACCATCCCTACTCGCGAGTCAAATTTATTAGGCGAAATGTTAGTCCTTACTAACATATCTTCTGCTTCCTTAAATTTATTCCTTAAATTTATCTCCGTCCTGTACAACCAAAAACCTAATTTATCCCATAACTAGGAGTGGCTATTTGAAAATGAATCCCATTTCCTTAAAATTGCAACCGGAAATGCTCCCGGATATTTTGCAGACAGTGTGCACTTTCATTTTGATGTTTATACCAAATGTCTGCCAAAACAAGCCAAAAGCGATAAACTTAAACTCCATAATTGTGCTCTTCCTCCAGGCCTAACACTATTCCCTTACTCCATGTATTCGTAGACGAGATATAAATTGCAAAGTACCCTCTTCCAACATTGCAGTAACAAGTGCTTGATGTTATTACCAAAAATCTCCCTCAACTCAGTGCACCCAGACAACAAAAGCGAAAGTGCATTAAACTGAATCAACCCCATCAGAGTCCATGTGAGTTTCGAAAAACCAAGTTAGTTATGTGTACTCTATTTGCCCAGAGCGAGAGTAATAGACGATGTGCAACTGACAAGTCATGAAATTTTAATTAAAATCCTCTGTGGAACTTTTAAAGTCAATTATGACTTGCAGCAGGACTAACTTCCTGTTGAAACCTTTAAATTTTCTAATTAAAAACCATATCACTACTCTGAGTGTCGGTGCAAATCCATTAGCGAACATTTTTCACATAGTTTGACAAGCATATGTACATATGTGGGGAGTGACAGTTCGCAGAACTGCCAAAGTTATCAAAAAGAGAATGTGACGTCTGTCAATTTGAAATCGATTGGAAAAAAACTTCACAATTTGCCTCCTCTCATCTGTACTCAGCTGTCTTGTCACATAAAGTCTCATAATGTTGAGGCACAGCAAAAAAAAAATAAGAAGAAAAATGGAAAAGAAAATCACTTAGTGAACTGAATAACCTAATGAAATATCTTGTCGTTCCACTTCATCCACCTTGTGGACGTTGTGTGGTGTTGCGAACTAAAGTGGCTACAAAAGCCAGGAACTGCACTACGGTCGGGTACAAGTTCTGCTCTCCTTTTGCCTGTCATTATTCTGTCATTACTCGAAAGTGCACTTGCCTTTCAATTTATGCAGAACCCTATCTCACCTGGCTCCACTCTCGGCAGAAGCCGATTAAAGCGCGAAATTAAATTCTTGTTCCCCTAACCTACGAACTTGTCCCCTTCCTGTGCGAGACACTGCGATTGAAGAGCATTAAAAACTTTTGAGCGAAAAAAAGCAAAAAAAAACATCATTTGTGTGTGCACTTAATTTACAGCGAGATTGGTGTGTAAATGTGGAGTAAAAGTTAATTGCCATCACCTAGCCGAGGCCTGTGTGCAGTACTTTAGGCCCAAGAAACCACAGAAAGGCGCTCACATCCAAGAAGGAGGCGCACAATAAAAAGGAAAATAATTATAATTAGTTTTACAATGACAGGTGGTGTAGAGAGTACTTGAAGGAACTGATCCACTGGCGTAAGGCAACGGCACCCCTGGTGCACAAGCCTGCTGCCCCAAGGAGCGAGCGTTTTTAATTTCGTTTGGCACAAGCAAGGGAAGTAATATGTTTTGTTCTTTTCTTGTTTTTTTAGCAATCATTAGATTTTGCTTTACCCATTTCGTTTTCAGGGCTGGTAAGGCCGTTGATAGCCTCAGGTTAGGGATAGTGGGTATGGAAAGTTTACGTACTTGTTGGTTGGATTAGTTCAGTTCGTTGCGTCCTTTTTCGTTTTTCTTTTGCGATTCGTCATTCTTTCTCCCAGACCTCGTGTTAGTCCTTGGAGAATTCTCCTCCTTCTGTCAAGAGCCTCCAGAGGTGTTTACTGACCCATTTAATATTTCACCTACTTTTAGAACGCAACTGTTGTACTGGGTCAAACATGAAGTCTTGTAGGTTGTACTAGGTTTTACACGAAACTCCGAAATGATGCCAACACTTTTAGACGTTAAACTATGCGAATATCTCTTTCTGTCTCTTCCAAGTTTTGGGATAGTCAGCAATAATCTAAAGGTATCTCTAGCTTGAAACTTACTTCTTAAGGTTCGTGTCTTCGGAGATAAAAAAAAATGTTTACCTCTATTCCTTAATGCTGCTTCATAAGGAATTACTTGAGCTCATCGCGCCAAGAGCTGACGCATTGACTAATAACCACATCTAAATTTGAAGCATCGAACCATTTCTACATTCTCTAGAATATGAGCTTTCTAGATCTGCCATGGACCGCTAATGTTTATGGGAGAAATAGGATTGTCAACTCCCTGGCCAAAATGGCTACAATATCCTTGTCAAATCGTCAATTAAAAATCGAATAGATCTTAAACAATTCATCAAAGACGAAAACCTCATGCAACCTGCCTACTTGCTTACTTTTTTCAAAAACTTGTTGCCAGTCGCGCAACTGAGACTTAATCTACTAACCTTCAAGCAAATATTGGCTTTAACAAGGGAAAGACAGATCTAGTACAATGCAATGAGTGCATCTGGGCGATAAACCGTAGCCTTTAAAACTGTCCTACTGTCGTCAAATCATACGTGCTCGCAGGCCATACAATATTAGCTGAGCTTAAGACAAGACAAGACGAGCCTCTTCCATTTTGTGCTCCAAGGCCATTGATACCATTGATTGCTGCGGCCGTGTTTGAGCTGGTTTCTCTGTTCCCTATTAGCGAATGCGTGGTCTGTTCCATCGTCCCATATAGCGGCTACGGCCAAATAGTCTGTACATCTGGAGCAACAAGACGTTGGCCTCATCACAATAGGTGACTAATTTTTGACTCGCGTTAGACACATGTCCTTCAGGACCAATTATTCTAGCACTGATCTTCGGAGTCTTCTGAACTGTAAGGTCGAACTGTGCAGGTTCGAGCCTGGGCTGTGGGAATAGCAAGTACAAAATCTAAGTTTCTTCAAGCTCCAGCACTTCGATTATAAAACGGCGCTTACGAAATTTGAAGCTGATTGACAATGGAGGCTTTATTTAAGTCCATCCTGTATGCAGATAGTGTTCGAAAATGAAACGCATTACTGAACTTTTAAGAGAGAGTTACTTTCACAGGAGAGCGGTATGAAATGTGTCTGCCAAAATCCACAAGATAGAAGTAAACACATCGATAGTGTTATCAAAAACAGCTCTACACGTCAGTTTGAACTGTCAACAATCCAACTGTCAATTTCTTGTAGTGACACCTGCATCTGGCCCTTTGCGGACATGCATATCTGAAAGTTTACCTTTCTACCCACCAACGTATGCATTTGTTAAATATTTTTCGGAAAATTTATTACAACTCGGACTGCATTGCCGATTTATGCTCCCAAATGACTTTAAGTGTGGTTTTAAGTTTCACTGACTCGCAATTTATTACTCGAGCACACCACCAATCCCATTATTTTCCTCCCACACTGTTGAATTTACTTGTAAAATAAATTTCCTCTTTTATATTTATTTTATCCGGTTTCCATAGGCGCGCTATAATAATAAAAAAAAAAAGAAGAAGGAAAAAATAAAACAGAATCCTTGCTTCGGGTGTTGTAGTGCGTGTGAAGCAAAACTGTGGAAGGAAAAGCGGTGTGAAAAAAAAAAAAAACGAAGCCGACTCGCTTCTCTACTTTACGAGTGCGAGTGCGAGTGCGAGTACGATTTACATGCAAGCATACCGAAGTAAACAAAAAGCACTCTCGGATAATTCTCGTTCAGCAGATTGGTATATACATTTTGGTTTTACATCCATATGTAGATATAAAGTGAAAATTGCTCGCAAGAATTGTTTTTCTCTGAAGTGGGGAGTGAAGGAGAAAAGGGTTGAAGATCTAGGTTTTGGGTTAAAACTTCATTTTTTTTGTATTTTTTGTATTTTTTGCTGAGTGTTGTATTCGTTTTAACATTCTTACTCCACACTGTAGTGTATTACTCATGCCATGTGAAGATTCATATTCATGGAATGCATCCCGTTTATGGTAATGCTGGTGAACTCACTGAGTTAGATTCTGTGGAAGTACATTTTTTTATTTTTGACAAAGACTGTAAAGCGTTTTAATGGTGCGATGTGTATAATCGACTAAAGACAGTTGTTGCGGTAAGTGAAAACTTGTGATGGGAATTTGCATTGCTAATGGGTGTAGCATGGGTCATAAGGCAAACTGAATGTTTTACAATAATTGTCGTGTGGCTTGCTGTGCTCGATATGTCAAAGTCGTGACTTGACTCACACTTCATGCTGAATGACATATAAACAAACAAAAGGTGACGTACTTAACCACATGAGATTGATAGATCATCACGTACTGGTTTTCGAGGGAATGAATGAAAGAAAGTTTGTAAATGGAATGACTATTGTGAATAGGCCGCTATCTGACAGAAGTTTTTTGACAGCGCGAAGTTAGTCATATCTTACAAGAACGTGCTGCTATTTTCGAAATGAATATCTAATGGCATTCATCTATTGTGTTGATGTTGCGCGAATTATGCAAAACAAATAGCGACGTGTCATGCGGCATCAGATAGCATGCTGGCAGATGTGAGTCATCATTGTTAACCGCAAAGTGGTTATTCGGCGGTAGGACTAGTTGCATCTGGGTGTTCCAGTGATGGTTCATATTCTGATAAAAAGCCACAAAGTGAATGTTGCCGCAGAAGGTGTAGAACAACAAGTAAATACAGGACAGTGTACCTTTGTGGAGTTTATGTCATGCGTGACTCAGAAGCTATTTCCTTTATGTCCAGTTTGTACAGATCATTCTAAATTTAACAAAAAAAAAAATGAGTTTTGAGAAGAAACTCTACCTCCCTCTACCAGGTCGTGTTCTGTCAAGTTAGACCGATCTGGTTTCTGATTGATACGACTAGGCTGTCAAAATGATAAATGTGCTTTACTTTGACGTTTCCATTTCCTACTCTTACAAACTTTTTTTTAAGTCGTCAAGTACTCGGATTTTAGGGGAGTAATCGTAAGAAGCTGTACAGTGACATCGCTTAAGATTGTTATGACATGTCTTCTGTCTGTCTACGAGAGTCTTCGTAACAACCCTGGAAGGATATGTTAACCTCGAATTAATACGCCATCTACCAGAGAAATTAGGTATCTACAAGTAAACACATAGTTTGCTCACAGCGGTTCTCTAACTCGAAATGGAATTTACGATCATCTGATCGCACCTAGTCCATATACATATGTAGATTAATCCAAGTTGACGTTAGTCATCCCTGAATGTTGAAGCATTTAGTATACTTAAATCTATCTTCCCTGATCGTCCCACGGTCAGAGATATGGAGTAACACCCGTCAATTGTCACTTGTCAAATTTGACGGTAAGTAGTCATGACTTCGAGCTGATATCTCTCGGAGCGATGAGCGACTCATCAAGTATTAGTTCATGCGAATGTGTTTCCAGCTACAGTTTGCCCTAAATCAATGACCCTCCGTGCCTTAAACTCAACAATGTTGAAGTTCGTCTTGTGACTGAAGTTCAATTTTATTTGTCTCCTTGATTCTCCAAAGCTTAAGTTGCGTTCTTGCGTTGTGTATTTGAGGGTCGACATAATGCTAAGCCTGGATGATGGTTCTGAGCTCGGCTTTAACCCACTTTAGGATTCATTGCCAATTCGGAAAAAGAGCAAGGATCGGTATGTACTGAGCTTATTTATTCTAAGCTACTCACTGTGTAACCCTGCGGTTCCCTAATGGATGGAATGCTTAGTTTCTTTACGCGGAAGATCTTGCTCTTTTCAAGCTGAAGATACCTAATATCAATGTCTGCCAGATTGCCAAGATTACCGGAGAAGGCTTACCCTGTGAGCTGCGGTAGTTGTGATTATACTGAACTCTGTGTTTCAAGGCTTGATTTTCAGGACGTAATCCACTTAATGACAACAAATTTGAGAGCATCGTTCGACTTACTTTTGATCAGTAAATCGCCCAAATTACATATCAAATGCTGTGTGTCGTTGGTTTAGTTAAGCAAAGTCATAGACCCATAGATTGTCCAACATATGAAGAGTACAGTGTACTAGAATATGATGGACGTCCACAAGCAGGGTCAAAGTCATTGGGGATTATATGTCCATTAGGTGCATCTATTCAAAAAGCTCGACAAAACAATCTCCTTCCTGGACCCACACTTTGAGAATATCAGTGCTCCAACGTTGGGAATATTCCCATTCCATATCGATGGACTGAAAATAGAGAAAAGAAACAGATACGGAAATTCAAGTCTCCCAGTCAGTCTCGCACGCCCTAAGCCCAATTGGGAGCTGTTTTCTTCTCCCATACATACTCTATATTATTCATCATGCATCTACTCAGTTTGTTCAAACTTTTAGAGCGCACACATACACACGAGAGCGTGCGTGCTTCAAAACTTTGTGTTTTGTTCTAAGGACATCTCGTCCCAAACAAGAGAACAAAAACCACGATTGCAACAAAACAACTTCTACCCAAACAATATCCACTTCCCGATGATGAATGTACGACAACGTATATTGCAAACACGTTCCTAAACTACTACTAGTCTCCAAGATAAACTTACACGTTTCGCAGATAAAATAAACTTTTCCGAAAACTTCTCGCCAAATATAAACGAAAATAATAAACTCCCATCCCCCATCCAGTGTGCCACAATCACTTGACTGTGTAAACAGAACCGACTGCCTGCTAACTTTGCATCACCGTCAATCCAATTCCAATTTCCTAATTGCAATCGTAGTACCACCCTCTGAAAAGTGATTTTTGTTAACAGGCTTCGCCGAACTCCTTTACTTCCTGAACTTCTAGGCAAACGAAAACTTTTCACTTTGGCACTTTTCCGCTGACGAAAGTTTTAAAGGCAACTTCCTGCCTGCCCGCTCCCACTCCTCGCCCACATGATTAACAATGTCAACTTGTCATCAAAACCGCGGTGTCACTCCCAAAAGACCTAACCAACTGTGAAATGACTGAACAAGCAAAAGTGGAAAGGCAACACGGTTCTTTTCGCAACATCCCGCGACGATAAAACCCAACCGGAATGGGATCAATGTTGAACGCGACCGTTTTTCTTCTAAAACCCCCTCGGGTGTGGAAAGTTTCTTTCCACGGGCTTGACTTACCTTTTTCTGGGCAGAAACAATGGCTAACTGTGTCGATGGTGGTTAACAATGAAACGAGAAAAAGATAATTTTCCCTGCCACCAGATACGTTTCCAAGGTAAAACTACAAGTAGATACTCGGATGCGATACTCGGTAGCGACAAACAATGAGGAGCAGTGCGCTTTCCCTCTTCATCTTCTCTTAAATGCGTATAAATGTCAACTCGTGTAACCATATCCTCCGACCATTCTAGGATTTCCCCAACGGCCCGAGGAACAGAAAAATGGGAAAAAAAAGAAAGAAATTCCACACAACTTTGCAGAAAATCGCTAAGAAACGACATAAAAAAACGTTTCGTCGTAAACGATGTATCTCATGTATCATATTTCAGTAGCGCAGCGAAATCGCAGGGCATGACAACAAAATCAGTAAAGATACAAAACAAAACTGACAGTTACCATCGTCAGCAATGTGAAAGATTGGCAATGTCATCGCTCGCACGCACACTTCATATCGTGGCGCCCGACGGATTCGTCTCTCTCTCGTCCAGTGGGACATGGGGGCGAAACCCTTATGATGGCAGTCGACTTGAGGGCACTCAGTGGCACTCAGTAATAACGTTTTTCTATCCCCGATGACAGCAGGACAGATAATAATTTTAATTTCTTCCAAAACGCAGATACTTTACCCAACATACATACAGGTGGCAACTGGTGCGCGGTGGAGATTGAGGTCGTATCTGCGTGTATGCTGTTTACGTGAGACGAACATTTATCGACAGTTTTACTAATGTGATTCCGACGAAATTTGAATACGAAATTTATTTACTCAATTATTCATAAGGTTGACGAGGGAGGAACAGATAGGATAGGCTCGACATCGACATCGACATCGACACACATAACGAGTATCTACTCTCTCGTACATATGTATAGGAACGCATTCAACTGATGTGTTTCAAGTTACATTTTGGAGGGGTGAAGGTCTCATTGCCGCCGGGGAATCGAAACAGCTTCTGAAGGTGCCTTGACGAAGTAATTTAAATGGAGGAGAGGAAGAGTTTCGGGTAATAACATCCCGAACTCGCAGATGATGCTCGTTAGGCTGTCATTTGATGTGTTTGCATTGTTATGAGGAGATGACAATAAAATTGTTAGACTGGCTGTGATATCGATTGCCTTGGGCGCCCCCAGTAATCATGTGGAGTGGTTTTTCTTTTTCTTCGAAAATGTTGACTTCTTCGAGATTCTGTGGGTATCTGGTGGGGTAATTTGCTTAACAAAACACAATGTACTGTGTAGACCTTGGGTTATAGAACCGCATCTTCTGTTCACTCACTTACCCATTAGCTTTGAAATGGAGGTCGAATTTGAGACAAGTTTGAGTTTGGTTTGGTGGGTCTTGGTCTGCTTAAGAAATCATCATTTTAAAAGAAGACTAGATCACTTTGCTAGATGCACACTAGTTACACTAGCCTCGTGAAAGAATGGTAGGAAACGAGGCCTACAACCAAAAGTGATCCACGCTTAGTATTTCAGTGGGCTATATTGGAAAATACATATTTTCAACTTGAGAGTGTTCGAAAACACTCACCAAGTTACTTGTTTTAACATTTGGCATTGGAATAGGGCTTGCCTTCGGATGAATTCAGTTGGACAGGCTCAAGCTTCACAGCGGTCTTTCCAAAATTGATCTCCAGAAATAGTCTTAAATTTTGGCTACAGTCCAAGTACACACAACCGGAAAGCATTGAACATGACTAGATGTAAAAAACTTACCAGCCTATGTCCCGAGGTTTTAAATAGCTTCAGACTAGAGACGAGGTGTCAAGAAAGTCGTCGGTAGGTAAAACCGTCTCAACATAACTTACAGAGCCCTGCAAATACCACCACAATGCGCTCTCAAGATAAAAGGGGCAGAGTCCTGAAAGACGAGTGATAGGACAAACGGTTTAAAATAGGTTTTTTTTGAAACATTAACGGCGATAATGGGGATTTATACCCAATGTGTTGAAGCATTCACCAATGTTTGTCTAATTTAAGGGAAAGTCTAAGCTTCATTCTTGAGCTTACAAAATAGATGACCTAATGTGATCGAAGCTAAGGCTTTACTAAGTAGCCCACGGTCTTGTTTGCTTACTACCTTCTCAGAAACCAAAACTTGGGCCTAAGAACTTGATTCCGTTCTCAGTGGTTTGGAGTAGTTTTCTACTGTGCAGCACACCCATTGTACGGAACTTAGTTCTCCGTGCCTATTAGGCTTCCTTTAAATTCAGTTTAGATCCTTTTCCTTACCCTGGGTCTCAAAATGTCATAAACGTCTTCTTAACTTAAGGAAATGGATCTAAACTGGAATTAAAGGGAGCTTAATGGGCCCGGAGAACCCACACTAGGTCATAAGGGAATAATCTGCTGGATAAGGACTTAAGAAGTCACTGTAAGAACGACTGTCATTTTCAAGAGGATCACAGAAGGATATACTTAAGTATTGGGAGAGAGGAAGATCATCCGGGATCTAGGTTTTACAGATAAAAATACCAACCACATTGGAATAACGACCAAAACGACACCAAACTTGAGTCTTCAGTTTACCAAGAAAGGGAATTGGTATCCAAAAATGTAAGTTAAAATCAGATTGGCACTCAAAAACAGCGTTTTGATTGTTTATTATTCTCATCTGCAATGAACCAACTGGTGAAGGTACAAAGATAAGGAAGGTTGTCCTGCATTTATCCGCATTAGGATGGATACTCTGTAGGCTGCATCGTCAGGCAGTCTCATAAAAAATGTCAAAGTTTTTTACCAGTAGATTATAAAACTGAATATCTCTCCCCTTATTAAGGACCACTTGTAACTATGAAGTCTTACATACGACATATAAAATGGGTGAGAATGTTGGTACTGTTTGAAGACACTCGAGAAATTCAGTCCGAAAGTTCCCCGGGCATAGAAACACATTATATCGCCTCATGACGCACGTATGGTACGTATGGTACCTCGCCCATGAATCTGCGATGTACTCTTTGTGCGAAGTTCTCATGAGCATGAGTGTGTTTTATATTTTTAGAGATTCCTGGCACAATGTTGAATGGTTGGCGTTTCATACGAAATGGCTCACGTCAACGGGTGTGTTGAGTTCTTACGAATCATGGAGTTTAAAGCTTTGTGGTGTGCACATGCTCTCACGTTTTTTAGGGGTTCTTGAGATAGAAGGGATAAATCTTTTGAAAGGATTAATATTCTATGTATTCTATGTTTCTGGAAGAAGTTTTCTACCTTCTCCAAGACGTAAGCAACTGGTTTTAGAGTTTGATTTTGTATCGAATTTTCGAATGCTGGCAGTTCAACAATGGGGCGATATAATGACACGTCTCATTGGGTGACCCTTTATAACACAGCCAACAATGCTAAGCTATGGAAAAATCATCTTCAAGTTGGTAGGAGATTGCTTGATTAATCTTAAGAACATGGAAAATGCCAATGGAGAATACTCTATACTCTGTTAAGCTGACAAAATAGGGAGCACCGACAATGGAGGAAGGTCTACCTTCGTTATGGATTCCATAAAACTCTTTAAGGCATAACTACTTCCAGAGAATTTTATTATAATGGTCATGACGGTTGTCTGTTCATTACAGGCTCTCTGGGATATCACGAATCTACTAGGAATTCTAAGCGACCTACCCATTGATTGACAAAACTATCGCCATGGTCATGGTCATAAAGATAAATGCATGCATGATAAATTCATTACTGGAGCTCCAGCTGGAAGTCGCTAGTCCAATCAAATACTTAGCCTTAGAGTTGCTAGGATAGTCTCTGTGATCCAGCACCTAGCAAACGTGAATTGCTTTAACACATTTTTTATAGACAAGTTGGAGTCCAGACAGACCTTTAAAGTGAAAGACTTACTCTTCGTTGGAATATCTGTTCAACTTGTCAATATCTCTGACTGACGAAAGGAATATTTTTGTAAATGAGAGATAGGTGTAGGTGTTCACGGTGCTCCTAGTTATGGCGAAACAGGAATCAGCTTGGCTTCCAGGTCTGTAAATTGCCAATTTGTTTACGCTCGTGCAGATTCTGAAAACGAAGAATGTATTCCAAGTCGGAATAGGAGGTCTACAAAGCCTTGGCTGAACCTTAAGCGCTGCTTTGAAAAACCCGTGGTATATCCTCTACTTTGGAAGGATTTAATCGCAGTTTTTTGCTCCGATTCTATCTTTGCCTAACTTCATCAATCTCGTTCTAGAACAGATACAGTCCGTAAAGCAAATACTTCACAGTATTGTGGACACTACAGACAAGACCTTAACTGAGTTTTGGTAAACAAAGACTATGAGACTGCGGCGTCTAGGTTTCCTAAACCGAGAGCCAGTTACGCCCACATAACATTCCTCTACCATTTATATCCCTGGGATTCTCTTGCAACACAGACTGTCCGTAAAACAAACTGAAATACAATAAAAAGAACTGTTATTTCATGCATCAGAGCGCCGCCATCAAAGTTTCCCTTTTCCACATAATTTAAAGTTTTATTCAGTCATTCAAAGGAAATAGACCGTAGCGGGTCCGCCAGACACTCCAAAGCACCAACACCACCATTCTGCTGCCTAGCCTCAAACAACAACAATCTGTATCTGGATGTTAGATAAGTTTTTGTTTTTTGTTTATTTTTAAACCAATCAAAGGCCTTAATAGTGTCTCCAAACTGAAATCGTCTTGAGCTCGAAGCCATTCAATGAATAACCATAGAATCGCCCACCTTCGGGTTCATTTGAATCGTCGCCAAGTGAACACGTTTTACGGTCACCCCGGCGGCAATTCGACGCTTGATTGCACGCAATTATAAGGCGTACGCATGGCGCAGCAGCTATATCTTAATTTGGAAGTGTGGCTGTGGCTACATTGGTGCGTGGGTTCAGCTCCAGCTCGTAAAAATGGAGATGAAGTCGTATATCGATTGGTGGAGTACCTTCTTTTCTTCTCCTCGTTACTTGGCGGAACCATACAAATGTCAGATGCGAACAAAGAAAGAACAAACTTTCACTTTTCCCGTTTTGCCTCTTTCTGTTTCTGTTACTTTTATTATTTTGTTTGTTTTTTTTTTTGTCATTACTTTCGTTGGTGAAGCAGAAAAATCCATCCTCGGAACGTAGCAAATGTGTTTCCCCATTAAACCACATCGTAACTCTTTAAGTAGGGGAGGGCCAACGCGGCTCTTGAACACACTATACGAGTACTCGTACGCCATGGCAGCACTCGTGTGCCGTTCGTACTTCAAAAATCTGTCAACATCCGGCTATTTAGGTCAATAGCATTGCCAACATATTGCATAGGGGAACCACTAACTAAAGGATGAAATTTGAACTTGCACAGCAGCAGCAGCAGGAGAAGCACATGCTGCATGTGCGTCCGTCCTGATGTAGAGTAGTGCCAAGTCCTCGTGGCAGGATCACGCTGCTGAATGGACTTTCGATAAATTTGTGACAAACTGCAAATTGGATATTGTTGCAGGCGACATGCTTGTGGCTGTACCCGAATGTGTGCGCCACGACTGAATGGTCGATTGCACAATGCAGTTTTGAGTCTTTTCGCAGACGGACGAGCGTTCGGCCAACACGAAGGGGAACTTAAGAAGGTTTGCGACTGAATTACCGAATCGGATGAACTTTCATTGTCCTTGAATGGAATATTTTATGGCTTGGCGTTCGGTTTTTGTGTGGTTAAATTAAGTTTTTTCCCGTCAGGGATGGTAAAAGAAGTTTGTAGGGTTTTGACAGTTTGTTTGCGGCAAAGAAATTTAATTAATCCTGTTCGAAGTGAGTTCGTTATGACACAGATGTAGACAAGGGCAGACATTTATAATGAGAGCATTTCGAGGAAGGACAGTGATGGCGTTGGATATTCATTGGTACATCTTCAGTTGAGTTTTACTTGCTGGAGTGGCCCTCGATGAAGGGTACTTGGAGTAGAAAGACTCGACTGTAAGTGCGGAAATGTACCACTTTATTGGACGGTAGGACATTCACTCATAAGGTGCGGGTGAGGCTTAATCTACATATTTTGAATGAACAGAGAAACTACTGTTTTGATTCTGGAGAAATTGGAATTGCTAGTAGGGCTGTGGTCTAAGCTGATAGAAAGGAGGATCAGAGCTTCTACATAGCTACATAGTTAGGGCTGCAAAAACACTCTTGTTACTCTGTGCGGCAAAGAGTACCATATTCTAGAGAGATTACAGCAAGGCATAGGCAGTCAAAGGGCTTGTTGCCTTGTTGCACTGCATGAAACTAGGATTATCGAGTACGGATACATACAGATACTCCAGTGACATTCAAGTTTCGTTACCATTATGGGTTTTGTAGAGATGGGCCCACCATCACTGAAACTTTTCGACACGCCCATTTCTTGAAAAAAAACTTTAATGATAGACTCCAACTCTAGCATAAGTGATTATAATTCCTAGAAATTAACAGTGTTTGAGGCTTAGAGAGCTTCTAGTCAAGGTGTGCCTTTTGGTTTGAAGATCTCAAACAAACTAATTATATGTATAGCCCACAAAACTAGACACCCACAATCTTGTGAAATCTTTTAATCACACATCTCGAGCTAAATATTCTGTTTCTGCGCATTCCAAGTGCAAGGTAGCTTAGCTGCAGCTTCGAAATGGAAGTAGGAAACAGAAAATTTTTCATGCAAAAAATGTGTGAGAAAAAGGGTGGTGTATAGCCCACAAAACTAGACACCCACAATCTTGTGAAACCTTTTAATCACACATCTCGAGCTAGATATTCTGTTTCTGAGCATTCCAAGTGCAAGGTAGCTTAGCTGCAGCTTCGAAATGGAAGTAGGAAACAGAAAATTTTTCATCCAAAAAATGTGTGTGAAAAAGGGTGGTGTATAGCCCACAAAACTAGACACCCACAATCTTGTGAAATCTTTTAATCACACATCTCGAACTAGATATTCTGTTTCTGCGCATTCCAAGTGCAAGGTAGCTTAGCTGCAGCTTCGAAATGGAAGTAGGAAACAGAAAATTTTTCATGCAAAAAATGTGTGAGAAAAAGGGTGGTGTATAGCCCACAAAACTAGACACCCACAATCTTGTGAAACCTTTTAATCACACATCTCGAGCTAGATATTCTGTTTCTGAGCATTCGAAGTGCAAGGTAGCTTAGCTGCAGCCTCGAAATGGAAATAGGAAACAGAAAATTTTTCATCCAAAAAATGTGTGAGAAAAAGGGTGGTGTATAGCCCACAAAACTAGACACCCACAATCTTGTGAAATCTTTTAATCACACATCTCGAGCTAGATATTCTGTTTCTGCGCATTCCAAGTGCAAGGTAGCTTAGCTGCAGCTTCGAAATGGAAGTAGGAAACAGAAAATTTTTCATCCCAAAAATGTGTGAGAAAAAGGGTTGTGTATAGCCCACAAAACTAGACACCCACAATCTTGTGAAACCTTTTAATCACACATCTCGAGCTAGATATTCTGTTTCAGAGCATTCGAAGTGCAAACTTGCTTAGCTGCAGCCTCGAAATGGAAATAGGAAACAGAAAATTTTTCATCCAAAAAATGTGTGAGAAAAAGGGTGGTGTATAGCCCACAAAACTAGACACCCACAATCTTGTGAAATCTTTTAATCACACATCTCGAGCTAGATATTCTGTTTCTGCGCATTCCAAGTGCAAGGTAGCTTAGCTGCAGCTTCGAAATGGAAGTAGGAAACAGAAAATTTTTCATCCAAAAAATGTGTGAGAAAAAGGGTGGTGTATAGCCCACAAAACTAGACACCCACAATCTTGTGAAATCTTTTAATCACACATCTCGAGCTAGATATTCTGTTTCTGCGCATTCCAAGTGCAAGGTAGCTTAGCTGCAGCTTCGAAATGGAAGTAGGAAACAGAAAATTTTTCATCCAAAAAATGTGTGAGAAAAAGGGTGGTGTATAGCCCACAAAACTAGACACCCACAATCTTGTGAAATATTTTAATCACACATCTCGAGCTAGATATTCTGTTTCTGCGCATTCCAAGTGCAAGGTAGCTTAGCTGCAGCTTCGAAATGGAAGTAGGAAACAGAAAATTTTTCATCCAAAAAATGTGTGAGAAAAAGGGTGGTGTATAGCCCACAAAACTAGACACCCACAATCTTGTGAAATCTTTTAATCACACATCTCGAGCTAGATATTCTGTTTCTGCGCATTCCAAGTGCAAGGTAGCTTAGCTGCAGCTTCGAAATGGAAGTAGGAAACAGAAAATTTTTCATCCAAAAAATGTGTGAGAAAAAGGGTGGTGTATAGCCCACAAAACTAGACACCCACAATCTTGTGAAACCTTTTAATCACACATCTCGAGCTAGATATTCTGTTTCTGCGCATTCCAAGTACAAGGTAGCTTAGCTGCAGCTTCGAAATGGAAATAGGAAACAGAAAATTTTTCATCCAAAAAATGTGTGAGAAAAAGGGTGGTGTATAGCCCACAAAACTAGACACCCACAATCTTGTGAAACCTTTTAATCACACATCTCGAGCTAGATATTCTGTTTCTGAGCATTCGAAGTGCAAGGTAGCTTAGCTGCAGCCTCGAAATGGAAATAGGAAACAGAAAATTTTTCATCCAAAAAATGTGTGAGAAAAAGGGTGGTGTATAGCCCACAAAACTAGACACCCACAATCTTGTGAAATCTTTTAATCACACATCTCGAGCTAGATATTCTGTTTCTGCGCATTCCAAGTGCAAGGTAGCTTAGCTGCAGCTTCGAAATGGAAGTAGGAAACAGAAAATTTTTCATCCAAAAAATGTGTGAGAAAAAGGGTTGTGTATAGCCCACAAAACTAGACACCCACAATCTTGTGAAACCTTTTAATCACACATCTCGAGCTAGATATTCTGTTTCAGAGCATTCGAAGTGCAAACTTGCTTAGCTGCAGCCTCGAAATGGAAATAGGAAACAGAAAATTTTTCATCCAAAAAATGTGTGAGAAAAAGGGTGGTGTATAGCCCACAAAACTAGACACCCACAATCTTGTGAAATCTTTTAATCACACATCTCGAGCTAGATATTCTGTTTCTGCGCATTCCAAGTGCAAGGTAGCTTAGCTGCAGCTTCGAAATGGAAGTAGGAAACAGAAAATTTTTCATCCAAAAAATGTGTGAGAAAAAGGGTTGTGTATAGCCCACAAAACTAGACACCCACAATCTTGTGAAACCTTTTAATCACACATCTCGAGCTAGATATTCTGTTTCAGAGCATTCGAAGTGCAAACTTGCTTAGCTGCAGCTTCGAAATGGAAGTAGGAAACAGAAAATTTTTCATCCAAAAAAAGTGCGAGAAAAAGGGTGGTGTATAGCCCACAAAACTAGACACCCACAATCTTGTGAAATCTTTTAATCACACATCTCGAGCTAGATATTCTGTTTCTGAGCATTCGAAGTGCAAGGTAGCTTAGCTGCAGCTTCGAAATGGAAGTAGGAAACAGAAAATTTTTCATCCAAAAAATGTGTGAGAAAAAGGGTGGTGTATAGCCCACAAAACTAGACACCCACAATCTTGTGAAATCTTTTAATCACACATCTCGAGCTAGATATTCTATTTCTGAGCATTCGAAGTGCAAGGTAGCTTAGCTGCAGCTTCGAAATGGAAGTAGGAAACAGAAAATTTTTCATCCAAAATATGTGTGTGAAAAAGGGTGGTGTATAGCCCACAAAACTAGACACCCACAATCTTGTGAAACCTTTTAATCACACATCTCGAGCTAGATATTCTGTTTCTGAGCATTCGAAGTGCAAGGTAGCTTAGCTGCAGCCTCGAAATGGAAATAGGAAACAGAAAATTTTTCATCCAAAAAATGTGTGAGAAAAAGGGTGGTGTATAGCCCACAAAACTAGACACCCACAATCTTGTGAAATCTTTTAATCACACATCTCGAGCTAGATATTCTGTTTCTGAGCATTCGAAGTGCAAACTTGCTTAGCAGCAGCCTCGAAATGGAAATAGGAAACAGAAAATTTTTCATCCAAAAAATGTGTGAGAAAAAGGGTGGTGTATAGCCCACAAAACTAGACACCCGCAATCTTGTGAAATCTTTTAATCACACATCTCGAGCTAGATATTCTGTTTCTGCGCATTCGAAGTGCAAGGTAGCTTAGCTGCAGCTTCGAAATGGAAGTAGGAAACAGAAAATTTTTCATCCAAAATATGTGTGTGAAAAAGGGTGGTGTATAGCCCACAAAACTAGACACCCACAATCTTGTGAAACCTTTTAATCACACATCTCGAGCTAGATATTCTGTTTCTGAGCATTCGAAGTGCAAGGTAGCTTAGCTGCAGCCTCGAAAAGGAAATAGGAAACAGAAAATTTTTTCTTGTGAAATCTTTTAATCACACATCTCGAGCTAGATATTCTGTTTCTGAGCATTCGAAGTGCAAACTTGCTTAGCTGCAGCCTCGAAATGGAAATAGGAAACAGAAAATTTTTCATCCAAAAAATGTGTGAGAAAAAGGGTGGTGTATAGCCCACAAAACTAGACACCCGCAATCTTGTGAAATCTTTTAATCACACATCTCGAGCTAGATATTCTGTTTCTGAGCATTCGAAGTGCAAGGTAGCTTAGCTGCAGCTTCGAAATGGAAGTAGGAAACAGAAAATTTTTCATCCAAAAAATGTGTGAGAAAAAGGGTGGTGTATAGCCCACAAAACTAGACACCCACAATCTTGTGAAATCTTTTAATCACACATCTCGAGCTAGATATTCTATTTCTGAGCATTCGAAGTGCAAGGTAGCTTAGCTGCAGCTTCGAAATGGAAGTAGGAAACAGAAAATTTTTCATCCAAAATATGTGTGAGAAAAAGGGTGGTGTATAGCCCACAAAACTAGACACCCGCAATCTTGTGAAATCTTTTAATCACACATCTCGAGCTAGATATTCTGTTTCTGAGCATTCGAAGTGCAAGGTAGCTTAGCTGCAGCTTCGAAATGGAAGTAGGAAACAGAAAATTTTTCATCCAAAAAATGTGTGAGAAAAAGGGTGGTGTATAGCCCACAAAACTAGACACCCGCAATCTTGTGAAATCTTTTAATCACACATCTCGAGCTAGATATTCTGTTTCTGAGCATTCGAAGTGCAAGGTAGCTTAGCTGCAGCCTCGAAATGGAAATAGGAAACAGAAAATTTTTCATCCAAAAAATGTGTGAGAAAAAGGGTGGTGTATAGCCCACAAAACTAGACACCCGCAATCTTGTGAAATCTTTTAATCACACATCTCGAGCTAGATATTCTGTTTCTGAGCATTCGAAGTGCAAGGTAGCTTAGCTGCAGCTTCGAAATGGAAGTAGGAAACAGAAAATTTTTCATCCAAAAAATGTGTGAGAAAAAGGGTGGTGTATAGCCCACAAAACTAGACACCCACAATCTTGTGAAACCTTTTAATCACACATCTCGAGCTAGATATTCTGTTTCTGAGCATTCGAAGTGCAAGGTAGCTTAGCTGCAGCTTCGAAATGGAAGTAGGAAACAGAAAATTTTTCATCCAAAAAATGTGTGAGAAAAAGGGTTGTGTATAGCCCACAAAACTAGACACCCACAATCTTGTGAAATCTTTTAATCACACATCTCGAGCTAAATATTCTGTTTCTGCGCATTCCAAGTGCAAGGTAGCTTAGCTGCAGCCTCGAAATGGAAGTAGGAAACAGAAAATTTTTCATCCAAAAAATGTGTGAGAAAAAGGGTTGTGTATAGCCCACAAAACTAGACACCCACAATCTTGTGAAACCTTTTAATCACACATCTCGAGCTAGATATTCTGTTTCTGAGCATTCGAAGTGCAAGGTAGCTTAGCTGCAGCTTCGAAATGGAAGTAGGAAACAGAAAATTTTTCATCCAAAAAATGTGTGAGAAAAAGGGTTGTGTATAGCCCACAAAACTAGACACCCACAATCTTGTGAAATCTTTTAATCACACATCTCGAGCTAGATATTCTGTTTCTGCGCATTCCAAGTGCAAGGTAGCTTAGCTGCAGCTTCGAAATGGAAGTAGGAAACAGAAAATTTTTCATCCAAAAAATGTGTGAGAAAAAGGGTGGTGTATAGCCCACAAAACTAGACACCCACAATCTTGTGAAATCTTTTAATCACACATCTCGAGCTAGATATTCTGTTTCTGCGCATTCCAAGTGCAAGGTAGCTTAGCTGCAGCTTCGAAATGGAAGTAGGAAACAGAAAATTTTTCATCCAAAAAATGTGTGAGAAAAAGGGTGGTGTATAGCCCACAAAACTAGACACCCACAATCTTGTGAAATCTTTTAATCACACATCTCGAGCTAGATATTCTATTTCTGAGCATTCGAAGTGCGAGGTAGCTTAGCTGCAGCTTCGAAATGGAAGTAGGAAACAGAAAATTTTTCATCCAAAAAATGTGTGAGAAAAAGGGTGGTGTATAGCCCACAAAACTAGACACCCACAATCTTGTGAAATCTTTTAATCACACATCTCGAGCTAGATATTCTGTTTCTGCGCATTCCAAGTGCAAGGTAGCTTAGCTGCAGCTTCGAAATGGAAGTAGGAAACAGAAAATTTTTCATCCAAAAAATGTGTGAGAAAAAGGGTGGTGTATAGCCCACAAAACTAGACACCCACAATCTTGTGAAATCTTTTAATCACACATCTCGAGCTAGATATTCTATTTCTGAGCATTCGAAGTGCGAGGTAGCTTAGCTGCAGCTTCGAAATGGAAGTAGGAAACAGAAAATTTTTCATCCAAAAAATGTGTGAGAAAAAGGGTGGTGTATAGCCCACAAAACTAGACACCCACAATCTTGTGAAATCTTTTAATCACACATCTCGAGCTAGATATTCTGTTTCTCAGCATTCGAAGTGCAAACTTGCTTAGCTGCAGCCTCGAAATGGAAGTAGGAAACAGAAAATTTTTCATCCAAAAAAAGTGCGAGAAAAAGGGTGGTGTATAGCCCACAAAACTAGACACCCACAATCTTGTGAAATCTTTTAATCACACATCTCGAGCTAGATATTCTGTTTCTGAGCATTCGAAGTGCAAGGTAGCTTAGCTGCAGCTTCGAAATGGAAGTAGGAAACAGAAAATTTTTCATCCAAAAAATGTGTGAGAAAAAGGGTGGTGTATAGCCCACAAAACTAGACACCCACAATCTTGTGAAACCTTTTAATCACACATCTCGAGCTAGATATTCTGTTTCTGAGCATTCGAAGTGCAAGGTAGCTTAGCTGCAGCTTCGAAATGGAAGTAGGAAACAGAAAATTTTTCATCCAAAAAATGTGTGAGAAAAAGGGTTGTGTATAGCCCACAAAACTAGACACCCACAATCTTGTGAAACCTTTTAATCACACATCTCGAGCTAGATATTCTGTTTCAGAGCATTCGAAGTGCAAACTTGCTTAGCTGCAGCCTCGAAATGGAAATAGGAAACAGAAAATTTTTCATCCAAAAAATGTGTGAGAAAAAGGGTTGTGTATAGCCCACAAAACTAGACACCCACAATCTTGTGAAATCTTTTAATCACACATCTCGAGCTAAATATTCTGTTTCTGCGCATTCCAAGTGCAAGGTAGCTTAGCTGCAGCCTCGAAATGGAAGTAGGAAACAGAAAATTTTTCATCCAAAAAATGTGTGAGAAAAAGGGTGGTGTATAGCCCACAAAACTAGACACCTACAATCTTGTGAAATCTTTTAATCACACATCTCGAGCTAAATATTCTGTTTCTGCGCATTCCAAGTGCAAGGTAGCTTAGCTGCAGCTTCGAAATGGAAGTAGGAAACAGAAAATTTTTCATCCAAAAAATGTGTGTGAAAAAGGGTGGTGTATAGCCCACAAAACTAGACACCCACAATCTTGTGAAATCTTTTAATCACACATCTCGAACTAGATATTCTGTTTCTGCGCATTCCAAGTGCAAGGTAGCTTAGCTGCAGCTTCGAAATGGAAGTAGGAAACAGAAAATTTTTCATCCAAAAAATGTGTGAGAAAAAGGGTGGTGTATAGCCCACAAAACTAGACACCCACAATCTTGTGAAATCTTTTAATCACACATCTCGAGCTAGATATTCTATTTCTGAGCATTCGAAGTGGAAGGTAGCTTAGCTGCAGCTTCGAAATGGAAGTAGGAAACAGAAAATTTTTCATCCAAAAAATGTGTGAGAAAAAGGGTGGTGTATAGCCCACAAAACTAGACACCCACAATCTTGTGAAACCTTTTAATCACACATCTCGAGCTAGATATTCTGTTTCTGAGCATTTGAAGTGCAAGGTAGCTTAGCTGCAGCCTCGAAATGGAAATAGGAAACAGAAAATTTTTCATCCAAAAAATGTGTGAGAAAAAGGGTGGTGTATAGCCCACAAAACTAGACACCCACAATCTTGTGAAATCTTTTAATCACACATCTCGAGCTAGATATTCTGTTTCTGCGCATTCCAAGTGCAAGGTAGCTTAGCTGCAGCCTCGAAATGGAAGTAGGAAACAGAAAATTTTTCATCCAAAAAATGTGTGAGAAAAAGGGTGGTGTATAGCCCACAAAACTAGACACCCACAATCTTGTGAAATCTTTTAATCACACATCTCGAGCTAGATATTCTATTTCTGAGCATTCGAAGTGCAAGGTAGCTTAGCTGCAGCTTCGAAATGGAAGTAGGAAACAGAAAATTTTTCATCCAAAAAATGTGTGAGAAAAAGGGTGGTGTATAGCCCACAAAACTAGACACCCACAATCTTGTGAAATCTTTTAATCACACATCTCGAGCTAGATATTCTATTTCTGAGCATTCGAAGTGCAAGGTAGCTTAGCTGCAGCTTCGAAATGGAAGTAGGAAACAGAAAATTTTTCATCCAAAATATGTGTGTGAAAAAGGGTGGTGTATAGCCCACAAAACTAGACACCCACAATCTTGTGAAATCTTTTAATCACACATCTCGAGCTAGATATTCTGTTTCTGCGCATTCCAAGTGCAAGGTAGCTTAGCTGCAGCCTCGAAATGGAAGTAGGAAACAGAAAATTTTTCATCCAAAAAATGTGTGAGAAAAAGGGTGGTGTATAGCCCACAAAACTAGACACCCACAATCTTGTGAAATCTTTTAATCACACATCTCGAGCTAGATATTCTATTTCTGAGCATTCGAAGTGCAAGGTAGCTTAGCTGCAGCTTCGAAATGGAAGTAGGAAACAGAAAATTTTTCATCCAAAAAATGTGTGAGAAAAAGGGTGGTGTATAGCCCACAAAACTAGACACCCACAATCTTGTGAAATCTTTTAATCACACATCTCGAGCTAGATATTCTATTTCTGAGCATTCGAAGTGCAAGGTAGCTTAGCTGCAGCTTCGAAATGGAAGTAGGAAACAGAAAATTTTTCATCCAAAATATGTGTGTGAAAAAGGGTGGTGTATAGCCCACAAAACTAGACACCCACAATCTTGTGAAATCTTTTAATCACACATCTCGAGCTAGATATTCTGTTTCTGCGCATTCCAAGTGCAAGGTAGCTTAGCTGCAGCTTCGAAATGGAAGTAGGAAACAGAAAATTTTTCATCCAAAATATGTGTGTGAAAAAGGGTGGTGTATAGCCCACAAAACTAGACACCCACAATCTTGTGAAATCTTTTAATCACACATCTCGAGCTAGATATTCTGTTTCTGCGCATTCCAAGTGCAAGGTAGCTTAGCTGCAGCTTCGAAATGGAAGTAGGAAACAGAAAATTTTTCATCCAAAAAATGTGTGAGAAAAAGGGTGGTGTATAGCCCACAAAACTAGACACCCACAATCTTGTGAAATCTTTTAATCACACATCTCGAGCTAGATATTCTGTTTCTCAGCATTCGAAGTGCAAACTTGCTTAGCTGCAGCCTCGAAATGGAAGTAGGAAACAGAAAATTTTTCATCCAAAAAATGTGTGAGAAAAAGGGTGGTGTATAGCCCACAAAACTAGACACCCACAATCTTGTGAAATCTTTTAATCACACATCTCGAGCTAAATATTATGTTTCTGCGCATTCCAAGTGCAAGGTAGCTTAGCTGCAGCTTCGAAATGGAAGTAGGAAACAGAAAATTTTTCATCCAAAAAATGTGTGAGAAAAAGGGTGGTGTATAGCCCACAAAACTAGACACCCACAATCTTGTGAAATCTTTTAATCACACATCTCGAGCTAGATATTCTGTTTCTGCGCATTCCAAGTGCAAGGTAGCTTAGCTGCAGCTTCGAAATGGAAGTAGGAAACAGAAAATTTTTCATCCAAAAAATGTGTGAGAAAAAGGGTGGTGTATAGCCCACAAAACTAGACACCCACAATCTTGTGAAACCTTTTAATCACACATCTCGAGCTAGATATTCTGTTTCTGAGCATTCGAAGTGCAAGGTAGCTTAGCTGCAGCCTCGAAATGGAAATAGGAAACAGAAAATTTTTCATCCAAAAAATGTGTGAGAAAAAGGGTGGTGTATAGCCCACAAAACTAGACACCCACAATCTTGTGAAATCTTTTAATCACACATCTCGAGCTAGATATTCTGTTTCTGCGCATTCCAAGTGCAAGGTGGCTTAGCTGCAGCTTCGAAATGGAAGTAGGAAACAGAAAATTTTTCATCCAAAAAATGTGTGAGAAAAAGGGTGGTGTATAGCCCACAAAACTAGACACCCACAATCTTGTGAAATCTTTTAATCACACATCTCGAGCTAGATATTCTGTTTCTGAGCATTCGAAGTGCAAGGTAGCTTAGCTGCAGCTTCGAAATGGAAGTAGGAAACAGAAAATTTTTCATCCAAAAAATGTGTGAGAAAAAGGGTGGTGTATAGCCCACAAAACTAGACACCCACAATCTTGTGAAATCTTTTAATCACACATCTCGAGCTAGATATTCTGTTTCTGCGCATTCCAAGTACAAGGTAGCTTAGCTGCAGCTTCGAAATGGAAGTAGGAAACAGAAAATTTCTCATCCAAAAAATGTGTGAGAAAAAGGGTGGTGTATAGCCCACAAAGCTAGACACCCACAATCTTGTGAAATCTTTTAATCACACATCTCGAGCTAGATATTCTGTTTCTGCGCATTCCAAGTGCAAGGTGGCTTAGCTGCAGCTTCGAAATGGAAGTAGGAAACAGAAAATTTTTCATCCAAAAAATGTGTGAGAAAAAGGGTGGTGTATAGCCCACAAAACTAGACACCCACAATCTTGTGAAACCTTTTAATCACACATCTCCAGCTAGATATTCTGTTTCTGAGCATTCGAAGTGCAAGGTACCTTAGCTGCAGCTTCGAAATGGAAGTAGGAAACAGAAAATTTTTCATCCAAAAAATGTGTGAGAAAAAGGGTGGTGTATAGCCCACAAAACTAGACACCCACAATCTTGTGAAATCTTTTAGTCACATATCTCGAGCTAGATATTCTGTTTCTGAGCATTCCAAGTGCAAGGTAGCTTAGCTGCAGCTTCGAAATGGAAGTAGGAAACAGAAAATTTTTCATCCAAAAAATGTGTGAGAAAAAGGGTGGTGTATAGCCCACAAAACTAGACACCCACAACCTTGTGAAATCTTTTGATCACACATCTCGAGCTAGATATTCTGTTTCTGAGCATATGAAGTGTAACTTTAAAGATACTTTCGAAGGTGCATGGACCTTCACCAAAGGATTTGGAGTTGACGACAATTGAGGACCTCGTCCTAGGACAAGATGTTACTCCTGCTTCTAGTAATGAAGAGGTATAGCTTGCTTGAAACAGTCTTTAATCCAAGCACTCCACTTGACCGTCCTTTCACATAAGTAGTTGTCACAGGACTTAGCTGAAATTTCTCAAAGAGGCATTTTGAGTTCGGTGTACAATCCAAGAAGCAGTATTCAATCAAAACAACGATAGTATGGTCAACATCAAGTCACTGAAGGGTTTGAGAGTTGATACCTATTGACTTGAGTCTCAGGATGATATTCAAGCCTGGCTGTCCGTATTGCTAAAGTATGATATGAAGCACGGCCGAAATGAGTTCGAATTTGAGCTTGGCTTAGTTATAAATCCCGACTGGCTCCTTTTTACCATTTAATTACATTGGGGCCCTTAATCTACAGAATCCATGGGAAAGAAATCTTCCTTAGCTTCGAATTTTAAGTTCTTTGACATTTGTAACGATGTCAAATGTCAATGTCAAATTGTAAATCTGCTTAGTACTTGGTATCACCGTTTCAAACGTCCTTACGTTCCTTTTGAATAGGAAAACAGATATTCGCATTAAACATCTAAGACCTTCAGCTTATAATAGCAATTGAAACCAAGTATCAATTCCTTCCTTCACTTAACTTGTCAACCAAAACCCAGGAACTCTTAGTTATGTATATACGAACAAAGCTATAAAAACGTCCATCCCTTCTCTGGCCCTTAAATGGGATTCTGCAATTTATTTTCATTCTTAAGAGCATAAATACATCACAAGTAAACCATTTTTGGCAGCATTATTGAGTATATTTCCGGAAAACACACAGAGTCGCCAGTTGAAAATTGTTTCCGAAAATCCCTACCATATTGCCGGCCAGAAGCACTCACACTCATCACTCCTTGCTCTCTCTATAGTCCAAGTTTTCTGTAATACATCAAAGCAAGTAGTAAGCTACTGCTGTGTGATCCAACCTAATTTTGTGGCCACATACCTCTTTGTTAGTTCGGTACTTGCTTGAAAGATTTATGTTCCATCATGTGGTTGGTAAAAAATTCCACAAACTGAATGGATCTCTTCTTGTGCACAGCAACAGGTTTTAAGGATTTTACACTTAGCAAAGCAGCATGTAATAATCCGATTGCTTCTTAAATCATTTTCAAAATATTTTCTCCTTAGATACCAGGATTGGGAGAACTCTGTTAGGAAGAGTCAAATGAACAACCTTGTTCCTCTGCTTAAGTGACTTTAAAATTTTAAAAATACAAAAATCCGTACCATTGAGCCAAGCAAGCTCTCCGTAACATGGTTTAGCTCTAAATGGTCATACAATTCGCATAAAAGCGAAAAGATAATTAAATAACGAGTCGCCCTTAACTAAGTGTAGTGCCATTAAATCAGGTAGATTCTCAAGATAGTATTTGACGTTTGCCAGCAAAGAAGGTTGACATTAAAAATATCACCAGCAAAAAATAGGAATGAAATAAACCTCGAGTGCTTCCAAAGTGCTAGATTTATTTGAATGCTTGTTTTCGCAAAAAAACAGGTTTTATTTTATGGATTGATGATGATGATGTATGTATGTATATCTGCAAAAATAGATAAAAAAAATAATAGTCCTACCACTAAATTACTCGTCTGGCGGTTTCTGTGAATAGGTTTATGCAAAACAAAAAACTTACCCAATTGTCGTATCTGAACTGTCAGCTTGACACTAGCAATTGACCTCGGCAACGTCAGTAACTACAGCCCCCAATAAAATAACAATGGCGTGCGATGAGACAATGGTGGGAATAGCTCTACATATCATGAAATGCCCATTAACAATGAAATTAGCGATATTATGCAGATTATAATCTGTCAAAGGCATCACTGATAGAAGCTGCTAATTAATTGCTAATTGGTACGTTTTCTGGTTTAAAGGTTATGATTGTTCGTTCCTTTGATGTAAATGACAGAATGCTGTGGGAAAATCAATGCACGTCTGGACTACTTCGAAGTCTTGGATTTTAAGTACTGATTTAGTGTTTTAAATGGAACGTGAGAAAGTCGGAGACGGTGATACCTAGTAATTTGTTGGTAAGCAGATTAGGGCGAATTTCTCTGTGATGGTTTTAATGAAATTTTATGTTTATGTAGTTACACATATACATTTGTATTTAGGCAGTGTGATAACACAACTAATCCGCGACGTTTGACAGCAGGGTCGGTAAGTTGTTTCCTTAGTTTTCAGATATCGGCTGCTTTCTGTAGACTACTGGAGACAGTGTATCCCGGAAACATAATCCATAAAATACATAACTTAGTTAAAAATTGTATTGGAAAGCTTTGCGATCTCATTATCAGATCAATCTAATCGCATAGTTCAAAGCACATGCGATACTTGGTTTGGGATCCATACTACTGAAGGATGGGCATGGGATATTATCTAAAGAACTTTGTACAGAGACCTGACCTTCGAACTGTGTAGGAATGATACCGATCGCTGATACACGATATTTTGTTGATTTTAGAATGGACCTTAACAACACGCCCTTTCTACATGGCAACGTAAGGTGTGAACAGACATATTGACGAAACAACTTCGACGTTGAATGATTCCATGGCGCGGAGACGTTAATTGACAAATGAGATCATGCAATTTAACGCCTTTCGGCAACTTACCTCGTCAACTAACTATTCGATGCCTTAAGTGCACCATGAAAACTAAAGGTGCCAGAATTTAAAATTGGAGCTCTCGAAATCCAGAAGAGTAATTAGGACCGTTTGGCCGATGTCGGTTGTTCTATTTTGAATGATGTAGTTACTGAAAAATATAGGTACCCTGAGATTGTAGATTGAAAGCTATCACTCCGGCGACAAACCGATAAAAAATGCTTATGGCATCAGGAAGAAGGAGGCATGTGACAGTATGACCGAGGTCAATGCGAATCATAGCATATCCAAATGGTGGATATTAGAGCACTGACTTGCATGTTCTGTATCTCCCTATCCAATAAACTTGAATGGACAGGCTTTGATGTCTGATTAGTTGGCTGATGTTATCCAAAAATTTTAAGGACAGCCAGTTTTCATCAGTAAAATCAAGGTATTGAGTCTTGTAAAGCTCTTAGGTTAAGTACCTAGCGCTTAGAAACAACAATTAGTAACGCAGCCTTGAACTTTAGGTGAAGTTTTATAATCCCGCGGTAAAGATCTAAAAGGTTAACATTCAGTATAATCTTTAGTAATTGGGTCTCGTTTTGGTCTTTCCTCCTCTATTAGTCAAACTACGAATTGGAATAGGAAAACAAGTTAACTATTGTTTGACACCGCAAGACTAGATGCATAATCTCGTTCTTGCTAGAGCAGGGAATTGCCAAAGAAAGTGTTCCATCGTATATTTCAATTTCACAATATTTTCCAAGCTCTTTCGAGCCATCGCCAGAGACTCAAGTTGAGTCTCATAATTCAATCATTCGTTCTTCACTGAAAGCATCGGGTAAGACCAGTTCTTTAATTATCGTTTTTCACTTGTTTTGATTGCTACTTACTCCTTTACGAGCTTTGTTCAACAAGATGACTTTGCGGCCAAAATTGACGTAATTTTCAAATTGTAAATTGTTCCTTGTAAGCAAATCATGTCAACTTCATCAACTTTCTTTATGAATTCACTAACTTTGCCCACTAAAAGGGCTTCATTCCCATCAAATATTTAATTTTTACTTTCGGACAGATTCAGCAAAACGCAATCAATAGGTCGTCACAAAAGAGTGTTCGCATTCGTTACGTAGACATTTAGATATCTGACAGAAAGGACAGTGACATCCGATGAATGCGTTTCAACTGTCAATGGGTTGTCAACCAAAAAGTTGAAAGTTAACCCATTCTATCCGCCGATCCGTCATAGCAGTTGTTTTTGCGTCACCTTCCATTAGTAGGCAACTGTCGGAACTTTTAACAATTCGGATCCGCCTAGGACCGCTGTATGTCAATACATATTTCAAGCATGCTGGTATTGCCAGTATTAAAGTAACCCTTAAAAAATAAAACAACATGCTTTACATGGATACACTTGGCTGTAAATAGGATAAGGAAAATACAATGCCATAAACATCTCTTCAATACTGACAGAGACTAAAGAGAGATCATCCAAAAATCCTGAAACAAACAGGTATATTTCGATACATCTCTCCTCACTTGTATTGGTCTTTGGTATCGGAATGTCAAGTGCTAAAAATATCGCCATAAACACGGGGAACCACATCAAATATTTACCAAGTCATTCACATCTACTGAGCATAAATTTTCCCAAAACATCCGGCAAAGTCGTCAGTACCTAACGAAGCCGCAAAATACCCTAATTACATGCCAACTTCTTCAGTTTCCCAAAATCATTGACAAATATTGTGATTACAGACCCACTTCATCAACATTTGCCAGGTAGGTACTACAAAACTTCTGTGAACAACTACTTCATCATGTCTGACCGATAAATCACTGCCCTTCTTCAAAAATCTCCCATAATTGGGAATCACCAGACCCCTAGCCTCCAACACGCGTATGTACCCACCGAGTCTCTCACATTCCGTCTCCCCCTCTGAAATTATAATTAATTTAATTATAATCACAACGTATCCATCCACTTAACAACCTGTTAGCAGTTCCCAAAATGCACAAAACAAAAACAAAAAAAAATCTATCTTTCTCGTTCGTTGGATACCAAATCCAGTTTTCGCCAATCCGTACGAATAATAAATAAAAATTAAAAAAATCAACAACCATCTCAAGAAGACAGACGAAAACCACGTTTGAACAGCCAGATTCCACATGGCCATCAATAAATAATCTTTGGAGTTTTGCACTAAAAAAAACAACAAAAAAAGCAGAGGAAAACACAAAATGATGATAATTTTGTGTGTAGAGGGCTTTCTGATCATCGTCGACTATTTGTGGGTAGTCCGCCAAGGAGGAAAGGGAAACAACAAAGAAACCAACAAGACCCTCCGACAGAATCCTCCAAAGGCACTTGATAACCTGCCCACATAACTTATCCCGAACCGGACTGTCTGCTACTCCACCTCCTCCTTGGTCTCACGCTCACTCAACCAGTCACCACGGGCCCGGCACCATCATCCTTTCTTTTTATTTTTTTTTTTTTAAGAATTTGCCTGCGAATTTGATTTTTGCTAAAACAGAAAGAGTAACAAACTGATTCGCCGCGAGGACGGTGCGAAAGATACACCAGAAAAGAAAGGAGATACAAAAAGCAGAAAAATAAATCTTCCTCCTCGCATCCCACATGAAATTTAAAACTTTTCTTATTTGGTTTTTTGTTTTTCGTAAATGTATCTAGAAGCCGTTAAACACTTTAAACTCACCTCGCTCCACAGGAAATTAAGAAATTCCAATAGTAATCCTTTAAATCCTTGTCAGAGATACGCTGTATCCTCCCTTACTCGTTCGCAGTTGAAACAGTATCTATTTTATTTTATTTAGATTAATTACGCATTCCGCACGTAATCCACTTTAATCTATTCGAATTAGAAAAAAATACAAACTGAAAGATACCCGACAAAACAAAACAAACAACGATCAACTTTACTTTACTCCAAATGTTGTGTATCATCCATCACACGTATCTTTCTAAGGTGCACAACACTTCGCGTTCTGATAGATGCATATTTTTGTTTTATTTTAAGTGGAAAACAAAAATTCCTAAATCGCATCCACTACACAACACTGCCCACGGTAGTACTGGCTCTCAATACTATTTGAAAACACCGAAACCGAAACCAAAACCAAAACCAGATACGAAATGACAACGAGAACGACGACGACGACGGCAACGGCAACAGCAACAGCAACGACGACGACAACGAGAAAATCCACTGTGAAACTGTGGAGAGACGTGAAAATCCAATGTGGAGCCTCCTGTTTGCTTGGAACAACCCCACCCGTACGTAGACCGGTTATAAACAGACTGAACTGGCTGCCAGTGCCACTGGTGTGCGATGCCAATGCGACCGAATAAAGTCAAAGTGAGGTAAGTTTTCGAGCCGACTATGGCGACTATACTACCAGCCAGCCAGCCAGCCAGCCAGCGACGACAACGACAACGACAACGACGACGACAACGACGAATACGATGACGATGTCGATGATGATGATGATGGTGACGATGCCCTCTATACTATCAACTACCACCTCCCACGGACGACCAAATAACTCTAGGCAGCGCAGCAACAGCAAGTACACACACCGCTTCGAGAGAAGTAAGTTGTTGTTGTTGGGGCTTCTTTATTTGCACACACATGTGGAGGCGCAGTTATGCGTATACACACTAAGGGGGGCGAAGAAGAGGAGCAAGAGATACAATTTAGACAACAGATGCGCGTCTGTATGAGTGTGCCGTATAGAAAATCCATTTAGAGCCGGCACCAAGTATCTAGATACACAGGGATGGAGTTGGGGTTCATCCGAACAGCTAGGGCGAGTATTTTCTATTTGGGTAGCCCCACAGAGTAAATAGGGCGAAGATGATATGTGAAGGTTGAGGTTGTTAAGAAGATGCTCAAGAGATTTGGATAAATTTAAGGGACAATGCCACGGGGGTGGATGTGAACAAGTAAAGTACTGCTTATTCATGGCATGATAGGGATCGTTATTCAATATTTATTTTGCTACGGCTGTTTAACTTACAGGATAGGACAAAAAGCCGGAGAGTATCTTTGGATAACATTCATGTATCATCTCTCCAAGTGGATTCAGACGATTCCTAATTAGGCCACCAAAATGATTAGATGGGAGGCAAAACAAATGGTATCAATCCTAATCCTGCTCTGTAAGATAAGGCTAATCCCTTTTCTATGATAGGTTTAAGTTTGGCTACTAATGGGGGTGTAAATATTCATTAGTTTGCAGTAATATTCCTTTTCTAGGGGGAGCGAGAAAACAATGTGAAAACCTTTGTGAACGGGCATGCAAAAGATGTTTTGTTTTGTGCCAGGTCAGGTCTAGTAAAATTGCAGACGTCGATACTTATCCGTCAGACTTTGCTTTAGTTTGCAATAGGAATTAACAGTCATAGTGGTAAACTGCTTCAATGAAACAATTTGAAGGACGTCCCTTGACCTGGGTCGTGTACTACACAAATTCAATGAGCAGGTTACGCAGAAATGCTTAGATTAATGAGACGCCAATGACAGCTCTGGCAACAATCTTCTTTTAGTAGAAGTATGTATCTATTCGTGTTGTGAAAGTTCTATAAAGTTAAAAACGATTCCACTAAATCTGGTTAATAGTGAATAATTGCGGTGACGCCTAGTGGAATGCATCGAAATAGACTACTTCACTTCAAATGGAATGGTATAAGACTATAGTCTATATCGAGTAAATAAACTAGCGGATTCGATCGGTACTGTATAAATAGAGTACTTGATATCTACTGTGGAACTCACAGCGTTTTCTTAAAACTAATATATTCATAATCTTACAGGCACCAATAAAAGTGTTCAATGATGTTTGATAAGGTTCCAATTTATATGAAGATGCAATGCAAATATCTATATTTATATAATATTATAAGTGCTAATACCAACAAGATACATGAGCTACATATGTACATCTAGACGATTATATCCATTCTTCATTGAAAAAGTCATAAGAAAATCCTTTGGTAACACGACATGATATCTACAGTAAAAGTAAAAGTGGATATATAAAATTATAGAAACCTTTTCCTCTTCTAGGCAAAAGTGATTGCCCTTATAAGATACACAACTGTCGAATAAAAACTGCAGCTCAGAAGTTAACAACAGAAGGATAGCAGTAAAATTCATCACAGTGATGAAGAACGTTCACATGAAGATACCATAGACGTTCCTTATGAATCAAGCAAAGACTAATCTTGTAAAGTTATTAATGCAAGAGTTTCTTAGAGAAATAATTCCCCACGCAATATGGATACGTGTAGACAAATGTATGTCCTCTTGTAAATGAGAGAGAAAGCAGTTCAATAGTTTAGTTTAGTTCACCGTGAGAAGAGCTCTTGTCCTGTACATTAACATTGTTCTGAATATATTTCTTTCTTTGATTTTAGAAGACCTACAGTTGATTTATTACATGTACTCTGGTTTCTGAACCATGGGAACCGTGGAAATCATGGGTTTTAGAAAAAGACTGGTCTTTTTAGAATATCTATTCATACAGAATAGCTTAGGGTTATGGAGGAATGTAGATAAGTACATATTCATTAGAGAAGATGTGTAATGGTTATCGAATCGACTAAATGGCTGATTATACTTGTACTACTCTTAAATTTCGGCAAGTAGCGCCACTAAGTTTTCCAGTGTGGACTAAGCTTTGGTGTACTCTAATAATACCTAACCATTGAGCCCTATTTCTAATTTTAGTTTAACTTTCCTGTGTATTTTATACTTGTATTTCTGTGCTAGTTTGGCTTAAACATTCCTAAAACAAGTTCTCACTAGCACAATCTTTTGGGCGTTGAACAGAGGCCCTGTAAATACATATCTTATTTTTCCATAAACTTCTGGAGGCCCCAAAACCTTCAACACTTCGATCCACTCCTGTGAGTATCTTTCCGCGCCTATCCCCCAAACAAAAAATTAAAAATAAAAAATAATATGAACGACACTTTAGTCGATTGTGTGTATTGTGTCGCGCGCTTTGTCGTTTGCTGCCGAGGAAAAACATTGACAAACACACCGCACCTTTCCACCCCCTCTTTTCCAACCAAGTCCAAATCCAACCACATACACAAGATACAGATACTTTTGTTTCTTTTTTTTTTGGTCAGTACTGCTTTGTATGTGTTCTGTTGTTGGTGGAATACTGTGCACACTCACAGAGTCTTGGAACTTGGAACACTGCAAGATTTGTTTTCATCTTTTTTTTTGTTCCCGCCATACTTGTTGTTATTGGAATATCTTTTCGTTTTATTACTGTGTCCCATTCATTTTGGGTGGCATTGAGGAAATGAGAGAGGCAAAGCAATTTAAAAATAAAAACAAAACTCGCAGTGAATCACTCGGTACTCGTGCTGCAAGCACTCATAGATCCATGAATGCAAGAACAGTTGAAATGGGTAAAGGTGGCTGTGCGAACTCACCTTGTGGTGGATAGGAAGATAGGGTTGCCAAGCGAGCTGGTTTAAAATGATTTAATTATGAATGGGAAAGTCACTTGAATGGGAAAGTTTCTTTCTAGATACTTCATGCACTGAGATTAGGAACATCTTCTCCAAGACATCTCTAATTCCAGTATTTACTTATTTCTATATCACTTAATGATAGCCTGGACTAATCAAACGATATCTATTTCATCTCTTTATGACCATATTGAACCAGAGTTGAGAGGAGAAGCGCTATCTTAGACATGGTGTGCCCTGAGCTCGATTAGTTAGTTTTAATTAGCCCTAGGACTATAGAAATATTAACCATTTAAAGCGTTGTAACGTCTCGATCTAGAACTTCTTCACATTGAAAAGCTGACTTCTTTTGTTATACCAATCAAGAGCAACGTTTGTCTTATACTCTTTCCTGTGTTACTCTTGAGGATAATCACCAATTTTTCTTAAAGAATTTGATAGGATTGATTGAAATGAGTGTTAACTTTTTTTTTCGGTTTCATATAGTACGTAAGTGAGATCGCACTGGGGACAGAATTGAGAATCAGACTCTTTCTTCAGTCAGTCTTTTTCTGCACAGAGTCTATTTCTAGCCCAAGAAGCAACAATTAGACTCATTTTTTAGAATCAGGAGAGGAGTTGTCCTATAGAAGGCTATATATCAAAATTTGCTCTCAAATGTTCTGGTTTTCAATGTGACCCTCTTGTTGTTAGAGGCTCTCGTGTTTCTAACAAAAGTAAATAAAAACGGGAGCCGACGTTTAGGGATACATTTTATTTTCCTTTCGTCTTCTCAGCTCTTTTGCGTATCCAAAACAAATATGCATGAGATTTCAAAAAATGTAATACACTGCTGCTTTCTTAGACTGCCATTGATTAGTTTGCGCTCTCTAATATAGCTCTTATAAATAGCAGCTTGATTGTCTGCAAAACTGACTGTTTCTGATATGAAAGGACCCTTTTTTGCATATTCTTTTTTCGGAAAAAAAGGTGACTTAGTATACTGAGATACTAGAAGACGGCTGTTGATTCAAGACTTGAATTGCTGGAGCGTCTAATAGAATATTCTAATATCTTGAAGATATTACATTCGTTAGCAAGACTGTCCCAAATAGGATAGGATAGGATGCAACAAAATCTATTTTGAATTATCAGTAAAAAAGTATTTTTCACGATCATTATAGGGAGTACCCTAGTCTGATCTTGAAGTTAGACTTTCGGAGTTATATTGCAATCCAATTAGCTGCAAGATTTGAATGCGAAAGTTAAAGAGAAAATAGTGAAGGAAGACAAGAGGCTGATAGCCTGCACTAGTCTGCTAAATGAGACACTAGACCCCATGCTGCACTGATCCGCTCTTTAGACACTTTTTTGTATTGCAACATTGACTAAATTTGAAGAGTAACAGATTTGTATGTTACAGACATTATGTCATGTCATCGGAGAAGAAGAACGTTAAATAACTCCGGTAAACTTAATTGTTCCATCATGTGCTTCATAGCAATCAAATTGCTGCTTCTACGACTGTGTTTCCCCATGTTTCATGATATTGATGTAGTTTTCTTGAATTTCTAAACCTGATCGCACATGTAAAGGATGAACAGTAAGGTAGTGGACATGCAATACTGATCTCTGTGGAAAGGTATTATTAAGTTCTGTAAGATCATTCTAATAGTTGTTCTAGAGCACTTCGAATAAACATATAGAAAGCATGTTCTTCACGGAAACACCTGACAATTACGGCCACTTCGTTCTTCAAACTGGAACCTATCCATCCAATCAACCTATTCATACAATCCGTAGAGCTTAGTTCTGGTCTTGATTAAGTCTTTTTAATTGTTGATGCTCGTTATGTTATGTATCGACAACAATTTATCTGAGACCTTAAGAGGCAGATAGAGTTTACGAGTAGCGTTTTAATTTAGGAGCTGCTACAAAAGAGTTTATTTAGTAACCGATGAGCTTAACTTATAAAACCAATCAAAGCTTCTGTATATCCCCAAAAAATTTGGCTCCATGTAGAGTACTAAATCAGACCACCTTTCTGGTTCACTGGTGTCAGATTTGGTCTTCTATTTTATCCTAGAACATGAACATGGCAACCCTAACCACTCTCGTTAAACTGTTTTGTTTTCATTGGATTATACCAAAAGGATCTGAGGACAGTCAGTTACCACATTTACTTACGGATTCTGCATCCAGTTGACAAAAAAAAAGAAGTTGTATGCATCTCATTCAGGAAATGTCCCCAACGAGTGCCAAAGCCCAGCCACAGCATTGAAAATTTTTTTACCAGAACAATAGTGAAAGTTTCCCGTGTACCGTAGGGACTACCTACATATAGTCTGTCCAGTGTTAGGTGCCATCATGCACGCAGCACTGTTGCATACTATTATTGATGAGTGGTCTTGTGGGTATCTGCAGTGCTAGTTCCACACATTATCGAATGCAAATCTTTTGCCTCTGTATCCATGTATCTATTCGTGTGTGTCGTTCCAAAACCCACCGAATCCGTAATTATCTAGGTGCATGGAGTTGTCCCAATGTCCAGTACCAAACAACAGTTAGGTGTAACTTGATTTTCGAAGCAGAGGGAGAAAGAAAAAAAAGAGAAAATGTCACCATCAACCGGACGACAGTCGAAATGAATGAATGACCAAGCAAAAGGGGCGACGGAACAGACGAAAAGAACATAAAAGAACCGGAATCGGACGGAACGGTCCCGCTGCGGTAAAAGTGAACTCTATGGGTGCATAGTTGTGTAATGTGTGCATGATAGAGTCCCCACTTCCCGGGGCTAACTGTGTGCCAGCGACAAATATGGATGTGTAGTACATACTTCTCCAGATACACTTAGAATAGACGTAGATACTCGCTGCGCGCACCGCGTGCTACAGTGAATATCTTATCGGATATCTTTTGGATTTTTTATATTTTTTCCTTTTTATTTATTTTCTTTTCCTGAATCATCAACAGAATTTATTAGCATATTTAATTTCTATGCAAACATTTTGTCGGTCGATGGGGCGGCTGGTGGCTGGTGGCTGGAGGCAGGGCGCAAGCGGGTTCTGCCCGCCACTCCTCCTCCTCCTCCTCCTCCTTCTCACAAAAGGAAGATTATTATTACAACCATGTTTTTTTTATTCATTTCATTTCGTCTTGATTTAATGGTTGATGGGTATCTTTTCTGTGCTCGAGCAGCGGGAGATTTATGATCTATATACGCAGTGTAGCTCGTCATCAGTAAATGACAATGTAACGTGACTAAGTGCGTCAGCGGAGCGCGTCATTTAATGACTTTCTTTGCAAAAAAAACCACAATACACGCCTGCGATGCGTTCAATTTTACATAAGAATGAGCATCGTTTGCGGGATGCAAGAGAATTCAATTTTTGAAATATCGTCGAGTTGGAGAATACATCGGGTGGCATTCGTTACGTTGAGGCGGATTGGTTATTTTTGGCTTTTAGGAGGTGAGATGACAAATTTGGAACTTGTCGCATGCACAGTCGCAATCTGTGTGGATTTTAGATGCGGGAGATGAATAATTTCTGTGTGTCGTATTTTATAACAGGCACACGCGGATATTTTTGTGGAATTTCGAAACGTCGACGCCGCATGGTCTTTCGAAATGGGGGTAAAAGGAAATGACATGGGTGCTATTAATAGGCTAAGACAAATGTTGCCATAAATTAGAAGATTGGACAGAAATAGACAGGGGAAACGAGGGAACTCTTGAATGGAAGCCAGCTTTCGTAACCTGGATATGGTGATGAAGTTCTCTTACTGGCGTGTCAGTGGAAGCGTTGCAAAAGGTCGAAAAAATGAAGGGGCAACATTCAACTATCTGAATCCAAATCTTTTGTGGGGCTTGGTGGGGTTTAAATACAATTAGGTACCTGGTACCCAGCGGATATTCTTTTTACAACCATTCGTGCTCAGCCTGTTAGGTATATTCGTCAGAAGAATGGACTTTTTCATGACATTTATACTCTCGGATGTTTGTCAAACGTTTCGCTGAGCAGTGAACAAAACTTTGGAACTTTGTCTGAACTTTGATACTCCAATCTTCAGTCAGTAGTTTGACGCACGAGCCATTGAATCATTGTTTCAACTTGAAGCGACTATTTGGGATTCCAATGCGACGCCAAAGTTGTCTGAATGAAGATCAGGACGATGCCTCTACAAAATCTTAGATTTTTCGAAATGATTTCCTTATACTAGCTTGCCTATGATGGGCATATGTCCTGGTTTATCTTATTGAGGTTCAGTTTATGCATAGGAATGACAGTATGGCGATGATGACCAGAATCGGATTTCCTTTTATACAGCCTGCATCCTGTTCCAATAGAGACTTAGGGACATTGGACTAAGCATGATATCTTTGTCGCTGTGGACATGCTAATAGTCCTCTACCTACTATGTATATGTTTTTTTATCCGATCGTCGATTTGAAATCTAAGATTTCGCTTAGGGATCGTGCTGATTGTGGAATATTCTCTCCAACCCCGCCGATCCTTGGGACTAGAATAGAATAGAATAGAAGGTTGACTAATAGACCACTTCGTCCAACTTAATTGTTAACAAGAACCAATGATCTTAGAATGACAAAGGCATAGGCTATCATGTGGAAGATTTTAAAATATCATTTACAGGTAGGACCCGATCAGTGGAAGATCGGTGACCTAATGTGTATTATTTTGTCTTTTTTGCTGCCAACGTTGGGTAAAGCATTCGCCACCGTATCTTATCGAAATGGCGACCAGCTATCAATTCCTTAGCTGAGCATTTATGTTGAGTGCCGGGGCCTAGTGACATTCCAGGAAATTGTAAGGCAAATAAACTCGTCAGAACAGGAACCATTTTACGGGTTTTTCCGGATAAAGGCACTTTAGACATACCAATCGTTAAAATTTAACCTCTATGCTATCGAGAAAACCTTTGGTCTGAGATTCTGTAGGCTGAAGCAATGTGCTAAAGCCCCTCTCATTTGGAAGTTATTTTATCTCACAAACTTATCTAACTTTGCTGGATCAGATACTCTGGTTTATCAAGGGCTCCTTCTCTGTCGAACTAGAGGAGGTGCTTCAAATTGAGTATCTCACCGATTGTGAGTGGTCTCTTGTCCGTCTTTTTTAGTAAAGCGATGGTTAATCAAGGATATCATAAAACACTAGACGTTCTAGGGAATTTTACGCTAAGAAACTTAGGCATATTAACCCATACAATTCATTTTCCAATTTGTCTTAATGGTCAAACTTTCATTAAGTTATTGAAGAAGCATCTTCCAAGGTGATCTAGTGTACTCCAAGCAATGGTGTCGTATTCACAGAGTAAATGTGTTATATCCTCTGGTAAGTATTTCAAAGGTTCGATAATCTAAACCTCATAGTGTTCTTCCTCAGACGTCAATGATCAGAGAGTCTATTGCTATTCTTCTATTTGATCTACTAGGTTTATTGTTACCTTCAAACTAACGCAGACCACTGGACATTAGCACACAACTAGACACTTTTTTGCATTTCTGTTTTTAGAAATATCAATATTTGATTTCGCTCAAAACATTTATTCATTCTGATTTATACATTTATCCTATTCCTGCTACGACCTGGAACATTCTGTCATTGACACAAACGGCAACACTTTGTTCCTTTTGTCGATCGATCTACAGTGGTGTCTTTCTCCGCGAACCTGAAGATCACCCAGAAAAAGCATTGCATATTCTTCGGAGGACCAATATTTGTTTCAGAAAGCTCATTCGTTTTTTCTTCTGTTTGTTGTCTAAAGCTCCCTATAAGCATTTCAAAATAAGACAGTTTAAGCAGAGTAATTTTAGACTTGTTTACAGTAAAAAAAAGTGTGCACTTTTGGCTTAATTTTCTTGTATTTTACTTCAAATGAACCCACGTTCAGCCATCTCCACCTACAACATGATCTTCCCGCGCTAAATAGACTCAAAAAAAAACAATACTAAACCAATTATGTACAACTTATGTATGCCTATACACGTTTCGTCGTCACGCGCGCCGCCGAATGTGTACCACTTCAGTTGGTTTCCCTTAATTGTTCCATCATCATTGCGCGCAATTAGTCTCAGTTTTACGTCGAACTTCCAGCAATTCACCCTCATCTACGTACACCGGTCTTGTTCGAATTCTTGACAATAATAGTTCCACTTTATCGCCATCTCGCATTTTGTTTACAGATAATTCCGTTCGTTTTGCGATTGTTTATCCAGAGTTATAGGTACGCCTTTGTTTTGTCGAATGCATTTGAAAAAAGCTCAAACAATAAACTTTAAACCGCACATCATGACAGAGTATCTATGTACACAGCAAGTGTATCTGCAGCTTTGAATGTGTGCGTGGAATGACTATGCCATGCCAGAACATGCTGCACGATCAGTTCGAGTTCGTGTATCGCTAGGATAGGTGCTGTTTGAAGTTGCACATACTTTGAATATTACATAGATATTTGGAAAAAAAAAAGTTATTTAATCAAATTCAATCGAAAGTTGAGTGAAATAAAAGTGAAACGGTTTTGCTAAAACCCTGCCCTACAGTGCAGTATCTAGATACAAGAGAATTAACTAAAATATACAATTTACAAGCGCAACCCAAAAGCATGTCTTTGTTTGGGAATTTACTGTGCGGCACAGTGCTATTACTTGCCGGCATTCGGTGTACAATGGGTTCACGCATCTTGGCCATTTTTCCCGTGCCTCTGCGCGATCACCAGATCGTCTTTCGTCCCCTGATCGAGTCTCTAGTGAAACGTGGTCATAATTTAACTATAGTCACGACCGATCCGGAAAATTTCGCACATCTAGCCGCCGATGATGCGACCGTGTCTCCCGATCAAGTCGACTTAATTGATCTCAGTTTCGCACATCGTTTGAATGTGTTGAATATGTTGAAAAACCACGAGAACGTGGTAAGTGGATCGGATATGTTGCGGACTGTTTTCCATGTGATGCGTACTGTCGCCGAGGCTGAATTGAAATCGGCTCAAATGCAGGGGTTATTGGGTCACACGAGCCGAGACGAGGAATACGATGCGGTTTTGGTTGATTGGTCTGGTCCGGCGCTAATGAATGCCTTCGCGTATAAATTTAAAGCCCCACTCATTGGTGTTACCCCGGGCGGTGCTTACATCACATCGCATGAGGCGATCGGTAATCCTAATCATCCTGTTGCATTCCCAAGTATATTCATGCCATTCAGCGAGGATCTCTCATTATTCCAGCGTGTGGCCAGCACTGTTTTCACGCTCAACTACAGGTGAGTGGAATAGCGTTACTCAGCTAGAAACGTTTTCACCAATCTTTCTTTGCACACCCATTCTTTGACTTTGACTCTTTTGCGATGACTTTTTATTTTGACAAAGGTGGTTTTTTTTTCCTTTTACTCAAAAGTTTCACTGGTTACGTGGATTTTTGTGAATTCTGAATGAAAAGCGAATCAGAAAGTTTGTATCTATGAGGTTATATTTAGTTTTGTGTTGGTAAACATTTTTGTTTGCAATTCAGCAGGCGGTCTGCGTGAAGTCATAGCAGAGTGATGGAAAATCACCAGAAGTTTCTTTTTGATAACGCAATCGCGGCAGGCCATATGGTTTTGAAATCTTGATGGATAGGATGAGATTGGTGTGGTTTGGAAGCATATGTTTTTATTATGTGTCATTTCCTGTCCAGACGGTGGTGTCTAATCTAGTTTAGACTAATTAGCATGTCGGTGGTATCTAGTGGTAGTCAGGTGCCTTTGATACTGTGAAGACATTTCAAAGTTCAGTAGCCAATATTTTTGGACCTATTATGTGTGATCGTGATCTTTTGAAATTTTGTAGACAGATACACGCGTTGTCCTTGAATTTGAGCTGATATGTTGCTCATTCGAAGGTTAAGAGGTTATGGGACTTAAGTCCCAATCGTGTTCTGTTGGATATACATTTCTGATTCTTTTCTGATTTTTTTAAAAACCCTCTTTTAAAATACTAAATATTTTACTATAGCACGTCCACTTATGGCAGGGGAAAACCGCCTGTAACCTTATTTGGGATTTTTACTATGGCACGCCTACTTTTGGTAGGGAAAAACCGATTGTAACCTTATTTGGGATACAGATTGTATCAGGATTGTAGATTAGAGCAGGTTGATATAAACGCGAAACAAATGCACGCAATTAGGGTTCGAAAAAGCAAACAATACTATGACAAAGCTTTGCTCGGCTGACTGTAGAGAATTAGGCCCTATAGAGAATAATTTTGTTTGTTAAATTACTTTGAAATGAGTCTGAACTATGTGTCATGTGACACAGTACCAATGGAAGATACACAATCTACTCCATGAGACATTTGCATGATCCACCGACTTAAGTAACTTTTATACCTTTTTTGCGTGATGCGAAACGATGTTGGGATTACGCCACTGATATTGGTAATTGTCTCTCCGGCTATATATAAAAGTCAGGGCAATTTTTTTCTCTTCCTAACATACTTTTAACACTTGAGCTTGAGGTCTGAGAAAGAACATCGAATAAGGGTGTCTTTTACAAGGATAGAGAGTGAAGAAAGTAAGTTTCATTTATTAGTTTTCGGTGATAAGACAAAACCGTCCTAAATTTCATGGATAACAGGTCTGTCAATCACTAATAAACTTTCAGATTCCTTAGTATCAGATATGTATATTAATTCTTAGTTTTATGCTTTTTTTGTTTGGAAACTTAGTCAAGCCTTCATTTAGCGGCAATCAAAGTTAAGATAGTTATCATCTGAGAGAACAGTTTATTGACAAGTATAAGACAAAGATGTAGAAAATATCTCAGATCCTTGGGGTAAACGAATTCATTGGTTCTCAGGTTCACTCAGATGTGCCTGTAAATGAGAACTATGACAGTTGACAGAGAGAATGACTTATCGCCCGTGAAATGGATTACCCACAAGTGTTCAGGGATGTTAAAAATTTTCTATGGAAAAATAGAAATACATGGTAATTGATCTAAGACCGATGAAATATGGCTTAGAATTCGTGGAGTTAGAATTGTTTGACGACACAGTTTCCTAATTTCTACAAATGTTCGAATAGATAAGCTGTTCTAAGTATCAGCTATCAAACTTGCATCTCTATCAAAGATGATTAAAACAAATAAAGTACGAGTAGATGGCCCTCCATTTGACATTAGCTACAAAAGTCTTCAGCTGACTTATTTTCTGTCAACTGAATGAATGCGAGAATGTAGCTAACATTAAGGCATGTTGCGAACCCGAAAATTCAAGGTAGTCACAGAAGATCTGACTGACAGTGACTGTTAATATTACGATCTGCTTGATTCATTTTTGAAAGAAACTTGATTATGGCAAACTTCACAATTGACGTAACAAGTACTCTGGGAATGAGTTGAACTCATCAATCTGATTTCACAATTCTGGCAAACCCCAACTGCAGTATTTAAGCTTAATTTCTCTTATCTGATTAATTTCATAAAACTTTACCATACTGTGTCCCACATTTAATGTTCTCACTTCAGCTAACTTATATGACTCACGCAATCAGTTCGTGTTCTGCCTTCGTTATATAATTTTATAACTTTTTTGTGCCAAAGTCCATAAGAAAGCCACAAAGAAAGGCAAAATCTTATCAGCTGCTTGTTGCTAAAAACGAAAGTTTTGTTTTGTTTGTTCATTCTTAAAATACGAAAATTATATTTCGAGTGTTCGACTTTCGAACATATACTTTACTTTTTCGAACAATGCATTCCACACAGAACTAATCCTTATCTTTGTCTGAGCGGCTCGGAATTTCACACCCTCTTTCTATCGTTTTCTTTGTTTCTTGACCTCAAGTGTACCGACATCCATATGTACATAGAATACCCGTTCGTTGGACTCTTAATGTTATCGAAAAGGCAATAAAACAACAAAATTATGTTATCATGTTCTCAAAATCGTTATGTTTACGTCGGCCAACACGGTGGCAGTATGTGTTAATTAAACCGTCAGGCTTCAATACAAATCCGCCTAAATGGGTGGAAAGTCCAATTAGATAGCAGACACAGTTCTTTTGTACAAACATTGTGTTGCTTGTATTTATTTATTTATTTTAATTTTTGCGATAAAATTTGCTAAAAAACACACACTTACCGTGACCGATTAGACAAAGTGTTTTGCTTCGCAGTTATTCAATCAAATCGAACAAACCTTTGAGTGCTTGAGATTTGTGATTCAAATTACGAGCATCTTCCTGATTGGGCATGTGCTAAGAATCCGTAAATTTATGCATTTAATGCAAATTACTTGGAAAAAGTGCTGTAGACGAACACGAACAAGTGGTTCTGACATGGTCGTGAACTGGTTTCGTTTGACAGGAAAGAAATGTTACGACATTCTTAGGGGGGGGCCATGTTCGTGAAGAAAGCGGAAGTTGAAGTTTAACAAATATTAGCACTCTCATCAGAGTTGCTTGTAAGCAACTGCATAAGTAGAGAGGACTCGTTTATGTAAATTTAGGAGTCCTTATCTCGTAGGTCGGCTGTCAACTGTCAATGACAATGGATGGTATTGTTGGCATTTTCCTTCGAATAGCCGGATAGTACGGCGGCGGGGGCATCAAATTTACTGACTCACTGGAGATTCACTTTTAGTTGCAAACTCAGCTTCAGTGGGCTTAATATGCATGTAGATACTGGATAATCTTTTTATGTCCCTACCTGCATTAGGGGGTATACGAGGGGTATTTTCAGTTGTGACATAAACACAGATACATACATACTTCTGTGACATTTTTTCGTTTAAGGTTCAAGTCTTAGAGAACGAAACAGATACCAAACGTTTAACTAACATACGAGACTATAAATGTCATCAGAAAATTTTCAAAATACTAGGGAATTAGGTCTTGTTTCTTACATTGTTTTGACGAGTATGATGAAGAAGTGAAGAAATTAACAATTCGCTTATTTTTCCGCGAATAGGCGAACGGTTTTTGCAAACTGTCAAAGTTTATACGCATTCCACACAATGTAGGACGCAACCCACCTTGCCGCGACCAAAAGAGTCGCGCGAGTTTAATCTCACAATTTGTTTGCTTTGTCCTGCAAGGTCGGTAATGACAAGTAAAATTCGTGGCTGTGAATATACTATAGACAGCGGTCTATTTCCTCACATCGAGTGGTCCTTCTTTTCCTATCCTAGACGAAGTTTGTCTATCCCATGTGATTTTCCCGTAAATGATCAGCTCGAAGTATCAAACGTAAGTTTATTGGAAAAGGTTTCCAAGTGTTGGAATATTATGGCCACTACACATGCGCCTAATACTTGCATTTTTTCTGCAAATTAAACCATGTTCAGCCCAGTATATATGTATGTACGCGGCGATTATTGCATCAGCAAAACCTGAATACAATATTTTTCCGTTGGGCCAGCATCGTATTAAGAAACCTTGCACAAAGAGGAGACTAGACAAACATCCTGTATGTACATTCGTACGAGTAGGCTACTCTACTGCTTTTGAAAGAAAGAGGCTTCGCTCTATTGTTGAGTAAAAATTTGTAAAATCTGGCCAAAAATCTCTATGTTAACATCTCTGGCTAGATTAGGAATTTGTTATTTGCTAGAAATTGGAGCAAAACAAGACCTGACATACCAGACTCACAAGAACCAAATTTGTAGTCTCAGATTCAAGCAACAAAACCTTCAATACTTAGTATATTACGTCGCACGCCCTATGAACAATCTTTAAGAAGATATATTTGGGAAAACTCCATCGCAGCTTTCTGTCAAAAGAAGGGGAATTAGCAATGTCATCTCTATGGCTTTGGATATTGGTTTTTTGGTATCATGTAAACCACGATAGATAAATAAAGTTCTGTTTGTTTTGGAATAGTAAAATTGCCAAAGGCGTGCTTACAAATGTGCTAAAAACGGTTTGCTCGCAGTTCGCTACTAAATGAACCAATTTTGAGATTGTCCTACATTTTTACAATTTGGCTTGACATCAGGCTCAGCTGAGTTTCGACAAACTCCGTCTAAATATTATACTTTCGCCAAAAGATTAAACAATTACAGTTTATTTTCACACCCAAACTGAACTATGAATTTAATCAGTTAAAATTGTTCTTTCTGTCCCAAAATTTGCCCAAAAATTGTGTCAACATTTGACTCGATTTTGGCATATTTCAGCAGTTCCATCAGGGCTTTAGTTATAAGAGAATCGTTATTTAAAGATGATGTGGTTTTCTATTTCAGCTTTGATGGCTCTTAGCTATGTTAAGTTCACGTCTGAAACCTTTTTTTATTGAGTTTACCTACCTTGAGCGCACAATATTTACATACAAATTGACGGTATTTATATGTAAACTCAATGACATCTATCAGAACCGTCAAAGTTCTCAGGAAAAACGCATCAAAGAACATAATTCCTAGAAGCAGTAGTTTCAATGAAAAAAAAAGCAATATTTTCATTTCAAATGCAATTCGATACGTCGCGACGTCTGGAGGTAAACAAATTGCCGCTAAGATCGCATTACTCTACTGACTCACATCCTCTGTGTACTCTCATTTAAAATAAATAGCACACGCCGCGCCGTTTGCCTACTGTTCATATGATTCCTCATTAATAAGCCTGGTTATTTCACATCTGCTGCAGCTTACCCAAGTACGCCACCAGCTTGCCACTTAAAACCAATTTAAGTACTCGCAAGGCAAATAAAAAGAGCAACGTCCCTACTTTGGCCCATTAGAGATAGGCATTCATAAAAGGTTCATGAATGCATGCCAGTATCTCGCTCAATGATCCGCAAAACTTCAACCATTAAAACCGAAATCAACTGCACTTCTTCCACTTTAGTAAGCGTGTGACTCACATTAAATACTTTTCCATTTAATTTTTTTATGATTACCACCTAGAAACAGAAGAGAGAGGAAACCAAAAAAAAAATTGAAATAAATTTCCCGGATTGTCAGTTAAAATGCAATTACGGCTTTCATTTCCATTCGCAATCAGAAAAACCGACACTTGAGGCAAATATTTGTACATCATTACGTTACAAATTGACAGAGCCGTAGCGTTGTCAAGCTTATCGTGAAGTTCAGGGGTTAAATGCCCGTCGTACCGTTCAGATTAATTTGTTATTAAATTACATTTTAACCAGAAAATACGAAATGGTATTCTCTGATTGTGTTAAATTAAAGCCGCATGCCAATGCCATACGCTGCCCGAACGAATGCAAATATATTCTAAAAATGGATCATTTTACAACAAAAAAAGTCCTAAAAAAAAGCGAAACTGAACTTAATTGAGTCGCTAATTGTGTATTTAGACCAATTTGCTTGGTAACGAATCGTACGCGTATTGCCGTTTCGATACTTTTAGTTTTGTTGTAGATACCTACACTCTTTGGAGGAGATTTTGCGTTGAAGATTTTTCTCAGTCGCCTTCGTCGTCGTCGTCATCGTCATCGGGCAGGTTTTGGGTTGGAGTGGCAAATATTTCGCAATTATGAGGAAAATCTTTAGTACACTATGTATTTGGTTAGGTAACCGTATAGTATATAGTAAACAACATTACCACAGAAACGTAGGCCTAAACCAGTATGGGTTTTGTTTTGAAAACAACTCAACTGCACACACAGTCTCTATACTTATTCAACCGAACAATGTTTGTGTATCTATGGATATAAATTTACGTCGCCATGATGTAGCCATCTGATTTTTAAACTGAGATACACTCAACGGTTAAGCAGATACAACGAGAATCGTTTGAAATATATACACAACTTGTTTTTGCTTTTCTTTTTTTTTTGTTTTTGTTGTTTTGTTATCTTTTAATAGCTTTAGGGGGCTCGACTGCTTTCAGCTGTTCTTTTTGTATTACGATACACTTTGCGTGGCTGTGTGCATGTGTGTGTGGTAACTATGTTGGCGCAGATACAAATTTTTTGGCAGTGGAACGGGTCAATGTTAGTCACAACTTTACGTGATAACCTTCGCACAGTTTGTGTTGCGTTTTTGTTTTTTCCAAACTAAAGTTGGGCAAACGAAATATGCAGGCGATTGTCATTTTGTTTGTCATTAAGCCCTTCTTACGTCAAACGTAAAACGTCAAACTGGGCGTTGTACTCTCGAATGTCATTCAACGCAATAGCAGTGATAACGTTATAGGTAAACAAAACGAAAAATAAATACCTCCCATGGCGCTTTTCTTTTCGGTTATCAGTGAGTTGGTTTCATAAAATTTCCTTATTTACTTGAACCATTGAAGGTCTGGCCTTTGGCGTTGTTATAGTTCACACGTGGGAAGGCAAACCCATGCCTATATTAGTCGACAGGAAATTTTGTAACTAAACTGCGGGTAGTGGGGTCTTTTGTAGATATGTACATCTGTTGTAGAATTTCCCCAAGAACTATAGTCATGTTGCATAGTGTGACTCATATTTGGGAGAACAATCACATAGTCTTGAGAAGTGTGTCGCACTTGCCGCCTGAGTGACCAATGCCATTGAACATTTGTATCTTATTCTAACCTACTGACACATGATACGTGCTGACTTCATCATGAGTTGAAGTAGGCAGCTACTGGAAAATCCGATCTCTGTAGACGCATTGGAAATTATAGATTCGTCAAATTTTACAGATTACATCGGTGGTGGGAGAATAGCCTTCAGCTTTCAATGTATCTTTTCGCAGTAAATAATTAAATTTATGTAAGTATTCTGAAAAGTCTATTGCTTCAGACTCAAAGCACATTGAAATGCATTTGAAAGGAGTTAATTAGTTCTGTGGAGAAGCAAGTAGATCTATTGTTGTGAGGTCGGACTTTGTATCTTGTTTACATGTGCTTGGATGTTTATGTGACGTATGAAGAAGTCATGTTTAGATATTTTATTTGTTTTGATAATTTGACGTACATACATAGATACCAGGTATGTAGGTATGAATTCTATGTTTTATATCTTATCCAAGTTTTAGAGTTGATATTAGGGCATTTTAGATTGTGACGTCGTACCTTATAATAACTTGTTTGGCATACATTTCAAAACGTTTACTTATACTATTCAAGTCAAAATGAAAAGCTTAGGTCCGGGGTGACTACCATGAGGCATGCCCGATACGATACCGACTGTCTGTACTAGCATTCTCCTCCAAATAAACCTCGGTTGCAACCAAATATAGTAACTTTGAGTTCAAGAAAAATATTTTTGTGTAGAACTTGTCCAAAGTCGTAATATTGACATAAAATTATGACATAGTAGCTGGATGGAATTCGCATTTGAATCTAGTTGGTAGCGTCTGATTGATAGAGAAAGACAAATGTAGCAGCAAGTCCACACTTTGATAAAATTATTTTGACACAAAGTTAGCAGTTGGTGATCATTGGAAATCTGTGTCATCGAAATGATTATTACTTAAATAAATAACAACCATTTTCAACATACTAGGGCAATAGATTTAGACCTTATCTACGAGTATTTTTGATATTTCTGGACTCTTAGAAACCCTTATTCTAGAACCGCTTACTCTTGATTTTTGACTCTAAGTCGTAATAAAGTGTATCGTCAAGGTAGCAACCTTTGACCATTCATGTTTTTTTTAATAATATCTGTTGCTGAAAATATCTAATATCAATACGAGCAGTCGTTGGTATAGAATTTGTTCTATGAGCACGACGTTCACAGGCTTTGAAAGGTTCAGGAATTTTCTGGTGTCCAAAGGATACTATAAAGCCTGAAATAATGCTAGGCTTTAGCTATTTTGTCGATGGGAAAGTAATACAACAATCCCTCTTATATACGAGCGTATCTGGCTGGATCTTAAAACATCTGTTCCTAGTATTTATTATAGTTGATATGTACATAGTTGATTAAGCAAAGGACTAAGGAAAAGGTAACAAGATTACACCGTTCCCCGCTGTTTAAGACACGTATTTACTAAAAGAGAATGAAAATATGGTTTTTGGAATTCGAAAGTGGTACTGAAGAAAGTCAGGAGTACAAAACAGTGCCTGATAAGTCTGTATACTACCTACACACCTTTGTTTTGTTAGAAAGCATTGGAGGTCAAGATATGCATGAGATTGATGACTGATAGGATAGGTAAGCCAAGTAAATGGTTGAAGACTAAAAAGTGTACTTAGTATCAAACTATGACTGTTCTGGTTGAATGAGAGTCTATGCTTAGAAATATTTTCAGAATTTATCTCACAATTTTTTGATTTGGAAAAGCGGACGTTAAGGGCGTTAAAAACCCAAACGTAAGTGTCACTTAGTTGTCAAACACTTTTCACAAAGTATCTACGTGGTTTCCCCCTTTTTAAAAAAAATGGCAAAATAAATTTTCCAGTCAGTTTGCTAATCTATTAAACAATCAATTACTCAGTAACAGCAAATATTAGAGCCAATGATAATCTCTCCATTTCAAGTAGCGACTTAAGTTAGGCATCCACAAGAGCCTTTTCAATTTTCCAGATTTCACAAGTGCGCTCATCGTTCCCATCGAGTTGGGTGGGTTTTTTTCTATTTCTATTCGCTCAAATCGATATATTTTAGATTATGAATCGGTAAATCCCATCAATCAAAAGCTTTTCAATTTTGCTTCCTCAAATCTTTTCCTAATAAATTTATCTCAACAAAATTGTGTTTTTTTTTGTTGTTGTCTAAACAGATATCTCTACTTCAACGATGAGCTACCCAAACAGGATGAGATAGTGAAAAATTTCTTCGGTATCAACACACCGTCCATTTGGGAAATTGAATCGAATGCAGATCTACTTCTGGTGAATTGTTATCAAGCATTGGGCAATGTCCGTCCAGTTGGACCTACAACCATCTATATGGGTGGGATACACGCGATTGAAGACAAATCACTGCCATGGCATATGCAACATTTCCTTGATAGCGATGTGGACACAGCCGGCACCAGTGGCAACAATGTGGTGTACATTAATCTTGGTGCAATGCTAACACGTGCATTTGTCGACAGCCATCGGATGGAAAAACTTGTAAAAATACTGGAGAAATCCAGTTTTGATGTTATACTTAACACAAACGGAATTGATGGTGGTTATGCGTTTAATACGTCAGCTAAGATGTATCAGGGTGCTGATTTCGAACAGGAGAGCGTATTAGGTGAGTGGTTTTTTGGAATTATCTTTTGGGGGGAATTTGTAACTGGCTTAAGTTGGGACTTAGATAACCGAGAACCGCTTATGTGCATAAGATGATTATATTTCTTTAGACATCTCTAGCGGGGAACATTCAGGATTTAGTACGAGATATCCTTACACGTTTGACTGGGTTTTGGTTAGTTGCATCAATCGTATCAAGAAAATTTGAAGACTTCTAAGCCAAAATCAAGCATGAGACAGAAATAGACTTATATCGCTTAAAGCCTTAGACAAGAAGGCTTAGTCAATCACTCCAAATACTGCTTAAGCCAATCGTATCAAGTTTTAGGGAACTTATTGTCATTATACGCTGAGTACTGTGCAAAAAGCATCCAGCTTAGGATTTTGACTAAAATTAACTTCCACTACAAGCCAGACTTGTGAATGCATTACCGGCACACAGTTCGTTTTGCGAATAAACGATTGACCGATTGCATAATTGGTTTAAAAAAAATTGTGCACGAATGTGGTTTATGAGGCTAAGCTTCAATTCGAGCTTAGAAGTCTTATGGAGTTCCAATAAGGTAGCAACTATTCCAACGCAACATTAGAAAGATTTCGAAATTTATAATTCATTACAGCAGTTCCATGTTATATTAGTAATTCCATGAAAAACAGGGAATGACACGCCCACTTTATGAAGTTTAAAGTATTAGTAGGAAGTGGTAGACTTGAATTTGACCATGTGGAGACTCTGTTCAAGATACAAGAGCCTTCATAGACTCAAGACACACTGCTGTCCGTTCAATAGACCAAACACACTGACACTCACACAGGCTAGTATTCGAGGGCAGAGGAGATACAGGATTGCTGATTTTTCCTGCTTCTCGTTCCGCAATCAATGGTATACCTATAACCGATTTGGAAAGATAAGTGCTTTGTAGAGTATGAGCTTGGTTGTTTGCTTTAGGAGTTTCAAGCCCAATTGTGTTATTAATCCCAAGAAGAAATGAATTCCTGTCACTCCTTGACCAGAGTTTCGTGTGGGAAGGATGCGTTGTGAAAAGCTAGATCCTTGCCATATACGGAGCTATTTGTATTTTTGGGATTCGAATACAGACCTCTATGTGTATCTTGGGAGTATCGAGGCTTTATCGGATTAGTTTTTATCTACAATCTGATTACGGGTGTCCGTATCATTTTTTCGAAGGAATGGTGGGTTTTGAGTAAGAATTCGTCGTTGGTATGATATTACACTCGACAGGACCTTGTATTTGACATTGAACAGAGATATGCCTCTTAGGTTTTACCAGGCACTTAAATGTAACCTTAATGAAAATAGGTTTGGTTGATAGAAAAAGAAGATGTATTGGAATATATTTGCCGGTTGAACTTGCAAAATACCTTTGAAATTAACTATACAGAGAGTTTGTCCTATTTAAAGCGATAGGTAGGCGTTGCAATGGGGTAATTTGACAGACCGGAGCACTTAATCCTCATTTTCAATTAGAAAAACTGTTCATTGTTTTCGAACATATGTACGTAATATTTGAAGTCTTAATGCCACAGGACTGTTGCGAATGTTGACTTTTGTGTATGAATTTTGAAAGATCTGAAGCCTTAAGATATCCAAATGGTATAAATGGTTTTGCTTAACTTGCCAAGCTCATCCCTAACACCAAACTCTCGTACTTGCCCTTGATTAGTTTGCAGCTTATCATTTGTCAGCCATTTGAATGACAGCATTATCTTTGGTCTCTGCCTCCGTTTTAACGTCAATAAATGACAATGTATTTCCATCTTGATAGACGTCACTTCTCTATCATTTTCATATAACTTCTCTCGATTTCAATTTAAGAAACAAATTCGTAATGAGAAGGACTTCACTTACGTCTACATGTCTATTTCCATGTCAGCTATTTTCGTTCTTTGTTTACTTGTCTTCTTTTTGGTTTTTGTTTTTTTTTTTGCATTTGGGAAAATTTTCAAACCGATAACAGTTCAAGGTTCCGACTGTCAATCGCAGAGAGATAATAAAACTACGAAATACTTTTCCGCAATTCGAAAATGTGTGATAAGGACGTGCTACTTTGATTAAAGGTGGCACACGTACGCTGTATATGCTGTACACATCTGAATATAGTTTTTGTTTTTTTGTTTATTGTTTGTTTCTGACAGGTGAAAAATATTTACGATTTTTATTGCGTTTCTGGCTTTTAATTTTGTTTTATTGTCAATCAAATAGGCGGTAATAGCGTTCCCAATCATTGGCATCGCTCAAAATTGAACATATTGCGGATGTAAGGGTCGAGTTAAATCGATGACATAAGGGTAGATAAAACTAATCATTTATTAATTGCAATTTGCAATGTCGGTTTGATCAGTTAATGGAACGTTTTATGGTGATTGCATTGTGTTAACGTAATCAGAGGAGTTTTTTGTTGCCAAATTCGAACAAATTGCTGTTGGTTGTTCGCAATTTGTAAAACATTTTGTCTGGAACTACTGTTGCGAAATCGATTGATTTGATTTTCACTTCTGGATGATGTTTATGTGTTTTGGACATGCCTAAGGTATTACTTATGGTTGGCGCCACAAAGTGACAGTCACCACAAAGACCTGTAAATACAAACCGAGAACATTTGGTTCACTGGTGATGCTTAAGGCGAAAGAAGAATGTGCGCCTTAGGGTTTTGACAGCTGTCATCAAGGTCGCGCCGAGCGAATTTCGCATATAGAGTAGAATGCTGTTATTTATCAAGATTAAGTTGTCGATTTTGTTTGTTTTTGATTGTAGCCCGTGTCGTTGTAACCTAAGCTTTAACATAAATAGGTATGTATGTCGGGCAATTACATAAGTACGCTGTCAAAGAGGGAGATACGATGCGTATTTTTACCAGTTGCGCAGTTTAGAAAATAGAAACGCACTTTCACAGAGAGAGTATCTCCTGACTAGTTTTTCGAAGCTCATGAGTCGGAAGGTACTTAAACTTATTGTGTGAAAGCACAAGCGTCTGGAATGTAATGACATTAACTATTCAAGATGTCAGAGATCATACTGATTGGATTGCTGTCAAGCTCGTTCAAATCTTGCTTAAGAAAGTGGGTGGAATTGCTCACAGATTTGGGATAATCTGAGTTGGTGTTCAAAAATGTTTCCTTTGCGAACCGCAGTACAAAATTATTTTACTTTTCAAGAAATTACTGATCTGCAGTTTCATTGACTCAATTGTTTGGCCAGCTGCTAAAGCTCGGACATTTGTTTTTGTATCTTCGAAGATATGTATATACCACTGAACAGTGATGCCAGTACCCCCCTTAAGGGCAATTTTTAACAAACCTAGGTAACTTGAAATCACTTGAATTCCTTCGTGCTATTTTGATGATAGATAGATACTACACAATCAATTGTTATCTGCCAAATGAGAACTGACAAATGTCAACATCGATCTGGTATGTACTTTGCATTAAACTTGTTCGTGTTCTCCAATTGTACATATGTTCTCCGGATTGTGCAGTCAGATATCTGGAATCCCACTTTCATACCATATCCATCTACATGCCAAATTATTGAGTCTTCATATGCTCTGTACCATCACACAGCTGAGACTTGTATACACGAAGCATATGTCTCTGATTATCACATCAGACACATACTGACCTCAGTCCACATCGCTGCCCACATTCGCTGAGGCAGATTCGTATAGTATGTCGACCTCAATTTGTTTTTTACTTGTTTTTTAGCCACAATCGCGGTCTCCTCGCCGAGTGTTGTTTTTCATTAAAAAATGCGGTTCTTTACACAAAAAAACATCTCCACTTAGCTACCGGCTAACCTCAGAAGATTGCTGTAAAAGCTTAATGGCTGTCAAGTCCTTGCAACAGTAATTTAACAACTCGCATGTTCACACTACATTTCGATAAAATACAAACAGAAATCCACATGCACGCAGGAATTAATTAAACAACAACACCACTGCATCTCGTATGTAGTTATTTTTAAATCGTGATCGTAATTTGCACGATAATGCAGTTGAAATCGTAAATTTTCCCAAAGTGCATAAGCATACATAATTTTGTTATTGTTTTTCACTTTATCTGAATGCATTCACTTCCTGTTGTTGTTTTTTTCTTGCATTGCTGTTGTTATTTGTTATTATCTAGCTAAATGTGTTAGAGGTGGTATTCTACACACCATTTGGCGGTGTCCTTGCGGTGGATTTGGATGTAAATATTTACGAGATAAAATTCAATACACGAAGAGGGTTTGTTTTTGTTTACTTGGCTGCACTCTTGTTACACACTGCGCATGAGATACACATTGCTAGCATGGACGGCTTTAAGATGTTTATATTGTTTTTTTGCTTCTGAGAGCTATTGCTAATTAAATTCATTCATAATTCTGTTTTGTTTACTATTTTTAATGGAGTTACAGCATAGTGGTGGTGTGGTAATAATAAATGCGCAGAAAATGTAAACAAGTTGTTGGCTTTTATGTTTTTAAATGCGTTCTGGTGGCAGAAAAGAAGTTGACTTGCTAGTAAAAGAAAATTGACTTGTACTCAAAAGTAAACAGTGGTTGGCAGTAGGTGGCGCGAGTAATGATTTATTTGAAAAGTGGGCGTGGTCCAATAAGGTAGAGTTAGAAAAAGACACGTAGAGGGTGAATGCAAAGAACATTTTCGACGTGATTTGTCCCTTGCAATTGGAGCATTCTATAAGGCTCCTGGTGGTCATAATTCGTTCGACTTTGGTTTGTAAAGATCGGTGTTAAGGGGTTTTTTGGCGTAGTCTGTCGATATGAATATCAAGTTTATGGCGAGTATACTAGATCAAGAGAGACTAGAGTTGGATTGCAATGTAATAAATATTAGAACAAAGGTGTTCTATGGGGAGCTTGGTAATATTTGCATGAAGGCTTTAAAATCATATAATCTGCATTTTTACCATCAATACTTATGTAGTATTCTTAGACTATAGTAGCGACGATCACTTGATCTTTGTATTACAGGTTTTTCCTTCCTTCATTGCCATTCACGACTCAAAGTTCGTCTTGACTAAATCACAGATGATAGTTAGCTCTGACATCGATGTGCCCCGGACTTAATGACAATGACGAAATGAGGCTTCTTCTTGATACAGCTCATAGAGTTTCTGGTTGTATCTTCTTCTTCACTCGGTCTCCTCGCATACAGACCCGAACAAATCTAGAAATTGCTTAAAATCTGCTCTGCTTCCCTTCTCATCGTCCAGCTCCCCATTCCATTTAGTAGAATTGGCAGGATCAATGTCTTATAAGTTTCTACATAGGAGCTTAAGTTTTGATAGTCTGGTCACCGGGCATAGCTTCATCCACCCATATTTAGTTCATGTTTGAAAGGCTCCGCTGGTAAACCAATAAAGCCAGCGACATTGTAGTTCATCAGCTTGTTGATAGGTGAGCTAACCTCTTCGAGATAACTACTTCATTGACTGGATCTGCGTCGTCTTCTTAACCCATTACTCTCTACCAAATATCAATTAACTTAGAGAGGATTGCCAGCATGGCTGAACCCCTAAAAAGCTAACATCTTAAACAGCCGTTTTGTGCTTTGACTTTTGTTTGACTCTAAATGGGTCGAATTTCTTGATATCTTGGAAAAACTAGGCTCTCTTGTTGATAGGTATAATACATCCATTAGATGTTCATTGGAATTCTCAATCATCGCATCTGCAACACGCTCTCATTTCATCTCTTTTGATGTGGTCACAAGCCTTCCTTTATAGAAAACTCCAACAATCCGTGCCATCATTCCCATTTTAATCCATTCAAACTGAATCACACCCACCCTGGGTGCATTGTTATACGAAATTAGCTTTTAAGAGAAGCAGAATACCACACTATACCATACCCGGGGGCCATTCAAAAAGGTAGTACCATTACACACTTGAAGCAACCTAATTTCTCGCAAATAAATGCGACAGTTAATCACACACACGTTTTGCAACACAAAAGCCCCACAAAAGAATAATACCCCAGCAGCACACTCCTCCACCTTCCGAGGCGAGTTCCTCTAAATAAAGAAGAATCTGCTTGCCATACACAAAGCAGAAGTATAGCCACTCTCATGAGCTCTTTCATCTTTAATTGAAATAAATTCATCGGACAATAGTCGCAGTACGTCAATGCAGATTTCTTTTATTCATTGTGGGGCAAACATACACGCCCCCTGGCAACAACCCTAATGTCGTGGCGACGACGACTACGACGACAACACGGTGAGAAGTAGAAAATAAATTTCAAATAAAATCACGTAAACGAACTGCAAAACTATAAATAGAAACGTTTCACTGTCACGACGACACCAGAAGTTAGTTATGGATGCAGTTCTGATTACTATGTGTACCATAGGGGGGTGCTTTTGTTTAACAACACCTCTTTGCCGTAACACCCTGTGGGGGTATCCATAACTTAACTCGCAAACGAACTGAACAGACAAGTTCAAGTGCGCGCACACACACCGACCATGGTTGGCTGGTGATGGCGTGCCTGCGGCAGACAGTGTAAACAGCAGGTAATGTCATTGAATCCTGACAGTCGTGTACAGTTGTTAGTTGTAATGAAAATTACAAAATTACGAAAAAAAGGAACAAATTAAATTTTACCGTCAGACGTTATGACTGAGGTTGTTTATGGCTGAAATGTTTTCCAATTTTAGTTGGTAACGGGTGTGGAATATGTTCGGGATTTTACTCATAGGTGCACGTTATTCCTAACCGCACCTTGTCCTCTCATATCCAAGCTACATTTTTATGACGCAAGTCTTACCATCAATATTGCCGGTAAAGTTATTTTCGACTTTAATTGTCAACTGTCACCTGGTCCAGATGGACAAGAATGGCAGGGATGTCAACACTTGATATGTTTGAGTACATTCCTGTCAAAGAACCCATTACCCTAATGCATCAACGAGTATCTTGCACATATGGACAATTTTGACAGGGATGTTACAGCTATTCATATCTATGCACAGATTATCTCTATAAATTCTAAAATTGTGAAGAAATTCAGAAAAGTCAGCACTTTGCCAGGGATGTCAACGTGAGCATATTGAACAAATGAAGGAGTTTGACAGGTATGTCAAGGCGAGACATAGTCTTATACAGAACATCCTTGTAATCTGTTCTCCTTAGCATTTGTTTTGTATCAATAGCTACAGCCCACGTTTTGTAACTCACAAATCACAACCCTGTGTATAACTTTCGCAATATTTACACTCTGTGCTCATCGTCTAGTCAAATCCGGACCTAGAAACACCTCAATCAAAGAAACTATCAATAGATATACAATAGCTATTATCATATGCATAAGCGTCCATAAAATACGTCAGAAAATTCACTTAACAGGTCAACACGACATCAAATCAATTCAATACAGCGAAACAGTCAATTTGCAAACCTACCAGCACTCGACGCGAACTGTCGATTCTAATGGAAAGTCAACAGTCTGGCGGTGCATTGATTTGCATAAAAAAAAAATATACAACCCAAATAGGGAAGTGTAAATCGATGATGAACACCTTCTGTCATTGAGAGTAGTCAAAATGTCATTTTTATTATTTTGCAAACTGAACTGTCACCGTCAGTGTCATTGTAATTGATTTTACCGCCATTTTTTTTTGTCTACTTCCAGCCCATGAAAATGTTAAACTTTTTATCACACCCGGCGGACAGCGTGACATCGAAGATGCCATCCATCATCGAGTACCAGTTCTGGGATTCACATTCTCTAGTAACTTGGAACACTACCTCCTGCAGATTGTCAAACATGAAGCTGGATTATCATCAAATATCGATATGGATTCTTCGGCTGAATTGCTGGCAAAAATCGAAGCATTCGCCATAACAGAGAGGTGAGTTATTATTTGTAGTGACTCAGTGTACTTCAACCTACATGTTCGTACGTAAATGGAAGCGGATTGTGTTTTTTGAATGCTTGCCATGTATTTTGTTCTATTTCGGATATGACTGTGGGCTGGGCAGGGAGAGTGAAATGGCGGTAGTGGCAATTAAATTTTGAAATTACTTGATGCAGATCCCTAAGAGAAAATCAACTGACAGTTCGTCTGAGTTCAATACGGGTTCTGTCTATTTTGAGATTTGTGTATCGTTGTTCGAAAAGTGTTCACGTAACTTACGTAAGATTCGTGTGGCTTTATTCGCATTTGGCACGTGCATGCAGAACTTCAAATAAGAAAACGTGTTAATTGTCTAATTCAAGATCGAATTGGTTTATAGTTGATTATGTAGCTCATTCTAGAAAAGTATCGCTTTCATTGTTTGAAAGAAGGAACAATGAACTGCAGAAATCAGCGCGATGGTCATTTGGCAATTTTCCTGTAGCTGTCACGTATTGCGCTGAATTACCTACTGATGGTTATTGAGGAAACATCAATCAGATAAAAATATTTTGAATGAGAAAATCTCAAATCATTGCTGATTTTATGTAACCATAAGGTTGATGTGTATCTTTTGGTTTCCAAATGAATGACAGATCTATTCTTGCATTACCAGTGGCTTAGTATGATATGTTCTCTAGTACAGTCACGACTATGGCTGCGTGGGAGATACTTCTCATTAATTAGAGTCAGAACTCTATCAAACAAAGTGAAGTCTACACTTCCCTCCAGTCTGTATCTGCTATTAGGTGAAATTAACACTGTCTGTGTATCTATCATCCATAAATAGGACACAGTTTAGCATGTGTATAGTTCAATAAAACAATTAACAATTTTGATTTCATTTAACCTCTTGCGGGACCTACACTACTGTCGACTTTCAGTCCTCTTCGACTTCAGAAGAACGTATAGATACTTGTAGAATGCATGAGCAGAAAAGCACATAAGACGAAAATATCCACCAAAGCTCTTCAAGGTAAATCATAAATTTAACAAGCGTACAACTTGGGCCAAATCTCACGGCACGCGTTTTCAAGAAACCTGTTCGTTCACACCACTCAAGCCTTACCTCTTCTAAATGTCAATAAAGATCAATTGCTATTCCCACCGAACATGGATACAGAACGAAATAGAAAGAATAGATTCGCAACAGAAGAGAGGTAAAAAGCAATACAAACCAGCAGATACTACATTCATTTCCATGTTCGTTCTGATGTGGATGGTATAATCGGCGATTATGCGAATCAATCAAGGCCGAACAAATTTCTCGCACTCAAGACAAACGAGTCCAAATTTTTGTTTCTTTAAGCAAATTTAAATCTTCAAGCCTCGATCTATATTAATTGGCTAATAGAAAATAAATATGCGTAAAGTATTAACGCAAAGTTTCGCATTTTAATTGAACTATTGTGCAAACATTCTCGAACACATAGCCCACACCACCTGCGGTTGAAGTTCGCCAAAAAAAAATAGTATCTACGATGAATTGCAAATATTTATTGTGTCGGTTATGAAATTTAATTAAAGTTAAAACGCTGCTGACAATGAAGTATTGGGAACACAATATTGTAGACACATGCATTCGGAGTTACACATTGTCCAAGTCACTCATTGACATTTTGCATACGAGCACCTGTCAGTTGAAGCTCAAAATTTGTGCTAAGTTTGGGGTCTTCGTATTATTCAGGTCAAATTTAGGGCGTTTTTTGGGTCAATGATTTAGCAGTTTTGGGTCTGTTTTGATAACTATGAATGTTTTGAAACTATGACAATAGCTTTGGGCCTAGTCTTGCGTAAATCAATATCTAAATAGATGGGGACACCCTCAATTGTCTTAATTGTATGGTAGAGGTCAGCGAACTGTCAACGGTGTGACTGAGGATTGATTTTCTGAACAGATTGGGTCTGCTTGCTTACCATATCAAAACAACGAGTTTTTCCTTTGCACTGAATCATGAAATCTGGCAAATATATCAAATTTGACTTATCTCTTGCTAGACCTTTGACGTTTGGCGTTAAGATAAGGGAAAAATTTCATGGTTTTCGCGTCTACTTACTTTCTCTTATTTTAACCTCTCAGCAGCTTACTTCTAACTCCTTGCCATTTGACAAACTACGAATTACAATGCAAACTACAATATGCGAACAGATCTAATGACCTTTGTTGTGCTGTCACTTCTGAAAACGTCATCTCACCAAGGAAGAATAACTCTTGCGAGTTATAAGGAGACATCTATTGACAATGTGAAGTTCAGTGCATAAGTAAGCTTTTTGGACTTTCTTGAAACTCATGCGAAATGTACTTAATTCAGGTTGGGTTTACACTACCTTACTAGTCGCTTTCTCCCTTTGAAATGGCTAAGGCAGAACTTGACGCACGTATTTAAGATCCTTCTTCAACGCGATCTGTAATGGCACCTAGGTAAGCAAGTGATTCATACTTCTGACTGTCAACATGCTGCAAATCTTCTTATTCTCTACTGCACATGATCAATATTTTTCTGTGAAAATAGAAGAATAGTAGTCATTTGTATACAAGAAGAAGAGAGATGATATATCTTGATACGATAAGTGTCATGGATGCTGATTTTGCGATATTAAACTTTCGGTCATGAAGAGTAACATGGGCTAGAAGATGCATGGTCTCTCTAGTGTCGAACCGGTACTGCTTATGCCTCTCAGCAAGTGAGATGTTTGCGTAATTTACTGAACAAGTGTCAGAAGTGGAAGAAAGTGGCATTATGTTGCTATTTCAAAAGTTGTATTATTAAGGGAGATATAGTTTCGGCGAATGAGTGGACCCTTTGAAGTATTTCATATATATCAAAATAATATAGAAGGACTCACTACTGGCTAGGACTTGTAAGAAGTGAAGGTAATGGGTTTAGTAGAACCCACATTTGGTAATGGGTTTAGTAGAACCCACATTTGACAAGTCGTCCCAGCCGAACAAGTAGTGATTCTGTTTTCCTATCATAGGTGATATTCCCTACACTGATGCTGTTTCCATCGATCTTGAGAGACACTTCCCTCCGACAATCTACATATATCTAATCTTGCAAATTTACAAATGCCAGTCTTGAAATAAAACTGTGTATTCAATTAAATATCTGCCAATGAAGAGAGAGTGAGAATGTTTCCGTCGGTCTTCTACTGGACTACATTGTTTCTTGTTCTATAAATGTCGATGGATACAATGTGTAGATTGGAATTTCCAGTCTAAAATCACAATTCTTCAAGGAAATGCTCTATCAAAGCACTTTCCCTGCGTTGAGTTCTGATTCAGCAAACGCAAATTCGTCAGTCTTTTCGTTTCCTTCAAGACCAGAAAATCAGTTCAACAACCTTTTACTTTTGTAGCTGGTATCGCTGGTTGCCCATTGTTCTCTTCTTTGGTAAAAACCCTGAAAAAGACCTTAGAACGATTTTTCTTTAAATAGAGTCTGTGGATGTTTTACATTGTTCTTCGCTGAGAAGACAGGTCCTCTATTCTGTCGCTATTTGTTAAAGAGAACTCAATCTACCAATCGTTTATAAAAGTCTTACAGTTGATTGGAGTAAGGAGATGACTACCTAGCTCCAGCATCGTGTCCCTTTAAATACTTCCTTAATATTCAACGCCTTACCAGTTCCCCACCCTATATCCACTATTTTCTTGACCAAACGACTTTGTATCTAAAATAGAAAACCCAAAGTGTGCTGTTGACATTCTTTCATTAGTTTAAGATGGCTTTGCCACACCGCCGCACCGCCCTGGCTCATCAATCATAATCAATTCAGAGCAGTTTTTCTTGTCTTATTTTCCCTTGAATTGCTTTTAATTTACCGGATATCTTCGTCTAAGGACATGTCTACACATCTGCGCTCAGATTTATCTACACCTATCCGTACGTACTTGACCAGTGGCACTCACTGAACCGTGACACAATCTGGAGATGTCACTTTTGATGAATCGGGGATGGGAATTACCATTGCAATCTGTCTTTGACTGCATAATTAGTTTCTTTCGCATGAGCCACTTCGAAAAAATTCAAATTTCAACGAATGACATATTTTGTTGCATATTTATCGGTGCGTGGTCTTTAGGAATTTACAATCCACATCCGATCCGGTTAAGGCGAAGCCTTCAATCGAATCAAATCATGAATCATTGAATCAATGAATCAATAAAGAAATAACTAATCCTTCCATTTCTCTTGTCTTGCAGATACCAGAAGAACATGAACAAACTCCATACCCTGCTGACTGACGAGCCAATGCGCCCAGTGGAACGTGGTGTCTGGTGGATTGAGTACGTGCTGCGCAACGGTGGAACCCAGCACTTGCGCCACTCTTGGGTAAAGCTCTCGTGGATGCAGTACTTGCTGCTGGATGTTGTCCTCGCTGTGCTGACGACAATATTCGTTGTTGTCTGTGCTATTGTTGTGGCGTTCAAACGAATTCGCCGGTATTCGAAGAGCCTGCCCTTCGAGAAGGTGACACGACGCACCAAGGCGAAGATGCTGTAAACGCCGGAAGTCGTTAAGTCGTCCATTGTGAATTAGCTGCGTTCAAAGTGGTTAACTAAATTTAAGAGGCACTAGCTGAATGCTTGTAAATATTTTCTATTATTTTCTGTTTTTTTTTGTGTATTTATTGAATATGTTCGCGAATTATTGATGAAAAGCGGAAAAGAGAACCCAGAACTGATGTGGATCGCAAGGATGTGTGCCTGTAGAACTTAAGTTGATAGATATTAAGGATTCAGTTCGATTTTTTTTTGTTTGTAATGTTTAAGGAAATAATTTAAACGAAATATCTGTTTCATCGTAAATGTGATATTATGCCATGAGCTTCTTAGACCTAAGTGATCAAATGACAGACCAAATATAGTAAAAGACTATTTTTTAAGGATTTTTAATTGTTCATAGGTTAAGAGTAGTTTTAAGGACGTAAAATATAAATAAATAAAGAAGTTATGAGAGAGAAGAACTCTTTTTATTTGATGGAGTCTTGACAAAATGTTTGGAAGACTATTCCGGTCTGGGAATGATGAGTGGCTCGATGGTATGATGTATTTCAGTGGTTGGTATTGGGCCCAAGAGCCGTGATGTTATTTTCTAGATGAAATGATATCTCCAGGACAACTGTCTCAGATTATAAAAAATAGATAAACGTGCTGATCTACTGTAAAAGCTTATAAGTTCATCACTGAATCGGTTTTTTTTTTTTTTTTTGGCCTGAACAGGAGAGTAAACTAAGGCCCAACTCGATTTATTGACACTCCTTGGCTTGTTTGGTACGTAATCTGGAAACATTTTGAGGGGTTTCTCTGTATTGAAACAAAAATTAATATATCGTTCCCCTTGGCTTTCGTCTTCGAAAATAACTAGTCTCTGTAAGTGCTGTGATAGGGAATTGTCTCTTATTTTTGAAGGTAAGAAGAAACTAAGCCCTTACAGCTGGTAATTTCCACATATTTCTCTACTTGGTCCTTCTGCCTCTAGTCTACCTTGTGTCACGCTTAATATTTCACTATGAAGCGGGCTCCTCAGTATTATTTGATGCCCTCTCTTCGTGATGGCGTTCCTTTATTATAAGATCTAGTTCTTCCTGTTTATTGGTTATGTCTTCCGAATTCGATTCTGAGGCATGGGGTTTCTGTGAACACCAGAGTAGGGTAAATACCAGCTCTAGGTTTGATGATTTATCCAATTCACAGCAGTGGAATCCTCTAAGGTGATCGTTGATCGTTGACAATAATAATGATCCCTTTTGTTGTCTCTATGGTGACGTTTTTGTTTGACAGCACGATCGCTTTAGGGAGAGCTAACAAGTTGTGGGTATCAACTATCAACTTAGAGGATTCCATTGCTTTTAATTCTCCAGTATTTGGTACGATTTTGGGCATATTCCTTGGAATAGAAGGCGCTATTTGCTCTCAGGCAGTTGGTACTTGAAATCAGCTCAATCTTGCCCAACAGGTTTTAAGCATCATAGATAGATTCAGTATCCAATCCATAAACAATTGTTGTCAGGATTACTTCATTTATCACGTCTTGTCAACAAATGCTTGACAGTTGTCACCATTATGGTGTTAAGAGCTTTCCTACCGGTGTTCTATTTCCCCATTTGCACTATTCTTCTCGCACTATGCCCTGCTTAGGTCAATTATTGTAGCAGATCCTAGTTTAGATCGTCAAAGAGAGGGAAACAGCGCTTGTTCAGCGGTATTTGTTGTATTGGTTTGCTAGAATTTTCTCTACGTATTCAAGCACTGTTTTTACGATGGGTGTTCCAAGGATAATTTTCAGTGTGGAATGTACATATATTGAGAACACTTTTAAATTGCAGTTTTACTTTTGGTGGACTTAACTTTGTTCTCCATTTGTCCTAAGGTTCGTTCTCAGTATAAAAAACCGGTGGGCTCTATTGGTAATAGGATCTGGTTTGTATCTTCTTCTGAATAGAAAAACAATTTGAATTTTTTAAATTTTCACTAAGATTATCTGAAGTGAAATGAACTTGCTTTGTGGAATAGGCCCTCCGTCCTGATTGGTTGGATTCTGAGATTATACTCCTCAGTCAAATGGTTGTCGGGTCCAAGGAATAAGTTTAGCTTCTTATGCTCTCCACCGAGTTATCTCCACAAGGACTTTGACTTTTATTTGGTTAAGACATTGGTCTTTTCATTTCGTTATTGTCAGTTAAATGAAAGTTTATCGTCTAAGTTTCTTCTGAATTTCTACAGGTTTCTGCATGTTCTTGTTCTTTTACACAACCTCTTAGAATCCCAGATCATGCGCTTCTGTTCTATATTTTACTATTGCTCAACGTTGCTCCACACGTCTATTTCTCCTCAGATTCAGATGCTAATGCAACCAAAAAGTCTGTATCTTTTGAAATAACAGCTTTAGATGCTTTCTTTAAAATTCGTCTTCTCTATATTACTTAAAGTAAACGAATACAGAGAATGGTATACTTAACAAGGATTATTGGATGGGGTAATGCACGACCAGTAGTTATAGCTGATCTTCCATAAGAGACATATTACTCTACTCAACCATTCTATGCTCTTTGGCTATCGAACAGCAAGAGGCTGTTACAGAACGTGTGGCCTGTTAAAAAGTTCTAATAAACAAGCTGGACTGCTATAGATTGTCGCTGTTTATACCAGTAGACTCTCGATACCTTTGAGTTATAAAATGCCTCAGGGATCTATCCTCTCAACCAATCTATTTCGCTGCATTTTAGTACACAATTTTATGACCTTTTGGATATTGCTTTCAAAATCTGAAATACGACGATGAAGTCGTACTCCAAGGCTTAAATGGCAGAATCGGTAAATAAAACATATTCGGCGAGTTACTTGAAAATTCCAAGCTCTACTCCACAACAAGTTGATTAATGGTAGAACTGCCAATCAAACCGGCCACGCGCAGAAAAATTTCGTGGCTAAACGCTTAACCCCGATAAAACCGTCATTCTTACGTAAGACTTATGTGAGGGTTGTTCTCTCAGATATTGCACTTCAGGGGCTTTGCACTCCTTACAAGAATATGGTGTCATAGAACACCTTCCCCAATCTATGTAGTTCTTCTCTGCCTAATATCGGACCCCTCCCCAAATATTTCATCCTCCTGTGTGTCGCTGACCAGAATCTGTTCCAGAGTTTCGCTGAACCCATGCAAAAGACATTCGTTTTATGTACATGTACTTAGTTTTCTCAACTGTTGTACACTTTTTTTATAGTCTCAGACCCTTTTGGTTACGGAGTCCAAAAAACTCAAACCGATACGATTTTCCAAAGGACTTTCTTTAAGGGTATTCCAAACTAGTCCTTTAGTCAAATACGACAACAATATTAACCTCTTTTTCTTTCGGACAGATCAATTAAGTTATAATCTATGGAGTTCCTCAAGGTTCCACTCATTCACCAATTCTATTTCTTCTATATAAGAATGTCTCTGGAGTTGGAGAATAAAATGGTTCTTAGTACAATATTTTGGATTTTCTTGTCCCAAATGGGGGAATATTCTATAATCTCACGACGGTGTTGATGATCTATAAGTTCGTATGATCCATCGATCTTCAAGGCATGCAGGTATGTTCACTTGTACATGCCATAGAACACACAGCCTTGACTACATAGTCCTTTTATGTTGGATTTAAATCCTTCAGAGCAGGTCCACTTACAACCCATAGTTCTCCTTTAAAAGTTAAACCCTGTCCTAGAACATCTGACCCATTGCAACAAATTAAAGAAAAACGTAGCCACTTCCTCTAAAGTCTCAATCTAAAGTAAACAAATTCCCTGAAGCTCTACTATCTGACCCAATCAGCGTCACTAACTCCTTCTCTCAACGAATTTACAAGACGACAATTGGGCTCGTCTATCGCACGCGTCGTCTTTACAAATCCAACTTTCTTATTAGACACAAGTACACCAGCCATGTGTACACTTTCCGTCAGAGAGAGGGTACTGCAAGGGTACACCATCTGTCAAACAAAAAAGACATGTTCACTTAAACCACTTAAGTCGGTCTCTGGCATGCACCATGCGCGTTGCACACACTAGCGCCTTAGGGCACAACTGTTTGTTTGATGTTTTCATTAGGAGTGCACACACACTCTAATGCATTTGCCTAAGCAATTTGGAGTGATTACCACGATCATGGGCTGGGGAAACAGACGATTGTTTGGCGCAGAGAAAAGGCCATTTTCTAGCGGCTTACACTTTGTTGCGGCGCCCCGAAAATATGTAAATTTAGTCGTTCCATCGCGACATGACGCTGGTGGCCGTGTAAACAAAGTTTTGAGGTTATAATGGGGCGCGCGATCATACCCAGAGAGAAGGAATGTATATGGATCTGACATTGGGTCAAGTGAATAAGATGAGTGATCGTGGTGCTGGTTTGGGACCGAGTCCGGGACCCTTGGATGGTTTCAAGATAATGAGACAGATGCAGTGAAAGTTACCATCGTCGGGTATCTAATTTACTTTGAGTGAGGTGATCATGTGATCACATGTGTGTGGGGGTTAATGGGGAACGAGTACGAAATTAAGGTTGGGCTGCAATCGATTGAATTACACATATTTTGTACCTTTAAGTGGGGATGGTTGTGGCCAATTATAATGATCGTGGGTTAGCTAATGCACCAACCAGTGTTGATTATCGAATTTGCGAATGTCATCTGTCAATTACTTTCTTCGAAATGGGATCAAACGTGTGAATATGTGAACGTCCATGTGCGATACAATTTGTGTGGCATTCTTTCACTCATTTGCGGTTTGGTTTCGTATCTCTTTTAAGATGTAAAAGCGAAGCCACAGCTCAAAGTATCTACACTCCATATCGATCATTCATTGAATAGTAACGATCAATCATATAAAATTCTAGTTATCTCTCTCCAGCCCATCGTATGTGATGAATTAATCAACAAATTCAGGCCTGCCGGATTCGGATAGAAAAATTTTCAATTTTCATCTTTAATTGGTCGACGATCAGATAGTAGGCTTTCGCCTGTGCTATAGATTTCGGTTTGGTTTCATTCGCTCTGTAGGGGGTGCACGAAGTGATGAAGCTACTGGCTGTGGATACTTTATGTTGCCGCCAGTCCAGAGAATGAGACAGAGAGAAACCAAACACCGTTTAGAATTCCAATTTAGATAACCATCGATCCATCATCATGCGCTTATGGGCCTTAAATTTGCATCCAATTAATCTTTTATGACATTTGCGCCAGTGTGGAGGGAACAAAATTCCATTTCTATTCGGGTTAGCGTGTCAACCGAAGGGAATTCACTGATAGGGATTTTATTGTGCGGCTAGATCATGCTATACTGTGTGCAGTCAATACGGGAGAATGTCGATGCCTGTGGGGCATAATAAAGTCTCAGTGGAATCATTTTGTTCTCTTATGTCTGGAATATTTGTTTGGCATTGTGTGTATTGTGTGTACTTCTCAGATTTGTCTATTGCGAATAGCACACGAATGACATATCGTCAGATGGTATATCGTGCGAATGGCTAGGTCGAGTATTCATAAAATGGCCGATTTGTCAGATGAATGTGTCATCGATGGTCGGCTGACATGAGATCTTTTTTCTGCTGAACTCATCTGTTAAAGGAGGATCAAAGTATATGCATTCTGTTCTGTAACGTCATGTATTTATAAGAATCGTATCAAATTTGAAAGGCAACGCTAGAGACATGTTTCTTTAGATATCTAAAGCAAATACTGGCGACACATGATTCGAAGAACATTGTGAACTATAACATTTAGGCTGTGCGCACTGTCAATGAAAAAGAAGGCATATCGTTGGACAAAATGTAAACAATGCAGTGGAACGTCACAATGTTAGTTATGGAACGTCACAACGCTGCAGACATGAAACTATTGCAAAACGTCACAATATTGGAGGAAATAAAAACGTCACAACGCTACTAACCGTCAGAGCGTGACAGATTGTTACGAATCCCAGAACGTTACACTTTTGACAATTAGGCTCAGAAATAAATGATACGAATCATCGGGCGAAGAAGGATATCAAAGCCTAAATAAAATTAAACTGACTTACGGTGACCTAAAACTGATCTCGATAATTCGTGTCAGGTTAGCCGCCTACTGAGCAGAGAGATATCAGCAGTTTGACGCGTAAAATCTTTAAGTCTAGCTTCACATCCCGTGGTAAGCATAAATGGAAGGGAGTTCAGGCGGATTAGTCTCAGAAAGCTTTGTCTGGAGCTCACTGGAAAGATTTGTTCAATGGCGCAAAGCTACTTTAAGGTGGATTTAACCTATATGTTGGCATCTTGGCCGGGAATCATCTGTGACATAAATCTGAGATTTAACAACAACCCGACAGGACATATGGTAGGACGTGGTTGTGAGGTGAGAGAGTCTGGGATATGTTATTAATTTTAGAGCATGTGACAGGATGCATCATCATCCAGATCGAGACTGATCAGTTGAGGTCGCAAAAACGATCTCATAAGAGAAATTCCTACTCTTTTCTTCAGATCAGTCGGGGTTTCTTGAGCACATATAAAAGTCTAAAAACAAGGAAGCTTAACTAGAGCTTCAAATTGTTTTTAAGTCACACTCCCCTCCAATGGTGAGAACTATACAGTTTCTTCCCTGCTCTTGTACCTTTGTATAGCTTCAAAGAAATTCGCCGAAGACACTGTCCTTTGATGTCAGCACTCAGCTACTAGCAAAAAAAACAAAAATTAATACTTGGCGCAACAGGTCGATGGGACCCAAGGCCAACCATTCGTGTTGTGCGTCTTATATTCTTTACACGAATGGAAGGGGCCTACTGTTTAATGCCGTGTCCGAAGGGCAATTTGTTATTTGAGAAGCTTTCTCGAGACAGTTGTAATCTCGGATGTTTGTCAGACGCTCACGAGAGGTGTTCCCCGACTAGGATCCGAACTTCGAACCCCTTGCTCCATAGTCAAACGCACTAACCACTGAGCCACGGCGCCCACAGCTACTAGCAAAGGAAGGCTAATATTCATCAGGCTTAATCGAGCTGAATTTTTGATTTCCAAAGGAGCTTTTCGAAATGATGTAGATACTCCTGAAGATACTTTTTACTAATATGGATGAACCAACTTTTGATAAGGATTTTGCAAATTTGTAAGCTTCAAGGGTGACTGTCTCCTTAAACGCTCGACAGTTCCTGGAATAGACTTTAACTCTGGAGTCGTTGAAATTAGGTCCACCAGTTAGCCTCGTTATCCCAGATAGGTGTGAGAACCGCCTCCGGCACTTCCTTGAATTCAAGTAAAGTCCAACTTCGCCCTTACACTTCCACGAGCAACAACATCCAACATGGCTTACAGCCAAATACTCCCATTGTAGGTGCACACTATGTACAATAAGCGTTCTATTCAACGACGAACACAACAGAAGAAGAGGAGGAAAAAAATCGCTCACCTGTGGCCTTTTGGATCATTAAGCAATCACTCTCTCTTTATCTTAGCGTCTATCATCACCACTCCAGCTCCACCTCAGAATCGATTTTGATTGATGGTACCTAGTGGGCGATACTCCACCCGAAACAATAGCTTTTCCCTTTTCTCAGATCACCTACCTCAGTAGACGATAGAGAGATCACATGGGAAACTAAGTCAGTCGGTGAGACCAGTCACGCTGTGATCCGTCTTTCCATTTGGATTCTACTTCATCACCCAACAAGAGTAGGCACTCGGATGACAGTCGATTGCGTGGGAAATCGGCCCTCACTTTCGACCATCAACCAGAAAAGAAAAAAAACTCCCTGAATTTCTTAACATTTTTTCTTTATTATTTTATTTTTTTACAAAGTAATATTTAAAAAAAAAAAGTAAAAAAATATAAACTGCAATTATTACAAATCAATTTAATTTTTTATTCTTTTCTTTGCATCTTTGGGGCAAGACAATGATTTTTATTCCTTCTATTCCTATCAACAATTTGAAAATTTTATTTTCTTAAATATTTATTAAAAAAAATATATAGATATGTGTGTGTATAACTAAATAAATATTTTACATTTACATATACTCGGCTAGATGTTTAGTTTTTTTTATCAATATCTGTGATTGCTTGTTAAGTTTTCTTCGTTTTTAGTGCAAAAAAAAGGAAATAATGATAAATTTAAATATAAAATTATATAACAACAAAAATACTTTAAATATTTAAATATAAACTAAGTCTAGGTTGGTTTTTTGTTTTCTGTTTTACTGAGGATACATGGTATTTACAAAATTTTTAATTTATTTTTTACGTTGCACGTTTAAATAAGTTGTTTATCGGTTTTCGTTTCTTTGTTTTTTACACTAACAAATATTAATAAAACTACAACAAATGAGAGAGGGCATGAATATTTATACGATGATAAGATTTTCCTATAAATTTTCAATAAAATCACAAATTCAAAACAATTAACTTTTTTTTTAGTTTTGTTTTCCTTGTCCTTGTTGTTCTGTCAGAAAATTGTTTTTTTTTTTTTTTTTAATTTGTTTTTTGTTTAGTTGATATAAATTAAGTTAAAAAATAAAAAAAAAAAAATAAGTCTATTTACAAAAGGCTAAGGTCAGTCATCATACAACGTTTTCCATTATCCAGGGAACGAACTTCGATATCCTTGTACAGACTCCGGGTAGGTTGGCTTCAGCACATCCGATGCCCCAGGATATGATACCGGCAAGGAAGTATCTACCGTCCTGGGACTTTACCTGGAAGGAGGGATATACAATAAACTTAAGTTGTTCAGAGTACATATAAAAAAAATTGGGATAGTAGATCAATTGTATAGGTCTGAGTTGTAGTCTAAACTGGAGGATACCTTTCCCTTAGGAGAAGCTAAGAAGCAAGGTAGAAACAAGGTAGATTAAGTCATGTCTGTGAGAAGGGGCTTAGGCTGGGATAGAAGAGAGTTCAAGAAAATGACTACCTCCGCTATGGCAGAACAGTGAGCTAAACTCCTAAGCTAGTCAATGATATTGTGTAGGATGAATACATAAAGAGTAAGAGAGAGTTCAAATACGAATCTGAAGGAAAATCCTTAAAAAAATTCTGCGAGCTGGTTGCAGATTCCAGAGATACTTGAAGGTTCCGCAAGATGCTGTTTAAAGACCCAACATCTCTGAGTTTTATATAGAGTTTGACGATTTGTGGAAGACAAGCAGCGAGGGAATATTGAAAACTTTACTCGAAACTCACTTTCCAAGCAGAAGTACACTACTGGTTTCTATGACTCAGATAATTCTAGATTGTCGATAGTCATTCTGACCATTCAAAACACCAGGCTCTTACAGCATTCTGCTAGCTATGGCTGAAAAGTCTCAGCAAAAGTTAGGTACAGCCTTAGGAAAATCTTCTAATAATGTACAGGGTTACACTTGGAGCTTAAGGTGAAGGAAAGAGAGTCATTCCTTCTAAACAAATTGCTCTAGCTACTTTCTTAGACGAAGAAAGTTTTTTTCAATAAAGTAAACGAGGAGGACGTTGAATCCTCTCCGAAATATAGTCCAATTATGAAGTCTTTCCATAGAGCAACACAGATCGGCATACTTAAGAAACCGACTTGTAGAGGAGTATGCGTCCTTCATTCGAGAGATATCAGCTTATAAGTTGTCCTGAGACTTTCAGACACGTGCAGTGTATTCCCAGCAAAGTGTAAGGATGGGATAAATATCTGACAGGAATATCCCAATCTACATTGATAGTTCGATTTCTTTTATGGACTAACGAAGAACAACCACAAGCTGGTTAACCTAGCTAACCTAGCCGGGCTGCATGTTTACCAATCGCATTCTCCCTAGTCAGAATACCTACAGCATTACAAGGGTTCTTAAAGCTGAGCTTCAGTTGGGTACAGCCTGTGGATGATGTCATGACCTTTTCTGTCTAGTTGAGCCATTTTTGGGTAGTTTCACTAACTATGATCTTATCGATTACACACCATTAATGGTTTCTTGTCTCTCCCCATGTGGATTATTTTATTTGCCTCTATAATCGTTTGAAAGTAGTGACTTTAACTTGAAACACACTGTAGTCAACCCGTTGTCTAAAGACTACAAAGCTCCTGTTTAAGTAGATAGTTCGTCATCGGCACAGACTTAGTCCTCATTTCGCCATACTCTCCTGGGAGTTCTAATATTGAATCGTAGATGGAATTAAGAAAGATGTAATCCATTCCCATTCAGAGCTTCGGGATAACCCACCCTTTCAGAACAGAGACGAGAACTAGATATCCATAGACTAGCAGCCTTTAATCAAAGTGCAATCTTCGTTGTCGATCTTTACATGTCAAGGACGCTGCCAAGATTGCATTTCTATTCAAGAGGTTTCCAAGAAACCCATCAAACCATGGGTTAGGGTGGGACTTCGTAGTATATAGCCAGTATGTAACCCTTTCTTTTGAACCTCACGTTTTTCCGAAGGCTCTTGTACACATATGTATAAATACCTACAAACTTTCATACGTTATATAGCTGAAAGGTATATGCTTAGATATGATTCAAAACTCTTATAAAAGTTTTTCTAAAACCTTCAGGAAATTACAACGGAGACAACAGAGGATTGGTTCATCTTTTATCATCGTGTCTTCAGTTTTCGGAGTTTGTCATACAGTGCTAAAGCCATCTTGTATTCCGAGTTCATTTTTGAGCAGAGACGTTTGCTTTCTTTTGTCAAATTGGCAAAGACATCAACCTATTTTTACTATCATCAGAGAATATCCCCTTACTAATAATTCGCCACCTAGTGGAAAATAATTGCACAGCTCATCACAGCACTTTCACATATTCTTACATTCCAGGTTCAAAATTGTTTCTTTTGATTCGGGTCAGTCTACCAAAAAAGAATGCGAAATGGCTCTGTATCACGAATAGGGACGATAGGGTAAATCGTGATGTATCTACAGCAAAGTTTGTGATTTATTGTCATTTGTTTTACTTTATTTTTTAATTTTGAATCAATTCTCCTTTATTGACATTCGATTTATGGATGCCTACGATCTTTTAATTACAGCAATGAGTTTCACCGAATAGCTTCAGATACTGTATTTACATTTCTGTGCACAACTTGTTCAAACAGTATCTGTCGTTATTTATAAGCCAACGCAGTGTCTATATAAGTGAATGTAACAGACTGTTCCATTGCAGTTACACATATTTTTTCAAACCTATAACGAGTGGTTCTAAAAACTTTGCAATGAAAGCTGTATCTCTTGCAGTCCTTGTGATTTTGCTTTTAGGCTTTTGCCAGCAAGGATACTCTCAAGGTAATTAAACAAAATGTAAGATATTTATCTCAGCGTATCTCATAAAAAATAAATCAAAATTCTAGACAGCACCCCAGGATGGTGGTATCGTAAGTTTAGATAACCCAAAGTACAAAGTTTGTTTTGTTATAATATTGCTTACTCAATGTAGATAAACATAAAAGAATGAACAGAACAACCAATCCGTGGCAATGGGATGATTGTAAGAATTTAATCAGTTTAATGAATTTTACCAAAAAAACATTTCATTTCAGATAACTCAACATCAACAACATCAACAACAACGTCAACAGAACCACCAACGTCGACTACGGAAATACCTTGCCTGACGGAACTATGTAAAAAAGGAATTAAGGCCGATCGAGGTCTGTTTATTATAAACTTTTTTAAAAAATAATTTCAATGTAAATTTGGATTCGAAAATAAATAAAAATTGAAAAGTTAGAAGACTCTTGTTTGGTCTAAGTGTGGCCCTGCTGAGCGGGGACCCAATCGAACTCATGAAACGCATTGCAGGAAGTCCAATCCTTCGATTCAGATCTTTTTGATCAGCCTTTCGAAATTACTTTAAAAAGATGAAGAAAGGAGGCCTGACTAACCTTCAACTAATTACATACTGTGATCTGCAGTAAGGTGCCTTGCGATGTGTACACCTACATATCTTCGAAGTAAAAATTCATGGTTTCCAACATCCTTGGTAATAATGAACCTGAACTAAGAAGAGCAAAGCTTGCAGTCTCAAGCAGATTCTTGTACGTCCTGTAGGAAAGTATCTTTAGACCTATAGACTGTCTATGCCTACATACAATTAGTCTAAGACTTAACATTATAAAGAGAAGGATCGTGGCAGGGCATTCTCCGCCAATGCTGAAGCTCGTTACTCTTAGAATCTTCGAAGAAACTAAAGAGTGACTTGGTAGTGCTTCGTAAAACATAAGACTTCGTAACTCCTCAGGCAAAATTGTATCTGTTTCCTGAATAAAATCCTATCCAAATTGTCATGATATAAAGATTTTGTAAGGACTGACGTAAGTATCTTTAGCAATAGCGACTAGTCGAAAGGGTCCCATCGACCTGTAGCGCCAAGTATTTATTTTTTTTTACTTCATGCTCTATGGGTTCTCCATTCAAACTGTCAAAAATCTTCTCTTAGTCTATGAAAAGTAGATGTTGTGGAGGTCTACTTACAAGAGAAGAACGATTTCTCCGGAAATCGGTGGTTTTCTTATGCATCGTAGATGAAACAGTTCACTCAATGTATACAGATAATAGCTATCTACCTCCTGGGAAAGGTATTCATCAAGTTCATTTAAAGGTGTTTTTGAAAAGGGACTTTTATTCACTCGATGTCGTATGTAATTTTTTTTTATTTTTAAGAAAAAGCTATAATTTCTTTATCTTTTTGGGATCCACCCAGCAAAGACATCAACCACTGTTTACTTTTGTGAGAGACAATCCCTTTACTGATAAATCGCCACCTATTGGAAAGCTTACTAACAATTGCAGGATTAACAAGTTTATACAAGGATACGGAAAAATTTAACAGAAATATGTAGTTCACAGATTTTCAAATTTTTATGCGTTCCAGCTAGAAAAGCCTTTTAACTTTGAAACTGAATAGTCTAGATAGTTCTAGTTAATAGACCTAAAGAGAGTTGCAAAATGCCTCAGAACTATGAAGAGGGGAGATTAGGTACATTTTCATGTGCATATTTGTTTTTTTTTTTATTTTATTTTATTATAAATAACTATTGCTGTATTGACATACGATTTATGGAAGACTGAATAGCTTCAGATACTTTTTGTTTACACTCCTAAGGAAAACTTGTTCAAATAGTATGTATCTATCTATATTTTTTCCAATTTCTTATATATTTCTATATATAAGTGAATGTAATAGAGAATTTCATTGCAGTTCAACACATTTCTTCAAACCTGTAACGAGTACCTTCAAAACTTTTTCAATGAAATCATTATCTCTTGTGATTCTTATACTTTTGGTTGTAAGTCTTTGCAAGGAAGGACATTCCCAAGGTTATCCAACTGAATATTGATTTATTCCGTGTCTTTTAAAAACATTTATTCTTTTCATATATTTCAGATGAGTCAACAACAACAGAGCGGACAACGACGACATCTACCACTACGACCAGCACGGAAATACCTTGCCTGACGGAATTATGTAAAAAAGGAATCAAGGCCGACAGAGGCCTGTTTATTATAAACTTTTTTAAAAAAGATGATTTAAAAGAAGATTCCGGTGTATCTGCTCCGGGTAAAAAGTAGTAAGAAAGCTACCGGTATGTGTTTTCGTGTTTTTTGACAAACTTATAAGCTAGTAAGCTTAGCTTTGAATGTTTTTGAGGAGACAGTAGACATTACTAATAAAAAAGGAGAACTGGAAAAATGGTGAAGATCGGTCTGTCTGGAAGTATAAACTAAGATGTGAATGAACTAAGTTTTAGGAACAGAAGTTCGAAGAGTCAGGCTTTAAAAGGAATCATGTACTCGTGTGTTGAGGAAACCCAAGGAGAATAGACACAGCAATAAAATCTGCAGAAACGTAAGTAAGATCTGGGAATCACTTCAGTAGATTTCAGGAGTATAACCTTGGTGGGAACCAGAGAGTAAGCCGATCGTCATTTTTAAAAAGATGAGAAACCAACACTTTTAAGTACATGCAGTTATCCTAAACTCTAGTATGCCTAGTCCTTAAAGGCTCGCACTTATACATATTAGCACGCCAAATAGGGCACCACGTCATCACCAGATGATCGAAGGACTTTGCAGATTCGGAGTATCTAAGGATGTATCCTTATCCGAGTCTTATTCTCTAAAGGAAGTTTCCCACAAAAGAGAGTCGGAATGATTTAAAAATCTACCAACAAAATCTAAATTAGAATATTTCGAGTAAGGTCGCTCTATAAGACTTTCAACTAAGGAGTTATTTTAATAGCGGAAGTTGGAGTACTTGTTGAAAAATATTAGGATTGATATAATCAGTGAACTACCAACTAAAGCCAAGCTTAAAACGTCAAGTTCAATCTACAATCTTGTACTAGGTTTGATCCGAAGGCAAACGTGTGTTCACAAAACTCAATCCTTGACACTCAATTTTGTATTCTCAAAAGCAAGCTGGAATGTGTGGCGAGTTTAAGCCCAGACTCATTCCAAGGAACATTGGGAATAAAAAAAATAAGAAAAAATCTCTAAGCTTACCTTAGCACTTATCACAGACAACTTAGCGGCCTAATTTATATTCATTTCATGTCTTGTCCACTAAAAGCTTTTTTAAAATTCACTTTTAATAAGGACGGTTAAGGCAGGCCGATCAACCCGCAATGGATCCGAAAAAATCAAGTGATACACCCCAGATACTTCGAATCATGAGTTGTGGACTCAAAATTAATAACGATAATCAGTTCACCAAAAAACTTTGCAAACTCTCTTTCGTTTTCTCAACAAATCTTTGCGTAGTTTGAAACCCATGCGCTTAAGTGAATGTTGGATAAAGGTTCTTCTAACTGATAAGATGCAAAGTTATTCACTGGAATGGGACTTAAATCCCTTGCTTGGGCTTGTATTTAAAAGTTTAAGGGGAATCCATAGTAAGTTTGCGTTCTGAAAAATGCTAACTGATAAGTTGCTAAGTTGTTTGAAAGAATGAAACAGAGTCTTCGCAGAACTCTGAGTTCGTAAACTTTGACGGACAGTGAGAAGGTATACCACGCAGGAGTTCAGTAAATTGCGAAGTGATAATCACCTTCTTCCTTCCATTAACTTATCACTCACCTGTAAAGGTCCACCCGAATCACCCTGGCACGAATCCTGTCCACCCGTCTCGTACCCAGCACACAAGAATATATCCGGGATGAATTCCTGTCTCCCAGCTCGCAGAAACATCGACTTGCACCGGTCGTTGCTCACAATGGGCACCGAAACCTGCAACACAAACAAACACACATAAATCACTCATCTAGCCTCGAACTGGACCACCCAACCAACTCACCTCCTGCAGCACCGATGGCAGTGTACCACCCTCACTCAGTCGGCCCCATCCTGTTACCGTTGCATTCATCCCAATCAATAAACTGTCCGTCGACGGCAGACAAATCGGACTCACATGCGGGGCGAACTCCAGCGGTTGCTCCAGTTTCACCAGCGCCAGATCGTACTCGTACGTAAAGAAGTTATACTTGGGATGGACGACTTTTTTCGCCACGCCACGCTCGATATATGGCAGCTGTTCCTGTACATGAGAGAAATCATATTCCCCAACTCGGATGCGGATCTGCGACGTTAGAAGGCTGCACGCGCACAAGGAGAAGACACATAACTTGGTTAAGCTGGCACAGAACCGAAAACACCAAATTTGGGCGAAACTGAACTTACTCATCCACACAGTGGCCGGCCGTTGCGATCCAGTTCTCATTAATCAGTGCACCGCCGCACCGGTGTGTGCTGGAGAAGCCGAAGAAGGATGTGCGCCGCACAGACACCTGCCAAGGCCATCGACCGAATGGCGCATTCTTGCCGCCAACAATGCGGGTTTCCGGTCGCGCTAGTGATGGGATGCCACATTCTGTAAACGGTTAATCATGTCAGGGTGTGGTGGAGTGTTATTTAGGACTTACCACTTCGAGCGGCCGAGATGGTCTTGATTGGAGTTTCATTGGTGACGGAGTTGAGGATTTCATTCGATTCGATTGTGGTTAGGTTTAGAGGTGATGGCGTCTGTCGCACGGGGGTTAGGACGCTCGAGGTAGTTGTTGAGTGTTTTGTTGGAGGTTTTGTTGGTCTGTATGTGGAGGATGAGGTGTAGGTTGGGTAGGACGATGATGCAGGGGATGGATAGTGGCTGGATGGGTAGTAGTGTGTTGAGGACGATGGTCGGTAGGTGGTGGTGGTCGTGGTGGTCGTGGTTGTGGATGATGAGGTACTCGAGCTGCTTGAGTAGGGCGAGTAGGGTCGAGTCGTGGTCACAGGTTTCGTGGGCTTTGTGCCAAATGTCTGAAATGAGAAGCAAGGGAGGATTAGGTTCCATTTAGTTAGGACAAAATGGTTCCACAAGTTAGGGGCAAGTTTGAGAGTTAGGTGGAGTTTAAAAGACTTACAGAGAAATGAAGAATCCTTGGATTCGTGGATTGTGATAGGAAAACTGAGGAATAAAGATTGGTCGAATGTTGTTTTAGGAAATTAAGAGGGTACTTAGTACTTGTTCTAAGGTATCGGAGCTTCCAGAGCATCAATTTGTAGGAAAATTGGTTAATGAAGTTCCTTATCTTACGTAGCATCCCTAGATGTGTTAAATGGAGGCATTCCAAGAATGAATGGCTGATTGGTGGCGCAGTAATTGATTGTGTGTGGCTTTATCAAGCCGAAAGGTTAAGACTAGTTTAAGCTACTGCTTTCTACGAAGTTTTTTTTAAAGCCCCGAGAGCCAGAACAAACCTAGCGAACAAAGCAAAAGACTTGAACGACTTTAGGAAGACTAGTCTATCAGGAGATACCTACTTTACGAAACAGGGTCTTGTCTTCCTGCAAGATTTTCATGCCGAGACTGGACAGAATTTATTTGAAAGCGAACTTTGAAGGATTATCATTCTTTAAGCACCCGTAAGGGATTTGACAGGTCGGTGTGGAAAATCTAGTCTCCAAGGATTCCTTGCAAAACATGACTTAGATCTTGTGAACCTAGGTTTCTAATAATAACTTCGCGATCACTGCGCACTTACTCCACAAATGTTGCCCGATCACTCCACGATCGGTGCATGATCACTTCACAATCACTACGTGATCACTTCACGATCGCTGCACGATCACTCACCGATCGCTGCGCAGTCACTCCACGTTTGCGAAGGTTCCAGTCTTAAGTCAGTAGAAAAGGAAGGAAAAACGAAGAACAAGTTCTACACTACTGCGCCGCTGCACTCCGCTATACTCCGGTTTGATGATATACTTATGTTTTACTAGCAAATCTACGATGAACATCGTGATGTACTCCGAAAATCATGTCAGACTAAGGGGTAGCTTATGGCGAAGTAGATACTACTACAAGTTCTATGGACATCCTGCCAGACATCTCAAACTTACCTGTGGTTTCGTCTTCGTTGGTATATTCCCCGATGTAACGATCGGTCTTCGTGTCGAATACGTAATATATGGCGCCTGTGTTTGAATTGGTTTCTTCGATGGTTTCAACGGCTTCGATGGTTTTTCCCACACCGGAGGCCTTGGTTTGGTAATAAAATTCGGTTCGGTTGTCATATGCCATTGCAGTGTCTGCGGCGATGTATTCCATAAACCTGTAGAATCCCACACAAATTGATCAATTAAAGTCGAAATTAAGCAATAAAACCGCAACAGGAAGATAGAAAAACTCACTCGATGGAACACTGGCAGATGTTTCCATATCGGCTAATAAATTTGTAAGACTAGGATTCTTGGTTGTTGCCACAGCTACTGCTGTTGGCGATACGGACGACGATGTGGACGACGACGATAATGACATGACTGGCTTCTGTTGTTGCTGCTGCTGTTGGGGCTGATAGTAATTACTACTGCCATGATGATGAGTTATGGCAGTCTGATGGTGAGGTCCCGATGGTCGGATCACCAGTGTACCAGCACCGTGCGGTCGTTCGATAGTTGTCATTCCACTGCAACGATAAATTCATTCAAACCCATAATGTAGGAGAGCACATCCCTTAATTAAAATAGAAACTTACCTGATGCTTGACGGTGGTCTGGGTTTATGATGATGAGGATGGCCGGACGACGATGACGGCAGATACGCTGATGAGGATGGCGGTGGTCGCGTAAATGAAAACGTCTGTGGCAGGACAATATTTTGGGTTAAATTGTGGGCACAACATGAACCGAACATGAACGAGTCCACACACATGCCAACGTGCTGGCCCTCCGACTTGATGCACTCCCAGACGAACATGCAGGTGCCGTCGATGCTACCGATCGTACATGGTTTTGGGCTGATCTTGAAATTTTGACTACGATGCTGATAGGGCGCCGGTGAGGAGGGTAATAACAGAGGCGCGGGTGCAGGCAGATGATCATAACTATTATCGCTAATACTATCGTAACTATTGCTAAATGTATCACTTAAGCTATCGCTGTACCGTAGGCGGCTATTGCTTCTACTGCTGCTGATGAAATCGCTTGCTCGTGGACCAGCAGCACCACTGAAGGCGGCCTCCGCTGTCAGTGGCACGGCGTTAAGGCAATTTGTTATTGTTAATACTATTTGGTAATAGAGTAATATGACTGGAGCGGTGACTAGCCATCTACTCCACATTGTGGAGAAGATATGATTTCCTGCAAAGAGAAAACAAACAAAAAAAGACTTATGTTAGTGCTTTGTGTATCTATAACATGTATCTACTTATGTATCTTTTTGTTAAAGCCAACTTTGAACCCTAAAAACACATGCTACCGAATTTAAGTGCTTCTGACACGCCATGAGAAGCAAATAATAAACGCCAGAGGGCCTCTTTTTTCAAAGTCATCTCCACGTGTCTCTCACACTTAATCCGTTTCGTTACGCTCACTGTACCTACACACCACACACATCGATCACTCAACTCAATCACTAGCTGTCAGTCTGAAAAAGTAAAAGTGTTGAAATCGGCCCCAATCAGGGTTCATCGAAATGAAATTACCACGTCGCTGTCATCGGCGGCAGTAACAATTCTCCTCATTATCTCCACGGAGGGCTAATCGAATCGCAGAAAGCAATCGATCAGCATCATTCCATCGCTTCGTGTTTCAATTTCACTTTCATCAAATATACTCGAGACCCTTTCAACTCACCGACACCGAGCATTCCGCATTTGCATTCGACATCGCGTCAGCAAAACAAAAAACCAACAAAAAAAAGCGAAAACTCAATGACATTCCACTTCATACAGTGCGCGCACTTTACGAACAAACCCCCCAACTGTCATGCCACACCATATCCGGCTAAATGAAAGGGAAACTCTCGCTAAAACACAGATCAACGGTACACCAAGTATCTGAACTGCGAATCGAATCGAAATGTCAAAAAAATGTCATAAATACGATTTTCAATTTGAAATTCCGCACACGTTCGATGTGTGTGCAGCTAAAAATAAGGAAGAGAACCTTATTAGTATGACAGGGTGTGCTTAGAGGTCATAAAGCCTGCGATTTATGGTCATGTTACATGTTTTAAGTGTCAAGTAATTGACAGTAAACGGAATGCGATTATGAAATCGCTTTTTGTACGGTTATACAAGAGTGCTGTAGGTCTGGTCTTCTTGTGCGAAATTTGCAATGCAAACAAATTTTAGGTTCATGCCGCTTGGTGTGAATGCGTGACAAACTTTTTAAAGATCGACGAAACAAAACGAGACGATTACCTAACTTTAGTACGTTCGAGACAGATTAGATTTAAAGTCTGGGCATGGTCAGGAGCTATAAAACATTTTCTGACAGAAAATGTCAAGCTTTGGCCTTTCCGCAATGAAGAAGAAGAGTAATGTGGTGGTGGGTTTTATGGGTAATACATGGTCTATGATAGGGAGATTGTATCTGTGGAGATAGGATCAGCGTAAATCACGTGAAAGGTGTTAGGCTTTAAAACTGATGCGGAAATTCATTAGGTATTCTTTAAAGAGGCTTAGTCTCTCCTAGCGCATCTTAAGATGAATAGGATATGGTCTGGGGTCAGAGATACAGGGTACTTATTTTTGCGAATGCGATTTTTGACTCGTGCTTAGGAGTCCCCATTTTATTTTTTTTTTTTATATTTCTGTAGGTTTATCGAAGGAAAGCGGGCGACTGATAGTGTCGACAACTTTCTTTCGCTCTCGGGAGCGAACTAAATGATCTATTTTACTAGCCTGTTAGACTGACTTCAATCAGAAGCTTTTAGTTCAATTTGCCCAGGTGGCTCAAGGTTGTTTCGGGACATATTGAGCTTTGTACCTCCTACTATACCATGGTGAGCTTGGATTCCTTATTGAGTTTCCGTCATTATACAAATCTCCAGGAATTCCGCTCAAGGGATAATATTCTTCGCTATCCTCAGCAGGGACTTTAGAGTAACTTTTCCAATCCAATTTCTCTGAGTAATCTGAGAATGAGGAGCGGGTCCATAGTTGGCTTATCCCTATCTGATAGTTGCCAGATATTTCTTTCTCTTTTGGTTCATTGGAAATCTGCAAAGGTTCTCGTCTGGTATACCTAGTTCCCTCAAGTGTTCTTTGAGTTCTCATAAACCTGTCAGGACTATCAGGATGCGTAATTTTGATTGTATGCACATCTTGCTCCTAGTTCCCTCTTTTGCCATCCTTAGGATCGTTTTATTTGTATTCTCCTTTATCGCAAGGTGTAAAGAAGGTGAAGCACCTCCATGACTGAGGTTGAGCTCATCCGCAATCTGGCTGCAAGTTAGAAGACACCTTGTAGTTGTGGATGTTTGTGTTTTTGCTGATCTTGTGCTCAGTAGCTCGCACGTCAACGTGGACACTGTGGCGTTATCTCCATTTCTGCTCAGGACAATAGCTTCATGTGAAGTGTTATTGAAAGCACCATCGATATCAAGAAAGCTACAGAGTACTACCCTTTTACTTCAGTAGAACTCTGAGTTGTATCCGTCAGTTGATGTGGTGCGGTTTAAGTCGATCTACCTGATCTATATGCATACTGACAGCAGTGACTCTCTTAAATAGTTTCTACATCGATCGAGCCAGTATAACATCACAGGCGATGTTCCTCAATGCTCCGTACTAGGTCTGCTACTGTGGCATCAAAAATCTCAGATTCAACAGGAATTGTCTTCACCGAGGACGTAACACACGTAGGGAATAAACTCCTTTCCTTTAAGAGTTGGAGCAAGGCTGCATTGGCCTACAGAATAAAAGGCAGAAGTAGTGCCCTTCAGCACTAGAAGAGCCATAGAGACTGTCAGTATAACGCTGGGCGATTACGATCTAGTTCCAGAGACAAAGTTAAAGTCCCTTGGTATAACTATAGATACAAGACTAAAGTTTAAGTTAGAACTGCAGCTCAAAAGACAGCGAAGGCACAGCTGCTCTGGTAGGAATGAAGCAAAAATATCCAAGGAATGTTCTAAAGCTTAGAACTATAGGCTGGTGCCATGAAAACGAAATCATGGAGAAGGGAAATGAAGGCAGTTTACAGAATTAATGCTTCTCGAACAACCTCCCATGAGACGGCATGTGTTTGAACACGACGCTAACCACTATTAGCGAACGTGCATGGAAGCCGTCGAACGCCACCTGCTGGTGAACAAACTAGCTGAGGATCAAACCTCTGATAACTTCACAGGGAAATGACTTGGAAGCAGTAAGTGGCACTGTGACACTTTGAACGAAAAGCGAAGCCACGATCGAAAACAAAACTTAGCTCAACAGGCTGCTAATACGACTAAATCGAGCTCCAAGGTTGAAGTCCTGTGAGTACCAGGGTGGAGGTCCCATATGCCTTTGAAAATCCCGCCTTTCGACGAAGGCTCGAGCCAGAGGTTGGCCTACCTATGGAAATTCATTTGCTACAATATTTGGATCTAAGATTCGAGAAGTCATCAGTGGAGGGTTCCTTGCGGCACAGGCTCATCCTCCATAAAGTCTCGATCTAGACTTTAAAGCATCTCGATCCTTAGTTACATCCAATGGGTCTATGTTAGGTTCAAGACTGTACCAACTGCATACGTCTAAAGCATTCTCATGTAAGTCATCACTAAAACCATTTCTCTGCGAAACAAAACTGTTCCCAAGAACGCATTCGACCTACATCTCGCAACCACACTCATTTCACCTTCTCACCTCTTCCGCGTTGAATCCAATTCTCGTGACCCACCTCCATTGCTCGTGAGAATTCCCTCCACAGCACAGTGTCCAGCAGAATTGCTCCCAATCTAATCCACGACTCCAACCTTATTATTAAATCATAAACGTTTAGCCACAAAGTAGGGATTAGAAAACTGTAAGCCTCGACCAAGCCAACATTTCGCCACCTTTTGCAGACTGAGTGGCTTCAACTCAGACACCAAACGCATTTTGCCGACAAGATAATTGACCTAATTGCATACCCGGCTTACACACCAAACACCAGCCAGCCGTCCACACATTCACCAGTCAGAGTCAGCGTCAGCGTCAGAGTCAGAGTCAGAGTCAGAGAAGCACCTAATTGCTACACAATACGTATCGAACACTAATTAAGCATACGGGTCCGCAGGTACCGGCAACAGGTGGAAAGTTAGATCCAAAGTGGGAGGGATGGACGGGACCGGTGCTGCTGCCGCTGCAAATTGCATCTAATCAACCATGCAGAAAACAGAGAATTTCGCTATCTTGGCCAAAATCAGTTTGTTGTTACTGTTTGGTGCTGCCGTAACGTCCAATTGGCGTGTTGTTGTCCAACAAATTCAACGCGCGCGTTCAAAAATCCGCCTTTTGCACACTTTCTTGCGGTGCTTCTGCGGCTATGTGGCTAATGGTACTGCTGCTGGTGATGGTGGTGGTGCTCTTAACCGCATGCTGTATAATCTCGGACAACAAATTTGTCCGACACGATCTTATTTTGTAACACTCCCGTGGTGGTGGTGTTTGTGTTATGCCTGCTGGCTGGTGGCTGCATTGAAGGCAGTCTAGCTGTCTGCTCCCGGGAGGCAAGTGAATTTCACTGGTTTCGCACAAAAGTATCTAGATACAGATCCGTCTGCAATTCCCAGAAGGTGCGGAAGCGGGAGCGGGAGCGAACACTGTAAGACGGAGCTGGTAAGTGTAACGATGGCGTTATTGGTGTGATATATGGTCAGGCCAAGTCTCGGTGCGAGTGGTAAGCGGATGGAAACAAAGATACAATTCATTAGCACACCGAACACGGGACAGCGACGACGATGAAACAAAATGAAACTTCGTGCCATGTTGGGTGATGTGCTCCAGTTTAGACTGCGCGCCTGCTTGTGATGGTTTCCTTCACCTTTTGCTGTTTTTATTTTAATTGAGGGGATACGTACTCGTATGATGAGAGGTGTTAACAAATTAGTTAGTTGGACTTGGTATGCAGTTGTTGATTGGCATAGATTGGTTAGGTATCTGTGGGAAGAGATATAGAATCAGTGAAAGGTGCAACGCCTTACCTAATGTGAGGCTGGGCCATGAACTCAGTATGCTGACGAAGGATGGGGGATAAATGTTGTCTATAGAATCGTCTTTTTCAATCAGTCTGTCTGTTGGTCTGAATATCTACGCGGTATTAGCAATATTTTGGGAAAAACTCTGACTCACTACACCATACCGAAACTAAGCAAACTTCTTGGCCTAGGGATGGTGCTAAAATTCGGCCCAAACCTAGGAATTAATCAACATATCAACTCATGCTGTTTCTGAGGCCAGTGCGGATCGGTACGGTTTACATGGATTCCATATTGGAACCAGATATGCCTAGTAACATGCCCCTCTATTGCTCTATATGCCCTCTATCTGAATTAATGTGAAATCTCGTAAACACTGATTTTGTCATCTTTCCAGAGCGACTTGCAGAAAGCTTCTTTCAAACTAGCTTCTAATTTGGCGAGAAGGATGAGTGGCAATAAAGGTATAAGGACATTATGTTTGGGACTTGCTAGATAAAGACTTGGTGTGGGCGCAAGGGGTTCTAGATGTTTGTCGAAAAATCGCAAATGGTGTGGCCTGGCACAATAACCAGGCTCGAGGTGGAGTGTTAGTAAGACTTTTCACCTTTCTTCATTCACAGTGCGATGTTCTCATCATGCCCCGCATTGACATACTCGTATAAGCAACATAGCTACGTCAGTAATTCTATGACTTTATATCTCTGACTTTCTGGCATCCCACTATCTTTAACAACCAAAAATAAGAGTAGCCTATATATGCAGCCCTAAAGCACTCCACTTTGGTTGACTAAAAACAGATACACACTGCTCATCTCGTTGAAAGATAGTTGCTACTCAACAGGAATTTTGGAATAGCATGCCATATGCTACAAGAAGTTCGATGCTTTCAAATGGGTTGCCCTACATAATTATGTGGGAATATATCAAGCGAATAATGCACAGGTTTTGCACTAAGTAGGTGTCACTAAAAAGGCCATCAGAATGCACGGCAAACCGATGTATGTATCTTACCAAGAATTTCTCCCTCGAAATGAGCGAGAATATACCTTCATCCGCTTTCTACTGAGACCATGGCTTCGGCGCCATAAGGTAGGACAAGGCTATAATGCCCTCCTTAGGGGCCTACTGCTGACTGGTCTTTTCAGCCCATTTGCAAATGCTTAGCGATTTGCAAGAGCTATTCCTTATGTAACTTCTACTGAGCCGTTTTCAGAAGAAGAGTCAAGGTAGACAAAGCCTTACGACCTTAAAGTTGTAACTGTCGATTGGGACGTTCTATCCAATTTCTCGATGCTGTGTGTTTCTTCTCATTGACATCGTAGATTGCGATTTAATACTAACGAACGCACCAGTGACAGCCCGGTGTCATCTGTCATTAGTGTCAATTTTCTCGGCTTATAAGCTTGTAGGTTCTTGTCAAAGAAATCACATGACAGCGCCGAACCTTGTTAAAATCCTATTTGACACCAAAGGTCAAATCCTGTTTCATTGTCATTCTGCGCAGTCGTTTGACAGGGATGTCAAAATTAGAAAAGGCTCTGTATAGGTCGTCTCTTTATAGTTCGTCTAGCATATGGGGGCTTAAAATCTATAAAATGTGATGGATATTGATTTTACTCAAGGATCTCCCAAAGTGCGAACGTTTGATCGATTGCGGGCTATTCTGGTCTGACACTGAGGCCACACAAATAGGATCTTAGACGCGATGTCGAAGACTCGTTCCTCTTCTATAGTTAGAGTACTTGAGGGGATTGGACAAACTCGGCTGAGATTCCTTTCATAAGGCTAGAACAGCTTAGTCATTTCTTATCATTTCTGGTACATGTTGACATCCTCTTAGTCTGGTGGTCGGTTTTTTGCATGAAAAACTGGTAGATAGGTATAACTTCTTCTTACTCTACAATTTCAACAATATGTCCAAGGCAGACAAATAAGTATTTCAGTGCCTTAGGCAGTAACACAAGCGAGCAATTAAGAGCATACCAACTAGTCGACCAGCACCATTAAAATCACTTACCACCGGAATGCTTCATGCGATCATTAGGTGTGAAGGTGTAAAATCTATTTCGACCACACACTCTCGATGGAGATTCTACTTTCACATTCCGACAAAAGTTAGATAATGTATTTTTTCTTCCATGTACGTGCGTCAATTAAATTTTATAGCTTCGTTTGCCACATTCCTGGATTCGGCAGAGATGTTGCAGATATATGCCAATAGCTGCATCGTCAACATGGAAAATTGCCTATTCGACCACAGCGAGTATCTTGATTTAGATAAAAGCTAAAACCATGTGAAAAACATGTGAAATCTGTTCAAAGATACCCGTCGATTAGATTAGATACATTGGCCAGGTGCGCCAGACCGGTAAGGAGTTTACTTGCAATAAAATGGGAATAGGGGACAGCTACTTACGACATAAAATCCTTTGTAGTTTGATTTACGGGTACTCTAGCCATTAACTTTAAGTGCTCTCTCATAAAAAAAAAATATGTAAAGTTAAACTCACCTATGACCGGCATGCGTGTCACACATCAATCCAGTTTAGGGCGCATAACTGCAAAGAAAAACCAAACAAAAGTATCAAATTTACTGCCATAAAACTCTCACTAAACATTCATTTAATTCGAATGCATCTAGGGTCAATAAAAGTATCTATAGATACTATACCCACTGCTACCGTCATAAAAAAAAAGACCCACACTGGATATCAAATTGAAGTTTAATGCATTTTATTGTATTCGTAATAACTTGGTTCGTTTCGCTGCAACGCCAATTATATTACAGCCCTATACACCTCTGGTCCCGAAAGCCCCATTAGATGACAATCATGCGGCAACCATCAGGTTCCCCAATGAGTGGCCTCCTCCAGTGATCAACACGGCGGCCGCGAACGAATTTCATTAGAATTTCCAGTTCGCTTGTCGTGACGACCGCCGTTAGTGGAGTTCTTTTTCTTTTTTTATTTCTTTATAGCAACTAGAGTGGCACATTTAGGAGAGGTCCACTCTCCAGGTCATAACCGTGGTCATTTGATTCAATTTGGAAATTGAATACCTCACTTCGTTTGGGATTTGAATTATATGGGTCAGTGGGGAGGTTGGTTAGACTCTTGTGAGCGGCACACGCCTCCTCGAAATTTTTGTTTTAGTTTGGTGTTGGAGAAGTCTACTAAACGGAATCGATCATGACTGATTGGAATCGGAAACGAGACTACACAATGGGGGAACGACGATTAATTCGATGAATTCAGAATCAAGATAGTGGATTGGGATTTGGAGCTCTGGAAAATCTGAAATAGAATCATTTGCATAGGATACGGTGTGTGACACCCACTTCAAGGTTCCGGATGGAAAGTTGTTTGGACTTTCGTTTTGGTAATTAAAACGATTGCAGTCTTGTTTGAGGTGATAGATGGTTCTGGAGTGAAATCTAAATAGGCGGTGATTTGGTCTTCTTTGGTGGGCTGGTGGGACCGAGTTTTGAATTTCCTTTTCGGTGTTATATCCTAGGTCAGCTTACTGAAGTGAGAGATAGTGTGAAGTGACTGTTTATGAACCAGGTCAGGAGTTTGGACAAAGTCGGATGAGATAACATCATGCAGCGAGGGGAGACACCGGTACTAAGTGAAATTTGTGGATATATTTGTTAAAGACTGAGGGCTTCCTTAAGAAAGAAGTTGAACGACTTATTGGGTGACACCTCGGGGTACAAAATCCCTTTAATCGTTACACCCTGTCCTTAGCAACTCGTATCCAGAAGTCTAAACCAGTCAAAACCGTCGATAGAATCGATAATAACGAGATTATTCAGGAAAATCAGAAAAAATCCAGTTTGGATGTGATTACGTATTTGAATTCGGTCTTCCGGTGGAAGTGTAACGAAATTTGGTAGGTTTTTGAAGTCCTCGCAGGACAGAAGTTTACTGATGGATTTCGATGATTGAGGTATCAATATATCGGTAACATCCATATCTATGAATCTGAAGATGCCGAGTGGGAGAACTATGGCATTTTGCCGTGAGAGGGCGCATAGATAGCGGGGGTATAATATTACTACTCAGTCAAAAGGTGCTATGTCCGATCTAGATGCAATAAACTGCCTTCGGTTGTTTGGCAAAGTAATTTCTTGCCAAGTATACCAAACAGAAACATGTGCTATCCTTTGTGTAAAGAATAGGGCAAGAGGCACCCGGATATTCTATCGACACCCAAGCTCCCAGGTATACACATATGTATGAAGGTAGAAAATTCAAGAACTCTTTGAAATGCGCCCCAAGTCACAACGCGATACAGAGGATTTAAATCTCGGTCCAAATCCTCGGGAGAGTATTTCTCAATATTAGAAGTTTTGTGTGTATATTCCAAGTAATAATCGGTCTGCGTTCCTCGTAACACAATGGATGAGTCGCGACAAAAAATATACAATCTCATAGCACACATTACACCAAATGGACGCCATAAATCGCAGATGAGGATAGAAGATAGGTGCATTGGTTTGAAATTCTAATGATGTTGCGTCTGAACTAATTTGAGAAAATATTAGCAGTAGGTGGTCCTCATATGAACAATTCTAACCATTTGGATCCTATCTTCTGCACTCAAGTCTGAATAAGTAGAACTACTCTGTCCTGAATCAAAGGCAATGCAATGGATTCAAAGTGAAAATGAATATGTCCCATTCCGCGATGAAGTTAAGAAACCAGTTCACGTATCCCACTCTCCAAACCTGCCCCAGCTTTTCCCACAGCTTTCTCCCTTTTTTTCAGCATAGCCCACCGATAGGGGATCTCATTTCGCTATCTAAATTCGCTTTACCTTCAAATAAGCCGACTTTAATAAACTGGACAGCTTACCGCCAACTCGATACATAACACTTACACCAATAAAATCTGCCATCTTAATGGATTCATGAATTCATTTTGAAAATAAAAATAAAAAGAAAAAACTCATTCAACTCAAACTCGTTACAGAAAAATAAGAAGATTACAGATACCATTCCACCTGGTACGGATACCACGCCTGATGCTGGAATTCGCCACTTCTCCTTCTAATGCAAATTACCCCCAAGTCTCCCATTAATAAGCAATCGGCTTTAGCTGACTTTAACTGCTCCCGCAGATGGTCGCTTATACGGGGGGGGCATCCTGTCGATAAGTGACCAAGATTAGTCCCTTTTCCAAGTCAAAACCCCGCCAACTTCACACAGAACACAGCGCCCACCTAAACACCATAATGAACATGTTAGCCAAACTATCATTATCCCCAGCGGAGCAGGTCCTGTTCAGGAGTTCAGAAATAAAAATTAAAACAAAAATCTGGTTCGTAAGTTTCACTATTAGAATGGTCAATGGGATGAGCTAATTTATTAAGTGACTCCATGCACGGATCCAGAAGAAGAGTTCATTAAAATTTACTTAGTGCCCAACCAGTTTGAGTTAAGTCTTGATCCTTCGGTTGGATGCACGATACATGGGACCATGGGACCGGTATTTCTGGCGTTAATGGTTCTCACATCATTTTCGCCAGGAGTATAGTATAGTGCGTGACAATCTTCATTTGGCCGCAGAGAGACAGAGAAGATGAAATCTCTGTGCTGCAGCTGGAGAATACCTGATCCACTTGGTAATGAGTGTTTAGATAAAGGGAACAGACATTTCTATGTTAATTTGACAGCTTTCCAAACCATTTAAGGGTTTTTTTTTTGTGTTGGGCTGTTCCTGTAATTGGATTTTATTGACTGTTAGACAAGAAGATGACCATGGACGTGAGATCTGTCAAGAGTCAATTAAAGTGTTGAAGCGGTGTCATTTGGATGCATGGGTGGCACTGGCATGCACTATAGTATGTACGTTGTAGTGGAAGTGACCTTGTTGCGAAAATGTCTTTCAAATAGTCTTTGAAAGTCAAGGAAGGGAGTTGCATATCATTTCTTACGATTCTTTTCACTGTGGAGCTAGAAGCCGCTCTATTGGTTCACTATTGGTTCATTATACACCAAGATGAGAAGCTGACTGTACCAGCAAACCGAGGTGTCTCTTAAGCTCTGTACACAAAAACAGTTAGCAAAGGGAAAGTGTCCCATAAGTGCACCCAAACGTTGTCTACAGTCTCTTCTGCTGGGAGACAGCAAGAATGCCGGGGACTTCTTACAGACGATCGGTTGTGATCGTTGTCAAAAGGAGTCTTACGCTGTCAGAAAGCTGAGACAGTGTAGAGATCAAGTAAAGTTTTGGCCATATTTCGAAAGGTTGGTCCAATCGACTTTGTCGATGTACATGATTTGGAATCTACATTGGAGGCTACATTGACGCGCTGTCATGAGACATTATACCTGCAGATAGTCTATACAACTAGCTCCATACTTCCCTAGTTTTTCTGCGATAGGCTCTCACTCCATTGCACTGAAGAATCAAAGGCTGTGATGGACTTAAGACAAATCTTCTGGAAGACAATTCAATTCCCTTTCAAGCACTAACATCGGGGTAGGTAGAGGTGTTTTCTCTCACAGACCTAACCTCAGTCACTTTCTTGGTTTTCCTAATCTTTGTATCGTGTCCCAAGCGGAAAGAATGTCGATTAAAGAAGTCTCTTTCTCGGCTTCAAAAAAAACTCATGGAATTCAAATCAAATCACATCTTTGGAATTCTTTCCTAATCATTCGAGAGCTGCTGCAGACTCCGCTCGTCTCTCTTAGAAATGGCAGAGTTGGGTGCCGAGGTAAAAGGATATTAGGGGTGATCACTGAACATTGAATAAGCTATGCTCTACCTTCTCTGGTCCTTTCCTGCTTTTTCTAATAAAAAAGGACTCGCTTTCAGCTTTTAGCTTATAGATCCCGGTGACCGTATTAATACCAACATTGGGAGGAGCTTCATTTCAAGCTGAAGTAGGTATGAAGGTATGGACCTCACTATTAGGTATTTCAAGATCACAACGAACCTATTGCTGGTCAAAGTGTATTAACGAAAGCTAGCAGCCACTTTAACCTAACCTAACCTAACCTAGTTGCCATTAGACATAGTTCTGAGGAGCTAAATCAATTCTGTGACAATTCTAAGTTCAGTGACCACACTCTGAAGTTGGATGCGATAGATGGATGGACGCACTTGGACACATGTCATTGATGACATCCTTCTTCGCTGATACTATTCTCCAAAAGTTCCCCCAGCCAAGTCTAAGTATTTCAATCGATCAGTCTCATCACAACATACACGCATTTGGCGACGGTATCATTAGCCCGGCTTAAGTGGTCAATACCATACCAACATTAGCATAAATGCTTTACGTCCGAATTCCCAAAAAACCACATCAACACAAATTAGCACCTCCTACTTAATGCGCGCTGATGCTCGCCGCGCCGCGCCGTTCAGAAACAATTCCGAACCAAAGAAATAGCCACCCATAACTGTAATTAACCATTTTGGCAAATTACAGTGATTAATTTCAACATGGTGGCTACCTCCATTACAATGAAATGCAAATTAAGTTACCAAACCCGGCGCTCAAGATGAATTGAGCCATTATCCCGAAACCGTAAATTAAATTCGGACCTTTTCGGCACCTTTCCCTCGATCGGAATTCCTTTGAAGCGCGCTGGGCACAGGTCTAAGCCACGTCTGATCTGCCAGCTAAGTGAAACGATTTGTCACAATGCAGAGTTGATTTCATCCAAAAGATACGATTCGGTAATTTTTGGTTTTAGCACGATAGATACTCGTACTCTCACAGCCCCCGGGGGTACAAACGTTTCCATCGAATGAGTTGTCAAAACAGTGTTCGCCGGGAAGAAGGAGAATTGAATTTTTTTTTCGCAGACGCAAACATACTCGATGAAAGCTTCAATTGCCATTGAGATACAGTTAACTGGAGAATTGAGAAAATACAATTTAATTAGAAAGCCCCGAGGGGTGGTCAAGTGGAGAAAATATTAAGTCGTGTCCGATTGATGGTTTAATCCGTCGAGAGCAATTGTGGAGCTTTGGGATGGATTGACAGCTTGAGTGGCTGATTTGAGTAAAAATTTGCTCCAATTTTGGACTTTCATTCGGACATTCCTTTCAAGGAGGACAGTGGCGGCTTCTCACGAATGCAGATGCGCGATTAGAATCAGTGACACAGCGATAGAGTTGTACAGTCCAGACAAACTACACTTTCGCTATCGCGTCTGAACTGCACAATCTTATGCCACACGATCACCATTAGCCAGATTAATCCGTCTGATAGCCATGCGATGGCATAACCATCCCAAGCAACAGAATGAAAGTACCTATACTGGAACCGCAGCTGTACGATCGTACCGATCAGATGGGACTTGATGTTTTCGGTGCATTCTTCGGTGAGTTCCTTCCGAGCAGCCACACTCAATCGGACTTTAATTTGCGCAACCAGACAATTAACTTGCAGCCAAGACCGACTTTCGATACGTGTCCGATTGGCAGCCGACAAGGTTGGTGAGATGATAAAAATCTTGGTACTTCGGTCGGTTTCAGTCGTTCTGCTACTGTTTTTACGATTCGACGCTGCGATGCGGATCTATTGATGTTTTATTGTTGTTCCACCCGTCATCGTCACTCGGTGCGAGTACAGAGTGGAGGAGAATCAAAAATGATTTATAAATCAAAGCTGTCTTCAAAATATGCATAACTGACAACAAAGTTAATTGCATTCTCGGATGAGCGTGGAAGATATTCAAGGGAAAGTTATGGGATTGCTGTCGAAATTTATTAACCCATCTTGAAGGTAACCAACAGAGAAAACCGATAGTCATACAAGTGGAATTTGAATAATGACTGACTGCACCTACGGATTACTGGATTGGTTTATAGAACGAGCCACACACGACTTTCAAATTTTGTGAATCATATAGCAAGTCTTAGAAACAAGCCCATCATGCTGTCTTAGAAAAGTTTCAACATTTGTCAGAGAACTGGCAGCCAACAGCAATATTGAACAACCATCTACATGGGCGCAGTAGTAAAGACGCGACCCATTTTATAACATCCCTGAGTTATGGTTGACCTACCTGAACTTTAAATACAGAAAAATGCAAGAAATTACATAATGAGTATCCGTAGATACTTGTAACTACTAGACTCTATTTTTCCTTAAAAAAAATATTTGCGTTTGCACCTTGATCCAAGATTTGAATACAGAATACAAAATTTCAAAGGCCCAGTCAAAGTCTGAAAAATATGATGAAAGTGGATTATTGCCACCACCTTCCTAAGAAGGTTCTAAAAATCGAACTAATTCTTTAAGCTCGAGTGGCTTAATGTGAGGATTAGGTTGAAAGCATGAGCTAAAACCTTTATAAACTATCCTTGGGTCTTGCAGGAGAAATTCTTGACTTTTCAAAAAACTGTAGCCCCAAAATCGAATGGTATGTCGCTCTCTAAGCCCTTAAATTGTCAAGAGTTGCGAAATAGGGGTAGGTCGTAAAAAACTGCGAATTGAGGGCTAAATTTCATTGCACACTTTGAGAGTGCATCAAAGTATCTTTTACTTCTTAGAGTCAAGTATCTTAAAAATGTACATGCAGACAACCTTCATAAGACCCAAATTAACGACAGAGATGTTCGGGAGTCTTTATTTTTCAGATTCGCTACCTTCCAATCCGATTATTTGAAATTCAGTTGGAACTCCACTGCACCGTGAGATTCCGCACTCATCGCATCATTCCATTCAATGGCAGAGTTGTAATCCATTAACCATAAACAAGGCAATAATAGTCGTGATCCTCCACGTTTTTTTTTTTCTTTTTTTGTGCAATTACAGTTGCAATCGTTGCCTGCTTTCAACATCCCTGTAATATCTCTCCAGTCATCGTCGCACAAATTGCACACCATGCGTCGCCGTCGTCGTTGTAGTCGTTGTTACCGCAGAACCGTTGCACTGATAATTGAACTTAAAACAACTTGTTTGGGTTGTAATTAAGGGCACCAGCTACTGACGTACAGGAAAAAAAAAAAAACAACGAGCGCACTCGTGTTGTCATTAAAGTAATTCCGGCATTTTTCCCCCCCCCCCCCACTGCCATCTGTCGTCGGTGGTATAGGTTTTTTGGTATTTCAAGCACTCTTACATGACCAATCATCCCCCTGCGTCAACCGAATGGCATGGTTCGTTGAAGATGGCTGAAAAAATTGGCCCATTCGTTGCAAATTTTTCCACTTTCTACGCTCGCGCGCCATGGTTGCGGTCTTTAAAATGGAATTTCCTAATAGCTGGCTTTGCATCGTGGAAGTATATAGAATGGAAGCCTACTCCGGGAAGCGATGCATGCGTGATGACAGTGTAATGTCCTATAATTTGATTAGTGGAATTAACTGTCAATCACTTAATTGACGTCGGATATGTGTATTCTGTAGAAGGAGACCTATTATCTGACAGGGCTGGGGTTCGTTTAAAATTCCGCCATGGAAGGAATTTGTCTTTAATGGAACGAGATTAGTTTGACAGCTGATTGGCTGAACGCAACCGAATCTATAACACCTGTGAACACTAACGTCAACTCTCAAAATTTATTTGAAGCTGTCACATGGTTATATGGACGTCTTAAACCGCTTTTGACATTAGCTGTCAGAGCTGCACTGCGATTTTTAGGTATTAACATCTCTTTCAAGTGTCACCATCTGCATTGTTGATGAATCTAGGTGCCCTATTACCTTGTTCATCACATTTTCAGTAAGTAGCCATAATCACCGACCATTAGCTGACATATTTCTTCACTGACCAACATATTTTAACGATTCCAATTGCAATTCCATTATACGGCCAATAAAATTGTAATTATCAAACCTCGCGCCTGGGTTCTTCTCGAACGGCGCTCCAGCCAATCCAGTATGTTTGAGGAGGATGTTCACATTTTTTCCAATCAAAACATAATTAGTCGGATTCACCGTAGCATTTCACCTGCAACAGCCGGTGTTGAGGTGATGCCACACCAACTGACCATGGTGTGGTCTTAATGGATTTCGAAGGCATATTTAATGGTTCATTGTTGGGAAGTGTTGTAATCAAAGGAAATCAATTTACACCGAGTAATTGTTTTCTTTTTTTTTTGTTGTTATTTTATTTTAGTAGACGCCGTTTAACGGTTCTTACCCAAATAGTTACACGGGGCCATGACATTTTGGCTTATGGCTAGTCGATACTGTTGTGAGGAGCCGCCTGGGTGTGGCCACATCGAGGTCATGCTACTTTTAAAAAGAGGTTAAGACCGCCGCAATCGATTGATTTAAGACCAAAACGGGGGAATTGGCAGAAGAGAAATCCTTGACAAGAACAATCTTGCCTGTCAGCCTTCAACTGTAAATTGCCCTTTCAATTCATTTGGGCAATTATTTTGAACCACACTCACACAAAGTGGTCTGCAATTTTACATCGTTTGCCTTAATTGGAAGGAGAGCTCCAGTGAGTTCCGAAATGCCATAAAAGTGTTGGTTTCTCCGGGCAAGGTAAGAACTGAACCCTTGCGGTTGTGTTATTCCCTTCAGTTGTCGACTGACTTCACAATTAAATCCTGACTGGATCTCATTAAGAACACGAACCAACAGTCATGGCCAACATTTCATTACACACCGACCACAGAGTTCCCATGGACAGTCAGCTGAATGCGCCAAAATTCTATGGAATTTCGGTAGACAGAGGCAAAGGAAGAACAAGCACCCGACTGGCCAACTGGCCCTTATCTTGGTGCAAATAAATTTGTCTTGAGACGAGTCCCGAAAGACAATCACATTCACTGGGTGAATGTATCTGTCTTTCAGTTTCGGGGAATTCATTTCCTGGATTCTGGGCTAACGCATTTTTTGGTTTGGTTTTGTGGTTTTATTTTGTGGCGATAATTGGGTGAGTGGAACTGTTTTGTTGGGAACGAATTTTACCGTTAAGTGTTGGTCGTAATTAGGGCCAAAAATGGAATGAACTGAGATTCTTTTGTGCCATTGGGGCATTCGTTGTAACCATGTCCTTAAGAGAAGCGGTTAGTCACACAAGATAAGGTTTTTTGGGAACACTTCGTTGCGGCTGATGCTGTGCAAATATGCATATTGATTTGGTTCATGAAAGGTTTTCCCAAATCGGCATTGGATCACTTAAGATGCAAGTTACGATGAGATGTCGATTCGAATGCACATATCCATCAAAAAACGGCGGCAATGCTGGTATTTAATTCACTTTAGAGTTGGTTGTTCAAATATTCGTAACAACTTGGAGAAATGTGGTTTTACATGGTCAACCGTTTTGACCATAAATTTCCAGCGACTTGCAGAACTTTTAACAAAATCAATGCGACTTATGCCTCTGAACCGTCATCCTTGTACAACTACGTAGTATTTTATGATAGAATGGTGAAAAATACATTTTAGTACGTTTAGTCAAAATAAAAAAGAGAAATCGTGTTGCTGCACAAAATGGTGACAGATCTGTCACTTCTCTTGAAATACGCTTAAGGTTGGAGTACACAGTGCGATCGAAAGGACCATCCAACAAGAGCTGTCATTTTGAATTGCACGTCATTGCTGAAGTGTCAAAAATCAAATATCATGGCTTAGCTGACTGAGAATCTAACAATTTGCAGAGATAAATCCTGTCCTGCTCCATCTCACAATAGAAACTTTATTTAGGAACTTACTGCTTCAATGATCTCGGTTATCTTATTAACACTGACATTAGGAGTCTACTACGCTTCACTAGAAGCTCAAATTGGTTTCACTAGTAGGCCTGGAGAAACTTTTAATCCAAGTGGTATAACAACGGACTTATTATTGGTGTAAGTGTGCTGGCGATAGCCGACAGCCACGCAGCGGAGTGGATCTGGAGACCAAGCCTATCTAAGAGGAGATAAAAAGCGATCATATGTTTTAATGGGCAATTAATACCTTCTTTTTGCAATCGAATTGCATCCTCTATTTCTGGCTAATAAGACTATTTTGATTCTATCTGGACTTCACACTAAAGCTTTGGAGAAATGTGGTAGTGTTCCTTCCACTGAAGATCGCAAAAGTCATCCATAACAACACGAGATACAAAGTTATAGCTTATGGAGGCGACATTGCTATGGCAGTCAGTGGAAAACACCAAACCACACTACATGATGTCACCGAAGTTGTGGACAGATGGCTTTAGGCTTTAGGCTTATAAAAGGGCAATGGAGGTCCGTGTGAACGAAAAGCACTGGTCATGTTCAGTGGTAGTCATGGACGGAGTCCTACTCTGATTGTCATCATTGGACTCTAAAGGAAAGAGGTTGCAATGAATTGGCGCTACGACTAAAGAACTCATCGCAGTGGTTCGATAGAAATAGGAACCCAGAGACTATCTGATCCTGTTCGTAGCCTTAAAAATCCAATATTACACATTCAGCCAAAAGCAGTGCGCAGAAAACACAGCTATCAATAAATGTGAACTAATAGGTTAAAGACAGGAAAAGGTATAGGTTTGCCGAGCTGTTTTCAGTCCTCCAGACAACCAGACGATTGTGGATTATATTTGTTCGTGAAGCCGTAAGATCACCAATAGTTTGAGTGACCAGACGTTCTACCTCTGCATGAAGCAAATGTAAGATGACATTATCCTGATAAGCCCGACCACACTAGCTAGCTGAGGGCAAGTCACCAAATTTACTTCTGTATTACCATTTGCTTCTAGAGCACCTCTCTGCAAGATAATAGATGCTAGGTGGTCAAATTCTTTGCCTTTTCGAGGAACTTGAAGATGTTGCCAATTCAAATATCAAACAAATCTGAAAACTTATCCAAAAAGAAATTGGTTCCAAGTGATCGGTTGGTAGTGGATCTCTCCTGGTACCCTACCGTACCCTACCGCCACCAATCGATCCTGAAAACACTTCCAATTGACATTCTTCTACAATAGCAGCAATCTTTAGAACATATCGTAGGCCCTTAGACTAGAACTGTTCCTAGATCACATGTTCTTCCTGTTGCCTGAAATGGACTATCAACTTTGTTCAAAATTCCGCTTCCCCTCGGCCACCTTTTCTCTCAAATTTATCTCACGAATCATGAAAATGTAACATCATTCGACATCAAACCCAGAAACCACAATAAATACAAAAAATTGGTACAAAAACCAGTATGGGTACCAGTAGGCATTCCTGAGGAACTCGATTCAATATGCATGACTCGCAACTAAATACCTTGCAAAGTGATATACTTTGAGTAAAAAACGAGTTGTTCAAGACATTCTGTCTCCAAAGACTTGACATGAGTTAATACCAAGATCATGTAATGAGTCTGAACCCAACAGCGCCGGTCACTTAACCCCACGCGACCATCATCTCCGAAGGTCATCTACCGAAGTTAACCACTCCTTAGCTGGTCATAAAAATAAATCATGCACTCCATCCTTTCGCTTTCTATTGTCCTTTTTTTTGCTAAATAAATCCATCTCAAGCAAGAAATATCGTTTTTTGTGTCAAATTCCATCCAAAGGACAGTCCACAAACCATCTGCCCCATCAGTCTAATAAAACAAAAATTGAGGAAAAAAAACACAAAAACAAATATCTCCTTGTAATCCTTTCCACCTGAGTACCACCACGACACAAATCAACTCAAGAAAAGACCACAACAAGTAGAGAAGAAGCAAAAAAAAACAAAAAATACATAAAACCAAATCTTCATGTTTCTAGGTTATTGCCCCAAAGGTGCCCTGTAAGCTTGTTGTCTTCCATCCCGTTCGTGTGTATCTTTTATTTTTTTTTATTATATTTCTCTGTTTATCTTTATCTGTCGTTGATTCGCATCTTCTGGCATTAAATGAAGAGCTCAACACAACATAAAATAAAAAAAAAATTAAATGTGTACAACGAATGCGAATGCTCTACACACCTCCGCCCCGAGAAGTTGGCATTTGCCAAAGCGCCACAAGTCAAGAAGGAATGTTTCTCTCTATCGCAAGTATCCATCTGTTGTATCTTTACATCTGTGTGTCTTAATAATCTGTCACAAGAACAGAGGATGATGTTAGCTCTCTGGGCTACATCTCTGTGCAATGGGACATCCTACCAAACACCTTCAGAAAAACATAAAGAAAAAGATCACCACTTACGCTGTCTTGTCTTGATGGTGCCTTTGGAACCGGGTCTCGTGTGTAACCAACCAACTCAACGGTAGCCTCAATGTGACATGCAATCCATTTCTATTACAAAAATTAGCTTCACGCTTTCGATTAGCACTGGCACCTGTAGTACGCCAGGAGTAGGAGTAACCACAGTTAGAAATCTGCAGCTCTGAATCAATACCCATGAATCCCAATGGATGCGGAGTGCATCTCTATAGAAATTCATTCACACTTTATGTCCCGCAGGCGCTGGAAAATGATGGGCAACCTACGGATACGGATTTACTACTGCTGCGGGTTCTTCATTCTTTTGTTGGTTCAGTCATCTGTCTTGTAGCGGTGGCAATCGACATAGTGCCTGTGAAGGGAATCCGAGCTCGGAAAATTAATGATATTTAATGAGTGGCAACCGATTGCTTCCTAGTTCACACCGCGAATCGTTGACTACAGACTGTGGGGCCAATCAGGGACTTTTGATATTATATTTGGTTGCGGATTGCACATTCTAGTGGGTATCCTAGTGCCCAAACACCTCCTCCAGAGGATACAAGATTTGCTCCATAAGGTGACACGATCAAGACGTCAAAGAAAACCGGGTCTTCATGCCAAAGATCATGGAAAAATGGACCTCGGAAAACTTGATGAATCCGATTGGATGCAACTCGCTTGGGTTGGTGACAGATTCGACAAGGCTTGCGTAGTATGAAATTTTGTCAAAAATTTGAAAGGCCTCGAATGAATTCCCTCCAATTGATGCACATTCCAGACCTTTTAAATACTTTGAGGGCATTTAATAGCAAACTTTATGCTATTCAAGCCTCCTTCAAGGGTTAAACTTTGCGAAGGACATTTGAGAACGTTTTCTACCCATTTAATATGCAATGCTACCGCCTTCGGTATATTTATCTGCGGGCTGACTGAGACTTTCTAGGTAGTCTCGTGATAGTACTTTTTTGGATTTTTAGAATACCTTTGAGCATGGCTTGACTGTGCGAGAAAAATCTATTTCCGATTGAAAACTTGGTGCTCTTCAAGCAAAATTATGTTGATTGTCAGTATTGCACCATAGAAGGTCTAAACTCGCTGTATGAGCCACGAAGATTCTAAGGTCTTGAAAGAAAGCTTCACTTTTCCATTAAATATAATTCTTGGATCGAAGTTTGAAAGTGTTGATGGAAGTAAAGGGCTTGACGCGCAGTTCGAAACTCTGAATCAATCATTTACTTGTACGGCTATGCCTTCTAGTTTCTAGGGTCTAAGACGAGAGATTCAGTTTCAAAATTGCATGTATTGATCGTGAAAGGGATCTGGGGCTCGGACAGTACCTAATGTGACTTGAATGAGGGCTTTGCACATTTCAGTTTGGGCCCACAAAAAGATTCGAAGCGAAACAATGAACTCATGAACTTTATTTCACTTACAGTTTACGTGCTCCGCTAATAACCCAAGCTTGACTTCATTATGCAAAGTATGCCAGGGTGTTGAAGTACCACCTTGAGTAAATCAAATGATCACGTACTGCTACACTTGAATGGCTTATGACTAACCTAAGCTTATAGTACATTTGACGAAGGCTTTAAGCTAAGCTTTGAAAAAACTATAGCTTTATAGAGACGTATCTTCTAGTCGAGTCTACTGCTTATCCATCTCTGTACCAGAAAATTCAAAAATACGTATCATGGCTTAAAAACCGAGTCTCAAACTTTCTCCCAAAATGAAGCGACAAAGGCTTAAAGTCCAAAGACTCGTACAGAATTCTTAACTTAGGGATGTCTTGTCGACAAAACTTCTCATAGTTTGTTTGAAAAAGGACTAACCCCGCGCACATCACCAGACAAGGTAGTCTCCAGATGCATAGATTACCAAGTTAAAATATATTTGAGTCTAATCTAGAAACTCGTGATGACCAGGGAAATCGAGCTCTGGGTAGGTTTTAAGTATTGGGATCTAGGTTGATCAGTTGAAATGGGTTTAATAGTTAAGCCAGTTTTATATGTGTACATAGGTATGTTTAAGCCAGGCTCAGAAGCGTAAAACGATGGATAGAGATAGAGACAAAGAAATGCTACTGGATTAGAGCAGAGAATACTCCATTTTCTCCTAAGAGCTTTCGAGTATCAATTAGAAGGCACCAAAGGTGAATATCAAAATCCGAACTTTGCAGTGGCTTTATAAGAAACTATGATATTTCAGTACCATGGTCTTGCTGTAGGTTATGAAGCTGGCAATCGGCTTTCGATCCCTACTTCGAGGTTTGATCTCTTCGAGTCTTTGACGGCACAAAAAAAGTTAGCTCCAGTGATATCTAAGGAAGTTATGTACGTCGCATCTATGGACACTTTTTTGGACTCGATTTGGACAAATGTATCTGACAAGAACTGTGTACCAGAACATCAATAACCATAGGCACCTTGAGTTCTTGGACTTTTAGAGATATCTTGCTGTCATCGGGTAAATGTAAAAAATCAATGAAGTATGTCCTAACTTTGCAGCCTCGCTAGGCCGCACTGTTCCAAAACCCCAAACCAACGATTTGCTATGATTTGCTCACTCATGCGCGAGAAAAAAACGCACAAACCCTAGAGCTACTGTTTAAACAGTGGCATCGAGACCAACGGGCATCATCATTCCTCTCTAATTATCAGTTCTGCTCGGAATGCACCGACTGAATGGGTAGCCCATCCTCTAAGTACCTCTACGCTCATTTGAGGTAAAAGTTGCAACTGCATTCGAATTCGAACTCAACTTCCGCCTGATTGTTCTGCCAGGACAGCGGAATTCATGCCAATCGATTAAATTGTACGATGTTACCAGGTCACCAGTGCAGTAAAATGATTGAGCAACTAATGCTTCGCCTCTTAGCTGGAGGATTTGAAAGTTAACCTCATGACGAAACATAAAACTTCCGATCCGGACCAGAGAAGCCCCAAAGACGACACATAAAGACTCTTTAAGTAGATTAATAACACGCGAGATGGTTTTTTTTTCTTCTTAACAAATTGATGGACTCTTGACTCCAGGTGTGTGTGGACGCGAAAGATGGTCTCTTTGTGACGATGGCACAGGTGATGGTGCTGATGATGATGATGAGTGCCGCATTGTTGTACAAGTAGAAACCGAACAAACAAAAAGCTTAATTGTCCACCTTGTTGAATAAAACGGCTGGGTTTTGTCATTTTGGTTACACAATGTGTCGCCTCTTGGTTTCGTAATCCCAGCGCTCTGGTGGTGGGGACTCCGAAATGCATTTAGCACTCGGAAGACGAATGGGTGGACGGGAGTCGTATCTTAATCATGTCGCTGCCGCCACACACTTAAGTGTGATGTAATCAGGGGGCAACAGACCTTTTTGGCCAAACAATGGCCAAGGTAATGAACTTGAAAATTAGAACGCAGTTAATAGATTTATTATGCCGTGACCCTTGGCCGGCATGAACTCTGTAAGTGAATTTGGTACAAAAGGGCTATTAATGGGGCCGGGTCTTCAGAGAAGTGACATTAAATGATAATTTACATGGCCGTTAACAGGGGAATGGAATGGACGGTTCAGTGCACCTGTAGGCTGTGGGGGAATTTACGGATGTTTTAGCATGCGCTCAAGTGTGTCAAATGGTCTAGGCTCGGTTGTCTGTCATTGAATGGGAAGACCCCTTTCCTTGGAACAGAATATCAGCTCGGACGAAGATTTTTCGTAGATTAGATCAGAGTCGACTGGTTCATCAATCCTGTTCTGTTCCTTCATTTTGGGTTTTTTGATTCTTGACATCTGTGCACCCAACTTCTTCCCAAATCCTGGATATCGGGCAACTGAGTGCACCAAAGTCTAGATCATGCGATTTTGGTTTTCAGGTTAAGCTTTTGTTCAATTTCATCCATTTGACCCAAATCGCTGATGGAGAGGAGGTATGCGACGATATTGCTTTTGAAGTGGATCAAGAGATTCCCTTGATTCTTGACATCTGTGCACCCAACTTCTTCCCCAATCCTGGATAGCGGCCAATTGAGTGCCCCAAAGTCTAAAGAATCACAGACGGGGTTCTCCAAGGCTCCATGCTAGGTCCAATGTTGTTTGACGAAGAGTAAAGTTTGGTTGTATTGATATGCATCCACAAATGCAACATGAACTTAGCGCATTAATCGAAAAGTTGACGTAATAAGGTCTTAACATACAGTATGGCGGTAGGTATGCAAGCTAAAAAGGTTGATGTAACGAAAACTGGTAGGATATTCAAGCCTACGTACGATTAGGAGTTATCTATGGATTTTGTTCATTAAGGTATCAATCTGTTGGGCATATCCCTCGCTAGATGACAGATTGCATGTTGTGTGGTAGAGGCAGACACGGATAGCTGAAATACATATTCAGATTGCATACCTCAATTCAAAAGGAGACTGTGATTGCAATCATCGTCCGATTTAGATGCAACAAAGATCATTCGCTTTGTGCAGATGGCAATGGATGTAGACAATGTAGACATCTGTAGATGATAGTCTCAGTCTCTGCTCCATAAGCTCAATAGGCAGAGTCTTACTGGTGGAAGAGCTATGGGTGTAACCCGGGTATATTTGGTTCATTTGGTTTATTACGGAGCGATTAGTCACTTTTGGCAACGCACTCTGACGTGAGTATAAATGAGAGCTACGGAGATTGTCAAGCATTTCCATAAGAAAAGAATTTTTTCTCAACTATTCTATGGTATATTTGTAAAATAGGAATCTGTCGAAGAATTTTAAGACACTTACAGCATCATAGGTACAAACCAAACGGCGCTAGATACCTCGGGTAGGTCGAAGATACATACTCCAGTAAAACTAACAGCCGACCATCATTTGGAGTGGAAATGAAAAGTATCTACGGTTAGTCATAGATCCAGGGTAGGTTCGAATTTCCTGGAGACCACTTCCTTTCCCCACCGTTACATCCGCCAGTTGTACATTTCCCATTTCAGTCCCGATTAACCCCCAGTAAATCTCTTGTACTGCCATCCCACTTCCTACTTAACCCATACCTTCCCGTCGGACTTCCTGCAAACCCAATCCATTAACATTCACAACAAATCATTCCAACAGGAGTAGGCACAATCCAGCGATCCAATCAGTCCGGTAATTAGTAGAGAGTTTCTTTCAATTTTCATCAGCTCTTCGGTGCCGCTGCCCGTCGTCACTTTATAAACAAATTGATTGAAATAATGTTTAAATTAGTCGTTAGTTCATAGTTTTTTTTCCCACCCTAGACAGTTAGTTTTTCCCCATTAAAGCGTTTTTTTTTCCTGATTTACCTCAGATGATAGCCGGCGCTGTTGGTGCTCTATAATTGATGTTACTTCATCAGACGCACCACATATCATCATCAGCGCATCGGAACAGAGGAGCCACGCACACGCAAGGTATCACTTATATCGACGAAGATTCTTGGTTTAATTGGTTCTACCTGTTTGGATGTTCAATCGAAATTATCTAGCATAGTCCAGTTGGTGGAACGGTTTCATGTCGTTTCGGAGGAAGATCGATAATGAGTGGCGCTGTACCAAAATTAACACCACATCCAGTTTACGGTGGGTAAGACTTGATCCATTCCGCATAACACTGTGCTTGGGAATGGAAATTAAAAGAGAGACAGAAGTGTGGGGGACAAGAAAGGTGTATTCGGACTTAAGGCTTAGAGAATCAAGTTTTTCCCACGACTATGGCTTCCATTAATGGCAGTCGTCGTCGTGTTACTAGTCAACGGAAATCAGAAAGTATCCAGAACCATCACAATGTTTAAAGGTGGACTTCATCTCTTAGAAGTTTAAAGCCAGGCTTGAACAGTTTGAAAGATCGTCCGTAGTAGTCTGATAATTTATGCTTATAGACGGAAGTGCCTTATACTGGTTCTAGAATACAAGGTTGGGTATTGAGAGAGCCTCGCTTAGGATTGAACTTAGCTTAAAATTAAAATCTTGATGTGGATTCTTTTTTGCAAGAAAACTGACACTCTGTGAGTTCTTTTGAGAAGCATTCCTCCATGGAGGCATTACATAAGCCGTCTTCTTGAACTTTGAAGTCCTTCTTGAAATTTCAAAGATTGCTGTCTTTATCTGTTTAATCAAGACGAGATGCAAGATGGATAAATATGGACTTGAGGGTTTTTAATATGCAAACGTAATATAAACGCTACGAGTTAAGGGTTCAATACAGTGGATGGTACAAGGAAACTCAGGCTTAAAGCTCGGCTTCATGTGAGACAGAGTACTGCCCTTTTCAGATGTGAAACTGGACATGTTCTAAGCTGTTAAGTTGTTTCGGTTTAGGCTAAATGATTTCACTCATTAGCAACTAGTTGATATAGTAGATCTTGGTTGTTAGCTCAGCTTAGAAAAATCTATTTAGAGGCTTAGCCAAGAAATTAGAAAAAAGACATCGTTATATCTGGAAATGAAGGAGCTCAGAAGATAAGATCACTTGTCTTTGATAAAATTGATGATAGTAAGGGTTTCATGGCAGTATATATCTTAGATGCAGCAGAGTGCAAGTATAAACGCGTAACCCTGTGGTGCTCTATGATGAAAATCCATGGAAGGGACAGTTGCTATAGAATTCGTTTCTTGGACATTCGGAGCCAATGAAACTCTTCGTCGTCCTATGTAACTTACAACTCCCTACACCTTCCATACGAATACCTTAAAAAGCTTAAAGAAACCACCTTTTTAAGGGACCTATGGATCATAAATAGAGAGTGGATCTATACAAACTTCCATTCTCTCGTCTATAATTGATTACGTGTTTCGTTTTGTAAACCGGGTATGACGGAATCCTTTAGACGATTTGGACCACTTTGACATAGACCTACTTTCTTATAGTACCTTTGATATCATAGGATGTATGTAGCTGGTAGAGCCTAGAGCGCCTCCATCAAGCGGATATTGGCAAAAAAACTTGTACTGTGTCGTTTGAAGTTGGAACTGAATCCTAGCTTAATTTATAAGTTGGTTTCAGAATGGTGTCCAAGATTGTAAGGATCTTGCTCCTATAAGGACTTTAGAGATTGCTAATGCCACGTAAAAATCATGGCAACTGAACTAGAGTTGGAGAGAACTTACCATGAACATATGTAATGCCCAGTCGGCATAGTCTAACCTCTAAGCTTGGCTTCAATAAAATTGGTAACTAGCTAGTCCCTGTCGCGTTTAGAGAGGAGTGTGTAGTCCTATTTTGCATACCTGGCTGGCCTAGTGCCATAGAAAGGAGTCCGACTTGATACAGAAGCAATTCTCGAAAATGATCTTAAGCTAGGCTTGTTGGTTGCGGTCCGTAGTCCATTTAACGCTTATATATCCACTAGACCCCTCCATGCCAACCCGACTGTATTCACAATTAGCTCAAATCACATTTAATTTGTATCTCCATGCAGGCACAATCATTTATCTGATATAGATTTATACCCCATAATAATATGGAGGCATCTCTCGCTCGGCCTGTAATCGTCTTTCCACTTACGAGCAAGGCACAACGCTACCTCCTCACCCATTTTGTTGTTATAATTACTCACTTGATAGAATTAGATTGATTGAGTGGGGTGGAGATGCCTCCATACCACGCAGCATCGGAATGCATCTCTACACTGCAGTGCGCGCCGCCGCAATGCATCGAAGGCCATTTCCTCATTTAACTACCAACTCAGCAAACAACCACACGGGACAGCCTTATCGGCTTACAGGATCTTAGCTGCGGTCCAAGTTGCAACATTTTATGCATACGACTGTGTGTTGTTGACTCCTTCGCGAATAGATATGTGGATCGAGTCTGGAATTTATTCTAAGCCTCACAGTGGGGACGGCACACAGTTCGACTGAGATTATCATGGCACTTGACTTATTGCCCAGGGAGTACCTAAGTTGGCCCGATAGTGGGTCTGGTCGCAATAGATGTTGAAATGCAAATACAATGCACATCTACACAGGATGTGGTTGCGCGACAGGAAAGGAATGTTAGGTGCAGGCGGGAGATGTTCGTCCAGGCGAACGACATTGGCCGAGATCTGTATCGTAAAACAAGTGCGAATTGTGGAACGTGTGCGGTATGAAGTGGGCAGAATGGGAGCAGGATTTGATTATTTTTTGGTGCGAAATGGATTGCTGTGCATTTAACACTTGGAAGATAAGGCCGATGCGGATGCGGTGTGCCATTAGTATGGGAGATCTCTTCCTAGAGTGCAACTTGTCGTGGGCGGAAGTTTTAGGTGATCTGTCTTGGAGCTGATAATGTAGCGGCAATCAACTCCTACGAAGTGAAATAAAGGGGTCTTCTCTTCTTTGTCTGATCTAGGAAGTGAAGGATGTCTAATGTAAATTGGGATGTGAAAGCTGGTGGAGGTAGATCCTCAATTTGTGTATCTGGTAGCGTCACCGACAGAAGCAGGCACATAGCGAAATGAACTGTCAGCAACAAATAACTTTCTAATAGATATTTCGGGGTAAAGTTTGTAGTCTGGCTTGTTTCCGGAATAGAATAAGGTCACCCGGTTTGAACTTGACAGATAAAGGCGAAGAATTGCCACACAATAATGTACTAGGACACATAACGCCTCCTCCTTTAAGATATCGCCTTGAGTAGAATCTCCATATGGTTTGGTGATCTAATATAGGAGAACACGATGTATCTGAACCTACGGTGCAGTTAGTGCAGGGTTTTGAGGTAGGTAGATCGCATTTAAATACGGCGATAGGTGTTCTCTAAAGTCTTTTAGATGCGTTAGGATGCAGAGGATGTGGTTAAAATCGAAGAAAATACTCAGGGAGATCCTTTTTATAACGAGAAGTATAGGTTTCAGTTCTTTTTATGAAGCTTTCTGTAAGAAAGTAGGCATTTTCTCTTAGGTAGGTAGAGTAGGCAGTTCGTAAACCACTCAAAAAGGCCTTTTTTTGCGTCGCCTACTTGTTCTGTACTGCTGTCACAGGGGTTCCGGAGTAGAAGCTGTCCAGATTCTAAAAGGGGTTTACTATGATCTTTAGACAGAGCCTTGCGAAGTATACGTAGATGGTGTGGACAGCATTATAGAGCTGTTGCGCGGCTACATATTCCTACATATTCCTACATATAGCTACTAGAGCCATATTCCTCTGTGTGGGGCGCCATTTAACGAAATATAATTTTAACGAAATGTAATACTGAGACTCATAGTTGACGAATTCTTGGAAGAAGTTAGGGAGACTGTCGGACCGAAAAACCAAACCAAGAGAAAACTAAAGTTAATCAGCGTAGAAGACCAACGATGCTTAAAACTGAAATATCTTGCAATCTATACACAAACGAGTGGAACATGTGTCAGTGCAATTAGTCAGTCTTCCTATTTTATTGCAGTCTAAGAATGCTTGCAGTAAGGATTTATAGCGTACCCATGAGGCTGATACGTCCTCCCTGATAAATTTTATGTTTATTCTTACCACATCTCCTACAAACTATCCAAATTAACATAGAATAGTTTACACATATCAAGCGACACCGATTTGCATAGATGGCTCTTTAATGAGCAACGCCAGTGAAAGCCACTACTGTGAAGTAGATTTCGCGACAAATTTCTTCGAATGACACTTCTGTCAAACTGAGTCAAATGTCAAAATGTTTTCTTCGAAATTAAATCTCTCCATTACTTTCGTTTTGCATAATTTCCATTTCCGCTTACTGACTAAGTCATCAAAGACTCGCTGAAGTGCATCCACATCTCAATCACGAGCTCCTCACCAATTAGTACCAATATGCCGAACCGCATAACGTTTCTTTTATCATCGAAAATATGTCAACAGCGTTTCAACAGAAAACCCATCAGCCTTTCAATCGATGCAACCAATTTATCGACAACAAACAAGTCAACAAAACCCATCAAATCACCTCTGAATTTTTAATTACTGGACCACGGGCCACCACCAACGAAGCATTTGTCGCTGAATACATTAACTTCCTCTTTGACAGTTATTCTCGGAACGTCAGACACAAAAAGAAAATGTCACCCGGGAAATGTCGTTAATGCATTCAAAAATATTCCGCCATGAATCACTTTCATTTCGTACGGAAGACCCATCTGTCAAACACTGAACTTTGTTTGACGGACGACGACGCGACACGTCCCAAATTAACAGCTCATAAATTTTTTTGTTGTATTTTTTGCAAAATTTATTTTCATTTTTATGATTATCGAATGAAGAGATGATTAATTTATGGAACTGAATCAATGGTGATTGTGTTTAAATCGTAGCACGAGTCGTAGTGGGCCTGGTTTACGTTTTATCGGTTTTCGTGTGATTCATTAGGGGCTGACAGCGACTTTCGTGGAAGCGACTTTAATTAGTTGAAACACTAATTTCTTCGGACATTGGGATCTGGATTTGGGGTTATTGGAGGTCGTATGTGCTTCGCGATGACGAGGAGAATGTCTTAGCAGTCACACACCTAGACTGGACAGCTGAAGCGTGGAATAGAAAGGTGCCCAAGGAGGTAATGTGTTCATGGGGCAAACGATAGAAAGGCGCTGATAAAGAGCTTGTGATGGGTGTGATGTGGTGTGAACATATTTTCTGTGGAAGTGTATAATTTTTCTTTTATCTAAGTTTTGATTGACAGGGTGACCAGTCTCATTAGATTTGCGAGTGTACGACGATGACAGTTATGTACATAGTTTTGGCAGCACTGTCTGGCGTGACCAGAAAGCACAGACGGAAGAAAAAACGCTGTCATCTGCTTTAAAGAGCAAGTGAGCTATCTCGTCAACCCTTCATCCCAATAGCGTGTTAAACTGGTGATTGACTGTTAGGACGATCTGTAAGCCCCTATGATCGTAAATCCCCGTGAAATCTGGTAAAATAGTGTACAGAGGAACCTGTCATATTAGCTTGTCAGGTCAAGGTCAGGCTACAAGAAAACCACAGAGCAGATGAACTGGCAAATCAGAGTAAACCTTCTGACACATCATTTACGGAAGAACTCTACGTTCGGTTGGGAACTGTCAAACTAAGAACTCGATATTTGTCAAATGAAGCAGTAACTAGGAATCACTGTCATACGAGTATAGCAAAATATTCTTAGCCTCCAATGGAATGAGACGTAAGGTTTCTTGACAATGTGGACCTAAAGCAAAGGATTGAAGCTGCTTGTGAGCTCTGCGAGCAAAATGAATCAGTCACCCTAGACGACGATACACGAAACTTTTATCAACTAGATCCAAACGAGGTGAAGTAATGCAGTGGTGCTCAAGTGAAAACCACCAAGACTGCTAGAAAAGGCTTTCTATAATGCATACTTCGGGTTTTAATGAATGGAAAGAAGACCATTGCCAATTTTGACACTTGACACTCCTTAACTGCAGTAAACACAAGAAGTTCAAAGTCCACCTGTGACAGCATTTACGATGGAATAGGGGCATTTTCAGTGTTGACATCCCCCTCAAACTCGCCCCTTGTGCTCGTTAGTGTGAACAGATAGGTTATGTGACATGTCTCGTCTTTAAAGTCTTTAGTATCTCTTGGAATTTTTCAACAACTCAGGACAATGCGTCAAGACAACTTTCGGTAGAAAGTAAGTCAGAACTGTCAACATCACAAGTAAGCTGTCAAGTTTTGTGAATAGCTATTACGAATGCTGTGAGCAAATCCTTTTACAAATGAACAGCTTTATGACAGAAAGACAAGGATCATCATTCCAAGTTCCCTTGCTATGGGATCCTTGAGCCCTGTTGGCATTCTTTTAAATATCACATGAATGACCACAGGGTTCGATTTATGGTTCAATATTTTTAAATGTCGTCTAGGTATGTATATGGAATGTTTCAGGTTCTTTATCTAAATTCCAGAACTGGAACCGTATGTGAGGTGAAAGAGGTACAAAATTAATGACACCGTGTCCATTTATCAAGGAAGGCAAGAACTCACATTCAAAGTTCATCTCCAAGTCGCCCCTACTGTATCCATTTCAAATTAACCTCATTGCGGCAACAATCTGTCAATGCTGGTAAATCAGAAAATCCAAGTCTGCATTGTGCGCCTTGTGGCTGACCACAACAAAGGTCCACTTAGAATATATTAAGTGCAGCCATGAATTCACTGACCAAACAGGAGTCCATCAATGGTCACCATTTATGGAGCGAATGGCCATCCCATTCTCATCTATCGCCATGACACTGCCACCGATCAGGAGAGCCACTGCATCCGTGGACCACTGCGTTGTTTGTCTCAGCCGCTTCCCTCTACCTCCGACAGCTGAGGTATTGACAAATCTCATTAGCGGTAATGTTGGAAAACTCCACAGGACAATGCTAAAGATTGTTCTCGCGGGACATCATTGGCCTGATGCGAGGCCATAAATGTTTGGCTGCATCATGTCTTCGCCGAACACCCAAAGGTCAGCAATTAAAAAGCGTAAATCATGTGAACCAAGTGCGAGTGTGTATGTCGGTGCGGCTGTGCTCAGAGCTAGCCATTGTACACTGATACTGGCCAGTCTGGCCGGGGTGCGAAAGTCGCTGTCCAGGGCACAGCTAAACAACGAAGGTGAGGATTGTTGTCGCACTATGAGTTGTTGCGACATGGGCGCCATGTAGTGAACGACGACGTTCGGGTGTTTGGGGCCATCGGAGGTTGTTGTAAAGTTTATGATGAAGTAGAAGATACATAGTTTGAAACAAAGTGGTTGTCTGGAATAAAGTGAAAGGGAAGAGAAGCAATTTGTTTTTTGATTGACACTAAATATTTTCAAACGGACCGTAATTAGACGGTTTTACTGGAAAATGGGAACAGACTGAGTTCGTTTTGTTGGTGATGTATGGTCAGTTGGTGTCGAGGAGAGTGATGCGACCTGAGAAAGTCATTCAAAGTGAGGCATAGCTGAGATGGAATTCCATCCGTGAGAATATTCTAAGTAGAGCATATGACTCTCTCATGAGTCGTGAGAAGTTCAGAGGCTAACGAAGGTGTTTGGACCGCTAAGTGGTCCAATTAGGGCCACAGTTACAGTTTCGTTGATGCTTAGATGTATCTCCATATGAGTACCGACTTCAGAGGAAATGATCCAATTTTTGCCGGCAATCTCTGAGCAAACAAAAAAAATTATTAGTCGAGACAGGAAAGAGTTTTCGAGTTTTGATAGTCAAATCTGCATCGAACTTTTCCCTGATCAGAGTTAATTGCTCTTAGGTTGTATGACTTCGGCCCTACTACGCAACAAGACCTTCGTTAGTAAATATCGGTTGTTGGTCTAACTAATATGAACTTCCTCCCTGATCATTAGTTGCATACCTTCAGGTCCTGCTGAGGATCACTTGATTTTTCTGACCAATGAATGAGAGGCTGTCCTCACTAGTTATACTTTACAATATCAAAGCCGAGATTCTGACATAAAGTCTCTACAGGGCCAAGGAAGATTGGGAAAATGTTTTAAGGAGTTTTTGACTCTGAAAACTATTTTAATTTGAGAAGTCGAGCAAAATTTAAGCACTCACGGCCAATAAGACTTGTACGTTGATACCTAAATGAACAAAATCCATGAAGTCCACATCGATCTCTCTAAAGTGTCTTAGACTGCCTAACATGCCACGCTGATGACTGTGAGGAGCTAGGCCCTGGGCTTAATCGACCTGCCGAGCCTAATATGTTTTTTTAAGAAAATATTTTAGGACTGTTCTCCAACACTCCAATCAACCAGGAGATCTAAAAAGTCAAGGATTAAGTCGATTAAGTCCATTCATTCCAAAGATCGCAACCGATCTATGGACCTAGAGATGGTTTTTATTTTATATCGAGGACACAATTCATTAGATCGTTCAAACAGCAAAGATTTTAACTCATACAAAGCTGAGGTAAAAGCAATTAGTAATCTAGTCAGTTTAAAGCCGGGCTTGAATACAGAATCCTTCCGAAAGAACCTCATAAGACTAATAAATATAGCCACAATCAAATCCGCATGCATACTTCTCCGAGGATATCCAACTATAATACTGAAGATTTGGACTAGAATCGCAGATGATAGACAAGCCACTCTTATAGCTCTAAACTTGCTATCAAGTCTTTTAAAAAATATATATTTCAAGCAAGTAAGGTGGCTTGTATTACCCTAACTCACAATTCATTACAACTAAGTGACAATAAAATCGTGGCTTAAGCAACGCTTGGACTACACTTACATTCAATCGTGTTAGGAAATTCCGAGGCTTGTCATAAAACTTCTACACTAACATGACATAGGGCATGGGATCTACCAGCAGAGGTACATGAAAGCGACTTAAATAAACCTACAAGTTTAAGCCTAGCTTGACTATTGATTGATACCGAGAGTGCATATCTCTAGGCACCAACTGATCTTTAAAAAGAAGAATCGAGGTTACTTCCAAAGATTACAAAATTGGGGAATATTAAGCAACTAAAGCTTGGCTTAATGTCAGCAGCACATGCTCCAAAATGTGTTGTCTACCTAAGGTATCTGCATGCTGCATAAGTCTCCCAATTAACATCAAGAGCGGTCCAAAAAATATTTTAGTTCACAGTTTAGGCTCGAAAAGGAGATATCCTTATAATGTACCAGGAAACATTTCATACAAAGGCTTTGCAAAATGCCAATTAAATGATTTATTTCTATCAATAAAGGCGCCAGCCAGCGCGGAAGCCAGTGGATGAGTTCAACTAAAAACTGGGTTAAGAAATTACAGTGCATATCTCTAGCATCCACAGCTATCTACAATGTATTTCAATCGATCTAGATCCCACCAACTGTGCACCCAATAATGTACCGCACAAAAATATTCTCCAGAACTGTTTAGACCGCATTTTCCATTAAGACGCTCCACTGCAGCATTCCAAACTCGATTGGTTATGATCCTTACCAACATCGATCGAACATATAATTACATTAGATACAAGATACAATAATGTTGCGCTATTATCGATGATAATGATTGTTTGATGATAAATTAACGCTCGTCGATTATAACACAAACCCGGAGATGCTACACGATTGTCTGCCAGCCTGCCTGCTCCACTATGTCATTCGAATACAGTAGCCGCAAAGTTGCTACTGGCTGTGCTACAGTGCGTAGCTTGATTCCGTAATCGATTTAAACTGATATCAATCGAAAATACATCAGAGAGAAAAATCCAACCGAAGAAGAAAAGAAATCAAATCCGGGCTTGTGTTTACTGACACAGATACACAGAGGTACACAGAGGTATCTGTGCCCCTCCAAAACAGTCAGCGTCGAGATCCAACAAATGGGAATGAGATGAATTCCTCGGCAGAGAAATTATGAATTGCTTTCCTCGTTTCATTTTGTTTTTATCTACAATCTGGACATATGGTGGCTCGTATTCAACCAACCAAACTGTGTATCTTTTGAGTTGTGCTCCCCAAAAAACCGAGTACTTTCTAAACTAAGTGCGCAAGGCAATGGTTTAACACCGCAATCAGATGTAAATCATCGCGCAGAATAATTGCCCAAACGATAAAATGCGATCTTGGGGGGAAAACCCACAGCAGATACTCAAGAGATACCCTCCAGATACCACTCTAGAGCGATTTGCGGTTGACACCGATCTTATGAGATGCTTTACAATTTCATAATGAGGTATTCCTCCCCTTCACAAGCGCACACATCTCTCGTCAAAGAAATAAGGTGAAGGAAAACAAAACATTTAATTGCCAACTAATTAAGTATCTGTGAGTGTGTCTGTGAGTATCTTTTTCATAATTTCCATGTGAAATTGAATTTATTTTCGACTTTGTCACACAGTTATTATGTTCGCTACCATTTACCGCCCGTTACTACCTCTTAATTGATTTTGCATAACAATAAGACGACAACAACGATGATGATGACGACAGATGATGTTGATAATACCTCGGCAAAGGATATCGCATGACAGCAGTTGTAGTAGAAAATGTCTCCCAGAAATGCATCTCTCTCTGTAATGACATCAATGAACTCCGCATGCAGTGTGTTTGTACTATGCCTCGCATTAGTATCGCATTTTTATCGAGATGTATCTTTTGCAGAGGATGCAATAGCACGCAAGCGTTTCGTTTGCAAATTCCGTTTTTTCCCGTTTAATTTGATATTATGCCAATGCCAATGTCAGTGGCAGTACTTCTCCTCCGGTTTGGCTATTTCGTCGACATTGCATAGTCATCGTCATCATCATCGTAGCCATCGTCGTCGTTTTCGTCTTCGTCTTCGTCGTCATCATAGTCAACGTTGTTCCTTCGTTCGTTGTATTCATCTCAAGAGAAGATGAATGGACAGTCCATAGTGACATTGGAGATATGGCTAAAAGACACAGACACACACACATGTTATGGAATGCGTTTCTATGGAGTTGAGGCATACACATGCAGGCATTTACGTCATTCAAAGGATTTGGGTTACTCAGGTTTGGGGTTAATGCGTTTCTTTAATTGGTTGCAGCTAATTTGCAGCCTCTGATGTTTCTGAGAAATGTGTTGAAATGGATGAGAGGATAGTGCCTGGACAGAGAGTCAAACGGTCTATGTAGATATCCATCTGAATGGGTTTATGACGGGATCATCTTAGACTATCTACTTGTACCAATCTGGCTACCGGCTCACTGTACAGCTTCAATATGCCCAGACCTTATTTCTCACCAAAAAGGAGGGACACACTGTTGTTAGACAGCAGCTTTTGCTGTGGTAACGTCAAGCAGCAGATGGTTTCTACCGCATCTACCAGCACTGCATCTGTGACGTCCACCTCCATGAGACTCGATCGACGGTACCAGGCATTCTCTATATATCCTTTGATTATCTGCATTAGTAAAAGCCACACTTGTTACATTCGCAGAAAGACCTTCTCTCGGGATCGTTGTAACCCTCGGAGATGTGAGCAGTATAAGAGTGTGCAGCACTCGTACCCGGCTTTTTTTCGATTCCCTACACTGTCTGGTCTCCTCAGTTTCACTAAGATTGAACCTATTTCAACTTTTTTATTCTTTTCTGTTGGTTTGTGGATATTTTCTCACCTCCCACTTGGGTGCATTAGACATTGTAAAGTGATTTTTTGAACATTTATCACCAACGTATGTTGCCATGCCAAGTTCTTGGTTATAAATCACTATTTATCAAGAAAAGCTGGTTTATTTAGCAAGCGAATGCCGTTTATTTTATCTAAATCGGACAAAGGACGTAGTCACAGATACCTCTCGAAGTTGACTTTGCACCCGAAATAGCTCCTTTTTCATTGGGACGCCCTACCTCCACCCCGGACATAGCTCCACTCAATTTCACATACCGAATCCAGTAGGGAGAGATATTTCCCACACATTGATACCTAAATCATCGAAATCCATCAGTTACTTCATTTTGTACGACGACTTGAAATACCTCCCAAATTTCGTTACATCGGCTTCTCCTGCCCACATCCCTACTGGTAGACCGGATTATAAAACGCTATCATGACAGAAATCTCAAGCAGATTTTTATAGCAACAGCAGAATACAATAGTGTATAAGCTCGTCATGCAAATCAATGCCAATTATCTGAATTCTGTCAAACCCACTGACCCAACTCGTGTTTAAATAATTTCATGAATAACTCCGGGCTTCTCCGCGAAAAATGATATGTGGAATCATTTATTCATTATTTACAAAGCCCCTCCAGTCCACCTGACAAACCATTCAGTTTTGGTTCATTATTTTGTTTAAATCTACCAAAACGACTCGAAACAAATTATTGAAATCAAATGCTGACATCAAAGACGCTTGGACACGGCTATTTGCTTTCTTAGACTTTCTCACACTTTGCATAGCAAGGTATGTGGGTAGTAAACGATGGTGTAATCCTGCTTAAATGTTAAATCAAAAATTATGTGTTATTTACGTCTCTCCGTCAGTCTAAACAAAACAGTTAGTGATACTTAAAATGGAGATTTTCGTTTTGAATACTCCCGTCTGGATGTGAAGTAAAAAGAGCAATAAAAGTCCTACTACACGGTATCTTTTTATTTTTTTTTATTGTTCTTGTCGCTGGGGAGTAGTTGAAGTGGTTGGGTACAATGGCCACCCGGAGAGGCCTATTGTGACGAGCCATTAAGTTCTAGTGTAAATTGTTCACTCTAGAGGGTATCGGGTGGACCATTAACTTTTTAGGGCACTTTGCAGGTTCCTATGGGAATGTGGCGAGGAGGCTAATATAGTCAACCGATGGAAACTGGTTATAGCAGTCTATAGAGTTTTAGGTGAGTGGGTGTGTCTTTGTCCTGAAGTATCAGCCAAAAAGAAAAGACTGCTAACTGGTATTTTCACAGAAAGCTACAGATTCAAAGAGAACTACTTACTCAGAAAACGCAGAGCAGGATGATCAAGCTTTGTCCAATCTGTGAGCGTTAAGCCGGTCGGAGTTACTAGCAGTGGCAATATGAAAACGATATTCCCATCATAGGTACTTCGAAGCAGACTACAGCGTCAGCAAATATAGCGAACAGGAAAACAAGGACTAATTTGACAACTCCACCTTTCCAATGTGGCAAGCCAGCAGCTTATTAGGATTGAATAAGCTGCCAAAAGGTTTGGACATTGAAACGAAACTTTACTCACCAACAAAGGACTTAAGTCCAACTAGGTCAAACCTTGGCCTCAATCGTCAACAAGCTTTATTCAAGAACGTTAAGTACTTATACGTCGTTTAGTCGAAACTTTTCGATCAACCTCTGTATGGCCAAGCCTAGGTATCTCAACTTACAGCCATCGTAATCCATCGTGTCAATACTGATGTTGCCCTGAGGAGACAATAGTCATTCTATTATTGCATGCCAGTCCCTTAGCTGAATAATTATGACTACTCAAGGTCAGTTCAACCTCTCAAACAGGTGTAAAATACTCTCCGTTTAAATACCAAAGCCTGGTTTTGTTTTTCAAGTTTCTCATGGCAGTTACACCCTTGATTGTTTGTCAAACGTTCGTGAAAAGTTACATCGTAAAACAAAAAAACTAAGAACTCTGAAAAAAGATTGATACATTTTTGTGAATTCGATGTGGAAGCGTAGGGAAGACCCACTGTAAATCTAGACCAAGCTATCACCTTTACATTCGAATATAGTTTTGGTCCTTCTTACCCACGTCCAGCTCAGATTTTCTAGTACAAAAACCTGTCTACTGTGTATGGACACAACCATACATGAGGCTCTCCGATTAGCAATATGGTTCTTAAAAGAATCGTTCACAGGCGGAATTCCACAAGACTCCGTGATAGGTCCCCTACTATAGAATGTAATAAATAACGATGTTCTTCAAAACTGTTGGCTTTGATGATCACATAACAGTGAAGTTATTAGGATTGTGCTGGAATGGATGCCTGAATTTAAATTCCAACTAGCAAAGTAAAATATGAAAGCAACCTGCAATCAGGATGTAGTATCCAAGCCAGACTTAGAGTATCTAGGGGTCAGTGTAAATCCAAACCTAAATATGTTAAACTTGAACCGAAAAATACTACCTATTCTCCTCCCAAATGAGTATATCTTCAGAGCAAATCTTCAGTTTCACTTTGAATACAGGAATTTTAATGGCTCATCATCATAAATCATAAATATTAATACAACTCAAGCACCGGTCCATAACAACGCCCATATTTTGTATAATATGCGTAAGTCTGGGACGTAATCGAAAGTGAAAGGAGTTATGCTCAAGAAGATTTAGTTTGATTTACATAGAATGTAGACAAATTGTATCCATGGGTCCTACTTTAGAATATTTGAGTCTGAGACTACAAGTCTTTGGCTTAGTAGTTCAGCTGTATTTGTAAATTTGCATTGTCGGTTGCTTAAGCTGTATGCTATCAATTGTTTATAAGCACTTATGCTAAAGTGATGATATATGTAAGACTAGGCAAGAGACGTAGGGTATGTAATAGATCGAAAATCGAACTGGAAAAATACTATACTTGAATGCACAATGTATACACGTATAGCCCCTCCTCCAACAAACTTGGATGTAGAAAAATAGACAAATCGGACACAGTATCATCTCTAAGTGCTTCTATGCATCTTCTGACTATCTTATCCCTTACACGAACTTCTGCCTCAATCCCGACTTCAAATTTTCTATCAAAAAGCGTTGATGACGTGTCTTTAACCCAGCTTCCACAAGTCAATAACCAAGGCCTGTCCAGACTTATCTGCTCTGAACAGCAATAAACATGTATAAACCCATTACATCTAGCACAACCAAATCAAAACTAGCCTCAACTCGAGCGTCATGCAGCATCAAATTCTACTTCGTTTCAGATCACTCATTCCTAACCGTCATCGATCTTCTTATATCAAAAAACAATTTTGCTTTTTACAACATAGCCAACACGGTGTAAGGTTGCTTGTCTTTACATCTTTTCCAATGGAGAACAATCCCTGTTCCTTGAAAGTCCGAAAAAATCTTATTTTTGATCTTGAAAAGGGATTCAAGGATGCGATGTCCTGTCAAGTCACTTCTTCCACATCATACTTGAGACAAAAGGCACAGAATAAAGGCACAATTTTCCAAAAGCCGGCGCAATTACTTGCATATGCTGATGACATGGATATCATTGTACGGAGAAAGTGAGTAGTCGCTGGTGCCTTTGCAGATATCGAGACAAGAAGCTAATCAGACAGAACGTCAGAATACTGTGATACCCTTTCTACCTTGACTTCCCTATAGTCTCTCAAAGCAACATCACATCAGAAATCAAAAGAAAGCTTACACGCAGCCTAAGAAACCGTTTATGTAGCAAGCCCTTGTTTAGAAACACTAAGGACGCTCTATATAAGACTCACTCTCTCAATCTCCTCAAAAGCCAGTAGAGCAGTACTCGGATGATAGGACCGGCTTTTAAGGAGATTTAGCAATGAACTCTACCAGCTATACAAATCCAACACTATGCGAGAACAAGCCCCGCAAAAGCAGAAGGACACCTTTATTAACTTCGAATGAACAAGAGGACATAATTACCCAAGTATGGCGCTAATTCCAATGGTCCTTGTTGGACTACGAGCTGATTCCAATACCAACCGACTGCTTGATATCGAAAGGCTACAGTCAGAGTTAGAATTTATTTCGTTAACTGGCGCCCGGAAATTTCAAATACTACTAACACTTTCAGCTGGAAGACACTGACGGAATTCACTAATCCCCAAGAGGGAATTTTGGATCCAAGCACTTGGTGCCTTCAAGTGGAAAGGAATCTCAGCTGACTGGCAGATCCACACCTGACTGTAACGCCAGCTAAAGTAAGTAAGTATGTATCACGTACTATCCCTAGAAGTGAAGGACTATCTTTCAGTTTGAATCAAAAGTACTAAGCATCTGTCAAGGAAGAAAATATTCAAAAAACAGAGATAATATGCTTCCTTAGCACGAATTTCTCTAGCCGGCAACTTAAAATCATGACTGTTTTCTAAAGTATCTCGCCATCGGCCATTAGATGATGTACGAGAGTGATACGAGTAACTATATTAGCCCAGTCAGCTTGAGGACATTCTTAAAATTCCTCAGCACATTTAAAGAATCCAAACTATTCCCACATAACCTTGGACTTTACTTCCACAAATTGCAATTAGAAAAAAACAAACGTTACCACCTTCCTCTCGATCTCTAAATGCCGGACGTATGTATCTAATGCCAACGAATCTCCCATGACACTTCCAGTTACCATAAAAACTGAAACCCAAGAACCCGTACTGAGTTTCCCCACAAGCAGACTCCTCATAAAAACCAGCTTTACCTCAACTCCATCCTGTTTCAGCCTCGCTACACAGTTCTAAGCTACAGAACACTCAAACAGTACCCGTTTCTCTGGAATTCTATTTTCATAACAGTACCACCAGAAATTATCCAATTTTGTTTTGCCATAAAAAAAAAAACACCGTCTATCCGTAGTAGACAAACAAAAAAAAGTAAAAGTTACATAAAAGGGCTTTCAGAGCTCACAAAGCCCCAACTTCAAACAGCCAACCGACACTTTTATGTCCCCCAGACGCGTACAATAAAGCCCCAAAATACCGAACTCAAAATAAAACAAAAAATCATCAAAAAGATACAACATACGACAGCAAAAAAACTCACCAAAATAATTCCAAGAATAAATCACAATGCAGCTCCGAAGTTTGTTTGTAAAAAATGCAGAAAAAAAAAACAACAGTCCAAGCCAGCAATGAATTCTCTTCGATTTACCAACAATTAACTTCGAATTAATGGAAAACTAAGATACTTTTCTGGGTTACTACTATACGCACACGCACAAAACCAAACACACTTTTTCGTAACACAGTGCGGAATTGAAATATTTTCTCTTTAAATTTTTTTTTTTTTTATTTTTTGCCAATAATTTCACTTTAATTGCTGTGTGTAGATACTTTTAAATTGCAACTATATCTGCGAGTATAAATAAATAAAAAAACATCACGCTCGGCATTACACACAAAACGAAAAAAAAAAAAAAAAACGTTACACCAAGTCACCACGCATTCACTATCTCACGGTCGGTCGTAGATACTTTATGTTCAAGGCAGTACTACAGTACGAGTAGATACGTTATTTTTGTTTTATCCAAAGAATTGCGAGAAAACAATTAATTTCATAATTTAATGATAGCAACTCTGAAATAAAAAAATTAAATTAAATTAAATTCCACACAAGAAGACGAGGCATCATAGATACGAAGACTGCGATTGCGAGTTGCAGATACAAGTGTATAAATCAAAGAAAACCAGGAAAAGTCTGCACAAAGAATGACGCCAACCATGGTTGTTGGCGTTCGGTTTTTTTTATTTTTTTTTTTTTCTAATTTTGTGATGCGTTTCGGAGAGTTGGAGAGGAGATTATGGTCGTAAAAGCCCAAAGGGACTTACTTATTGCAATTAGATTTGGATTACTACACAAGTTTGATGATTTTAATTGCCATACGGAGGCACAGAGACGAGATACACACTAATGGTGACGTGACATGCGAGGTTCTTTTTTTGTCTGATTATTGGTTTGGAGAGTTGCGCTTGCCTAATGAATTTGTTAGTTTCCCAGAAGCAACAATCTGCAATGTTGTATGTGAGAGACTCAACTCAAAAGTCTAAAGTGTCTGCTGGAAGTACGAGCACAGACCATTGCCTCTAATTTGAAAGCCCCGACAGAATCGTTTGTGCTCGTAATTAGAAAGCATACGCTTGAACTCTGTAATGCGCTTAAAGGCTTACTTATGCCTCAAGAATGGGAATTATGGATCCACTTAGGCGATGCGTATGAAATTTAATGAAGGATGCCAATAAAAATTCGCAAGTAACCTTGAAGATCAGCACGATCGGGCGAATGACCGAGGCGGGAGATGGTATTCATGCAAGTCATAGTTGTTGGAGTGTAATCCGTTTTCATTTCAGCATAAAGCCAAGTATTTGAAGACAACCGAAGGGATTTACATTTTTCTGTTAAATGGTCAGGTTAGGTTGACAGGAGTTGTCAGTGACTCGCTTAGACTAGCTGAGAGCCTAATTCCAATATTCGGGTCTATGAATCTTAGGAATCCATTCAGGTCATAGAACCCCTCTCTAGTTGCGCAAGGATAAAGGCCTCCAAGAACGTCTTTTCTTTTGATGAATGGTGCTGGACAAGTGACGAATGGTTTCTATTTCCTGCACGGCCTGCTGTTTCGACAGAAGTCGTTGTAAGATGCCTACAACGCAGTGTGGTGTCCGGGTATCATTGTGACTAAGTCGGATGAGATTTTCAGGTCTTTTTTATCAGAGACGGGCAAGGATGATATGACCTTAGCACATGTATGCCTACTCGTTGGACCTGATGTCTATTTTTCTGTTCAAAGTGCTGAGCTAAGGAGAGTATCAGCCTCGAAAAGGATTTGCGAAAAGCTTAGGAATGGCTTAAAGGTTACTACACCTAGTTTGGCAATGGAAGCTAGAGGGATACAATAAAAAACCACCCATTTGCGACCCACATTAGCATAGACTCAGTCGAATAGAAAACATGCACTGAGGAGTTGGAGCAGGATATATTGAAACTGATTGACGAATCTATAGAGTCAGAATGGAATCTTAAAAGTAAAATGCGATAGGCTCAGTCCTTAGACTCCATTCCTTGATCGTAACAAGAATTCAACAGTCGGTTCACCAAGAGGGATAGATTGGGAGACAAGCCATTCATCAAGCTCAAAGGAATCGATTCATGAGCTAAGAACCCCAAGCTGGAGATATGAGCTCTAAGAAAACTAAAGATTTTTTAATCCAGTAGTCTTGTTAAGAGAAAGTTTAGCTATTTTTGTATCTAAGCAAAGGGGATAAAACAGAGCATATCTCTGGGATAGACTACTCCATGAAGATACATCTGGAATGACTGAAAAGCCTGGCCTTAGTGTCTTCAGTGTCATTACTATCAGATGTTAGGGTCAGTTACCCATGCATCAAGTTCTAAATATTCGAAGAAGTGTTGAATTTCAGACACCATTCTCTTGGTGTACAACGCCCTTTCAGAGCAAGATTGCATGGTCATCACCTTTTCTGATGGTTGTCAGTATAAACTTATTCCATTGAGTGTTCCTAACATGGAATATGCCCACGAAATTCCAGACTTAGTAATCTTCAGAGTATAACCTACACTCCGTATGTGAGCACAGATTAAGCTGATACTTAGTCTGAAAGTCTAAAACGGCTTCTGCTTGCCTATGTCCACGGAAAAGTATCTCGGACTTCAAACTTTCTTAAATTTTGCACGATGATCAAGAAAAATAAACAATTCTTCGACTCTTGTCCTGCAACAGGTCTCCAAAAGCCGAGGACGATACTTCCATCTAAAGTACGCATTGACTGGTGTTGAGATAGACAACAAATTGTTGTCAAGTTTGACGGTTGATAGTGGACTTTATCTATCTATCTAACAAATGTTCCTTTTTCTCCAGGTCCTAGTACGTAGGAGTTGGATTCCATTTAAAACTCAACATGAGCATCAATTTCTTCTTGGAACTATAGATGCTCTGACTGCACATTATACCTCCTGATCTTCATAATGAACCTCGGTCAGATCATAAGGAGCAGGGTGTCGAAATGCAAAGCCAAGTCATAGCTTGTTATCCAGGGTGGACTAAGAAAAAAGTGAGGCAACAAAGGAGTCCTGAGCACACTCTAGATACCTGAGTCAATCCAGTTCTCAGATTCATCCTGAGTCTTTCAGTCTGACTTGCTGTCAGTACTCAAAGCTAGCCTTCTTTTTGAAAGACAATCTTGCTTCCATTTAACAATTTTTATTGACATCCAGACATCAATGATGGCCTTAGCATTCGATGCTAAGCTGGTGGAAAACTCTAATGAAGAAAGCTCCTCCTTTGAGCTGTTAATGACTAACGCTGTCAGTGACAGACTTACGCTGGGTGACATGGGTTGGGAAAACGTATCCCAACTGCAACTGGTCCGGAGCCTAAGACTTTCATTTCAGTACTCTCTGATTAGTTTTACACTCGACCTACTATATGTATTTCTTCTTTGGGTTGGGCACGAAAGATTTCCTCCTCTTCTCCTGGCAAATACCCAATCAAAGCCTTGGGTTTTTTGTTCATCATATTGGAATTTATAGAAAAGAAACAAATTGTCAGACAGCTGCCCAAAGCATCTACAAATACAGCTGGCAACCATAAATTTTTAAAACGAAAAAGTATCGTTAGACACTAATACTTCAGGTTGCAAAGTTTCAAACTAGTTCTTGCGCTCAGTTTGTGATTGAAAATAGGAATTCACTGTCTAAGAAGTGATAAGCCTTCTTGCACAGCTGTAGATCAGGAGTCAAAGTGGGCTTGAGGCACGCATTTCGTCGAGTCGAATAGATATTTCTCAAATATTTCTGAAATCCAAAGTGGGATGCAGCAAGGATGTATACTTTCCCCACAGCTATTTCTAATTGTAGTCAGTGAAGTAGTCTATGAAACTTGACTACAAATAGAGGCCACATTCAGTGGACTCAACGACTGACTACGCTGGCAATATTTATTTGTTTAATTTCATAGAATTTTGCATCTCCATCCAATGGTTAATAATTTAGAAGCTTTGAAGACTTATTGTGGCCCTCAAATGCTGAGTCAGTCTGCTCCATGGAAACATGTATTATTCCGAAGCTGTAGCCTTTTTGGAGTAGTTTCACTCCGTGCTCGAAAGGGAATGGCGTGGATTGCCAAATTAAGCTCAAGCAGACCAAATCTAATCTGACTGCCATCCTGTTCATCTAGTTCGAACCATGTTCACTTATTAGTGAATGAATTCTAATCCAGCTTTAGAAGGTTTTCAAGCTCATGACCACATTTATTACAAAATGGGTATTACTCTCAAAATAAGTCTGCACACTCAAGGGAAGGCTTGATCTTAACTTGCATTTTTTTGAAGGCCTGTATGGACTCATTCTGGATTTCTTTTCTATACCATCCGGCCACAGCCCTCATTGTACAGTCCTAGGTGAATCCTCATTCTACAATTCGAGGTTGATAAAGGTGGATTGTGTTTTCTTAGCAAATGCTTCCTCGGGAAATAGTGTAATGGCTCTTATTCCATCTGCATTTGACCACTAGCATTGAAAAGGAATAGCCTTCCTCAACTCTAAATCATATACTCAACATAGTTCTGCATTTTGAATCTACTTTTCTGGCCAAAGACCTCCGAATTGAATGCCCAATTCTTAAGCTGGGGACAAGGTTGTAACCTAAGAGTACTATTCGATGCTGTCTTATCCAGAGTTAACAATCTGACTCCCAACTCAATGCAAAGATCTTCAAAAAGTTGTTACACTCCCCTGGGTCCATGACTATGCATATAGGCTTCTAAAACGTTGGGGCTAGATGGTCATCTACTGATAAGCCAAGCCTTCATATGAAGGCAAGATGAGACCAATATTTCCATCATAAATAGTCACATTCCACTTAGCAGACCACGGATTAGAGTTTTCGAAAAGATTTTCAGTGATTACTGGAGAATATCTCCAAACCTTTCCATGATGAGTCTGAGATCTCTCTACGAAGCCATGAATAGAGGCAAATCTCTGAGTTGTGTTCCTATACCAATTGGTCTTCCTTGTCACCTCAACATTTCAACCAGAAATACAAGTCCGACTACACCATTCTTTTCTCTCTTCGATACCGACTCTGGATCAAGCTGATGGGTCAATGTACCAACAAGAATCATCAAATCTACTTAAAACTACCAAGTACCCAAAAATCTCGTTGACTTGGCAAAAAAAGTAAGCAAATATCTGTGTTGACCACAGCCATCAGCCCGAACATGGTGCCTCATTCAACAAATAACACAAATAGAAGAAAATTCGTACCAAGAACAACAGGCTAAAATACTCATCCACCACAAAATGTAAGAAAAAAAAAACAACAAAATTAATTAGCCACTTAACAACAGGTATCTTAACGCGAATTGCACTTCCTACCTACATCTACCATACGAGTAGGTACAATGCAATCCAGCAAAGCCAACCAAAAGAATCTCTCAGCCAAGTCAAACTCATTAGCCTGCAATGCTAAATTGTGCCACAAAGAAGGCAACAAAATGTCACGACTGGAACACAGAAACCAAACGAAACAAATCCAGAACAATTGCGCAAACTATTATAGCTCTACGTAGCCTCCTCACCACCAGAAGGCAATTAATAAACCATCTAGGAAATTCGCCAAGAAAGACAATTCTCCAATTTGAATGCAAAAATACCCGTCGAAGCATAGAGAGAATGAAATGAAGAAGAGAAAAAAATTAAAATAATTCCGCAATTAGACAAAAATTCGAAAAAGAAGTATCTGCGCGCGATTCGCTTGCAGAAAAAGATACAACCGAATGCAAAATTGAATTCTCGCGGTCGGCTAGATGTTATGTTACATTCTCCATACCACCGGTGTGCATCAGCATCTCTCTCCTCGGCCTGGCCGTCGAGATAATTATAATTACAACAAAAATTAAAGAAAGAAAGATACATTTTGAATTTATTTCAACACGGACGTGATTCTGTGTCTCACGCGGAACACAACAGCACTGTATCTCAACCACAACAACACCACACACTCTCGTCGTCTCTCCGAGAACACAACACGATTTGAATATTAATTCTTTGGTCACACTCCTGCCCCGGCTTAGTACGAGCTACAAGCTTCATCAAATTTTTTTTTCATTTTTTTGTGTAAAAAGTATCTTTTTGTCAAAATAAATTATTTTTAGGAGGAACTCTCACTTTTTTTTGAAAAAAAAAATGTATCCACTTCGAGATGATAAGAGATTCGCAGATACACGCGTTAGATAGAAAAAAAAAATATTTTTTTTACGGTGAAAGTCGGTATCTTTATCCTTTTGAGTAGTATCTGCACCGAAAATCCGGACACAAATCCATTCAATCAGATGCGAATCGGTTCGGATGGATAGTGTCTATCTGTGACGACAGTGTTAAGCACATACACACGACGCAGCGACGAAACTACGGAGACGACAGCAATTATAAGAAACGAGATGACGTCGAGACGACGACGACAACGAATGGACTGACTACTTTATTGGTGCAGCACTCACGAGTTACTGAAGCAACTGGAATACCATCCGTGTCCGCAATGGTACTGTTAGCCTGGTTTTGTGTATACCCCCCTAAACGTACTCGTACGTAGTGTGTGAGCGCGCGCGCGCAAGGTGGCACAACCAGAAGAAGATTGTGTCTCGAATCAGAGATTGCCAAAGTAGAAGAAGGCCATGATGTGGAAGAGCAGACCGTGCCAGCTGAAGAGACAAGTTTCCCCAACTTCAGTGTGTGGATACCACGACATCACGGTGCCAAGAGAATTTCATGCAGATGCGATCGTGCAAGGCAGAAATCAGCTGTGCCGGACCCACCTTCTCTTTGTTGCTGTTTCTGTTTGTGTTGCTCTCTCGAATGCCCGCTTGGTGGTGGCCTTTCTCTGTGCGGTTTGTCATGCCGGTTTGGAAACTTTCTTTCGAATTTCGAATTTTCGGAGTGGGGTCTGTCCATTCATAAAAACTGCCAGAGAGAGAGAACGAGGCAGAGGAGAGCTTTCGTCGATGCACAGGCGAAGCTCTTCGGCACGAGGTCGTTGCGATCTTTTGCTGGCTGGCGCTGCTGCTGCTGCTGTTGCTGCTGCAGGCAAAGAACGAGTACCTGTATCTTTCGGAGATGTATCGCCTATTTCTCTGCTTTGTGTCTTCTCATTTTTTTTCTTTAAATTGTTTTTTTTTCCTGTGCTGTCAATCATCTTTTGATGTTTTATGTATGACAGATTATAGTATTAGAAAGCAAAATCTACTTTTGGTGGTAAATATGGCATGAAGATCGGTGATTTGAGATGCTAGGCATGGAAAGTGACAACTTGTTCAATGAAAGTCTTGAGAAAAGCAGGGCGCAGGCGACACTCGATTGCAGTTTGCGTGTTGAGAAATCTATTGCTGATTAGCAGATTCGATGATGGAGCCATGGGAGATTTGTGTGTGTCGAGAGTGGTTGGATGGGTTTCACTGATTCTAATTAAAAGTAAATTATGCTGAGGGGATGCTGCTTGACTGAAGGGATGGTCAGAAGCAATGCGAAGCTGTTTCACATCATGTTGATGCTAGTGAAGAGGGCGACAGAAATAAGGGTAATTTAAGGAACCAGGTGGTTACAGAGTTGGTTACTGTTTATGCTGCTAAAAATAAAAAAAAAATCATCACTTGTAAGAACCTGTTAAAAACGTTGCCTATCACGTGCCTTAAAGCAGAAAGTAATAAGGAATATTGCCACCCGCCTTAAATGCCTTCGATTTAGCCTAAACAATGAGACTCTTCGTTCAATGAAAAATATCAACAAGCATTTGGTGGATGAGAAGAGCATTACTTTGCAGGTTCTGTGAAGGAAGCTATCGTTTGCCATCGACTAGGTAGTCCAATGGATGTGATTTTCCAATATTTAGTACAAGATCTGTTCCGAACAACGAAGCATTTCAATGGCTTGTGGTGCGCGACTAAAGTTCATTGCATTCCTGAAGGGTATCGCCTACAGACGACTAGAAAGTCTACAGTTTAAGTTTGTACACACGTCGCTCCATTGAGCTAATCATTTGGAAGTTTTTCTGAAGAGAAATTACATTTATGGTTCAAAGCTGGACACCTTCAGCTGAGGCGACTAGAAGAATACAAAAGAGTTGATCAACAAACTGCCGATTCTGTGATTCTGACTTTCATTCTTAAGTGAAACTGTTGGTGAACGCAGGACAAAGTGTGGAATATGGTTGTTATGTGCTGAAAAAAAAGTTTCTGACATTTTGATCCTCTCATGGCAGGGTTTGCAGAAGGGTTTGACTTCCTTTGCCGTTTCCTAGCCTTGGCTCGTCATCTACAATCTCCACTTGGGGTTTCTCTTGTAAATGTTTGGAATACCACTAAAACATGTTCTATATCCTGCTTTTTGCCATCATACGTACTACGGACATCTGGTTGTTGCGAACTTTTCTGAGCTGAAGGGTATATAGCTTGGAGAATGGTTTTATTTTAGACAGAGTTGATTGTCGAATCTCATCAAATCATCTCTATCTTCATTGCCTACATTGTGCTTCGCTTAATAACCAGAGCTGTTCATTAGACAGGATCCTTAAAACTTTCTTGCAATTTTTCAAGGACGATGCCTGTTTCTCAGGTATTTCGTCATTTGTTTGTGACTTGGACTACTGCAGTGGCAGTAAACTTTCCACTAGAAAGGATATGTAGAAGCATATCCAGACGTCTAGTCTTCCTAGGAAAGACTTCACACTGATGGAAATGTTTTCTGCTGCTTTCGTTGTTCCTCGCACTACTACGAATCACTTAATAGGCAACAGGGCGCTACAATTGGAGTCCATGATTGGTGCAGCCGTCATTTCAGACTTCTTTTTAAGAATCTGTTCTGGATAAGAGTCATCTCATCAGCTATTGAAGTTCCTATGTCGTTCTCTAATACCTCTACGTTTCAACTGACGTTGTTCACTCCACAGGTATTTTTTTTCGCTTCATTTACGAAGGGTTACAGTGCTTGGATAGATCTTGATTTTCTATCTTGAATTGGCTGGCCTGGTGGTCACTGTCCCTGAACAAGTCTGCGAAATACCTTTTCTCCTTCTTGCTATGAATCTGCTTGCTAATGTCACGTCGATGACGTTCTTTCAACAATAATCAACTCTGTGCTTATTTTCCAGGGCCTCGCCCTTTCGGTGTGTCAAGGCACTATTTTTCTCAACTGTCCATGGGTTGAACTCTCCGGTTACTCTGTTTGGTGATTTGCTCTTCTCCTAGTCTACCATAATCCTCCATGCTTTAGAGCAACAGTTACGATAATTCAATCCTTCAGTCTTCCCTGATCCTTTCCATTCTGTGTCTTATTGATGAGGCTATGACTCAATCCGTTTACACCACCCAATACCATGATAAGAGTAATTTTCATTGCAAAGACCAGGTGCCATTTGTCCATCTATTTCATGAACACCTCCGCCTTCTTGATGTTCCTAATCAAAAGCCTGTTATCTACAATAGGAAATCGACCACATCTAACATATGTTCTTCCAGGAATCTCATACGTATCTATTCCCTATGAAAACCCGTTCCATTAAGATCTGTGATAATCTTGCCGCATAAATCGCATAGAAAGCAACAAAAAATTCCATTGCAATCTTTCTCTCTCTCTGTTAGCTGAGATCTTGGTGCTGGTACAAAGGATCAAATAACCACCCAAACGCGTTCCATTGCAAGTAATTGCATCACACCATCCTGTTTCATAGAATCTATCACCGTCATCGTGGTCATCATCATCATCATCATCATCATCATCACCACCACCATCGTCGTCGTTGTCGTTGTCGTCGTCGTCGTCTTCATATGCCATCGCTGTCGCTGGACAGCAATCTTACCAAAAACAAAAAAAAAAAGATGTTATTCTCACAACAGATCTAGATCCAGTTGAAAACTTGCGCACACACTTAGGTTCTCCTTCAGATTTCACTCGCAATCGAGCCTGGAAGCTCTCAGACAACCCGATCCCAACCAGATACCGCGCATTTCTTCGATATCTGCCACAGGTTAATCTCTGCTAATGTCTTCGACGTCGCGGCAGCAGGAAAAATTAAATTTTAATTGAATTAATGAGGGGACGACAGAGTCATCTGCAATGCCTTTGGCTGCAGCTGCGTCTGTGTGTATTCGGGAGGATATGTGTGAAGGTGACCATAAGGAAGCTATAAAAGTCCAATAAAAACAGACACAAGAGAGAGTGCAACGTCGTGCAATTATTATCGTTTGTATTTCAGTATTTCAGGTGCTGGCTATGGCAATGGTCTAGATTTAAATCCAATAAGCTCTGCTAACACAAACACACACACACATACGCGAGTGGGCCGAGTTAGCACAGGAGGGAGCTATAATTTATAGATTTCAGTGGAAAACGCCTCGAGTTGAATTGATTAGCATGCGTAGAGGGTTTCGCCGTTGTACACTGGATTTATGGGCAAGAAATGTGGTAGTACATGCATGTTGTACAAGGGTTTCATTTTGTTGTCAACAAATATGCTGCCAAGCTTGTAGATTGCAAGGATAATTGGTGGAGCGTGGCAGTTCTTCTTTTTTTCTGTTTGCTATTGGAAATGCTACAATGTTGTGGTAGGCGTGATAAGGTGTGAAATACAGGACCATGCTTAGCTTGGCTTTACTTAACAATTTCATTTCTAGATTTTGCACAGATAGATGCTCTCAGTCAGAGAAGTAGAAGGAGCCTGCTTCCGCTGGCAATTTTTTATTTCTTTTTTGCCATTGAAGTGCTTTTGGCGATACTCTCCATGGCTTTGCAGCAATCCCATACTTAATGCTATAAAACTACAACCACATGGCCGAAGGGTTTTCTCCCTCCTTTCAGATGTAATCCGAAACTAATCCAAAAACATAATATTTACAGTACTCATAAAACTTGATCCATTCTTTATGTACATATCAATGAAATCTTACGGCCTAAAACCCAGGAAACCATAAAATAACATTCTCGAAACTATTACACCCTATAAATGACCATCCAATTGCAGCACAAAACAATCAAAATCCATCAATAAACTCCAACAGTGATAGAGATAAAAACCCAACCACATCTGTGTGGTGTTTCTTCGAATGCCAAGTGCTGTGTGTACTGCGAGTACATCATCCATCAACCGATGAGATTGAGTTTAAACTTTTACTTTATTGCGAATCGTTTACCATGAGATGCCTTACCACGGTGCTGTCTTCCCCTCTTACTCCCTTAACCTGATTTACTTTTTTTTCTGCTTTTTTTTTTTTTTTGTACTCAAACCAAACCACACCAGCCACTGCTATTGTATCATCAATAAATTAATCACTTTGCCAATGATCCCATCGGTGTAAGGAAAATGACAAAAAGGAAAATCCACAGATGAAGAGAGAGAGAGAGAGAGAGGAACAGTGGAGACAGTGGAGACAGTGGAGAAAACCAAACAAATGGCGCAAAATGTTCAATTCGCTCTAATAATTGATAACTACCGGGCGGAGATGAATTGTGTTGTGTGTCTTTCGATGTTGATGTGTCTGTCGATGGTTCGTGCTTCGATGTCATTGGGGAGCAAAAATAACAAAAAAAAACATTACATTATCGAAAGAAATCAGCAAAATGTAGGATTTTCCTCGGCAATTGCCTTTTGAAGGAAAAATGGAAATTCTGGTGTGGAATTTTCTATTTTCTCTTCGAGGGTCTGCAATTGTAATATGCTTTGGTAATTGATGTGCGCTGCTATTTCGCATTATCGTGCAGCTGTCACTAATGTTCACATTGAATGTATTTTAATAATTAGCTGACTATTTGGAGAATGAGAAGTGCTATTGCAAGGGGTTACGTGCGTTTATTTAGCGCATGGATTAGCACGTTTGTCGTCGGTTTGAAACCGGTAAAAGTGTTACACTTTGGCCGTGTGCGTACTCCATATATGAAATGAAGAAATATTACCGTTTTATATCGATAAATTGACTAATAACGGTCGTCGTATATCGCTGCGAATTTATGTATACGGCAAAGGTACGCAGGTGACGAAAGTAAACAAAAGAGTTGACTTGCGAACTGGATTTGTGATTGAAGTGCTGGCTTGGAGAATGGTAGCAGTGACTGGAACTAGGACTCCATGTCAGGTCGTAGCTTTATGCTTTAGTTATACAGGCAAAATCTATATTTATTTCTACTTACAAAGGTCAGACAAATTGTCTGCGGAGAGAGTTCTTTCAAGCTCTTTGCCAGAGTATGCATCGGAAGAAACCTTCGAAGATCGCACATAAACAAATGATCAGATAGCCAAACTCTCCTACAACATTTTTAATTATCGTTTAACCTACCCTTTCAAATATGTACCAACTATACCCTGAGGGCACTAAAACTGGTGATTAATTTTTTATCCATTGCTCGGTCTGGGTTCAAACAAAGTCTTTCCTTCAGCTTATGCTGTCACCTGCCTCCTAGGTCAAACTGTCTAGGTTTCTTCCCTGAACTTGTGGGATATATCACACTAATACCATTTTTAAGGTTATAGCACAGAACATCTCCATGAGGTCGTAGTGTTTCTTGAGGAATTCTACCCCTGCCGTTCAAGGCAAGAAGTCAACAAGTAGACCCTGTGTTTGCACTCCTGACAAGGCCATAGAAAAACTAACTGATGTACCAGAACCAACGTTTTCCTACTGCTGTGTAGGATTCATGTCCCTTTTCATGAAACACATTGGCTTAGATAGAGTAGAGAAGCAACCTGATGTATAGATGATGATGTGGTTTTACGAAAAGTGTGAGTCTGACAAGGGACCAGACTCTCATGTAGTTGGTTATACAGCATTCAAAACTGCTAAAGACCTCGTTCATCTGCTGTTCGAGACTAGTCGTGATTGCTCCATGGGTCACCTTAAATGGACTTGGATCTGCAGTTGATTCGTCCAATATTTCTAAGAAATTGGATGAAGGATCCTTTCCTTTAAGAACCGAGGTCAGAAAGACATACGTAATAAAAAAATTCATCATATCCACTCGGAGATCTAAAGGTCAATTCTGAATACTCTTTTTGAGAAAACATATCGTGACGGACTGCCTTCAGAGTCAGAAGCCTGCTTACTCTGCAGTGGTTGCAAAGAACTTGGATCTTAGATTGCATAGACGTAATGCAAATATCGTTGGACTCGAGCGTTGAGAGATTATTTCAGTTAGGATGCTGTTAGAGGATCCATTTAGTACCAGAAGACTCTTTGTTTTCCTTCCATCATTTGCTCCCACATAGAGTGGGTACCGTCAATTATGTTGGACAATTTTCCAATTGGTGGCAGTATAGATCCACCTTTGGTAATGTGATGTCGGGTATTTTTCTTCTTCTAGTTAAGAGGGATGTCGTCCATTAAGGCAATCGTATTGCTCTTTATTGAGCCAGCTCTAGCCCGGTTGTGGAAGAATGGTATTATTTCACCAATGACCTCTATCCTAGAATGTCTTAAGCCCTCATTACCACTCCTTCGACTGCGAAAGATACTCGTCAAACCTAAGACCGCACACTCCGACTATACTTCCTTCCAAGTCCATATCCCAAGCACATATCTCTTCCACCATCCAGTAGCCAATTAGCAGTCTGGTGCAGCATTCAATAAAAGTCTCTTTACCGCATTCCACTGGCATTGTTTGGCCAAAAATTACGCGCCAATGTCCTCCACCGCACCACTACTAGTATTCTCTCCCAGTTTAGCGGGAAGAAAATAGAAAATTCGCCTCTCTTCCACAAACGAATTCCCCCGAACAAGAAAATTTAATTTATTTCCACGATTATGCATGCAATTTCTCAGCCTCGAATGCGCTATTCAAGTGCAACGTTAGAAATTAATCACCGCCACATACGCTTTTGGCGTAGATAGATAGATACTTTGTCTGCGGATGCAGTGTGGCAGCGCACAAGCGCGCTTTGGTAGCTCTTAGTTGCTGCAAAATATGTTTATTTTTTATTTTTTTTATTAACGGTAATCAAATGTGTGTCCTTGTGTGTGTGTGTGTAGATTTGGTTGTGTGTGTATAGTTGCATCAATGGAAATTATCTGCATATTCTAACGGTAAATGAAAGCGATAGTGAATTGCTAGACATTAGTTTCGCAATACCCAATGGAAGACAACGAAGACGAAGACGAAGATGAAGATGAAGACGAAGAAGAAGAAGAAAAAGAATCATTAGCAGGCCGCACTGACGGTTGCATAAATAACAATCGGGATGAGAGTTGAGATTCTTTCTTCTCCTTTTGTTGTAGATACTTGCTAGGAACACAGATAGATTCTCTCCAGAAAGGGCAGATAATTGAATTAGGATATTAATTGGTAATTACTCATGGGAACTCTAGTTAGGTCTTGGCAGTATCGTGGTTGGAGTAGATATCGGATTCCTGAATGTATCTTTTGGCTCACAAGTGCGATGACCCAAGCTCCGGATATGGTGCTTCAGGGGAATGGCAGGAATTGTCTTATGAAGTTGTACATACAACTTGATGATGGACAACTTGTCATCATTTCTCACATTTCATCAGACTAGTGGAACCTTAAACAAAAACATGATCATCGGAGACAAGAGAGCAACCCTTTCCAAGATAGGTAACACCCTCACTGGCCACTGTGATATAGGGGGACATGCTCTAAGAGTGGGCTTCCCCTACAACGACTTCTGCAAAAGCTGTTGGGATGAAAAGGTAAAGGAGACTATTAGTCACGTCCTATGCACAAGCCCTGCACTTGCTACACTAGGTGAATGCCTTTGCAACGATCTTAACGATCTGACCACCGCCTGGACAGCTAATATTATCTACAAGAAAGCAGATGGTTCCTAGAGAAGGAGGGTGATCCATCCACCTTACACAACCTACCAAGTCTGTTGGAATTTCTACATCGCTTGTCTGGTCATACTGGCAGGCTTAGCGATAGACTAAGTGAATCTAACAACGAGATTTCAGATGATTGCGATGGTTAGAGGGAAGGGAGAAGGTAAATATACCAAGAGAAGGTATTCTTAGAATATCTGAAAAAAACTTCCAGCAACCATTGGCAACATGTCCTACTGACTACGCCTACGAAGCAAGGGTTCTAGGTTCAATCCCTAGACAAGACCTAAAATGTCTTTTATGGCCCCACCTCTCGCGAGCGTCTGACAAACATCCGGGAGTACAGCTGTCATACGAAAGCTTCTCACATCACATAAGAGACTGCCCTTCGGACATTAAGCAGTAGATCCCTTCCATTCGTGCCCTGGATGTGATGAATGTACATCGACGAAAAATGAAGTCCATTTGCATGGAGATTCAACTTAAAACCTAAGTACTTTTCTACGGTGCTGGGTACTACTAGATTGTAGCTAAGGGTAGCCACAAGCTAGTGTTTAAGGCTTATGTAGGCTAAGCGAATAGTGAGCAGAGAAGGCAATGGATGAAAACATTAAATGTTCTAAATTCTGGACTCAAGAACTCGGTAAAAGGCTCACCAAGCTTGACTTCTGTACTCAAGAAGTGGAGACGAGGGCAATAAATAGGTATTTGGTGAGATTTAGCAGATCGGAGAACTATTGAGGTCATCCTGAAGAAGACTAGAGTCTTATGGTAAAGCAGATTGGTCTCATTGGCGTTGAGGAGTGTTTAATGAATCTTTCCAGATTGTTCATAGCTAAAATAAAAAGAAGAGCATCTAGATCCAGAGGTGGCCACAAAAAAAGCCTAGAGAACGGACCGAAAGCGAAAGGCAAGGTATTTTTCTACTCCGCTGTCCCTTCTCAGTCAAATGGGCATTCCTTCTGGTTACCGTATACCATATACTTGGTTTTGCCCTCATTCACAATCATCTTAACCGCTTCTGCTCCAATATGCGCGGTAGCAGCTCCCTTTGTCCTGCCTGTAATAGAAATGTCCTCAGCGTATGCAAGTGCCTGTTGTGTTGGGCTGTAAGATATTGTTCATCACCTTCTCTGAATCGTTTTTTGGCATCGAAGATCTCGTTGAATTTATTTCTGACCTCTATGGAGCCTCGTCGTCCTGCACAATCTGACGATGTCAAAACTCGACATGTTGTCTTTATAGATGCTGGCATATCCGGCCGTGAAATGGATGAAAGGTGCTAAGCATCGATCTGGACTTCTTGGGATTTTTTCCAGGATCTGTTGCAGAGCGGCTATTTGGTCGACTGTAGACTTACCCGGCTTAAAACCCCTCCAACAGGAGCCAATCAGTTCGTTTACAAATGCTTGTTCACACAATATGGTCGACAGGATCTTATACGCAATCTTAAGGAAAATAATGTCTCTATAGTGACACAGTTAAGAGCGACTAAGACTTCATAATTCCCACCGCAAGAAGCAGGTGTGAATTATATGTGACTTTATGTGAGAATACTAACTATGGTAGATAAGGCCAATGTCTAACTTACTCCATATTAACCACAAACTGAAGAGTGTATCTACAAGTCATGTCCAAGTGGGATAGAGTACAAAGCCAGGTGCAAACGAACTGAACATTCGTCATCAGTAATCGCATCTATTTCACGCTACTTGAACCCTCTAAGCTTTCCTGCTGAATTTGCATCATTCCACCCATCTGGCCATCTGGGAGCCCAATTTCACTGATTAACATAAAATTGTGTTCTCCGACATCCCGCCGTACAGAGGATTAAGATCGAAACGTTCTATTCACACACGCACTCCCGAAACGACAGTGTAACGACCTCGTAATTTCGCCTCGTTTTCTACCATTGTTTTCGCACCATTTTTTCCGTTTTTTTTTTTTTTGCGCGCGCTCTACCAATTCTTTATTCTTTTATTTACCATGTATCTTCGCTCATTCGTTTGGCCATAATTACACTGTTACACAACGATTGCATAAGTGTCATTAGAACCGGCACCAAACCAAAACAAGAGAACGTTCTCCGCAACAAGACACACTCAGCCACGAATTATCCACCCATCCGCTAACGGATTTCGTGAAAAGTCGTGGAAATGTTATATGTTTTTCATCGAGTGTGTCATTACGGCCAATTACACCCATCAAGGCGTATGGGTCACTCACCCTAGGTTATTCTAAAACCATTTCAGATGATCTAAATGGTAACACGAAGTGGAAGAGCGAACAGATTTCCCACTGAGAGACATCTTCAGTTGCAGATGTATCTGCAGGAATTAAAAATGAGAATTCAACCGGAATTCCTTGGAATACCTTTGCGGTCGGTTATCTGGCGGCTAATGGTGGGAGTTTTTGTTTGTTTGTCCCTTTCTCTGTTTAATTTGCAAACATACATACGATCGGCGAAAGAAAGATACTCGAAGCACTTACACACGGCACTCGTGTATCTATTATATCACACGATGCTTATCGGAAGGAGAGCACACCACTTGAGGAATTTTAAAGACATGGATGGCGGGGACTTGGTCACTTGGTTGACGGCGATGTCATTCAACCTGATGGGACAGGCGAATGGGGGCCAAGCGTTACGCAAAAGTGAGTGGGAAGACGTGTATTTTGCGTGGTCTTGACGTCTTCATTTTTTACGACTTAATTACATAATCGAGTAGCTTGTCGTGAGTGAGGGGGAATAACAAGACGACGCACGACGAAATTAAGTGCAAAAATCGGTAAGCGATTGACTGGAAGTATGAATCTACGTCCAGAGACATGGAACTCCACCTGCACTCATGTCAGCATAACGACAACCACTTGTGACGTAACACGACATGTCGAGTCCATAGCCTGCACGTGTCATCAGTTTCACTCTCGGTCCGATCATCGGCCCTAACGATCATCATCATCCGCATTGTGATCGAGGAGTAGACCCTCTTTATGGAAAGCCGCCGCTGTCGACCACACAGCGGTGGATCAGAGATCTAAAATTTCAGCTTTCGTTTGTTTCTATATAGGAAATTCCATTAGATAAGGTTTTATTGGATGACTGCTGCGATCGTGATACTGATTATGAAGATCACTAGCAGGCGGAGCACACCACCGCCCGTCATCATCAATATGGCGATGACGATGTTGATGATGATGATCATGGTTATCATGCGACATACCTTGAAGCCACTGCTATTCCATTGGCGGCTCACATCAACCAATTATACGGCCATTGACCGTGACTTGGTGCAGACCACCCGATCAGTGCTGATCGGTGCATCAGTGTTTGCCTTTTTAATGCCAATAAGATTATTTGCATTGGTGGGGAGAGTCTGCACGCTGAGGTGTATGTAGGTATTGAAGGCAAAGACCATTACCATATGGTAATCTAGCCGAGATGTGTGCATTGAGCGGAGTTAAGGTGACAGTTGTAGGCGGTGAAGCAGGTAATTTAGGATCGTGTAAGCTTGGCAAAGTGCTGAGAGTTTTGAAACTGAATGCAATAATGCTTGGAATTTGTGTGGTAAGGTGAACTTTATGGAGATTTAATGCGAAGACATTCTTACTTTTAGTATGAGATCCCCTTATGAGTGTAAGCCGGGGTTTATTTTTAGGATTTTAGTTGGTGGTTCGTGTCAAAGCTAAGCAGGAGGACTTAAAGTAGTGATCCCTGTGCCACTGTATCCAATATCCTCCATTGGGTGACATTGCTGGGGTATAGTCAAAATTCTTGCTAAATCGTAAAGGTTTGTGCCCCTACTACGATAGGCTAACACTCAAAGATTTGGTGTAGAGGATGTTCCATACGTATAAATGCTCCAGCTTGGCAATACAATCTACTAGAGACTACTAAGAACTACGGCTTCCGAAAGACTCCATCAAAGTCATGACAAGTATTACGCAAAGTCTACAGATGCAAGGCCATAGAGTGAATGAATAATATCCGAGCGAGTGCCACAAGTGTGACATTTAGGACCGCAATTGTTACAAATTTATATTGAATTCGTTTTGAATACTACTGCATTGAGCAGTATAGTAGGAATACAGTTGGTAAAGGTTAGAGCGACTTTCTGTATTTAGATTCAAAGATGCTGAAACTAGAAGAGGTTCTTTTCACTTTAGCTACTCAGAGTCTAATAAAAGCAATCAGAGCTTCTTATGAAACGAAGGGTGCTAATGATTCCGAAGGATGCAAAATCACTGAAGTCGTGAGCCTTTAGATGAAGTAGTCTTCTTTGAGACAGGGTTTCTCTTCGCTCCTACAGCTCCCCTGCTGGGGAAATAGGTCAAGACCTTAGCATGTTAGCCTGATCTGTGATCGGTCTTGGTATATGAAACATGAAGCAATAGAAATGTAGAACTCTACAACCTGCACTTCTATTGAGCATTAATTTCCATAGATGAGGAAACAAGACACCAGCCTTGGGCGTACCGCGAGAGGCAAGCCTTCTAGTCGATGTAGGCAATTGATTGGTCAACACTTCGACAGATGCATTTAGTTTGAGACTTGTGAGTGCACCCTTGACTGCTTCTGATTTAACATTATTAAAAGCTGTTCGAATGATCCTCTAAAGATAGATATCAATACGCCTTTGTGGGGTTTTCAGCAGAAGAAAAGATAGACTCATAGATTGGTGATTATTTGGTTCCACATGTGAACTTATGAAATCTTCAAATGTCGCACTTAAACGAAGGAAGCACTATGCTACCGTCAGGTCCCAAGATCTTAAAGAGTTTGAGGCTGTGGATCCGCCAAAATACCTTTTTTGTTATTTCAATCCTTAGGCAGTCGGTTCACTGTGAAATGGACCTTAATACTTACTAAAGTCGATTCTGTGGCCATCTTTTCGAATAGACCTAGTATCTTCTAATGTCCTTTCAAAGATTTCACAGTAGTGTCGCTACAATCGACGTTACTCTGTCCACTGTTTGTTTCACTTGATCCTAGTTAGTTCCTGTCTTGTACTATGCAGCATGGGACATCGACTAGGTCTGCAAAATTCAACTCTTGATGTCGATTGTCGGAAAAAGTACGCTGAGTGTACGCTACATGACATCATTTCAAACTAAATAAATGTAGTTACGTAGTGAAGGATGTGCCCTACACGTTAATACCTAAACGAACGAAATCCCTCATGTACTTCCTATCGTACGACTGTTTCAAGCTACTACCTAATTTCGTTACACCGACTAGTCAAGCCTGAACTGCTACCAGTAGATCGAATAAGTAACGTTATTACATCCCAAGTTTGGAAGTCAGTTTTCAACGACTCCCATGTCCAATCACCTTAAGGGAATGTCGGAAGGATGAACCGTGAAGTCAGCGGTGGACTATGTGGAATCTTTACACATCTGAGCAGACTTTGCCATACAAATGAAGGCAATATTTTCACTTGACCAGGGTGCACGTTCATATACAGGTATTTATTGATCCAAAATGGAGTCACTTGCTTGAAATTTTTAAAAAATTCGACGAATTGCTGCTTCAGGCCGACAATCATTTCGTTGGTATTGTGCAACGCCAAGTGCGGAAACTTAGGGAAGAAAACAAGGGAATTTCGTAAAAAATTATAAATTTTTGTATTTTATTATGAAATGCCATATTCTGTTCATTATATTCGTTGAAAAATAATGAAAATTTTGTTTCAATAAATAACCACAATCCCTTTCGAAAGATGTATCACTCTTTTTTAAACACCTTTTCCCGTCACAACCGTGTCATGGAGGAAGTCATTTTCCTCAGAGCTCCGATAACCAAAGTTGGAAAAAGTAGACTCAAATCAAAAAGGAAATCAGTGTGTATGGTTCCGTTAAAATTTTGTGAGAAAATATTGAATTTCTCTTTACTTAGATACTCTCTAACACTAATTACATCTCCCCACATACAGTACAAACACATCACTGTCAATATGTCACATGGAAGAAATTTACAACCAAATCCACCTCCACTGGACAAATATCCTCGGGGCTAGCAATTTTCCCATTGCATCACACCATAACAACTGAACCAACACAGACCATAGATGGTGCGCGGCATTCCAGATACATTACGATTGTAATCTCCTTGCCATGAGATTATGCCAAAATCATTATCATACCACAATTTACAGACTCTCCACTGGTAACCCCACCACCACCACCACCACCGCAAGAATCAAATCAAGCCAGTAAAACAATTCAAATGGACACACATCTCAGAGCGGTCTGCAGACGGATATGGGGCTAAGTCGTGGCACCAGTTCCCTCGAATGTATCTACATCTGCGCCAAAGTATCACCGGTCGTGGCCGAGTGTATACGATGGAATTGAACCAGCTATCCAAACACTTGAACTTGTCCGACGACGTTGTTGGCTACAGGTTGCTACAACTTCTTTTGCTTCCTCTGCCGCCGCGTCATCATCATCGTCATCGTAGTAGTCGTAGTCGTTGTCGTTGTTGCAGTTGTCTTTGACTTTGGTGGACGTTTCCTTCCATCTAATGCCGGAGTTTTGTAGGTGAAGAGGCAGCAGCAGCTGGCACCGCCGCCTCTGGGCCACTTATGTGCAATTTGGAACAATAAAACAGTGCGAACTGTTGGCATTGGCACTCGGAGCTCTCGAAGATGTTCATCGTAGCGCTGGGAACAATCATTTAGAAGCAAAATCCGCCCAAATGGCTAAACCGCATCTATGACGGACGCACGGTGTAACTAGGAAATCCAGAATAACCGGCGGCTACATCAGCATCAACAGCAGCAGCACCGGTAGAGAGAGAGACAGCGAGACACATACTCAAAGTGCCGTCGTCTTGTCCCGAAGATGATGATGACGATTTCCGGTTTTTGTTTCATTTTTCGGGCCACAAGCATCACTCTTGTGCGGTGGTCAGGATCCCAGCGACGTGGATGCGTTACAAAAGCCCCAAAGCCTGATGCCACTGCCACCATGATAATGATGATGGGCTTGTGGTGGAATTCTTTTCGCCTAGCAAAATGCGTAATTGAAACTCAGCCGTGGTTCCTTCCCTGTCCCGCTGCTGCTACAGCTGCTTGGGGTTCCGGGGCCCCCCAATCCATCCATATATGGAAGCACTCTTTCATATTGCATAAGCGGTGTGTTCCAGCGATTATATCATAATGGAGTTATGGACAAAAAACCGTGCAGAACCAGGCACCAGAAGAAGCAGTCTTCTTCTGCTCCATCGGTCCAGAGATTCAGTTACTTTTCATAAGGAACAAACGCAGTGCGGTGCGGTTAGGGTATTTTATTTCTTCTTCTGCGAGAGGAGACTTGTGAAGAGACCCAGTTGCGGCTGAGCAATAGAAATGTGGCAAGAGATCGGGTAGAGATTTAAATGCGGTTTTGGGCAAAACAGGAAGAGAACTCGAAATTGAAGGATGAATTGGCTAGAGAGACGTTCTGTGTATCTCTGGGAGTGTGAGTGGCGTGTTTGTGGGTAAAGAAGAATTTTTTTGTTTTTTTTTTTTGAGCTGCCAGAGTCAACCAGTGAACGGGTTAATGGAAATTTATAGGAGGGTTCCTCTAATTGTGAGTGTTTAGCACATGTGTTCGTATCGCTGGATGCTAGGTGTTCGGTGTTAAGTGGGTCAGTTCGGATGGTGAAGATTTTGAGACAGAGATGTGCTGGAAGATTGGTATCGTGGTTTTGCTTTGGCTGTTTACCGACTAACTGAATGGAAATAATTAGTTTTGGCTGATTAGCCTTGTAACGATGAACACGATGGTCAAGGAGGACGCGGTAAATCGAGGAATTTTGACATTGACATCACACGTTACAGAGGAATCTCTCTAAATGGGCATTTTAGGGGGGCATACCGGCCGCACAAAGAAAGGATTTTAGAAGGCCCTCACTACGATGGAATGGTGGTCTCAGGAACGAATACACCTCCTATAGACCGCATCGACAGGAGTTGTGTTTCAAGTAAACTTATAAGTAGCTACGATGAGTCTAAGTGTCACGTACTAGGCAGAGAAAAAAGAAAAGTGGAGTCAAACAAGGTTCCATCGTATCCTCAACACTGTTTTTTTGGTTGTTAGTGATGTGCTTTGGACACGTTAATCTCACTCCCTAGATGTCACTCCATGATGGTCAACACTGTAGGACTGAAGATGAACACTTCGAAAGCGGTTCTGAATTCGTTTCTACGAAATATTTTAAGGATCTTCTGGTTGAATCATATTTCAAATTGGATCACCAGAGAACGGGTCAGGATAGACCAATAGACTGATAGATGGTACCTCATGCATCTAATGGAAACCAAGCTTTGACGACTTTAGCGAAAGGTGTACGAGGCTTTAACTGGAGGAACTGCATAAAAGTTGACGGTTCCCAAATATCTGAACGAGCGAGAAGTACATGGCACAACACATTGGATAAGGAGTCTCGGAGGGTACAGGATGGAAGCAATTAGGAAATATGCTTGGAAACAAACTTGAAACCTAGCACTGACTTTCATTTCACTCTCTCTAGCTGAAACTGAAGCAACTATCATCAGTTTAATGCTCTTTACCACAAGAAAAAGAGTAGTAGCGATAATCCGCAGCCCTGTGGGACACCACTCTGTATCTTAAGTTCTCTCGACAAGAAAGGAGTATAAAAATGATGAGATGATCTCTAAAAGAAAACTGTGAAGGGACTGGTGAATAAGTTAAGACTTTTAGGGCTCTTCGGGGCTTAAGGATCGCTTGGCGATCTGATGAACTATTTGTGTGTTTTCTGAGGTTCCTTCCGATATCATTCCCTGGTTGGACGTTTTCGTTAGCCCTGTGCTACTTACTGTATGGCGTGATCTTTTGACGATCAGCTCGTGATAGGATTACTCAACTCAATCTTTTATCAAAGATCTGCATGAATGTCCATCAGTTGTGCACTTAAGCAGCGCTGGACATTATGTTCCACCTACTCCCCTAAGAAAGTCTTGACAAACTTAAAGCCTTCTCACAGTAGTCTGGCTATCATGTAGGCCACTCCTCGATCATTGACCCAGTCGAGCCTGTCATTGATCGAAACTTCCGTACCAACATCACTGACTGCTCCCTTTCCTTATTACAGGGACGAATCCAATTGAGTGACTCAAGTTCAATCTGAGCATCTGTTTCCCCCCTCCCTATTGTAGTGTTTTTCAGGGGAAAATCTTGCCTATCAAGGAATCCTTGGATATTATCATTTTCACTGACCATCATGCGACAGTCAAATCCCTGATATCCTGATCATTCACGTCAAAGAGCGACTTAAACTGTAGCTGGTCACTTCTGGAGATGACTGATTAGTTGAACATTCACCTATGCTGGGTGCCAGGCCACAAGGACAACGAAGAAAATTGCAAGGCTCACCAGACAGGGTACGATCCTTAGAACCTTGAGTTCTCTTGTCACTTCATTAAATTGAAGCCAGAAGAACTAGAAACTTTGAAGGACCTAAGCATGTAGATTCCTCCTTCCAGTCTCCAATAAGTGATTGAAATTTATCCGACCTGTTGCCTACAACACAGAATAACAAGTCAAACTCCCGAGGACTCTCTCTTCTAGGAGAGTGGAATTGTTCCTTCAACTACCAGCCACCTGGAAAAACTCTTATTTTCCTTACAAAACCCAGAAACCATCCCATCGTTACTTTCACTAGCACCTCTGTCAGAGTCAAAGGGACAATTAGCATCTGTCGGGGAGAACGAGAGAGAAAACAATCTACACGATCACGATCACACAATCAACAGTCAGCGTCGCCGGCATCAAAAGCGCACACCATCCAGAGTTTCTCTGCCCATCTCGGTGTGGCCCTTGCGCTGCATTTCATATTCAACACAGCAATTTGCCAGCCAAGTTCGCAGTCCCGTCCATTATCGAGGTCATCAATGGTTTACAACGAAACCTCTCACACCTAATTTTCGTTGCACTCTGTGCAGGAACGTTACTCCTGTTAAATGGCATCAATTCACCTCTTGACACCTTCTCAGACATCAGCCGGCTCTGGCTGATGAAGACTCTGAGGTTGAAATCATAATTTCAGCGTTTTTGGGGCCACACGGTGAAATCATATCTTCACTTGTGGCACAGAGTTTCGTTTTATTACTCGTTTGCATGATCGGCCTCGGGGTATACCTATATATCTGGGCTGAGGCTGGGAAGGAAGTGATCTTTCTTTTGTTGTGTTTGGTGGCGTCTGAACTTTTGAACTTTTACACTGAACTTGGTGGCAGGTGCACACGAGGTGATCGTGAAAGTGATCGTAGCCATCGATCGTGCCCTTAAGGTCCTTTGAATTGATTTTGCTGCAAATGTTACCGATCGCTCTAATGAACAGAGAACGCTGGGATGGATCGCCCCGCCAATCCAATTGTATGTTATTACGTGGCGGTTACTCTGTAATTTCAGCGGCAGCAGTAGAAGATGGCCCATCTAGGTAAGACCAGACAGCCAGGCGGTCTATAGCCTCTGGCCTCTGGATGTTGAGGTTGGTGATGGGTTAGTCAATTGGCCCTCCTCTCTGCCGCTGTGTATCTGAGGTTATCAATGCCAAATTGAATTGCAATTATTTGCCAATTCAAGTGATCCACTGTGGCTACTGGATGTGCCGTAGGGCTGAGGATGGGAAGCGCTGGGTTATTGCATACTAATTGCAGGATCGGTTTCTAGTTGCTAATTGATGAATTGAGGGTCTGGTCGTGTAATGAGTTGGGAAAAGTTCATTAGCGGTTCATTATCGTAATTCAGTTTTGAGATTTGATGGGGACTCGCATCCTATCATTATGTAGATTCACTTGCTGCTGGCAAATGGCTTCCATTTGGCTAGATCGACGGCTTTTGAAGTTAATGTTGAAAAGCGCAGATCAATTTTTGTTTTGGAAGCTTTTTATAACGATTATACTCTCGAATGTTTGTCAAATGCTTGTCAAATGACTGTGAAAGAGGAGATAGTACCCCTCCTTGTGGAATTCCATTTGAAGCCAATATAGGTTTTTGGCTGCCAACCAGTTCTAGGCTTATGTATCCCGTCTTGAACATACATCCAATCTAATCTAAAATTAGAGGACTTGTGCTGGTCTAGTTTTAGTCTAATTAGCCTTCAGGGAGGACTATTTTATCAGACTGGATTGGGCACATGTCTCTAGAACTTACTGTGGAGCGTTTTATCTTGAGTAAAACGAAGTGAGACAGAAAGTCTCTGGTGATAGGTTGTGAAGATATGCCTGAAGATCCACTGCCTAATGATGTCTTTTCTACAAATGATCCTGGATTAAAAGAGAAATATTTCTTTGGACAAAGCATGACTTAAAGACTTCTAAGGCGCTGTACGTTCTCTAAGAGTGTAAAAGTGCTTTCGGCACGACATTTGGGTTATCACTGTAAAGGATCCCAGGAATCTAAATGATTGTAATAAGTTAGGCTTCTCCTTATATATTCAGGACTGGCTTTGCCGAGGTACTCGACGGAGGGGTCGGAGTATCTACGTGTCCGGCGACCACGTTTAAGTCTGGTTTTAAGACCTTGTTAGTTCCAAAACAGTTCGGTAATGCGTGGTCTCTCTGAATTTGGTCTTTGACTCTTGTTAGGATGCCATCTCACACTGAGATCTCCGATTGTAAGGACTTAACTCGCACTAAGTCTTCCCGTGTCCTCAGACAGAGTCAGACACAATAGCATGTGCCATGACTCGGCGACTCTTATGTAGGAAGCTACTATACTTCAGTTCGATGCTGATCTGGTGGGCACTGGTACTCTTGCTAAGCACTGAAGTACCTTCTTCGGAGTCTTTGGAACTCGAGGAAATACCTTTAAACTGGTTTATACTGGATCTCGCTTTCTTATGGTACAAGGGAGCAGTTGCGCCAGAGTCTAGAGGGGTGTATGCCTTGGTCTAAATGTATGCCTTCTTGACATGACACCATAGAAGCTGTCACGAACTGTTTGAAAAGAGAGATTGTGAAAAACCTACAGAAGTCATCGTCCCTTAGATTTAGCTTCTTCACCATATGTGACCCTCCAAGCAATTCTATAAGAATAGATAGGGTTCCTAGAGGCTGGTTTTCAAAACTTAGGTTTTCACTCATTACAGATACGAGGTCATAATGAGAAGCCTCCGCTTGCATGCCTATTTATTCCGGCTGCCAACTTGGGTTGACAAGTCGAGAAAACTATCTCACGCCAGTCAACATTTTCAACGGCATTCTCTTAAGTACCATGTGACATGATTTGACAAGATTTCCTGACGTTCGACGGTGTCAGGTTACTCCCCTGTGGCACACCATTTAGCATTTTAAAGCACCTCCATCGATCGTGTATCTAAAATCAGTTTCTGTTCACACCTCGGGCTGTATCTGTGACAACGATTGACAGCTGAATTACTTCTTATTATTCCGAGCCTCAATTGACGTCGCAACGATGCGCAGCGTGTGAATGCGTTTGCCCCAAATACTGGTTCCGACGTATCATCTTCGGCGCGTTTAAACTAATTTCCTTCGTGTCACAGCTGACCAATTTTTACTGGTTTCCACTGGAGGCGCACCAACATTGAATAAACATCATCGACGCCATCACCAGAAGCACCAACAGCACCAACAGCACCAGTAGAAGCAGCAGCAGCACCGGAGCACCGGAGCTCCAAAAGCAAATAATTTATCTATGTGTGTCCGTAATGTTATGATAAAATATGCGACCAGATCGCATGGCATACGTGATGCAATAACGGAATTCTCCTTAGCCTAGTGCAACAGGTTGCCAGTAGGAAAGAATGCATCATCTCCTCGGCTACGGTCCCGTACTTCGTGGCACCATGGGTTTCCCCGTTTTGTACTTTTGCCATCACCGCCACCGTCTTTCTCGGATACTCGTAGAAGGAACAACAAAAAAAAAAAGTATCTATGTATCTTTGTAGCTATTCCGATCCAGTCTGTGGTGGCTGCTGGGGTGTATGTGGCTGTATTTGTTTCTGGTCGAGATGCAGAAGCCAGGAAAACCAGCTGAAGGTATGCCAGCCAAACCTACCAAACACCTTAGCGTTCTCCATCTATCCGCATCCGTCTCGTGTATACCGAATCCGCACCTTGTCTGATGACGACCGACGGCGACAATGACTGGGACGACTCCGGACGCATCTGAACGGACGCACGCCGTCATTGCCACCACCATCACCTGTGGGCATTTTCCATAAGGCAACTCGCAGTTGGCTTGGTTGCTTGGTGTGTACACAAGGGCCTTACGCGTAGGCCGCACACGCATGTCTTCTCTCACGATATCGATTACTTGGAGCGCGCGAGGCTATTTTGGGCCGGAAATTTTCACAGTTTAAAAGGAGGAGGAGGATGGTAATCTAGCGTTAAACGCCTGGATACACTCTCCGATCCTGGATCGGGCGCATACTTTGTGGAGCTTAAACAGCGACGGTGACGGTGACGGTGGCGGTGGCGGTGGCGATGGTGGTTGGGCGGTCATCAATGCAAATGAGTTTTGGGCATGCGCGCCGCCACTGATTTATTTACTCTTCATCGTGGGCTAGATGGATAGGCCAGTCATGCAACTCGGTTTGGATTGCAGGAGGGTAAGCAGGTGGCCACCGCTACAGGATGCGGAAATAATTCGATAATGCACGGGCGATTAGCAGTATACGACTGGAAGCCATGTGAGGATAATTGTTTTATGTTTGGATACTGGAGAGGTGGGTATGTAGAATAGATGTACTTCGGATGGGAAGGCTTTATATTTTTTTGAAATGGGCGGAAATGGTTTTGCATTTTAAAACAAATCAGACTGAAAGGGTGGGGTAGGCTATATAGCTCCTGGTCATGTAAACAAGCTTGTGTGACAAGAGCGTCCAGTGCACCGAGTGTTGAGGTATGTTTTGACAGTGATTGATGTCACGTCTCAGTTGTGAGCTGGACCTGCTGTGGACGCACTTAATTTTGATGGGACTGTGGCTGTTTAAGATTCAGTTCCGCGTTTCATAAGGAAAGGTTAGTCAACTCGAGCCGCATTTGTCAAACACTGAAGGGACACATGATCGTCTGGAGGGCTGGATCGGGAGACAAGTTTATTTTCGCTGAATGTGCGTTTTAATCGCTATAGGAAGCCTTGGCGTAGGAAAACTTGAGTAGGGGACATTAGATACAAACGCCAACAATCAGGACATAGGGGACCGAAAATAAGGTGAGATACTAGCTATTTTCCGAGCCAAACTCATTAGAGTAAAGTGACAGACAATACTTAACCAAAAGTCGAGGAACTAGCGCTAGAAGAACAAGGAAAAGTAACACGAAGTGAACCCACACAAAACGATGAGAATCGAAAAGTAAGTCGGCTGTTTTTTGATCGTATCTCTGGAAGAATCACAAAGATTGTTCCACAGAATATTAGAAGTTTCATTCTCGACATGAAAATGTCTTAAAATTTGATCTGGGGGTAGGGATGCGGGCTAAACGTGACAATGTAACGAAATTTGGGAGGCTTTTCAAGCCTTCGTAAGTCCTAAAGTTGCTGATGGATTTTATTGATGTAGGTATCAAAATGTAGGGCACATCTCTCGCAACTCGAGTAAGCATGTAAAGTGCGATGGATGTGGCGTAGAATGTGATGGGAGGGGGGCGGGTAGATGGAATATAATTTCGGGGGTATACTCACTTTCAACCAGCACTGTAAGTGCACTTGTAGTCTGATTTTGATGCTGTAAAGGGCATTTATTTGCGAAATGGATTTAGCAAATGCCGCATGTTTTAGATTTGGAGCACGCCAGGTCCTAATTTGATGGCATTCGTTACAACATCACCAAATTCCTAGAATCTCACACCGAGCGACGAAGTTTACCACCCGGAATCCAAGGCATATAAAAGTAAATGTAATCGATGAACTTCACTTATTTTTGTCTCCCTTTAGTCAAGGCTAATCGGCATAGATACATAGATGAGGAATTGAATGATGAACAAAATTGCTCAATCTCACAGGATGAGATACACCATGTACACCGTCATCTGTGCAAGCTACAATGTAACATCCATTAATTCATGTCATACAGCGGCAAATCAATTTCCATTTTCTCTGTTCGTCCACGCCATGGGGCAATCAAAATTGCATAACAAATGACGAGACGTAAAATTTTCAACAACTTCCACTACTCACCCGTCCATCTATCAAATGACAGGTTTTCCTCTGTATCTCCCACAGGGATAGACTGCCCCCACAGGCTCCTAACCAGCCGTACACAGACGGTTCCTCTACTCCAATTGACATTGAAGTTTCGCACTCACAGCAGCAGCGGTGATATAAGAACCAAAAGTTGCATAAAAAAATAGCAAAAACCGACCGCGACCTCCACTGTGTGTGCCTGACGACTACTGGGTTCTGTTTCCCCCAGTTCTTGGTTTTTGTTTTCCTTTATCTAATTCCGAAAGCAGGTGAAACGATTCATTAATGTCACGATTCAGCCGAGCGTAGCTTAATCCATGACAGGAGGAGGCTGTTGGTGGTGGTGGTGGTGATGGTGGTGATGGTATGCTGGCCATCCAAGTCTGACAAGGCAACCGAGCCTGGTTTTTGACTATTTTCGCCGCCACCGCCGCCGCCGCCACCATCGTAGCACAGCAACTGGTTAAACAAACAAACAAACCTGACTTAGAGGAAAATCTATCCGTCGTCGTTGGTCGTCCGTTCGATTGCATAACGGTGATTTATTTTTAGATGGAAATGCCGCTCAGTACGATTTGCCATCTGTATCTGTATCTGTGTATCTGTTGCAGATGCATCGGTTTTTTCGTTGATTTCATTTTTGGTATAAATTAAGGTTTGGTTATGGAATTGGAATTTCCGGGTTGACAATGTGACGCCCAGTGACAAATAGTTACCCAGGCCTCACACAAGCCTTGCGCACACATGCGGCTGCCATGGCAAGTTTCCAACTTCGCGTACACATTCAATTACAGATACTCGCATTCTACATCTAGGTCCAGGTGCGACACAATCCATTCAGGTAAAGTGCGTTCGCCTGGACGAGACCATGATAAGAAGACTCCTCACCAGAGCAGCACCAGCACTAGCAGCAGCAGGCGCAGCAACAACGATGATTATCTCTTGCTTCGAAGCTGCTCGGTGGCATTCTTTTGTCGTCGGATTTTTATCCCTATCTCCAGAGTAAACCAGAGAGAGGCACAGAGATTGAAATCGAGATGGTTTCCAAGCCTTATTAGCCAGACGGAGAGCAGAGTTGCATGTGGAATGGAATTTGCTTTTTAAATATTCTTCTGCTGATGGCAGGTTTGAGGTTTTTTTTGTTTTCACTGGTTGCTCCTCCCGGTTGTAGTTGGTTTTTTTGTTAAGTGTCATGAAGATATCGCTGGAAACAGCACTCCTGTGTATGGTGTGTTGTGGAACGAAGGTTGACAGCTGGTGAGAGAGACAGAGGTTGGCTGGAGATGTTCTCTTAATTGTTTATGAGATGATAATTTCCTGGTTTTTAGTGAGCCTGATTATCTGAGACAGTGTTAGAGGTGATATCTCGAAATGTAAATGTCGGTCAAGTTATCTTCGAGCACTGTCAAGGGGTGTAGCTTGTTGCTTGCAAATTGCTGTTTTTATGGCTTGCAGTTTTTCTTTGAAGATGAAAGGGTTATCTGGGAGACACCATGATGTTGGGTCATTCCTTTACACTGCAAAGTAATTGCAGGCCTTAGAGTGTGTCATTTGCGTCGTAGTGATTGAAAGATACAGTATCTGCTAGCTCTTAGGGCAATCTCGAAAGTTGTTAAGGAACTTAAGAGGTTTTCCAAGTATTTATGATGCATAGTGAACCTCGTTCTGCTGACACGCCCCTTTGCTAGGCATTGCCAACGATCGTCACCTAGTCCAGCAAGATAAGAAGGGATTCAAGAACTATCCTCTATTGACGAATTTAGACGTGCAATTCTAAATGTGCCATCATCCTGCATTTCTATATCGAAATCGACTTAATGGCGCCCAGCATGAGGCCCTTCCCAATAGTGACTGCAGAGACTACCTTCCATACTAATAAGCCAATGAAGATAGCTAGATTAATGCTTCATATTTGAGTGATTCTATGGTTAATACTACAGCCACCATCTAAACGAGTTGACAATATCAGCTGGAACTAAGCGAGTTAACCACTGTAGAAGAACAGTGTACGTTTCATGACATTGGAACTGATCTAGTTCCTTAAACTCCTTCGTCCACAATACATCATCAACATATTTCCATTCTTCCTGGTTCTCGAGAATGAGGGAAGACAAGATCTAGCCCCATTTCGATGATGTTCTTCTCTGCATCGAAGATGTATCAGTATAATGGCGCCCAACGCAAGGTTTTTTTTTTAAGCAAAACATTACCGTCATGCCATTGAATACCCTCAATATTTGTTGGGTAGAAACATACTTCTGTTAGACAGGAGAAGAACCAGAACTTATTCCATTCAGTGAGCTTCACCTACCACTTTCGATGCTCAAAGATAATTAAACATAAATGGCGCCCGATGCCAGGACCTACCGAATAGTTGTATGAATGGATCTAGATACTGTCAATTTAATTTGCACAAATCAGAATATTCATATTCCCGCATTCAATTTGTTCCACCTTACTCCCAGCACATCATTAGTCATCGAACTCCCCTAGAGTACCTGAGCCCAGAGCCTCTAAATCCACTTGAAATACGAGGCAATGAAAGACCGTAACGATTCCAGTACAGTGATAAACTAAATTACTTCACCGACACCATCTATGAAGTTGCAATAAAACACTGGGTCATAAAAATAAACCTCCACCTATAGGTATAGTCCCAGACAAACCTTTTCGGTCCTCCGCACACTCGACTCACGGGTATCAATCACTTCCTATTCCATTAACAATTTCCTGATTGTAATTTCGATTAGTCTTCGCCTTCGTCGTACAGTCAAGTCTGTCTCTAGTTGGTTTCTAACAAAAAAAAACAAAAACAAAAAAAATTCAAATAACATGCACGAAATCCATTAACAACCAGCTATAGGGATGCCAGATTCCAGAGATTCCCCTCCTTCGGGATGGCGCAGGCGCAGGCGCAGGCGCACCAAATCAAATAGAGTGATAGACATACAGAAACCGGCATGACCATCATCATCATCATCATCGTCACATTCAGTCACGTGGTCATTAAATGAACTTGTAATAGTTTAGTGTTGCCATTGGTTATGGGAATACAGAGACGTGAAAGGATAGGTAGCCCACTCTCCTCGGCCTCTGTTTCCATCTTGGAGTAATAACAAGTCATTAACTAATTAACATCCTTCCTCATTCATGCGGCAACCGTTGATTAGGGCGAGGAGTTGAAAATTAAAATTATACATGCTGGGAACCGCTTTCCTGCATCTAATTAAGACAAAGCGGCCCGAATGTACATACATGTGCCCTTAGTAGGTGGCTAATTAGTGGCAAGACTGGAAATGGTCTTGCCGACAGTAAAATGCAATTTCCTGTTCGATTGAATTATGAAAGAGGCTGCACTGAGTATCTATGGGGTTCCATAGAATCCATACAGTGATCGGGGACACTTTTGTGGATTCCAAGGAACCTATTTGCAAAGAGAATGGGACATGCACGCTATCATACCATCATGGGTGGGCAAACGAGGAAGTGTTCGATTATGAGTGGGAAATTGCCATAATTATGGCACAGGAATGTGACAGTTCCAGGAATTGACGTATGAAATTTGGGGATTTGTTGAAACCTGTCAGTACCAAGCTACCAACCTATCAGCCATATCGCCGGTTTTGGCTATAATGACACACTGTTCGCAACAGGCAGCACCATGGATGTGGTTTGATTCGTATGAAATTTTAGGACAAAATCTGTTGTTGCGGCTATTTCTTTTAAAAAGTGGGCGTGGCTAACGTGGTTTGGAACTAGAAATGATCATGATTTCCATGACCAGCCAGGGTAAAACATTACCGATATTATCGGACAAAGCAAATATCGGCACACCTCTCGCTACACTCTATCTGCTGCTTAAGTCCAACTGCAGATCGGCTAACGTAACTCATATCTAAACAGACCTGTCCCAAGGTGGATAAGACACGCTCCAACTGTCTAATCAGATAGAAAAGGACGCTCATTCCAATTGTAGCTTTAGGCATGCCACTAGGCCATCGACATGATAAATGCCAAGGCTCTGTAAATGCCAAGCTCTCTCTTCAGCATCTTTGTACCTAAAAAGGGCGCCGTATGAAAGACGTATGGAAAATTAGTTCCCAGACTAATACGTAATCCATCTCTGTCCCCACAAAATATGTAGATAACCTGAAGATGGACATATCTGTAAGCTCCAGGATATATCCAAATTAGTTCGCCTCTCGAACCAGAATCAATGTTTTCCAACCAGAAGACCTGACAGAGACAATCATCGCACGTGAGACTGCGTTGATTGTATCAACTTTTCCATCAAATTGTGAAAAATTATCGGAATCTGTATTAGCACCAAAAGACTCTTCGAAAAACATTTCATCATCAAGACTATAAGAAAGGTAACTACAGATGTTCCTCCCTTAGGAGTTACCTGAGATTCCATGACATAATGAAGTGTACTAACCCCTTAAGTCACATGACTCCAAGACAGACACCCTTATGCAACTACAAGACAAACTTGATACTACTTTGACAAAGCGGGGAACAACAGATTTATGCCGACTTTCTATCCTAATAGGAGTCATCATGAGACATAATACTCTGTCGATGATACGCAGACGAGGACATTGCATACTCAGTTCAAGCCTCATCCATTTCTAATATGAATTTCTCATGCGACACTTCTTCTAGAACGTGGAAGAAATATACAATAGACCAGCCAATGACATCAGAATGGTTTGCAACAGAACCAAAGATCATCCCACTCCTATAGATATCACGATGGATCTACAGTGTAGCGTTGCAGTTCATGTTCGTCTCATTTATTCCAAACAGTATTGTCTAAGCCAAGCGTTCTCAAGAACGAGACTTGAATTCATATGAAAAGATCTTCAGAGCTACACTTGAAAACTCTTGTGTGGGGAGAACGCCCCAATCCCAGTAGATCGAGTATCCAAAAAGAACGGACGACTCTTGGAGTTCTTCCAAGGAAAAGTGCATTGCTTTTATGGACAGTCAAATTCCTTCCCTCTGCAATAGTATTTCGAGTTTCAACGATGAACAATGTCCAGTCTTCTTAGCTGTCTTACCTCAAAGACTGAACTCGTTGGACAGTAGGTACCTCCAAATCATTTATGTCCATGAGACGGATGGGCCTACACTATGCTTGTGTAGTTCACGAACGAACTAGTTCACAAAAGCGCTCTTACAAGTAAACCAAGTGAACCAGTTCCTTATGTTATTTTATATTAATTCATTTGGTTTAGTAGTTCAACAGTTCATTTAGTTCAGTAGTTGAACAAGCTCAGGTAAACTCTTCATTCATGTGGTTGAATGGGTCTTACTTTACTTACTTATGTCCTGTAACCCCTTGTGGGTCCTAGGGCCTCGACAATGCCTACGCACCATCGTATATCTGTATGTGCCCGAATTACAGAAGATTGAGTTTCCTGAGCAGCAAACTACACTGAACTAAATGAACTAGAAGAGCAAACTAGTTCAGCAAACAAATTTGAGTTTAAACTGAGTGCGAAGGGAAAAGCGGAAATAAGACTAAACCCCTTCGATGTACCTTGAGTCTGTCTATTATCACAAAACCTAGGCACACAACCCAGAGTAGTTACATCTAGTATCCGCAATAGATTTGGCAAAACATTTCCTCGGAATAGCCCTACAAATCACGAATTTTCTTTCTTTTACTTAACGCAGGCTGTAGATGGGCATGGGTGTTACTGCTTATAGAATTAGTTTCATAGAAAACACTGGTGCCGATGTCCAAGATTTCTCGGCAAAAAAGGATTGCTGAGAGGAAACAAGTTTGCATCTCTTCAACAACAGATGGGGTAGTAGCAAAAGTCAAAAAATCAGTCACAGCTGACAAGGAACGACATAATACTTGGACGCTCAATTAAACCAGATAGACTCCAAAGAACCAGCATCTCATAGTAAACCTTGTAACCCCTTGAGAATTGTATCTGTTACAGAATAGGCTATTTTCTAAACTCACTCCAGAGCAGTAGATATGTATCTACAGGCATTTTGCAGGCTATTTCCAACATACTCTATTCATTGAAACGTTAACATTACACCTCCCTAAAGTCGAAAGTAGGTCCCTTTTCTAAATAGCTGTCAAAAATTAAGAACACTATTAAAGTCAATGTTCTCCATCAATAAACACATCTACTTAGATTGATCCATTCTATGAAAAATCCATTTACTCCTCAAAAGACAGAATTCTTCCGTTGCTTACACACAACTCAAAAGTTAACCGACCCTTTGACAACTCCTGTCAATAACGGTGCTACCAACTCTCCCACAAAGGTTTCCTTACAACCAACCACCCAATGCTAACAATCTAATAAATCACTTAACTCATTTTGAAAAGAGAAATCTTTTTTTATCACTCCAACGTCAGACTCCTGATGTAACACATAAGAATTGCACAATCTTTTTATGGCCACCGATAAAACGAACGGAACCAGTTACAAGAATAACCATTTACGTCCATTAACATCCCAGAAACTGATCATTAATTGACACAACATCGAACAGAGAGTCCTCCTCTGGCCAAAGACTTCCTCAATCTCTTTCAATCAATCAGACCGGGTTGCACAATTAAAAGAAAATTTCATACAAAAACAAAACCAGAAAGCAACAAAGGAAGCCAATAACTTACCATCACACACCATGAATCAGAACATGAATCGAGTTCGAGGAGACAGAGCCCAGAAAAGGTCTATGTGGTGTAATCCAGAGAATCGGTAGAAATCCTTTGATATTGTACACACGTTGTTCCCAGTTGCAGTGGTATCGGCGCGCGCACAGCCTCTACTCTTGATTGAAATCGTATCAATCAAAGTTAACACTATCGGTTGGGTTTTGCAAGCTTTTTTTTTATCACACGCACGTGATACTACAAGAAAATGCAATTAAATTAAACTAAGATACAAACTCTATAGGACTTGACACAACCGCACTCTACGAACGCACTCGCGGCGATGACAGAAGTGTTGATGGACGTTTTGGAAACTCTTTTTCACTTCCAGTGTCGCGTAACTACTGCACTGGAAAGTGATCGATGCCCAAACTTGGCGAGAACAAGGACTAAAGGAGCAAACAAAGATAGAGAGTTCCGCTGGCAGTAATTGTCAGACAATTGTTAATGTACGGCTTTGGGTATGGGGACGTGCTGATGATTTGCCTGCTGCCTGCTGCCAATGCCAAGGTAACATGAGATGCGCGTAACCGGGAATGAAATGTTCAACTTTCCATAAACGCGATCTTAGGGAAACTAACTTGATCAACATCGATCAACTCTGGACCTTAACTTCTAAAAATGAAGATGGTCGACAGGGGACAGAGGGACAGAGCGAGAGAGAGATCGAGAGAGAATATGTACGCCGGGTAAGTGCTACGCATGCAAGTTACATGCCTTGAACCGGCGAATGGGCTAACTACATATGATATCTGTGGAAGTATCTATCGATTGCATCCATCCATCCATTCTGTTGTTTCGTATGTCCAGCCAATGGATCCGTTGACAGATGCACAGTGGGGACTTTGGAATTTTCAGCGGGTTTCTGTCGGATACCAGAACTCATGACGTACTCATGTACAAGGATGGAATATTCTTTCACAGTAAACCTCCAACTAAGTCTTTTCTTCCTCAATAAGCAATGAATGACGTGTTTCCATTTCCATCAACAACCCTGTATAGCCATTTTGTTTCAGTTTCGCGTGACAGAAGGGGGCAGCACTTTCGATAGATAACTTCAGGTTAAGAAGAAAGTAATAAGTATGTAGTTCCAATCCGAAGTAGCAAAGGACGTTCAAAGCAAAGAGTTACAGGGATGGCTGAGCAAATGTCAGTATTTTCAGACTCAGACTATCCAAAGGACGACCTGCCATTTTGAGTGATTTAACATACTTCCGCCATAATACTCGACCCACTTTTGCTGTTATTTCGCAAAGAACTGAACCCTAATGGAGAAAACTGACTGCAGATTGACTAAACTGACAAATGGATCTGACGTTGCCGAAAAATTTAAGAAGTGTACTTTTATTTGTACGTCGCATTTGCTTGAACTTACGTCATATTAGGAATAGACAGTTCTATCTTGGAGCCTGTTCACACAGAACTGACGGACTGAATTTTTTTTGACATTCGCATGTACATATTGATAGTCCTGTCTGAACACTTCCCCGGATTTTTGTCGACGTTTTAGTACTTGACGCCAAATTAATATTTTTGACATAAATGACAGGAAATTGTAATTTTGGTGAACCATCAAGGAAATATTGTTGTATTTATGTTCATACCTCCTTCTGCAGTCGCCTCCTGGACGCAATTTTGGTATCATAATGCTTAGCGTTGAAGGAAGTCAAATCAAGGTCTTAAATGGAAATCAAAATTTCAGAGTTGATAGCCTTTTAGATATGAAGACGACTCTTCCTAAGTATAAGACATTAAAGCAGACCGAACAATGTTGTTCACAAATAAACAGATTGTTCACCTATCTAGTCATTTCTTCTTCTTCTTAGGTGGCGCTACAGTCCGGGGTGGACCTGGGCCTCAACCAACAAGCCTCTCCAGTTAGCGCGGTCTTTGGCTAACTGCCTCCAGTTACGCACTCCAAGTTGGTTGAGGTTCTCTTCCACTTGTGCACGCCACCTAAGGCGAGGTCTTCCTCTACTGCGTTGTCCCTCCGGGATGGATTCGAAGACTCTTCGGGCCGGAGCGTTGATGTCCATCCGCTCTACATGTCCTAGCCATCTTAGACGGCTAATGCGTACTTTTCTGACTAGGTCGATGTCGCTGTACAGCTCGTAGAGTTCGCTGTTACATCTCCTTCTCCATAGCCCGTCAACGCAAATGGGACCGAAAATCATCCGAAGGATTTTGCGTTCGAAACGACCAAGGATATCTTCATCCATCTTGGTTAACGTCCATGCTTCTGCGCCATAGAGCAGGACTGGGATGATGAGGGTCTTATAAAGAGTTTCCTTGGTGCTTCTTGACAAGGCCTTACTACTCAATTGCCTTCTTAGGCCAAAGAAACAGCGATTGGCAAGAGTGATCCTTCGTTTGATCTCTGAGCTGATATTGTTGTCAGAGTTTATAGCGGAGCCGAGGTATACAAAGTCCTTAACTACCTCAAAGTTATATCTAGTCATTTGCTCTCAGTAAATCGATCGTCGCTTCAGAAGGGCCCTGAACATAAAAGCTAAACAGATTTTAATAGGACTGAGACGTCCTCAGTTCAAGTGTTATAAACATATGTTTCCGGAAAGTACAAAGTACAAAGTTTCAGTCACAGCTCCTGTTCTGTAACAGTTCCAAGTTTGTCTTGCTGTTTGTGCTGTGAAATTTCTGATTTTACGTTGCACTTCATTCGAATGCAACTTTGGCTTTGACGTTGCTGATGGAAAAAAGAAAAAGCATGACAGTTGACATTACTGCAACTCCAGCTACAAATATGACGGATAGAAACAAGGACTCATCTTTAACGGATTGCTCTATGATAGAATCTTCGACCATTGTTCCGTACGTATCCAAATCCTCCTTCTGGTTGCTACTTGACTCCCTATGTACATAAATGTTTGGCCCTCGAGATCGTATCACTTACTCCAGGATATGTGTCACACGTTCATAAAGGTTTAAGCTTGAGTGACTGCAAAGGTGTGAAGCCCTATCAGAAAGTGTCCAGTGAGAACACCGATACAGTTGCTGATCTGTGATCGCTTCCACAGAACCAGTTCCTCACTACGTTTGAGATCAAGCCCAGGCCAGATCAGTCTTGAAACGTTGCAAGTAGAGACATTTTCCCATCAACAGTTGGTACTACTAAAAGCTTCCAGACTTAGCAAGAGCTTGCATTCGTTCGTGAACGGTGCCAAAAAGGATTAAGTGAGAGTTCCCGTTTAAATTCCTATTTAGTAACGCTAACCACTGATCCTCAACTCCAAAAGTAGTTGGAAAAATATTTCTAAGTGATGTCTACAACTTCTACTTGCAAAGCATCACCCTTTGAGGTCTTAGTGACCAAGCTATTGGGGAAAACAACAAATGGTTGCTCGAAACGTGCGACAAATTTTATAGGAAGACTCAGTCATTCATTCGAGACAACCTTACAAAAAGACACACTAGAACCTTCGCGAGATTTAGGACCACAAAATGTTGATGTCTATCGAACCATGAACATACGCTTAGAAGACCTATGCTCTACCACTGACCCATGCATCCCAGTTCCCAAGAAGTAAGTACAAATCTGAGGGATGGCTGGAAATGTTACGACCAAGGAATGCAGGGTTTTATTAAATAAACTCAGAATTGCTTTAGGAAAGGATGAATGCATGCTTACAGGGATATATGTAGCTCCACCGAAATTTCCTTCATATGGAAATTTAGTCACCCTACTTCCATTGGAACCTATTAGAAGTGTACTCCCTTTGATGAGAGTTCAGCTATGCCTTCCCACTCTCAGTGGGAAATACTTTCACTAAAAAAATGTGAAAATATTTCCCACCGAATGTAAAATAAGTTCCCATGTGGACCAGTTCATCGTGGAGTTATTTCCCAGCACCAAATATAGTACAAAACATGTCAGTAATATCAGTACAGCTCCTTCGAGTTCGAGATGCAAACCAGGTTCTCCAATCATCTATCTTGCCATACATAGATCTGAACCTTAAGGGGTAAGGAAGCTATAAACCATCCACTGGATAGTGGACAGCAGTAAAATCTAGGTTGGAACGGATGAACATGTTATGTGTAGACAACAACTCCTTAGTATGATAGTTTGTACCTAGCGCCAAGTTTTAGTGTGTGTCAGTCACTATTCCTCATTTACTAAAAAGTTCCGAATGCGTTTTAGAAAAATTCCTGACATTAGTGGTCATTCGAGTAAAACTGCCTCTAGACACATGCTTGACCATCAGGCCCGAAGATTTTGCCAAAAGTCCTTCACGATCTTGTTGCTTATGAGAAAGTGAACTCACTAGTGAGTGTATCTGATGCTATTACGTTGCTCTGCTACTGATCCAGGTCGAAACCGGCTACCCGCAAGGTGGAGTTCTCTCACCTTTACTGTTTTATTTTTAACGGAAGCTGTGGATTGCTGTGAATTGCTGTGGATTGCTGACAACGTTCGCGTACTGTTGGCAGGGAAATGTACACGGATCGCTGTTACGTTGACAAGAGTCACACTTAAGGACAATTGATGTCAACAAGGACTGAGTAATGGCAGTAAAATGCGATCTAAAAGCCAGTTACATGCATTGGAAGGGACACCCTAGGAAAGTTAGGGAAGGAGTAAGAACAATGCACAATCAGCAATGAATCTATGAGCCCAACCAACTCATAACTTTTTAACTCGTGTCCTCCTCACCCCAACAGGCCTATAGAAAAGTGAATAAGAATTACTTACCACCTACTGCAGCCTCCACAGTGCAATAAATCCTAGTCTCCTCAACCCAAGTCCGTCCAGCTTAACGCTCGCATCTAGCTTTTTAGATACCAAATGTAGGTACTTGGCCTCTTGGTCTGCGGCTCTTTTTTTCTGTCTATAACTCCCCGGCGCAGATATTATTTTATTATATAGAGAATGCGAATTGAATTGGAAGTTTGTGCCACACAGGCTCACTGCCGCCACTGCCGTCGTATGTGGGTTTTTGTGCAAAGTGGTTCTTTTTTTCTTCTCCTTTTTTTGACATACACTCCGCCATGAGGTAAAAAGGAACGCAAAACGAAGATGGTTAAGTCGGTAGATGGATGAATATCCGCCGCAAGGAATTTCAAATTATTTTTGCCGCTGATATGGGGTATGTTGCACACAATGCGAATGTGTTTATAGTCGTATGAGTGCCTTCTGATTTGTTCTTGTGTATAGCCGGGGGCAGCCTATTTCATAAGAGATAGGTATGATGCAGTAAAAGATACAAATATGGCGAGGGAATTTCTTTTGTGAATCTGCTTTTAATCTGCTGGTGGTGGAGGGGGGTGCTCCGTCAACATATGTTAGTGAAAGCAACCTTTGGCATAGGCTGGGCCACTCCTTGGGACAGTCCTGTTCCTGACCGAGTGTTTGAAGAATGGTCAACACCTCGCAGCACGCCCCGAACCATTCATCAAACAATCGCCGCCGACGATTCGGTGTGACATTGGATGTCGTGTCCGTCACAACGGCACGGTCAATGGCCCGGCCCGTGTGTGTTGATTTAAGGCGTTGACCACCTCTAAGGCTGCAAAGGTCATGAGAAAATACCGTCTGCCTGAGCGACGTAATTGGGTTCCAGAGTGTATCTATATGGAGTATCACAGCGCACCAATGTGATACTCCAAGGTACAAGCAGCAACGGTCGAAGAGGAGTGCCATGCACACGCTAACTAACCTCTATCTACCCTCGAAGTTCGATGACAATCACCACCAAATACGGGCATCGCTGGGATATGTAGGTCTAGGAAAATTAAAATTCTTGAACTCCTCGGGTGGGGGGGAATGGACAAGGAGCATTCCCTCTCTGGCGGCAGATTATCCCGCATTTGGATATCGGGATGCGCCAATCGGTTCTCTTATTATCCATCCATTACCTTCAATTGGATTATGTGTGAGAGTGTGTGTACCAGTGCATGGCTTGTTCAATTTGTTTTCTTGGTTTGTGCTGTAGATGGTTGTCGTGGCTGGAATTGGTGGCCCAATTCATTGATGCATCATTGACTGAATCTTGATGGAATCATTGATTTGGATCTTGCCAGCGAGATAGAGTGGGAAACCCTTTTAAGCTAATTGAATTGGAAGTTCGAGAACGTGGTAAGATGGTTCGTTCGTTATAAATGGGGTTACGGGGAACATATGTACGATAAGAGGGATCTGTGATGGCGTAGATGGTGAAAGTGGAATGAGAATGCGATTTGAGTTCAGTTAAGGTGGAGCCACGATTGTACAATGAACCAGGGCGTCTGGATGATAAGCTAAAAAGTGAACACAAAATGAACCTCTGAAGTTAAAACCACTTTTGTACGAGTGACAATAACCTGTGAAGGGACCGGGCACGCAATTTGTTTTGAAGGTTCCAAGGAGTTGGTACATCCAAAGATATATGTAGTATTTGGAGCGACCCATAAGATTTATCATCTAGAAGGTCCAGTGTAGCCATTTCTTAGTACTTATATTCGAACCTTTTCCATTTTCAAGTAAAGCTGCTGATTCGGGATGTGAGATGTAAACCAAGTGCACTTACCAAACATTTCAAGCGTCATTCAAGTGCTTTGGTTAGAATGTCATAGTCCTCGTTATCCAACTCCATGGACTTACCATGGACCTGTATGTAGCCATATATGTAGAGTGGCAGTTTTTCGAAGAATTCGGTTTGTTACCACAAAACTTATGCAGAACCCAACTAAATGGGTAGACCCAACCGAAGTTCTCCAATTCTTTTTTCATCTATCTCGCCGTGATCCACGAGAATGATTTTTCGAGGATGTGTTGCCTGATCCTCGTTAAGGACAGACGCCTACAAAGAAAGTGATGTAGAAACTCGTTCTCATTAGTATCCAAGCTTGGCTGCATGGTCCCCAATTGGTCAAATATCTGCGATAATGGTTACAATTCTGACAAAATCTGGTCTTGATTTAGCAAGTAACTCTTTTGACTTTGGTTTGTTGTATGGGGCCATGTTTTTTTTTAGAAGTGACACAGCTAGTTATTTTAGTATATTCTCCTTAACGCCACCTATCAGTACATCATCTCATCTCACCTGCCATGTGCTTCTAGTTTTGTAGACCTGATGAGATCGTTCAGCAGACGGTAGTCTTCCTGAATTGCTGAAAGCTTCGCTTGAAATAGAGTCTGGTTAGATGATCAGAGAAGAAGCCGAAGGTTGGTATCCTGTAATCAGTTGAAGATGAATCCAGTTCTCTTGGAATCTATAGTGTCATAAGATTTAGAAGTCCAGCACTCAAATTCCCTCATTCGGATAGTACCTCAAGTACCTAAGTTCTTTATACAAAGATTAAGGGGAAGCAGGTGCCGGACTACACTTAAAAAATATTTCAGAAAGAACTTCAAAGTTCCTTTGATGCCCACACTTGCATGTACTTCTTACTCAAAAGAGGCCACCAAACGATGGCGCCATAGGTAAGAATCGGGCTCAAAAAGGCTGTATACATTCATAGGGTCATCTCCGGCTCGACTCTCCTTTTTTTACGGAATCCAGCTATAGGAAGCTACACTTGCATTCTTTACCTGCTGCTCTATGTTGAGCTTCAAACTAAGTTTCGGATTCAAGGTATTTTCAACTAGAACTCAATTACCAGTATAACCAAGTCATCTGCGAAAGCACTCAGTTCCACCAAAAAAGTTGTTATTTGGCATGAGTCACAGCCATGAGAGATATCACCTCCCTGTGGGGCACCTCTACTGACCAAATAATTCGAGTTCTGTTCAATTGCTTTCCGTGAGGCACCCATTTTCGAAAGATCATCGTTATCGTTGATCGTTGTCAGTCCGAAATCCCTATAATCTCTTCATTGTGCCGAGCTTATCCTGAAGGGAACTATGCGCCGAAACTCTTTGTAAAGTTGCCTCTCGTCATCGATACAAGGTCACTTAGTAGAGAATCCAAAATATTAGTACCTCCATAGGGGTCCACAGTCCAGCACTTGAAGTCATTGAGTTTTTAATATGTACATACGTAGATCTAAGGTTAAAAGGTATAGCAGGACTGTATATAGGTAGGCAGAACGGGGTGGCCACTTGTGCAGCCAACACGCGCATCACTATTGTAGCCATTATGAGCCCCTGTCGTAGGTTTATCTAGAAGACAAACACAAATTTTGTTGGTTATTATCTGGGCCTCTCTGAAACACCACGAAGTTGTTATAAATTTCAGGATGGTTGATGGTGGCTTTCCTGACAGGTCGCCCAGGTCTTCGAATTGATATTCATCAGAGGAAGTTAAAGGTACACTCTACCACAGCCTCTGCAGAGGTCATCAGTTTTAGCAGAACTGTTAGAATGTTTGACGGAGTTAGCAGTAGAGCTCCTGTCCCTGTACCCGCTCCTCTTTGTACCTTACTCAGTTTAGTTATACTATAGGCCTTTTTAAGATCCGGCTTCAGTGGATCCTATGACTTTGTCAATTTTAGTTCCAGACCCCATCATTTGCTGAAAATACTGTTGCAGACCTAGAAGACTGTGCACGTTTTCATTACTCGTTGGTCCATGTTTAGTTTCTAACTAAGTCTAGGGTCTAGAACAACTTCTAGATACCTAGTCCTGCACGATAGACGAAGCAGACCATTAAGTCGAGAAAACATGAACTCAAGTGTTTCGGTTTTGGTGGTAAAAAGCATGTTGTCCCGCCACCATGTTGTCCATTTACCAGAGTACTTTACATCTCTTTATTTCTGAATCTAAAAGGATTGTATCTATTACCATGAGGGCGTTCCTAAAAACCCCCAAGTAAATGGAGAATAGAGAATAGAAACTCTCCATCGGCTTATTTACTTTTCTGTACTCAACTCACTGAGTGACTCTAGAACGGCTTCCATGTGTACATTGTTCAAACCACCATCAGTGTCTAGAAAGGTAGTTCAACTATCTTCCTGTATGGATTTTTCTACGCTACCTACTTCACGGAGCTGTTTTCGTGGATCTATCTTTGAAGAATATATTCTGACTGATGACTCGATTGTATGTCGCAAAAGGTTACCTAAAACGCGGTAGATAGTCATCAGTACACACGTTAGCTTGATTGGTTTAAAATCTTTCGCGTTTACCTACGATAACCACTCTCACTCTCCTCCTTGACTGGGGTACCTGGCTCTTTGGAATGTAGTTCCTGAAAGTCGTCATGAGCCTTGGGATTAGTACCTCTTGGATTTGTTGTACATTATGGACAAAATGTCCTCTAGGACTGGCAACTTTTAAGTGTTGATGGGTGTTTCCAGTACCGCTGGCTAGAATAATACCCAGACTGAGAATTTCACTACCTTCGCAGACTGCCGTGGGCTTCACTAAAAGTCTACCCTGTATACCACCCACAGCATGCTAAAAGCCGAAGCATCACACCAGTGATTTTTACTACCCAAAATGCCGAAGAAAACAAAGCAATCTTCTTCGTGAAAGCAAAAGTATCTGTATGTTGCCCAGGCGCGATTGTAGGTTTTCTCTTTCATAAAACTCCTAAACTGAAACTTTCCACGCAATAAAAGTAATTGCGTTCTCGAGAATTATGATGATCACACGTTATACCAACATCGACTCGCAGCAGAGTATGTACCGACACAGGGTACTACACCGGCGGCAACGTGAGCAGCTTATGGGTAACGAAAGGAAAATCTGTTAATTTTTACACCTGCCCGTGAAAGAAAACATAAATTTTCCCCCTCAATGTTAAAACAACGAAAATTACAATTTTCACGCAACACCAACTTCAAAGATACTATAGGTACGTATGTACGTATCTAGGTACGTTTAAGCCGCGCTCCAATTAAGGTCAACGGAATAATTGCACCAAAGCGATACTGCTTGAGATACATACTTATCCTCAGGTTGCAATGCAAATGGCCATATCGTAGGAATGAAATTAAAAGTGGATACGCGCCGTTTTGTATCTGTTTGTTTGGGGAGCGCCTTAGTTTTCTGATTTTCTGATTTTCTGATTTTTATGGGCAATTAAATGTTTGGCTTTTGAGAAACAATTGAAATGCCCAAGAAGAAAACCAATCGAGACCCGTTGGTGCTGTGGTGCAGGAAAATTTTTTCAATTTCACCTCAATGTACAGAACGTGAGTGAATTATCGCTGACGGTTTGGTATGGCATTTGCCAGGTGAGCTATAGAGGATTTAAATCGATGCTGACGTCTGGAATGCTTGGAATGCATGACATTGCTGGGATGTCATGACCGTGTGTACAGTCGTTGTGCAAAGACCAGTTCAGAGCAGGAGTCTGCCCCTTCTTGAATCAGGTCTCAGGTTAAGGGGGTGATGGGGCAAAAGAGTTTCCTGCAACGGATCCACTATGATGCCCTAGGGCTTGAAAACTCCCATTGAACCTATGAACAAACAAGGATTCTCAAGCCTTTTACAGACTTGCCAGAGATTTCTCCTAGAATGACAGAGTGCTGGACAGTGACAAAGAAGCGTGGGGTATCCTGATGTAAGGGGGTTTTCAATAAGGACATAACTATTTCGTACTTAAGTACAACGCAAAGTAATGCAGATATCTGGCTGGAATTCATTCCAAGTATAGCACACAAGCTGAGTTTAAGCATGATATTCGATCACGTTCATAAGACTACCGCGAAAACGTTTCCAGCGATCGATTATTTGGGGCCGATTCTTCACCACTCTTGCACACATATCGGCCGAAAGGTTGGAAATTTCTCATTCGATACTAATCCTGAGTTCCTTTAACGTTATTGGCTTGTTAGTAGCATAATCCGATGGCTGAAGGTAACAACATTAAAACACCTACCTTTCCCTTCAAACGGTCGATTGTTGGACCAGCTGTGTGGCATGTGGCACCATCTTGTTGGAACCACATTTCACTTCCTTTTCATCGATTTTTCTCAATCAAACTTCTGCCATTAAATCCACCACCATACGATCCATGGCCACTTATTGTATACAATGGAGTCCCTTGAGAGATTCCCAATTCCTGTGAACGACTTGGAGTCTACTAATTTGGCTCATTTTGAACGGAAGCACTTACAGCTGTGATATTTTCAGTACTGTGACCGGTGCTTTGTCACACTGGCACAGAAACATTCAACAGTGAATATGTGGACTCGAATTTATCCATTATGGCACACAAAGTCTGTCTGGTATGACGATGACTTCGACCGAAAATTGAGGGAAGTAGTCCTTAAGTTGAGACCACCAATGCAGAATTTCGGTAGTAATTTTGAATAGTTTTCAAAAGTTGTTCGTCCATGAACTTCATCTTAGTGAAACTGGAAACTTTGATTGACGTATTGACCTTTATGGATCTTAAAAAAACTTTAGAGATAATTTTATATTAAATTACAAAATTGTTATGCCCCTATTGAAAAGGCCTCTTTAGACTACTGCCGTGGGTGTAGAGCGTAACGCACCAGTGATGCCAATGCACGGTTCTTTGTACTCTGGTTCTGTGCATTCATTTAATCATAGCCTTCCACCAGACAAAAGCCTCATATGTACATAAGTAGGAGTCTGATCCCTACTTTTCCTCCCACTGTCCTCTTGGGAATGAAGAGATCATTGTGAGCCTCATGGACTCTTTCAAGGTACTTCTTGCACAATCCGGGAGGGTAAGCTTCACAGCTGAATACCTAAACAGTTTGAAGGGTGACTTGAAGTACAAACACCTTCACCCACCTTCTGGAGATATCCTGTCTGTGGATGGCCTTAAGTTTGTTGCCAGGTTCGTCCGCTTCCTGTCAGTACCTCAGCACGAATCTGAGGGCACTCTTGACACAATCACTGTCTGAACAGCGACGTACTCTGTCATACCCCTTTCACACAGCATATGTATCTATTACCACCTCAGGGCACCCAATTTAGCCATTCTTTTTTGCTTTCTGAGCAAATTAAGATAAAAAACAGAAGAAGTATGCCAACAGAACGAACATCTGTCTACGAGTACAATGTACATAAATCGCTTACGCAGATGCACTTGCTCGGCGAATCTATGACTCTCCCTGCGCGAGATTCATTGTTACCAGATGATGGCAGCGAAGACCCACTTTTCGATCATAAAACGACCAACCAGCAACAGCAACAGCACCAGCAGCAGCAGCAGCAGGAGAAGAAAAAGTTATTTCCAAAGCAAGACTGCACCCAAGTCTGCACGGACGGCGGCTAATTAAATTTTATTGCATTGCCACGCAAATTCTTTCACACAAATCGACCCAGGCGCATGTGCAACCGCGTTCATCTTTTATAGATTCACGGCTTTCTTGGCGAAAGATGCATCTCCCTGCGGCGGCGGCGGCACTGCAACGTGCCTGCGACTTGATTCGTTTGGTTAAACTCTTGATATGCGTACTGGCGATAACTCATCGGTGTTGTGTTGACATCTTGGCAACAGCAGCAGCAGCACAAAGAGTATCTAAGAGATACTCATACCTTGAATCATTGTTTGCACGAATCGTTATCATTGTTGTCGTCGGTGTTCCGCGAAAGCTGTTGACTTGACTGACTTTCGATTACTTTCTAAGGAAGGACTATAAGGGGCCCTTTTGTCATGGCCCGCCTCGCATCCTCCCGCGCGCTGTTAAGTAACGCAGCGAAGTTTCCAGGGCAAACCACACCTCCGACGGAGTTGACCCAAATCCACCAATTGTGGTGTGAGTGTGTGTGGTCAAGACCAAGATTATCATGTTATGCTGAACTCAAATGGGTTTTCGAATGATGATTCGCGCATTTATCGGCGACGGAGATGCCAGCGGTATTTGGCGCTCGGTTTCGGGGTCAATTTGCATAATAGTCAGCAGCGATAAATCTTGATGGAATTCCGGAGATGAGTCGCGCTGTTCGATTCGCCTCTGGACTATCGGATTAGTTAGGGCTGCGGATATTAATCACTTAGTTGAGTAACTTAGTGTGATCGGTCAGCTTAGATTGCGCCGAATGGCCATCGGGAGAAATTAGCGACAGCTGTGGGTTTTGGGTATTGTGTTGACGCTTTCTTTTCTGTTTTGTGGCTTTTTGTCAACTTTATTAGTGGGACCTCATGGGAAGGAGGCCGGTACTCGTGCGCTTTATCATGCAAATCGAATAAGCCCGGTGAGTTTGTTTTAATCAGAATTAAATGACCGATTGCTGGGTGCTCTTGTTGTGGTCTGCTGTGGGAATCTTTGAAATGCACTATCGAGTCGGTACTGATAGTACCTTTTTGGCATTTTACCTCAAAAAGACTGATCCATACGTACCAGTGGTACTCCATGCTGTTGGTTGGGCCCTCAATGGAAGCCAATATTGTGATACCAACTGCGAGCGAAACGCTGCAATGCTCTAGAGAACATGAAGTGGAACTCCTACTAGGATTAAGGCCGAACAAGAATATACTCTCCTGACAGCTCTATGGTGATAGGATTTTGTTGGCCAGATTCGTTTACAGTATTAGACCATTCTCAGTGGGAAAACACGGACTAGGCCTTCACAATGTCAAAGCGAAAGGTTTGTTGAGTTCTGCAGTACCAATCTTCTTGTGGGGGACAGTACTCTTCAACAATGCGCTGCTTCAACGATCCCACAACGATCACTTAGTGAGCAAAGAATTACGAGGCTGCCTGTCTCAAGATAAATAGTCAGTTCCTCAGTGCTTGTCAGGTTCCAAGTTTGTTGGAATTGCTTCTCTCTAACAAGGAAGGCATAGAGAATGACATTGTGAAGATACCTGAAGATGGATTGACGCAAGAAAACCGTTGGCAGCTCACAGTGGAACTATTCCAGCAGCCAGTATCCATGAGAAGATGGAAGAAGTACAGTAAACCTTGTGATTTAACAATCGCAAGCTCGTCCTAGTAGCTGCAAGATGGTGCAATGGCAGAACTGCCTACAGAGTAACTAAAGAGGTGACATGTAGTCCCAGCCTCAGGCAACACCAAGTGTGGGTCCGTTTACTTGCCTGGGATGATGGTCAAGTAAACTGATCTGTCTGAGATAGGTTTAGGTATAGGATTCTGCTGTAAGGATGGAATCATACCACGAACAAAACTCTGAAAGGGAACAAGACAGTCGATAGACAAGATCTATTGATTCCACTTAAAGTGATAGCTCTAAAGGAATGCCCCGATTTTCGGACTCATTCGTTCTATCCACAGAAGGGACAGAAGTAGACTATGTGACGTTCCATTAAAAAAGGTTCGCTGGAGACCTATGAATGGGACAGATGATAACAGGGCAACCAGTTTCGGTATGAACTCATGCCGAAAAACTATGGCTCACTATTTAGGCCAGATGACGGTGTTCAGTCTGCTCCAACTAGATTGTTAACATCTCTGAAGAAGTACTCATCTAAGGTGGTTTTCCATTTTAAAAGTTATAGGTACACAGGTTCCGCAGACACACAGATGATGGACATGGTTTTCTCCTCTTCGTTGTCTGGATAGTCTCTATAAAAGGGAGCACCAAGCCTTCTGGCATGTGCTCCTATCAGACAGTATTCCTAGATTTGTCCTATTGAGGGAAGTACGTCTTCTGGTCTTCCTATAATCCAACTCTGGCTAGATTTTTAGTTTAGTTTAGAAGAGAGACAGAAATGTGTTCATATCGATGTAATAGGTGCTGATGGTTCCCTACAAGTCTGTACCCTCCTTAGGTAGCTAGTCTAGCTATCGGTAAGATGACGAATTTGGTCCTCCTCCAGGATCTACGGCTGTAGCAGAAGTTCAAAGCCACTTCTGAAGATAATGTGAAGTCGAGCTTTGCAAGATTTAATGTCTATTTTCTCGTCCAACTCCCAAGTTCAACGACTCGCCAAGGCAAACCATGCATCCATCCATCCATTGGATGGCGCACAACTAACGTCTCATGTCAGTTCTTAGCGACCACACACTCATCTCAGGTGCAATCACGCAAAATCTGAATAACATTTCGAAAACGCAATCGCGCTTCAAGCCAACCGAGCAGCGATTTGCAATTTCAGCTTCACTGGCTAGATGCATACCGATCGTCTTACAAAACGGTCTTCGAGGAGAATACCTAATTTTTCGGCCATCCGAATGCATTTTTATCGCAAAATTTTAATTAAACCAAATCCGAGTTTAATTAATCCACAAATTGCGTGCAGACTTTCCACTCAGCCGGGCATTTTGGTCAGTAAACATGCGGCCATCATCTGCAGATACATGCTACCGTGGGATGAGCAATATCTGTTTGCCTTTCTGACAGACAGACCGGTGCCCGCCGGGCTTTGCATTGAATTACAATTTTTTTTCTTTTTATTTCTTTTAGAACGGCCTATCCCGTTTTATTTTGGCATCTTTAATTGAATTATCAAGACGTGGGGAATAAATTTTGTGTTTTTTTTTTGTTGCTCTCGTCTTCCCATTAAAATCGGGATTAGTACCACCTCGGTGGTTTGGTTTGGAGGCGCACACACTCAGTCAGACTGGGGCCTTTTGTGGGTTTTTCTTCTGACCACTTGCTATGAAATTATTCCGGCCAACTGAACTTGCGACCCCGATGCGCATAAAGTTTTACGCGTTGCAACGATGCACTCAGCCCACATGGACGAGTGTGAGTGTCTCGAGTGGCGGATCCCCTGAAGTAGTCAATGAAATGCATAAATTTTCATCGCAATAACGGTAAGTGGTTGTTTAGTTCTGCGGTTTTTGTATGGACAGAGAGTTTTGTTCGAATTCTAAGTTCGTCCCACTACCGGTGGATAGTTGTGTGTAGCTGCGAGCGGTAATGCATTTTTGAAACCAAGCAGGGCAACTGTCTCTGGGACTCATTTGCAGGTACTATGGGTCTGGATACATTTAATTTGCAAAGAAAATGGCTATAAAGTATCTATTACAGTTGAGTGGAGGCTTGGTTAGTGCTTTTAGACGAGGAAAATTGTTTACAGGGTGGATAGGCGAAGTTTTAGTGGTTGAACGTGATGGGTATTCAAGAAATTTTAGTTCGAATCCGATTGTTGGGGTCATTTCTTTGAGGAAGTGGGCGTGGCTATCGCCGTTTGGTAGCAAACGTTCACTATTTCTGGTGAAATTCTCAACTTAAAGTTAAACAATAGCAATGAACGCAAAAGAAAATCGATTTTGATAGAAAATATGTCCAAAAAGTGGGCGTAACCCTACATCTGCGCCGTGGAGCAGATGGTTAGTGCGTTGGACTACGAAGCAAGGGGTTACAGGTTCGAACCCCAGCCGAAACACTTGAAAACAAGAAAAGTTCTTCTACGGCCCCACCTCTCACGAGCATCTGACAAACATCCGAGAGTAAAACGGTCATGAGAAAGCTTTTCAAATAACAAATTGCCCTTCGGACACGGCATTAAACAGTAGGCCTCTTCCATTCGTGTAAAGATCAATCCAATCAACTGCTCGCCAGAAAGTAAACCGGCTTATTTTGCAGTTGGATTTTGGCCTACTTCCGTATACGATTGTTCTAACGCAAGAATTGAAGTCCGACAAAGCCATGAGTTCGCCAATTGGGCGCTGAAGAGATGCACATGTTGGCGGCTATGTCAACAAGCAATTGTTGGAACACCATCCACAAATTTTGAAGAAAAGATCGATGATTGACTGTTCGGTGCGGTTTATTGTATGGCGGCATCATAATTCTTTCGAAATGAGAATGGAGGCAATGTTAACCGACATTCTGTAACCAGAGCTCGACTACATCGGTATATCCCCACTGTGGCTCCAACAAGATGGCGCTACATGCCATACAAGCGACGCAAGACTCGAAGTTGTGAAGGAGAAATTTGGCGACTGGGTCCTCTCACGGTGAACGTTCATCAATTAGCCGCCACGATCATGCTACTTGACACCATTCAATTATTTTCTCTGGAGCTACGTCAAGTCCTTAGTCTAAGCTAATCATCCAACCATTTTGGACGTGCTTGACCCCAACATTCGAGACGCTATTGCCGGAATAAGGCCGAACAGGTTGGACTGTCACCTTAAAGGACTGCCAGCGGTAGCCATTTGAATGATATGCTGCTTTGCATATAATGGCATGAACGTAGCTTTAAAATAAAACTAGAACCAGTTTCATATCTCACACCGTTGCGGTTTTATTGAAATTTTTCTTTCCTATCGTTTTTATCAGGTCACCCTACATCTTTCTCTCGAAATAGTTGAACACTAGAGCCCTCATAGTAGGAATGATAAAGGTTGCTCAATCGAGTTAGAAGTGCTTTAACCAGTTGCTGACACAAGCTTCAGCGCTAATTCTTGGTCAAATCGTCTGTGCCGTCCAACAGCTAAACATGGAAACATTATTCTTCTGCTCCAGCTCCAGATTCAAGTATCGACATGACGGCGTATTTCGAGATGAAAATCATTGCGTGATTGAAATAGTTAACACGATCTGCTTGCAGAAAGCTTAGAGCACAGCAAGGAAGATTAACAGTCTGAAACAGGCTTGAGTTTCAAACTAGATCTTCCAGATCCTTTTTCGGCACTATCATCAGCTTTTGAGTTACTGGGTATCAAGCATTAGTTACAGATTATGGGACGTGTTCTGCATTTCATTAGTTTACGCGATGGGATAGGCTTTCCACTTCGAAGCACCTTCTCCACCAATGAATTTGCGGTGATTTTCAGCCACCTTGGGACCACACATTTTAGACATTGCATCTGCATTGCCTTCCATTAACCAGTTCCCACAAATTATTCTAAATTAACTTCCTTATAGCCATTACCAAGCCTTTACTCTTGTTGTCATACCTTTTCATAACTCTACTCCCTCTCCCTTACTCGTGCAGTCAATCAAAGATAATTTCTCTCCCGTTAACCACCAAAAATTGGCCTTAATCTCCGCCGCAGTGGAACACTATTACCTCCGCAAAATATTACAATATTAACCATCATCATTTGACGCTTACCAAAAAGTAAAAACCAAAACGGGATTAACCCACATAATCGAATCGCGAGAAACCACAAGATAGCCAGCACCGGCCAGCACCAGAGAGCCCTAATGATGCCAGCGTCAGAGTTCCATCATCTCAGCCGCAAGATCGCCAAAAAATCCCATCAAAAATGTATAAACTACCAATCACTGGGAGATCTTTAGCATATAACGGTCATAAGGAACCGATTAAAGTCACTTGTCCCGCATTTCATTAAAACATCCCGTTTGCCGGCTGAAGATTTTCGGGTCATACCATACAACACACACGCCAGGCCACAGATAAGGCGCACACAAGCACACCTCGCAACCTCTTGATTTCACTCGCGGCGGCCGTGGACAATGCAAGCGCTCCAACCAGCCAACGACGTTAACGAGATCTTTTGGGGTTCCGAACCCACATAATTTGCTGCGTGCTAAACGCAAGCGGACCAACAAATTAACCGAATCTCAATTCTGCAAAAATAATAAAAAAAAAACAACCGATTGGATGGACCTCTTGGGACAACCAACCTACTTTGGGCTGAAAGATCGCTGCGAGGCGATGGGGACGCGACGCAGGAACAATGTGCAACCTTTTTTCCGGTTCCTTCGTGGTCATGTCCACTTCTGGTTTTGAGCGTACATATGTGCATATGTGTGGTTGTTTTTTGTGGTATGGAACGCACCTCTATGACCGCCAGAGGCTGTGCTAGGAATGTGGTAGCCATGTAGCAGTAGCAGGCGTCACGAAGAAACAATAAATTCAGTCACTGTCGCTGTGGTAATGGACGTGGACATGCAATTTTCTGGTGGATTTGTTGTTTCAGTGCCAGGTTGTCTGGTGAGGGTGTTCCACTGAACTATATATATCCGGTGGGGGGCGGAGTGGCTGTTCGTTGGTCTTTTTTCTCTCAAAGGCGTGTGATAAAAACAAATTGGGTTGTGTTTGGAATGTGGTGAGCGTGATAGAAGGTGCTTATCGTGAGCCAAGTCCGTAAACAGAAAGATTTGTTAGATGAAGTTGTTGTTTGGATTGTTAGTTGGCTTTTAGTGGTGTGGTGCCGTACGTGGTAGATGCAATTTGTCAGGATGATGGACTCCTGTACAGAGTGTCTTCAAGGTTGGACTTTCTGGAAGCCTTTATGACTCAAGTTTTTGGGGAGGTTTTCCTTATTGTCATACAGATATATCCCCAGATATCCGCGATCAATTCAGCCAAGATCACAGTCATATCCGAAAGCCATTTGTTGTCATCGAGTAAAAGCAGGAGTACGGGTGCGTGCGCATTATTTTCGAATGAACACAAAGAAGAAGGGGTCTAACCCGACATTGTCATCTGCACTGACTTGGAAATTCGTAAAGAAAGTGGAATATCTTCTCTTCTACGTCCGTACCGCCACAGCATCTGAGTTTAGTCGCATTTTTTTTCGAGAACCACCAAGAAATTGTATCCAGTAATGATCCCTGTGATGAGCCCTAAATTTTCCCTCCTAAGACCTAGAATTTCTTTGGTTTTGGTAGACTTCCCTAGAGACACGACATGCTGGGAGCATATCATTGACTAGTTTCAGGAAGGCTTAAGTTATATTGGATTTACCAAGTGCTAGAGTTGATAGAACGGAGGTGACGGCAGGTCCTGTTCAGACACCTTTCTTGCTAATTTGTGCGGCAGTTCTCTCCCTAGTATACCGGAGTATCTCAGACCACAAAGGACTGTATCGTTGAGATTTGCTGTGAGTGCTGTGAACTCTTCATGGCATCGTTTCACTTGGAACACACTCCCGTATTTAAAAATCTAAGAGAATGATCGTTTAGGTGAGTATATCCTTCCTGAACTTCTTCGTTAGTTTTTGGCGAGTCCGTGAAAATCTAGATTTTCGGATTGATAGCCCTCCCAAGATTGCTTTGACGTTTAGGGTGATGTCCTTGGACTATGATCATGGTCTCAGTATCCATGGTCTATGTACTCATCTCCCACTAGTTTTGTGGCCCAAGGCGCCTTCTTTCCAAAAGTTGGACTCCGTTGCAGGGGGCACTCTTTGCCGATGTTCTATTTAGGTGGAACGCTAATGATTTCATGGATTGCAGTCAGCGTAGTTCTGAAGGCGCTGGTAGTCCCTTTGCATGCTAATCTTCGTCAAGTATACAGTCCAAGCATCTCGCCATATTCGAGATTTGGATTGTTGGACCGATGAGTCTCAAGGTTTCGTTCAGTGAAATTGTTTCCTTACTACTAGCGAGGATAACCTCTGTTTTCAGGGGGTTACCATTTAGTCCACGACTTATATCCTATTTGTGAATTTCCCTTTCTGAGTTAATACATCTCATCCTGAGCATTAATTCAACCCAGTTTAATATTGCTGGTCCAATGCTACAGTGGTGTGTTGTGGTGGAGTGAACTTTCGATCCTCTTTACCACCTCATGCAGAACTGTCACAACAGGTCGACCTCCGGTACAGACGTGTTGGGCTAAGGACAGATCCTTAGGAGTAAATTTGGAGCGAATATATAAATCTTTCAAATATTTTCAATAGAAACGAGGCATGAAAAAGACTTTTAGTTCTCACCAGGCTCGAGGAATATAGGGGTAATAAAGGCTTCTTTCTGTCTACAACCTGGCTACTCGGGAAATGGCTTGTATTGGCCGATTTGTCACAAGGGCTTGCTGCAATGTTGGATGTTAGGATTTCGCATCCTGGAAAATATGTTATGCATGGATATGTCCAGAAGCTTTTGGGTCCACTAATAGGTGGGTTGCGTAGGGCACCAGTATTTGTACTGACAACTCAGTAGATAATTCAGGCCCTGTCGCGTGACAAATGACACATTTCTATTGGTACCAAGAACCCACTGAGTCCTTAATATTTTCATTGGATGGATGGAACCTTATCCTGGCTGTCTGTATATTTTGAGGCAGTCCACATGGGATATCCAAAACTATTCTAAAATGGACAAAACCTCATTCAATCATAGCTGGAATGACTTCTTAAGGCTAGCATCAGAAATGCCTCCTTAGTGTTTGATTTCAAGGAATGCCCGTTGCTTATAATTTCATAACAATTCGAAGAATGCTGACCACATTCGCTAGTTCGAGTGTGCAGGTCCACTAGGATGTTTGGCAAGCGCGAATGAGTAAGACGATTGCCTTACTTTCTCCACATTTTTCCTCCGAAAACGCGCACACTCATTTCATGACTCAATCTCTGATCCAATTCATTTTTTCTCTTCATTTCCATTAGCCACCACAGCTGGGTGAAAAATTTCACGGATGCAGATTCATACTACTTTGCGATTAATTGGAATAATTGCCTAATGTTTCATGTTAAACATATTAACCCAATCCAGCATGATTCACAACATCATTGTGTAACTCCGTTAACACCTCATATAAATGGAAATTTCTTTTATTTGATAATTCTCATTAAAGAGGTGATAATCACATCACATAACTGCCAGCGTATTTCTTCACTGATTAGCCCCCAAAGAAATTCATTAAATTAATTCCCTGTCAAATGTGATTAACTCTCCTACCTTAAAACATAAAGAACAAAACGTAATGCTTTAACCGAGACAAAAGGCGAAAGAACAAAGAACACACAACCAGGTTTTAACCACAGCACGCACAGCGAATGTAAGCAAATAAAACATCCTCTCCAACGTTAACCACTGTTGTCGTGCTTAAATATTTACCATAACAATACCATGTAACATATTAGCATGCATTTGTCATAAATGCGTCAGTAAAGCAATGCAAAAACCGTCAACAAAACGAGCAAAGCAGCCAATTGGTCTTCCCCGAGTTGAGGTGAAAAGAAACCCAGTTCGCAAGTCAGCTCTTTTGTTTACCTAAACACCATGAGCTTCATTTGCAGTGTAAAACCCTAAATGAATGCTAAACGGCTTATTTAAACCGCAAAATGAACTCAAATTCACTTTCAATTGCAAGCACACATGGTCATAATGTCAGACGTCAGACAACAATGGCTATACGCGTTGCCATTCCATCAGATCCGTTTAAACGCAGCACAGGGGCGGGTGAGATGTAAATTCTTTTTTTTCTTGGTTTTTTTTTTTGAAGAAATTCTCATTGTCACATCACACCCACGTGTAGAGTATATGATTTCTACAATCAGGCTCAAGCACACCCTCAAGTGTGGACTCAAATCTCCAAGTTGACAGCGTTGCGCAATTGTTATTGTGTACGATGACTGCCATCTGGCTAACAGGAGGAAGTGAACATGGCAAGCACTTTCTCTCCTTTGTGCACACGGGTACACTTATTCCATTCAGATGACGGGAAAAATATGTTATTCGGCCGATCTTACGAGGAATTCCCCCCATGCAAGGCGCGCGTTGCTAAATGCTGTGATTAAGCCCACAACAATCGGCGGCGCGTAAGCGCATTACCCAATGTCGCTGACAGACAGATAGACTGTCTGCTTTTCGTCTTGCATCTGATTCATATGGCACAATTGGTTTTATTTGCCTGTATGTGTGTGGGAATTTCAGCCGGGGTTTTGTTTCTATGGAAATGGTCTTCTACTTCTTGTTCAGTGGGCCGCATAATTGAGTTTGGTAGCGCAATAGTGTGCGCCGATTGTTGGGCATTCGCAAAACGACGGCAATCAATGGAGGCAATGTGACGAGTGTAATTCGACGACAATTTATTGTTCACTTTCGCTGCAATCATAATTGGGTTATGCAATGTCAACTGCCGCAGGGGGAATGGCATAATAGTGCTATGCCAGCCGGTGCTCGATGGCGGCACAACTTAAAAGGGGGTGGCATCGTGAATTGCTGATTAATTGGGCTAATTGGGTGAGACATTTGACAATGAAAGGTTGAACGGATTGGCTATGATGCAAGTTTATGAGTTTCTTGCACTTGCATTGGACTGTGAAAGGTATTCCTCGTGGGTAGTGGCTGCACGTAGATATCATTCGGAAGTGTCGTAACTGGCGGCAATGTGCTTTCGGATACGAAGGTGGTAAGCAACTGAATTGGGTCCTAATTGAAGACAGATAGCGAATTCCTAGAAATATGGCATGTGAGTCACACCATGACTAAGAAAGCCGCAATCGAACAGCTTGCCATGGATTAGATCTGGATGTTGAAGCAATTTCAGCATCGAAGCCAAGATGTAATCACTTCTTGGAATCAATGTAACACCTGCTTGGTACTATCGAGAGATTGTCAGTTCTTCATTCTGATGGTAAAGGTCTATGACTTGGGGAACGCATGTGCCTTATGAAGGGAGATCGTTGGGCAAATAAAAAACTGCAAGACCATGTAGTGCCCTATCCTGACAACAGCCCCCATGACTGCGACATCGAGTTTAGCAAGAGAAACAAGCTTTTCTGTAGGCTTTGACCATCATAGGAACAACTCCTCTCAAGAAGACCACTCTGACGGCTGAAGCATGAACCAGGATAGTGCGTCTAACGTCAAAGCTTATTCAAGGACTCTAATGAGAAGTAGACCATTTCAAAATGAGGTAACCTTCTGGCTGCCCATTTCCTCTGACTGAGATACAAGTAATTGAATCCTATTATAACGAATCTCATGTGAAACACCCACGCCGTGTCTCTTTCCAACAACTCCAGCCAAATGAACTCCTCAAAAACCGAAAACGAGATCAAGAGCTCAAGCGTTCAAGCGCTTCTCCGAGCCGCCGCCGGCCAACAATGGTTGACTAATGGACCAATGACTCCCAATCTGCATCGGTGCTTCCCGCGTGGGTGCGCAAAACGTCCAAAGACCACTTATTTACCCTACCTTCTCCAATGGGCCCCGTTACACCACTGTCAAGTGTGAAAATTCTACTTCTCACCCGAAACAGCTCTCAAGTATACCAGTACAAGGCAATCACCTCAAGTATAGCCACTTTCGAGCAGTTTTTAATCTCACACTTCGGAGGACCACGAACCGAACCACACCGACCTGTCTAATCATTCATACCACGTACTCAAGTGCACCATTCAAACGCGCGACGTCAATTGGAGGGCCTCCTCCAAGAATGGGTAGCAAAGCCAACCTTTACCTCGACGAAATAAAAGCGAAAACTCTTCTTCAAACTTATGCAGTTGGAACAGAAGTGGCGCTTCGCTTGGATTCATGGCCTACAACACGTCCCGGTGATGTAGGTGCGCATTCGCTATGCATTATGGCCATGGAGCAGATGATGTGTTGCATTTCAAATGCATCACGTTTACGTGCCCTTCAACTGCGGTAGCCGCAATGGATACCAACTTATGGAGACTTTCGATTTTTTTTTTTGTTGTAGTCCAAGACCGTGGCGGGAGATGGCCCTCGGGAGTTTTACTGTTTCACGGTTTGAATGGGCATGCATGTGCGCAGGCACACTCGGAGAGTATCTAATTAACGAATCACGCATGTTGTAGCGTTTTGGGGAAATGGCCATTAGCCGGGCTTGGGAGAAATGGAAAATGAGTAAAACAAAGCGGTCGGGCCATGAGGCTGGGTGTAAACATTGGTATTTGGTAATATTTAAGCGAAATTAGTGGATTATGGAATGATTTAGATGAGAATGCCTCGTGGGAGTACAATTTATTTTTATGACGTTCCAACGCACGAAGTTATGGACATGCACGCGTCTTGACTATCAGCTGGCGATGGTGGATGGCGGGACATGGGTTTTTTTTTTTTTAGAGAAAGGAAACATAAACATTGGGGCTTGTTGGAGACGGTTTGATAGTTGGAATGGAATCCTCAGATATGTAAAACTACAGCAGATGTAGTAGGGATATGCAGGAGGGCTTAAACTCTCGATAATTTGGAAACGGATTCACCAAACTGCTGTGGGACACATCAGACCAACGAGTTATATTTTCTATTCGCGAATAAAGGTGACCTTTTGTCCTAAAGCGAGTTTTAGTTTTGTCCTTACTTACTTCAAAGTTAGCTTGTGTCACCGGTTCCGCAAGTCATATATGATGGTGCGCTGGGAGCGAACGATGATGCTGATGGTGTCCCGGGAGTTGGGCAGATTTTTTGAAGATATTACCTGTCGGGCTCATAGCCTGCTCTCGCATGAGTTTGAAGATGTTCGGAGGAACTGTTTCCGAATTCCAGAAACTCATCATCTTATAGAGCTCAGGACGATGAATACTATCATGTCCGGTTCGAGGTCTATGAAGAGTAATGAGTCTTTGCTGGAAATTTCTTGGTCTTAGTGTGACAATTTGGTCGATGGTCAATCTGTTGAACTGGAAGGCACCCTGGTACGTGCCAATTAGAGTAGTAATTTGGATAGTTCTTACAAGCCATAGGATGGCTATTTTGAAGACGGAGCTGATAGTCCAGCCATGGGTCATGGCGCAGACCCCTACCAAAACATCACCACTTAGTATCTTTGAAAAGATCCGCTGGTAGATGATCAGAGCCGAGGCCTTGTTGTTCTTCCACTTTTGTCAGCGGAGGCAGTGCTCCTCCGTATCACTTTCTCTATATAATGTCCATAAAGTGGGGGCTTGAAATGGTCCTTTGAAAGATCCACTAGTCCCAAGGCTTCGAAGAATAGGTTCCTTTCACTGTTTCGAAGAACCTATGTTTTGAGCTTGAAGTCAGATGTGAGTTGCTTTCCTTTTCTTAAAAACCCGACTCCTACCTAATTCAGGGTCGTCTCTATGGTGTCCATGTTTTAAGGTCACCTTTTCTGGACTGTGATGGTTTGTTTCGGGTGGTAGTAGGTAGCCTAAGGTGGTCTCCACTACCTCTTTGATAGTTCAACAGATTGTAAACATTTATGGATCGTCTTGTAGGTTTTTGCAGGCAGTCATGGCTAAGGTTTCCAACTCTTATTTTTCTTTCCTGAGTGGTTAGCAACTTCTTTTCGTTGGATAGTCCAGCTGCGAATTTGTTTGCAACAAGGAGAAACATAACCATAGCATAACCACATAGTTTGCCTGCATCCTGGAGACCTGGCCGTACACAATTGTGCTCGTTAAAGACCCAATCATCAAAAGAGGCCCTGACCGAGGACACAGAAAGACACAATGCAGGCTCACATCCTGAATAATCATCGTCTGAGTCTTGTCCTAGAATCTTATCTGAGATCTCATTTCGTTTCAAAATAGTGTGACCTGGGACCCAGACAAGAGTCAAAGAGTTGTTAGATTCTCGAAATATGTTTGAACTGGTTTTGGTAAGTCGCTACAGACTTAGATAAGCCGATCCCACCAATTATTCTTAGCCATGTAGTCGGCAGCTATTAAGCTAGCATAGAGTTCAGCTTGAAAAAAGGGGCTTGATTGGCTAAAAATTAGTGAAATCAAGTGGTATCTGTCTCCATAAAGATCTTTGACTAGTTTCAGGGCCAACCGTGAAGATTCGACTCCAGCCCAGACCAGGCTCAGAGTCCGGGTGAAGCCAGTCTTGAATATAAGGCATGATGATTGTAAATTTGCAGAGCAGTCGCAGTTACCTTGTCATTGCATCAGACGACATATCCTTGGAACTAGGGTCGTAAGCTCAAGGCCATTCAGGCTCTAGTAGATACCAAAAGCGACCCTGTCTAAGAGTGGTTATTGTTTTCAATATTAAGTGAAGGGAAATCCAGCAGAGCATCCAAACCTGAGCCAGGCGTACTCAGGAAATATCCTGTATAGCCGAGAGAGTTTGTTTTAGTGCGGAAGACAGGCACATACTTACGGGAAAATCCCTTCACCAAATAACTAGCGCATGACCTAGAAAGGTATTATAACAGATAAGCCTCATGTTCTCCCAAAAGCACCCTTACACTACAAGAACACTGAAAATGTCTTCGGTGTCTTCGACTTGACATGCTTAACCAAAGGAATTTTCTTACCTAAAGTCACTCCCAGATGTTTTGCTTTATCGGAGATGTGGATATGTTACTGTCCATCAATTGGAATCCACTGGTAGAAGTTACATATTCTTTGAGATTGGCGTATGGAAAACCTAACAGATGTGTCAAAGCCGCAGTCTACACCACCTTTATGTCAAGGATTTGTGCCAAGAACTATTCACTGACTATGCTCACACCTAACATACGAGACTATTGCCTGAGCCTCGGAGATGGGGTTCACTTGGTGTCACTGGTGTGTACTTCTGTATGTCAAAAAGTGCCAATTCAAAGGTCGGTAGTCCATGTTTTCGTGTGAATCCAATAGACTTACTCTCCGCCTTGTCTGAGCTAAAAATTATCGATGTAGTACATGATCCTAAGAAATCGTTTGGTATGCGCATCCATCAGAGGTGGACTCTGAAGATGACGTTAAGTACTTTTCCAGTTCAGTTGAAGTTGGATCTCTCAGAAGGTCAAACCTTCCATTTTCTCAGCTTCCTTTAGTTCCACCCGAAACCCAAAGAAGTCTGAAGCCATTTCTTTAGTCCAAGTACGTCATAGGTTGTGCAGAGGAGCACTCATATCGTACCTTGTATTATTGCCGATTTACCTACTAACCCATTTAAGCACTTAACTGCAGTTAGCCATGCCGAATTCCAGCCACTAAATCCATCCATTAGGCCATCTCGCAGACTTCTCAATAAAACATATTTTCAATATTTCCACGCCACATTCCAGCGCCAAGTGCATTTAACTAAAGTCCAACACGATGCCTGCATAAATTAGCAGCACCATACGGTGCCTTAGGTATTGAAGCCGTGCCGCCAGACCAAATATGGCACACTTCACATTGAATTTAAGCGACCAACCGGCCGGCTGGCGCACGAGACTAGGAAATAAATTCTAGACACAGATCACAGCACATCGCCAAGGGGTCTTCCCCATAACGGCTCCGTAATTAATTGCACCAATTTCGCTTTGGGGTGCGCAGGCGCAAGCGCAGGCAACCATTCAGTACCTACCATTTCGTTTCATGGTAACGCGCGAAGACCATCATCATCATCATCATCATCATCAGCAGCGTCAGTGCAAAACTATTTTCCTATCACATGAGCATTTGTCATTTTGCGGTCCAGCGAGGAGCGCACACGGTGACGCTGTTCCAATGATGCACCACCACCACGCTCTGCAGTGCTCTATGTGCTGGTGGTGGCCAACTAGTTGGTGGTCAATTCCCTCTCCGGCTAATGCTATAGATTTGTTTTGTCCTCACCCGGCAGTCGCCGCCGTCGCGAACATATTCGGGACTCAGAAAGCGACGCAGGACTGCTACATGGGGTGATGGCAGAAGAGTGCGACCCACCGCTGTTCTCCTGACGATTTGATAATTGGAAAATATTTATCTGTGAAGTACGCTAATAAATTGATGAATTGCAGATGGCAGCAGAGGTCAGTGCTTGTATGTGGCGCGGAAGCAATTTCTTTCGTAATGAATTAAACCAGTTCTACTTGATCTGTTAGCACACCTCTAACAGCTGTGCAACAACCTTAACGATTCAGCTTCACCGCTAGTTAGTTGCACTGTCAAGCGCTGTCACTTAAGCGTAAGTGCTTCCAAGTTTCTGTTAAAATGGACGAAAAAAAATTCGCCAAAATAATTACAATGATCCAGAATTCATTGGCAATCTCCCGGAACAAGCGAAATAATAATCGGGACAAGTAATTCCTTTTATCCACTTTTCAACATGCGTTCTTTTCATTTCAATTTATTCCAACACATCCCAGCAGGTAAGACATTCACTTCAACTGGGAACAGAGCCGAACCGAACAGATTCCTTGCATAACTTTCCACAGCGGGAACATCCGCAACCGTGCCCTATAATTATTGTCACTTTGGCAATTTTGACGAATTAGCGAAAATGTTCTCTCCCTCGGGGGTAATCAGCTTCATTGCATTGCAACGATGGGAATTACGATCATCGGTGTGGTTTCCTGTGGGACCAGTAAAAAGTTGTAATTTTAATAAAACTCGGTTTGCTGAGCGAGTCTTGTAGTACAAATGCGATAACGGTGTATGTAATTAAGGGCTTTCATTTTGGGTTGGACTTTTTTTTTTTTGATTTTTTGAGGAATTTCCTGGAGCTCTTATGATGGCCGATTGAAAATGAAGCGGTTTGTATTGACCTCAGGCGGCGGGTGGCTTGTTGTTCTGGTTAATCTTAATTGCAATCATTTCGCATTTTTTTGCAAAAGAAAACGCACTGGGGTCTCAGTTGAAAAACAGGAACCAGGTTGAAGGACTTAGCTGTAGAAATGCATGAGCTGTGGTATAGTTTCGATCAATATTCATGAACAAGGAGAAAGAAAACAGAAAGTTCTCCAAGAACTTGGGAAATGTCAAAGTCAAACATTACAAACTTCGCACTACATCATTGTGTGATGGGCTTTAGTCAATAGCGTTGCCACCTTTTGTTTTGTGGGCTGTTGGCCCTGGTCTGGGAACGTCCTACCAATTTTGTGTCCCTCTTTCTTGTGTGAAAATTTGTTCGCAGACTACATGTACTCCTGATACTTGTCAATGCTGCTGTTGAACTCGCTACTGCTTAGGTCTCAAACTGTCCCGCATGTTCCACTCATTCTATTATTTTGATGATCGCAACGATCGTTAATGAAACCTTTGATGGTCTCGAGATTCTCATATCACGTAAGCTTTCATAGTAGCGGACCAAATGCGAAGCCCTGCGGAACGCCACATGCCAAATCGACTTGTAGTCTGTTTTCAAGTATTTTGTGGGAATCTTCTTTAGGTACATAGGTCGACAGCTCTTTGCCTCTCCATGATCTTCCGTCAAGGACGTTTCTCACTAGATGCACTACTTCAAGGACGGAGTTCATGGAGTTCATATATTCCCGGTCTGCTCTAATTCGTCGCTCCTGATGTGTTCTATTATTTCGTCAACAGCGTCCAACTTAAACAGATTTAGAAAATTAGCAATCATTGTTCTTCTACTGGTCCGGAGACAGTGTTTTTTTAAAGGACGTTCTCTAGACGTCTGCAATATTTTGCTGGTGGCACATTGATTTCATGTTACCTGAAGCATTGATATAATTTTATTGCCGTTGGTACACTCTGCGCAGTCTGGCAATCGTCTTCGGTTCTGAGACAGTTCATCTATAATTTCGCTTGGTAATGACGGTGTAAGTACCTGTAGCTCACCCTCCTCTGAGATGACGTCGACTATGAATCCTGATTCCCTTAATCCAGTGTCTGCTTTCACTTTCCTTACAGTGCTCATCTGTCGGAGTGGTTTTTGTTTCCTGTCATCCACTGTAAGTCTGAAATGCCTTATCCTCTGTTCGCTTGTGCCTCCGATGTGTTCGTCCACCCATTACTTTGCTTCTCATGTCTCTCCTTCTCAAGGCAAACACAAGTAGAAATACCTCAACCAAATTAGACTACACAACTGCAGGCAGTCAACCAAGAACCAAGCTGAATACACACAAGATCACTATTCGCAAGAGCCCACAAGAACACCCTTTTCCATAATTTACACCATCGACCAGCAATTGCGTAAACATTTCCCCATCCCCGCTGTGTGTTCACCAACAATCCAATTAAACCAATTCATTGGAAAGAAAAACCCTTCACCCTTTTGTTGTTCAGCAAATAACCCAAACAAATTGCAATAGTCATACCATATACGCCTCCAGAAGCAACGAGGCGCTACACGGAAATAACATCTAAATTAGTCGTCGCCAACGCGCCACCAACCACCACACATCCCTGCACCAACACCACCTGCACATCTTCATCCAGCACCCATGCCATTCCCAAAGTGCGTTGCAATATTTTATGACGCAACATCTGCGAGAATCCTACACGCTACAAGGCTGTAACCTTGGGACTAGCTGCCTTAACCATCCGCATCTAAGGAGCCCGCTGTTCCGCGTGATTATCGGCTAACAACTCCATAGAATCCAATAATAATAGATAACAACTCTGTGCGCGCGCACTGCCAGCATCAAGGGAATCCTAAAACAAATAATCATAACGAATTATTCACCGCACAGATATCTAAATCGTTTTCAATAATCGTCGGGGGCTCCCAGTCCCAGATGGAGATGAAGACGAAGACGACGACGACGACGCACGGTCGGTGGAGCGGTGGAGCGCTGGAAACTGAAAATTATCCGTGTGACAGGTTTTGTGTAATTTACGCTTCGCAGACGACAGACGCAGGGTCTGTCTACCGTGGCGTCATTAGACGTTTGTTGTTGAGTCGTTACCTGAATCAACTAGAAAAGAGAGACGACACGCAGACGAAGATGTAGTAGGAAGGACGGTGCATAATCCCTTCGTTTTATTTTCCTGAAAATTTTAAAATTACACGCGCGCGTTAATTTGATTTTCATTTCATTTGGTTGCGCATGCGCAACTCGCGCGTCCCGTACAATTACACTTAATCGCAATTTATGGGCAATTTGTGGGGCAAAACGCTGACAAATAAATGCGCCTACATTAGCTAAAGCTGGAGTCGTGATTTGAGGCGAAATTGCTTACATATACCTTTTCAGGTAGTGCGGAGGACTTCCAGGAGTAAATTGTTATTACCATTTAAATGTTACTGAAATATGAATTAAGTGTTATTGCTGGCAATGACCAATTGTGTGGATGGCTTGAGTAGGATTTACAATGTAAGTTGGAGCTGAACGTGCCTGCTTGCGAGTGGAGTGTGTTGTTCTCAGGAAGGTGTTGTTGAACTTTTTTAACTTTTTAAGGTCTTCGCTCTGGAATGAATGATTTGTTCTGGTTGTCATAAGTGGACAGAGTTAAAAGAAAAATGCTGTGCAGAGTTGGGATAAAAAAAAGGAAGGTGAAGGAAGGGTAGTAAAAAGTCTGATTCGGAATTAAGTTGGAAGGTGAAGTGACGAGCGGAACCACCTTCTTAAATTGCCGGCAAATGTCATCCATTGGTGCAGCTTTAAACGTTGAACTGATGGCGGAAAAAAACAGCAGAAGTTTTCACCGTGGTCATGGTATGCAGGCGTTAAGCCATCACTGCTGTAGGAGAAGTAAGTTAAGTCCTTTAACCCCTCGGAAGCCAGAGGACGTCATCAACGTCTACGCGGCATCTTGTTCAAATTTCTGCAACGCGTATGACCTCCCTTCAGCTTATCCCCAGAGAGTTCGATTCCTGGGGGCATCCCTCTGTTTTGCCTGCTTGAGGGAGCGGATTCCACTGCATGGCATATTTTGCAATCGTACTGTCCACTGACACTTTCTCCGAGTTCGTTGAGCCAAAAAAACCCTTAAATGATCCTCAGACATTTATTTACGAAGGTCCAGTCCATACACATCCGGTCCGACCACGGTTAACCGAGACCACGCTTCCTAAATATAGAAAGGCGCTCACTTTCTCCACCACCTGTCCGGCATTGTTGAGTTGAGCGCTGTGTTTGAAGTGATCAAGGCTTTCGTTTTGGCTGCGTTTATTTTAAGCCCCCACCATCTAGATTGTGAGTCGTCAGATGAAGGTTGGTTATCAAGGTCAAGATATTTAAGATAAGATGTCATGGACCAACAAACTCCGCAGTTACCTCCTGTTAAGAACAATAGAAGTGACATTATGTACGCCAGACGTTTTGGACTTCAAAATCCTCAAATATCTCACCATTTGTGTAAAAAAGTGACACTTACCATTCTCGTATGGAGTCTTGACTATAGCATTGAATTTTTCGGAAATACCTCTCCTTCATGAGGTCTGCAGATCTCTTTTTATCGTAGACTGGTCATAGTGATTTGCCTGGGCTAGGTGTAGGTAGTAGATACCATCGCCCGTTAGCCTCCTGACTGCATTTGATGTCCATTTTCTGGAGTAGAGTGCTAGGTAGTATATTGGCCTCAGGAGGCCCTGCAAGAAGCTTAGATACAACCCTGCCCGGCCAGTTTATCACAGTTTGTCGGAATAATATCGTAAGGCGATGCCACATTAAAAGGTTTTCCAACTAAAACGCGCCATTTTGTTCAATAATCCGATTATCCATGAAGTTAGCTGCGGTTTGTTTGGCCGTCTTACCTTATCTTCTTAGAAACTACACGCTTCAACAGAGCAAATCTTGTTCCTTAAATTGTTTATCGAAATTCATAGTCGGTTGGCACGACGCAAAGGTTCTCTAATCAATGAAAGCAAATCATCTACCTGAAGTCTTTCACCCACAAAAATTGACGCATTAGTTCGGATGTCATGCTGGAGGGCTCCTTGGCCCATTTGTATCTCTCCTTGAATGATGCTGCCAACACAGTCTAGGTCAATGAAGAGGTTGACTTAAAGAACGTGCGGCTTTAACGATACAAAGCCACATTCCACACAGTCCTACATCATCACGTGGCACAGTAGCATTTAGCAATAATTGGGTGACCACCAAATCTCTAGATTTAGCTGTATCGTCCTCCATGAAAACCAAAGAATGGACCTCTTTGGAAACGAGAACATTGCCCTTTCTTGACAGATCTCTTGACAGTTTACATTCACTGTCAGAACTGTGAAGGGAGGAGGCTTGACTTTCTATATAATGACAATGACAAATGACAGTAGGAACTGATTGCCTTAATGGAAGAGTTTTCAAACAGGGACTCGGAATTACAGGGTACCACTCTAATAAAGAAAAAGAATACAGAATTAATGGAAAGACTGAAAAGACATGCAGAACGAACAACAACGCAGTAGAGTAAGACTTCTTGATGTTTTAAAGGAGACATCAACTAACTTGAAACAAATGGTTGAAACATTCGCTGATTAAGACCAGATTCTCTCTGTATCACGAGTTATGGTAATCAAACGATTTCTCCTTCAATACCTGGTTTCCTGTGTGAAAGGAGCATTCCCATCCTTGACATTAACCAAAACCTAACATTTTTCACGGAATCATGGAAACCCATAACCGAATCGTGATTTCCACCTCAGACAGTTTCCCTTTTCTACGAAAACGCCACAACACAAGTCCAAACCCATTTTGGTTTCACTTTCAGAGATATGTCAAACATATGTCACATAAATTTTCCCATTACACACCAAATCTCGTTTCTCGTTCTCCTTGTTCGTGATACCTTATAAAAGAAGTCAATAAAATAAATTTCTAATAATCTTTTTTTTTGTTCAATTAAAAACCCCCAAATGGTATCACAGCAGCCATCTCTGCACACACAGTTCTGCTACCGTTGCATCCAGTCAGATCCCATAGACAAATTTAAACCAACCAACCAACGAACCATTCAGCCATCCATCAGGCAATAAGTCTCCCAGCAATCATCATTAATCATCCTGTGCTCAACACTCGTCTTTGTCTGTGTCTACCATGTTCCGCCATTTGTGGTGATCATTCAGCTAAACCTAACCTCGAATGAAAGTGCCTTGTTGCACGAAAATTTCACTCCAAAAATACATAAGCTGACGCAAAAGAGAATCGGTTAAGGAAACAATGCACAGGCCCAAAGTTTCCTTCAATTGAAATCAATCAGTCTGACTTCTGATGGCACGATGTGCGATTAATTAAAATCGAGAGAAAAATGTATGTATAACGAGGGCTGCACATGCACTTTCTTTCTGTCAAAATAACGGTCTAACGGAATTTATGGCAAACGTCAAGCAAACGAAGGATGGCTCCCTAGAGAGTAACAAATCAACAAAAACAAAAAAAAAAAAACAAAGATGACGAACGATGAAGCGAATTTGGTGATGCATCGCGGAATGTCTAATATTTAAAGAGGCGTCATCATGGTCATCAGTTTAATCGCCAGCGTCCGACATGTTTGCCCATTAGGCTCGAAGAGTTTATTGTTTGCGGCGGCCGCGTGCGCCGGCGCACCACTGGCGTGTGGTCAAAGTTTGGATTGTGCCTTTGTGTGGGTTTTTTTTTGTTTTGGCCACACTAGAGAGAACTAGGTCGGTGCGCGGTGTATTTGAAAAAGAAACGTTTCGGTTCTCGTAGAGTTTTGTGTCAAAGATGAATTTTTTTTTGGTAGACTCTCGCCAGTGGTCGTTTATCATATTTGTAGAAACTTTGGTGGGAGGAGTTTTCAGACGTCGGCGTTAGACTTGCTATTGTTTTTGAAATGCAAATGCGAATTAAATTTATGGGAATGGGCAGCATGCCACTTTGTTTTGACATTTATTGACTGACAGCGGTGTTAGCGTTGCATTGGGGCTATAAAACATGGTCAGATAGACACAGTTAGTGCCTCGGATAGGTGCCCTTATTTGCATATTTGACTGCGAAAAGGTTTTACACACTAAGGTATAAAAGAAGCAACACGGTAATAGGGCTGACTTCTGTCAAATAAATCAAATTGGCTACTGAAGGGTATAACGGTGTACTAAGGTGTTCTGCAGGGCCTTGTCTGGATTTTTAAGGGCCTCAACTGCAAGAAATAATGTTAGAAAGCAAAATTAAAGGTCCAGGCTTAAAGTTTGTGCAGCAAGATCAGTCCGCCTTCCGAACCATAGCAGTGTTTTCCAAGCGGAGGCCTTACCAGTGACAATAGCTGCCCGTGAGACTGCGTTAGAGACATCCACCGGCAATAAAAACTGCTATTGAAATAAAATCCAAGCTTGTGAAGTACTGTCCTAAGGAACTCAAGGTTCTTGGAACACAGCATAAGGCCGCCCTCTGCTGTGTTCCTGGACACGAAGGAATATCAGGAAATGAGAAGCGGATGAAAGGAGACTCTGAATCTACATCACAACATGTAGACACCTCGGTGTTCATCCTGCCTTGCGCACTGAAGCAAAAGGCATGAATTAAGGCCAGCAGAGAGGCCAAGAGTAAATGGTCCTCCCTAGACACCTGTGTGATTACAGTTTGTAAGAAACAAATCGAGGTGTTGAACTTGTTGTAAATAACACTCCACCTACGTCTTCATGAACTCGATCATACATCCCTGTAAGTTCTTCTAAGTGTCAGCCATTATGCTCCAAAAACGATTATAAGCCATTTCCCGAAGGAGCCCATAAAGAGAACTATAGACTTACAACTTGTGCCTTGCACTGAACGAACGATCACAGTGCCTTTTTCTTGAACTACATATATGTATCTTTCCCTTTGCATCGATCCTTGCGTCTAAAAAACGATCTGTATTAGGACGCATCGTCATTCTTTTTCGATCGATGTTGTCCAGGTAATTCTCTCCTTCCATTTCTCTTTGCTAGAAATTTGGATAGAGAACCTGTGATTGTTTATTTTTGTCTGAAGTTTTGAAGAATGAAAATCTATCCTCGTCCTCTCTTAGGAGTCTGTCTAGCTGTTATAATAGCTCCTTATTTTGTTTACTAGTGTCACCAACAGTAGAATCGTAAATTCCTGAGACTCTTTGCTAGTTATCCCTAGTCGGTCAATTACCCTCAATCGAGAGTCCTGGAAGAACTTAGAAGACCAGTTTCTTGCTTAAGAACTCTTCGACAAGGGACTGAAGTACACTTGCAAGTACTAGACTCTCTCCCACCACAATCTCCTGTCGATGTCCTGATTGGCTTGATTTCCCACAAAACGCAACGCATTCACAAAGTAGGTAAACCTGACCGTTATATCGTTCGTGCCTCGGAAGCGGATCAGAAAAAGCATGCGAGGATCACCGATATTTAGATGCCTTCGTCTGACATCCTAAAATACCCTTCTGTACCTAGAATTAAGTCTGAAAAAACGAAGCTGTATAGTTTTGGAACATTTTTTCGTAATCAACTTTTCATTTTATTTAAATTTTAACGAAAAAAAAATTATTTTAACTTTTCGGTTTATAAAATCAAAATTTCGTTTATAACTGTCCACAACGCAGCCACCAACCGCGAAGTAACAAAAAGCTTTTCCACAAACTTTAAGTTTTGGACAGCTGCATCTGTCAATACCAGCTGACAGGTGAACTTCAAAATGTTCCCCATTTTAAGGTCATTCGGTAGAATTTCTCATTACCAATCGAGGTTCATCGTAAATCGAATTATCTCGGCAAATCTCACCAAATACTCGAAAGGTATGTCGAAAACAGCTTTGGTAATCCTTGCACCTGGTGCTGAGGAAATGGAATTTGTGATCTCAGCTGATGTCTTACGTAGAGCTGGGGTAAGTACAGAGGTAACTCCAAATCAAGACGGTCGGCTGGTATTTTTGTATAGATTTCAGTTACTGTTGCCGGTTTGACGGATGCTTCGCCGGTTAAGTGCTCCAGAGATGTTGTCATCACTCCTGATGCGACTTTGGATGAGTCTAAGGGTGTAAGTGTTGGCATGGCAATGGTATTTCCCAGGTAATGTGTGAGTTTTTTTTTAGAAAAACTTCGATGTGATCATCCTTCCCGGAGGTCTTGGTGGATCCAAAGCAATGGCTGAATCGGCGTTGGTGGGAGAAGTGCTTAAGCGACAGGAATCCGAAGGACGTCTCATTGCGGCAATTTGTGCTGCACCTACCGCCTTAGCTTCGCATGGCATTTTCCCCGGCAAGAGTTTGACTTCGTACCCGACGGTGAAGTCCCAATTGGAAGCACAATACAAGTAAGTTGATGGGAGACTAGTTGCGTCTACTGTATAAAATAAAACTCTCGTTAGGTACATTGACGATGAGAAGGTTGTCCATGACGGGAATCTAGTCACCAGCCGTGGGCCTGGTACCGCATTTGATTTTGCTTTGAAAATTGCTGAAGTTCTTGCTGGCGCCCCAAAGGCCGATGAAGTTGCCAAGGGAATGATGTTGAAATGAAGAAGAACACGACGCTGCGGATTGAGATTTTGATATAAAATTTAAAAATCAAATGAGTTATGGTTTAAGCTGAAATAAAATTTCTTACTGTTCGCATGAGAGATGGTGTTTATCTGTTCAGTGAACTCTCATGGGACAACACCGGGAAGTTACAACTAAAGCTATGGGTACATGCGGTCTGCATAATATGAATATAGTCGTGATTTCTTTTGAAACAGTTGGGTTTCTAACATGAATCTCTGTTTTTGAAAAGTAGAATCTATTGGCTTTGCCGATTTGGCTCACAAACGGTAAGTTTCCCGGTCACCCAACATGAATGGCTAGTTTTGTTAAGAGTTTTAATTAGCCTGCGATTCCAGAAATTCTCTTTGGATCCCAAGTTCACTGGCAATATGTACACACTAGAGCGGGATCTTCTCAAAGTCACACTTTTGATAGTCAAAGTTAATGATTAGCTCATGATGTGGATCAGAGAGTGATGGTCACCTTGGAGAGAGCAAAATGAATGATTGTGATCCTCAAGAGTCAAATATCACCTCAGAGATTTCCCCTCCTCGTTTCCGTTTAAGGAATACCTTCGGATATTTTCTGGATTAGATATAGCTTGCAAATGAAGGAGTATATCCTCTTGAAGGTGATTATACTCATAATCCATCCAACCAGCCCTATTGGATTATCGTATTCCAAGAGAGATGATGTCATGAGTCGGCTCTTCTTACTCAGATGTTGACTAAAACTCATCCTTAGCGAACTCATCGCCCCTGATAGGTGGTCGTACTCGTTAATGTTAGGCCATAGTGGGTGAGTCTTGCGTACGTAATAAAAGATTGACTGCATTTCCTCTCTGAAAGGCAATCTTCAATATTAATCTGTTCTGAATGGTATTTCTCCTCCAGCTTTTGGTAGACAGTAGCAGATAACATTTCGTGCATGCTAGTCCCTAAATCGTAAATGGTAATCGATGGCAGTCTATCCTGAGTATTCTGCGGCCAATGGTGAGTGTCCTAAATATCGATTGTCCTATAATTGAGTGTTCTTATGTATGTGTTTGGAGAGTGGCATGGGTTATGTTGGCGTAGTTTGTGGCTTATTCGCATAGACTTCTGCGACTTCAGAAAATCCCACACGATCTCGGTGGTCAGTTCACATCACCTCCACGTGAGATGACCATGCCCTCGAATCGCTCATGCAGAACTACCAATGTGCTGTGAGCTGTGTGGCACGGAGCGCCATCCTGTTGAAACCGCATGTTGTGGGTGTCTATATGATCCAATTCAGGCCAAAAGAAGTTAGTAATCGTCAACCTATAGCGCTCGCCGTTGACGGTGATAACTTGGCCAATGTCGTTCTCAAAGAAATTTGGACTGATAACGCCGCGAGCCCAAACTCCACACCAATCCGTGACTTTTTCGGGATGCATTGGACTCTCTTGGATCTCATGTGGATTGATATCGTCCCAAATTCGACAATTCTGTTTGTTGACCTTCATCCAGAAATGGGCCTCATGGCTAAAGATGATTTTTCGATGAAAATTAGGGTCAGTTTCCAAATGCTCCAGAGTCCATCCCGCGAACATGCCTCGTTGTTTATTGTTGTTTACCTTCAGCTCCTGGGTCAGTTGAATTTTGTACGGGTGCAGGCCCAAATCACGACGCAAAATTCGCCAAGTTGTGGGCGATGTGAAATCGACTGCCTCGGATTCTCCTGCACACTCTCACGGCAATAATTTCGCCAGATATTGCGTTTCGTCGACGTACGGGTGTTGGTTGACCGTTTACTCAACCAGTGGATTCAAATTTATCCACCACACTGTGAATAGTCTTCTCGGAAGGACGATTATGGCCACCGTAAAATGATTAGAACACCAATTTTGATAAAACAATTTCATTATTTGCACCCGTTGCTGAACGCTATATCCGTCCGTGGTGATTTGGCAAAACAGACTGAATAAATGACAGCCAATTCGACAGACGTAGCTTCAACAATTTGGCTGCTATCAACTGTCAAAATTCGTAAGTCCCTATCGGAAGACCCTTTGTATTCGAGAGAAGCAGTCAATTCAACGCGAAAATCCCCCAACAAACAAAGGCAAAAAACATGTACTCTGTCTAAATCGGATGAAGAGATCCTCAGTCGCTTCGAGAGAAATATTCCTCGTCTAATTTTCGGTCCCATTTGCGTTGATGGGCTTTGGAGGAGAACATTCAACGACGAACTATACGAGGTGTACAGCAACATCGAGTCGTTTAAGATGGCTAGGACATGTAGAGCGAATGGACACCAATGCTCCGACCCGTAGAGTCTTCAAATCAAACCCGGAGGGACAACGCAGTAGAGGAAGACCTCGCCTTAGGTGGCTCGCACAAGTAGAAGATGACCTCAACCGACTTGGAGTGCGCACCTGGAGGCAGTTAGCTAAGGACCGGCCCAATTGGAGAGGCTTGTTGGTTGAGGCCCTGGTAAGTAAGTAAACAAAGGCACACACTTATCTTAATTTTAATAATTATTAAATGTTTATTTTTAATATTTATTTTGTTTAATTTTAACATGCTTATTTTATTTGTTTTTTTGATTTTTTTTTTATAATTTTATTTGCTTACGAATTATTATTATTATTATTTTTATAATTATATTTTTGTATATATATAAAAAATATCAAAAAATTGTTTTTGTCGGAACTATGGAGTCTAGGCTTGTTTGTTTGATTTCATTTTTTTGTTTTTCTTGTTGTGTCGTGTGGTTTTTGTTTTTTTGTTTTTATTAAACTTTTATTAATCATATACTATAGTAATTAAACAAAAGAAAATAATTTATGAAACGGAATCCTTACAATATAATAATGTTTATAAAATAAAAAGAAAAAAATAAAGGTAATAACAAAATATATTCACACGAGTCGTACAAAAAAAAAGAAAAGAATTTTTATATATGGATGCCTTGTTTCGCCTTATGTGAAGTTATTCTTGTTTTTTTTATATATTTTGTTATATTTATGTGTATATTATATATTACAGTAAAAAATAATGGTAATAGTACACTGTTTTTTTGTTTGCAATCAATTGTAACAAATACATTCACTTACATTTACATTTTTGTTTTGTTTTTTAGCGTAAAGCGCACTAGTGGCTTCTTATTATTATTAAGGTTTTCTTTTTTATTATTAAATATAGAGTATAAAATATATTTAGCATTTTTTTTGTTGTTTTTTTTTTTTACACATTAACACTTTGAGTGCCAAGCCCTTGCAATGGTATGGATCACGGTAGGGCACAGCGTTGTTTTTTCATTTTCTCATGACTTAGTGTCTAGAAAGTCTCTGCCCATTTGTAAGCCTCAGAAACTATTCCACTGCCATGTATGGTTCAGCAAAGCTTTCAGCAGAGGCCACAGAATCTGAATCGCATATAAAATCGAATATATTGTCGCACAAAAACGTACGACATGGCCCGAGCTGAAATACTAGGTGTCGCAGGGAAATGCGCGACGCGGCCCCGACATGGCAGTCAAAGTGTTAATATTGTTTTTTTTTTGTTGTTTTTTCTTTATTATAGTATTTATACGCGTTTGCTGTTTTGTTTTTTGTTTTTAAGGATCTAGGTTCTATTGCATCGACGTTAGTCCGGTTGAACTACTGATGTGAGCTGATGTGCCTAATGTTGAAGCCATATCTTGATAGCTGAACTGCAAGAGGGAAAATTAAATAGTTTAGAGATTGGTAAATTTGCATTAGAAACTAATATCGAGCAGATCAATCGATCTAAGAGTTGTTATCTTCCACACACACTACGTGGCATTGTGGAAATCTTGGTTTTTGTTGAAAATTGAGAAATTCGCTATATTTATCTAAGATTTTGTTTCCTCACGGCGTCGGCTGAATATCTATTTCACATGTCCATCTTAAACGAAGCATTGTATGCAATTGTAGGCATATAATCCCATGAGTATGTTTCAAAAAAGAAGCTGCATGAAGGTTTAAGTTACCTAAACCAGAAGAAGTGCTTTGTGATACCAGGAATCCTTTCACTTAGGCTATCCGGACTACTAATTCAACCAACTATACCAACGGCGATCGTTTTAACCACCCCTTTCATGGTAACCGTTTGGAATGGAATGTTATTCGATTTATGCGCAATCGGAGAATGGAATCCGTTTCCTTCTCTTACCAGAGCCATTCACCGAAAGGATATGATGTACAACGTCGCACAACGACCTCTTTCCAGTTATGATTCAGTCAGTTGTTATGATTTTTTTTCCGAACTTCTCCGACAGATATTTGTCGAGAAATTTTCCGATTGTTCATGTGCTTAGTACATTTATATCCATTGGAATCCATCCATTTGTGTACGAAAAGAGATACCATAATGCTGGCAACAATAACCTTTCCAGCCCTACATTTTAGTACATGTCGCCATTTCAGCAGAATCCTTAGACTCGTAACCTTTTGTAATTAGCTTGTCAGCCTTGCACTTAATTACGAAATGTCTATACTCTGTGCCAACTAACACAGGGCATCTCTCTGACCGACAAAAGCCAGTTAGGAGCGGTCATTGAAATAAAAGCACGATTCCAGAGACTTAATAAACCTGTCAGATTATGTATTACATTTCAATCCGAAAGTGCCACAGTGATCTGGGGGACAGAAAGAAATTGCTCATACATTTCTTCGGTGATTCTGTCAACAACAGATCTACTGGACCAGAATTTGGTATTACACTCCATTTTGCAGGGTAAGTATACCCAAATACCATAGCCAGATCAGAAGAAGATGGCAGATGGCAGCATTTGGTTGTTAAAACATTAAGTTCCACTCTATTGTTTGCAATCCAAATTCTGCATATTCTAACACTCTATACGGGCGATCAGGGCACAATTTTGGAAAAGAGGGTGAAGAACTGAAAGTAGGCTTCCTAAGGCACCCAAACGTTGTGCTAACCTCTTCCAAGCTACGGTTGAAGAGAAGTTTCAGTTACTTCCCTCAGTAAATAGGCTTTGTTTTCGAGTCGGCTTTCTATAGAAACTAATGATACCCCGCTAGTTGGTGCAGTTGGTCGCATTACCTTTCCTATGCCTAAGTAAAGGATATGCTAATCTATAGATAAACGTAGAAAATACTTACTTGTGGGAAAAGAGGTTCTTCTTGAATAGCGCCCAGCGGTCCGGTTGGGTCTGGTGGTGTCAATTCGACACTTTCGCCGGTAAACTCTGAATCAAAATATCTTGTATCTGTATCCGAGGTGACCTGAGGCTTGAACGGTGGTGGAATCTACAAACAGGTTTTTGTTTTTGTTTAATCCATTCAATAACTTAACTCCCACAAAAGTAAACCTTACCATCTTCTGTATTAACTCAGTCCAATTAATACTCGAAAAGAACGCATGCGCTTGAATTTCCCTCACATCATCCTGCCCACCACCAAGTCGTCTATTTGGATCCTTGGCCAGCAAGCCACTTAATAGACTCTTTGCCTCTTCAGATATCGTTCGTGGAAATCTAACATCCTCCAGCAGAATCAATGTGAAGAGAACATCATGATCACGATTGTAGAATGGAAGACGACCACATATCTACAACAACAACAGCAAAAAAAATACACAAATTCACGTTAGAAATCATTTTCCATTTCATTGATCCGCGCAATTCTCTATGCGTGCTCACCATTTCATACATAACCACACCGGTTCCCCACCAATCGACCGCATGCCCATAATCGTTGTCTTCTAGTACTTCCGGTGCCAAATATTCTGGCGTACCGCAGAACGTTTTCGTTGTGCGTCCATATGTGATGTCTTGTTTACACAAACCAAAGTCGGCAATCTTAATGTGTCCATCCTTATCCAGGAGCAGATTCTCCAGCTTTAAATCACGATAGATAATTCCCATCGAATGCAGGTAACCCAAGGCTGAGATTATTTCGGCTCCATAAAATCGAGTACGCTCTTCGGTAAAGACACGCTCACGACTTAAATGGAAGAAGAGTTCACCGCCATTTACGTACTGCATTACGAAGCAGAGGCGATCATTGGTTTGAAACGAATATTTTAACGACTACAAGGAGAAAAACAGGACAATTTAGTCAGACATATTGTACACAAGTACTGTAAGTATGTAACTCACAATTAAAAAGGGGTGATTTGTCGTTTGAAGAACTTTACTCTCGGTAAGAGTGTGCGCCACTTCGTCTTTTTGTATGATCACTTCTTTTTTGAGAATTTTAATCGCATAGAGTTTCGCTGTCGACTTCTCACGACAGAGGATCACTTTCCCGAAGGTGCCCTTGCCAAGAACTTTTAAAAATTCGAAATTTTCCAGAGTCTGTGAGTGGAAAGATGGATTCATTAGAACCGCCTCGAGTTCTCTGGGTAGTCTAGTGCCGCTACTTACAACTTTCTTTTTGCCACTGATCTTCCCCGTGGATGTGCCTTGAACGGAGAATTTCTCTGATAATTCAACTTCGGCTATGGACGCCATATCGACGTCTGTCATGTCTGTTGAGGTTGATGGTGACATAGCGGTCTCACCCATTTCACTCAAGCGACTAGCCACCGTTCTGTAAAATAGAAAAAAACAAATGAAATTAAAAAATGTACAAAAAAATCCATCCATCCGTATCGAGTTTTCTATGTATCCTGCTTGTTGCGGCTCCTTGTAGGAAATATCGACTGGTTCAAGAGTAATCCTTGCGTTTACTTAGTTTTTAGATGATCTAACTGCCATGTGAGTGAGAGTCTATTTCGATGCATTCGCGATGGAGAAATGAATGTGAAGTTAAAGCGAAATGAAAGATGTAAGCGTAGTGACGGACGAATTATTTTATAAAGCGAGCCATGAGGTGTTTCCAAGCCTCTCCTCCACAAGGAGGAGCATTCATCTACATCAGTTGAAGCATTTTATGAAGTCGAAGAGAAAACCATGTCGACATAGATGGGTTTATACCTTGGTGACGCACAGACAAGTTAGTCCTTCTAACGCACTGAAGAAAGATACGTTGCCGATCGATCTGCATATGCGTACGTGGTCTGCTGGGTAGCTCCAGCACGTTCTTGAACCAAATGGATCGAAGCTTAAAAAGCCTCCCCTTCTGATAGCATAAGAATGCCATCGATAGAAGTGGAAGTGCATCACTTGTTAGAACCGTATTCACTTGTGGTGTACTATTAAATTAGTTGGAGTAGGATCAGATCGCTGCACACCAGCAGTGATCAATGCGGAGTATGCCCCAACTTCATGAGTCAGGTTCCCGTACTAAGCTTGTAAATATGCAAGTAAGAGCGGTCTTGGGCGGCTGTGTTCTCTACTCGATAGCATTCAGAATTGGGGATAAGACTTGCATCGAAACCTACTACACACTACTGCGACCGACAGGTGTTTCGAAGACTTCAAGGATTTCTAAGCTAAGCTAAGAAGATAGAACCATCCTCAAGGACTTTTAGCTAAGAAAGTCTGAGAACAATCTCTAACCAACCATTTAAGTACCTCCTCTTGTACGTATGTTTGTAAGTCATGGACGTAAGACCCTTTTATCACTTCAATCTTTGACCTTCCCATTCAACTGCACCCAGTTCAGAGCTTCATGCTTGGGCAGTGACACAACAATGGGTTCACTGGTACGAGGGCCAAACAATAAATAATTCAACCGAAGTAAAGGATTAAATACGTTTCAATGGAACGTTCACGTGGAACAGTAAAAATAAGCCAATACATTGCGAAATGAAAACAACAATATATTTTACAACTTCACACAGCAAATAACTTAAAACCAATCCAGCAAAATAATTTCACATTTAATTCACACATTTCATGAGAATACTCGTGTGAATACAACAGCAAAGCCACCTGAATACGCTTCCAGTTGAACAAATTCGCAAAGTTTTGTCTATTTCGCCAGAATTTGACCCTTCCGACGACGAGGGTTCATTGAACACCAGTCAATTCATAACCTCGAGTGATTCATTTCGTGCACGTTTATTTCTTCAACAAAAAACAATTATTACTTTTCGCTGTGGTAACGAAATTAAAGAGGCACCCGCGGTTGTAGGTGATGAAAACATTAACATGGGTGTTGTGGTTATCCAAATGAGGTCCTGGGGTGCAGTATTACTTGCACAAGGACTTGTGGACTATTGATTGTGCATGGATTGAGGGGGATTTTTCCATGTCTTGAGCTTGAAGGCTCGATTGAAATCTACTTTAAAATCGCGACTTCGTGAGCAAGTCATCTGTCGAACAATGGATATATTGGGAACCACATACTCTCTACAGGAAGACCAACATGTTAGAGGATTGTGCGAACTCAAGGCCATTTCGCCGCTGCAAGAGAAAGTATGATAGAAGATCCAAATTTATAGAGCTATCGTCGGTCGCAGGGATTGAGGCAGATGAAGGATTAAACATTTTACGCAAAAATCTGCTCCTACTCTCATATAGCATTGAACTGAGAGAGGAATCAAACCCAAAAGACAATCAGTTGAGTCGTTCTTACCATGAGCAGTTCCAAGTTGATCTCATTAAAAAAATTCCTTCAGTGATGAAGCTGATTGTTGGGTGCTATCAAGGAAAACTGTGAGACTTATCCAGAAGAGACGCTACCGACCTCATAACACTCAGAAAAACTGTGAGACTAATCCAGAAGAGACGCTACAGACCCCATAACACTCAGAAAAATGCACCATCGTGCGACCATTGGACATAGTTTCGTCCAAAGTATTGTCGAAGCTCGATAACATTGAATATTTCTTTGAAAAAATGTATGACACTGGTCCAGACAAGTTGTGCTACACATTGATTTCGTGAAATGAACCTGGTCTTCTTGCCACCGGTTATCCCTGCGGGGCTTAGGGCAGTTTATGCAACTGATTCCTCGGAAATCGAAATTATTGGTGTCATTCCTCACTTACGGTCACCGTGATCCAAATGAACGGACATAATGTACTTTCCGATGGATGTCATGAATTGGTCTTTCGAATATAAAAGATTTATCATTAAAATTTACGCAATTATTTGTGAAAGGTGCTTAAAGAGACATCCTTTACCTTGACGTGCGGAATAAAAAGTGTAACAGATGAGTGTAGTCACGCTACTGCAGTGACTGTGGAGACTTCAAGTAAGAAGTGTATTAAAAAAATGCTAATGAATGACATGAGGCTCAAATGTAAACGGAGTTCGAAGTAATAGTTCCACAAGCGATGTAGTAGCTCCAAAGGAATCCAAATGAAACAACGACTGGCAGCTAGATTTCCGCTGGTACACTGTATTGCGCGGATATCCTGTTGAAATGACGTAAGTCTGCAAAAAGTTTACCAATTCAAAACCAGCATACAAAAACAAGTCCACGTAATCGCAGAAAATTCTTAGACAGCTGGGATGGATTGAATACCGCCATTGTAGTCGAAGTATTGATCATGTTATGCAGGACTTGTGGAGAAACCTGAAACAATTGTCGAATCTGAAGCAGTTCCTTCGATACGTTGTCCTCACAATTGCAGCAAAAAGATTAGCCTCAGGAACGGCACCTGAATTTAGTTTAGCTCTGTAGCCCTGGCTTGAGTTGCTTTCTGCTTCTACGGGTTGGTGGCTTATAAATTGTAGGATGTACAAGACCCTTCTATTCTCTACCTCGAACGGATCACATCGTTTCTCCCTGACATCGTTATCAAATTCACACCAAATACAGATAGATAGTAACTCTATTCCATCAGCATACGACCATTGGCACCAATTTAGTCGACAGTTCCTTCATCAATTAGCTCGGCAGGATTTCTAACTACAAATTCCAAAACAAAACTACACATAATTAATTCTCAACAATTACCTGATGGCATCAGTCCACTCCTGACGATCGCTCTCCTTCTCCACATGGAAAGTCCTCTCAATCACCGTGGTCCATTGCAGGCCACGTATGATGAATGTAAATGGCTTTGGTCTATCAACTGTCATTATTTGGCATCCTTTCACTGTGAAGTTATTCAATCTTTCCGACGATGTGATTGCATCCGGCCGATTCCTATAACCCATTAGAGTGCCATCATCGCGCAGGACGAAATACCGTGAGCGCCAAGTTTTAATATGTTCGCCGCGTTTAAACAACCAGCCCTCCTTAACGATGGCAGCCTGCGGCGAGCCGAATGTTTCAAAAGCCGATGACATTTCAACGGGCGGTACTAGGTATGTATAGATAGATAGTAATGCTATTGATTTGGTTCCTACAGGCGGAGGGGGCCGTGGTGCTGGTATAGGTGCCGGGGCTGAGTTGTTGTTTGGGCTCGTGGCCGCGGGCGCGTACTGAGACCGTGAGAACAACGTTTTGGCGGCTTTTAGTTATAACCCAGGTGCCTCCCTTTATATCAGACGTCTTTAAAAGTGCAAACTGAAATGAAAAAAAAAAAACAAAAAGAAACTAGGGTGAGAACTTTGTATGCACATTCGACGGTTGGTTGTTGGTTGTAGCTAAAGAAATAATTATGGAGAATCACACATCGCACAGCGATAGGCAAGTGCAAAACGAGTAAAGGTAATTAGTTTCCAAAAGCAATAAACCGAAGTAAACAACGAAAAGAAAGAGAATACAAATGAAACAAAAAAAAAAAAAAACTGTTTTGAAACTTCAATTAGAATGCATTCGCGAAAACAGCACACAAAAAAATCCATCGGGCTTATATGTTGATAATGGGTGAAGAGAGTGAGGTCGGCGGACTTCGGAACCAAGTGAAGATGAGTGCACACTCCCCAATGACGGAGGGAGGTGGCTCTGCATTTCGCTGTGTCATCGGGTATTGTTTTGTGTCATCATCGTCATCGGCGCGCTCTACTCTACACTATTATTGTTGTTTACTATTGTAATTATCTTTTGTTTTCGATGTTTTTCGCTATCGCGCGGGCATCCGATGGTCATTGTGGGAGGACGCAAACTGGGCCGAACTATGGCCGCGCATCATGCAACCGTGGTGTGGTTTTTGTTTTTCTTTTTTGGGTCGACTTCGAGGTTGTTTGGACTTCGATCGGGGCAATGCAGTACAGCATGATTCATCGATGGTCAAATGGCATAGATATTGTTCGACTCGCTGGAGAATTGGGAAATTATCTAATTAATTTATTATTCGCCCCTTAATAGGTGTACTTAGTTGTTTTGAACTGATTTTCGCCAGAGTAATTGGGTTCGTTCAAAGGTGCCACGATAAGGTTTACCTACGCACATCCATAGATCGACCTTTGTGACTGTCTTCGACAATTTTCCAAGGAAAGCACTTCTAAAGTGGCGCCAGTACTAAAAATAAACATGCACTGGGCGGTTGTTTCTGAGAAAATGATTTTTCAACCGATATCCACTCTATGAAAGCAATAATTGTTATCGTTGTTCGTGTTAGCGAATTGAATGGATTTTGTTTTTTTTATTGAAACAAAAATATTTCACAACATTTCTAAGGAATTCGATCCGCGTACTGTTTACTTTAGTTTGTATCGATTGCAGATTATACTTGCTGCGGAGCTAGCTTATTTAGATAAGATCAAGTTCTTTGGACTGCAAAAACAAAAAAAAATAACAAAACCCCATTGAATGTCTCCTGTAATCACTGCATGCATTCTTGTGTGAGTTCGTCAATGTTGAAGATCTAGATAAATTTGGAAGTACGTCACCGGTTTAATCGCATTGGCGACGGCAGGTAAGGAACATAGTCCATATACTGGAGAGTTTCAGTCTCCAAATTCCAAGCAGATTCAGCAACACTCCAATTACCATTTGAACGCACAGTCAGGTTTACGTTCATAGCAGGAATGTTCGCTTCCAAGTAATGAGATCTACGATCCCAGGACTATTCAAAACAGAGGCCAAAAAGATCGATCGTAGAACTTGACTCAGAATCGATCGAAGGTATTCTCAAACCAGCGCAGTTCTTATTTGAAAGAACAAAGTTCGTTTGTCTCGACGACTAGGACGACCAGAAAGTTTTCAGAACCGGACACGAACTTTGATAACAAAATTTGGATAATTTCCAAAACGTTGTTAAGGCGGGTACTTTTGCACAATCAAATGGAGTTGAAACATAGAACAAGCTGCGAACTCACTAGGCTGTAACAATTGAAGAATGCTCTGCTTCCTGGGGCTTCAATGGCAATTCTTGTTTCGCACCAGGATACACTGGGATTATAAGGAAACAAATATTCGATTGGACAAGACCAGGAAAGAGGATTTTTCAGCAACTACCAGAGCTGTTATTGACTATGAACGACTCCTCTTCACAGTACCAGCAAACTTTCCCTCCTTCTTTCTATTTCTCAGCAGAAACGTCTCCAGAGTTTTAGGCGTTAGAGTACAATGGTCAACTGGATTTAGTAGACACTAAAGCCTACAAAACAATGCTTGTGGAAACAAGACTTCGTTTTACGTAGCAGATCCACGGTGCTGTGGTAAGTTATAATACCGGAAGCTGTTCATCACTAAGGTGTCTACTAGGCTTTCTACGTACAAAATGATTTCGAGATAAAGAACCCAAATGCTGATCTAACTCTCACCAATTTTACCTTGACGGACAGACATCCAACCAAGTTTGTCTCTATTGTACCTTTCAAGAGGTCGCGGTTCTTGGCCAACCGACCACATTGAGTAGATATATTTGACTATTAATTCTGGAAGAGGTATGGACTCTAACACGACTCTGGAAAAGACAAGACTCTTTCGTAACCTTCTCACAACTGATGGGACCTTCCGACAACGAACCACTGAACCACCGAGCACTGTGAAAAAAACGTACACACTGAACCCGTTGACTTCAAAACGCAAGGTAATAAAACTCAGAAATATTCCAAGAGTCTACCACCATTAGCTAGTTCACATCAAACAAATAGACAACAAATCAGCTAAAAGAATCTTCGAATATACCGTCAGTTCCGGAACAATTAGACATTCTGATGATCTGCAGGAAGTAGAAAAGATAAATTTCGAAGGTATCTTCTCCGTCTTCGAATATATGTACATACATATGTACTTAATATGCTGTCAGTTCCGGAACAATTAGGCAGCCTGATCTGCAGGAAGTAGAAAAGATAAATTTCGAACTTATCTTCTCTGCCATTGACTAGTTCACATCGAAAAAACAAATCAGTTAAGAATTTTCGAAGATTGTACTGTGTTTGCTGTCAGTTCCGGAATAATTAGACATTCTAATGATCTGCAGGAAGTAGAAAAGATAATTTTCGAAAAATTTCTTATCTTCTATGTCACGGAAGAGCTACTCAACTGTCTCAGTGATCATCAAACCCAAAAAATAAAACTTCCACAATGTACATAAAATGTATGTACATTTTACCAAAATATTCGAAAACTAACTTCAAATACTTTTAAAATAAAAGAAATCTCAACACTCAATTCGACAAACAACCAAAACAAAAACCATACTCACATGGCACAGTGATTGCGTATGACTTATCTCACCGACAAAACAATGTCAAAACGATCCAACTCGACTGTATCAGCTGTCGTTTCGAACGTCATATCTCAAAACAAACTGTTCGAAATTTATGAATCAAACGACCAAACTCTGTACCTGTCAAAACACCGACGCACTATAAAAGAGCGCGCGCGTTGGCGTCAGCAAATCGCGAAAAAAAAAACACTTTTACGTGGTCATACGACTTCTAGTACTCAATCAGCACCTGACATCCTCCCCTAATACGGTCACTCAAAGATAGATCGCCCCAATGAGTAATTTTTCTGTTTCCCCCTCTTGAAAATATGTAAACAAATATCCACCCCCACACAGTGGGTCGCACAACCAAATGCATTGACTCCAACTGACAGTGTTCCGTGACTTCAAAAAAACAACAACAAACAGACAAAAAAAACTGAACAACCATTTCATTAACTAATCTCGAGTGCGAAGCATTTATGTCAAATTCCTAACATTCTGCGCCAAAGTTGCCAAATCACTTGATTACCTGGGGCTGGGTGCTGCAGTTTACGTCAAACGGTTGTAGTGGCTTTTGTTGTTGTTTTAGTACATGCATGCTCCCCCATTTGTTGTTTATCTGGTAAATAGTTATTATTTCGTTACCACCATTTCATGATTTTCGCGCGAATTCGTAACGGGAATAACAAATGACTCAGCGCACTTGTTTTGAGCGGAATTTGCAATGACAATATGTATGCTGTTTGCATAAGATCCTCGCTTTTTTTAGTTGTTGTTGTTGTTACCTACTCGTACTGATTAGTTTAGCATTTGTAGTTGTTTGCTTAAGTGCATAGGGGAGCCTGACAGTCATAAATTTATTTTTGGGTTCTCAAGTCATGAAAAATCTAAACATATCCATCGTTGGTCATGGTTTACAGGAAGTGGTAAGTGATTCATTTCTTTACATTTGTGGGACACTTTGGAGACCTATTTGTGTTTACATGGAACCAATTCAAAGAAAAATGGGGAAGTTAGGCAGATAAAAACATACAAGAATAATGTTGATAAACAAAAAGATACCATCAAGCACTTATTTCCGAAAACTGAAAAAGCGGTTAACTGGGATGTTATGTGGTTTTTTCTCTGACAGATTTGTCAGTTCTAAGTTGATCTGACAGCAAACAATTAGGATGAGGTTGATGAGTTATGTGACAGTTTAGGCGAGATCTTCCAAATTGGAATCGGTATCCATCGTTTTATTGATTTCAAAGAAGCAGTAGATATCCCAGGGGAAGCATCTGATCAATTGAACAATGTCAGAACGATGTTTAAAGTTTTACATGTAAAAGATGTTCGACAACAGAAGATAGTCCAAGTTCCAAACAACTCTGTGAGTATGTCTGTTGACATGAAATGAAAAGAGGACATTTTCCGAATCCTGATGTTAATAGCCCGCTGGAACTCCAACCCAACAAGAAATCACAACAGCGATCCGAGCTCTCAAGCAAAACAAATATTTTGGTGCATATGGCACTCCTGTCTGAGTAGATTTACCCACTCGTACACCGGACAGTAGTGTTGACAAAAGTAATGATCATCGAGTTGCCTAAAAAGGAAAAGCTGGGTTTGGGTTCAGCAAATATAATCTTGGATGGAATCAGGTAGATTAAGCACTAGATTTGGAGAAAGCAAGCTTTCGGCCTGAACGCTGCTATATGTGTACCATCTGCTCGTCTTGCACAGGAAAGCGAATTCAGACCAAATTATGGTAAAGGTACGTCGTCACAGAACTTCATAGAAATCCGAGACGGAGTCCGTCAAGGTTGTATATTTTCACCGCATCACTCTCATCCAATCCAGGAATTCAATGCAATACTTTAGGTGTGTTAGGGAAAAACCCTTTGGATCTACCTTGCTTGGTGAATCGGTCCTGTCTCCCTAGTACAGCAAGAATACTCCTTCCTCTCCGCAGAAAACTTATTGGCATTCTCATGAAGGACTGTACTTTTGTTAAACGCAATATTGGATGATCCCATCAAATACAGATGTAAAGCCTTCTACGAGTGGAAAAAAAGACTGTTGAACAACATCAACTGTTGAATATCTTCAGTATGATGCCAAGTCTCACCACAGTCCAGAAAATTGACTTCAACAAGACTATAGAATCCATGAGAATACCACCACGGCAGGACGAAAGACTATACTTAGTTTCATAGTACGACCAAGCACGAATCTGGCTGTTAAACACGAACGTCTTAAGCTGGATAGCAGTATGTATGCGTATATTAGCTAAGGCAAAAGCAAAGCAAGTTACAACCAAACAGTTGTGGCTGCATTTTTTTCAAGATCTTCCGTTTTTACAGGAAACCCATCAGAAAAACTTGGTCTACTCGGATACATGCACAACGGCTAGAAGCTTATGACAGGATTATGACAGAAAGACAAATTTGTCTCTGGTTATGGCTAGTTGGACGGACTTTTGGAATGAATTCTGCTATTCTAATTCGTATTAACATTATCAAGTTGGCTACAATGGGCACACGGTACTAGTTTCCTATGAATAAAGCTTAAATTTGATTATTTGAGTTAACTCAACTGAAAATCTCCTACTTTCCACATTTTCTGAATGGCAATACTGATGAACATTGTCGCAAGAGATCACAGAAGAACATTAAGGCCACCATTCCGTTGGAGAAAGAAGTGATTATTCAGTGGTTTGTCCTGGTCGTAGTCGGTATTATTCAACATACCCCCTTTTTGACAAGATGGTGAAGAGTGACCTGTCATCATGCTTTATATGTCACTTTTAAACGAACGCTTTTGGGCCTGCAATGTTGGTAACCGTGAGAAATCGTTTATAATCTATTGACAGCTCACACTGTTTTGAGTTCAAGACGCAATGTTTTCTATTACACCAAAATGGATGCCGGAAGTACACATGAAAGATGTGTAGAACTACTTCGAACTAAAAGGATTTTGATTGACAAGAAAAGAAACTTCCCACTCTTTTCAACGGTGTGAGCCACAAAGAGACACGATTTAAATAGTTTCTTTCACCTACCAAATATTTACGGCATCATTCTGCCAAACCATGAGAATTTTGTTTGCAAAATCACTGATTTGAAATAAAAACGACAAGCAGCGAACAAATCAATCGATCTGGGTTAATGGAACAACAAATACAAAATGCACTAGTCGCCGTCGCCGCCACTGACAACACAAGAGAGACACCGCGCGCCGTCGCCGGTTGTGCACTATCCAAAAGCACAACCGAGAGGCTAAGGCTAGAGAGCTCTAAACGCCACAAAGGCCATGACACGAATTTCGCTTTTCAAAAGGATTTTGTTTTTTTTTTCGTTTAGTTTTCATTCAATAATTTGGCAAAAGATAAACGGATTTCGATTTTTATTTGTTATTTGTTGTTGCAATCGGTTTGGTGTGTTGTCATTCTAATGGCAGTTACACCAACAACAACGGCGGGGGAAAAAATTGGCAATAGATACAAAAAAAAAAAACAAAGTCATTGAACGATGAAAAATGAACCAGATCGTCTGTGTGTTGCTAAGGAGGGGTGGTGTACGAGTTCGTCTTAATTCGGAACGATTCAGATGTTAACTGTGTATAAATCGAGCTCTCTAATGGGCTCGATACGCGTCGTCTCGACACCGTCGTTAGACAATGACGCGAATGACACATTATTTGAATACGAAATCGTTTAAATCGTTTCGCATTTCGTAGAATACGCGCGCACCATCAGAGACGGCGATACGACAACACTGCTGTGAAGGTGTACAGATATCACCAAATGGTTGGAAATATTTTTTCCACTGGCTTAAATGCTACCATCGTCACTGTGGGCCAGCCATTGACGTCAAGAGGAGACAGAGCACGCTTCGATAGTTGCCCATATCGTGATTTGTGATCGTAACTACTTTCAAATGTGGCATTTTTGAGTGCGATGATCTCAAGGTAATTTTAGCCGGAAATCTAGTCTTACTGTTAGTTTTATAGCGCAGATGTCAGTTTTGCCGGCAAATGGGAACAGGTTTCCGCATCGATATTTGGTATGATTCGCGCACTGACCATACGACCTATATACATATGTATGGATACGTATGGCAATGGTGTTGGTTCTTTGATGACCCAATTGAGAAAAAATGTCAACGAGAGTGTATGGAATGTGTGCAGCCATTTCGGAGAAGTTGTCATTTTGACGTTCATTGCGGAACGGCAGAGCGGGTTTAGGTCGATTCTATTATTAGAATTTGTCGCGGCGCAATGCGGATTCATTCACGATCGCAAAGCAGTGCAACAGTGCTTTCCTGGAATAGCATCCGCATAAAACTCGTCAGACAGGAAACGGCTAGGTCTTGGGTATTCCACTAGCCACCAGGGTGTCAAAGTTGACGCATCAGACAGTGGGGGACTGAACAAAGACAAAGAACCCCCGGCAATCAGGTTTCACAGCCTAAAACTGAAAGAGAAGCTAACTGGTTAATAGACAAAATGGAGCCTCTAAACCGAAGAATGACTCTTATGTGGACAGCACTGAAAGATAAACTGCTTAACATTTGGATAATCAAGCGACCATGGGAAGGTGCTCCGCATTATTATTCTCCACTGCTTGTAAGCTCTTTGTTAGTAGGTTAGGCTAGTTTGAACACTCCTAAACCAAAAGAATGTCTAATAAGATACCACAGTAGGAAGTGACATTCCTAGACAGTCAACATTTCAGTGCAGACCATCATCAGACCCACCTGTCATTCCATAGCATTTGTTGCCAAATTAGGCAAAGTTCGAGTCGGTACCTATGCCCCCTCCACTCCACAGAATCTATACCAACATCTACTATGTCAACGTATCGATCTACAAAAAAGATCATCAAGGTACAGAACTAAAAACTGTACATTCAGGGTTGGCCTTAAATAATGTCTGTCAGAACTTTTTTGACAGATGTAAAGCGGAGTCCTTTGTAATGCTGCAGTAGATGCAGTGTGACGTTCTTCGTCACAGACACATTGTTCGACGATCAATGCTGTAAGCAAAGGTATGAAGGAACAATCGTGTGAATAAAATGACAAGCAAATTGTCAATTCTTGGTAGTCTTTGCGATCACTTTTCCATCAAAACCCACTTAACATTTCTACTGCCCTGAGACCGCAAAGACCCACCCAGCAGACTCAAGCCATTCTAAGCCTCAAAGAAGAAATTTGGGTGAGACCTGCCTCAGCGTGAGTTTGAACTGTGTAATTTGACATACTTCTTCTTGTGGTATTATTAGAAACACAAGGTTGTCAGTAAAGTCTTACAAGCTGGTACGATACAATGATTGGTTGTCAACTTGGATCCGTGAGTTGACGCAATGATTTAAACTATCAGACAGCAGCATGGCATGAAGAAAGCGATGTCGTATTATGACAGCACGAACGGAATCCCTTTATTTTGTTTTGTAAGGTTGGCAGCTGTCCCGTTTATTAGTGAGAATAAAACGCTGATATGTTTTAAGGTTTTGTGCAAACGGGTGGCTATAGATCAAGGTCCTCGTATTCATCTCATCCGTGTCACGAACTTCGATTCATTTCAAAAGTGATCATCAGTAAACACTCAAAATAGCCCAATAGCAGTAACTCAGGCCAGTAGACAGATAGGTGATCAGTTGAATCCTGCAAAACTGCGGCTCACGAATCTATGAGATCTCACGAAGTTTATGTCAAGGAAACTGCAGTAAACACCCTTTCTTGTACCAAGCTCTATAGCACAGAACGGACTGATACAGTCTGACCAGAACATTTGGATGCAACCCAACTTGATTTCGGAGCAACTCTCGAAAATTCCCACCAAAATGTTTGCTGACTGAAGTTTGCCCATTTTGCATTAAAAAAAAACAGTCAATTTGTGCTCTATTGTTACAAACCATCAAACAAGCCCTTCAATTCACAAAAAGTAAAAAATGGCGCCCAACGGAAGGCCCTCCAAGAAAAGGCTAATACGCTGCGCACTTAATTGACACCGAACTCATTAACAACAAAAAAAGGTCACTCGACCAAAACCCACCGTCATACCATGTACACATTTACTACGACGCTTCCACTTTACCAACCAATAACGAACTCATTTTCAAACTGATGAATGAATAAATAAATTGTCAGAAAGATATCCTCATATCTCACGACATGAGGTCAACTGCGTAATGATATCCACCAACCACAATCCCACATTTCGTTCCTTATCAACAAAAAAATAAATAGACGTATCACGCAAACAAATTTTGCACACACACCGCACAGAACAGCACCACATCAATAAAACAAAACAACAACAACAACAACAAAATCGATAAACATCACCCACCCCATCCCAATTTGTCGATTCAATTAATGCTAAACGATTAATAATTAACTTATTAATTACAATTATACCTCACCAGTCGCCACACCGAGTTTGTTCGTTTGTTTGCAAAGAGCACAGCAAACTTTTCCAAAAACCGTGCAAACAAATAAAAAAAGTTTTATCTACGCGATCGCAAATCACGATCGCGCGTTATTAAATATCGCTGCATGGCCCGAACGTCATTGAACACTGCACACAAACGTCAAACGACTGAATTTTTTTTTAAGAAATACGATACGCGATACGGGCTTACCGAGCGCCAGCAGGTCAGAATAAACAGAAAATTTCTATTCAGCTATTCAGCTGCACAGCAAAGGGGTGCAGGAAATGTTAGTAAAAATAAATTTTGTTTCCTTCGCTCTGCCTTTTGACAGACTGATGTGACAGAACGAACATGTAACGCCAGGGGTATGATATCGAAAGAAACCGTTGTACCCCGAAATCAAAAACTATAGTTACTTGTTATTGTTGTGGTTTTCTGAGCGTGTGATTTCCTTTTTTTGTTTTTTTTTTTTTGTATTCCCGCCCCACCATGCCCTTCCGTACTTTTACTACAAGTCAGCCTATCTCTCCTCCACCTCCTGCTCCTCCTCCTCGTGTTGCTTTTATCTTTATCGCAATAATTTTGTTTCGTAAGTTTTTTTTATAATTTTTTTTAATCACTTATTTCGTGTGAGGGCTTGTATGTGTGTGTTTTTTTGCAAAAAAAAAAAACATTTTGTTGGATTTTTCGTGCGAAAAAGTTTTACGAGTAATATGCGCGAAAAGAAAGCAACAACAACAACAACAGCAGCCGCCATGAAGCAAAACTGAAAGAGGAAATTCTTAATGAATTGTATGTGAGGAGAATTTCGCTGGTGCACGGGGGGAAGCGGGAGTGAAAGGAGGTCGCGCAGGCGGTGAGGGGGGAGAGACTCTGAATGTAGAATATTGTTATTGTAAAAGCGGGGTGAAAAATCGCCAACGGCGGCGCCATTAAATGCATTTTTGATGTCTTTTTGCGCTTCTTTTCCGTTTTTACTGCTTTGTTGGTCGTATAGCCGTTGTTGTTGTGTCGTTGATTATTTTTAGTGATTTGTGTTGTTTTACATTTTTTTTTTTTTACTTTTTTTCGTTTGGGTTTTGTTTAGTGCAATTTTTATTTACTGGCAGCGGCAGTAGCAGCAGTGAAATAAAATTCTACTCAGATAGGTAAATGATTGGAGGGATAGAAAGGGTTGCCAACAACCTATTTTTGTTTGCAGTGTAGGGTCTGCTTAAAGGTTATTGAATAGGTTTTGTACCAATGGAAATTGTAGCTACTTATTCGAGGTACACTGCTGTGGTTGACAGCATCATGGTAACCGTTTTCGTAAACGAATTGTCAAGGGGTGTAGGTGTAGGTAACTATAAATAATCTGTCCCTGTCAAATATCTTTCAGAAAATATCGGAGACAAAATCATGACAACTGACAGAATATAATGCAACACATCACGGGTAGTCATCAGTTGTATATCATTCTCTTTCGGTGAATATGTTACTTTCTGCACTAAAATTCGTAGATTGTGAAATTTCAAGGAGTGGGGGTAAAATTTTCTCAGAGAGTGGTAAAATCACAAAAAAGTAAACGAACGGGGAAGCTACGAAATTCGCCCACTTTTTAGACGTCAAAAGCAAATAAAAGCAAATAAGTAAACCATAAAATATTTCTTACAGGTATCTGACAGATTTAACAGCTTTCGTAAAGCAATGTATAGAAATTTCCTGCACTAAAATTCGTTGCTCTCTTCTACGAAAAACTACGAAACTTTAGCGTACGTTGTTTTGGGAGAGTAGGCGAACAGACCTAAAGTCTCTGATAAAAGTTTCAGAACGGACTCCATGATATGACATTCTACGATTACGTACAAATTCTTGCCATCATTGGGCTGAATATCTTGTCTGATTTAAATGACAAAATGAGGACTTAGTTCCTTACAATCAAATTAGATTTTGGAATCCCTGGTTTTGTTTTATTTCACATTATGTACCTGATTTTTGAAGTTTATCAGATTCTCCTTTTGAAATAGTATTCATCCCCGTTTGACACAAAACAAATTCTTATTCTGGATTTCTCTGGTCAGACCTAAAGAAATGAGACTTACTTCGTCTCCTACTGCCGTCAGTTACAGTCTTTCTCGACGATATTGACATAATTGGCAAAACTCAACGGACTGTCACTGATTAGTAATGAAGCTGCCAAAGTCGGTTCAGGGGTAAAATGAATTACCTGCTGTCAACGCACAAATTCGAAAAATTGCACATAATGTCACAGTCGACAGCTACAGAAGACAACATCGCCTTAGGAAGCACGTAAGTAAGTAGAAAGGAACCTTAACCTGTTGGCAGTAAATTAAGCAACTTGGAAAACCTGTCGATGGAGGGCCACAGGGTAACCATTATAAGCACCATCGCCGAACTGTAAGTAGCTGACTTAGTCCAAAATATTGTAAATGGCTAAGATGGCTAAGACAAAAAAAAACGAATGGATATAAAAGGTGCACCCTAGAGGACGCAAAAATCTATTTTAAAGACGAAAGGAAAGACAATTAGTTAGCGGATTAGTAAAAGATTTCAAAGAACCTGATGAAGTTTTAGCCAGAGTTGATATCTCTAATATCTTGGATATCAATTGCCCTACAATTCAGTCCTAAGATTATGACTGCGGAAACAGCAGCACTTAGATCTAAGCTGGAGAAAGCCTTTTTCCTTCCTTCAGAGTTTTCTTATTGACATCGCTGTGTCAAATAACCTCACCCATGACGCGAGGACGTTCTTTCCTCAGATCCAGGAAGCTTGTACTTCTTGTTCTTGAAATTTTACGAATATTGCTTTTGATGCATAAAAATGTAAACACGAGCAATAGTTTTGCGCACAAACCGAATTTTGAGCAGTTCTGAAGGAGCTCCATCGGTTACTTTGGCTACATGTACCCCAGGAAGTTCAATTTCTAGCTCTTCTAGCTGTTTTGTCTCAGGCAGGGACTCTTCACGGGTCGGGAGCCCGTTAAGTTAAGCTGCTTTGTGAGCTTATTCTTGTTTTTACTCCTCCAATTGAAGCAATTGAGTTTGACCATCTTGGCGAAACCTTATTTTCAAACAGAACTCCAAAGGCAATGCGTACGTACATACATAGTTTACGACCAAGAAGTTATAAGAAGCTTGTTTGAGTGTCGTTAGTGCTCCAATGGTGCTTGAACTCATATCTAATTTACCTATTGCCAGGGTCTATATGGATGAATCGGTGAAGAGCTTATAGATCTCACGTTTGTATCGTTCCCTGTTCCTCTTATTTGCACCAAATTTTCAACCATATAGCCGAACTGACTCTAATGTCAGAGTTAAGAATCTTGACCTTACTTTTTTTTTGTTGAAGTCCTTGAGTCAGTTTTCACAAAAACTCTATCTCTGTTCGCTGACAGCTACTTCATTTTGCTTGTTCGTGAGTTGTCTGTTTAGAACGGTCAGTCAACTAGGAGAGTCCAATGATATCTTCATGTTGCACACATATGTCAAATTCTGTATCCATGACTGCAACGTTCTTTGCAACCTGCCCTTAGCGTCAAAGTTAATGAAGCATCATTGGGATTCTTACCGAAACGTCATACGAGTTTCCAGAACGCCCAAAAGCAAATGAATTCAATAGCCCAAACGTCTGTAGTGGCTCCAATTATTCCTTAATTGCCTGACAGGAAGGGAAAACCCATCAATATTTATCAGAGCATGACGAAGAGACTAATGACAGCCAAGGGTATACATTAAATTTTAACGACTAATAACTTATTTGGTGCAATCTGTTAAATAATACCTAACCCTTTCATCGTATGACATAGTACGCAATTAATACCAACCATGGAGAGACCAGCTGACACTTAGACGTCATTTAATTGCAATTTAATTTCATCACGCTAATAAAAACCTCTATAAACCATTACTAATTTGAAACACTACAGAATTTGAATTGACCAATCGTTTTCTTTTCTTTTCTTTTTTTTTTAATAGACATCTGGCATGCAGGAAAAACTATAAACTTTACGAATGCGTACGTTTCCTGCACTTAAAATTCCAAATGCGGATGTTATTGTAAAAGTCTACGTACATAGGTACTTTCTTGCGTCAAAGCGCAAAAGTAAAATTTTTCAAAACGTTTGCACATGCAAATGCGCTTTGAACTGTTCAAAACAACACCTAAGCAAACAATTGACGTTTACGTCAATGCTGCGTGATCGCACACACCACATGTGTGCAAGCAAATGTAAACAAACAATTGAATCGACTAAACTAAGTCCTACATCCTGTTTTAAATTTTTTCGCAGGACTTCCCTCCACCAATTGGTGTATTATTGGCGGCAACCCTACCAGGAAGAGTTGGTAGCAAATTTCTTGGTGCTCTGACTGTTTTGTTGTGTCAGGCAGCGGTAATGGTGTGTAGTGTGTCGGCATCGGCACCGGCATCGGCATGAGACAGCCACGTGATGTCGACATTTCTTCCTGGAATACACTACACACACTTGAGAGGCAACGGAAGGCAGACAGACCAACGATGATGACGAGACCAACACTATGGATGACTCTATAGATTTGCTAAATACCACCACCGCCGCCCGTCGTCGTCGTTGTCTCTTCATTTTCTGATTGTGCTCCGAGTTTTCTCATATTTCACAAGAAAGCGTAATTTTTTGTCCTAGATTCGCGTTTGTTTTCATTTTTTGGTTTTGGGTTTTGTGCTTTTCTTTAGAAATCGAAATGCAAAACGTGTATTTATTTATAAATGTTGAAGCCAAAGAGAAAAGTATGCGAAAAATCCACCAAAAAATTACCACACAATTGACGAAGAACGATGGGGAAAAGGGGGGACGAGAAAAGAGCCCAAAAGACGTCTTTGTGTGGTTGGTGGTGTTGTGGATGTGTTTGTGTAGTAATCGTTGTTGTCTTTCATTGTGTTGCTTGTCTCTTTCGCCCTCGTTTGAGGTTTTCTTTTCCATTTGTTTCTTTTTTTCTTTTATTTCTGGTGTCTGCTGTCGGCAGTGTTGACACTTTGAGAGTTTAAACTTTTTTTTTTTTAAGCGAAACAGTTTTAAATAAAATTGAGATTTTGCTGGAATCTGGGAGTGAAGTGTCAGCCCTGGTGTTTACTCGAAAACCCAGGAGGTGAACGGCATTAGTAATGGTTATCGGATACCTTTATGGGTCAAGTTGTCACGAGTCTACCGTTGTTTCAAACAATTATTAGTAGCAATAATTTAAGGTGATTGACAGTACGATAACGACCTTTGGAATGAATCTTTGGAACCAACGTATGCAATCTTGTGATTTTTGTTTTCATTTACTGCTGTAGTGGACAAATTTGTATTTACAATTTAATCAGGCAGTAAAAACAACAGACATTACATTTTCGATAAGACGTGCTCGGTTAGTTGTACATATTCAGAAATTCCCATCATAAATATGTCCGCCCATTAAACCACACTTTTTGATAAGTTTATGTACATACATACATTTGTTTGTGTGAATATGTATCTGTCTACTTGACAGTGATATTTAACCGCATTTCAAGTGAAAGTGTGGAGTCGAAGTGCAAGTGCTTGGATCCGTAGACATAGGGCGAAATGCTTCACTAGAATAGTGAGCTTTGCATCACGTTTTATAACCCGGAACTTGCTACCAATTCCCACATCTAAAGTGCAAATGTCACTAAAAGCCGCGCGGTTTTTTAAATCAGCTGTCCAATGGGCATCGTAGATGTGATGTCGAATCAATGTCCAATCAGTCTGACATTTCCACCCAAAGTATTCAATCTGAGAAGAAGAGTTCTATCTGGAAGTTGAAAATGTAGTTTCCTGACAGGATATCAGTATGGGGACTTCATCTTTACAGATGAACTTTGCAAAGGCTGTCGAAACCATAGCTCACTTACTATCCGAATGAGCTAGCTGTCCACCATTTCGAAAACCTGGGGGATTTGCCAGGAAAGCCACCATTACTCTGATGGGTCACTGGCTATAGAAATATTTCAGGTAACTCCAGGGCATCCGAAAAAAATAATTGGAGTCTATGAAGATGGTCCAATATACCGATAAAAAGGTTAGAGAGACAGACGTGATCATTATACGTCAACTATAGGTATACGAGTATAAGACCTTGATCATTACAATCTCATTAAGACTTCTTCATACAATACTCTGTACAGTGACATCCAGCAAGTAAAAGAAAATCTGATCACAGGTCCTTTGCGATGACTAAGACATGTAGAGGAGACCCAGGATCTTCTTAGTTCTTTACAACAATTTGTTTATTTGTTTTTTAAACGCTCACCAACGATGAGATCGTGAAAAAAAGGATTGGTATTGTTTGGGAATCAAACCACAAACCTCTCAGTAGATGAACGCACTAACTGTTGAGCCACGAACCCAACGCTATTAGAACTATCGTTGCTAAACAACTTTAAATCTTTCTAAATCAACGTCTGAGAGTCTAAATGAGTGCAACGAACCTAGTTTGAACTTGTGGAACTGTAGGTGGTAAGCCCTTCCTGAACTACATTATTCAGTAGTTTTGGGGGTCCTCAAGACATAATCTCATTTATAAAGTAGTTCTGGGTCAATGAAAAAGAGATTAAGGACATAAGTGATTCTCTTGTGCCCTGGGAAACAGAAGACTAGAAGAGTTTGTTATGAACACAAAGCCGCAAGAGGGTTTGTAGACAAATCCAAACCAATAGTCTCAAGATTGAATGACTTACATAGATTTGGCAATATTTGTTAGTAGTAAGCACAGCGTCATGCAAGGTGGTTTACTGCACGTTTTAGAATGATGCTCCAGAGAAGGATTATCCATTAAACCTTGCACCTTGGTCAACCTAGGACCTAGCACCATCAAAAAGGCACCACTTTAGCTTATTCCAGTGAGATCAAGTATCTTGGAGATCAAGTATCTTGGAGATCAAGTATCTTGACGCACGGCTTAGCTCGAGTTCTCATTTCAAGTCCGCCACCAAGAGCTCCACTAAAACCATGCTGATCAATAGATGTCTTTTCGGAAGAACTTGGAGTAAAAGACTAGAAGTGATACATTGGCCGTATAGCACGATGGTGAGGACCATTATCACGTAAGTAACCATTGTTTGTTGGCTGAAAGTTCTTGAACGGACACGATAACCAAGCTTCAGACAGTTCTGTATCGGTATTTCATATACGGCAGCATAAGGAGCCGTCGGTCGTTGGGCAAGTCTTCATTAGAAAGACGCCCGCCAGGTCCCCTAATAAGCCGCAGCTGAAATACAAGTATAAACCAGGGGAACCTGTGGCACAACTAAAAATTCTTGACACATTTCCATAGTCATAGCATAATGGTTTTCCAAAACTAGAACCTAGAGGTTTGCTGTGGTTCACACTTGGAACGAAGATGGAATCTAGAGTTGGAGTTGGTGTCTTCGGACCCAATATCACCGACTCGATACCTATGGTAATGTGTCCTACGGTTTTCCATGCTGAACTTCGTTAAGATCTAGTCAAACGTTAGTAAGAGTATCAAGGGCGCTAGGATTTACATCTTTTCAGATATCCAGGCAGCATTTAAAGCACAGTCGTCCAATTTAATGGACTCTATATCGATTAAATGCTGCTACGATGCACAACAATCTCTTGCCAGACATAACAAGATGATACTCGGATGGATCCCTGTTCATCAAGGATATTGGAGCCAACGAATCTTCAGGTGAACTAACTAGAGCTGGCAGAGAACCTGCATTCATAGGACCCAAACCATACTGTGGTGTTAATTGGGCTCCCGCCTCAGCGTTGATTAATGATTCGGTACGCAAACTTAGTCTGGGACACTAGAAACACTGGACCGGGGTTGGACAAACTTAATCTGAGCACATTCTCTGTGAATATCCAGCTTTACATTGGTTAAGTTGGCGCGTTTTCCATAAGAAAACATCCCCGTCAACAAATATGAAAAGCTCTATGGATAAGGACGTACTGTCCTTCATTAGAATAAAACTCACTCAGGAATAGACTCAGGGGTAGGGAGCCCGAAAAGACAGAGTACGTAAGTAGATGATCCCTTGAATACCGATTAAACTTAGGATTCATTGACATCATGGTCAAGAACATCTACCGGCACCAAAACCAAGAGAAAACGTTTTTCAAAAACTTTCCTGTTCTGATCTGGGTCCTCATCATGTAACTTTTGTCACGATCGTCGCCTATACGATACCAACGAACGCTATCCTCTGTAGTTTGTTCCATAGATAATGTTTGACATTTGTTGGTCCTACTTGAACCAAAGTCGATGTGTCAAAACGATATCGGCTAAAGGATAGTAATTTTTAATGTTACGTGATGCAAGGCTATCTCAAAACGATGTCGTCAGACGACTGAGGTTGATTCGTGAGGATCCTGGTTTCGAATGCCTTAAGTATAGTCTGGCTGTCACTTCGGTACTTCGAAAACCCCATCTCTTTTCAAATCTCCATACTCGAAGAATGTCAGAAGCGATTACCAACAAACAGCTCCAGTTCCACTTTCGATAAAGCAGCCATCACACGGGACACAAGTGTTTTTTATTTTCTTTATTTGAAACGAAAATATGCATTCTCTTAGCAAATTTGAACCGATTATGTAATTATGTATCAAAATAGGGTAAAAACAGTTTTAATTTATTCAAAATGGTGGGAAAATTTTTTCTTTTAGATACCTGCCACCAAAAACACAACACTTACTTGGAAAGCTTATTCGAAGCCTTACAGCAAAGCTAGTCCTTATATATTTATTCACATTCACAAAATATTCTCCAAAATCAGTTTATATTTTTGATTAAGCCACAAAGCCAAAAGCAAAACCTATTCACGAACACGATCGCTTCGAACTGACTCAAGAATTGTCACTCCGCACAATGGCGACAGAAAAAGAAGAACTAAAATTCAAATATCGAAACTTGTCAGAACTAGAAGGACATACATACATGCATATGTATGCATAGTATTTAACCCAAAACAATGCTATCAGGTAACAAGGACTCAACTCAACTTCAACGAAAAATTCTCCCATTGATCGCGCGTTTAGAAGTAACAACTTGAACAATGCATGAAGAAGGATTACGCCTACCAGCGCAATTTTTCTTGTACTGTTATTTATTGTAATTTCCCTTTTCCGTGTTTTTCCATTTCCTTAGCTGCAGGAGACACCACAGACCAAGAACCAAGAACCAAAAACCGAAAGGACTAAAATTTTACAAAGTTTTACAAACATAACAACGCCGGGATCATAAAACCGATCCTTTGTGGATCTTTAACCATTCGCCGTTACTTATTTGTTTCTCTAAAATGGTAAATACATTTTCGGAAACAAACTGCAACACGACGAGGAGATTAAAAAAGATTACAAGGGTCTTGTGCTAAATAAGCTAGGTAGAGAGAGAGAGAGAGAAAGGACTGTGCGCGACAGCCCGTTTGATGCATTAATGCATTTCCTAGGAAGTGAACAACAACTTTAACCATCTACCTGGGATGTTGTTATTTTGTTTTAGTAATCCGTTTTATGATTGGTAAGTCCTGCTGTCAGACAAATGTCGACAGATTACATCGGCAAATACATGCATGCTTAAGTATGTGGACGGCAAGGGATAGGATAATTTTGTTTTTCTTCTTTCTTTGAGAAACAAAAGGTTTTCGTAATGTCAAAGTATGTCAAGGAGGATGAATAACCAAAGCTCAAAGCATATGCAAGTTATAGCAACCAACCAAGTATCTGTCAAAAGGATTGACAGGAAGAAAATCTGATATTTTCAACACTTTATGTTGCCGGCCTGTCTAGTCAGCGGATTTCAGTAAAATTATTGCTCAGTTCCATCTGAAAATCGTTAAAAACAGATGGGAGACTTTTTTTTTACTGAAAAAACGGAAATCTACATCCCGCAACTGTCATCTGTCACAAATGACTGCGAACTCCAATTGATTCTTAAACAGAATCACGATAATGCAGTTCATATCATATTCGATAAAGCAGCGCTAGGAGGCCATATGTTCATGAAAGCATGATCTTCATTGCAGACACAGTGATGACATTAAACTGCAATGACCGGAAAGAGTGATTCTGACCAAAGGGTGTCCTCAAACAGGACGATTGCATTTCTGACTTTTTGATACATCTGCGTAACACAATAACGATTATTCATTTCCCTTATATGGTTCGGTTTGTGTTGCTTGCTATTCACCACTTGGGTTCGAACATGTACAGGTTAGTTCAGTGGTAGTTTAGAAACTAGAAGCAATGACAGTGTTGATTTATAATGACTATTGAGTAAGGTCAGTACCGCGCGAAAAGAAAGGAAGTTCAGCTATGTAGATGCATTCGATGCACAGGCCAAGGAAGTGATAGTGGAGCCATCTATAACATCACCAAGGAACTAGCAAGTGGCCATTGTTTCACACAACACCTGATGAAAGGTTTAGATTGTTATGTTTAAATTTGGATGAGGATCGTGTCAAGCGATGTAGAGCACTTCGGATGGTAGCAGCTATCAAAACCCTCAAAATAACAAAACGGTAGGCATTGATGGTAAACTGTGTGCTGTGGAGCAACATATTGCAGACCAACGAACTCGGCAGAGGTGCTCTACCCAGTCATAAGAAGCTAATGGGGAAATGAATGTTTCCCAGAAGGAGTGACAGTTGATGTCGGACAGTCAGGCGCTCGCTTAGGCGAACACATTAACAACTTGCGGATCGTTATATGTAAATTAATGTGAAGAGAAGGTAAAGGGAGCATTTCTGGATAGACAGTGAGAAAGTTGACAACTCTCCTTATCTAGGAAGCATGAACCACGCCGATAGTGGAGTTGGATCAGAAATAAGTTCATTGTGGAATCATTAAGTAGAACGTTTACTGCCTTTTGTTGACCCGATAGGGACTAAAATGGATCTCGGATGTCTAGAAAGATGTCCTCAGTAGGACGTACAACGTAGAGATTGAAAAAATGGAATGGCGGATGCTTTATTTGAGCTACTTCGAGCTCTTAAAAAAAGATATAATGACAAGTGAATCTCTCATGGGCCAATGAGGAGGTTGAATATCTAACCAAACCAAATTGATGCCTTAGTTCTGTAAGAAACTTAGCCCTAAACTCATCTATAGAATTCTAGTCTGATGGACAGGCTCTCTCATAAGAAAGATTCAAAAAATTAAACAAAATTCTGGGAACAAAGCCGCATGTCCTTCCTCACGAAATTCATAGGAAACAGGTTGCAGCGCTGCGGGAAGTCATCGCAATGGCATACCAGCGATACAATCCGGGTTGTGTAAGAATAGAAGCTCTGTTCCTGAACGTCAATATATATATGTACATCATCACAGGATTCCCATTCGACATTACGCAGAGTCTACATAAGACAAGGCTGCTTTCAGTCTCTCTATTACAGTGTATTCCGAGCGGAGGCAGCTATAAAAGCACTCAAATCACAAATAATAAGTTCTGCATTGATTCAACAATCTCGAGCATCTCTGAAAGAGATATCACTCTTCTTGTTGTGTTCCTGGTCACTCAGAGGTTCCGAAGACGAACTAACCCAGAAGTGACACCGAACATAAGAAACGCCAAGATGCATATGTAATCTCTATACGTTCAACTTTCTCCTCAAAGTTAAGCAGACTCAAGCCAAAAAACCTACTACTCAGCACAAGTGACGTTTTGCACAGAGGAAGGTTGTCTAAGGAATTCGAAGTTCAAAGTGGGATTCGGCAAGGCTGGTGTTTAGCGATGTTCTAAATGCGGGAAATGGAGGATATCGATTCCATCCGAACTTAAACACCTTAACCACACGCTGACGATGTGAATGACGGCAAATGCTTGGAGGGAAGCAAAGTGAAAATGAGCTCAGCAAAAACAAAAATGATTAGCCTAGGACCGGAGTTGTCAACTAATATGTGCATTGCTGGACAAGCGGTTGAGGGAGTAAGGAATTTCCAATACCTTTGGAGTATTCCTTCAACCGATGGCATTTCCGAACTAGAAATTGATGCTATCCACAATTTGACGAACTAATGTACATAATTAGCTTAAATGCTAAGATATGACTGTTACATTCCCACGTTGAATCCGTGCTGCTATAGGGATGAAGGATCCAAATGTTCGTCAATAGGTCTACGCAATATCTTAAGAATTTTCTGGCCAAACCGTACATATCTCGAACGAATAACTTTACCATGAACCAATAGGCGCAGCCATACAAATACAATTGTTTAACGCACCAGGTCTATGGGACACAGGACCTAGTTTCTCACGACCTTTGGTGTTGTGCGAGTTATATTCTTTAGACCAATGGAATGGGGCATACGGCTCAATACCGTGTTCGAAAGGCAATTTGTTATTTGAGAAGCTTTTCATGACAGTTATACTCGCGGATGTTTGTCAGACGCTCGCGGGAAGTGGAGCCGTAAAAAAACTTTAAGATGTTTTGGCTGGGATTTCAACCACAAACTCCTTGCTCCGTAGTCCAACGCACCAACCAGTCATACAACGACGAAGGCGACACACGGTCCAATGGAATCCACTTACTCAAACTAGAAATGCATGGCGGCGAACAGTCCAGACGGAAGGACTTTGAGAAGAAACCGCACAAAGGTCCTAGGAGGCACAAAGGGATATAGGACATAAATAAGAGTATCAGCACATACCAATGGTCCGGTTAGACAGGCACGTCTTGATGGTTCCAATTTTGAACAACGACTTCTGTCACAGCTGTGTAGATAAACAAGATGTCGAATCACCATTTCAACCAAACGAGCTGCACAGCGACATCGACGTAGTCAAAAAATTGCACATTAGTCGTTTGAGATGGCTAGGACATGTAGAACGAATGGACTCCAATCCTCCAGGCCGCAGAATCTTCGAATCAAACCCGGAGGCACAACGCAGTAAAGGAAGTCCTCGCCTAAGATGACAACTGAAGGCAGTTAGCTAAGGACCGGGCTAACTCGAGAGGCTTGTTGGGTGAGGCCCAGATTCATCCCGAACTGTAGCGCCACCTAAAGACAAGAAGAAAGAATCACCATTCACATCGTCTGCACCTACCCTATCCCTTGCATTACACCAGATTCTGGGTGGATTCTCTCGAAAATGAAAAGGAAATGCACCTCTCCTGGTCGTTCTCGATACACAGAATCAAATCAGTGCCACCGAACTGCAAAAATCCCATGTAAACCCCATCGAATCCACATTGTTTGAGTTTTACCAAAAAAGACAGAGAAAAAAAAGTGACAACACTGTCCCTGCCATGTTAGTCATCAGCAGCTCCTCGAGCCCGCACACACACCCACCCAAACACACATGTACACACCGACAGCCGACACACCACCGCACACACGTCCATGTGTGCAGCAATTTCTGTCTAGACGTCTGAACCATTAAGCATTTCTGGTCGTCACTTTGATCCTATTTTGCTCGTTTTTGAGTTTATTTTTAAAAAATCTTCCATTTGCCAAAAGAAATTAGCGAAAAATTTTATTTTCAAACTCACAGGCGCTACAACAACACCGCGCGCCGCGCCAGACACATGAGACATTTCACAAAATTTACCAAAAAAAAAAAAAAACAACAAAAAAATTTTTCTTCTATTTTTTGTTTTCTGTTCTCGTTTTACCTTGTTTTTCTCTTTTACTCTTTGGCTGATGTAGCGGGTACTTGGCTCTCTGCGGCTCTTGTGTTGGTTGTTTCTTCTTCAATGAAATTTTTTTGTTTTTTTCTTCTTTTTTTTTTATGTTAAAGGCGAGATATTGTAAAAATGAAACAAAAATTGAACAGACCACCACTTGGTATTTTTTTTATTTTCTTTCTTTTTTCGTTTCACTTGGAAATTATATTTTTCTTGATACTATAAAAGCACACACACACACACGCACGCACAGGCACACACACCACAGAAGTTGTTACGGGGACTACTTTATGGCAAATTTGAGGGCAAATTCGACTCGAATCACGTTAATAAATCACGTTCACCGTTGTATTTGATGTACGAAAAAACAGAAAACTTTAACACGAAAGAAGGGAAAAATTAAAAAAAAAAGGAAAAATTGCAGCCGCTCTGCTTGGTGTTTTTTTTTTTTGCGCAATTTGGTATTTTTTTTTTTTTTTTGTTCGACTAATGTTTCTTCCGTTCCCGTTTTAGTGGGTCGACAATGAAGTGGGTAAACACAGATTTCCAGTTAGATAAGCAGTTATCGGGGCGTTTAGTTGGCGTACAATGACGACAGACGATGGTTGCAAATGCGACGAGATTAAATTGGGGAAATTCTCAGTAAAAATGGAAAATTCGCTCCTTGTGTACAAAAATATCACTCGGGCAGCAGACGGCAGTCGCCATTGTTAAAGCAACCTGAAATAATCTTTTGACGTTGTTTTTCTGCTGCGAGTTGTTTTGATGGCGCTGCGTTGGTTATGCTGTAAGGGGTTTCCGAACCTAGGCAGGAGGAGTGGAACAGTTCAGGGTGGCAACCAGTGTGGAATTAGGCTGTGTTCACCGTCCGAGTAAGGCTGTGTTCACTAGCGACTGAGTGTTTGTAACAGAGCGTGTATCAGTCGTGTATTGACAGTTGTTCACATCGCTTGTAGTCATTCAAGCTACGCCATGAACACCTCCATAACAATGTCATCGATCATCGAAGTAAACAGTTGACTCTAAAAGTGCTCTGCCAGTTGATGGAAATTCTAGTTCTTAATTTCCAAAGAAAAGAAAAAACATAAAACAACCAAATTATCGAATTTTATTGAACATTTAACTTCTGTTCTTAAAAATAACAATTTAAACTGCCCGATGATTGCTTTTGGGTGTGTATATCGCCGTCTTTGAAAACAGGACCGCAGGACCCCTAAAAGACACGAGAGAAACCCTCTCCAAGATAGGTAACACCCCAACCGACCAATGTGCTATATGTTTAAAGATTGGGCATCGCCAATCGCGTTGTAGGGATAAGAAGAAAGATTCCCAGCACGTGCTAAAATTAGAAAGGCTACGCTAGGTAAAAACTTCTCAACGATCTCAACGATCTGAGCAACGCCTGCACGGCTAATATAAGCCCCTTCATAAAAAAGAATGAATCATTTCAAGAGTAAGTAGATGATCCACCACAATGGACCTTCTCTGGTCTAAGTGCAACCTTATAAGGGCCCGGCCTTAACCAACCATCGCGTTCGTCACCGCTTTCACCGCTGTTCCTAACACAGTAAGTACTATGTCTGTGTGTGATAGCTGCAAAGGCGAACTGCCTCTAGTGAGCGACTTCGTCACAGAGCGCAATGCTCCATTTGACACCTCCTCGTGTCCTCATACACCTGCAACGCGACCGCAAACACCTGAAATGCAAACAATTTACAGTTCACAAAATAACAATCTGCAGACATTAATACCAACAACATCATGGCCGAATTTCAAAACATAAAAACAGACATCAAACGTATCGCTGATTTCTGTAACTTCGTCTCGCAGAAATTCGATGAAATTAAGAAAAACTTTAAAAAAAAATCCCCCTTTTACGGATACATTTATAGATTCAAAGAAAGAAAAAGATGAACAACAATCTAACGTAACAACAACAATCACCAAAACAAAACGAAAACTTGCTTGAAATAGTCAAATCGGTAGGAAACAACAAAATCGCAAACGCGGATATCATTCATGTTTTTCGCACTTCGACCAAAAACACGTACAAATCATCAATAATTGCTACATTTCACAATCATTTGGTTAAAACGAAATTCATGCAGAAAGCGCGCGTAATCCCGCCCGCTGACAATCGCCAAACTCAATCAACTTATGGAAACCAGTGCCAAAGTTAAGAACAACAACATATTCATCAATAATCAGCTGAATCAGCAAACGTAAATAAACAATTGCTTTGGCAAGCCAAGAAGAAAGCGAAAGAGGAAAACTGGAAGTTAGTTTGGGAAAACACCGTGAAAATTTTCGCTAGGAGAGAAGAGACAACAGAATCTGTATTCATTCAATCTTTGAACAACAAATCCAGGAAGTCTACTGTTCTCTCTAATAGGTAAGATGGATGCCATATACTTAAATTCGAAAGCGGTGTACAAGATTACCAGGGACATTCTCGAGATTTGTAAGGAAAGAGGCAGACTATACGGTCCGTTGAAAAACAATCGCAGGAACCTAGCCTACGAATCTAAGCACAAATTGTTTCGTAACCAAGTAAACAAAAAAATTTCCTTAGATGATACAATTTCAAAACATTTATCGGTTGCCAGGAACGGAGATGAGTTTAGCAGATGGATTTGCAATCTTTTTTTCGAGTAGAAACCTTCATCCTCCATTGGAGGAACAGATTATCCAGAAGTAGAGGGTCTGGTGCATCGCCTAAACATTCGGAAAGCACCTGGGGCAGATGGTATTAGGGGCACGTATCTCATCTGCCATCCTGTGTGAATGTCTGAAACCCTTCGTTCACACACCGATCGGCCCGAAGCAGTGTCGTTTAAGACACGAAAAGTCTGCAATCGACCAAATCTTTTCACTTTGGTAGATCCTGGAGAAAACTCAAGAAGTTTAAAGAGAATTCAAGGCCGCATATGACAGCACTTACAGAGACGAGCTTTGCGGAGCCATGACTAGTTGTGGTATCCCTTCCAAACTCTTAAGATTGTGAAAATAAGACCTTTGATGTCAAAAAAGTATTTAGACACACTGTCATGTGATTTCTTTGTGCTTAACTCACAAGTCAACACCGGCGGCATGATCTTTCGAAAATCTGTGCACTTAGTGCGTTTATCGATGCGTTCGTTGGTATTAACAAGGAAGCTGAAAATAGGGCAAAACCAAGTTTATTCTGCCAACAAGGAGGGATACACAGTATCTATCGACGAATCGGACAGAACGTCACAATCGACAGCTACAACTTTCATATAGTAACACCCCAGCAGAAATAAAACGATGATTGCTAGTCTTTTTTTTTTTTTTTTGGTTAAGGACTCAATTGAGTAATCAGGCCCAATCCCGAAGATTCAAGGAAACTCTATATATGTATAAGCCGTTAATCACCCCAGTCCTCTATCAAAAGCCGATGGAACTACCTGAAGTCATTTCGGGAGAAAGAATTGTCGTAAAATTTAAGGTCGCGCTTGCGTTAATGGACTTTACACGAGGATATTCAACGACATGGTCATAAAACTCCGCACTAGTTTGAGATGGCTGGGGCATGTAGAGCGATGACCCGAAGAATCTTCGATAGGATTTCATGCATCCAATTCGTTTCTGTTTCGATTTTCAAGAACCGATATTATTTCAAGTAAGAGATTTGCACCTCCGCCATCAAGTTGACTAAATTTTTGACTTATGGCCACTGCACAGGTTGAATTTGGAAACTGCAGACCAGATCGTTGGTGTACATGCCCTCTACATATCCTAGCTACCTGAGTAGTTGTACTCTTTTAACTGAATGTTATCGCTTTGTATGCTAAAAATTATGATCCCCTCTCCTTCGCAAACCGCCGTCTAGGCAGGAGGAGCCAAAACTGCTCAAATCAACTAAGTTCGACCTCATCTGCTCTTGACATAGTGCATAACTTTAAGTTAAGGCCTTAGGCGACCAGGATCTCAGGACTAGATTTACACGTCAATAGCCTTAAAGACGTCTTGAACTAGCTTTACAGGCGAGACAGTTGACTATTGGTAACGATGCCAAACCTAGAAAGTGCTCATTAAGAAATACCAACTGGTCTGGCAGTACTTATTTCCATGACTACCAACTCAGCGAACAAACAACACAATATTCGTTTTGTTTTGATTTTCATTTACGGAAGGACTTTTTATTTTGTGGCTTATTTCTGTGTAAAAAATATATTTCATTGAACAGGAAATCATTACAAAATGGTAATATACTCAAATCACATTGATTTATTCCCTAGTTCCCTCGAATGATAAATATTTTACAAATATTCCCCCAACTGGGAAGAAAGTTGCCCGTTTGACATGTCAATTCGAAAGTTATAGGGTGCTTGTCCGGATGTTTGGTTACATTTTGTAAATCACCTTTTCAGGATAGCACCTGCCGACGATTATCATTTATTTCCGAATGGTATCAGGAAGAGGCTGGAATAATTCGTTTATTTTTGATGTCTTTTTATCCCGAGGATCACTCACTTGAAGTTGTAAGTTAAAGTGCCGGTAAGAAACTCGACTTCGAAATTCGAACTTACACTTTCTCTTCTCTAGTTTGAGCATAAGTCGAAGAAGACCTTCCTACGTCGTACCAAAATGCCTGAAATTACAACAAAAGACTTTTTTCTTGGCTCCAAGATCAGTGTATTTGGCCGGCAATTCGATATTGTCGATTACGCCGATGAAATGACCAAAAATACATTAGCGAAATTTCGATCAAGGTAAGAATTGGTGATACAGTTGAGTTTCGAAATTGAAAGTTTTATCAAACTTAGAACATTTATGTTGCTGAAACACTATGTTTTAGCACGCCTGGGAAAGGTTCTGTTTTATCTTGGAGAAAGCCGCGTACGAATCAGTGAAGGAATAATGGTTCGATTTTCTCCAGAACACGCTCGTCAGTTCTTAGGTGAAGAGAACAAGGGTGACGTCAAAATGGCGTAAGTTAGTGAACTGAATTCCAATAGATATCATACAGTGGTATTATGTTCTTCAAGGATTTTAATGAACGAGCTATTGTCGGGGCCGTCAATTGGATTTATACTAATCGCAGATAATATTATGGAAAAAATAAAAGCATGCCAGACTCAGTCTAAGGAGTCCTTAAATGAAGATGTTCACCCCGCGATGAGGGAGTTATTCGAAGACGAGGATTTCCGTAATGGTATATACTGTTCGCAATCGGATGCCGATGTCAATAGGGTTTGTCTGATAATTAGTATATCTCTGAGGAACTTTTTGTTAATTCTGATTTCTTAGGAAATAGACTTTTTCTTCAGTCCGAAGAGTGGCCTTAACATTACAACAACATGCCACAACACTACACTGGCTTTGATTAAGCCTCACGCTTTGAAGGAGGGTAAGCATGATCCGTTTCGATGTAAGAAATATATTGTGGAATTCGTTTCCAGGTAAACTTGGTAAAATTATTTCTGAAATCACTGACCGTGGCTTCAGGATTGATGCCTTGAAGATGCAGCTCTTGGAGCGTGTCAATTGTGAAGAGTTCTACGAGGTTTATCGTGGGATTTTACCTGAATACATCGTAAGCATACTTCTCATTGTGAGTTTGAAATGCAATCACCTTTTTTTTTACAGCAAATGGTGGCACAACTAGCAAGTGGCGTATGTATGGCTTTGGAAATCGGCTGCAAAGACGAAAACTTGGATGCTTATAAGGAATTCCGAGAGTTTTGCGGACCAATGGATCCAGTGAGTTTCCAGCTCCTACCCTTAAAAACATTTAAACTAGCAAATATATTTTTCAGGAAGTAGCGAAGCTTCTTCGACCCAATTCACTACGTGCCAAGTTTGGCATAAACAAAGTCTTGAATGCCATCCACTGCACGGACCTACAAGAAGACACAAATCTAGAAATCCAGTACTTCTTCAAGATTGTGACATAAATTGTATTTTTGCACATTCCGTCCTTTATTAAAATAAATCCTTTCGGTTATCACATATTTTCGTTGATTAAACTGCTGCAACTTAAACTCTTCACGAGCTGATTCGGCTCTTCGGGTTGATTTAGATTTTCCTGGGATGAAGTCCGTTCATCAAGCAGGTACTCGTAGGCTAGGAGAGCGAATACGATAATGCAGATGATCATGAGGACAGCGTAGAAGAAGTATTCCGTACTCTTTAAATAAAAAAAAGGTTTTTAAGTTGGTTTGGAGGGGTTTTTCTTCGAAGAGGCAAACCTGTGATTGGAATATATCGATCTCGGTTATTACGACTACTATGAGGTTTCCGAAGGCATTGTTGAGGAACCAAGCTGCTGTTACCACTGATTTCATTGATAGTGGAGCCTGAAAGAAGATTAAAAGTAACTATTAGAGCCCTGTAGTGGTACTGTACTTCATTTGGATGAAGAGACTAAGAGGGAACTGCCGCCGAAACAATGGAAGTCAAAAAATTCGTTGTACTTGTTGGTTACTATCATAGGCAAATCAACGTTTGTCCGGAAGATCAGTGTCGAACGAGGGTAGTACCCCAGAATTCAGTTTAGAGAATGAATGGAAACATACCATAGGTTCAGGTTGGAGGTATGAAATCGGATATACCCAGAGGAATACAGCATACACCACCACAAATACTAAGCAGTTTATGAACTTACCTGAGTGAATGCAAACTGCAAGCCAGGAATCGATAGAAACAGCTCGCCCATCATAAGAAGCACAAACTGAGGCACCTGCCAGGCAATGTTAATCGACTTTACCGGTTCCGTCTGTGAAAATAAAGACAAAACCTGATTAATTACAATTCCTGTTGGACCCCTTAAACTCACATAAATAAATTCTTGCAGAATACCTGCGCAAATAAATGAGAACGCTGAGCATACACCGCCAATGGTCACACTTTGTAGTGCATTCAGTTCGATTCTGAAACGTTTCAAGATCGGTGCCAGTACATATTGCCACAATGGAATGAGTATGAATAAAAATATTGGTCCCATTGCTTTGGCTTGATCAGCTTGTAGAGTCACTCCGGCAATAGTTGTGTTCATCTGCGAAGCTTGAAATGTCCAACTAGAGTCTTGCTGTGCTAGCAGTGCAAAGTAGATTGGCAGTGGTATGAACAGTTTGGAGATCTGAAATCAATGAAATATCCTAAAGCAAACGAAGATAAGGTAGACCACGGCAACAAACCTTCAAAACTTTGGAAACATCATCGACGAATGGTTTTTCATATCGTCCAATGGCGTACTGTAACCAGTAAGCTCTTCGAGCATTACCTTGCTGCCATTTGTTAACCAAAGCATGTTTAATACATCCATAGAACTTCACCAGAATATTCTCCTCGGAGAGCTTCTCAGGTTTGTAGAACACCTTGCCAATCATAAAGAAAACTAAAGAAATCTTTTATTACAGCTACAAGGTCCATCTGTATGCCAAAACTTACACCACGAAGCCAAAAACGAGGTCCCCAGTGTACCGAACACAGCTGGATAACATCCTGTCTTATTGAAACACGTCGTGTTGGCCCTTACCATAGGTGGAAAGATTTTGCTTAAGAAAATCCCAAAATAATAAACAAAGTAATACAGAGAAAAATATTCCGCCAGTAGGTGGTTCTGTTCGGGAACTTTGAACTGTAACGCTCCCAATGAGGTGATGCACGCTCGTATTGATCCATTTCCAATTGATATGAGGAGTAGGGATAGAGAAACTAGAAATCTAAATAGAAAGAGGTAAGAATGGACATGTAGGCTGCCTCAAACACTTACGTTAGAGAAACTCCAAAAGATGGAAACGATGTGAGAATTATAAACACCCAGCCAATGGCGTAGAGGAAACAAAACAAAGATATCGTGCGCACGTTTCCTAAGTAACTGTCTGCTAGGATAGCTCCAAATATTGGACAGAATTGTCCAAAGAAGTTGAATATATGCAGCATTATCGTGGAGAAGTTTTCACTGAAATTCAGGTCGTCTCGTAGGTAGAGGGCTAGAATGGCTGAAAAGAAACGGAATAAGTGTGTTTAAGAGGATGTCTCTTCAGTTGAAGTATGGGCAATGGATGCAGTGCTATAGATCAGAAAATGTGTTATATAGGAGCGGTTTAACTCTGCTTAAGTTCCAATTGTATCTTGAACATATGAATTTTATAGCTCGCTGCTGGCATGAGGCCCGTTTCAAGCTGTGAAGTAATCATTTTTTTTTAAAGAGATGTAGACCGTTCCCTGTAGTTTTTGTAGAAATCAGTTAAGTACCCTTGAGGGTGTAAGCCTAACAGGTAGTATCCAGTGAACCCACCGATAAAAGACCTTCCGTTGTTAGAGATGTAAAGTGTAAAGGAAATTCCTCTTGATGGGTCCAAACGGAAAGTAGACTAACAACCCAAGGGATACGCCCGTTGTTCCTCTCGGCAACCTACCGTGAGCAGGTACACAACAGGAGGTTTTTCTTTTGTGATTCATCAGCTTGAAGAACGATGTAGGTGGCACAAGGATATTGATAGCAGCCTGACATCATCAAAGAAAGGTTTTGATTCTATTTGGGTTGATGCGCTTTGGAGAAGAACGAATTCCACGACGAGCTATACAAGTTATTCACTACACCAGTTGTCGTCAGTAGATGGTTAAGACATGTTGAGCAAAAAGACCGCATCGATTCGATCGATGGCTCATAGTTCTATAATGAAGTGTGGACAAGGTACAAGGAAAACAAACACTTTTCTGCCTCCAAATTGGGTTCATTCAAGGGCTTTGTCTTTTACTCAAAGCTTCGCGCCGTTAAGGGGAGATTTACATACAAAAAGTATTTCAGAAACAATAGATAGCTCAGAGACACCTTCCTAACGCTGCTTCGGTTTCTATGCAGCGATAATAAAGAAACCAATTCTATTTCAAAAAAGCGTGATGCTATTAAATTTTAAATAAACAACAAGAATATTATAATTAAAACAAAGTGCATTGCTCTGAAATCTTTGTGCAATAAAAAACGATGCATAATATAATTTGCTAATTAAAGAATACGCTCCGGAACAATTAATTCAGTGCAACATCATTTTTGAACTTGATCATAGATAAGGCTGTGAAATTTGCGAAATTTTTATTGCATTACGCCATCATGTACGCAGATTATGGTACGTAGAACTGGAATACAAGCCGGTCGACCACTGGAAAATTGGTTTTTCCTGAACTTGAAAAAGATCTTCTAGTGTGTAATGGTTTTGTAAAATCGAGAGGAGCTTTCACAGGTAAAATTTAAGATTACCATACTCCGATGCCGGGAGCAAGCTATGCTGAAATATGATAAGCGCGAAAGGATCGTTTGAATTGATCTTTAATGAATGAGAATTGAGGATTCTGTTGATGTCCCCAACACTAATGTGCGCTGTCTGGCCTTTTCTAGGGCTGGACACTTGCAAAGGATATTGCAACTGCAACAGTGTACGTGAAATGAAATGTGCCCAGTACTAATTGTCGAACTCTGTCCGGATTCTATACAATAGTTCATGTGTTCTATTCCAGTAGTATTTGGGCCAAAACTGTCTGGGTATGTCACAGATTAGCAGTCCCTGCATCTACGCGCAAAAATTCTGCTCTTAAGGGGTTCAGCGGGACGTTCACAGTTTCACCAAAAATGCCATCAGAGACAGATCCCAGCCTCGCTAGTTCATCTGCTCGCTCATTTCTGTGGATATTACTCTGGCCCAGCACCCAAAGGAGACTGATTCTAAGCCGATAATCCAGTGAGGAAAGTTCTTCTAAGCATTTATCTACAAGTTTCGAGGATCTTCTGATCGACACAATAGCCCTCCTGTTAGCTGTCAATGAGGATGGACATGGTATTAAATTGTAAGATGGTTCGCTTAACTATGCGACAGGCTTCCCGTACAGCGAGAACCTCCGCTGGGAAAACACTGCATTAATCAAACTGAAGTCCATACGCCCTGGGCCAGCAATGATGGAAATTTGTAGTTTTTAAAGCAGGTACTCCTATATAGATCTCTACTTTCGGAACCACTGATGGACGTCCGAGTCCATAATCGTCCTAATTATTTGATTCTCAATTTTTTTTCACATCCATGTACAAATGAAACACCAACACTCATTCCCAGGTGGACCAGATAGATAAGGAAGCTGTAAAGTTGAAAGACCTTCATATCAACAAAAACACGCATATTTATTTGACTAAACAATAAACCACTATAGTTCTCCTTTCAGGCCCGAAGCAGGTACATAACAACTGATAACGCGACTCTCAAGGAACGTATACATATGTAAAACAACGATGAATACTCACTTCGGATTCCATTAGCGGCAAAGGCTTCAAAAAATTTCGTCACCAAAACGAAAACAACTGCGATAGGGTATCTGTACCTAGGCGGTGGTAGGAACTGTGTGAAATCGTAATGCGTATCCTTTTTGTTGCTGCCGCCAATCAATGGAAGACCTGCCAAGTGGAGAAAAATACACAACACTTTTTCGTAACTTGATCCGAAGACTCATGCACCGAGATTACTCACTCGCTTCACTGTTTGTATTCGTTTCGCGGAACATAATTTCTATTTCGAACTTCTTTTTCACTTGCTAGATTCTCTGAGTTCAGTTACCACTCACAGGAAGGAAAGGACTCCGTAAAAATGTCGCCCAAAAATTCACTCACTCGTACTTTTGAAACAATGAAGGACAATGCTAGCAGCCTTAACATATAACTAAAGACCAAACCATGTCAGATAATTCTCTGCGACGTTGATCTTCACCAGAAGCTTTCACTAGACGGACTGATAAGACTCAGCTATTTGTCTAAACGTTGCAGTATACCTTCTAAAGTGTGTCGGGCAATTCTCTCTCTATGCTTCTTTACGCTCCCACTTTGCTTGAGTTAATCTCGCGGCTTTATCTTTGAACAAATACACCATTCTATTTGTTCATCTGTCTTTCGTTTTAATCTTATTGCACACGACTGCCAACTGCAAACTTGGCCATAGGAGATCAGAAGAAAATTGCAAATTGCAAGTGAAACGAATACAAGAAAAGATAGATGTGAGATGCAGATCGCAAATGGAAAACAAATTCTTGTAGGAATATGATATCTTGTGTAGATGTAGTATCTATCTAAACAGAATCGGTTGGGTCGATGGGTGGAACGATTGACAGAGCGGGATTGAAGAAAACCGCAAAGCGCTTGCTTCATGCTAATAAAATAAAAACACCTTAAACCTTTTGTTGTGATGATGTGAAGCAGTGATCATTGGACAATGTCGAGACTTGTTTTTGTACACCTAATGTTTGCTTTTAAGTGTTTTTTTTTTTAAAAGAAGATCAAAGTAGATAGTAGATCCAAGCAGGGATTTACTTTACGAGCTTCGACCAGTGTCTTTAGCTAAGCGACCTCCTGGATCATTTTGGGCGCACCTTGCTTATATGACTACGTAGGTACGTACTCAGTATACAATATTACATTCTAGTGTCTATAATCTGCAGGAGATAGCAAGATTATTAAGTTTATCATCTCAGATTGGATGGTAAGAGCGTTTGGTTATCATGCTTTGGCTCAGTGGTTAGAGGGCTTTTTTACGGTGCAACTCTGAAAAATGTCTAAAAACAGGTGAATGATCATTGTTGGTTTTTCTAGTCCAAGTACAATCATTTCCAGTCTTTGTTTCTCATTCTTCCCGATAACTGACCCCTTGTATCACTCAGCATGATTCATTTGTGGTTGAAGGGATGATCGAAAAAAAAACATTGGACACATTGTCGATCTCTTCTCCTATAATGGGGTTTCATTCTCCATGTGGTATTCCTGAGCAGGAAATTCTCAGGGTTGATAGGGTTGCCTTCGTTAGATTCAAAGTTTCAATTGGCGGTAAGTATTCAACATCATCTTGGCTCTTTGAGACTGGAGCTGACTTGTTTATGAAAATGAACCAAAAGAAGGATTGAACCTAAGGGGTACTGTTTGCTCTACCATTCCCATTAGGTCCATTGAGGATCTGCGACAATCACAATTTTCTTCCTTTGATGGGGGCTGTATCAATTTATTTTCTTTAAATTTGAGAATGAAAGGCATCAAGCGAAGGCACGAAGGTATATGAAATAAGACTTCGCGATTCATGTATGCAGCCGCAATAAAAATAAATACTACTTGGTGCGACAGATCCATGAGATATTCACAATCATTCGTGTTGTGCTTGTTATATTCTTCTCCCGACTGGAATGAGTGTACTGTTTAATGCTGTTCTACTATAGAAGGTTTCTCAGATGCTCGGGAGAAGCAGGGCCGTGAAATAAATTATATCTGTAGACTGTAGGGCAGCGCATGAACCACTTGAGCCACGCCGACCAGTGCAAACTTTTTGTTTTTTATGTCCTCTTGCAGCCGACGCAAATCATGTTTTGCTTGAGCTTTCTCCGACCCTTAAATTCGCCAGTTTCAGATTTATTCTATAGTTGAGGTTGGTGGTCTTCCACAGCGTGGGTCGTCTTCATTGCTCTCTCAACCACATTCTGATATATTTTTTTTTTGTATTAATGGTGATAGACGAATCGCCCCTTAAACTTCTTCGAATCCTGATCATTTTGGAGTTTACCCCTTCAGAGTTCACCGTCTTGTCGCAGTAAACACATTTCACTTATATCCAGACAATGTGGCACCGCGCCAGATTAAGAAATGATTCATGACGTTCCCCAGATAGCTAATCATAAACTAATTAGCGCCATGCTCATTAAAAAGAAGTACAAGAAGAAAAAAACAAGGACAAGGTCCCCTTAATCTCATGCAGACGTTGCAGAATAATATGGGCTCCAGTCTGCACTAGAATAAACCCTTGTACACAAGTCCACCATATTCTGTTGCACGCTTATCGTTGTTTTCCTGGCCAATCTTGTTCACAGATAACCCCCAATCAGTTGCAAGTTCGATATAAGAAACAGAAAACAAAACTTTTTTTTCAAAAAGGCATTCCTTTATTCGTTTTCTTCGTTCGAAACAACAGAACCATCCGGAGGGGGAGACTTACAAACTGACAATTTATTTACTTTTTAAGTAGAAAAAGAAAATTTTATATTTTTTTTCTGGAAAGAGATGAGATGAGACTGATTGAAACGCAAGAAAACATACAATGAAGACCTCACTGAACGAAAATTATAAACAATTGAGTTTAAAAAAATAATAAACCAGTTCCTGCTCCCGCTTCACACTAATTTCTTCGCTTCGAAGAAGCTCTTCAGATGTCTCATCTGCCAGAAACCCATTACAACCAGGACGACAGTTTGAGCCAACGACCACCACAGTACCCGTGAGTTGGTGCTTTCGCTTGTATGTCTGAAACGTTCCTCCCGATAACGCTGGTAGTTCTGTTCCTTGGTGATTTGGTCCACTTGATCCAACAGCTGGCGGATACGCAACTGAAGTTCGGACAGTTTTTCTTTTTGTGCGACATTTGCGTAGTCGATGGCATGCTCTCCCACTTGAATATCCAAATGGACACGTAATTGTGATCCACTGAACCACGCTGTACTGTTCGAGTACATACAAATGACATGTTCGCCCGGTGTATGTGACGTAAACGAGATGCGACCCTCCGAGCTGTAGACACGCGACAGAATCAGCTTATCATCACTATCACGTACTTCGACATGCATTCCAATGTTCGGTGATGATGGCATGTATCCATTCGAACGAGGATCATAGAGTTCCACCTTGTAATTCACTGAAATACAGAGTTATTAGCACAAAATGTTCGAAGCCAAATCATCTCGACCTTACCAATGACAGTGGTCTCGTCGGGTACCTCCTCGATGAAGCACTTTCTTTCCGTCTCCGCTATATGAAAATATAAACCGAAAACTGAGTTTATGGTACACAGGAGTAGCACAACACTAGCAATGTATTTGTACATATTTTGAATAACTTTGTTGCGGTGGATTATTTATGAAAATATTAAATGATTTTTCCTGTTTTGCGATTGCCGACACGTCATGAGAAATTTCGATGCTAAATGGATGAACGAAAATGAACTTTATTTGACAGTTCATAAAGTTTCGTTAAGTAGTTATGTACATAAACGGCAGCCGGAATATTCTAAGACGCTGATTACATATGAATTTTAGTTTATCGTGTCCTATACGATTCGGACTACATAATCAGGTTCCTAAAAGTGCAGTCAATATCGTCCCAAATTAGACAATCTTCACTTCAAAGCTATTCCTGATCCAGTGTGTTCGAAATATTCTACCACTAGCCCTATTCCGATAGTCTGATGGTTCGAAACGACCAAAAATACAGACCAGACCGTTGAGAAATGCTGCAAACCGTATACATGAGCTGAATGGACAATGGCTTAGCAAGACAATGCAGAAGTAACCAAAGAAGCAAGACAATGTAAAGTAAAGTAATAGTGTCACAACGCAACGACTGTACATATCACCATGATTTACAATTAAAAATAAGCCCGCACCACCCTGTAAGAAACCTATCGAATCCCAAGTCGACTGAAGTCTTGAAAATTTGTTGACGTCTCATAAATACGCATCGATTTCGCTAGTCGTATTTAGAATAAATTTCAGTAAAATGGATTTAATCCTTCTAATTGGAATTGCCACCGCTCTCTTGATTGTCATAGTCACACTTTACTTCTTCCAGAGGAAATCCACCAAACCAGGTAATTGGAAGCTGCTTTCCAAATCACGTCTACATTTCATTCGATTTTTCCACCCGCTAGCTGAACAACAACGTCCCGTTCCACAGCCGCGACCAGTCAGAGCTGGAGGTGATGCTATACCACGACGTGCTCAAATAGCACGAAATCAACGTAACCGCCTACGAAACAATGCAACAGCAGCAGCACTCCTTGTCGATGATCCGGATGGTGAGGATGAGGAGCAAATTGACGATGCCCCACATGCAGCCCATGTAATGCCTGATGAGAAGATGGGCGCCAAGAAACGTGCTAAACTCGAGGCAAAAGCCGAGAAACGAATTCACCGGGAGCAACAAAACTTGGCGAGAGAGGAGAAGAAAGCTCGCGACGAGAAACTTGAGGAAGAACGAAAAAAGCTAGACGAATTGGAAGCCGAACAGGAACGTAAACAAGCCGAAGCCGAACGTCTAGCTAGGGAAGAACGTGAACGAAAGGAATACGAAGAGTACCTAAAGATGAAGGCGGCATTCAGTGTTGAAGAGGAGGGTTTCGAAGAGGCTGAAGCTGAAGAAAAGGAACAGTTGCTGGCGGAATTCATTCAATACATCAAGGATAGCAAAGTTGTTCTTTTGGAGGAACTGGCGACTCACTTTAAATTGAAGACCCAACAGGCTATCGATAGAATCACCGAACTGCAATCGAATGGAAACCTCACTGGGGTGATTGACGATCGAGGCAAGTTCATCTATATATCCGAGGAAGAACTGAAACAGGTGGCAAAGTTTATAAAGCAACGCGGTCGAGTGTCCATCACGGACCTGGCCGAATGCAGTAACAGTCTGATCAACTTGACTCCAGTTAGTGATTAAGAACAAGATTGGGTGATAAAATTGTGTTGTAAGCTTTCCCTTATATTTTCTTTTTTTATTTTAACTCATACATGAATGTATATAAAAAATAACAGTAGATGAACGATGTTTTTTCAATCCATATCATCATCGTCGTCATCCATATCCATTTCGTCTTCATCGTCGTCCTCGTCTTCGCTTGTTTCGTCGGGATCATGCATTTGAGACTTGCATTTGGGACACTCGCACAGGAAGATGTAGTTTTCTTTTAGAATCTGGAATGACAAACATTTAGGAACTCTGCAAGCGTTATGGGAGTGTGATCAATCGCACCTTTTGTCGAGAGTGTCTGCTCCTCTCAAGTTGGCAGTCGTCGAGGTATGAGATACAAATCTCGTCTCCTGGTTGAATGTGGCTAAGTGCTTTCAGAACGACAATGTCGTTTGAGTAGGGAAAACTTGACTGAGCGTTTGGTGTGCAACTGTGGTTGATCTTGCTCTGCAGTTGGTACAGACCGGAACCTTCATTGTTGAGAAATTCGCCAGCAACTAAAAGGAGAGATTGGTACATTGGTTTTCATGTATCAAAGCCAGTAGGAGGGCAAATGGAATAGAAATGTGAGTATGGAGCGCGCAACAAGTAGTAACAGGCAATAGTTGCTACTCATTTCCTTCATTTACGCAAGCGACGACATATTCGCCGGACAGTTTAGAAATATGCCACAGGTTCTCCTTCTACACACAATGACACGCAAAACACGAACACACATTGCACTTACATTCGCCAATTTTATTGTACAGGTCGTCAATGTAAGTATCCAGTTCTTGCTTGGCTGGCTGGGCCAATGGTAAGTCGGAAACCTTTTTCACCCACTCAGCTAGAGGACTCGTTGCAATTCCTTGGCTATTCGTTCCGATCAGGGCCATCAGTGACTTGAAAGCTTCGGGAGTAGTAAACTGAAAGAAAACCATTTTCAATTGGCGCTTGAACCTCCGGCCCCAAGCAAGGTACTTACCACGGCAAACTCTTCCGTGTTGAAGGCGTTACAAAAAGCCACAAACAACTGCTCCATTTGGCTTTCAAAGTTCTCGCCTAGGATTTTATGATAGATTTTCTGCTCAGCGTTGACTGTCGTGCTTTGAAACGATTGCAACGATTCAAGGAACTGTTGCTTGTTGTTGCTCTGTTCATACATCGCCATAAGACGTACAATGAGCATTATTGTGCCACTCTCTGGTGGATAGTGCATCTTTCTAAAGGTAAACTGAATTTATTTCACTTCTACTCGTGCAGTTTCTACTTACTTCCAAATCTCTTTGAGAACATTTATAGGATGTGTATCGTCCCCGCTGAAAGGACCCATGCATGCTACCTTGTGATATTTCTTAAACGCTTCCATGCGACAGTCCTCCGAGCAGTAACGTATTTTACACTTTGGGCAGAAGGTGAATTGTGCCAGCCAATTCACAGTCGGACAATGCTCGGGGAAGGGAATCACAAGGGCGGGATTATTGGACAGACGACGGACATTTTCCACTGTAGTTTCTAGCGGACGCATGCAATGGTCACAGGAGGCATATCCATAAGCTGCATTCCATGTGAATTGGCAGGATACGAAGGGTTCTTCTTCGAAAATCGTATCACCCGGCTGGAAGGCTCCCACCGCAACCATGGATCGACCCTTTTTTGGTTGGGGAGAAAGTGTAAAGAAGAATCTGAGGGTTTGTCGTAGGTTACTTACCTTGCCGGGGAGGACTTTGACTTCAAATGAATTCATTTTATAGGATTACCTGTCCAGGATAACTTCCAGGGCAACCGGGTGTGCTGAGGATTAAGTAAAAAGTTTACCTTCAGTTTCGTTGCCGCGTGTGATAAACAAGAGAAATGTCAACGGGGATAGAATTTTGACATTTATCAAACATGTGGAATGAAGTGAAAAAGGAATGAAAAAACGTTGGAAGAGGGTGGTCTTAAAAGCGAAACGCAATTTGCAAAGAAAGTCAGAAAAAAGAAAAAAAAAAGGTGCTTGAACAGGGGAAGCCGATGAGCACTAAAGTCGTTCTGAAGAGTCCAATCACTACAACTTCCAATAAAAATAAGACCAGTGGATCGAGATTGACGCAGGCAGTAACTAACGTAATAAATAGCTAAATGGATCCTCCTGGCAGATGAAGAAATATTTTGAATATTGATCAAGCAAGTATCCTGTTGGAATCGCTGTGCTAATTACAGTCCCATACTTAACAGCCTGCCCGTGAAGAGTCTCTCCCAAATTCACCAGCTTACTTTCCACGAGAGCGATATCTATCTCTGGAATCAATAACTACATTGCTATCGATGCTACATACGATGGATCAAGTTACGGTTCAAATGAAGGACGTCTAACGTTCAAGGGAAGAAGAGAAATTCGGATGCACACTGAGATCTTCACCCAAACACCTTGACTTCGTTGTATTCTTACTTTGTCACAGAACTGTTGACCAGCTAAGAATGAGCTTCTGGACAACCAGTAGAGAGAGTAGAAGGTTTTCAGAGTCTTCCAAGTTTTGTCTCGAATGATGGTATTAACGATGAAAGGGCGCAACAAATGCATAGAAATCCGTTGCTTCTTCCTTTTCCTCATTCATATAGTTTCTATAGAAGACGTTGAGGGACGATGCCTGCTTACCAAACAATGGGGTTCCAGGTAAGTGTCTTAATTTTTGCCTACTAACCAAAATAAGGCTTCTTTCTTTTTCAATCCAGGTTTGGCCAGATGCTTAGATGAGAGGCTTGTACTGATACTGATCCACATTCTGTTGGATAAGGTATCTAGGTGGATCTATAATGAGTTTATAGAGCCTGACGGTTTCTTCCAGTATTAGAGAGTTTGCGCTTTGTACCATATTTAGCTAACTTGTCTGGTTTACAATTGCCCGGAACACCCCCGTGAACTGGGACGTAGCACAATGATACATCGCATCTCAAAGGAATCTCATCCAATATCGGACACCCATTCATAAGCAGTTTTTCTGCTAGGAATCGTAGTTTTATACGTGAAATCAAGTAAAACAAGGAACAGTGAAACACCTTTCCTACAGCCTCACATGGATAATCAAACCACAAGAGACCAAGCATCTTTTTCGTGTCACTATCAACTCCGTAGTAACATACGTACATAGTACACCCACATAACACACATCTCAGAATCACCATCCAAGGAATGGATCAAAGAATTACCAAAGCGCGGCTCCTGCTTTTATATGTACAAACGCAAGAGATATCGGGACTTGAGTATTGTTTTTGCATTGGAAATAGAAAAGAATTGCTTAACTCTGCGCGACAGCATCCGAAAAAGTGCTATCAGGTTGATACATGCCTAACACACACGCCTAACCTTCAACCAGTGACACATGGAAGACGGGGGGCGACTTGTCTATACTGCGGCAGATGTGGCGAAGAATTACGCGATGCTAGAGTACATCACCGAAAATCTGTATAACATCAACTATTCTCCTCTCCACCAGCGCCACGAATTGCATACATTTCATGAAGACAAACTATCATTCAACTTTCCTCATAAAAAATATCATTTCTTTGTCAAAATTTGTAAATAAATTTCACTCTTTTTTATTGTCCACAAAATGGTCTTTCATTTGACACCCGAATCATCAAAATCCGTCCACAAATAAAAAAGTTACAGCAAAAACAAATCAACATCATAATCACTCTATTGGACAATGTTCAGCAGCACAGTTTGAGAAGCTTAGAATGGTCAGTTTGCTTGCTGCTTTCTGAGAAATTCTGTTGGCCTGGTGTTTCACAAAAATTTGGTGGAAATTCTGCAAAATTTTTTTGTAACCAAATTTGTGAGACAATTTTGGTTCTAGATAAGCTAGCGCAATGAAATAAATACCAAAATTTCAGTTAGAAGTTGTTGTTTATTTTTAGCTTAGTTTTGAATACAGAGTGGCATGGAATTTGGCGCAGGTGAGGAGGGAAAATGTCTAGCTGGTATTTTGTGATGAGATTCTTAAAGACAGCATTGAATAGACTAGAAATTGTACTCTACAGCCACACCAGAGGATGGCTCTTTAACCTGTGTGGTGGTGATGAAATTGTCAGTCTCGTGGTTGAGTGCTTTTTCCACTGATTCGACGTAAGCTTTGAAGGTCTTTGAAATAAGGCGAGTAGATAGAATAGGTAGAAGGGGTTGTAGTATCTAAGACATCAACGAAGCTGGCTTGGTATATAAGTTTCAACAGCGGCCGAATAGCAATCATTCTGCTCGGTAAAGGAGACAACAATGTGGCTTGTTACTCGGGTTCCAGGATGGTGTAGAGGTCGGATTGGTAAAGGGAACAACAATGGCTTATAGAAAAGCGCCTGTTACTCGGTTCCCAGGATTTTGTAGGGGTTTCTGCGATGATAGGACGATGGAATGTAAATAGAAATTCTTGGACAGAATTCGAATTTAACTTAATGGGATAACGAAGTCACAAAATGTTGATGTAAAACTGCTTTCTACACCATCAGGTTGCCGCAGTTATGTCGGGCTAGTTTTTTATACAAAAATGCTCTGCCACATTTCTGGCGTCGAGAACCTACCAGCCGCCAGTAAATTTATACATAAGAACCACAACTATAAATAAATACTTGGCGCAACAGGTCGATGGGACCCAGGGCCTAGCTTCTCACAACCATTCGTGTTGTGCGTGTTACATTCTTTACACGAATGCAAAGAGCCTACTGTTTAATGCCGTGCCCGAAGAGCAATTTGTTATTTGAGAAGCTTTCTCAGGCCAGTTGTACTTTCGGATGTGTGTCAGACGTTCTGGGATTCGACCCTCCATAGTTTAACGCACTAACCACTAAGCCACGGCGGCGCCCACAACTAAAGAACCACAACTGCAAAGCAAATAAAACAATTGTAATAATTTTAACATTTTCTTTTCATTTATTTTTGTTTTTGTTTTTCATAATTTCATCAAATATTTGACTTATATTGTTTTTCATTAGATCTAGTATTTCTTGTTGTTGTAATTATTTATAATATTTCTTGTCAGTAATATCACCTAATTTTAGGAAAGAGAAAATGTAATATAATATTTTGTTTTCTTTTATTTATTTATATAATAAAATATTTAAACTTTTACTTACTAACTTAATTCATAAAATTTCATCATTTCTTAAATTTTTTTTTGTTTTGTATTATATTATTCACACCTTCATGTATGCCGTTGTTTTGTAAAATACATTATCCATTTATTCTGTTTTATTAGTATTTGTTTTCTACTTAAAATTTAATGTATTGTATATATTTTATAATTAATTAACTTTAACAATTTAGTATTTTATTTATATATTTTTGTTTTCATTGCATACTTTGCAGGATAATTGTTATTTTCTTTGTGTATATATTATTAAAACGTTTCTTTTTAAATCTGTCTTACTGAACAAAACAAAAGTAATATATAAAACAATAGGTAATAATTAGTTTTAAATAAAATAAAGTTTAATTAAAAAAAAAAAAAAACAAGTAAAACAAAAGAAGAAAATAATGAAAATTATTAAAATTTAATATCACTCCATTAGAATAATTACATTTAAACTTACTATTAGCGTTTATTAAATCTTTCACTATTACATACTTATTTTTATTTATTGTGTATATATGATTAGAAAAAATAATTTAAGCGGTAGCTTTTGTTTTTTTTATTTAATTGCTTTATAATTATTTATTATTATTTGTTTGTCGTGATTTTTTAAGCTTTATTGTTTATAAAAAATTGCAATATTGCCTTTTGTATAATATTGGTGTTTTTTTCTCAAAGTTTATTTTTAGAAAAGAGAAAACATAGAGTTTTTTTCTAAATTATTTGTGGAAAAATAGGTGTGTATGTGTTTTAATTTGTATTGTAAAGCGTATAAGGATACGATGGGATATTGGAGAATTATATACCTTTATTCCTACATGTTGTTTTGTTGTAAAGCATTTTTTAATCTTTTGTTTGGTTTAGGGTCTATGTTTTGTTTAAGAGGAAAAGACTAATATAGTATATACGGTTGGTAAAAAATGTCCCTTTTTTTGGATGATTAACACGGGAAATGTCCGATATTGCTTTTTGTTTCTACCGCGGTAGGGCAAGTTAGTGTCGGTTTTTGTTTTTTTTTTAAGTTTCAAAGCACTTTCTAAGGCCTTTGACCGATTTACTATTTTTTAATGGCGCTGTTGACAAAAGTTTCATTATATTTGAAAGTATTGAACGTCAAGTCGGTTGTTCATTTAGTTTTTTTTTGACAAAACACTTTAAAAGTATAAAAATAAATTTGAATTTAAAAATTTTAATCACATTTTTGTTTTTAAGTATCATCCTCGTTGTAGACATCTAGGTTTTGTCAAAAAAAAAGAAACAAATTGAACGACACAACACTTATTCGTCAGTTGACATCACAAAAAACATTCAAAATTAAAAGCCAGTGGGGTATAAAATGTATGTAATTGGAATATCAATAATATGTAAAAAAAAAAGTTTCATTCTTCACTTTTGACAGAAACAAATATAACTTACATTATAAGATACAATTTTGACATTATGGTATTTTTTCCCGCAGAAAAGAGTTTCGAATAAAATAGGAAATAAAAAATGGAAAAAAAAAACGTAATTTCTTTACTCGCTCACAAGTGCTACTTCTCTAGCCGCCGGTACTCCGCTATTGAGCGTCGCTGGATTTAGATTAGCTGTATCACCATCACCGGACAGCGATCCGGATGATAGTCTGTTTGTATCCTTCTTTATGATCACATCATCATCCAAGTCGTCTTCGATGAGACGTGGTTTTTGGTTATTTTTGGAATTCTCACTAGACGTGTCTTTGTCGACCTCCTCATCGGGGGCATCACCGTCACCATTGGTTGTTTCGCCAATGTCGTTGTTATTATTATTGACGGTATCTTCTGATTTATTATTATCCAGCGCTTCTTCTTCGACAATATCTTCGATAAGAGATCGACTGCCCGAGCCTGAATGTGACTTTTCGACAGTCACTTCATCCTCTTCGGATGATTTACTTTGTAGTATTGGATCGGAAGCACGTAGAGATTGCTCTGATCCACCGACTCCTTCTCCACTAGGTCTTAAAACTAAATAGAGGAGAATGTCCGATAGAGAAATAATACCAATGACCTTTTGATTTTCATCGGTAACAACCAATCGGTGTACTTCGGCGCGTACGATGCGCTCCATAACTGTGTAGAGGGTCTCGTCGAGGTTGCATTTTTGAACACCTTCGAACCATTCGTTGCGGTGTTCGTTTGCCTTGCGCAGGGATACACCTAAGTCGTTGTAGGTTTTTTCAGCCGCTAAATTCTGCAAAAAAAAATTAAAATAAGAGATACATGAGTTTTGTTAAAATTTTGTTCAATGGGAAGGTGACACTAGAATACTTTAACGTAAGCCACTTGCAATGTAGGGTTCAATGGTTTATTATTAACCAAGACACTACCGGAGTGGAAGAGAAGATAGGAGATACCGAAGCGAGAACAAACTATAGTTTCCAGAGAAGAATCTCTTTCCTCCACAGTACGTCCGATATACTTTTGTCTTCTATGGGGTGACCAGATCTGATACTCTGGCCAGCAATGATACTTTTTCCAACTGGCAGTTCTCAAAGTAATCAATGACATCCAACTGTCCAAATATTGAGTAAGGTTGCCGTTTGATCAGTCGGTCGTCATCATAATTTTAGTGTGCAGACAATTCGTAGCACCGGAAAAGTTTGACCGTGAGTTCACTGTTTTGGAACTTAAGCCACCAACCAGACAGAGATTGGTACGAAATGGAGAAAACATAGCCGCCGTAGCTGCCACTTTCGCAGAAGACCCAGATATGTCTATTCGGCGCTGATCAGCTACATAAATTGGGCATCGTTAGTCAACCCGGCTTGCTTTGCGGTTGGATTTGGCCCTACATCCGTATAAGACTATGCTGACGCAAGAATTGTAGCCGGAGGATCATAGACAACGCTGTGAGTTTGCTAATTGAGAACTGGAAATGTTGGTCGAAAATCCAGATTTTGACCAAAAAATCGATAGTTTCCTATCGTTCTTATCTGATCATACTGCACTATGTAGTCTTGAAATGGTATTAGACGCATCCGATCAGACATGAACGTTATATCCACTCGTATAGAGTTTGGAGTGGTTGTATGCATTATATGAATATTGCGGTTGGATAAGACGCTGTAAAGTAGTACATGCATCGTAAGGGATACAGTCAAACAGTGAGCTTCGCCCGGACACTACTACTTTGAACATTAGGCCGAAAGTGGTATTAATTTAAAAAGGAACAACTCAACTTGTGTATCATCGTGTAGAATAGGAACAAGAAAATTGTAGCAAATGAAATATTGGATACAAAGTCCACTTGTAGGTAAAAAAACAGACTATTCCGATACCACTCTCGTTGTGCACTTAGTTTTTGGAAGCTAATGGAAGGAACCTACAGTGGTAAGTCATTTCCGAAGGGGTGAACCTTTCTGGGGCCTATTAAGTTAGGCGTTTTCTAGTATTTGAACTTTGAACTCTTCATAGATACCACTAATTAAACACAACTATCTCTCAAAAAATACTTACAATCACATCAAATTTCGCATAGATGTCAACCAATCGTCCTTCGGCATCCACTAATGGCAACGCTGATACCCTCCTCTCGACAAATTTCTTTAAGGCCGTTATTATACTAGTACTCTCATCAGCAGTCTCAATATTATCATATGTGCCAATTTTCAAATCTCTTAATTTCTTTTGCATATATGATGGCTTTGGTAATTCATTAATCTGAAAACGAAAAAATTTCATTAGTGCGTCCCTACCAACAGAGGAACTACCGTCCAACTTACATATAAAAACAGGAACCTAAGAATTCTCTTATGTGTCAATATGTACAAAACATTTCCTGTCAATGGATCAATAACTGGTAGTCGATGAATTCGGTTGTGTATTAAAATTTTTATAGCATCATATAGCGATGCATCAGGTCCGATACTAACTAAAGGCATTACTTGGTTGTGGAGAACGCCTGCAAGAACAAAAAGTTAGTTTATTAATATGTTATAGGCAAAGTGAATTGTGTAAGTTACTTACTTCTCCATGTATCTAACTTGTGCTCCTCCAATTGATCCATCGAAGAATTCGGCGACGTATAATACATTTGAAGGATTTTTATGAAATCCGTAATGGTTAACATTCCGACAAATTGTTGTTTTTGTGAATCCCATAGTGGTGCTGCTCTTACACCATTATAAACGAGGGCATAGAATGCCTTCTTCACCAGCAATTGAGTATCAAAGACAACCAATTTAGCAGAGGTCGGTATTAAATCATAGCACACATGGAAACGGAAAAATTTAACAAAGATTTGTGATTCGTCCTCTTCTGTAAATAAAATAAATAAAATACAATTCAATTAGATTTTATATTTTATTTTCAAAAAATATGTCAGTTGGGGGAGCTTGAATAAAGGAAATAGCGGTGAAAAAATATTCAGTACAGTAACACCTCCATTAGTCGATTCAGATGGGACTGAACTATCATCCACGGCAATTGAAAAACACCGACAAACCATATTCATAATGAAATCCTTGGCTTTAGACAGATACATGTAGCTTAAAGGATTTTTTCCAAAAATTGATATTACTCAGTCGTACAATTTTGTTTCGAGTACTTTGATTGTTTTTTCTAACCTATCACATGGGGTATATATTGTACCTAGAGGACCACGTCTTTTTTGCGACTCTTTTGCTTTAACAAGAGAGTTTCTATGATTTCATCACAGTACATACATTTTCGTTGGGAATGGTAGTAGACATGTCCAATGATTGTAGATTTTTGTACCATGACTCCCAAAAAATGTATGTTTTGGTCCACTAACACCTCTTTTTTTAGAAACTGGGCGAAAATACTGTCTTAGTCGCAAAAAGGCATGGTGACCTAGATAGTATAGAGTTAGAGTTAGAGACTGTTAAGCTCGAACGTAAAAAACATATTAAGCAAGGATTGGTACAGATATTCTTACAAGAATGGACATTTTATGCACAATCCCAAAGAGTTCTAAGGACTATCTACAAACCACAGACAATTCTGTTAAAATTGCAATACACCTCGTAAAAATGGGGATGCCATGTGAATGAATGCATATCATTACCACGGAGTTTCTTAAACACAACACATTTTGAATTGGACATTTAATTTGTTCAGACTTGGGCGCCGTAGCTCAAGTGGTGAGTGTGCTGAACCGCGAAGCGCGGTGCTCCTGGTTTAAAATGTTACTTTCCTTGCTCCAGATCTCAAGAGCGCTTGACAAGTATCTGAGGGTAGAACTATAATGTAAAAGATTGTGTGTAACGAATATACCACGCACAATACGAATTTATGTGAGAAAGTCGGCTCTGGGTCCCATGGACCTGTGGTGACAAATATTTATTTGTATTATTTAGACTTGAGAATGCAGATGAATTCAATAGACAATTGAACAGAGAACTGAATGATTGTGTAGCGAGAGATCATTGGAGGACAATACCTCATTACATTACAATTCACTACGTTCTTATTTTTCGAAGGATAAAAGTGATTACAGAATCGGGTGTTTTATTTGACGCGATTAGTGTACAGTCTTCTAATCTACTGTGGAATTTTGGTACCTTATCCTACACTAACCCTACAACTACGGTCTTATCGAATATAATAGAACCAGAACACTGGTTATTACTCACAAAAGGTTGCCTCCATGTTGGAGAACCAGGAATAGTACTCAGATTTGTATCGATACCTCGAAATACAATAAGAATTCAGATTTGATTACTTCTTAGGCAAACATGCATTTGGTTCCAAACATATTTGTTTGATACCTAAATAGCCATGAGCGGTATTTCAAGGAACATGACAGAGTCGAACTTTTTTCCTTTGCTTTTCAAAATTAATTCGAGAACAGTATAGTTCTCTGGATGCAAGGTTGTTTAAATATCTCACTAGGATGCTGGACAAGGCTCGGAAATTTTGAATCTGGTTTTCACTGCAAACTTAGTCAGGACTACTGCTGATGTTTGATCTTTCTGCGAATGTGTTTGCTTGTAGCATGGTTTGGTTTTGACGTCAGGTAGACCAAACGTATGCTTTGGGATGTCTCTAAGAAATCAGGCGGATTCGCACTTTCTCTTAGCAGAAAAGATTACAACTCAATGGCGCTGGAGGCTTCTGGTGACTTTTTTTATGATCGTGTAATTTTGCCCATATGTCTAACACTGCGACCTGAAAAGATCGATTGCATCCTTAGGGTATACATATTTTAGTATAAGAGTCGTACCACCTCCCTATTGAAACAGTAAGCCCTTGACCGCATAGTTTTTCATTTATGCTCACTAGCACGTTTTCTTATTGAAAATGGGGCACCTTAACCAAGGTAAAGCTGGGTTTTGACAGAGAATGTATTCAGAAAATAGGTCATCTTTGAAGCAGAACCGAACGACGAACAAATTTCAAAACAAACAATTTGCGTTTGAGTGCTCTAGTGAGCCTTAAAACAGCAACGTAGTAATGTTTATTCTATGAACAAAAGATATGAAGACAGATTTTCACATTTCCACTTAAGGTGAAGAAACACACATGATCCCTGGGTAATTCAAGCGATGGAATCTAATATCATCTGAGTCTCAACCCATTACACCAGAAAATCAATTTGATCTTTCCTCCTCCGCCTTGTAAATGTTTAAACAAGTGAAACAGCCCACAATTTTTTCAGATTTGTACGGAATGTCGGACACATTCTTCTAAAAGGGATTCGCATCACTAGACAGGTTCAATTGCGAATTGACTTTGGTAACAATTTCACAGCTTCTAGGGCTAAATTCTGTATTCTATAATAAACACTGTCAAACCTTTTTTCAGAAACTCAGCCAAAAACCGCTTCCATCCATCGGACACTTGTTCGAACTCCTTTATACTCTCTATCGGATATCTATCAACAGCCCACCATGACTCCGTTGGTATTGCAAGATGCTCGCCATTACTGCTATTACTGCTATTGAGCACCAACCGTCCAGCATGATTAGAATAGAAGTGCAGTTGTAACATGTGGTGTCGGTGCTATTAACGTTCTCTGAATTCCTTCCAAAAGATCCAGTAATCTGATACTCTCTGCTTCGATTGGTGGTTTCAGCCACTCTATCACGTTCAAAAACTTCACTTACTTTCCGACGCATTACCAAATCGACACAAACTGATTTGACACACTTGCTATAATTTTTGCTATAAAACTTTCTCTTCCACTGTATGATGTACTATTTTTCTTTTTGTAAAGTGTTTTTCTTTCTAATAAAAATAAATACGTATTCACTTGTATTTTTCAGTTAACGCTTAATTTTGAAATTTTTACTCAGCTGCCTCTGTAGGTATTCATTATTTCTGACATTGACATTGAAAAATTGGTCGCATTCGTACTGGGATTTTAAAAATAAAAATCTTAGTGCTCTCGTAGATGGCATAAGGTACGTGTTTCATGCTAATTTCACCGCTAGCGAAAAACGACAAAAGGAATTTGATTAATGTACACAAACGGGGCGCTAAGTTGCAACAGATGGCCAAGAGACAAGTGCAATCCGGTAGAGATAGGTATTTTCTTGGTCCCGTCGTCAAGATGAAGTGCATTTGCAGTACGATCTGTCGGCGGGTTTGTTTTTTCTTTTTTTTTGGTTTGGAAATGGTTACTAAATACGCAGGTGAACTGCATACAATGTCTGTAGGATTTCATGCCGCATTCTACGGCAGATTAGTTGGGGATTTGGCAAATATTTTAGAAGAGCTTTGGATGACGTTAAACGGGGAAATAGACTTTTTAATTAAATTGACGAAATTTAGCGATAAATTACAAGTGCAATGTCCCTTGAATTTACGGAAGAGTCTCAAATTGTTGAGAAAATTAAATTACTTGGATCGCGAGAGGTAATTTTAAATGAAACGCATTGGCATTTACGATTCTTGATTTATTTTAATTTGCAACAAGTTATTTCGAGTGTCACTGTTTGTATACTTCGGCTCTTGAAGATCTCCTAGGACCATGGGTCCTTATAGTAGATATGTCATGCTATAGGATTGCTTGTCATACTACCTAAGAAAGTCTTAATGAGGCAACTGTTCCCGGAAAAGTGTTTAAAAGATGATCGCCGAAGCGATCAGCTATGGGCATAAAGGGTGGCACCTACATATGTACATCGTTTCAGCAGATGGTCGTTTAAATCCCCAGGTGACAATGCAAAATACCCTACCTTTAAGCAACATGGTTGATTCCGTACGCATTATTCTGTTCAGTCCCTGCTTTAAAAAGAGCTACATTCTCATAGAATGCTGAAAAATTCCATACACCTTATACCAAAGTCTTTCTATTTTCTTTTTGAAGATTTTGTGAAGAGATAATGCAAACTATTTTGACTAAACTTATGCCAGCTTGAAAGTCTAAGCGTCAATCTAAACCAAGTAAGACCACATTCCTTTCTCTAAAGTGGTAAGTTGAAAACTAAGCTACAACTATACTTGGTCTTCTGAAAAACGGGCTACCATGGAACCTAGTAATAAACTAAATCCTTACAAGTTAAACCAAACTGGCGATAGGACCGTCGCTTATCCCGGTGATGTCGTCATATTAGCAGCAGGGTTTTTCCTGGTTACAATCGCTAAACTAAATAACTGGATACAATGCTGTGGGCCTGATTTTAACGAACAATAAATGGAACTACTTCTCTTCTAAAATAAAAGGAAAAAACTTGATTTCGGGTCATCGAGACTCCAACTCCATATATAAGACCAGGCAAGATACCTAGGGAGCATATTAGATCGTGCATTGAGCTGGATATACACCGTACAGAGAAGTTTTTATGCATGCGGCAGAATCTTTGAAAGACGGGGGCCAAAGCCAGCCACCATCCACTGGATGTACACTGCCATCGTTAGACCCATCTTCACATACGGCTGCCTGGACTGATCTCCTGCTCCCGCAAAAGCTAGGAACCAGAATGACCCAAGGTTTACAAGCAGCGCTATTAGGACAACATCTCCTGCTGCCCTTGAAGCCATGCTCAGCCTTTGCCCAATTAATCTCTTTACAAGAGAAGTAGCGACAAAAAGCTCCCTACTCCCTGACAAACTTGGATGTGGGAAGGCAACCAAATCGGACACAGCACCATCATCAGATGTTAAAAACGTTAATGCGCCTTCTGACTACCTTACACCCCACACACGGACTTCCCTCTAGAGAGAGCTGGAGGAATCATGCGGTTACTAACCTAGTCTCCATACCCATCTTTATGGAAGGATCAAAAATGGACGAAGGTACTGTCTCCATGATATTCTCAAAGGAAGCTTCAATCCCCCGTTCCGAGGCGTGGCGTCATCGAGACTTGCCAGGGTCTATCTATTCTGAACAGCAATAAAACTACAGACCTCCACATAATAAAATCAAAGAGATGTAAGAGAGAACTCAAATATCTCAGCTTCAAGCACAACATGACTTTGGCACATATAGGGTTCCACGGGAACGAAATGACCGATGATCTACTTAGAAAAGGGTCAGAATCTAACGAGCTACAAGTAGACTGACCACTCGGCCAACATGGACAACGCGTAAGGTGGAGTACACTCACCTCATGCTACGTCTCCAGGAAAATTTGGACTAAAGAACTTCTACTGCTTTGCTCACAGGCATCCCTACAGGGAGTAACTCAATGGCGGGTCATCTTTGAAGAATGAGAGTCAGCAGCACAGACCTATGCAGAGGCTGATTGAAAGGGAGTTCAAAACATCTCCGTTCCCCAGTAGAGCTAGCTTTAAAAAGCAAATCATACGAAAATATTTGAAAACAGCAACGAACACCTGCACCGATCAAACCATCAATTTCGACCTCTTCCATCGCCACTACCAAACATTTCATTGCCCACCTTCGTCTACACAAAATTATCTGACGTGAATCTTGTTAATTATACTCCTCGCCGCATAAAACCATCGTTCAAATAAACTCCTAAAGGCAATAAACAAACATATCGCGTCCATCAAACGCAAATATTTAAACGTAAACGATTAAAAAACTATTTCGGCCAACAATTTTCTAAATACAAATTCCAACAAAAACAAATCTAAACAATATAACAAATTTATAGGGAGTTCCGGTTGTGTATTCATATTATTCATCGTCTAAATAAACATATTCGCACAAAAGCAAACTATCTCACCCAACCCCCTCAGCAGAATCGAATCGCGCTGAACAAGCAATTTGTTCAAAAGTCAATTGTTAGCCACCACCAACACCACGCCCCCCTAAACAGCGCCCACTCGTTAAGCCGAAACGTGCGAACGCTAATTTCATATCCATCAAGATCTAGGTCTCCCTCTTAGATACAACAAAAACAAAACAAAAAAACCAACCCGCCGCCCCCGCGAAGCATAAAACAAAAAGATTCAGTTTAAAATGCAATTTGGCAGATAACTACACACAACACCCTGCCACAGAGATAAATTTTAAATAAATTAAGTTTATTTAAATTTAGCCGGCAGCAACGTCCGACCAGAATAAAGTGAATAAATTTGAATTTTTCGCTTTCGGTTTTTGTACTTTTTGTCTTTTTTTTTTTTTTTTGTGTTTTTCGGTTCTAATTAAGCGTTAACTGGGCTAACAGACGATTTTCGAAAATAATTTTCTCTGCAAACACTTTGTTTTTTCTTTTTTTTTTGATTAATTAACAATAGAATTTCGCGTAAACATATTCTTTGTTATTCTTGTTGCACAATTTGGAATTTGTTTACAGGGGGGTGTGTCACCCTGTTGAAAGTTTACAAACACAAACAGCATGCGCACAGCAATAATAATGATGATGATGCTGGCGAATGTATGTAGATGGCGTTAGCCTTGGAGGTAGTTTTGACCTTTTTTTCTTTTTTTAAGCACGAAGTTTTGAAAAACTTCGTTACGTTTTCTTTTTTTTTTTAATTTGAAAAACTATGCGGAGGCGGGGACCGACACGATAGGTAGTTTTCCATTCGACTGTTGCGTTTCGAAAATTTTGCTGTTGTTTAAGTTCTTTATTTACGCATTTATTTTTCTAATTTAGAAGACTAAATCGCTCGAAATTTTATCACAAACTGAGCAAAGCAATGAAATAAATTTTCTTCAAAGTGAAATAGAATAGGAAAATACGGTCGGTACTCGGACGACGACGACGACGGACGGGACGAATATTTTAGCTGTGGGACTCGATACAGAGAGAGGAGAGTGATGAGCGTTGTGCCAACGTCAGAGAAAGATATTTGAATTTGAATATATGTACATATATCGCAGTGGAGAGCGGAGGGGCAATACAATGATGCCAAATCGTACAGTGGGGTTTGGAAGTTTTGGTTGAATTTTGTACGAAATACTTAAATAGAAAGGTGAGTAACCAATAAACAATGGACAGAGCACATCACGACCATTAAAAGACCACTGTACGAATTCTCAGCTTTCACTTTGGATGAAAGTGATAGATGAAAGGTGAAACTATTTTAAAATTTCACTGAATTTTGATTTCAGGTAAATTTTGTTCTTATTTCAATAAAACTTCACTCAACAGCATTTCATAGAGAAATACTTGTTTGTTCTTCCCCTTTCACTGGATGAATACGCGTCACAGATACAAAAATGTAGTACAAAATTCTAAAGCCAGTTTTATATACCCATTTTAGTTTGTACTTCTCTTGGATTTAATTTGAAGATGATAAGCAATTAGACCTTGTCGTCCATTGTACCTCAGTACAGCCATCCGATCACAGATGATTGCCTACTTAGAATCGAACCGACTTTTCTAGATCTGTCAGAGAAAAGGAATAAAATAAATCAGTTCCTCATTCAGTAGAAAGTTTAGTCCTCCTCATACGGGCGAAGGCCATTACATTAGCCTCAAGGCAGTATAGTCACTAAACGCTTTTAAGGAGCAGCTCAGTCATTTTACACTTCTGAGGAGACTACGTTTTTTAGGAAACCAGGGGCTCAATATTTCTCCATCAGAATGGTCGGCAAAGCACTAACAGACTCTAATAATATACTGCAAACGAAAGTATGTGGATCACAGTCAACTGATTTTAAGAATATGTTTTAGCTTCTAGATTAAGCTGAGGGTCTCTTGCCCAGACTCAGAGTCTAAGGTACATTTCTGAAAGAGTATGAACATAGCATGAGTTCTGTAGTCTCATCTACCTCTTGGGATAGTTTGGACTTAATTTCATGGACCGTTGTTGAGCAAAAACTGATGCGAGTAAGAGTTAGTAGTCGTCTTGCTGTGTCTTAAAATATTCCTACAGTCGTTTGGCTTAATTCATGTTGCCTATGATCCAATGAACCAGGTTTTTGATTGATACTATTATATCACTTACATATGTCAGAGGTATAGCTCGCAAAACACTAGGCTTTAAGCGTACATATTGCTTAGGGTCCAAAAAACTTCAAAGCCTTCAGGGACTTCGTTTACAAATTAATGAGGCTTCAGTGGTTCTGTGCGATTAGTACCATTTAAACCGAGAGACGCCGACTTCTGCACTTGTACAAATCTGTTCTTAGGAACTTCGAACACCAAAGTATGCTTAGATACAGAACATCAATAGCAACAGTCGATAGTCGATTCCTGACACGATGTACAAATAAGACGATAGATAGGCCAGTGCAAGGCATGTATACGTATGCAACTTAGTCCAGATCAATAGTTTAAAACAATGTTTAAAACTCCGCATCCCGGAAAGCATATGGCATTTACACAGGCACCAATGAAGTACTACAACCAGACTAAGCTTGTGCATTGTAGTTCAGTGGTAAGAGCACTCAGAGTAGTTCAAATAGATTTGCTGAACTAGTTTGTTCTTTTAGTTCAGTTTAGTTCTTAGCTCTTGTGCAATTGGGGCACATCTGTAGATACACGAAAATCCCCTCATATAGCCCAATGCAACGATGTGCTCGTGCTGCGTTATGGATTAAACAGAGACGTTGGGTTTAGTTTCCTTACTGAACTACATGTCTGAGCTTAAACCAATTACTGAACTGAATGAACTGAAATAAAATGACACTGGGAACTAGTTCACTTACATAGCTCACTTGTTAGAGTTCTTTTCGCTCGTGAACTACACAACCCCAAACCAGACTCATTGCACAAACTTCAAGTGATTAATTGACCCCAGTGTATTACCGCCCATATTCTCTCAAACATCTCCTATTCTCCCAGGTATAAAAATAACAAAACAAAATAAAGAAAAAAAAAAAAGAAACAACTACATCGAACTATAGTGTACATGTAGTGATTTTTTCTTTCGAGAAAAACCGAAATAAAATATATACAGACAGACGTTAACCCTTGACTACGGACAGACGGACACAGAGTACGATTTCTTCTTCTCTAAAATTGACACAATGCCAGGGATTTTTTTTTTTACCAAAAAAAAAACCAAAACCCAAAAAGTGAGCGCAAATTTTTTTCATTTGTGTAAATTATCCTCGGTGTCTCACTTTTAAATTTAACACAATCATTAGAAAGATATCCCAGCGATGCGATGTTTTGCTTTCAATTTCGAAAATAAACAAACTAGTGATGGTGGTTTCTTTTCTCCTTGCTTTGCTTTTAAATAATTAGCTAGGAGTGATGTTTAGTGGACTCATGTTTTGAGTATAACGTGCCAATAAATCAGAATTGTAATTGTCACCTTCCCATCCTTTAAGTCAAACTGATTTGGTTAGGAGATGATTGCACATCATTTGCGAAATTGTTTATGCAAATTAAAGATAGACGAGAGTGAATTAGCATTTGCATTAAATGGTTATAATGTCTTTGAGGTAAAACAAAAGGGGGGAGAGAGGGTTTTGTTTTGTTTATATTCGACACGAGATGACAGTTGTTGAACTTATTACGAGAATAAAAAATATGGCACGTTTTTTGTGTAACGAATTATGAATTATTTGTGAAGTTGTTTTGAGTTGGGATCAGTGCCTGGAAAAGGAAGATCTTATGACTTCTAAAGAAGGGCTACTAAAACTAAAAAAAAGTCAATGTGCCAAGTCTTATAAAAAGTGGTAAGCGACGGCATTTTGTCGTTTTGTGCATCAAACTTCATTAAAATGCCATAAGAGTGGGGAGAATAAGTTTTCGAGTACTAAACTTTATTTCCCAAGACGCAAACCAGAGTTCTTGTCTAAACGATGTCCCACAAGGCTATGTACTATAGTCGCTACTTCTTTTGCTGCAGTGAGTGGAATTACATGAAGATTTTACCATCAAATGTTACCTGGTCTCGTTATAGAGAAGAGCGTAAGGTAATTGTGTAGCCTTGCACAATCTAATTACTGACTCCAACATTCTGTATATAATGAAACGTTTAAACAGTCTCACTTGAAAAAAAAAAATAGAAAACTGGTGGGTGACTGTATAGTCGACCTGATGCGTATAGGAACTTTCAAAACTATGCGAAAAAAAGGCCTTGAAACTGTTTTTTTTTTGAATGCCTGATAGACTTAATCTCAGGCTCTCCTTCTCTCTTCCTAATCATTGTGCCGCATTCCAGGCGGAATTAATGGCGATTTCAGAAATTCTATCTTGGCTTAGGAAAAACGCGAGGTCCAGTACAGATATCCACATCTTTTCAGATAGCAGCTATCAAATCCTTGGAGTTCTTCTCTAATCATTCGAAAGTTGCTCTAGACTTCCGTTTGTCTCTACTAGAGATAGTAGAGTGGTTTAATACTTTCCTATGTTGGGTGCAAGGGTATAAGAATTATAGGCATCAAGATCAAACCTCAGGTCGACAAATGGCATTATTTGTCTAGCGACAAAACAGATTTGGCCTAAGCTGGATATGAAACGCTCTGCATATTAGCACCATCATAGGTGTCATCGCTGGACATTGTATAAAAGGACAGCACGACTAGGTGCCCAGTCAAATGATTTTTGTCGAAGTGGCAGTGGAATCTGTTTTCCACCGTCTGTGCTGCTCTACCTCGCAAAAGAGCACTTCATTTAGGAGGCTTCTTTTTCAATGATTTTGGTGATCTTATTTACACCGAAGAGTCCTGAGAAAGTACTGATTTGAACAGTAGGCCCCTTCCATCCGTGTAAAAAATATAACACGCATAACACGAATGTTGTGAGAAGCTAGGCCCTGGGTCGCATGGACCTGTTGCGCCAAGCAACGTTGAAAATTATACGGGAATGGGCATTAAAAAAGGCTATAATTTTGGTTATTTCGGGGCAGGAGTTTCTTCGTACTGCTCTTCTGTTAATCACCAAGAAATGTTTTGCGTCATCAATGGGAGTGTCTTACGTAAGTCGCCTAGTCTCGGATTGCGGAAACTTTTTGGAAAATCATTAGGAATTGGAGATTAAGGATTTTGTACACATTGCCCTCAAATACTCACGAGATTGGTGAGAAAGCTAGAGCTTACAATTTTTGAGGCAAAGCCAGAAAGACTCAGCAGCAAAGATCCTGCTTGAGAACGAAATGTGGTTCTTATCCAAAGTCTTGGCTAGTGGCTCAAGAAAGGCCAGCAGGGGCCGTACATATACAGAATCGAAATTTTGAAAAGGTCTTCGCTCAATACCGGTACTATTTCATCAGCGCTATGCTTCGAAACTTAAGTTTTTTAGGACAAGAACAACAATCCAACAACCAAGAAACTACCTAACGCAGTATAGATCCCATCGCTGTGGAATTTTGAACGTTAATGGAATATCTGATCTCATTGCTTTAGAAACCATAGGAGAGAAGGCGTAGGATAAGTTTTGAGTTTACATTCTAAAGTATCAAAAGGAGGAAAGTTTAGCGATGTGTTAGGAAAGATGTTCTTAAGAATGTATTTCTGCAGATGACTAACCCTTGCCAAAGGAACTGTATTGCAATTAACATCCGCATTTCGGTTCAAAAACGATAAATCTTAAAACGTGACTATTCAGTCGGTTTCCTTACATTCTGTTCCACTATCAAAAATAAATAAACCAGCTCCTATCAGACACGTGTGTCCTATTCCCTACTTCAGTCTGAAAATAAACTCTTATCTCTTTGAATCATTCCTTTGAACTACATCACCGCCAAAGAGCTTAAACTAATGAACTAATGCACATACATACATAAATGCCATTCCACTAAAACAAGACTGATTAATTCTTTGGCCCAATACAAATCTATCTCTAAAAATAAATCCAATATAAATCAGCACCGCGACAGAAAAAGAACAATAAAAACCGACAAATCGACAAAAAAAACCAAACACTCTCGAAAGTCAATTGTTTCGCGACAAAGCATCACTTAAAGTCAGACAGCCCTAAAATATAGCTCTTTTTGATTTTTATCGAAATCCCAACAATAAATACATTTAACATTGCCTTCTCGATACTCTACGTCCTGCCTTTTTATCCACAAGAAGTGTGGATCATTTGGCCAAATGCCCGACATTGTTATTTATTCGAAATAACTGGCGTACTATATTCTTTCTTTCTAAGAAAAGAATATCAAAGAAATAATTTCATCTTCTTTTTTTTCATACAAAATCGGTGGACGAACAAATAAGTAAAGAATTTTTGAAAAAAAAATTCTTTTAAGTTACGAGATGTTAAATATCGCAAGACAAGAAAAGAACAAAAAATTTCTAATCGTTATGGTGTGCGAAGAATGTTCTGAATAGATTTTCCCGATAAATATATCTTAAGCTCATAATTTTAGGGATTAATTTTAAAAATATATACACTGTGGGTATATTTAAATTTATTTCTTTTTAATTTGATTTCAAAAATTTTCCACTTACCTAAATCAGATAAATTAACTTTTTCTAGGAACGGATCAGCAACAGGTAACTGGAAATAGAAATATTAAATAAACGAATTAGTGTAAATTAAAAAGAATAAATATACTAAATACTATATCACTCATAAGACCCATCAACTTGTTGCAAAATTTATGTAAATCATAAATCTCTGACACACGCTGAATTATCGGCCGAGGGGGAACATATAATTAGGAACGAGTAATGCATTTTTAATGCCATAAATCTTTGTTTCGCCAGTGACGGCGTCATCTGCGGCACACATGTTACAGAATGCCATTTTTGTGAAGTTGCAACACCATCTTGGGTTTTATGAAACTAAACGTCATACTATACGTACATATATGACATGTGTCAGATGATGAATTGTTTAAAATATGAAGGAACAGCGCTAATTGATTTCAGAGAAATAAATACTAACTAACCTGTTCTGTGCCACAAATCTCCCGAAAGACAAAGAAAATAATTTAATTAAACGCAAAGTTGTTTAGAATCATTTAGTGACAGAAATCAGAAGACACCGGGCGAATAGTAACCAGGGTTGTATCAAGTCACATAATGCGTCACATATTTTCGTATGATGACGTTTTCGTCGTCACCTGCGGTACATTATGAATACAATGCAAATCCATGTGCAGTCGGAGAAAAAAGAGCCCGTGACCGATTTTCCAGTCATGAGCGCAATGTATGTATTTAATGACTGCCATCAGTGCGAAATGTTTGACAGATAAATTTATAAAATGACGTATTCGGAAAATGGCAGCTGGTGTTCTGATCTTTTCTCTCATCTAATACACGAATCTGTTACATTTTCCTTTGCAGAATGTCGCTAAAGGGAGTTTCCTACGTTCAGGTAGGAGAAAATACTGATGTGGCGATTCTATATATGCGTACAGATAAATGGAAACAGTGGTATCGAAATGGATTTCAACAATGTTAACCAACTGAACCTATCTACATCGTCCTCCCTGAAACAAGTCACAGTGAACACTACAGATGAGCAGCAACTGGAAGGATAACAAACATTTAAAAAAGAAATCAGACTATGTTCAACTCACTATGTTACGTCAAACATGACATTTAAAGTTCAAAAACGTTGAATTTCAATCATTCTCCATCACCTTAAGAACAAGAGAGAAAGTTACAGCAAGAGTTGCAACGAATGGTTGCATTCTCAACCTACATTGTAGTTCTATTCATTTTTATGACTTAAGTATATATTTTCTTATTGAATTAAATGGACAATAACTAATTATCTTGTCATTCAACTGTCAATGCCAGATGTTATAGAACTCATATCGAATGTAATCGTAAAAAGCGTTAAAGTTAAGTTAACATGTCGTCAAAATTACGAAATGAATCAGGAAATGACACATCAGAGGCCATTTTGAATGACGTGATATTTAGAAAGAAGTTTGACAATTGATGGCAGATAACGTAGTAGATTGCGATGGATTTGAAGAAAAGACATGAGCAGCTCTCAAAATGGAAAGGGAGTCGATTCGAGTGGATACCAGTTCTTGGGTAGTAATCTCTGACAAGGATTTGATGAAGCGATCTGAACTCTGAAAGATGAACTCTCATAGACCCACGAAATGAAGGCCAAGAGGACAGCCCGACTTCATTTTTATCTTAGTAGGGCGAGAGTATGGGCAATTTTGGAAATCATTCTGAATCCTCTTTGTGAAACTTGTTCAGAAACTTCGACTCCCAACAGCATAGTGACTGCCTTTCCAATTGACTATTGGCTGTGACAGATTGTCAAAATTAGTAAGTTGTCAAAGTACCTAACAGCTGACTGTCACCTTAGAAATAAAACAAAATACTCAGCCATTCAAGTTCATGGAGACCGTACTACCAGTTTGCAGATAATCAGGAATGCAGGGATTTTTGCTGAACACCCGACCGTAAATTCACCCGATCGTCAGCTCTAGTGAAATTCTGACCATAATACAATTCCGCGCGAATCGAGTAAAATTCTACAACAAACGTCTACCGGAACTGAGTTTCACAAACAACAAACCTTTATCGACAGATAGCCCAACTTGAAGACACTAAAATGATTTCCAAGTGATTGAATGGAGCCATTAAATGGGTTTGTTTCCTATGGTGTGATGTCACACTTTGACAAGTAGTTAATGCCTGCTCTTAAGGGTACACTTGACTAAAAGTGTGGATGTGGGTGCTCGGTGCTTATAGTCGCTTTGTACCTTGCGTCTAGATAAGAAAACATATAATGGAGTATGAAAAATGTCCACAATTTACAAGTTTTACTTTCTATTTCTACGTAAGAAAAGTCAAGCTCTTGACTATATTGATGGTCATGGTTACTATGTCATGGTTGAATGCGGTGGTAATCACGACGAAATGCTCATAACCTAATGTCATACAAACAAATGTCTGATAACAATTCCTCACCCACATACGAGTGAATAGGTCAAACGTTATCGCCTAGCAGCCTCGTGGTCACAAACAACAGACAGTGGCCAGCCATCACGTAGACCGAGTAGAGAAACCCGTAATCATTTGTACATACATAGATAAGTGTTAAGAAGAGTACACAAGCCCCGACGATGGAAGAGGATGACAGAAATGTGTTCCCCACAGTTGAGTTCATATCAGATAACCTCAAGAATGATGTGGGCGTGTCTAGACTGAGTCCCAGCCGAAGTAGAAGTTTCAGGCTTTGGGAAACCCTATAGGAAAACAAAAAGGGAATCAACAATTGGATGAAAAGTTTCCTATTTGTTCGGTCCAGCAAGAGTCCCAAGCAAGACAGCTATGAGTAAGCATTTAAGTCTGGGAATTCTGGTCTGGATTGGGCAAAGTTTTTTAAAGCTCCGATTTGTTAAGATAACTGGGTTTGGAAACCAGTATACTATTCTGTGATACAGTCCCCGCATAGGATTGTAGTAAACGTTAGGGCATTGGCTTACAGTAGAGAAATATGATTTGAGCCGGCTTCAGTAAGTCTGTAAGCGACTACGACATTTGGATTCGAAAACTAATAAAATTCTGTGGAAGTCTCCGAAACGCTTTTAAGAGTTAGGGCACTGACTTGTAATAAAGGACGATGGTTTGTTCAGGGTTTAGTAAGCTCAGTGATCAGCTAAGACATCTGGGTTTGGAAACCAATTAGAAACTCTGTGACAGAGTCGCATTTTAGAATTAGAGGATTGGCTTGCAATAACCTCCTGAGGACACATTACGTATCCTAGAATTCCCTGATTAACATGATCATATGGCAATCTAAGAAAGATCGTTATGGAAGAAGAGGTGCAACTAAAACCTCGTATGAATTCATATATTGAATAAACGCTTAAGATCTCCCAAAGATCTCCGAGCTTATGTCGATCATGAGTCACTGCTGCCGAAGCTTAGGATTAACAAACACCGAAGAGGAAGGGTAATAACTTATTACCTTCCGCATGTGGTTAGCTAAGTTCGTATGATGACCAGTTTGATGAGGTACACAATCAATTAAGATAGTTAACCACTTGTAAAACACTAAACCAATTAGTCCACAAATCGTAGTAATCTTTTCTTTAGTTATTAACAAAACAAGTTATATTGGGATATAGCTGGTTAGACCACGCGTTTCTACAACTTAATTTTACTAATTTGTCAGGAGACCCATTTGATTACCATCATTAGGCAGAGTTTTATTTCAAAACTAGTGAGTGGCTTTGGTGGTTTTATAGTGTGGAGTTCCTAAGGTACTTTAGATACTTGATTCATTCATTAAATGTAAATGCTATCCGGTTAAACAGTTTTATGTGTGCAGAGGAGGTAGCAAAAGATCTCAAAATTAACTGAAGTTTCGCACGACATTTGAAAGTACTATTGCCTATTGCCTAGGTAGAGTTCTAGCAGACAATTTGGATGGAAAAACAGTGAACTTTCAAGGGTTTTCGTGAAATCTCCTGTCAAATACAGTGAACGCTCGATATACTGAACATCGGAATAGAGAGTAAAGTACAAATTCTTTAGGTACTTTCAACAAACTGTATGCAAAAACATTCACATTTCGATGTACTTTCCTTCAAGGAATCCACACCAATTGGCGGTTTTCATTAGTTCACTACATAGAGCGTCTACTGTATATAATTCAATTTCCGCCTTCAGAAATTCTGTTCAATTGCAAAAGATTACTTCATTAAGCCTGGGTCACTCTACAAGCGAATTTTCGCTAAATTAAACAAAATTAAAATAGTGTTGCGTCTCCCAGTTAAACGGGTCAATAATTCATTTTAATTGAATCTAATATACACCAAGTCCCTCGTGCGTGTTCTATTTCTTCCCCCCAAAGCCACTAATCAAACATAATTAACGAACAAAGAAACAAAAAAATTAAAACAAATACCCTAACCTTGTTACAGTCAATTTCATTGGCAAAACCAAACCATGGTGCGTCTTCTTCTTAAAGACACGCGATAATTCCGAGGCGAATAAACTGACATCCGTCAATTTCATCACGAAACACACACATCACAGCTTGTGTTCCAACCAACCAACCAACCAACGATAACAATTTCACCTTATCACGAATTAGAATTCTTCGCCGACAGACTTTTGGACCCTCAAACTGGTCCCGGTCTAGGTCTACATGATGCATGTCAGATTTTCCATTGTGAAATGATAAGTGCTAAATGGCACACACGCCCCTTGGTGTTATTGGACATCTTCTACATCTTCTTAACCAAATATGGGTATCGGGTATGTTAAAATAATTTAAATTTTCGGCGACAACAATCAGAAAAAACAAACAAACTTGGTGTAACAAATGAGTCCATAAAGAAATTAAGATTATTTTTGAGTATTTAGTCATAGTGTCACTGGCACTTTAATTGTGTCTTCTTCCGAAGGGGGAATGTGTACAAATTTATTTATAACAAATTAGTAATACTACAGAGACGAGGAAAAAAAAAGGAGAAATTATTCAAGAGTAGGAAACAATTAATATTCATAAAAAAATAAGACATGACACGTCACAGCACACTACACACGTTTTGACAATTTATAACAATTTTTGAACAAAATATTTCAACGCAGTTGTTAAATTTAGACAATAAAATTGGGGTTCATTGATTATTGGAATTTTATTATGTAGCGACGTATATCAGATACGTAAAACTTATGCTCAAACATGGGGGCCTAAAGCCTCAACGAAAAAAGGTCCAAACTTTTGGTAGAAAATATTGGAAATCGAAACATTTTTGAACAAACTATTTTGGCAAATACTGCAGAGTTTATATGGGGAAACTACTGAATAAAACAAAAGCGGAGTAAAGCGGGGCAAGCGCTTGTATTTTATGCAAACATATTCGGTTTATGGAATTATTCTGTTCTATTTTATGGAAACGGAAACAATGCCTAAAAACTTTGTCCTAAACATACCATAAACAAGCACAATATGGTAAATTTGAAAAAAAGACTATTCACAGAGCAAAACTAAGTACATAGTTTGAAAAAAGGCGTAAGAGTAATGGAAGGAAAAGTCAGGAATAAAAGTTGATGACCACCTAAATAGCTGTCATACAAAAATGATGGTAAAAATGTGATGATCAAGCTGATGGTCACATGAGAGACAGCGAAAAGGATAATTATGATTGTCAACAACCAACTATCACTTAAGAGGATTCCATTCTAGAAAGAATAAACTATGTACCATCAAAGTAGAATACCAGTGTGTATCAGTGTTTTCTTTTCTGTAATTCGTTTCACTGAGTAGAGTTCAGAGTTTCTAGAGATCAGTATTTATTAAGTAGGAATTTTACCATCTAGTGTACAAGCTTAGCGCTTTGTCCTGGGCACTTGAAGTTTTTAATGCCAAAATCGGCAAGAAAGACTTTTCCGTCTGATTGCTTAGACAAAAGAGACACAAATGGAAGTATTTGGTACGACAGGTTCATAGCTCCTTAGTACAGCAATACTGCTTGTTCTGTAAAATGCCACAGTTGTTGTACTATGAAGGAAAGTTAATTAGATTAGCCAGAATGTCAAGTCTTCTCTCATTCTCTCACTTATATCGTAAAGAGGCCAAAACTAAAGGTTATTGAGGTCATTAGTCTGATTTACATGAATTGGGTCCAACTGTGCCATCTCTCCGATTCATTGTGAGGAGGTCTGATACTGCTTTGATGGCAATATTACAAGAGAATATTACCGGTAATCGAGAGCCATACAAAAAAGAAATGATCTCGGATCTTGATATACAGCATAGTAAGTACCTATCCTATCTTGATCTATCAAGGAAGGAACAGACTGCAGTTAGTTTTTTAGTGTACCAATTCAACGACCTACTTCTATGGTACCCTTTCAGCAGTAAGCTGTCAATTGCTGAATCACATTTCAACAGTTTTGAAGGAAGGTTTCACTTAACCGACAATGCAGTGTTGACTACTTCACTCAAAACAAAGTTAAAGAAAAACCTCAAACAATGTGTCGCACAATACTCGCATTATATCGACTTGCACAATGAAGCTACTGATTGTCATGATCCTATTGTCAAAAATTCTCACAACAAGGTACCATAATTAAGATATACAGGTCGTGTGGTGGCATGTACCATAGTATTGACACACCAGACAATTGGGCTATGATTGGACTCGTGTTAAGTACAAAACTTCAAAGCTGCACCCAATAGCGTTCTGAATCTAATGTAGTTTTGTGGAGACCTGTCAGAATTAGCATCCATATGCCAAAGTCTATGGATGGTCACACTTTTCACCTCTTCCAAGTTGAAATTCTTTTCGAGACCTTAATGTTCACAAACCGTAACAAAGTGGAATGAGGAAAGAATTATTTTTCAAAGTATGACCACATCGGGCAAAAATACGCGGAAGAAAAGAATAAACAAGGTTAATGCAAATGCCTATAGCCAACAGCTGAAAAAAATTTGCATTAACTTCACACAAAAATACACCAAATGTGGGTTGGTTTCGTAGAGCAAAGGAGGATAAAAAAAAATGAAAGAAACAAATGCAACCACCACCTTAGTGTGGGCATTGGACAGGTTATGAAGATCGGGTAAACAAATCACAACGTCGTGTCAGCTTAAACGTAATAAAAGGGAACCTCCAAACAAAGCCATATTACGATGCGCACAACTATCAATCGAGCTTCCAAACAATGACATATCGTGACAGTTAACAATTAGCGGTGAATTATAGCCATGTCCACATGTTCCACTTGCAATCTTCCAAGTGCTAAATAGCCATCAAAAGTACACAAACCCGAATGAATGTAGTGGAAATCTTTTGAAAATGTTATAATCCGCGGTAAAACAAAAAAAAAAAAAATAAACGTAAATGGAAATTTTCTTTGTTTGACAGACAAGCCATGAGCAACACGACGAGATGACACATGGGTTTTCGTTTACTGTCTAAATTCGTGGATCATGGTAACATTTGCATATTTTCCAAGTAATGTCATTAAATTTTAATCCATTACGACGAGTAACCAGTTGTTAAACGACACACATTGCCTTGTTGATGCAATTTTCCAAGAATCTGTCAATATCTATCAAGAAAGTCGAGTAAGATCATTAACATGCGACGAAGTATATGTAGTCACAGGGTGGACTTTAGTACTTTCAATTGCACATGCTGTCACAACTGCGTAACGAATTCGCATTGGCCTTGTATAATGACATTTTAAAATCACAACACCGTGGTTTAGCATAAAATTAGCAAGTCACCAGCTAATTACACTCCTTTCGCCCCATAAACGCATAGACACATTAAATCATAATCAGATGCCTTGACCTTTCACAATTCGCCACAACTGTCACCCAAACCAATGCTAACTGTCACGCGTGAGAGAATTTCCCTCCCTCCCCCCAGCAGATTTTAGGATTTACTTGTATCATTTCATTTTTTTCCCCAAGAACGATTAAAAAAGAATTTGAATTTTATTTACAAACTTACAAACTGCTCCCGCTTTCGCATTAATAAACACTCTTGTGCCGATGCTGACAGATTGTTCGAGTGATGATGATTCAGACGCGAATACCGGCTAATCCCAAGGGAGTTTCCCAAATTGTGATTGTTATTTCTGTTTCTTTCGAAGACTTCCTTTTGTGTGAATGTTATCCTACCGTTCGGCGACGAGGTATCCTTTTTTCGATATACCGGCGACGAGTGCAAAGATCGCGACTTCCTTTGAGGCGGTGTAACCTCAGATAGTGGAACGTGTTCCACAAGGATTTCCGGCGGCGTGTGGAGAGTTTTCGAAAGCATCGAAAGTTTCGATGAAGGCGGTGAGGGGTCTATCAATGAATACCGACGAAACATTGTGTTTTTAGAATAATTCACGTTCACTTAAAAACAAGACAAGACAAAGTCACTTGTAACGAGACACATGGAACGCACGTCTAGTCGTCAACGAAATTCAAATGAAACTGGTTTTGTTTAGAGACCGTAGAATGATCAAAGCAATGGATTGTGAGTGGAGTTTTGCTCGCGAATGTCAGTGCAAAATGAAACGAACAAAATAAACGAGATAAGTACGAGTAATAGAAAAGAAAATGTGGTTTCTGTCTGTGTCTGCCCATGAAGAGTGGGTTAAAGTGGCGCAACGACTAGCTTTCTGCAACTACATATGTACGTAGTCGCTGGAGAGTTCACTGGACTGAGGTGGGAAATTATTATAACAAATAAATAAATTTTTTGAAAACCAGTTAGAAATAAAATCGAAAGGTAGATTCCAATTGAAAATTTGAAAAAATGTATAAAATTTGTAGAATTCTGATCGGTTCTGCTGACAGCGCATTTTATGTGTAGAGAGTGTAGAGAAGGTCAAGGTGCTCATTTACATAGACTTGCCAAAGTTATTCTCTATATAATTAACCGACAAGATGTTAATTTATTGAATTCAATTAAGCATTTAACCGCAAAATGTTTCCACTGTATGCTTTTTGCATATTTTTAGGTTAAGTTAGTAATGTGGTTAATGTGTCAGGGATTGTGAATGAAAATCATGCAAACGAGGTGAGCAATATTATGAAACAACATCTAGAAGTTGAACTGTTCGTTAGAAGGGGGGTTCTCTCTGTAGATGCGATAGGAATGCTTTCATTTAAAAAAATATATATCTGATGCTCACTTTGACGTTTTGTTCGACATATGCATCGAATTCAAATATTTCTAACTCTTATCAAACAAATATGAAGAACGTTGCCACACCGGAAGTAGTGTCGTAGCTGATACGTAGGCATATAAAATCGAAGAGCAAAACACGTCACTTCGAAGAAAAATTGTGAGTCAATCGCGACCGAAATATTATCGTGGATAATACTCTTAATACTCGTATGACATAGCGTATTCATAATACTGGTCATCGACGAGAAAAACTCGTGATTTCGGAGAAAATTTGAGACAAGAAACCAGTTGACGCTCATACGGTGGTAGTTTCATCATATAACGAAGGATTTAGAATGTTGTTAACTCTTCCTTATTCGGTAAGTCTATGACATGTGAATCGTTTTGAATAATCTTAAAGCTTGTGCGTTCTGACTGCTTGGGTGCAGTTGAATAGAAATGCTGTCAAAATTGCTAACTAAAAACATTCTTATGTTATGGATTTCAGTTTCAAAAACATGTGGACTACGTGACGGGTATGTCAACAATTTGTAGCGGCTTTCTAGTTTCGACAGAGATTGGCAGTTAATTGGACACAGCATCCATGTCATTCGCTCTGTCAAACTTAATTTTTCAAGCAGAAATTAGCTTTTAAGACATATCACGCCAGCTGCTAAGGAGATGTCACATATTTTAAAAAAATTTCTTTCTTTAACCGAATTCAATAAATCTCTCTCGAAATATCATAGTGATATGTTGATTTTGACGATTATCATTTCTGGTATGATACTTATAATATTTGGATAATCTGACAGTACTCAGAGTAGAGATATCCATCGAAAGTCAAGTCAAGTCTTTTATAGAGTTGCCAATAACTCGTATCAATGTCTTTCCAAAATGTTGGCTTGCTACTTCATAAAAAAATTTATATATACAGCTGTACAACAGAAACGTCAAATGCACTCTACTTCCATTTCAATGTTCCAAAATTCGTCTGTCACAGTGACATAACCCTAACAGCAAAAGTGTCCACTTAACAGACGCATAAGTTCAGAAATTAAATAAGAATCGTAACCCTTTTTGTGCCGTTCAGCCGATTAAATGTCAAATGCATAATATTTCATTTTATTTAATTTTCTCATCTGTCACGTAAATTTCAGATTAAGTTCTTTACAAAAAAAAAAATCATATATTTCGTTGACAACCAATGGATATTGCTGATTTCTTTTAATTTTTTAATTTTATTCCTCCACGAAAGGAATAAATCACTTTTTATTGCCATATCATTCCGTGTATTCAAAATTTTATTTTAAAATCTCCAAGGACTCAAAAATAAACTGCAGCTCTGAATAAACTGAATAAACCAGAAAAACGAAAAGAAAAACAACAAACTGTGAATAAACAAAAACTAATGATAAGTACCAGTGCTTGAGAATGCTTCTTTTGTGATTCACGGGCAATCGAAATTATTATAAACGAGTAAAGTGGTCTAAAAATAAAAAAAGTACACAAATCAAATGATTGGCGCTTTTGTTTGGCAGAGCTTTCAATTTCCGCATTCAACCAAAGTGAATGCTTTTTACCTGCTTGCTAACGATTCAGGCGCTCTGTGGTGAGCTTTGTAAGTAGCAGGGCTAGTCTTAGCATAAACCAAAGTGAAAGTTCTATTTCCAATAAAGTTGGGCGAAGAAGCTATGGAAAAATTTGTATCGAAATTGTTTACAAATCGAAGAGCTTAAACAAGTTGTTGGAAGTGGTCTCGGTTTTGTTATTGACAAATGGGTTTTAAGGAATGCCGTTGAGCTTTTAGGCGGTCGACATTTAAGAACAAATAAATTGCATATGTAAACTTGTTTTTAAAGGAATTCAGAATTTTTAGTTGGTCAACAGAATAAGCCCATAGAAAGGCTTCTGAATGTGAAACACCAATGTACGCGTGGAGAGATAGGCTGTATAAGCGGATTTTTGATCCAAATGGGGTCAAGTGTGACCTTAGGAATGATATATGGTACCATTGGGCTTGTGAAGTAGCAATTTTAAAGAACGAAATAGATTGTATCCCTGCTTGCTATTCGAGGGTAGAAGTTTATAGGGTTTCAGTATACTAAATTGTGATAGCAGATGGCAGAAAATGTCCCTTTCTTTCTTCGCCCTAACTGAAAACCTTATTTTGACCATTTAAGTAGATTTGGATTAGTCAGTGATGGACTATCGATCGATAGTTGAAGGTGTCTTGTTTTTAAGTAGTAGGAATCTTAAGTATACTTAAATCGAACTCTCTAAAGTAGTAAAATATTTAGGTATGGCATTTTGTACAAGACTAGGCTATTGAAACCCTTAAAGAAATGGAACTAGAGATCAGAAAATCTTTTGTATCTTTGGGTTCTGTTTAAGAACGGAAGAAAGGAAGAATTTTATAAAACCTGGACTGGGAACCCAAGCAGCCCATTAGCTCTACAGGAAATATGTCAATATGTCCTACAAAACCATAGCCATGCCCAGTTCTTCTAAACGTTTTAAAAGTTTTGTCAAGTCAAAGACGAAGACCTATCCATGTACATTGAATTCCTTATATCCTAGTAGACGCTTATGGTCCATGGGTATTGATCCATATTGTATTCCTAAAGGAAGGGAAGTACTGTGTTTCCTTGCAGCTCATGCGGCATAACTTTGAAGCGAGTTCAGTGGACATGTATCTTTGAAGATAGGCCTAAAACTTCATTTATAGTCTCCTTTTAGGCCAGAACTGCCAGGAGATATGGCAGATTTGATATTTTGCGTGCGTCAACCCTGAACTTTTTGTTGTCTGGCATCCAGCTCAAGTGAAATGGCACGACTCCAGGAACTTATTGGGTTGAGTGCTAGCGAAAATGTAACTATCCCTGGCTGGCATTAGGATACATTTAAACTATCACCAGAACATATCACTTTGTGCGTCTGATGGGGACTTGGATCCTTTAAGAAATTGTTTATTTCGGAATTGACTGATTCTCGCAGTGGATAGTCAAAAAAAACGTGAAGATCTTTTCAAGAAGAATGCTTACGATCACGACTGAAAGTGGCCGATGAACTTCTTCATATGCAAGACTGGTTCGAACAAAATTTTTTATCGCATCGTGACATATGAGAAGCTTGGATCCAAGACTAAGTATGCCCTTCAACTTCAAAGAACTTCGAACCAGTGATGGCGGGAAGATCATGGTCTCTTTTTTCCTGGATGCACACGAAATATTATTGAAGGACTATATTTGCCACACAAAATGACATTTTTGTTTGCTAAAGAGGTCCATGTACATCGCTCTGTGTATTTTCTTAGCCGCTGGATGTAATCTACGTATTGATCTCAGGTTGTGAGTTCAAGTCGATGATCCTCTTTGGTGGAAACGATCTTTACTTTGTGAGAAGGAAAGAGTTCAGGGTTTCGATCCTCATGGATCGATTTCTACTTTCACACTCGTCGAGATTCCTGACACTTTGGATAAAGTCAAATAAATAAGGAAGACTTCCAAGCCAGTTCCCAGATTACATTCTAAAATAGCTAGCGTAATATCGTCTGCATAGTTGATCCCCCTTCCAACCAATTCTTTTAGTCATCTTCACAAGAGCAGAACGCCAGGGACAACCTTCACATTCAGCTTTAAAAATGTTTAACACAATTTTTATTCGTGAAAAAAAAAAAAAAAAATAATAATTGCAAGACCCTTCCAATTCTTGTCAACAGGAATGTTTCTTCTTCGCTTGAAGAACCAAATTAGATTCTTCCAACCGTAACACAATGAATTTCCGAGAAATTTCTTAGACTACCAAGTGATAAAAAGAAGAACCTGTGTCTGCAAAGTTATCAACTTCTTGGGAGGCAGAGAACAAAATCCAAAAGGATTATGTTCGTAAAACCATGAATATTTCTCTTGTTTTCGCCACGTACACACATATACAAGTAGTTTTAATGGAAAGCATTATTTTTTTAGAAAAATCATTTCTAGGCATTTGTCCGACCATTAGCGGTAATTGGCCTTAATTCCCTCATTTGCCCAGGAGAGTGTTTTCGAGCTTATTGTCTCTGCCTCCCTCTGTCGATGGTAATAATCATAATTCCGAGAACAATCACTGTTCGTCTTCGGATTGGGTGTTCTTGAATGTTTGTTTTTTATTATTTCCTTTCATCAAATTGTTAATGTGTCCTGTGCTTTAGTGTTTATTATGACGATGAAGAGTGGTTTTATGGACCGAGGGAAAGGTGTACTTTAAATTTTTAAATTGTCTCAAGTAGGGTCAAATTTTGATGTCGATCTTTGCTCTAAAGAAAGTGGTATCACCTTGAGGGGTTGAGAACGAAAATCTTAAATAAAAGGGGACAGATGCTACTAAAAAGGGAATTGCTTGACCGAATTTATTGGTTTGACCAAATGGCAACATAAATCAATCCAGTTAATTGTCCAGTCTAGACACGAGACCCTTTAAACAGGCATGTGTCCTTAACACTGCCATCCTGTTGGCGTACTGCATGACACCATTTGTAAACGATCTGATGACCCCTACGAGTATCAGTGCAGCTTTTCACCCGGTAGTTCCACAATCGAACACTTATTCACACTATGCCAGATTCTGGAGAAATTCCAAGAGATACAGATCAATACTCACAATTTTTCTTGTTTTTATCAATTTTAAGGGCACAGAGCAGATTGTGCGGAATAATTATGAAAATACTGCTCCGTGAAGCTCGGAAATAATCTCATCGATTTTTCTGATATCAAAAGCTGATGGACTATCATGTGACAGTTTTGATTCAGATTATGCTTGAGACAGTTGTTCAAAACTGTCAGTTATGATGACATAGACATCAATAGAGCACGGTGAAACGCGTCACTCATTCGTTTGCAAAACCAAGTATAAACTGTCAACTGTCAACATCGACGAATCGAACAGAACGTAAAAACAGACAACTACAACTGCAAGAAGTACATAGTTAGGGAGTGTCTACCTTGGATTCGCTATGAACCTTGACACTCTGTTTCCCTAAGAAGGTAATTGAGTAACAAGGCCTTTTCAAGAAAGTCCAAAAACACTTTATATCAGACCTTCATCGTCGTAGCTCTATGGAGTAGAATCATTGTCGTTCTTAGTCATTTCGAACGCAAAGTTTTTCAAATGATTTTCGGGCGTTGACGGGCTTTGGAAGCGGATATTTTACAGCGAACTCCACAAGCTGTACAAGAAAAGTACATGTAAAAAGGCTACGAAAGGTAGAGCGAGTGAACATGCTTGGAGGACACAATAGTAAACTTAAGATCGCGCTGACCTGAGAGGCCTGTTGGTTGACTGTAGGACCACTGAAGAAATTTGTTGGCACTTTTTTATACGAAGAACTTTACTGAACATTAATCCCGATTTTGGCTTATGGATTTAACGTCTTCAGTTTAAGTACGGCACCTAGAGGTAAAGAAAGACTTGATCTTTAAACTCTCCTCTGATCTCTTGACTGTTCTGTACTGACCATAGCTAAACAGCTGAATAAAAACATGAGCACTGAAGAACAGCAGCTGAAAGCACTAAAAATCCATGGTTTGGAGATAAGTGGAGTTCAACTTGTAAAGGACACGTTAATACATCGGCATAGAATGTGGACATACATAAAAATTCGACTAGAAAGCAGAGTTTGTACGAAGACGGATTGAAAACCTAGAAATAATTTTAATCCTTAATTGGTATTTTCCTCAAGACAAACTTGGATCTTCCAACACAGTACACCTCTCAAAACAAATTTGGAGAACATACCACTTTCAGAGAATTTGTTGGTCAGACTTTGGGTCGACAGATGAGACCTGGGTTCATCATTAGACCAAACAGCATTTAAAAGAAAGCGAAAGTAAAATTATGGGGTGACAAGGTAATGTCATCTGTTTTTGGAACATACAGAGCTGGCTTAGTCTAATTCAGAGATACTGATATCTTGGGATATACCAATGAGACTCCTATATCCTACTCTTGTCTATACCTAGTTGAAGTTGCATTCAGATGGGACTGGCATAAGTGTATTTGGACAATGGACAATCCACAACTAAATACCGAACCCAGATCTTATCCATCTGTGTTATACAAACCATTAAAGAACTAATACTGCCTATAGGTCTACTTGCATTTTTAGGGAAATATCATTGGAGTTGTTGGCCAAAATTACGAATACCAATCTAAATCCGATATGATTAACTATTCTGACAAGAGAGTATCAAAGTAGAATCGAATAAATCGCTTCAAGAATTATTTATTCATTTCACCACAAATCCAATAAAAGACGTCATACCCTCGCCATTTCGCTATTGGTATTCGGTTACTGGATTTAGCTGGAGGATTTATAGAAGAGCCAAAGAAATCTAATCGGTTTGTGTATTGTGGAGCGTGTGCTCTTCTTAAGACCATAGAATGTTAAGAACTCTTGTCAATCGATTTTCGACTCCTAAATTAGCATCATAAGTAGGCAGACATGGGTATGGTTCAATACTGGACATGTGGAACATATGTATGAACTTTGGATCTGCTTGTTGATATATCGTCTGCTAGGACCAGTATTTATCCAACAATTTTTGGGACAATTGGTTTAGTTTTCATAGTAAGCCCCAGCTCTTCTACTAACATCTGTTGTGAAACTGTCAGCTTATGTCACCAGTTCTTCTTAGCTGTTGACTTGTCAACTCACGCAGTCTTTCCTTTCAAGTTTTACTAGAATGTCAGTGCACTTATATTGTTCTCTCTTGTCAAAGGTTGGACGCCAATAACAGAAAGGATTATCCTTTTCTGATCTAATCTTCTATTTCTCTTTGTAAAGTCGTTGGACACGACTACCCTCTGTAAGGTTCTTTCGAGCAGATTCCATAGATTCCACATTCAACGAAGATGTTGAGGTTTTGAAAATGTATCTCTCAATACTATATGCCTGTTCTTACTGTCACTGTCACTTCCCTATCCAAACCTACCGCAATTACTACCCAAGGCCGACCAGGTGTCACCTATCCCAAAGGGTTCTCAATAACTTAATTGCTTTTTCAGTCTCTGACATAATATTCAAATTATTTACTCAACATCGTTCCCTACTCTGCCCCAATTCCCTACACAACCATGCTGCGCACTTGACATCCGGGTGACAGCCTTCATTCGCCGACTAAACAAAAACATCGATCACTCAATCTCTTATCGCATCTGTTGTACTGTCCAAGGTCGCTGTTACACCTCTTTTCAATTGATTCCATTTGCCCAAAAGTTAATGACACCACCAAGGCCTCCGCGCACACACACAATACTACGATAAGTACAAATAAGACTCAAGACTCACCCCTCTTGAATCTCGAAACAGTATAGCCGCGTGATATGGATCCAGAGTACCATCACCTCTCAAACCTCGACTAGCTCCGAGTGATGCTCGCCGCTTCTCTAAATCAGCAGAGGCACGTCGCATATGAGCACCTATAGCCACAAAAAAAGCAAAAAAAAAAATTCAAAATCAATTTTCATTTCGTCAAGAATGGAAATATTCCCAACAAACTCCCAAACCCCCAACAAAAGCAAGTACCAAGAATAAATAAAAATTTTCTACGACACTGACGTCCATGCTAATAAGCATGGCGCCTGGAATCTCAATTACCCAAAACTCTCCACTTTGTCGCTCTCTGGCGCTGTTTACCTTCTTTGACAATCCTCTCGTATATCTTGTACGTGGACTCGCAATCATTCAAAATTTTATTTCGATTCAGCGTGTTAGCGTCGAGACTTTTCGACCGCGTCCGGAAATTTTCCTGCGGATCGTTCATCGGTGACGTGCACGCGCTATTTGTATCTTGAGACTTACGCGGCCAGATGTGTACCTTTTTGCCGAATTGTTTTAACATTTCCTGAATCGAATGATGATGATGATGGTGGTGATGGTGGTGGGATTTGTGTGACTTTGGCGAGGCATCCTCCTCGCCGCTGATACTCTTGGCAAAGCTACTGTTGTCAAAGCGATGTCGATATCCGGAACTGGTACCGCCATCTACTGTTGACGTTTTATAATCGTCCAACGAGTATGCAGCACCGACACGATGGAAGATGGAATTAATTGAAGGACGTTCGTCGCGACGCGACTGGCAGGCACCTGTGTGGGTGAAATACTGATGGTCACCGTGATTCTCGTAAATGTCATCGAGATCGTGTGGAAAGAAGCCGGCTTGAATCGGTGGGGAGCCATAGCTTTCGCCCATTGATCTGCGGAAGCTCTACAAAAACAAGAAGTGGTAATCGTTAGTCAATGATGAAATGAAAAACAAACTCATCGTACTTACATTGTAAAAGCCGGGGCTGTTGCTACGTTCGAAGAAGTTTCGCCGCGACGATGGCGTTCGGCGAAGGCTGCTGCCATAACTGTCATAGGAACCACGGCAGTAGGATGTGTTTGTGTTGCTGGGCGAGTTACGGAAGTGATTAATGCCATAGTCAGGCACTGGCTGTGGTGGTGAAGAAAGTTTGCTGGAGTCTTTTTCTACAAATCGGGAGAGAAAATTCATGTCAAATTGATCTAAAAGAAGCTAAAATAGGTATTGTCCGTCAAGTCTGACAGCGTATGCTGTCAAAAGTTGTGCCTTGAAGCAAATCTTCAAAAAATTTGTCACACAATACTAAAGTCGCATCATTTTTGGAAAAAAAACTGCCAAAATTGACAGAAGTTTCAACACTTTACCTTTTCAATGCGATGGTACGCTTGAACTAAATGTCAGAAAAGGTTTGTAATCAATTCAGTTGTCGTTTGTAACATTTAGTTGTCGATTATTTGACAATGTTGACATTTTCTTCTATGTATCATAACATTGACCAAGACGCAAGGTAAGTAAGAATACAATTTCTGTCAAAGTTTGAAAAAAGGTAAACGACATGACACTTTGTTAAGATCTGCTGCAACATTTGCGAAGATTGTAGAAAAATCTTTTTTCCATGGTACGTCATGATCTGTGATTTGACTTTGTTCAGACAGGACTGGAATAGTCCAAGATCTAGAAAAATCCACAAATAACTGTCAGCTTTATGTCATGGCACGTGGAGATAATGAAATTTCTTTCTCTGATCAGAAAAAGAGGAGAAAAAAGAATCCAATTGACAAATCTACTAGAATTCTAATTGACAGTTCCTGTCACACATTCTGTTATGTCCGAAGTGTATGCATAATTTGTATGTACTCACCCTGTGACCAATTTTGTGATCGTGAAGATTTCGATGATGACGAAGACGAACCTGAACCTAAACTATTCAGTCTTCCCGGACCTTCAGTCGAATCACTTCTCTGCATGCTGCTGCTGTCGTAACTATTATGACTCGATGTAGATTGTTGTTGCCAACTATCTGCATTCAGTCCCTTCTCGACAGCTTGCTGCCGATAGAGATGGCTTATACCGTGCATACTTTAATGCGGTATACCTTGTTATAATTAATTATTTCCCTTAAGTTTGACACTTCACTTCGTTTTCTTAAAAAAAATACCACTTGTCACTACCAATATGACAGTCACATATTTTCAAATTTTCACAAAATCACTGCGCTATTGTTTGATAGTCGCTTCTTTTTTTTTTAATTCAAATATAAACAAATATTGTCAATTAAATGCATGCAAATCTCCAATCGTTGTGTGCACGAGAAACACTAACGACCGATATCGACAATGACAACGAGTACTCGCGTTGACAGTTGTTGATGTGAGTTGACTTGCAGTAGGGGGGGTTGAATGGCCTGAAAGTAAGTCAAAGTTGTATAAAGCGGGAGAACATAATAAAAATGAGATATGAGCAGCACAAGAGAAGAACAAAAAATCGTATTTTTTTCTTTCTATTTGATTTGTTCTTGCTCTTGGCTTGGTCGTGCCTCGTAGAGTCAAGTGAATGCAAGTGCACTGCCCACCACCACTCGATAGATTTTCTAATTACACTCGAATCGGTGGAGAGTGCGGTTTGGGCAGTGTGGAGAGATATCACATTTTCGTCGCGCTGCTGTTGTAGGGGACAGAGATATACTTGGTCTATTCTTGACGGGAATTTCACAAGTTTTTTTCTTCTTTTTTTTGGCAAATTATAGATAATTTTGTTTTTCTGGGACTGTTGGTCATTCTTGGAACATGGTCGTCAATTGCGATGATGACACTTTTAGACAGTGTCGTCAAAATAAGCATATCTACGTAACATACTGAAGGACAACTAACACAAAACACTATGTACTACGCAGTGGCGGCATTCAATTATAAATAAAGTTTTATAGTAAATTATTTCATACTGGCGTACGTGATTAGAATTTAAGACAACACAGATGCGATGGACATTGACACCCAAAATTTTGTTTATCGAGTTTTTAAGACTAAATTCTAACGAGTGTGTGTATGCTTTGAATGCTGGGGACTTTGATTGAGGCCGTGAGGGGGCTGTAAACAGAGCAACCTTGGGGAAATAACATATAGAACAGGATGTTGTAATTGAACGACTGTTTACAACAAACAGTGAAAGCTTTCTGTTAATGAAAAAGATTCTGATTTTATCTGAACCCTACAATCCTACATTCCCTCATCTCGCTAAAACTCGTTTTTAAAGGAACTGACTTCAACAGTACCAACTGCAATTGAAATCAAAAGGCAATCGAAAACTTGTGACAGACTCCATTACGCACAGAGTTTTATAAGGCGAACAACGGTGTATCACAATCAGTTGCTGTCAATCTGTTGGAACGGTGGGTTCTTCGCTGTGCAGTGGAGTTGATGTTGAAAAGTAGTAGAAAAAGGGTGGAAACGTCTTAAGGGTCTAAATTTTGACACTTTGACATATTCTGAAGGACAGACAAGGAGATTTACAGATTTCAAGGCGGAGCTACAAAGCCTTTGCCAAACTGGATGTAGGGCATGAGTTTCAAAGCAATTTCGTAATGTCTCGACAAAGTATAGGACAATTTGTTGGATTTGATAAGTTATAGTTCGCTTTCGACAAAATACGATTCTCCAAACTTCGTTGCTCCTTTGAACATGTTTGCTCAACAACATCCTTAAAAGTCCTAAGACGCCTGACATCAAATTACTCTTCCCACCTTCAATGGAAAACTTCCACAACGAATCTGTTTGTCTGCGTATCCTTTTTCTTAAATTACATTACTTTCGAAAAGAAATTCACATTCGAACTTCTCAAGGATATCCCTCCCGCACACAATACTGCTTACATAAACAGAAAGAGAGAAAAAAATTATAATTAATTCAATTGATCCCCCTGTCGTAACCCGAAGTCCCTATTCAATATTTACTTCCACACGGTTGCGGCTACAATATTCCCCAAGCAAGATACTTTATAAAAAAAAAAATAATGGGAATAAAATACATCGGTCTGCCAGGATATCATGGATAAAATTCCAATTTCCGTAATAAAATCTGAGTCCTCTCCCGCCCAAGGACGTAGGTATACAACAAGGAAGAAGGAAAAATCAACTCTACCAAGGCCACGAAGGAAAACCTCTAAACAATTTGTATTTTAATTTTATCGACTCCTAAGGTGGGTTGGTGACTTCGATGATATCGGATACACTAACCATAGCTTACGGGGTGTCACACTCTGCATACCATCATCCAGGGTGCTTAGTTAATAAACTTAAATCCCTCTTAGCCATCTTAAAATTCATGCAAAAAACAAAATAGAAAATCTAATCCTCCATTGTTTGCTGAAAAGATACTTCTCAAGTTTGACAGAGTGCCACAACGACGGAATGAGAGCAGAAACAGGCGAAGGAGATTAACAAACAGAAAACGACAACGACGATGGCATAAAACGACACACATTTTGGCTTAAGGATAGACGATCAATAAATGTTCGCCACTTAATTGTATGATGTACGATAAAATAGCTGTGCACCCAAGGTTGGCCAGACCCGGCGACAGGGGATTTTTCAAGTGTATCCTCTCTAAGGGTACATCTCTTGTTGTATTCTTTTGTTTAGCATTCGTGTAATAGCACCCATCTAGGGGCCATAACGCAAAACATGGAACTTATCCATTGTTATTTGGACAGTGTGTCGAAACTGCTGTCTGAGACAGTTGTTCTGATTTATTTTTGACTCATAATGAATCTGATTTCTTCGCGTGTGTGGGTGTCTTTGTGCGGGTGAAGTGGGTTGCGGTTGGAGACAATTTAGTATTTCGTCCCGATTATGGAAAAACACGCGTGGGTGTTTAAGCAATTCACGGTGGAGTGAATCATTATAACTTTCTAGGATGTAGAAGGATACTTTAAAAGAGAACATGGCTTTGCAATTTGTGTTTTGGGTCCTGCTTTCCAGTTTTAGGTCGTCGTCGTTGTCCACGTGGACTATATAATGAGTTTGATGCCTGTAGGTCTATGCCGGAGTCGTTTTCTATTGTTATGCGTCACTTTGTGAACTTGAAACTGGGTATTCAAGTTATTCGAACCGGCAGCTAGAACTATCGGACAAGTGAAACTATTCAAGAGAGTTTTAAACTTTTCACTTTCGAGATGTTTATTACTGAGAATGAGGGTCTTACCTCTCTCCGCACACTAATACATTTCCCAGAAAGAATGTCCTTTAATAAATTGCCTTAGGAAACAAAGGTACTTTCCATTTTTTTCCTTTTTTCCTTAAAAAAAAAAAGGGGTGAACGTAAAGTAACCCGCTTTTGTAAATAAGCCTTCTCCAGGACCTTCCTGTGCGCGTGCCATTGTCAAGGAGACGTACATAAATATGACATGAGATTTCTATATATCCCTTCAATTGACATCAAAAAGTAAACACACACACAGGAAGCTCTCCAATTTGATTCCTTTAAAGGACGATTCTTAGAAATTCCCTTTCAAACCTCTCATACTAGTCGTTATCAAATATTAAATGATTCTTAACTTTAAATCGGATAGCAGTATAGCTTTATGACGGTAATCTCATTGGCGAAGGGTTATGAGAGTTCTGTAGTTAACCAGACCGTAAAATTTGAGGTAACTCGATGAGTGGAGATTAAGTGGACAAGTTCAAGAAGATTATCCCAACAGAATTGGTTCATTTGATGTGGTTTCTGTTTAGTGGAAGAGATGTGATGTTATTCGAGGGCGTTGCCCAGTTCGGTTCTTTGACAGATGACCTGGAAAAGTCTACACTTTGAAGGTGTAGAACGTTGAAGAACCGGATGTTGGCCTTCAAAAAGTTTAGATTTCCATCATCTTACTCGGAATACATTTTGAACTCACAGCCAGGACAAGGAAGACGACTTATCTTTAGCAACGATTGGAAAACGTGTTGTTATTTTAACAAACAACTGATGGCCCACCTTTCCTGGTTTAATACCTCTGCAAATTAGTCATATTTGTTGTTTTCACCCTGAGACTAATTTCTGTTTATGAAAGAAGCGAAAGTGTTATCATTCTGAAACTAAGATCTGTTTACGTAGGAATTACCAACAGCGGAAGTGCAGAATGTAGGTAACAGCACCCCGGGTGGAGATAAACATTCCAAGTTTATCATGGTTAAGCCCACCGTGGTTTTTAAAACAACTGTGATATGGAGAAAACCGTAAATAAAAAGGTTAAGACCACGAACTCTTAAATAAGGTCTTTTTGGGACATTACCTGTTGCATCAAGGAACTACAAGAAGTTTCCTGCCGCATGTTACCTAATATCAATGACACCCTAATCACTCGAGCTCGTAGATGTCGCTGTCCTACCTCAGACTAGACTAGACACATTTATACGAGCAAGGTTTTGAAAACTCATTGTGTACATGATCATAGGTGTCCAACGGCAGGAATAGCAAGAATGTGACTATTTCAAGGATTTTCAATAATTTTCATTGTTTCATACAATACGGGGCAGGATCCTAGCGAATATGTGCCTAAACTGCGAACCAATAGATACCCTGACTTGTTTCAGCTAAATTATTGGAAATCGTTTAGAAAAATATTCTACATACGCCACCGAAATAGTCAAATGCCTATGACGGTGGCGTGTTCGGAATATTTTGTTAATTTTTGCTATACAATGCGAGGAGGGATCCTAGCGAATCTGTATTAAAACTTTAGAGCAACTCATATCCTGATTTATCAGAGCGAAATCGCATCAGTACAAGCAGGAATAGCGATAATGATTTTCAATCATTTTCATTTTTCTATACCATGCGGGGCAGGATCCTAGCTCAAACTTTAGAACAACTGATATCCTGATTTATATGAGCGTGAATAACCAGGTACACAGAGTGCTAAATCCTTTGTCATTGAAGATTGAATGAACACCAATGGAACTGGAGATACATAGTTAGTCAAGGATTAACTGTTCTGACTGAGATTCTGTTTGTTTCCAAACTTTCATCAGTATCAGTTTGTCAGTTAAAAAGTGACAAAGTAGCAGTAGCAGTTTACTTATTTGTTTGTGGAACTCTACTCTTACCAAGACTGTGTTGAGATTGCTTTTACATTTCTCTATAAGTTCTCAAGAAGACGAGAGAAATTATGTCGTTTTGCCGGCATCGAAAGAACCTCAACGCAAACGACCAGTTGAATGATTCTATTTTGAAGAGTAGGTTTCGCACTGAGGTAGACTGCTATAAGGTCATACTTGGATCACTGCTAGGAGACTTATTTGAAAATGGTTCAAATGTAAACCATTAGCAAATATCTAGTAGTTTCTTCTGGGTGAAAAGTATGCACATTCGTACGAAGGCAACACCTCCTTCTTTACACACGGCTTGGTTGTAATTAAGTGAATGCAAATTCCAGATAAGAAATAATATCATAATTGCACTAACAAAACCCGATAACCCTCTTCAGATTACGATTTACACACCCCAGCACACACATCACTATCCCTTTCAATTAATCTGTGAGTTTGCACAAGCCATCGACCTCGAATCCCACATAAGCGCGCTCACATTATCTCAGAACTGCAAGCGACAAAAAAAAAGGTCACCAACGTCAGCCACATAAATAAACGCCACAAAGTTATCTCATACAAAACGCGTCTACTGTGTCTACCCGTGAGCAGTCTGCTGGCTTATCAGCCAATTTACATACCCCATTCAAAAGCTGCTGATAACTTCAGAATAAAAAAAAAACCACCTACTACCAGGACAAGGCCTTTTTTCTCACTCAAACACTGTATCTGAACCACCTTGGATTCAATCAGCGCTTTTGGACCTGCCAGAACCCACTCTCGTGCGGTTTCTGTTTACACATGTAATTAAGTGTCTCACTAATTAGCTATCAAAGTGGAATATGACCCACAGAGAGACGGCGACTCCCCCGCGCGATGGCACTATAGATATTTTAATGTTATTTATTATTTACATTTATTAAGGTCGCCCGTTTTGTTTACGTGCGGAAGTGTGGAAAAAATGTGTTGCCTGTACGACGTCACGTAGGCAACAGCACCATCTGTTGGTATCTGGGAAAATTTTCAACTACTTCGGCGTACAACTCTGTGGGTTGAGGTCGGAAACGGTTGTTTTCGAAAAATGTTGTTTATCCAATTAGATGAATTGAAGTGGGATTAATGGACTCGATGACCCATTGACCCGTACACACAAAAATTCTCTTTTTCACAACACTCCCTCCCTTCCTGTACGTAGGTCAACTAAAGTTCAAACTCACTTACACTCTGACTCATGGAAGATGTAACACTTCGTAAGAACAATTCAAAACAGCGTAGAATTTGCAGTCATTTTTGTTTTTTGCTTTAAGACAGTTTTTCCCGATACACACACTTTAGCATCCGCAAAGGTAGGGCAATCACGAGAAACTGTTATCACGTGCTTTTCCTTCAAAAAGTCAACCCAAGTGTGGGCCTCACGAGTTTTCCAAGTACTTGTGTGGAAAACTCAGGCGCATTATGAAAAGCTCTTTGCCTGATGCGCACTCTTCATCAGAGCCGAAGAGAGTAAAAGTGAGATACACTTTCCTTTTTTTTTGGCAAGAAAACCACTCAACACTCACCGCATGTATCCATTTCCCAGAACACCAGAAAAAATTTGACATGTGATAATTTTTGAGGTTAGAATACTTTTAAAAATGAAATCATTCTTTCGGTCGATTTTTTGTTTTTTTGTAAAGTGTGTAGGTGGGTGGGAATAATTGAGGGAATTCTGACGTATTTTTGGGTGAAAAAATCATGTGAGGGGGACTGATAAATTTGTCGGCACGATTTGAGTTTTAATTATTTGACGTAAAACGATTTGGGTTGGAAAATGTGTAGCCGACCATTAGTTTGAAGTCTCGATTTTCATTACCATCTGACCGAAGTGGATTATTATTTTGTTGTGGGTTGCCGTGAATAATGAAAAGGAAAATGAAATTTTGAGCGAAAGGTACGAGTTTGCTGTACTTTAAAGCATTTGCACACTTTAAGCAGGGCATTGTAACTGACAGTAAATTTTCGCACGAGCTGTACTCTGCGAGAGTAATTTATGATGTTTTGCGAAATGAAGGCAAAAACTGATTTAGAAAAACTTGTAAGATGACAGAGAACGAAGAACGATAGAAGTTTTTTTTTTTTCAACAAAAAATGATAATAAATTATGAAGAAAATGGAGCAAGCACGATGGTTTTTTTTGTGACGATAAACATGTTCAAGGACGATAGATGTAGGTTACGTGAAATAAAAGAAACAACAAGAATGTTGGAGTCAAAAAGACCGATAAATGTCAACAGTTTGATAGAAACTTAGTTCATACATGGGAAAGTCTTGAATGTTAAGCTAATAAACAATATTGATTGAAAGGAAGACACAATTTGGTTTGTTTGTTTCGCAACTAGTGATTAACAAGATAAATAGGATAGCTTTCACGGAATGTCAAAAGTGGTGTTGGAAGAAGTCAAACTGAATTAAAACGCTAGATTGCACTGAAAGTGCGTACCGATATGGTGTCTGATTTACTTTGGAGAAACTTGTGATTGTTTTTGAAACAAATATAGAATCAGAAGGTGTAGGGACTGCGTATTTTATTTTTTATTGTTTTAAGGTTCAGTAAGGTAGCAAGTACTATGATTCAATAGCTTGATTAGTACAGTACGACCAGAAATGCCAATCATGTTCCTTGAAGGTAAACTATGTTCAGACCATTGCCAGATCTGCAAAAATGCTGACATTTGGTGCAAATGAGCTGACAATGTCACATAAATTTGCAGCGTTAGATTGTCACACGACTGTCAAATTTTGTCTCGATTTCTGCAAATGTATTGACTGGTTTATGAAGCAAAACAATCGTCAGACAAAAATTCGTAGATAGATCTGACAATATTTGAAGGTTTGGCCATCGCCTGAATATAGCTTTGTGGAAACATTCCTTAGAGAACTGTCATAGACCTGATAATTTAGACAGGAGTTTGTAGAGTACGTTAGTTGAGGAAGAAATAGTTCTCATTGAAAATGTGATTTGAAAATATTGAACGAAGCCTACGAGAACTCCATAATATCGAAAACAAGAGCATTTGAGTGGAATAAAGCGTTCACAGAAGTTCACAGTGAAGTAGTTAAAAACTTGCCTGCAATGAGAGTTACTGAAGAAAATTTTGCTTGGGAATCGTCACTATAGTTTGACAGAGCTTTGACGAGAACTATCCATATCTTACAAATCAGTTCGCTATATTTTAGATTATGATCTGTGCATGAGACACGTCAAGGTACGGCTCTTTCCAAAAGAGCTGAATTTTCCTTTGCGAATACCGATTCGTAGTCTCAGGGCCCATACTTTCCATGTGCACCCTAATGACGTCTGTTCAGTCAACAAAGTTCCAGGTGTAACCCACTGAAATGCCTGAACTCTAATTGCTAACAGAGTAATTATTCCCCACGCAAATATCGCCCAAACTGTGCCCTGCTTGTAGCTTCTCAGTTGAATGAATGTAATAAGTCGGCTTCTAGGAACATCGTGAATTTCTCTTAAGTCGAAGATTAACTTCCCAACATAAATGTGAAACTGTTTGCCTTTCCCGAGACCATATCATTTCCAAATTTACCTTCTCCATCCCATCACCTTTCACTTCATCACTTGGCTTATAACTTCAAAGGAGCAAGTGACATAGAACATTAAAAAGACCAATAAAATCATAAACTTTATGATTCCCCAGCTTACTTTCAACGTCTAGGATGAGGTCTGGGGACTTCCTCAGAATCGCAAGAATTTACTTAGAATCGAAATAGAAGTAGGTGCGGAAGGATTTGAGGTTTCATAAGTCTGCCACCAACGGGTATGCAATGGAATCTGATTAAAGATGCATACTTTTAGGCTTTAAAGTGTCACACAATATTAAGATTACCACAAAACCTACCATCGAAGGGATTACCAAAAATATGCAGAGAATTTGCAAATGTAAGTATGACACCACAATCTCAAATCTAAAATTCATAACCACACTTTATTGCTATCGTTCTCAGCCCCATCGATCAAAGACAAATTTTCCATTTCATTTTTATTCCTTATATAGGTATATCAACGACCAAATTCATGCCCTACATTAACCAAAGAGTATTAACCCACAAATTAATCATTCCCATCCACATTCACATGACAACCGCCACCCATTCTCTTCGTTCCTCCTCGATTTACATACTAAACCAAGCAGAAAACATTCAAATTATCATCTTAACGACAAGCGTTCTGTTTGTGTTTTACTTGTTTTTTTGTGTAACACGCAATAATTTCAAATTTAAATATGATAATTGCTTTTCTTGTGGGTATGTCCCCCTTCATGTTTGCCTCCCGTTCGTTCATGGATGGTCAATTAAAAAATTTTCCATTCATGAGCGAAAAAGGCTAAACAACATGAGCCTCCCCCTCATGCGGGATGGGCGCACCCGAATGTATTTACAACTTGAAAGCGCGCTTAAAAAGAGCAAAAGTTTCAAAGTCACTGAATTTCACAAACAGGACACGTTTCAGTTTCGGGTCTAGTACGTCAAAAAATTTTCTTTCGCATAAAAAAAGCGCAAAAATTTATTTATTTTTCTATTTTTTTTGTTTGCTCTTCCCTGTGGCGTATGAGTGTTTTATTGCCATCCAGCGGCATACTTTTTCTATCGATTTACTACCAGGCGAGGGAGCCACGGAAAGGCGCACAGGATACGGCCCAGGGAAAGAGCGTACATATACTATTTTTTGTTGTGGTAGATACGTTACGCAGTTACCCACCATCCTGTTACTGTGTATATTTATCTATACCCTGGAGCTGTGCTGGTGTCCTTAATATTTTTTCCAAATAAAAGTTTTTTTTGTTCGCATGGCGAAAGCCATCGCGCATGACACTGAAATTCATGTGCTAATCCTTGCAAAATACCCCACAAATACTCACACAGTGGGGTGTAGATGTGAATGCTTTTGTTTCGGTTTGGAACGCAAAACAGACTGAATGAAAGGACGAACGGATACGGCGGCAACGGCAGAAAGTGAACGTAAAAGTTTTGCGCTTCTTTTGTGAATGATACATCTTAGTTGGTGCGGCATCACAAAAAGGAGCAGCACGGAGGTCTTTGTGTCTATAATTTTTCACAAGGACGAGTTTGGAAAAGCATAAATCTCATAATAGATACTTTTGAGTTCTCTTTTGCATTTCGCTTTATTCTGTATCTTGATTGTTATTGCTGGGCTATGTGGGGGGAGATGTTTTGATTTATGGAATTTGCATGATGGGAGGGGTGGTGGATGATTAAATGTTTCCCCAGGAGCAGGACTGAGTTATGGAGTTGATGATGAAAAGAATGACAGCTAGTCGTAAGTTATAGCAATCCGCGAGATATATTTCTACTTAATCACTCCTCAGGGATACAAATGCGAGTTTAGTTGAGATAAGAGATTAGATCCAAACTTCTATTGCCGCTACTAATTGGTGTTGTATTCTTATTTTTTTTTTCTCAGACATGCTTGCTAAGTTTGTTTACGTAAAGATAGTTTCCTCGTGACACAATTCATCTCTATTTATTCATTTTACAAATTAAGGCTGAATGTACTATTCAATACAGAGAGATTCGAGTCATAGAGATGCGATGTGTGATCTGAAAGCATCCAATCAGTGAATCTCCGTTTAAATGACTGGCTACGTGCTTTGGCAAATAATGGAATCAAATGATATTCAAGGCTAGCGGCAGTAAACTGGGAAACATTCGACAGCTTAGTTTGTCGATAGAACCAGTCGACACCTAGTATATACATAGTCTGGGAGAATGAAAACAGATCCGGTATATACATATGTACATATTCAGCATCTTCTGCTGAGTGTGACACTTATAGAATGACAACTCTTTTTGACTGATCTAATTATGAAGACAATACCTGCAACAATTTGAGCTTAACTCAGCAGATGGACAGACTTGCTGAACTTTCTTATTTCCTGAACACCAGTGGCCTGCATTCTGCCGACATTCTAGGACCTTTCATGGTATGAAAGCAAATGATCCCTGTATCTACTGCCCTCTACTTCACAACTACTCAAGTACAGATCATGGATTGAATCTATGCTAAACCATTGATAAGAGATGTCGCTACGTTCGCGACTTTACCTTAACGCCGAGACTAATCAGTGTACAGAAGGACAGCAAGGAACTTTGAAATCTGAAATAATCATCCTGAGATTACTCATTTATTTTGAATTTCATTTGTTTTCTTTGAATGAATATAGGTCCTATCGCTCTACTCGATTGGATGCCAAACTGTGGACCATTTTTGGTTCGAAAATTAACTACTTTTATGAGCCTACACTGAAGAATGCATAGACGGATAGGATCATAAGCCAGAGTCCTGGATATGTAATTCAAATGTGACTCATTTAGTGGGAGAAAGAATAGGTCCTATTCGTCAACCTAGTAGGATGCCAAACTGTAGAAATTATAATGGCATCAGCCTTGAACGAAACTTTGGCGAAATGTGGCCCATGTTTGACTACCTGATGCCCTTGTAGAGGCTCTTACGACAATTGAAGACCAGATGTACAATAAGTTCAAAAGTATATGCGGAAAGTGTGAGGCACAGTACCATCGAATATACTGAATCGGTCCCATCTAGTTATTAGAGTCCCACACTACAGGTTCAAGCAGACAAGGAAGACCGAACCTCCGATGCCAAGACGTTAGGTCTCAAACCATACAATCCATATTCAATACCAACGAGGAGATCTTTATCATTTCTGATTTTAAACTATCATTTAGATCTAGAATAAACAGTTCAGGAGAAAGTATGCATCCCTGACGTACGCCGTTGTTAACCATAAATGGGAATGAAAACTTTAAGAGAATTCTGAAGATTGACTGTGCGATACATTCAAGACTTAGACTGTTAAGAAGGCTTTGCAATTCAGACTTAGAAAGACTTCATCTTCAAGTAGATCCTCGAGTTCTGTCAGTTACCAGTTCTCGTTTCGTAAATTGATCGGTGATATGACTGCCTTTTGTGATGCACGGTCATAGGTGAGTACAATGGTCACAAAAGTCGTTATGTCGTATAGATGATGTGCCATGTGCCATAAAAACTTCAGACAATTTACGATAGGTATTACGATAAGTTGTACATAAAAAGCGTAGAACAGTGGGGCTCATCGTTTATGACAAATTTATCTTACCATTTTGTTTAGAAGTCAGAGCGAACGAACGTCACCGTAGACGTACGCGATAGTAACTGCGTAAATAGAATTAAGACTTGTCTATAAGGATTATAAAGACTGGAAACGTCATTATATGGAGAATGAACAATGGCAACTCTTCTTATTCTGATTACTGAGTTATGGACAACATAACTTTGGATTGCTCTCTGAAGGCGTTAAAATCCATAAGAAAACCAAAAGATACTTTCTACATACACTTACGTCCCTAAGTATCACAATCTCCCTCATCTTTATCAATCTTCATTCATTTTCACTTCCCCCGAGGCTTATCGATTTTAAAGAAATATCAATCAAACCATTGTTCGTCCTAACCATGTGCTCCGTCCTTAAATTTTCAACCTAAACCCAACTCGTAATGGTCTCCTCTGAATAGCCCCCTCTAGACGTTAAACCAATTTCATTACACATACATTTCTTGTAATGAGTTTCGTGTATATTTCATGAACTACAAAATAAATACAATGTAATGTTCTCCAGAGACCTACCAGATGGTTCTAAGGATAGCCATTCAATCCTATAAGGTCAGCAGGGTGTCGAATGACCAAGCAGATATAAACCATCTATTGGGAATGAATCAAATTTAAAGATGATAATCGAAAAAGGTTGCTCGATATAAAATATTAAGGGGCACTCCGACAGGAGATTTAAGAATCAGGGCTTAGGTTATATCAGTACGCATGTTCTCAGATAATGGTGTGAAATAAACACGAACGGTATCTGCATTTCGATTATCACCAAATGGTGCCCAAAGAATGTATATTTCTGATATCAATGGGACTTATTGTGATATGAACAGTCTGGTCTACGTGTGTTTTTGAAAAATAATTAGAAAACGATAAACGATAAGCTTCGTTATACTGCGAAGGTAATGGGGTGGTGATTGATACAATGCGTATACGTAACACTCTCGAGGTTCCAGGCGAGAAACGATAGCCAGAAATTTAGTCGTTGTGAGGTAGAATTTGCTAACAGAAGCACCTTTTAAAACAACTCTCCCAGTTGTAAGTTGAAGCCCCATAAATACGTGCACTAGAAAAATAAGTAAATCATCAACGAATTACATTTTCAGGGATTGCCACGCCTACTTTTAAGGTCGTTTTTGTAAGAAAAAACAAAGAAAAAACAAGTCAGAGAGTTTTTCAAGCTAAAACCCTACATTACAGACCTCAACAGATTATTTTGGTAGGAAACTTTCGGGACCTCATCGAGATTCATACAATGTGTCAGCCACGCCCATTTTTCTCAAAGAAAGTCATAAAAATAACTTTCTTGATAAAGTCTTGGAAGTATCCGGCACTAGGATCAAGCCATTGTTACCGAATTTCCAAAGCTTGACCATATAAACCTGATCAGAGTCCATAGGGTTTGGCAATGAACCGTAAGACTCCTGCTGAAAGAATCCATATCTTTCGGACCCAAATGGTGGGAAATTAGGGATCTTTTAAAACCTTCTGTTACCCCAAGATACTTATCAAACGTACTTATCCTGGGGGCGAGGCGAAAACTGTAGAGCGGAAACCCAATGTCAAAAGTAAGCTGTTTAGCACGTACTATCTCTGTTGGAGCTTAAAAAATCTTTAAAAAGGGGTCGTATTTATTTTCATAACGAATGTTGAAGGGATGTTAGGTCTTAGAGTCATAGTCGTTTACATAAATTTTACAGGGTAACCTCTGCCTTTGAGATGGGCAAGCTCTTACAAAAATCCAAAGGAGGTATGTGAGCCTTACTTAGAAATTCTTTTGAATATAGCGATATACTTGTACGTACAGGCAAAATCATGATACCAACCTTGAGGGAAGGCTTTAAGTGTAGATGTTACTAGGGTAGAACTGTTCAGTCTCTAAGTATATACAGGTAACACACCCCGTCTAGTATTAACGGAGCGGGAGAACATGAGACGTTTGCTGAACAATAGTGTGCGGTTTAGATAAACGTCAGTACACGGTTGGTGCATGTACTACAAAATTTCTCTTCAAGCTATAACAACCAAAAACATCTGACAGACACTCTCTAACAAATGACTTAATTTGTAATGTAACTAGTTTTCGAAATCCATTAAATCAATTTCAGTTCGAAAATAGATCCTCCGGCTACCCGAAGTGTTGCTATTTCCAACTAATTGCCAAACATTTGTGGAAAGAGAGAGAGGGTTGTTAAACTTGTACAAGTACACTTCTGTCTGTTCCTATGCGAGCATTCCACCCATTCGTGGGAAACAAGCCCCCAAAATGTGTATTTAATTGAAACAAATTAAATAATCAATCTACAACACGTCATTCAAGCTCTATTCTTTTATTTTATTGTGGCGTCAGCAAATTAACATCCTTCATTTGTGAGAGCGCCACGTTTTTTGTTTTTTTTTTTTTTTGCAAATTGCCTGGCTCACTTATATGATAGACGGATGTATCTCAATCAATTCATGAGTTCTTTGCTTTTTATTACCATCTCGAGCTACTGACAGTTAAAACGAAAGAAAAGTGAAACAACTGTCAAAGGAAAACGAAATTCGAACTTCAAACGATGATGATGTGTTCTTTTGCATATAAAATCAAAATTGCGAAACTGACATCATCATTCTGTTCCAACTGCCAAACAGTGTATATGTATCAAATACTTGGTCTGTCCATTTCAAAAATCCGACGCAAATTCTCCTTCTGTCATAATTGACTTTTAAGTTTATTTGTTTGTTTTGATTTTGCTTAGCGCTGAAGTATTCCATTTAAATCACGTTACATTGTAGTCGTATGTAGACTTTGCTTCGTTTTGGTTTTAATTTCACCGAATTGGTATAATTTAATTATACACATGAACCGTAAGCGGTATTTGTTTATATACAAAAATTAAAAATAAAAAAATAAAAAATACAATCACCTGGTCATGTAATGAGAATCACGTTCAAGGTTAGTGCTATTTGCGGACCCTGTTCAGGGAGTTAGAATGTACATATGAGTACGAGTACTGACTTCAGACCGTAAAGTGAATAGAAGCCGGCTTTTACTCGTAGATTGTTGAATTGGTATTTCGCTGACGTGTTGTAGAGTTTATTGTAATTAAAAGCCAATTATTGCGAGGTGTTCGAATTGTTTACATCGAACTCGAAGTAGGTCGAGAATAATAACATAAACAACATAATGATAAATTAATTTATTTGTTAGATAAAAATGCTGTTCGCACGGACACACTTTGGATAGTTTTTTGTTGAAAAATAGTTTTTGTAAAAGTATTTTTGGAGGTCGATGTTGACATTTAAGTCGTGACTGCGTCATCTGGTATATCGAGAGAATGTTCGATAGGGTGACACACCTTGCGTTAAACTATGCAACGTCTCGATTTGAATAGAGTCAGAGGTGTGTTTACTTATTGACAGGGGATGTGTTCCACGTCAGGGGTAGCGCGTGAGCTTTGCTAGAACGCATTAAGAAGGTGCATTGCAAGTAGTTTGACATATGTATTTGTTTTGTGCTTTTCATGCATCACGGGGCACACGTACTCTGTTTTACCAACTCACTTGAATGAGATGATCGTTTTCTCAAGACTAATGCGCTTAAAATTGAGTCCCAATTGAAGTTCTGTTGGAATAGTCTTATAGTATGTATATCACTCAAGAGGTAGAGAAAAACTGTAAATATCTCTCAGATTCGTACATTGCAAGACAGTCGAAACCTTATCGAAAAGCCTCAGAGCTGCGACTAGGTTAAAGTTTTATTAGCAGTTCAACGGAATGAATAAAACGACAACGGTGTGATGGGGTTCACTGACTAATTAATCTGATGGAAATGAACTTGAAACTGTTGTTTAAAGTATAATGGAGATCAATGCACTGACTTAAGGCACTGCGACTTGTAGCTGTTAAGAGGTTCCTAGCCTTGAAAACTCTTGCATTCATGATTGGAAAGCTATGAATCGCAGTCAAGCGGTCACCTGTGCAATAAAACCATTCTAGTTTAAATAAAAACTTCACAAGTATACTATATGCTAACCCTCTTCACATATAGTCTCATCCCTATGATCTAGAACCTCAATTGGTTCGAGCTAATCGATGTTACAAGTTGAAGATATAATTGGCAGTGATCCCCTAAGATTATAGGAGTCTTGGTGGGTAAGTATGGTTAAACGACTCTGAAGATAGTCATTTTTTCTCAGATAGAATGTCATGTATGTAGATATCAGAAATAACAAACTCAGGAACGGGTATGGCTAGAACAGAAGAGGATACAAATAACATCATAGGCCTCTTTCGTCCTAAACACCGGAAGGAAACAACTTTGAACGGAACAGCAGACCATCCACTTAAGATCGCAAATGCATAGCATACATTTGTCTAAAGGAAACGGTTCTTCTGGAGGTATCTACGAAAGACGGAAAGCCCGGTATAGGGGTTATCCGAGCTTCGAATCTTGAAGTTCTGCTCTGCATTCCTAATCACCAATCACATTGATAGCATGAAACAGTGATTGATGAAATCGAAGTGCCATTCGAAGACTTACTTGCAATATGACATCCCAAATGGTTCAGTGTTCGGACCCCTGCTAGTTCACACTGAGACGGCCGGAATCAATATTTCATACTTTCTTCGTCTTTGCCAACAAATAAGCAAATCTTCAACGCAGATTCTTCTCTTTCATGACTTGACAGCGCTGTCAAACATATCAATCAGAATGAAAAGTGTTGCCAAAAATATACAAATTTCGACAAACACCCTCAAAGCATGTCGAAAACGCTGCAAAAATATATACTTGTCACCCAACCTATGTCGGAAACTAGGTCAAAACTATCAACACAAATCTTCCGGTCCGTCACGTAAGCCAAAACACATTTTTCGCATTCCACTTCCTCGTTATCCTACCTCGTATCGTGTCAAAGTTTCAATTAAAATCGTCAACGCATCCCTACATCTGACTCAACAAAAAAAATCTATTTTTAAAAAACTTCACCGCAAATACTTATTTTAACAAAATCTCAAAAAATATCATATTTTTAAAATTTTATACATTTAAACAAATTAATGCCAAAGCATCAACGAAACAAATAAAGAGGAATCAGTGACAAAAACAAGAGCAAAGAAAAAGAAGAACTGAAATTCCAAAATTACCCTTGGAATGCAGCCAAATCGCGTTAAAACAACGTGATGCCAAGTAAACAGAAACAGCATATAAAATTACGAAATACGACTTTGTACATACATATGCATGTTTGGCGGAAAGTAAACATACAGATGTATGAATCCGCGTACATAAAACGCGGCACAATGCTATTTGTTTTGATAAAAAGAAAAGTTCGATTGAACAGTGATTCCAAAAATAGATTTTAACTGATGCAGTTTTTTTTTTATTCTGTTTTCTGTTTTCTGTTTGTTTTTACTTTTCTTCTTCTTTGAGAAGCAGGAAGTGATGAGAGATGTTGAACTTGATTTTTAAGATGCAATGTGGTTGCGTTTATTTATGATATGGTGGTCAAGTCGAAGTTGAAAATAACAGCTCACAGGAGCAATGAACGTTAAAAAGAACAGAGAAGTAGGAGTGAACTTTAATTTATACGGTTGGTTCCTGATTTCTAGTTCAAAAGGAACAAGAAGGGCCCAAGAGCTGTGAAAAAGAACGCCGTTCTTACATTCGCTTTTCAAAAACAATAAATCAAGTGTCTGTAATAGTTCAACCTGATTTCACAAAAACAAGTGAGCAACACGTTATACACCAAACAACCCCCGCATGACACATCAAGTTCAATCATGTGAACAGCATCCTTTCTATTGCACAATGTAAGGCAACACTTTAGCCAGCCGAAAATGTAATTCCCGAAATGTCCTTGTAAGCCGCGATGACAAAGTACTACTCCAACAATGTACTCATCAACTCAACCACATGAACACAAAAAGTATTTCACAATTTCGCTGAAACAAAACATCATGTCATAATGGTTGGTACCGCTATTGCCTAGCTACAGCCAGGAAGGAGTGATGCCAACTTCCATTTCCGCTTTCATTTTAAGTCACCATTGTCATCGGGAGGAAGAGTAAATACAATGCCGACACGTTCTCCAACTCATCCGTGCGTCCTCTTATACGAGTACACCGGGACAACGACAACGACAACGACAACGACAACGACGACAACTGAAAGAGTATCAGAGAAATGAAATCATCTTTCGAAGGACACGCTTTTAATAATATCACGTTTGTGTCAACTATAAAACAAAAAAAAAAAAACTCATTGCCACCAACTATCAAGCACTCTGTGCTGATGTGCACTTTTAATACGAGTGCACATTAAAGTTTAATATATCTAAGGATACAGGAAGGATGTGGCAAACGCATCCAGGTGTGGCTTTTAATGTTTATTCAATTTCTCCCTTAAACAGTGGTTTTAGTTTGAACAAATAGACAACTAAATGAGGAAGTTATGATGGAAAACAACCTCACACACACACGGGGTTTAAGTTAATCAAACGAGTAAAGCCCAATGGAATGCATATTTTCTTGGAATTTATTGCGGCAGTAAAAGTCTAATTAGAGTAAAATGCTTTTATGATAGCCATTTGTCCTTCACATACTATATTAGGTTCTAGGTGAAGTAATAAACTTCCTATATTGTGCATATGGGAGGAGGAAGACACACTGTCGAACGGTTGAAGTGCGTACAGTGTGGTGGAAAAATGTTCCTGAATGTAGAGGATATTCTTCTGACAAGTCAAAATGAAATGAATAGTTGGAATGGAGTACCACAGGGATAGCAACTTGAACCTGTATCTCTTGTTTTATTTTCGTAGTACTGAACTGAAGCCTCTCATGGAAGATAGCGCTCCTTTAGGACACTTTCTCTTCTTAATTTGAAAAGTTTTGAGTCGAAGAAAAATATATATATATAGATTCTCGATTGTCGGTTACAGACGTCATACTCCTACTCTTTCCGAAAAACTTGCAAATATTTCCGAGACAATTGTTGTCTCATCAGTAAATTATTGATGAATTTCGAAACGATACATGGTAAGTGTTTCCTACTAAGTTAAGATAGTATACCAAGATGTTGTCTTAGTTTTTCTTTGGTATTTTAGCATGGAGTCCCACAGGAGAGGCATTTAGGGCCTTTATATGAAAGGGGATTTTATATGAAATTAAATTAAACGACCGCGATAAGGCTTGGGAACAGATGACTGGCTGGAAGGTTGTCTTGTGTACATATCCTGTCTTTAAAAACAGTGGAGATAGTTAGACAGAGTAGTACCAGCCACGGATCCACATTATCGCAAGAAGAACAGCCTCGAAGTAATTGATTTGAATTGATTTATTTGAAGCTAGATGCTAGTACTGTAAGCAGTCAGATACTGTCAAATCTCCCATATATCGGAGACAGGTCTTACATCTCTGGAGGTCGATAAGAGGTTCAAAACGAACACGAATCTTAGCTGATATGGAAAGCGCCTTCGATAATAGGAATTCGCAATCTACAAGATACAATTTTGAAGTATTTATCTGCTGCTCTTCATCAGAGTAGAAGACCAGACCAAATCAGAGCAGTAGTCCAGAAAACAGAGAAGCTTAGGTTCGATGGAAGAAAGCAACGAATCTCTGATGTCCCGAACGACCAGGCCCTAATGAAGCATCAAAGACTAAACAGAGGAATAACTAGAAGATGACAATGACTCTCAGTTTTCAACCTTACGCCAACTATTATACAAAGAACCAAAACCACAGTCGATAAACTTTCCACTTCACTGTGTGCACGAGCGACATTTATACTCACTGACAAGCTCAAAATGCCACCACCACCCTTTAACTGTTCAATTACACTTCGTAAATAAGTTACAAGTACTATTTTAGTTACACGTTCTTTATTGCATTCCACGTGATTAATAAATTTTCTATTTATACATTCCCATGTGAGGGTACAAAGTACAAAGATATTGTTTTGATTAAAACCGCACAGAAAAACAATGCACATTGCGTTGCAATTTTTTCCCCAAAGCCCAGCCCGTTCCATTAACATTAACAAAACGAAAAACAACAAGTGTTTGCAACAAACAATAACAACCGAGTAAAATATGTAAAAATTTGTTCAACAATTTGCATTTGTTTTTGTCACAAAATTCACATTAGAGTGGCTACACTCTGGTGCGCGTACTTGTTGTCAATGATTTGTGACAGCTCACCGATGCGATAGGCGAGCCCCCTTTTTTTTCTATTTTTTTCTTTCAATAAATTAATACTTAATGTTGTTTGCTGTTTGATTTTGTTATTAATTTTTGTTGTACTTTTCTTTTCCCCTTAACCGGCTTATGTTTGTTGTGCTATATTCGTTAGTAGTGAGGCGTAAATTTGTAAGTAAAATAAAGGCGTGACTTAATTTTGCTAACATAAATGTCAAATAAGGGAAGCTACGTCGTCCATGTCGGTTTGCTTTTAGTCATACTTGAGTCTGGGTCATCTGTCAAAGATTACTTTTGACATGGAATGCATGAGTAGGGTTTTATTTTTTTGTTTTTTCCTGTTCCGATGGAATAAGGGCGAAGGTCAGCAAACTGACGCTGGTTACATTTGTAATTATTATTGAATTAAATGTTGGGTTAACGACATTGTGACCTGGTTTTTCGTAAATGTCAAAACTTAAGTGGTATTAGGTAGTGTCAATTATGGTCAATATTATGATGTGGGCCTACATCGATTGATTTATCATCGAAATAGAAGAATGAACACTCCATACGTGGGTGTAATAGAAATGAGGGCACAGTTGATAGAACAAGTACAAATTTAGAGTACCAAACGGATCCCAATTGGGGCCACTATTGTTTATGTTATCAATTGATTGAGGGTACATACATATATTGTTTTGGAAGATAAGTTTTCTGCCAAAATATTCAGACAAAAGTATAAAGAAACACTGCCTTCCGTTAGAAAGAAATCATTTCTGAACGCTGGGACTACGTGGATTGCAAATTAGAACACTGGTGGTGTGGAATTCACAGACTACAAGCTGTATCGTCTCTGTAGCTCTATTTGAGTGTGAATTACAGTGTATCTCGAAACGCTTTGTTCTTTAGGGACTCCTCTGTTCAGGAGATAATGAAAAGAGAGAAGCAGGTTCAGCACTTATGAGAACACGGAACATCAAGCCCGTGGATATTTTGACAACTAAAACTCACTGCATCAAGTATTATTCTGGGAGTTTTAACATTTTTGATTAAAAGCACTCAGAAGGTGGGCGTGGCCATATATGTAGGTGTTCAGGCGATTAGTAGATAACTTCAAGTTCTAAAAATTTTGCGTTTTCTAATAAAAGTTTTGAAATATGTTCAATTATTTGAAAATGGGTGTGGAAGTAGCAAAACTGGTAAGCCACTGTTTTGTGCCAAGACAGAGTTAGTTTTGATAGTGAAGGCTTACATGTTTGCCTGTAAAAGCATGAGTAGGGAAGTATTATACTTTACAGTGGTTTAACACCAACTAATGCTTGAATACATGACGTAGTCCGGGTACAATGGTTAAGTCTTAGCTCTGTCTTATAGAATAAACAAAGCCTGGTATGTGTCTGGTATGATATACCAAGATATATTGTCTAGATACCTGGAATTCCCTGGTAATCCTTACCAATTCGTAAGCAATCTCGCAAAGCTTTGTTAGACTTATAAGCTAGCCTCTTCCGAGAAAAGGGAGAAGAAAAGAAAGCAACGAATAAGCCTATTTAGACGCATGCCATCAAGTTGATGGCGTGTCAGAGCACTACTGAAGGCAAGGTATGAAGTAGGACTATTGTGAGCTTCTGTCACTCTTCGTTTTTTTTCTTTGATTTGATTGAGAACGATATCTTAACTCCAACTTAAATGTCTTCATTTACGATGTTCTATCATTAATATCAGTATCTTTTAACTAACAAAATGGGCGTGGCAATGTAGGTTTATCATATATTTATACTTTTTTTTCATAACAAATTTGATCTCTGTTTTTTAGTAAAAACAATGCGAGATATACGAAAGACCCTAACGCGTTTGTTATACGTTCATGACCAGGAATAAGTTTTAAACTATTTTCTGTGATTCCTTGAGTATTCCGTTGCAGATTAAATAGATAACACCTTCTGACTCTTGTATCTTTCTTATGAAATAATTTCATATTCGCACGCGATTACTCATATCTTTTCACGACCATTCCCCCACTAAGTCAGTTCCATAGGTATCACGTGTCGCCTTAATTAAAGTCCAAGCAACACTTAATCGTTGCAATTTAATGAGTTCGCTTGAGAACGACTAAAACCAACGCAAGGCCTGCACCCGTTTTACCCTAAACACGATAGAATGCAATTAATATGACGAGGCGAAAATAAAAGCTATCTCATCGGTGAATTGCTGTTTTTGCAAATGCAAATGTCAGATCAAACCTTTGCACTGCTAAGACCATGCATGTTACCAGTATTTTGTTGACAAAATTACCAGAAAACGTGTTTACGTAAATATTTTGACAATATCTCGACTAATTGTGTAACGATCTAGAGAGTACTTATGTGGACAACTTTGTTATTCTTTTAACTGGAAGTCGATTGACAGACACCCACTGGGAGGGACACAACTTGGCAAGGAAAAAACAAACCAAACCAGAAACCACAGTCACTTACAACAAAGTTTAAGTTAATTAATCTCAATTGAGGACTAAACGAGATCCGAGCTCTTCTACTCTGTCTGAACGTGGCTTGCTGCGCGGGTATAGAGTACAAACAAATAAATTTGTTTATTTAAAGAATAATTGCTCTTATTATTCTATTTATTCTAATATCATGAAGTATTCGTCTATCAAGTGACAGATACTGCTCGTAGAACGTGACTGCTAAAAGTTCGTTTGCATTTCATGAGTGGAAATGAAATACTTTATCTACTTAGGTAGCGCAGTCAATTTATTTTTGACCTTAATACATGTTTATTGTATTGTCAGTGCTGATTTTAATTAGTGTAATTAAAAAATTGAGATGAATTCGCGTCTGGGTGTCAAAAGTGGGCGTTCAACGGAGAATAGGGTGCAAAGACACATCATAGTCTGATCGATATGCATACACAGGAGAGCAAAACTTTGTGATCAAAGCCTGGTACTGTGGACACAGTTGGTTGGTTGGGCGGAACCGAGGGTTTTTGTCTGTCGGGATAATTAATTGTTGCAACATTTGGTTTTTAGGCGAGAAATTGAATTCCATTGCAAGAGTGAAAGTGAAAGTCATTGAAAGTGGATTTTGCTGTCAGACATGATGGACGATGAAATTTAATTTTTTTTTTTGGCTTTAATTGGAATTAATGGCCTGTGCTGGGGGTTGTGGATGTTTAGGAAGGGGGCACAGCTGGCATGACCTTGTATGTGTCACAATTGTAATTATATGTCATCGTGGTCGTATTTATGTTGGCAGGGGATGGGAACTAACACATGGATAAAGTTTTGAACAAATGTCGGTCGAAACAGCTTGAAGTCTTGTACTTTGTTGGAGGAGACCATTGGCTCCGAATGTGACCTTCGAATAGCTTGTATTAATGAGAGTTAAGTTGTCATGGCTGTCCACTGTGTAGGGGGCGATCTGAACAGTGTACGGTATAAGCGCACTAAATTGTGTCAAGCCTCACTTCAAAGTTATACACTAGACATTGTTGACTATCCTTTCAAGGAAACAGTGTACCACTTGCTGCTGGATGGAGAAGCTTGATATGTGAAAGTCGCTTCCTATGCCATACTCTATATCGAGAAATCTGCACTAACCCTCTGATTGTGCAGATTTTTTGGTGCTAGTTCTTCCTGCTAGGAACTCAATTCGAGATTTTCGTGTCAAATCATAGAAAGTGATAGCACTGTACTTTCCTGCATCGTTGCAAGTATTCAAGGGGTTATTTCTTGAATTTTTTACCAACTAGACCCACTTCTAGTAAATCTTGGTAGTAAGTGGTGGCGGGCCTTGCTTCGAATCCAATCAACAGGACAAAGTTAGAAAGACCTTGAGTCGGGCGCCAATTTGGTATTCTTTGCAGAATCAGATGACTTACCCAGAAACCGTGTTTTAGTAATGTAAGTATGCCAATGCGTATGAAGGTGCTTCCGAGCGAAAGGGGAAAGAAAAAGTCCTGGAAAACTTTACAAGTTTCTTTGAAAGTCTTGCTAATCGGTATCGCTGTGCAAAAACAACTTGGGTTGGGCGCCAATTTCCTATAGATTCGAGAAATACAAATGAAGTCAATCGACTTAAATCCAAACAAAATCTTTGGAAGATGTTTTATGGTAAACTAAGCGTCGATCTAGGACAATCACCATGTATCCTCAAAGAACCAACTCGAGACTGATTCAATGTACTGTGCTGGCTTAAACTGTTGAATAGAACATTGATTGGCATTCGTTCGATAGTCCCGTGCGAGGTTTTAAGAGTTAGGCGGTTCAAATGGATTTATTTTTTAGGGGCTTGAAAGTACATAGATTTGGAACGGTGGTCTTTTCAAGATCTCTCTCACTTGGAGATTCGGTTCAAAGTAAATGAATGCGTTGCAAGGCTTCAGATGTGTACACTATACTCTCGATTTGTAAGATTCATTGGACAGACTGTCGATGATGCAAATGCTGAAACAATCTCGAGAATAATGTCCACTAAAGGCACGAAACGACTACCAAATTTGCAATGCAAAGCCAACCATCTTCTTTCCCCAGCAAGCAACGTAATCCATAAGCCAGTAATTGGCACGTGTTTTAATTACCTCGATCTATCTGCAACAGTCGAAGCATTAAGTCGCACGCTTACAGAGCTCTTCGTTAATTTATAGCGCAGTATGTTTCAGTTTACACAGCAACGTTCTCCAGCGCCAAATAAGTAATCACCCAACGGTGTTGCGGAATTAATGATCAAATAAGGACGAAGCATACAAATTAGCATAAATCACCTCCTCATCATGCGACAGACACCAAAACGAAAAAAAAAAATCCCAAACTAATCAGAGGGTTTAATTAAAACTTCCTCAGGGATACCTGCCACTCGCAGGAGACCATATCAGAAAAAGGATAAAGAAAAACAAAAAAAACCAAACGAAAGTATTAATTAGAAGTGTTTCCCGACTCACGCGTGACAAAACTCATTCGAACGAAGTGGAATATCATTCAATAACGATGTTTGCCAATGTGTCGCCATACGAAATGTCCTTCGCCACATAGCCTAGAGCAGAAGATTCATAACGCAATACACAGTGTTCCCATTTGTTTACTCATTTGGCGGAATTTGATTGCAAATTGCTTCCTCCTCCACCACCACACCCGCCAAATAAGATAATAAATCAAATCGAGCAACAAATATCATCAGAGGACAGGAAGTCCGCATCCCCACTTTGTTTGTGCAACGAAAGAACAACAAACTTGCGCCCAAGGATGAGATATAATTATGAGCCTCTCCCCACTTGGACCGGGTTGGGTCCAAGGATACGTGCACTGTCTATCTGTGAGCGACAATAATGATGATGATTTCTGATGGATGTGTCATCGTCAGCCATAAGCACTAAAAAAAAAAAAATAAGAAAAGGTCAACCCAGCTGCAAGTACTTATTCATAAATCTGTTCGAGGATATAAAGACGTCAAAGTCCATCAAAATAAATTTAATTATCAAGAAGTTATGAACGCGTATTAGTCGCGCGGTTATCGCCGATGACATCCATTAACTTTAACGCTACGCCATTACGGAGTCGATTTAACGATCAGGGTGAAGTATGGAGCTCAGCCCCTCGTGATTGATTTGTATATGTGATGTTCGTACGAGTATAAACAACTTGTTCTGTTATACGAGTTAGTGGTGTTCGTTTTGAATGCGCGCGGGGCACCCCTCACAAGAGACAGGACAAACCAATTAGCAGGTTGACGGCTACTTCTTGCGGAGAACAGCGGGCGGTTAGTCGTATTCATGGAATTTTTTCTTGTTGATTTTATCAATCAAAAACTTTTCTGAGCGCTGTTTTCGTGAGGTAGTCATTTTTTCTTGTTAGGGGGAAACGTAAAACCCACGACGTAATAAATTGTAATAACTGCCAGCAGATGGTAAGGCGCGACGCTGTGTAAAAAACCCAATCGCTTTGTCCTTAGGCGACTGCCAAAATGTTGGGAGTCCTTGAATGTTTACATGGAGGGATGAATAGGTAGGTATTTCATAGAATTCGTGTACTAGTTCTGTTTGAATCAACGCCAAAAAATTAGGTCAATAGTCCATGTAGCCTACGAACGGAACAATGACATGCTGTCACTTGAAATGGCTCAGTGAATTAGTGTCCTACTTCCGTCATGTAACAATAAAACTTCAACAAAATGAAAATAAAATCAGTCCCTGGTTGGATTCAGGACGATGGAGAGCTTGAGAAAAAATTGTCATCACAAAATCTCCATTTTTAAAACTTTGGTCCAGAACTCACATTGGTTTTTCACCTCAACTACGCTTAATGCCGTTATGCCTCAAAATAGTCCTGTGGAGTTGAAAGAAGCAACGTTTTGCAGCACTTTCTTGATGTACTGTCGTCTATCCTTTAAAAAAAATAAGGACATCTTCAAGTAAACGATGACGTTGGCGTTATTTCCCTGAGATAGGCTTAGTATTTCGACATAGGCTGCCTCTTAGAAAGAATATCTCAAGCAACGAGCGTAAGGCTGAAATCGTCTTTACTTCACAAAAGTATTTTTGCTACTACGCCTTAAAAACTTTAGCTGAGATGGACAGACTTTTTTCGATGAAACGTTGATTGCAACGCGAATTTTTAAGGCTAAACGCAGTTCAGTAGGTGCATCCTTTATTTATGGGACTCACAGGTCGTATGAGACCAGGGCGTTTCCAGTAAGTGGAAAAGTAAATCAGAAGTGCAAGGACTCAAGTTGGGCGCCAATTTCGTAATTTGTTTCTTATTATTTTCCCTTTGAATAGCGAGCAAGGGATTCCAGGTTCAGTCGCTAAAAAAACATCTACAATTTCTGAGCGTATGACAAACATATCGAAGAATTGTCCTCCGGATACGGCTTTAAACAGTAGATCCCTTTAATTCGTGAAAAGAATATAACAAGCAGCAAGCTAGGACCTGGATCCCATCAACCTGTCGCGCCAAATATATATTTTTGTTAGTTTAGATCACAGGTGGAAACGACTCGAGTTGGGCGCCAATTTTATAATTGATTTTTAATATTACTTTCCACTTAGTGGGTGGAATAGCATAAGCGTGAACTTTGTAATGACCTCCAGAAGAAAGATACAAAGATGTGAAGAGAAATATCTTTAGATCACCTCCTACACTAAATGAAAACTTGTTTCTTGCTGTGATTGCAAATTAGTCGTCTAGTCTGTCTTTCGAACAGAAATGTATGCAAATGAACTTCCTGCCATGGAATGCATTAATAATATGAATACTTTGTCTCTAGCTAGTTATTTAAGTTTCAGTTTTAGTAAACAAAGTGCTACTAGCTTGGTACTATGGTGAGGTATGGTGAAGATGTAATTGATTTTATAATTTTCGATTCGAAGTTAGCATCAGTAAATTAGTTCACAAGAAGGGACGCAATCTAACTCTTGGGACCTCTATGTAGAATGGCACAAGGTATGTGTTAAACCAAAAAAGTTAAACGATTTTCACAATATCAAGAGAAGGCAATAGCTACCTAACAAAGCAAGAACAACACTTCATCTTGAGACTTGTCAAAAGGCCTGCAAACCATCGTCAATACCACGAAACTTCGTAGTGCTCTGCTGTCACTATGACACGCGCAATGGGAAAACTTGTTGTCAAGATGAACCTAGACAAAAGGTATTCCTATTTGGAATGCTTGCCATCTCCACCCAAAGTAAAGAAAAGAATTGAAAAATGTTTTTAGCACCACTTGCCACAGGTCAGAACTCACCCCTGGCCACAAGCAATTCCAATGGGACCATCGCAATCACAGCAAACAAATGCTAACCTTTCTTTATACAAAAATAATCAAAACCACATCAAATTACCATAGCAGATCGCATAACCCTTTTCGAATGGTTAGATGTAGCTTCCACCCTTAAAGGCAAAAGTTTTCCCATCTTTAAACGTCAAAGTTAAATTGTAACGTAACACGCCCCGAAACGTTAAATTTGACAGAATAATTCGTATACCATGATACGAGTGGGGAGCAAAGTCGAAAAAAAGTTCAAAAAATCAAAAAAACAAGCCTTAAATCCCCCAATAAACATAAAAAAGAAGTTAACTTAGGGGATGCTTAGACGCTTGCCCCATTCATTATCGATATTTATATACACAGCGCCGTTGGCTGTCACGTTCGGCAGTATTGTCACGTTGTTCTGTATTCTGGTCTTTAAGTTGTTTTTTTTTTTTTTTTTTTTATAAAAAACAATGAAAGATATAATTTATATTTTTTATTTGCAAAATTAACCTGTTTCGCTTAAGTTTTGCGCTAAATGATGTCATTTTTTGTTTTCTGTTTTTTCTTTTCGAACAGAATGTGCAAATGTATCTTTCAAATGCGACAACATTCCAGGGCTATTGGGTATCTATTGGGTGTTGACATTGAACTCCATTGCATCGGAGGGAGTAGAAGGCGGGTGGACTGACAGCCTGTCCCAATAGTGGGCTGTCACACCATACATACATTGTCTTTGAGTTGAAAATCTCCCAACGTAAGCACTTTTAATGCATACTAAGTTGAAAAGCCGTTGTGGATGGGCGATCAAATCAATGAGCAGCATCCCTTCCTTCTAAGAGGATATGGAACCTACTTTCTAAGGACAGAGAGAAGAGAAAAGAAAAGAATTTACATATATGCAAATGAGGAACGCAAAAGAAGGGACCTCATTTGTGAAGGATGTAAACAGGGTTTTCTATATTTCTCTCCAGACCACCTCTTTAGGGTTTTCTTGTTTCTTTTTGGCACTTTGACAGAAACGAATGCGGTTCTTTGTGCTTTTTTTTATGTCACATATAAATCTCTGTTAAATTTTTAAGCAGAATAAGTTTTTTTCATAAAATTTAAACATGCTCCTTGGATGGGGAAAGTAAGGTGGTTTGTATGGATACGGGTAATGTTTTTTTTATTTTTTCGGGACTTGTAATGAAGTTGTTTCTGTTGAGATGGGGTGGAGGGGAATTTTCTTATTGTGTACACTTTACATGGAAATGAAATTAATTTTGAATTTCTGAATAAAACAAATTAAATTTCTTGTGAACGCAATATTGCGTAATGAATCCGTACTTGAGTGGTGGAATAAAGGGATTTTATGTGGTGCTGTTGCTGGGGAATGTTTACCTGAGAATTTCGATTTGGGAACACTTATTGATTTTTAAGTGCGAGTGACAGGTGGGGGACTGACAGAGCCTAGATGTCAGAAAAATTAGTTTGACGTGAGGAGATATATGCTTTGTGGGGTCTAGACTGGCTGATTTGCATAGGATTGTGTTGTTAAGAGAACGATAGCAAACGACAGCAAAATACGTACCGATTCAGCACATTGATGCCCGATTTTCTATGTCATGTGAAATTAACATGACAATACGCGTTTTTAGCGAATAAGTGCCCTGAGACATACGCCAGGATTCAGAGAAATCCTTGAGAGCTTTATAGGCGGCAAACTTGTCAACTACATCGATTTCCCTTATGTGGAATGTAAAGCGATCAAAAACTTCAATTTCTGGATAGATCTGCCTAAAGTCCTACGTTTCAGCACAAGTATACATGCGCCCCATTATAGGACACTACCTCATAGGTACGTGCACTAATAGACTAGACCTACTTATTAAACATTTTTTTCGGGAGAAGCTGTTTGAGTGAAGGAAAAGCTGTCCCCATTAGAAGAATTACAACTAGCAGCATTTTTCTTCGATACAGTTCGTGGCTCCACAAACATTGATATCGAAACCAAGTCAGAAAAATATGGCATTCCACAAGATTGTATACTATGTCCACTTCTAGTTCCTGTAAGGTGAATGATTACTGGTTTTATTGGAAATCAATACAATCGACCAATCGAAGGAAATGCAAAATGTCGAACGCTGAATTGGAATCTACGTATCGACAGAGAAAGGAGAATCTAATTGGTGTTCCACAGGGATATACATTGTGGCTTCTTTTGTAGTGCTTTGGTGGGTTCTTCATAATCTAAAGATTTGCCAATGAATTTTTAAAAGAATAAGTCTGGGGATGTACGATATCTTGAGACTGGAAACGGTGTGCCATGAGGAGGTATACCGCTTTTGGTTTTTCAATTTTATACTGTCTAGTCTTCACAGGAATGTCAAATTCAAAACGATGTCCCACAGGTTTGTGTGCTAAGTAACACATCCGCCGAAACCAGAAATCAAAAAGTTAACATGTTCTAGTCGAGAATCCCTACATGTGCAGTCTACAGAGATTTGAGGAAATTCCTAACTCTTAACGAAAACCTTGCGGAAACAGGGATTAAAGTTGGACCCTGACTGGATAAAGCAAATCCTATTCCAAATCAATTAAATTAATCTAATTTGGAATACCACAGACACCCCCACTTTGATTTTAAAGCTCTCAGCATGACCTTGTAAGTACGCTACCTGAATTCATCCTCAGTTTCAAGTCTCACATTGAACACATCCTCGCACACAAGAAACGTATAAATAATGATACACCTTACGTTCAAGGCAGTGACGGTGACATGTTATATTCCGAAATCTTCTCAACAGTTTCTCTTTGGAAAAAACAATTCCATCTAATTGGATACCGAAAATAGAATTTAAACTCTGCTACCATTCCCAATCCCAATCTGTTCCATTTCCATTAATTTCTCTTGCTCCTGATTGAATTGCCATCAATTTTTGTTTCTCAATCTGTCAGTGGGCGTACAAATGTCATTCTATTTCAAGGTTACATCTATTTTTCGAATTAATTTCCGAAATACTGTCAATCGTATTATGCTGTGACCATTTTAACTACAAGTAACATCTTACTCTGTTGAAGGATGTCTGCCATTCTTTACATTAAAGCAAACAGGAGTACATACACATACATTTAACGTGATTTTATGTTCCGTACATCCCCAAACCTTGTACAGAATCATAAAAAAAGAAATCTCTTAACACACTTAAGCCAGTTTCCTTTGCACTTTTGCCTCGGCTTTACCCGTAATGCCATAAAATTTGAAACCATGGGTTCACACTTATATTCAAACATAACCGGATTATGCCATCCCTGTCCGCGCTGCAGAGCCTTCAATTCGACTTGATTAAATTTTATTTGCCACTCTACTTCGGATTCCCAAAAATAAGAAGACTCCTTTCTGCTTTTTTTAACAACTATCTGTCTGTGAGTAATAAAATTTAATGATGACATTTCGATGCCATACACAAAATGTAAATACGAGTTAAGCGCCACTTCAAAGAACTGTCATTGATTGACGGCGGTTATCTTAATTGGTTAACAAAGTTTACAATTGTATTGTACTCTATACGTGCAAAAATATCAAGCGATTTACAATAGCGTGTACGGTTCTAAGTACAGAAAAAAATATAAATATAGACGAGCACCTCTAATGAAATAATCTATTTGACAACTCACGCAGAGTTTTTTTTTGACACAAAAGGGAGTAGTCACCATTATGTCAAAACGGTGTGTAATTACGTGCGCAAACAAATTGATTGTGGCTCACTTTGCCGTCAGTAATTTTGGTAAATATGTGATAATTTTTTAGCTCCATTCACTATTCATGGAGTTGTTAATTTAGCGTGGTGCGGGTGTCAGAATTTTGGATAGGGATTCATGAAATTTGACATTTTATGGCGAATTGCTTTATTAGAAATCCGCTATTGTTAAGTGGAACCAGTAAGACATGTTAACTACGCATAAACTAGTGTCTGTCATGAAGTGACGTTTAATGGAAGGAGGCGGCAGAGGTTGCTGCCCTGTCACTACGTATATCATTGTTTTTGATGGAGTTATGTTCACACTGAAATTGACGCGCAGATTGTATTCTATTCTGTTCTTTTGATTAAAGAAATAACACCCACTCTCAGACACAAATGACACATGTGCGCCGTATGTCCAAATTCCGCATGTAAACATTAGCTCAGCACTTCGTTCGTTTAACATACTCTCTTCTGTTGTCAGAGACATTCAAATCCTCCCACGATACAGTAAACACAGAGAAAAACGACTGTACTTCACTTTGATGGTGTATTCTCTTTCCCTAACTCTCATGAGGTTACTCTTAAATATTTATAAACATCATTACAGTGACGTCAAGTAGTCAACTGTCAAAAGTAAAACGTCAAATACATGCCGGTACGATGACACCCAATAATAATCTAATTACATTCTTAAATTTTTCCATTTCGTTTCATCAATAAAACTTATACACTTGTTCTCATTCTTTATCCACAGAGAAAAATAAAAATTAATAATGATGACAGATGATGATATCATAGACCATGCAGAATGTGCTTATGTGCGGGCCATTAAAATTTATCCCCAGTGATAAATTGTAACAACAACAGCACCGCATAGATAAAAACAACAGCAAAAAAAGGATCTACAAGGACGTCAATGAATTCATAAAAAAAACACTCCAAGCACGTTTTGACAGAGGAAAAAAAAATATTGAATCATGAAAAATGATTAAATAAAAATTTTAAACGTCATGCATTTAATTTTGACGGTTTTTCTGACATTTGTCTTGTCACGTTCTTGACATTTGTAGAAAGGATGTGAAGTACAATTAATTTTGAAACATATTGCGTACTTCATTTTTCTTTTCACAAACACAGTGACAAGTGCTTGCAGACTATAATATTCAAAATATTTTGACACATGTCAGCTGTGATTTTGATGGTATTTATGTCTGTTTTTGTATTTGTACAAATAGTGACATGGATCATACTCGTATAAAGGGAGACAATAATGCATGCAAAGTGGTTTCATATATTTTGACAGTTTTTCTTCTGTCATTTGTGTACATGGGATTTCCCAGTTTCTGGGGGTAAGTAACAGACCTCGTGGATATCATTATTTCACTAAAAATAAACTCTAATCCCCAAGCTTTAGACAGGTGGAAAGTGTTTACTTAGCAGACAGGCGTAAAAGTATTTATCCACATTCCCCTCATCAGTATGTCGGGAAATCACGCGAATTTTCAAAAACGAAATACACAGACACATGTACACAATAGATAAAAAAATAACGGAAGAGGTAAACATAGCAATTGACGGTGGTGAACTTGTTTCATTGAATTTTTTTACCACCCTCCTGACTTCTCCTTCTCCGTTCTGTGTTTTCAATTGAATTTAGGGAGGAATACAGTTTTTTTCACCCTAAAGGACCCCTAAGAGTGTGTTTGGTTTCTTTTTTTTTTTGAAATGGTAACGTTTTACGCAAAATTTTTTGCTTCCTAGTAATTTGTACGTTAGAGGGTAATGACATCATGGAGAAGGGATTATATGGGCCAGGGGCCAGGATAATTAGCATTAACTGAGTTATAGCATGCCATCAGGCAATGACACTGGCAGTTGTTCGTCAGAGAGTGTTCCAAATACACCGACAGACATTAGTAGGTTGTTTGCAGTTTATCAGTTAAGAAGTGAAAGAAAGAAAGGGAATTAGGGCGACCTTGTCGTGCTACTTAGCGGGCAAATTCACCGTGGGAAGGTATTTTCAATGGCTTGCCCTATGGAATTTAAAAATCGCGATTGAAACCTCAAATCTTGGAGTCCCATCAGCCTAATGACTGTTATCTTTAAATTCATGAAAAGGATAGTTGATAGTGTTGCACATATTTATCAGTCGAGTAAATCAAGTACACAAGCAACCAAGAGAGGATGTGGCTCCTTTAAATGCAGAAGGAGCGTTGGAAAAAAATTATTTGTTTCGGACATGTTTTAGCACATTTTTTTGGAATCTGCCTCTAAGGCATGGACAAGTTTAACTGCCGAACTGATGGCAGATGTTACGAAAAAGTTGAAGTCTCTGTGCCACTCTGGTAGTTGATAATTGCTTAATCCAAATGGATTGGATATTACCTTCTAGTCAGTTAGTTATCACAGAAAAGCTGGGGTCCCTCAAGGGTCTAGTTTGTCCCCGACTTTCTTTATAATCTTTGTAATCCATCTTATTTAATTTCAAGACCCAAATCTCTGCTTTTTGACCATGGAATTGGAGTGAAAATAAACGAAGGAAGAGAAGAATTGCTAAATATTATACTAACGTGGCATCGATCCATTTCGGATCTCAGTTAGTTGAGGTTTGTAATGAACATAGATTCCAAAACCGGAAGGAATTGTTAAAAATCCCAACAAATTTAAAGTCCATCTTCGTACAAATCATTTAACACGAACTAGGGATAAAGAACTGAATGCTAGAAGGCTAGATCACCAAAAAAACAGAACCCACGAACCAACCGCCAGTCTTAGAGTTGGGAGGTAACAGAAAGTATTTGACATCGTGAAAGTAACATCGTTTACGGTGGGATTCACGACAAGAAAAGGATTTCAAATGCTTGACTGAGTCGTAATCAATATGCTTATTAAAAGGGCAGATTTTACAGACCACATTGTACCGAGTCGTGGCTTTTATAGAAAATGCATTTGAGCCTGTCGGAGATGTCTTCTTAAACACCGAACTGACTTTCTCCGTGAAGGCACAGCTTGCAGTTACAGAATTAGGCTTTCAGTGACTTTTTATTTGAAGATTGCCCCGATCAAGCCTAAACACGTACATCTTTCTATTTCTGTGAATACGTAGGTTAGCTGTACGTGTCCATCATCAGGCCTATACTATTATATGGTGTGATCGATCGGTGGGCGTTTTGGTGCCGATGAGCTCGGCAGATTTGGGTATAACTCTCGCATGAAGTTGCACCCAGATTTGGGTATAACTCTCGCGGCATGTAAACATTGAGATCAAGAGGAATCTAAAAGGGCCGGATTGGGGATATGTTAAGGAGATTACTGAGCAGGTACGTACGTAACAGACTTCTTCACGGGAGGGCATAGCTTAGGCCAATAAGCTAAAAGACTGTGCCTCTTACTTTTTACCCATGGTTGACCGGCACTGTCATAAAACTTTGCGTAACCAAGTGGAAAGATTAATGGTATCACATCTAACTCCTCTTAGAAAGTCGATCAAAGACCTAAACATTCCTTCTGCTTAGACAACAACAAAGCTCTACTGAAAATCGCCCAAAATTCTTGTCAAAGTGTCAAAATTTACAGAAGGAATACCTTAAACTTTCCAACAAATGTGGTCGTGGCTGACTGGCTACTTTTTGACCTTTGAATCAGAAGCTCCTTGTGATGGAAGTGTGTCTTCCATACATTGTTCAAAATTAGCAAACCGACACAATACGAGTCTACTGCCTCATGTTTTGTAAATTAGCAAAACCTTGTTAAGTTGCAAATTTGAACGTCATTCAAAGGAAATTGATTCAAACTAGAGTTATCGGGTAGAACAGCTTCCAGTATTCCAACAAATTCAGTCAATTTGTATAAAAAATTATTAACACCACTTAATTCTGCGTGATGAACAATTTAAACTCGGGCCTTTTGAATGTCGTCAGTAGCTCTGCCAGCTAAATGGATTAATTTATGGCTAAACACGTTCATTTTCGGGATTATATTCTGGCGGATTATTGAACACAGTTTAAAGAGAATACTAATGAGTTTGAGAGAGGGGAAGGATACATGGAGGTGTATACAGGATTCTACAGAATTCACCAGGACTCACACCTCACACATTAGGGAGTGAAGGCTTTTGCTTTCATTATGGCGCTCATACATATGTTATGGATCATTGTAAGGTGTCCATAAGCAACAGACTCATCAATTCTATGTACAAGACAAGTCGACATTTGTTGGCCTAAAAGTCGAGTAAGACTTTTGGTTGCTGGGTTCATGAGATCCTGGTTTAAAGAGGAACATTTGGCAGTCATTTTGCGATGCATTTCAATTATTGACGCCAATTTACACTTCGCACAGTTTTGGGCACTTACGAACCTGATATTCTCCTTGACGTTGTTCAGAGTTCGAAGCGTGAAATATCGAAAATTGATTTGGGTTGCTTCTCGACTGATTGTTGTTTCAAGTTGAATAACAACACTGGTTGTGCCCTACCTATATCATGGGACAGTACCTACCCTTCAACACGATAGAAAAAGTGTAAGAATATCTGGATTCAACTAAATCTGGTTTGAAGAGACGGATCCATAAGGACTGCAATGACCAAAGGCACTCTCTTCACCATATAGTCCATGTGACTTTAATTGCATGACAGCGAATTTTATTTCACAACGCCATAGTCATCTTCCCATTTCAGAGGGAGTTTGCCTGACCTTTCGTTTACTGATGTACGATTAACCAGGGAAAAACTAATTTACTGGCCAAAACCGTTGTTGTTTTATGCAACTAATTACCATTTTGGGGATGGTTTCTTGAGTTGTTGGGGCAGGAACTATTTAATCAGACACCTACACCGATGTAAACGAAAATTCTGTGTCTTAGGGCGGAAGCAAGTGGTTTCACACTCCCACAGAGGTTAGACTCCTGCGTGGATTGTTGGAGATAAATCAGGAGTTAAGAACACAACAAAAGTAAAAATGTCATAAAATGTCATAAAATGTCATGGCACAACCAGGGCAAAACCAATCGCCACTGACTTCTCCTCTTGGCGTCCGTAGAGTTTGTGAAAATAGATTTCCTTACACAGCACATTTTCGAATCAATCCATTGGTACCGTTCTATTGCCATATTTATAGGCAATTTGGTGTTTTTCTGTCATACAATTGTGTCAGCATATACCTATAATGATACGAAACAGCTTGACAGATCACATCTATACTCTTTAGTGTCAACTATCTTCTATTCTAATTCTATACAATACAGTCCAGTATTTCTTTCTTACTCCGAAGAACCTAAAAAATAAGCTCGTCGGACTAGACGTTGTAGACTAAGAACATAGTCTACCTCTCTAGTTTTAATGTAGCAACAAAGGTCCCTGCAAAGTATTTGAAGAAATGACTAAGACTACACTCTAGTGAAAGTGCACTGACGAAGGTGGCCTAGCTTCTCTAAAATTTTCAGGTTCAATCCCCAAGCAACATTTAAAATTTCTTTCACGGCCCAACCTCTTGCGAACATCTGACAAACTTTCAAGAGTTCCATTCGTTTTTCGAACTCTCATTGTTTATGACCTTTATTTGTGCCTTCGATGGAGTCAATTGGGATGTACTCTACGCTACTAAAATGGTTCGTAGATTTCCCAGTTTCGCAATCAATATCGGTATCGCAGCACGAGAATTTGGGTATTGAAACTGGAAAACCCGAACAGTTTCTAGACTTTTGCAGTTAATTGGCCTTGAAACCAGAACTGATAATATGTTCTTTACTTAAAAAATAACACGCACAAGCTAGAAGCTAGACCCTGGGTGCCATGAACCTGTCGCGCTAAATTTTTATTATTTTTTAAAGTTGGACAGCTATGCGCTGTCGTCCATGTTACTCTGATCAAGGCCTTCTTCAGTAATGCCTTTTCAGCGAATAAAAAGTCATAGCAACTTCTGCGTTTTAGAAGCGTAGGCGTTTCTGGATTGACGACCCGTACTCTGCATAAAAACATTTCGACACAAATGTGAACTTCAGTGTAACTGAACCTAAGCCTGATTCATTCGGGATTACTACCTGCCAAACTTGTCAAAAATAAAGTCAAAGGTACTCAACGAACAAACCAGAGTCTCGTAGCCTAGACAGCTAATCCCATATCAATTTCGGCTTCTATCTACCATCTGTCAACAATTTGGATTGATAAACCAAAACAAAATAATCGCAGTCAAGCCCTATCGCCCCAAGGTAATGACTGGCGACCATAAAGCCTTTGATAAAAACGCTCCCAATTATAAATATTTTCGTAAACATGACAGATAACTATCCCGAAGGTCACTCCACCACTAGGCCTGCCTGTCATAATCAAAAACCAGTTTCAAAACAAAACACCATCTAATCTTGAACAAAATTACAGTAATTTCAAACTTCAAAACAACAGATTAAGATAAAATGAGTACCGTAACATTTTTTTTTGCAAAATAAGCCGGTCCCCACTCTTAACACCAAAACGAAAACAAAAAAAGTACGAAAAACTACTTCAAATCCCAAAACTGCGTCATTTCTGACACCCCAGCCTCATTCCATCAAAAAAAAAAACAACAAAAACAATTTCTAAGCGACTTTCCATGTTTATGTGTCCCGCTTGTGTGTAGGCAACATAACTCCATCCTTGAAGTAACAGGAGTAACAACAACAACTCAACGAAAAGCTCATGTTGGCCATGGCTCCACCAATTTGTATCTAAACACCCATTGACGCCGCCAAAATTATGTACATACCTATGTAGATTAATGTTGACAAGGCGCGATTGAATTGCAAAGAACTGCGCATTTATTTCAATGGAATTCGTGGCCAAAAAAAGTGACAAGAAATGTAAAAAAAAAAATATTGGAAACAAGAGACAGAAAGAACACACAAAAAAAAAATGCCGGGAGGTAAAAAAGAACCAAACAACGACGAAAATGTGATATCAGAACTGCCATAGAGTAACTCATTCAATTATGGGCAATGTTTTCCAAAAAATACTCACGTTTTCCTTCTTTTTTTCTTCAAGTGTGTGTTTCGTTTTATATAGTTTTTGTATAATCCTTTAAAATTTTTTTTTTAATTCACAAACCACAGACACTATAAGATTTTATGTAAATAAACCCAGCACTTTGAACTCCAAGAGAAAACCCTGTCCTGTTGTAGATACTATTTGTATTTTTTTGATTTTGATTTTTATCACCGCAAGTGGTAGAAATTTATTTTCATTTCATTCTAAACATAAAAATAGAATTCATTTACGATAAATTGCACTTCATTCTGAGTGAAGAGTTCATTTTCATTTCAAAAAAACTTTATTTTTTGTTCTGTTTTTCAAAAATAAACCAAGCCGACACGTGTAATTGTAAGAGCTGCGATACAAAATCACCTACTTAAACCGGCGGATGAAAGTGAACTGAAGAAGTTGAAAAAAAAAGCCGTCCAACTAAACAACGACAACCCGAGACCTAACTGTGTACCAAAACCCCCCCGTGAGTGTGTTGGTGAATTGAAGAATTGAAAAATAAAAGAAAAAATAAGATAAACGAGGAGAGACTCCGTGTCGTGTGTAAGAAAATAGTGTACCCAACCTATACTCCTACGTTGGTTAGTTATTCATTTTTTTTTTATCTTGTTTTTTAGTTAGATTTTGGTTTTTTTTTTTTTTTCTTCAAAGAAAGGTGTGTGTGAAGAAAGATATGAGAAAAACAAAGCGGCAGACGATGATGTGTGTGGGGAGGCAAGAGCGAGGTTAAGATAGCAAAACAAGACGCCGATTGGGGGTAAATGCGGTGAAGATAGCGCGCGAGGCCACCTTTTGAAGGCAGAACATGTTTTAATTAGAAAATAATTACCATACGAATGTGTTTGAGATAGTGCGTGTGTGTGAGTGTAAAGCTATGGATTTGTTCGATCGCGACTAATGCTAGGTTCGATATAAGAGAAGAGTGCTGCCACTTAATTCTTTGCAGTCAAGTACTATCTGCGTTTGGTCTTAGGACAAATTCAAGTCTCAAAGCAACAGAAATAACACTCCCAGACTGTATTCTAAACAACGGTTGAAAGTTTAAGCCTTCAACTGTCAAAAATGCTAATTTTAGAATCAGATGGGAAGTTAATACTTAACTGACGTGACATTAAATAAGTGACTTTGTCGATTAGAACAGCTTCTAAAGGGGGCTAGAAGGAATATCGAACCGCGGGAACTAGGAATGTAAGACAAGACAAATACTATGGCGGGCTTGAATGTTTTCTTGTGAAACTTATCGAAAAGATAGATAAATAAGATACATATGTAGATAGCGAACTCATGACAAGAAAATATGCCAGTATGACAATGAGACGACTTCGGAGAGTCTACTGTATACAGGTTGTACGAAATTGGGCCAAAAAACAGATCCTTGTGGGACATCCGAATAAAATCAGAGACACCACCCAAAAACATGGACGTCTACAAAGGCAGATGAAGATATCCTCGGTTCCGTTTGCGTTGATGGGGATTAGAGAATCAGATTGAGCAGCGAACTCAATGAAGTGTACAGCGACGTCAACACGATTAGTATCAATCGCCTAAAATAGCTAGGACCCCAATGCCCCGGCCCGAAGAGTCTTCGATTCGAGATCTTGCCTTAGTAAGTGCGCACAGGTAAAAAAAGGTACGTCAATCGACGTGGAGTGTTCAACTGGAGGAAGTTAGCCAAAGACTAAGTATGCGACACTACTTTTGACTTATCTTTGAAAGAATGACGTAAAAGGAAACTTTGGACAATTTGTTAAGGAGAACCATTCCAGCAGATCTGGCCAGTTCTCGATTTCTCTTGACATGGCAACATAAGTGCCTTCTATACAAAATCACATGAAAAAGCGGTTTGAATTCTATGTGGAAGAATTATATGGAGGTGTGTTAAAAAACGATGCACAATGAGTAAAGAAAGTTCAAGAACTTTCTGAATACGGGCGCACGTATCGATGGAAAAAAGCAGAGAATGATTTGAAAGGGGTCTGCCCTATGTAAAATATCAGCGGCATTCTCGCTAGGCAAAAAAAAAGGGCACACATCGATGGTGTGGAGTTCGAGTGTGGTAGATGCTAGAAGATTTTCCAGATGTTTTGAAAAACATGTAACTGAGTTTAAGAATACCGGTACCAATTCGAAAAGAAAGCAATGTATAAGATCCAGAAATGGATTGCCTGTTAGTTAGATTCCATACAAGGGGATGTGATTCTCATAAGTTCATTGGAATTTGAAAGACAATGAAGTAAGAAAATCAGTATTTTTGCAGCCTCCGGTAGTACCATGCCAAGCTGTTGGTTTAGGCTTTTGGCTGAGACAATTTTAGATTCATCAGAAGAGTCAACAGCACAACTTCAAGTTCACTACTGTATTGCTAGGTTTAGTCAAGAGACCTTAACATTGCTATCTTTTACTTGTCATTAGATTGCCTTGGCAGAGGATGCGTCACAGTTAAATCTTATTCGCTTTGTAGAGGCGTGGCACATACCGAGCCGAGTAGTGTCAAAATAAATGTTGTTTGAGAAACCCAATTTAGGGTGATTTCGCATTCGTCACATGCGATATTTTCAAACATTGAACGTTTGCCAAGTCTCACGGTCTGAATTTATTTGACACTAAGAACTTACTAGGTTTCACACTAAAGTGCTAATTGACATCGTTAGTTTAAAGATATCATGAAAACATATATTTACGTCAAACCCTTTCGATTTCTACGTGTTATTGTCTACAGCTAATTAGAACAAATTGAATTATGAAATCCACGTGTATGGTTCTAACCTTAAGATTATGTAACAAGCCCTTGGTTATGACGTTTATAACCGATTGCTCATTTGAGGTATGTACGGTAAGGTATTCTGAAAACCAAATTCCAATGGGAATCTAAATTCTTGAAGAAATCGAATGCAGAGACTCTGATGAAAGTGCTACAATATCAAGTAACTTCTGAAGGAATGTTTCAAAAGGCAAAGTTGTCAGAAATACTGCTTGTGGAGGATGGTCCATTTGACAGCTTGAACATGAGATTTCTTTCTGACTTATTACGGTTCACACATGAGTAGCTTCTTCCGTCATAGCAACTTATAGGCTATGGATCATCAAAACGGTCAGAATGTCACCAAAAAGTCTGAATTAAAACAGGTCTAGACCTCAGGAATGTCGAGGAACTCCATCTATCCATGTATCTTCCCCCAAAAAAACATACAAATGTTCAAACCAAGTGGCATCCCTGTTTTGAATTACCTCACTTTCGATCATATTTGTCAAACAACGTCCCCTCCAACCGAGTTGCATCAAACCCCAGCAAACTTACACACAAAACCATACGTAATCACCGCAATTCTCAGCCCCGGGTGGTATGTACACGTACACTGGTACACTGGTACACACCCATTCCTGCTACTTTAAGAGCGCCCGCGAGAGCCAAACAATTTCGCTTTCATTTCATTGAAAAAGCTCTTCGCAGAGAGCGAGACAGAGCCAGCAAAGACAAAGAGCGCAAACGATATGAAAACACCGCCAGAGATGTTAATAGAAACGCATTTACTACTCAATTCCACTTGATAGGCTGCGGCGGGACTCTTGCCAACCCCAGTTGCAATGCGTGCAGCTGTTGCACTTGGATGCAGTTTTAGTTGCCGAAACCGACGATGTGACCGACGTCACGTAGGCACGCAATAGAGAGCCACAAACTCATCTCTCGTCTCTATTCTCTTTTTTATTTGTTTGAATGCGTGCGCTAGAGAGAAAGAAGGGCAGCCACTATGCAGAGTGGGTGGGTGATGACATTGACTCCATCACCGAAATTTGTTAAAAAAAGAAACACAAAAACTAGTTCGCAACAACTCCTCATCTGAATAAACAAATTCAAGTACAATGGTCAGAGGGGAATAAAAAATCGAATGACAGCTGAAAACATCTCTGGACAGCAAAGGGTTTACGTCATTCGATACCAACAACGGTGCTGTACTTCTCTGGCAGTAACCCTCATTTGACCTTGGAAAGTTGTATGAAAATCCAAGCTAACACACACACTGAGTGTGTGAGTAGATCCTGCAGGACAAACGGAGGACGTGCGCGGTGTCGGGAACTTTCCCTTTTCTTTTATGCTCTGCAGGATGCCACCAGAACGTGACAAAGAGGTGGTTAAACGTTTTTCCTTTTTTTGTTCCTTCTTCCACACTGCTTTGCGCATGCACATCTCGTGCAACGCTATGAATTTCGTATAATGAGGGGGAACACAACGACGACGAGAGGCGAACAAGAGGAACCAAAACAAAATAATAAAAACAAGAGTAGAAAGGAAAGAAACACAAATATTCATAAAAAGTGGTTTCGGAATGCATCCGGACTAGGGGTGGTGGTTTTTTGTTTACGTCGGAGCTGAGAATCCGAGACGCAACACAGTTTCAGTTGTGACGAAGTTTAGGACGAATCCTGGAACAAGGACGTGGGTGGGGAAGGGAGAACTCGGTTGGCAAGGAAGTTGAAAAGTCAAAAATAGATTATCAAATCGAAAGTTCAAAGACGAAGATAGAGAAAGTGGTTCTCTGATATTGCGTCGTGGAGTGGGGAATATGATTAACTGGAACTCAGTCCTTTTGTGTAACTTAATGCTCGCGAGGATGATAAAAGGAGTATACCTTTGTCAGGAAATGATACAGACAATCTGAGAACATTCGAGACGCACTTAGCTACAAGTGCACACACATATACTTTGAGGACAGGCGATGTACATACATATGTACGTACGAGTATATGTAGCACTCGTAGAGGATTACAAAAATAAAGGATAAAGGAGGAGCGTCACTGGTATGATTTTATTAGTTTAACTTCCGCACACGAATGCATTTGTCAGGAAGGGTGCTGGATGAGGCCTGGATTGTGGAATGTTATGGAATATTCCGCAGAAGTGTACTCAGTTGTATGGCTAAGACTACTTCTTGCTCCATTGTTCTATCAGACAGATTTCCAAGTGGTGGGTGAAACTGCGATTCTGTCTACTAATGGTGGCTGTTGGTTGCTGATTTCCACAAGGATTCGGATGATAACCAAACAAACCACGCATTACCCGCTGATGAGGTTACCAGGAGGCTGCACAGAGAAGACATTACCCGACGAAATATTCCCCAAAATGCCACAACGTTACAAGGAGTTTGTAAGTCCCCGCGGATGCTCGTATATCCTGAGGTCAACTGTATGCCTTTAGCGAGTAACATGCCTCCACTACAGAAAGGCCTGTATAAAGTGGTAGGAATAGGTGTTAGCTCATTCTATTTTTGGAAAAAGAACGAATCTTCACAGATCTAGAGGGATCTCGCAAGGCATAGTTCTGTGTCCTCTATTATTTTTACTAGAAGCAGACAACATATTAAAGATAATGAAACACAATGGAGTATGAGTTGTTGTATATGCGATGATGTTGCCATAATGGAGACAGACAAGCTCTTGCCAACATCATCGAAGTCTTAGCACAATCACTCACGAGACAGCACTCTCAGACAGTTGTCAATATCTACTTACAGGGACTGAGAGGGACTTGGTTATGACACATAGAGCGCACCCAATACTGAATTCCTTGCCAAAAGAACAGAGGCATTCCGAAAAATAGAGAATCATACTTCTTGCGAAGAATTTGAGTATGAAGAAGCAAAATAGGACCAATACATGGAATCTTCTTTGAGGTTTGAGCCAGGCTTTGAAAACTTTATTCCAAACATGGTTCCGGGTCTAATTCCCAGATGTTGTTCCACTTATGGTTTCAATGGTGTGTTGGAAGAAATTAGTAGTAATTCGCTGGGAATTATTTTAGGATAAACCTATGGACAGCAGCTAGAGGCAAAGGTATTTGGATTCCAAAGTACGAGGCGATTTTCACTGTAAAAGAGTGCTTGATGGGGAAGGGGATGACACATTAGAAAGAGAAACCAAATGAATAGTAAGCAGTAGCAGCGTTTAGCAATGTTTGCAACTCAGCGCAGTCCTCGGCTAGCATCCTCTTCTGCCAGCTTATCTTGTTGTCCCCATGATCCAAACAAGTTTACAATTGTACAAATAAATAAACTCACACTTCAGGCTCGTGGTTCCTGAAATAGTTTCGTGGCACAAGGCGTCTCACGTTCCAGTCTTGATCAACTGAGTCACTCCAAGACACATCGATTGATTTGTTTTTTAAAAAAGATAAATATTTACATTCAATATGGAGAAAAAAAAAAACAACAACGGAAAAGAAAACAAACTTCACAAGGCTACTTCAACACAGCACACATCGCGAACTTCACCTATACCCCCTTTCTAATTTCAGTCAACAAAATTACGTCATTTCTCTTCGCAAAAAGAGTTCAAAACACACTCATGCCATTCAAAGAAGTTCCATTAAAAAATAAATAACAACGACCACTACCCCGAATGTTGGTATTTTTAGTGCAAAACTTTACCATACACATATGCATGGTCACGCGAAGTAAATAAACAACGCACAGCACATAGAAAAAATGTAAATAAAAGCGCAAAACGATTGCCAGCCATCATCATCATCATCGTTGTCGTCTTACCAAACATACAACTTGTCTGACAGATTGTCTGAAGTGGGAATGATAAACATTTGTTTCTGCATTTATCATTCCACTCGACTTATCTCGCACAGGTGTGAATAAAAACAATCCCTCACTTGATTGATAAGAATTACATACAATCAGTTATTTGTAACATCCCTGTGTCCGTATTATGAACCAATTACATAACGCTCTCCCTCGTTCCTTAAGTTATTCCTTATTTTTTTCTCCAGAAAACCTGTTTCTTTTCCCGCACCGGTTGTGGATTATTCTGTTTATTTCTGTTCCCCTAGGGGCAAAGTCAAGGCCAGTTTTTAGTGTCGCTTCTACTTCTTTGCCTTTTTTTTCTTCTCGAATGTCCCTTTGAAATGAATTCGCTGGGTTTGTGTGTTCTGTTGTGGTATTCTTTATTGGCCTTGATTTAGTTACCTGCCCCTTTTCAGGTTGTTTTCTTCTTTTCCCGATGGGACACAGCTGCCATAAAAATGCGCTAATGCGCAATAAGCTTAACAAAAAGAGAAAAAAGCCAAACGGAAGGAGATTATGATGTTTATTCGAAGAAGAGAACACATCTGGATCGATCGAGAAAATAAAACAAAAATAGAACATCTTTTGCTTATGCATGGCAGGCGCCATGCGTTGAATCATGTCGAGATGACAGTTCTATGAGAAAGTACTACACGCCGCTCTTGTTGATTCTCATTAAATCGATTTTCGTTTCGCATTGTTTTTTGTTATGAAAAGGCATAACAATCGGATTTTATTACGCAAATTATGGACCTGGATAAATGGAAAATTTTGGTTCTATCCTGTTGATTGTAACAAACAGAAATAAAATCAGATTTTATTTCCCAAAAGAAACAAACCACCTACTGCTGTCTGGAAAATTGCGATATTCACCGATGTTAATCTAAAAGCACCCACGCGCTGCCAACTTGGGGGTTCATTTATCATCGTCGTCCTTGGCAGGTTGTTCCATGAACAAATGTCAAGGTAGGGTTCATGAATATTTTTTTCAAAAACAAAAGACAGAAAAAAAAGGAGAACTACACAGAAGCTAGATGCCTTCCTTCCACGAGTATCAACTCGGTACACGTGACAGTGACTTCGGAATAAATATAGACAAGGGTTATTTTTGTTTGGGATATTGGTATCTGATTTGAATTCTTTTATGAGCTTATTTTTAGGCAGTCCTTACATGCCCTTCGAGGGAGTTAATTGAAGTCAAAAGCAAATTGGGTTTCGAGAATTAGTGGTTATGGGTTACCTTTTGAAAATCGACGTTTGTCCTGTAAGGATGGTTTTCTGTGGTTTTAAGTTGGCGTATTGTCCATGTAAAAATCCTAAAACGAGGGTCAGAATTTAGAGAATAGGCGACCACGAGCATGGCTTTTACCAGCCACATATGTATATATGAATATCTGGTTTGAAAATGAATCTATGATGTCAAAGGCAGATAACTTCGTTCTGTTATTGACTTGAGTGAGCAGAATCTCAATGCATAAACATGAATGATCGCTTAGTAGTCTGTTTTGGAAGAAAAAGGGACACTAAAATTAGGTAAGTGGGTCCTTGTAACACAAGGGTAATAGGTAGTGGTGAATCGCGTGTTATCTAAGTGGCCTGGGAAAGTGTTCTAAATTTGGAAAGTTACTAAGGCTTCATGAAATAAAAACTTCACGGAGTGTCTTAGGTGTGAGTTTGCTTGATTCTGTTAAAATAAGGATTCTCTTAAAAATTTGAATAAGTAGCCCAAATTCTAAGCGTGACATGTTTAAACGTTTTTCAATAAAGCTAAACGCTATAACTAATTTATGAGCAAAACCAACATGTTTCCTTCGCTAAAGTGATTCACCCGCTCTATCAACACTTATTTGCTCCATGCTAACCAGCAGACCTTTTCCTGTGGCGTGATCTCTGGAAACCAATTACTATATGAGATCATACAGTTGTCAGCGCAAGAAATAACTTCATTCCAGCTACGATACAAGCATATCCCAGTCGTCGTAGGCACTCTCTAAATCTATCGCCCTAACTCATGTAAACCACAGGAGCATCTTCATTTTTTGCCTTTACTGTCGAAGTAGGAGAACGGATAATATAATTGCTGAGTGTTCAGAGCGATGATCGCCAGAAGGATCAATCAGTAGGGACACTTCTCAAAGCTGAATTTTAGAAATTGAAATCAAATCTAAGTCGGGGTCACAGAGTTAATTTCGGGGACTGTCCTTGTACTAAAGGCAGAACCTTTGAGTAGGGAACTATTTCAGTCGAGTAAAACAACACGACGACTGGGAAACATAGTCCCAAGCCCTAATTCGAAGTTTTCAAGTAATTAAGAATCGGACCCACGAGACCGAAAGTTCTACGAACCATCATCGATCATCGGTGATAGAAAACCTGTTGGTTCTCTATCCGAAGCTATATTAAGTGGTTTCTTGCATCCAAATTGGACAATGTGTCTGTTTATTAAAAATTGTATTCCCAATATCAATGGGTCCTTTCACCCTCGTACGTAACATCTGCTCTAGCCGATATGACAACTCGCAGATGGAGGGAAATACCTAAATGAGCGAAATCGATCAGTAACTTCCTAAAGCTTCAAAATTCTCTCAAATTTCGTTACATTAGCATTTCTAGTCAACACCTTCTACCGGCAGATAGCATTGTGAGGATTTAAACCCTTTAGAACAAATTATGATCGATAAAGGTACACTGATTTCAAAATGAATAGTAAATCGGGATCGGAAAATATACATAAGTAGGGGATTTGTAGGGATCTTCTTCTTCTAAGACGGAAGCGCTTTTTTGAGCCTGGAGTATTAAGAGGTTCAGCAGGTACAGAACTAAGTATCTAGCTACAAGTTTTCAACAGAAATAGTGTCATAGATACGTGTGTACACACTAATCCCCTTATAGCAAGGAAACAGATATAACTTAAGTTTGCAATATAACTTTCGGTAAACAAGCCATAAAGCATCGCACACAACACAAATTCACAGATTTCTAAAAATATTTCTAAATAAATGACATTAAAACTAAAAAAATACATAATTTGTTGACACAAAACTAAAAATAGTTTATTTTAATAATTCACCATTAAGTTCCTTCAAAAAAAAAATCATCTGCCTCTACCAACCGCTGAAAAAAAAAAGAAATACACTTCCCGAAGCCACCAAACAGTTGCCAAAAAGACAAGTCCCTCTAACATTTAACGCCATTAAAGCGTAAATGTTTGTTTGGCACGTGTCATTCAAAAGAAATGAAAGGAAAACAATAAATTCTCATGAAAATTAATGGAAACAAAAAAGACAAAAGTACAAAAGTACTTGACATGACATCTCCACCGAATACTCAAAAACTGAAAGAGAACAATCATTATTCAACAGAAAAATGTTCATTTAAGCTGAAAACAAATGTACATATAGGTAAAATAAATAAGAAATACATTTTCTTGGTACTTGCTGTTATATAGGTTAATCAGTTTCCATTTTAAAAACAAAACAAAAATGTATATTTACTCACTTTGTACGGCAAGTTGTTGTTGATGCTGTGCAGCCCGCTGTAAACAAAATAAAACATATACAACGAATTAGAATTAAAATTTAATTAAACCCCATGACAGATGTCATGTTTTTGACATTAAAAAATCGAATATTAAAAAAAGCTTTAGCGGTCTCTAAACCAACAAGTAATCCAATTAAATTCAATAGAACGACATACGTCTTCTCTAGCCAAAAGTTCAAGTTCATAAATATAAACCGCCCGCGCATATTTTGACGCCCACGCGGCCAGCTAAACAGAATGACAACAGACTCGTGTCAGACGCGACAGCGGCATGTAACGCTGTCGGTCGTTACGGTGGCTTTGATACAAAATAAATTAGCCGTGGAAAATATTAATCTAAACAGGACATGCATATACTTATTTACATTTTGCAACAAAGTGCGAACTCCACTGCGTTGCAACGCCTGAACGTCCAACGATTGACTCCGACCGCGCTGCACCTTGGGTGGTTGCGCAGGCGTCGATGAGGATGAGTTTGTTGTTCCGCGTATCCATCGTTTCACAGCCGACATTTCTCAGACTCGTATATTTGTTTCTTCTTTTTTACACTTTATACACTAGTCATAAATAATTTGCACTGAATGTTTATTTACACTTTTTGGGTTGAATAGTATCTGCAGTTTGTATTTTCCCGGCTAAAAAAAAATTGAGTGAAACTTTTGCTTGTTGCATCGGTCAGTTACATTTTGAGAGCTTTCGCAGCCTTTTTTAGTCTGGTTGATCACTGTGAATTGAATTTGAAGCTTTGTGAGTGTTTTTTCGAGCTTTGCTGAGAGGAAAGCTCGCAAAATACACTCAATTAACCCGAGTTGTAGCTAATGGATGCCAGAATGCGCTGGCGATGTTCAGCAGAAGATACTTTGTCTCCGCAGTTCATACTGTTATCGTTATCTTTTATTGTGAGGGAAAAATCCCAAAATTTTTTTACGAAATTCTTTTGCTTTTATTTGTGTTATCCAATTTTGCGGTAGGACAATAATTCGAATATCAGTTCGGGGTATTTCTAGGGGTATAACTAATTGCTTGTCATTCGTTTCGGTGATAACACTTCCTCAATCGATTTCTTTGTTTTGAACAAAAAAAAAAAGTTGGATAAATAGAGTGATTGTGAAGGTCAGATCTAGATAGATCGTGGGCTGGAATGAACTTGCTTATACCAGGATGTTTGCAAGTAAACTTAAGACAATATGTTTCACCTTGCACAAATCTAATAAGAATAAGTTGTCACGAAATTAACAGGCACTTACTAATCTAATCTTATTGTTTTTGTGGGCGACTTAGTGATTGTCACCGCTGATATGTGTATACAAGGCTGGAGTCTAGTGAGAATGACTAAAATAAGACTTGAATACGACCTTTTAGACCAACGACACTGAGTACCTTGGAAGTTCAAAGGTATAGCCTCTCAAATGAGAAGTTTCTGCATGCTTTCCCATACGGATCTTGAAAATAAATAAAGAAAGCGTATTGATCGACCAAAGCGATCAGTTAAGAAAGTTCCGACAGAAACCAGTAGCACCTCTACAACACATATCTTTCTATAGGATACAGCAGATGTGCTTAGATGACTGAGATTCTTTGCTTCCAGCACAAGGGATATTAGAATGAAATTAGCTTATGTCGTCAATCAATGGACAAAAAAACTGAGAGCTTTTCGGACTGTTCAACGTGACTTAAGATATTTAGTAGTTCTTGACGAGCACTTTAAAACGAGTGGTCTTCAAGAAGAGTTCACATTATCCCTGGCTTGCGAACGAAGTTGAATGACTATCTTGGGGATGTTGAAGATTCAGACAGAAACTGAGACCTTCGGTCAGTGTACACATCAACTTTGGACCATCGGCTAATGCCACTAATACCACGCGATACTATGCGCTTTTTGGAGCAGTATTCGAACTCAGAGCTGCATACAAAATGTCATCCCGTTCAGTGCGGACTTCATTCTGAAAGTACATTCTGAAACCCAATGACATCCAAGTTTCGAACCACTATACTGAATATGCATTCCCTTAGGTACATATGTAGGTAGGAACGTAGGTGGGCACATGTGCAGCCAACACTCAGATCACTAGTGGATCCATTGTAAGCCCTTGCGTTGGTTTACCTAAAAAGCCTCCCAGAATATCCTCTTGACCGAAAGCTATCAGAGGATTCTGTTTTCAATGTCGATAGGGTGAGACAGGAATCGTTAGAGGTACCACCCATTCATCTAGGAAATCTATGTACCAAACAATGTCCTCCAAACACTGCACTACCAAAGTGGAACTTTGTTGATTTCATAGAGACCTACGGTTCTCATTAGTTGTCAACGAGGTAGCACTTCTCCAGATTGCCGTGATCTTAGTCTAAAATATTCTAAAATGATTCGGGAATCATGACCAAACACTGTCTTGGGTTGGTCTGAGAATCTTGTGAAATCTATGATTTCAAGACTAGATAATTCGCCCAAGGATGAGAGACACATTAATGATTCTTTCCATATTTTATTCCCAAAACGCAGACTGATTAAATATCTCAAGCAATAGTACTATGTGCGAGAAGGTGCAAGTCGACATATTAGGTACAGTCGTCCGACGCTAAAAGCCTTAAGTTCTCATCACGTAACGACGACGATCGTAACGATAGAAACGTATCTTTCGTCTGAATTTGTTCCAGATAGTGTTTGACAGTTTTTGGCGTTACTTGAAGAAAAAGTTGATTCGACAAAACGATATCGCCTAACCGATAGTGATATTCAATGTCGTCGTAGGGCCTGACTTTTTACTGCAGTACTTCCATTAGAAAGAATTGTTTCTTTCCTTTTTCCAGATGCACGGGCAACAAAATCTGGGATCAACTTGCGCGAGATCGCCAATATAGCTTGCAATGACAAACAGCCATGAACTGACGATGTCCTGGACCTCTCAAAACCGTTCGTATTGTAAAGCTGAAGTACCGCAGGGGTCTGTTTTTTTCACCGACACTATTTTTACCATATTAATGATCTGCTACCCTACCTTCAACATGCCTCACTTACAAGGCAACAGATTCGATCATTAAAATTAAGATTTAAAAAAAAATCTTTGGGGACGAGTGACTACCTTGGAGAGATCCAATTTAAACAAATTACCATGACACCAGAAGGAAGGAACCCTTCAGCTTGGAATGGTGCTCTGCCCTTCCCAGAAGCTTACGATTCTTATTTAATTCAGACCAGACGTTAACCTCTAACTAGAAAAGAATTCAATGATGATCGGCCATTTTGATCACTTCACCAGGGATGGCTGCCGTATATCAGTGGTTCGTGCATTTGATTGATATAATAAAGTTCAAGGTTCGAGGCTTACGAAACACCAACTTTTTTCATAGTCCCATCTCACGCGAACGTTCGACAAACATCCGAGAGGACAGATATCATCGGAAAGTACCTCGAATCGCTCGTCGATTTTCAGTTCAGTACTGACTACCAGATTTGGAACGCCAGTCTATCACCTTAACAGTATATTATTAAATTAAAAAAAAAAACTATCCACACCTCTACCACTTAATTTTATTGTTATGAATAAAAAAACAAAACTAAACAACAACGGAGGCGAGAATAACAAAAAAAAAAAATAGATATCAGCTGTTGTGACAGATACATCATGATCACCGTCCAAACCGTAGAAAATTGTAGTAGGCGAGCGATACTTACTCGCTGGTGTTATAAATTATTATTAGTTTTTTTTCAAAAAGGAAGAAGCTTCTCATACGAGTAAATAAATTCATTACGCGACGCTTTATGTTTGCGTTTGTCCGTATAGACAGCGCGGTTGTTATTTAAAATGGCAATTTACACAATTAACTACAGGGAATCGGTTTGATGTTTTGTTTTAAATTTATGTGTTTTTTTGTTTTGTTTTGTTCAGAGAGGTGACGGGAGAAGTCATTGGAGTTAACAAGCGCGTTACGCACTTGACTTCTGGGCAAACTCTACGTTAAGTAATGTCGTTGCGTTTAATTAGTTTTTCAAAATGAATTACAAAATCTTTGGCTGTTTTTTTTTTTGTGCAGTACTATCGGATTCAATCGGCTTAAGTGGATTTAATTGATTTAATCAATTGGAGAAGATTTTTAGTATTTGCTTTGCATTTTGTGCGAGGGACAGTGGTGCCCAATCAGGTAGGGAGTGGCTGGTCAATACGAGCAGATAATGGTAAAATGTTCAGACTCAACATGGAATGAGCAAAGAAAAATGTTGAATATATCAGCAGCTAACCACTTGGACTCTTTAAATCTAATATTCAACGCAATAACGTACATGATTTGGCTGTCAATCAAGAGTGCCAAATCGATAGACGGATTTAGAATGCAGACATAAATCTGCAGACTCTAACTTTAGATCCAGTAGGGCTTCATTTGAAGTTAGAAAGTTAAATATCTTAGATAGACCAAAAACTTTCCTGAAGAGGTTCCTAAAACCTTCCGGAATTTTTCTAAAATCTTCCCGCTTTGCTAATAAATTCGCCAGATCTGCCAGCCACTCGTATTAACACAGCTAATGTGGCATAAACATCGATCGTGATACATATGTATGGGCGTGAACCTCTCTGACTTTCATCATCCCTTAGTAAGCGCGGAAATATTGACTCTCATCAGTGAGATTCTATTGAGATAAAGCTGACTGAGATAGTACAGTGCCAAGTAGTGTCCTACTCGAATTGCTCCGCATTTCCAGTAGCAGCTAGAGAGTGTGATAGGGTAGAAGAGACCCCCCATCTAATCACTAAAAAACCCACCACCCCTCCGGGTTTTGAAGAGGTTGGTTCAGCTATCACAAAGTTGAAGGTCCAATCGTGCACAGGGCACAGGTGTGAACACAGAAGGTACTATCTTCCATCGAGATCATCTGTCGCAATACAGACTTTTACGCCAAATGAAGAACGGAGTTAGCCTTGACGTAAATGAGGATAAAACAAAGTTCTTGTTGCCAACAAACACCTCACTATTGGCAACATTAACTCAAATTGGTTAAGGAGTTTACCTATCTCGGAGTAAATATCAAGTCCACGAATGTCATCTAAAAGGAGATTCGCGCGAAGACGTACCCTTGGAAACAGCTACATATATGTAGCCGAGTCCTGAAGCATAAGCAGGAAAGCTGAGCAAATTTTAAGCACTTTCAAGGAAAAAATCCTTCGTTCCGTATGCAAGGAGGGCGACTAGAGAATTTCTTCAACCGAATGTGGATGACTGGTGTTCCAAAGAAAAGGAACACAAAACCTCCGTTTTAAGGATTAAGCAATCACGGATGCCACACGACTTGGGCTAGAAAACTGTGCATCGCACACGTGATCGAAAGGAGTTGAAGACTGCCATGTCTCAGGCAGAGACTTTTGACAGGTTGAAAGCACATTAAGTAAGTAAGTAAGTGCGAGGTTTTTTCTGTTAGTTCCGCCATTTGGACATATAATCTTTGATGATGTCAGCACTCGTATTCACCTGAATGTGTTCTCTGCACTCGGGTCCATGATATTTTCTATCACTTGTGGCCTCCACGTAAACCTGAGTTTGGCTCGACCCGCCTTATCTATTCGAAAACGTTAAGTCAATGCCAATGTCAATGTAAATATGCCGTTGTAATACGATTTTACGCTAATTTTGAACACAAGAACGCCTGTCTAAATGCCACATAGCTTCAGTTAGTAAACAAACATGAGAATCTAACAAAGCGCACAGTCAAGACGCTGAAGTTTGTACCAAAAACTGTAGCCTACTTATCATACAGATGTAATTGCGTAGTGGGATACATGGCCTACATGTTGATACCAAAATGAGCCAAATCCATCACCAACTCCCTTTCCCACGAAGCCTCTAAGCGCCTCCCAATTTTCGTTACATCGACCGCTCTTCTACCGGCAGACCGAAATTCAAGACGTTACCACGTCAAAAAGAATCAGAAATTCACACCCATTTGTTCAAAATTTCTAACATTTTATTCAAATCAAATCCAATTCAACAACTGATACTGATCGAACAATAGTTCGAATTAGAATTCGCCCAGTGTCCCACACCGAATTATGTCACTAGTCGCGACACAAACTAAAATAGTAACCACATTTGAATTCTAATCCTGTTTCCCAAAATGGCGAATAATAATAAATAATTAAATTAAAATTCCATCTAATCATGAATCACACCTAAATCTGTGCTTCGACAATTACTGTACCCAAATGTCGCACTACGTCAAATCAATTATCTCAGACACCCGACTTTAAATAAATAAAAATATAATAATAAAAATGTTTTCGACTTTGTTGTGATTATGACCGACGACAGTAAATACAAAAAGTAAAAATACTCTCAAGCTCTCCATTTCCATACAACGCACGACAGTCGATGTGTTCGACACGACACTTCAACAAAAAAAATATCTTTGCGATGAAATACGACTGCCAAATGAAATTATCAGCGTTTGGTCAACTTTCAGATAAAATTCAATTTAGCAAATATGATTGATTAGCCGCCATAAAAAAAAACTCGAAAAAAGCCCACAAAAACATTTTTTTTTTTTTACAAAATTTAATCGAGCAACAATTATCCATGAAAGCGTTTCAAACGACAGACGCAACGACGGTGTGCGAGCAGATTCATTCAGCGACAAGTGTTTGGTGTTCCTTTTCTTTGGAACAAAACTGTTTGTCAATTCAACGCTTCTCGAGTGTGTGTATCTATTTCGTAATTTAAGTTGCTTGTTAATTGATTAAAAATATGTATATAGACACACGGACACGGTTGCGGTGGTTGGAGGCAGCAATTCATGTTCTACTCGTGTAGATCTGTGAAAGATACAATAGAGCTTCGTATCTCTTATCTATTGACAGGGAGAGTGTAAATATTTAACTAAGGAATCTGAAGTATGTATCTATTTGTGTTGTGTAGTACAAAAATCAGCTGATAGTGTAGATATTTGACAATCACTACAGCAGAGCATTAGTTGCAAATATTTGACAATGCATTTCGTTTCCGTCGAAAGCTTTTGAGTTTATAGACGGAATCTCGGCCTGACAGTGTATACTCTGTTGTGCAGTGACGAGACTTGTTAATGAGTCTGATATTGAAGAAGTCGGACTTCCATGTTCTGGGAAATAACAGCGGCAGCACAGTATCTCTCCTAAGACTTTGCCTTTTCCTAATAGATTGTCGGAACAAGAGATATAATTGCCAGAGGAGCAGACCCAATGATATGAATGTCAATAGGGTTGAAGAAAGCATTTCGAAACATGGAAATGGAATTGGACAAACAGAAGGAGTATACATCTCCAACATGGACCATGGAATACCGTCATAGCCGAAACTGATAACCCGGCTTTGAATAGTGGAACTCAAATACCGAACGATTAGCCTAAAACTAAAGGATTTCGTAACAAGGTTTGAGAATTTTTAAGACCCGCGGTTCATATAATCGAGCACAAAATACATGATATACTTGAGATCGTAAACCAACCTCCGATTTTGCGACCAACGAAGACAGATAATTTTCGAGATGAAAAGCAAGGGACTAAGATGTCTACCTTAAGGGACTCCGAATGGCATACGAAAAAAAAAAAACTGAAGAAAACTTTACACTGTCAGTCCTCTGAGGAAGGTATGGTTTATCTCGAATGGTAAACCCCGATTTAGTAGGCAATGAGGTACTATAGAGTGTAGGGAAAAATGGTTCTAATTTTATCTCTCCTTGCTCATCAGATAGTTTTAAATTCCGAAATTAAGTTTAGTCCTTACAAGACTGAACCAATCCAATACAAGGTTCTTCTTATAGACACCCTCCTACTCAGAAACTGTTTTTGTAATGAGCCTATAGACAGAAGCTGGGGTCTTACCCACAGACGTTACAAGTGGCGTAAATATATATAAATATCCTAAAGGATATTCCAGTGTATATCAGCAATACACTTCTCTGATTGATACTTCTTCCGCTTGCCAGACCACTGATCGCAAATGGTCATCATGGAACCCAGTTGTTACTGGAAATTTTGTCTGATGACTGAACGAAGCGCTTAAAATTGCTATGAGTTTTCCATGCTTTCCGGATCATAGAGATTCAGTTCTTGAGTAGCTTGGTAGCAGGAGGATTTGGATTTTCGGGCTTTCATTCGATGCTGTTAGGCACACGATGTACAGAGTCGCATCAACTGTCAGGGTTCCTAGATCACAGCGATGTAAACTAAACACAAAATCACAAAAGTTCCACAGGTCTCAGATTTAGGACCTTTCCTAATGTTTTAGGTTTAAAATCCCAGAAGAAGTCAGGCTCATAAGGACAGTTCAAAATATTCGAATACGGCATGCAACGAGTTCATATCAAATAGGAAACGACGAGAGTCTGAAGCTAACATATCAGTTTCGGTTTGCAAAATAGTGCCAGGAAGTGAGGTAAACATTTTCCTTAAACGTCCCTGATTTATTTATGAGAAAGATGAGAAAACTCACCAAGGAGGGATGTTTAGGCGGGTACATCAGAGACTAGGTTAGGTTAGGTATGTGGGTAGGCGACTAGATAAATATCACCTCGCCACATTCAGGTCATTACAGACCCATTGTGAAACCCAAAGGGGAAAAAGTCCCTTGCCCATTTGTAAACCCTCGTATTTCCATCCTGTTGATTTGATGAACCTAAAAATTTCATTGATTGGTCTGTTTGCTAATTCTTCAAGGTCAAGGTGGATGCCCAGGGCAGTGACAGAGAAAGTGGGTTGTATCCTCATTAGCTTCCTCGTCTCCACATCCCCGACATAAATCTTTATCCGTGAGTCTTAGCTTTCTCATTTGGTACCGAAGAGAGTTATGCCCCGTGATAATTCCTATAAGGACAGAAAGGGACTTCCTATCCTTTAGCATAATTCGGTCGGTCCTACTCTTGTCAAAGCAAGGCCATAGGCTTCTGGTGATCACACAGGTGTCCAGGGAGGTCCATCCACTATTATCCTCACTTCTGGCCAAGATCCATGCCTTTTGCTTCAATGTGAAAGGCGGGATGAACACCGAGGTGTCTACCTGTTGCGTTGTTGATTCAGAGTCTCTTCTTGCCAATTCGTCTGCCTTCTCATTACCTGGAATACCTTCGTGTCCAGGGACCCAGCAGAGTGCAACCTTGTGCTGTGTTCCAAGAACCCTGAGTTCTTCGCGACAGCACTTCACAAGCTTTGATTTTATTTCGATTGCAGTCAGATTGCACATCAGAGACTAACAAACTTGCATCTTTGGATTGATGTTCGATGGTTTGAAACTCAGCTAGGTTTTCATATACACTACATGGATTGTGTTCACGCTGAGTGGATAAATTTGTTAAAGAATTTTAGACTCCTTCGTGACAGAAACAGACAATGAATGGGAAGCCTGTGGGGAGACTGTTCCATTGTATCCATTACAATTGTGGGATTCTTTCAGGTTGATGTTCCAAAAACATATGATTTTCAAAACATTATCTGAGCTGAAGGCATTTTTTAATATATTTTATCAATCAGTGAGGTCAGTGGGCGTGGCATTCTATCTATTTTTGAGTTCCCAAGATCGTGACTCACGGCTCATTTTATACACAACACAACGATTTTATTCGTGAACCTTTGACAAACACCCGACAGTACAATTCCCTTAAACAAGCTTCAGAACACGGACAGAGAAAACATTCATTTTCCTCAGAAAGTTACTCAAAAGTTTCACCTTGAAGTCTAAGGTTGCATAAACGTCGAAGTGTTTTCCTGTTTGCTTTTGAAAAGTTCAACGATTCATCCCATTTCGTTCGCACTTTTCAATAATCCTTCGATAAACGTAAACTCAACAAAAGTACACGGTCATCAATTTCCCCTCAGCCGACAGCAAACAGAGCCTCCGGATAATAAAACATCAAAGCGGGCCGTCATAACACTTTAGCCCCGAAAAAGTAGCAAAAAAAACATTATAAAACCGTAGGTAAACATTTAGGATTTCTTTTGCTATCTCTGATGAGTCTACTCAGTCAGGGAACTAATCCCCCGTAAGACAAGTGATTAGTTTCGTCGTTTTCACCCGCAAAGTCCTGCCCTTTACAGTCTCATATCAGCGAGGCAACGAGTGTGGGAGTACTCTCGCTACCCTTGACCTTATTTTCGCGCATAAGGCGTTTTTTTTTTTTTGTATAATCCACATGACAACAAATTAATTATTTCATTCAGAACTGTGAGCACTTAAGAAGGATGTAAGACTCAATTGAGGCCTTCCATCCACCGGAGGCGAATAAATCAAGAAAAGTGCATTCACATGATAATTCAGACGTAAACAACAAATCACAACAAACAAACTCATGCACTGCACAGAGACTGGGGGAAAGACAGATTAGATATAATTATTATCAATTTGTTAGACAAGAGAAAAGTTTATAAAACTTGCCCCCGATATGCTATGAAACAACTACTATGTATCTATGTATCTAAACTGCATGATTCTCCTTGATATGCGGTTGGGTGTACGTCACAAATTATTATGGCAGGCGCAGCACAAAACAAAACAAAACAATGAACGAACACAAGCCGAACACAAACAGATAAATAATTTTATTAAAACTTATTTTATTGAGAATCTATAAATGGACTCAAGTAGCTGATAGATTGCCTCCGCGCCTCCTGGTGTGTTGTCGGTCTCATAAATGAGAAATGAAATACAATACCGGCAGTAGAGCCGACGACGACAGTCGTACAAACAAACAACAGACTGTGACCTTAGACAGGGGGGTTGACACACCACACACAGATACTATGTATCTGTCAGCTATTCGGTTCAACTTGAAAGCTTTTCCATTTGATAGATAGATATGATGCAATGTGTGCACGCGTGTCTATATAAGTAGACTCTATCAAGGATGGCAGTGCGTGTTGCACTTTTCATTTTAGAAGTAAATTGCCATTTAATTGGAGTTCCGGTATGGAACTGGGGTGCTCACTTCCCCCCTCCAAACATCGAGACGGGAAGGCTGGAAAATTACTCAGGGAATTGCACAACCCCTTACGCCAGAACAGAGAAGAATTCGCTAACATGACGCAGAAGATACAACAAACAGCAGAGTACCTACTGCCCACCCGGTATTGTCCGTCACAATGGGAAGCATGACTAATTAACAACCGCAGCGCGTGGCTTGTGTCTGGGGCCGGTAGCAGTGATTCAAAAGTACTTTTGTGAAATGGCTTGTGTACCGATTGAACTGACGAGACGCTCTGTGTCGTCTGATGCTTTTGTTGTTGTTTGCCAGGAGCAGATGACATCAGAGGCTTTGCAGTTTTAACACCAATCTGTGTCCGGCGATCTGCTGAGTGCAATTGCATAAGACCTGGTGGCTGACGCAATTCGACTAATCAATGATGATTACATGAGGAAGATGTAAGAGTACTTTCAAGTTCAGATCCGCCTTGTACTATTGGTGTGATTCTGTCCACTACCAGATAGGTATTGAGATTCCATGAATCCATGAATTTTCTTGCAGAACCTAAGCTCTCGAGATCTTGAACAAATCTAGCCAAGTTTTAAGTGTTAATGGTGAGTTGATCGATCAGATTCATTTTATGGTCAACTTTTTGTAGGGACGTTACCATACTACTAATACCTAGAGCTGACGTATCTAAGGCACACACACACTCAATGATGTGTGCATTGGGCAACTACTGAGAAAAAGTCCCAGATAAGTTTTTCATGGTCCTAGCTCCAAGAGAAAAGATTCTACAACTACTTTACCTATTACTCTGTCAAAAAACTTAGCACGGTCTGGTTTAGTTGGCATCGAGAAATAGGAAAACACATTCCAACGTGACCTTAGGCATCGCGAATCATAACAGGATAGCCGAGAGACTAAACTGAATTGAAAGAGTAGACAGAACGCTAAATTAACGGCTAGAACAACGTAGGGGGCCCTAAAAATATCATAGGCGGTTACGCTGGGGAATTTCTTAGTATGTAAATGATTCCATGTCACGATTCCTAGTCCATTCTGAAGGTCTATCGACTTGTCAATCTACTGAAAGACTGTCAGTAGGACTTTCGCAGAGGACTTTCTCTAGCCGATACTAGCCAAAGTGGAATCCCATAAGGGTAAGTCTTAGGACCACTACTTTATTTTAGATACCAAAAACTTGTTTAGCTACTTTTTTAAGCTACAAATGCTTGACTACTGGGAGTAAGCAATGCGATTTTACATTCAAGTCGAGTTCGTCCGAATGCAGTGCAGATGTTCTAGACCTTTGAGCCAAGTCCCTGAAACGCTAAACACTATAAAGCAAGAGCTCCACTAAAGTATTTGAAGCGATGGCACCTACAGTTGGGCTGAGTATCGTCCTGAGATGTTTACTATCGAATCCTTTTCAACGAGGGTACTTAACGACCCAAGCTTAGCCAAACCATGACAGATATTTGTCGCTTCCATCGAAAGTTTGTTGTTTGGAGAAGCTTGTGGAAAGGACTGACTTGGTCTTGAACATTTAACTAGCAACTATAGCTTCGCCAAACCATGACAGATATCTGTGTATTCTGTCGAGAGTTTGCTTGAATCTTGAGAATTGTTAAGTCCAGGCTTGATTTCCCGGCACTGAACTCGAAATTTCTTAATTTGAGTCGATCACAGAAGGCCAGATACCAAGAATGCTATTTTTCAAGAGGTCAGGGACAGTCTTTTTAATTTTCTTACCCTCCGTACAGATAGTATGTCTGCTGTGCTTTTGTGGGATTGGAGTTCCGCAGAGTATCCATTATTTTAGCTAACCGAAGTAGCAGTGGTTTTCCTACGATAGAACTTGCAAATATCTGATCAAGGAAACATTCTCTGCATAATCTAGTAGCTAGAAAGATAGTGCTCTGCATTTTGGCACATATCCTGAAATGGGAGCTTTAACTGGGATGCAGAAGTCATGAGAAAAAGGCTGTGCCAAGGGTATGTCGATAGCTCAAGATGTAATGTTCATCTAACAAGAAGTAGATAGTTCCTGCAATGCTCGAACCAAAATTTTCACTATTCTGTTACATTTTTAAGTCACAATTTGTTTGTGTCCTTCTCAAATGTCAATTAAGATAAAAAAAAACATTCACCAGAACGTTAAACAAATTAGTAATATTAAGACATTCTTCAGAAGATCACCGGTGGTGCTAAATTGTTTCGTAAAAAACAAACAGCGCATATGTGTCAATTTCGTTTTTGACAGTTCCTCCGTGAGTATACCACGAAACCTCTCTTAGACTACGCATACCTATCCCACCGCTGACAAGTCTGAGCAAATAAATTCGTTAAATATTTTAACGATACTGACCTAGTTTTAATTGACATGTGTCAGTTATAAAAACGAACACTTTATGAGACATTTATCATCAGAATTTAAAATAAAACTAGCATCGCACTGTCATTGAGCTTTTCACAATAACACATCGGCATATTTCGCTTATCATAATTTCAATACAAAGTGTGCAAATTGAAATATAATGGTCTCAAAACAAATAAACAATAAACAAATTCTTTTTCTTTGTTTTTTCATTAAATACCGCTAATTATTATTGGAAGAGATTCCATCCTCCAACAACTACTACTACCTTCAGCTTCCTACGTGCTAAAATGCTAATTAAGGTATTAACACAATCAGTCAACAAATCCGACAGTGATAATGCCAATCGTAAACATAAAACCATCGTTTTTTTTCAAGATACATACACATTTCTTTTCTTTTTTTTATTATTTAACAGTCTTCAAATATCCACTTGAAGATAGAATAATATTTTACCAGGCTATGTGCGACCGTTTAACAGGTTCATTATCGTCGAAGATTTATTAACAATTGTCAAATATCAGACTATTATAGTCAAGTACCTAGTCATAGACGGTTTTTTTCTACTTGCGTACCTAGAGTAAATGATGTCATTGACTGCGTTCAGCCACATGACAGACCGTATTTTAGAAAATGATTTTCAAATTTTTTTTGTGTGTTTTTTGCGCGATTAGATAAATCAATATTAGTAGTTTGAATGGAGATTGTTTAGCGAGCAAAATAAGGAAAGCTCAGCTTAACTGTGGGTTAAATTTACTATGTGGGTGTATGGTCTTTTGACATTTGACAGTTGGATTTAGTTTTGACGGAAAACAAACCAAATTTCACGTTCCTACATGATGGCTGTTAAATATAGTTTTATGTTCTGGACAAACGAGCAAAATATGCGATCATTTGATTGAATTACGTAATTGATCTATTTCGGGGTGACAGCGGTGGAAGATCAAATTATTTTATTTGTCAGCAATTGATTTTGATAATTGCGGTGTGAAACATTATTTTGGTAACTGTGCTATCGTGCTTGTTTGCACAGCGATGGGAGGTGAAGATCGTAAAATTTTTTTCATAAAACCGTGGTATTATGCGATAACATTTCACTTGTCACCTCTCGATAACACACTGGGAGCATGAAACCATAAACGATGGATGTTGTTTAGCTGACGGTAGTTAAGCGCACGTGACCTTAAGTGTAAACCACTGAGGGAGACATTTTAAATGGAAAGGTTTAAAGGGTTAGTTCTGTGCAGACTACACGTCCGATGTTTATGAGCGGAGGTTTGACGTTGAGTGGCTGTCAGTAGCTGTCATGGAATGATAAGACACTTTTTTAAAGAAAAATAAGAAATGTGCACTTGAAGGTGGTCCTAGACAACACCTAAAGGTTTTTTCATACGGCCAACCTCTCGCGAGCGTTTGACAAACATCCGAGAGTATTACTGTCATGAAAAAGCTTTTCTAGTGCCCATTTCGGATATAGTCCCAAAAAAATATAATACGCACAACAGGAATGGTTATGAAAAGTTAGGCCCTGGATCTTATGAATCTGTTGAGTCAAACATTTGGATTTTTGGAAGGAGATAGCCTTAAGCTTCGACAAGGCAGCAGTTTTAGTGCCTTACCCCAAAGAAGATATTCTATACCAGGTCATGTTCATCAGACGATCGCAAGACCTCGGAAAGTGGAAAAATGTCGGCCTTGTTGAGGAAATGAACTTTAAACTCACTCTCCAACGCACTAGTCGTTGAGTAAACCTCGACTACGTTTCTGTGGTATTTGACGACATTGATGAAGCTACAAGCACAAGGGGAGAATGGACGCGTTCCGCAAGGCTCTGTACTAAGCCCCGTGTATTTAGACTGTTGATCCAAAGCGCTTGAAAGATATTTGGCCAATCGTGTAGATGGCTTGATGGAATTAAGGGAAGAATGTAAACCTGTTCTTCAGCAGAAGTTGTAGAGACCGTAAAAGCAACTGTGAGACAGAACGTCATGAACTACAAAGTCAGAAAAGAGCTGATTTTCCAGCTGAGAAGATAACCCGTGTAAAAGTAATGCCGATGCATAATGCCGCACGATCCTGAATGAGCGTCAGTTCCATGGGTGACAAGGTATACAAAAGAACGAACCAGTGTACCGAATTCTAAACTTCAACTGTCGGAGTTTAGGACTCGGTATATACAATGTGACCACTTACACTGACGGATTCAGCATGGTTATGAGTCTTTTTAATTGATAGCCAGTCCGATATAGCTGTAGCCATAGTTTGTGAAATGTTGTCGAAAAGACTTTACAAGCCTTTGAACTCATTACATACACATGTAAGTAAAGGAATAAAGGGTTCTAGTTTCCTTTCAACAAGTAAAAGGGTCTGAGTTGGATTTTTCATTGACGTCCAGTCGAATACCCTTGTTCCTGAAGCAAAGCCTAAGTCTGCGACCAAAGCAGAGGATAAAGTTTTCTGGTCATCTGGCAAACTCTAGTAGTAATGATATCAGACCACGCAACTGGACCATGCGAAAACTCTAAGACTAACTGAGTCCAGAACTACATCACAAAGCAAAGATGACTAGGTGGGTCCGACCCATTGAAACCAAGTCAGCTGGAACTACATAAGTAAGGCTTTAAGCAGGCTGGAGATACCGAACAACCTACTGAACATAACCCGATAGTACGATAAGCAAGGAGGGACTAAAATACTTGAGGAGTTCCTCAAGGGACAGTGTTAGGTCCAGTCGTGTGAAATGTAAGATGTTGTACTGAGGACGCCGATAGTTATCGGATTGTAGTAGTCGTTGTACCATAAACATCAGAGGAACTATCCGAATACTGGAGTCCAAGGAGTAATGTCCAAACTAATGCCATATGCGTCTTCACATTCGTGCTTTCAAAATGGTGTCAGAGGCAGTAATTTGCATACATTCAGGCCGAGTGCACTATGTCAGAACGAACTGGAAAGTGCTGTATGCTCGTATTCTGAAGGCACAACCCAGAAAGTGGGACATGGAAGTTTGTAAGATTGCAATTGAAGTTACAATAAGTATAATTCACCAAGTGAGTCTAGTCAAACTAGTCCCTACGAAGGAAAGCCTTCACGAGGTATAAATTGACCACAAAATCAGATAGAATAGTACTTCACCTACGACGGTGTTATTATATTCGTAAATTCTGTCGTTAAAGTGGTAAATTTTGTTTTTAGCTGCTATGCTAGTCTTCCTCGTCACAGATTCGTAGAGTTATCACAGCTAGCTACAAAGAAACCAAAGTTTTTAAAGAGTGCGATGTAGAAAACCTCCTCAAATACATTCGAAAATGTTGGAAAACTTATCACGGACATATTTTTCTGCGCAGAATACCAACTTTCACGGTCTATATCAACTGATTGTTGTTTTCAATGATACAAAGGTTGAAGTAGAACTTTTGCTTAAGATTAGACTCCATGGATGCGTCGTTCAAAACAAATCAAATTTTTGGGTTCAAATCAATTCAACCTCCAACCATGAAAGTACGCAAGTGGTAGATAAGAAGTATTTTTTCAAAAAAATATAACTTTTTTCGATTACGCAAGGAAAAATGAAAGAAAACAACCCATCATCCCACACCTCACAGCTGACTAAATTAATGAAATGACACACACAAGTCATCAATTGTCCACGAACGACTTAGCTACATTTTGTTGACAAAAAAACACAAAAATAAAACCAAAATTTCCAAAAAAAAAATAAGAAAAAATGTGTATATCCTTCGAATGTACGATCTACGAAATGATGAACAACCACGCGAATCCAATAAAGTATCTGCAGAATGGCACTTAATCCATTCAAAGAAAAAAAAAATCAACTGCACTGGGACTTATTTAATCAGCACGGAAAGAGAAAAAGGAAAAGAAAAAGAAGAGAAAAAAAAAACCAATGTAAACATTATGCAAACTTGAATATCATCCGTGTTGCGCGTTGTGATAATTTCGGGATTAAACAATGCGACAACGAGGTCATGTTTGGAAAATGCATCTCACAGATTCCAATGGAGCACATACGACGTGTGTATAGTATGTACACAGATAAAGGTCACAACTTATTCGCATGACAAAGGCATTTTGATTAATTTTTCCACAAAATTTGTACACTTTTTCACGAAACAGATCTTAGATGACACTGAGATACATTTGTATCTGAAGGTATTCCTCGTACACTTTTTTATTGTATTTTCTTTTTACCGGCTTTTGCGTAGAACCTGATGTAACACGAATTTCGATTTTTTTTTTTTTTTGAAAATTTTTCTATACTCAACCGACGGTCACGATACCGCTGCGAACACTACCGAACGAACATTGATTTGGAGTGAGCTTCAAGCTTTCATCGTACTCTACTACTCTACTCTATTCCAATCGATGGTTGATCATGAAAAATACAACAAAAAAATTACAAAAACAACAAAAAAAAATTGATGAAAGCTTTCGGTTTCACGTTGTCCAACAGCTACCTGTTGACTAACTATCTACATCTGCTACTTAACCTCTTTCTGTTGTCCGTGCCGATAAGATACAAAGTAACATAAAGGGTTTTACAGAACTTTCTTATCAGTGAAAAGCTCAATCACATGATAAGATAAAATAGTATGAGAGCGAGAGAGTCCATTTTCTATGCTTTCGAAGCTTTATGGAGTCTATGAGCGGATAGTGTGTGGTCGGTACATTTTTTTTCCCACGCAAAGAGCCAGATACAATCGAATGTAAAGTTCGTAAATAAAGAATCACAAGCTTAATAGGGTAATTGCATCTGGTTCGTCAATTGGGCGCACACGTCAATGTTTAGATCTGAATTTATGGCCGCAATTAGCAGCAATGCGGTGAGACGTATAATTGATGGTTTTTCGTTTTTGACGGGACAGCTGGGCAGTTCATTATGATGTGGAAGTCGAAACAGTGATTTAGGAGAACTTCACATCATGAGCCTGCGGCTGATCATTACAGGGTGATCAGGTGAACGCAGTCGTAGACAACTTATCAGCTGATAATTGGGTCATTAGTCTTGAAAATGACGACAAAGCTCCTACAGCGAAACGTGTTTCAAGGGTGAAACATAAGTGACTCATTGTGTCTAGAATTCGAATTCACACAGATGATGATGTTGTGCTCGATGTAGCCGACAATATCAATCAGTGCTTTGTTATGAAAAGCAAAGATTCTGTTGGTTTCGAACAAGTACGAGGTCTCTAGAGAGTATCACGCATCTATCTGTATCTACGGATTTATAGAAGGGGCTCAGCATTTTTCACTTAGCACTAGTAGACTCAGTACCCAGTTCTTGATCTGTTCTATCGATTTAAATTAGTTTTATTAGTTTTGTTTTTCTACACACCTTTACCAAAAAATCTACTAAAATACCCAACTAATTTACCAATAAATGCGTCTAAATTAGCTAACATTGTGATTACAACGCCCTCTCGAATTCAACAGTGTTGTAAAGTGTGTTCACCACACTTTAGGGCATTTTACACACCCTGTGTGGTTTACTTTTTCCACCCAATTCATCCAGTCGCATAGTGGATGATATGCCCTACACGTTGATACCTAAATGAAGGAGATCCATCAGTAAGATCATAACATAAGAAAGGGTTGAAACGCCTACCAAATTTCGTTACATACACATTTTTAGCCAATATCCCTACAAGGAGATCGATGATTAAGATGTTTGAACGTGAAAAGACCACATCAAGGCAACATGGCTCGAGTTAAGGTAATATGGACTAAAACCTTACGTTATTATCGAATCTTTTCTGCATTTGAAACCAACACTTTTAGGACGAGCTGAAGTAGAGCAGATCTTAATTTTGGACTGTGAGGATTTTTCTAGGATCGTTCATGCTTTGCTATGTCATAGATATTCCGAGATTCGATTTCTAGCTAACAAGATTCAATCTCATTTCTCTGAAAAAACCGACAAATACCTGTGCGCATGCGTGACCAAGTTTAAGCTATTTGTGCTCATGGCCATTAGAACGAGAATGGCGAAGGTATAGCTCAATAGCAGTAGTTTGTCTAAATGGATTTGGATTAACTGAACTGTTTTACCATCATACAAATGTGCTTAAGGATCCAAATAACCCTAAGATTGTGTCGCAGCGAACCAAAGCTCCATTTCGACATGAAGACGACGTTTTCATAATTTGAATCACACCTATCTAGATGCAATAAACATTAAAGTACATTTGTTGTCTAAAGTGCGTTCCCTTTACAAAGAATTTTTTATAAGGATCCGAAGCCAATCCTTTGAGGATGACCAGTACGAAAGATGAAAATACAAAGGAACCTGAAAAGACTCGACAGGAATGAATGTCGTCAAACCTTATCGTTCTTGATTTCTGAATTTCTGTGTTACTTGGAGGACACGTGAGAATCGAGGAATTCACTGATTTAGATAGTTAGTTTGAGTTGTCTGTAATGAAAGTAGCTCAAAGGGCAAGCAAAATACAGGTCTGGTTTAAAACAATGTCGTCACCAATTGCATTGTGGTTCTGAAAATTAAAAATTACCAAAACAGCTCTTTCTTTTAAAATTTTGAAATCCATGAATGGCACCCAACTGTTGTGCACTAAAATGATCTTTTAAAGAAGTGATTGCTCAAGAACGTGGGGAACCTCCACCCAATACAATGTTAACAACGTTTTCCCCATTACATCAACACGATCTTGTTGTGACAAAATACTAAACCTGGGACGAGTCATGAACAATTTTCTCCAGAAAGAAACAAGGAGCCTGAGTTCCTGATCGTCCCGACGTACAGGCATGTCTTCCACATACATATTTCATTCCAGGAATGCTAGGTCCTACCGAATGACACGTTGTGCTTGGACCTATACATTGGGCTTGCCCATATTTTGGAGAGCAGTTCAGTTCAAATGTGTTACTGAACTAGTTCGTTCCTTAAGTTTACTGTTCAGAAAATTTGGTAAAATTCGCTTCACATAAACCAACAAATCGGCTTTTTCATCCTGCTGCGTTATGAGTTAAAGAACAGCCCTTATAAGATTTGCCCAATACCTATATACAGCGGAAAAAGGGCTCAATTTAGTTTAGTTTTTCTAACTGAACTACTTACATGTGTACAAAGTATAGCTGAACTTATTGAACTACTGAACCAAATGAACTAAAATAAAAGTGGGAAGTAGTTCACTTAAGTATTTTATTTGTAAGAGCTCTTTTTTGAACTGGTTCATTCGGGAACTGCAGGCCTCTACCTACAGATAAGGTATCATCCTTTCGGAAGCAGTTGCAACTTTTGCAAATGGCGGGATCTGTCAGTTTTGTATTGATGTAGATGCAGATACACGCCAACAAACCATGGAACGCTATACTCCTCAACATCGCGAAATACTGACTTTTTTGACGTGAATTTCAGCTATGTTTTTCGGCCGTCCTACGCCATCTGGTCAAAGACTGAGGCGTTTAGCCACTCACCTTGAAGCGACTGAAACAACATGTGACAGAAGTAGCATCGGAAGGTTTCGTAGTTCTTTTCCGACGAAAATATCCCCGCTGTGGCTGAACGCCGTGGATAACACGGTTTCTGTGACTGGTGAGTGATTCTAGTGACTATAAGGACAAACAACTCACGGGACTATGGACATTTACAAGGAAGCGTTTCCGGGTCACTTAATGATTAGTTTTGGCCATTCACACTGGCAGGAAAGAACGCCCGCCCCGTTCTATGAGGACAAGCCACAGACCCAGAAAGCTCTCTAAGAGAATATCCGACAAAAATGCAAGAAATTATCACTCGAAGGTCTCGCGAAAAGGATTGAAAATGCGGTAAAAAGCGCCCTAATGGTCATGAATAATGGTGGCGTCCACTTCACTGATATCATCTCCAAAAAGTTATGGAAAAAAGGTACAAAAAACATTTTTGGGTGAGTGTTCTAGAGAAGCTTATACAGAGGCATGTCTGAAATGCCCTACAGGCGACAAATTGTTATGGTCAAGTAGTCCTAGATAGAAATATTTGGTCACAGACAAGAAGCATGCGTGCAACACCGTTCTCCGTAAGTGGAATTCAGGTCGGAAATGGTGGAATCTGTGTCCTATAAGCACTCTTTTCATTTGAAGGAAGGAAAAGTCCGGCCAACGACGAGTAACAGCTCTATATACAGAGCTGTTCAAAATAATAGGGAAAACGAAAAATCGAAGTATTTTTGAGGATTGTAGTAAATATTTAAAACCTAATTGCAAAATATCAGTATACGTTAATTAAAACACACAATTTTTAATATGTATCACTTAGTTATTTTTTATTTTTCTTATTGTTTTTTAATTTTTTCATCATGTTACTGAAATTACTGCAAATTATGCTGTTCAAAATAATAGGGAAATTCAAAGCAAATATTCGTTTTTCTCAAAATTAATAAAATAAGATTAAATATTTGTATGATGTTAATGTCCGGAATGACCACCTTTGTTCTTAAGGACAGCATTTATTCGACCAGGCATGGAATCTATGAGTTTTTGGCACTTACTCACAGGAACGGCCTTCCAATGACTTTCAATTGCAGCCCATAGCTGACAGCAATGTCTGTGTTGCCAAACTCTTCAGTTCCGCCCATAAATTCTCAATGGGATTGAGATCGGGGGACTGAGAAGGCCATGGTAACACCGAAGCTTGATGATTGCTCAACTAAGCACTCAACAATTTCGATGAGTGCTTGGGATCATTCTCATGTTGGAAGTGCCATCTTAAGGGCATATTCTCCTCAGCATACGGTAACATCACATCTTTTAAGATATCACGATAAATCTCCTTGTTCATGATGTCTTTTATTTGGATAATGGGCCCAACACCAAACCAAGAAAACAGCCCCACACCATGACCATCCCGCCTCCATGTTTTACGGTTTCTTTTGTAAACCGGAAGTGGAAATCTTTTCCCTAAGACCGCCGAACATTTCTCCCACTGTCAGAACCAAATGATTTTATTTTGGTTTCATCTCCCCAGAGAATGTTACGAAACATCACTTTGGAGTGGTTTCTAAAAGTCGATGCAAAATCCTTTCCGGCTCATATGTTTCCTCTGCTTAGCAGTGAAAGATCCACGAGCGATTCTTCCAGGTAGGTCATTTTGCAGGAGCCTTCTTCGGACAGTTGGGGCACTCACTATGCTACCAAGGTCAGCGGCAATTGCTCTTGATGACAAGAACGGGTTTATTTTTGGCTAGTAGCACAATATGAGAGTCTCAGTGGGAGTCGTTTTTCTCGACCTACCTCTTGTTTCTTGTACTGGGATTTTTGAAAGTGCATTGAAAACGAAGTTGATGAACCTTTCCAATAAATTTTTAAGTCTTTCCTTTGTCTCGGACTTTATTTTATAACGCGACCTTCTTCATCTGACCAATGCCTATGACGTCCCATCTTTTAAAAAATTCACAAAAGCATTTGTAAAATTACGTACTGTTTTCACGCACAGAATAAGAAATAATTACATTTTCACTGCTTTTTAAGAAAAATATCAACAAACAAACGAAATTCCCTATTATTTTGAACAGCTCTGTAGCTGTAGTTGACACAACTAATGGCTACTCGCTAACAAATCTCTTAATCCCGACTCAGGCGATTTGCCGATTTGTAAATACAACTTTTTTTTTTTTAAAAAAACTTTCATTCGAAAGCAATTACAATTTTCATAATTGTCATCGTACTCGTATTAATTTAATGAGCAAAAACACGATCCAATGTTTACATTTTAGTTTCCTATCGAACTAGAATAATAGCACGTAGGAGAATCTCCCGAATACCACAAATCAGTTTGGGTGGCAAAAGATACGTGACCCCCTCCCAGTATTGTTATTATTTTTTCCTCCACTTCGTGTACCTAATTTATTTACCCACCTCATGTGATTGAATATTTTTGTTTAAGCTTGTACGAGTACGAGTATGAATCTCTAAAAATAAATACAAAACTGTTCATGTTTATATATTTAAAGCGATTTTTGATGAATATTGGTCGAACCCCACTTAATGCGAAATGCGTGCAGACGTCACTATTAATTGGTTAATGTTTAAATTTTGTTTATTAGTTAAGTACTTTGGTATATTTTGAAAACTGTTGAGTCATTTAGGGGTAATAACATTTTCTCGGTTAAAAAAAGCACTCGTGGTGATTGATGGGTTATGGGCAGTTTTCAATAGTGAAAAACAAAAAAGAAATAATAATAGCTTCGCGGAAAGATTGGGACAGAAGATAACTTGGCTGGAAGAAACTTTAGGTCGTAATTGAACGGAATGAGTAAGAACTGCTTTGGTCTAATCTAGGTGACATCGGTATTGCCAAAAGCTAGATCCCAGTACTCATAATGATAATTTTCTGACCCAAGTTGTAAAAACCGTCAAATTTTGTACCGAATAACACGCTGGGTAGAGGATCTTAAGAGCCCTTTCACTTGAAAGTAGTGACTTAGATTTATAAAACTTATTCTACCAATGGATTCCATCAACCACTTTATGTCTTAAACCAATCCACTCTACTGCAAATTGTGTACCCTAAAGTTACTAGTAGTGGTTCAAGTGGTTAGTGTGTTGGACTACGGAGCAAGGGGTTCCAGGTTCATTCCCTAGACAACACCTAAAATTTCTTTCTTGCGAACGTCTGACAACCAAAACACCTAAAAGCTTTTTCACGGCCTCACCTTTCGCGATCATCTGACAAACAGCTGAGAGTACAATTGTCATAAGAAAGCTTCTCAAATATCAAACATCTCGGACACGGCAATAAGTAGTAGGTGCCTTCCATCCGTGTAAGGAATATAACATGTACAACACGAATTTAATGGGTACCCTTGCCCTTATTGACGTATTTGGAGGTATTCATGATTGAACTAAACCTCTAAACACAATCTGGTGGCATTAAACGATGTGACTCGTTCCTATCAGAGGAATGACCAACTCCATACTGTGCCCAGGCAAGAGAATACACTATGGCAGCGTTTCTATATGTAGACCGTTTGACAGTAAACAGGCCCGTCTTAAACTCGGTCGTATATATACTTAACTGCAGGATCGTCAACACCAAGTTCTGTAATGAAAATGACAAGTAGCGGCACGCCACAAGGAGGAGCCTGATTTCCAGAGAAGAAAATCATAATCATAGCCTACGCAAAAGACTTAGTAATATTGCTTAGATGCAATCTTTCCTAGCAGTCAGTGAACTAATGGAATCTGCTCCCAAAGAACACTTTGCGTGGAGAAAATGGTTTGAGAGTTAACCCTCAGAGAACTGAACTTGTCTTATTCACTACGAGAAGAAAGATAACCGACTTCACACTACTAAAGCTAAATGGAACCAACATGGCATCACGAGAAATTGTCAGTCCTATCACCTCTTGTGAGGGGTTAGTCTGCTGGACAGCAACTGGTACAATGAGCTATTTGTATAGCTCTTAAATAAATCTACTCTCAAGGCGAAGTAGGCATCATAGCCCATACCGATGGCTCAAAAATGGAGATACGTACGGTAGGCAGGTTTCTATTCTCCAAAAACACGAATTTTTTGCGATTACCTGAATCTTGTAGTGTATTCCAAGCTATAATCCTGGCAATAACAAAAGCCACTAAATGCAAAGAAACATTCACCGAAAAGGCGGACGCTTTGGTAAAAATGAAGCCGGATGTAGGCACTAGCAGGGACTAGACGACATGTATTCGCGTGAACCCCTTTCCAATGAACTAAAACTGCTATCTGGTGTAATGATTGAAATATATGGATGGATCCAAGACTGGTGGGCAAACTTGCTGGTAGATTTGGTGCTTCCTTCAACAATTTCTGCAGAAACAACAGAGATGATGAAGAGGAAGAAACTAGGATCTCGTCTTACCCGACTTAAGATAGGTCAGTGCTATAATTCCTTTCTGAAGGAACCCACCGAAGCTAACCCAACCAATAGAATTTCAAACGATTTGCTATGACTTATGTTTTATTTGATTTTAAATTCTATGGAGCCCAATTCTTCGCAGCCCAATAATCCAATCGTACTGGTTGGCCTATCACAGCTTTGTCTTAACCATTACGAAACGTCTAGTAGCAAGTTTTTTTGTGCGAAAAATCGCTTCTCCTGCACACAAACGGATTGTTTCACATTGGCCATGAAAGCAGGAGCAAAACACTTTACTCAGCTCAATGTCTTTCTAATTTTGAACAGTACCCGCATTTCAATTTTTCGACCGCAGTGCCCTCTTCCCAGATATAGCCAAGCCGATTGCATTTTTTTCTTCTGATAGAGCTTTTCCTCCGGAGGTTCCTATACGTGCTAGAACGCTTTTACTCGAGACTTAAACCGATGACACCGAAAAAGCTTTTTTCTTTTTCACTCCGAAATTTTGATTCAAAATTCAATTCAAAATAAAAGAAAGATAACCGCCACTCACCTGTTTACGTTTATCAGCATCGGATGCCCCGGAATTCGATCGGTGCCTGAACAAATCCATCACCTTGGTCATAGGCGAACGTGCTTGGTCCACCCGGCGAACTGCAGTCACCGTGTGATAGTACTGTAAGAAGAGCACTGGTTGTACAATTTTGGACACAAAAACCAAATTTCAAGGACAAACCTGTGCATCACTGCCCTGATGAGGATGTGCTGAACCGTCCTTCAACTTTGGCGTCGGCGGAGGATGCCTATGGCCGATCAACCCAGTATTCTGCATTGCGGTCTTCATGGTTTGCATAATACCGCCACCACCACCAGAACCACTGTGATTGCTGCCAGTGCTGACATTATCGCGATCGGATCCACTAACCGGCTTACTACCGCCAGCGGGAGATGGAGCGGCGACAGTCACTTCCTTGTCGCGTTTCTTTGCATCTGATCTGCCACGCGGCCGGAAGACATCGAATATAGTTGGGCGGCGATTTGGACTCGCGATACCGTGCACCGTTGACTGATTCAAAACAGGTGAATCCTCACCACTGCGTCGTCGCTCCAGCGATCCTGATCTAGGCGCTACACGCTCCGTACTGCGTGACATTTTCTCCTGCGTGCGATTGAACTTCTCCAACTTTGCTGCTTCTCGTTCCAGACGCCGTGCAGTCTCACGTTCCATTTTGCGGGCCTCCTTCTCGGTCCGACGGAGCTCCTTCTCCTGGCGTCGCGCTTCTTTTTCCATTTTCTTTGCGGTTCTACGGGCCTCTTTGGAATTCGGCTCAGCCGGAGCGCTAGATGGCCGCGATCCGCCGGGAGTTTTGCCATCGTGCTCCTGAAAATGAACAGAATGAAAGTTATAATAAGGAAAGGTGTACATTCTTGTCGGCGAGAGGATAATTCAACAACTAACTGCATGTCCCGGAGAATAGGATCAATTATATCCCTTCGCCGCTGTGGCCAATCAATTAGCACAGAGCATTTTGCTTCTGTTCTAATTGATTGACTACGCGGAAACAAGTGCTGAGTATGATTAATTATTAAGGATGCCGCCACACAAGAGGTGGGCGCTCCAGGAGGACGTGGCGGTAGTGGTTTTATTGACTTCTCCTTGAGTGAGAATTACTTACTTTCGCTGATTGTGGGCAGGAAGGGTTTATCTTCTAAAAACGAAAAACCGTCTAATCGACGATGTTTTAATTAATTGTGTGTACGCGCGGGGGTTTAATGAAAAGAGCTCATATTGGTTCGATGCAAGATAAATGAGGCGAATTAATTTATGACTCGAAGGAGGGGTTTCGTTAAACTCGTTTATTGAATGGTTAAGTCCATGGGATTTAGTTGTGCGTTGTGGACACTCTGACACGACGATTTATTTCGGGGAATTTCAGTTAAAATTGTAAACAAATGTGGAATCAGTTTTTGCTGATATTTTTAATTTGATTTAGGAACTAAGGAAGTCATAACTTAGTGGTGTTTGGTTGAAGATAGGTTTTGTTTTGTTTGTTATTTGTAGTCTGGAGGGAGGTTAAGGAATGCAGATTGGTTACAAAGTAGGCGGGGATACTGAGAGGTCTCTCTCTCTTCTGGAATGTTTTTAAGGACTTTCAGGGCTTCTGATTTCCCTGTAGACTAGCTTGATGCAAATTTAGAAAAAAATGTTAATTTTATCAATCTGTGCTTGCTGGACTGTTTTGACAGATCATGCAGAAGCCTATTGCGACGAGCTAGACACATGCTCTGTAATTGCTACAGTTAAGGGATATTCCTCCTTGTGAATTGGAAAAACAGTGCTGAGATTCCATTCATCAGACTTGCAATCGCTTGACTAGGTCTTAACTCATCTGAACATGCTTCCTACAGCCGTGTTAGATATTTGCTTAGAGAATCAAGTTGGCGGAAGGTTTCGCTACAATCGTCTAAGTTGATTGGCTCTTTTGTTAGCATTTGCTGGATGGCAATGGTACCTGTATTTTTGAACGGCTAACCATGTATGAACCACCACCTTTTTATCGATTTCAAGGCAGCATATGACAGCATCTATAAAGAGGGGATACACATCTCTAACATCTCTAACTCGTTTGCTTATGAAGGATGAGGATGGAAAGTTGACGCGTTATCATGTGATTTTTTTGACGGGATTGTCCGGCGAAACTCGTAAGTCCACACCGGACGCACAATCTTTCCATAGTCTGTGCAAGTTGCTAGGGTATGTCGACGGTATTGACATTATTGGTAGAAAACAGCGGCGGTCACTGGTTCGCTAGTATTGAAACAGACAAAACCAAGTATATGCTGCCAACAAGAAGGTACATACAACTTTGGCCATTCGGACAGAGCGTCACATTCGTCAACTATGACTTAAAGCTAGTAAGGGACTTTGTCTACCTCGGATCTGCATCTCAACAGAAATGAACCGAGAATAACTCCAATCAACAATCGGTGCTTCTTTGGACTGAGAACAACTAAGGACTAAGGAGATTCTGTATTATACCCTGATCATCTCAGTCCTGCTTTATTCCACTGAGACTTGGACTCTATCTAAAGCCATCCTCGGTCGCTTCGAGAAAGGAATTACTTCGTAAGGTTTTTTGTCACGTTTGCCTTGACGGACTTTGTAGAAGCAGATTTAACGATAAACTATATGAGCTGTACAGTGTACTTAAAAAATTGCTAGAGCACATGGAGGGGATGGATACAAATGTTTCGGCTTGTAGAGTCTTCAAATCCAACAGAGGAAACAGAGAGAGGCCCTGCTTTAGGTGGCGAGAACAAAAAGAAGGTTCAGTCGACTTGGAGTGTGGAACTAGAGACAGTTACCATATGTTCACCTATATAGTAGCGCCACCTAAATAAGTAAGTGGAAACTTGGTTGCATAATACAAGTCAATGAAGGGCTTCAACCACCAAGTCACAGTTTTTAAGATCTTTATGGGACTGTCCTTGTCAATGTCTATAGACGCAACCCCCGATTCAAGCAGTATCTTGATCCTTCCACTTGATCAAAGGTGGAGAACCGTCTGTATCACTTGCCGCTGTTAATGATCTTTCAAAGTTAAAGGAACCCAGCCAGGTACTGGCCAATGGGCTCTTCAGTCTGAGATCAAAAATTGCTTCAGGGTGTTGAACATTTGTCAAAGCGTTGCCTCGTCAAATATTCTTTATTGAAGAAGGAATAGGATTTCAACGTTCCAAAAGGATCCAAAGAGAAGTGTCTTAGTTTTTCACTCGATGGTTCTCTCTGTGCTCTTATTAGGGGAAAGGCGGATTCACCTTGTGTACCTACCCAGACTTGAATAGTTTTTTTGGAAACATTTCTTATAATTTTTAAGTTAACACATTCGTATGTCATCGTCAAGCTTTACAGATCTAAAAATAGTTCTCGAGGCGTGCAATAGTGGTAACAAAGAATAAGCGTCATCTCGTTCGGAGTTCTACGAGACGCCTCACATTTCTTGAACTGATTATCAAAGCCCTCTGCTATTCTGCTACATCTATCAGACTAGGTTAGTGGAATCCATTTTATTCCTTACCATCGTTAGCAAAAAATGAAAGTTTTAGATACTGTTAGGTATTCGAAAACGTATCCCGACATCATTCTTTAAAGTTTGAGCATTCACTGAGAGAACTTATCACTTGTCATTTTGAAGTCTAGCCTCGAGTTATATTTTACTTAGACCTTGTTCTTCTCGCCTTCCCGTCACTAGGTATTCCTAAATTATTCAACATCGTAGCCCTGGTGTCAGAAGTGGGGTACACCATCGCTACTTAGCACACGCACACCAAATCGTTTCTTTTGTCATATTGAACTGACTATCCCACTTCTGACACCCGGGCTAGTTAGGAGGAATTGTATCAGGGGTTTCGGTTAAAATTCTTTCAAGCCATGACAGATCGTAAAGCCGAGAACCACACAGTGATCCCAAAAAAAATTGCCAGCATAATGTGTCTTAACAATCCATGGACTTTTTCCTTCATTTATGATCATTCTATCCGAAGAACGATAGGGTAGAGCATCGTAAGAGTTTCACTGAAGCAGTATCAAAGCCAGTGATAGTGGAAGCCAATGCTCATAAGTCACAAAGTTCGCTCCATCGAATATAATACAAATCATGACAGCAATTCATGCTACCGACCACATTCAATCCAAACTGTTTTCGAGACTTCGGAGAACTACCAGCGCATTCAGCGAGATGGGATCTACGCTGACAGAATGTGGTCAATCCCAAGCCTACAACGACTGCCGAGTTTAAAGATTTTGCAATGATCTGGTCGCTCTTTCCCTATCCCTGTGTTTTGCTTTTCGAGAAATAGGGACTAGAGTCGTTAGGGGATACTCCCCAACTCCTCTTAACTCTTTACAAAGTTACCATTCGAAACTAGGCTTCTATGACATTTTGGCTTACAATCTTTCTACGCGATTCCCTTTCAAATTCAACCTGAAAGCGCAATGATATCCCAATGACACGATGACTTTAAAATCATCCAAAAACGAAATGGAATCAGTCATGTGATCCACCAAAGCCTGAGTCACCCAAACCCCTGTACCTCTGGAGTCGTTAAGACAGCACATGATGAAATTGTTTAACAAACAGGATCTAAAATTAGAAATGAACAGCACTCGTTATTCCTAAAATAGAAAAATTCACTTTGACTAAACTACACTTGTGTATCTTTCGCTCCCGGTCTTCCCCCCGAAACGGCGGACACAATGAGGCGACAAAACACTCAAATCCATGCAAACCACAAGATGCTTGCAAAGTTCCAAAAAATCACCAAACATTATCAATGAAAGCTAGTTCTGAGTACACTTGACGTCACAAACGATAGACTTGTTATCTGAAAGATACTCTCAACAGTCTAGTGGATCCGTCGACGCGATACACAAAGTAAACAACCTGCAACCGGTTCGCATAAGAACAAAAAAACTTTTTTGTTTTATGTGCTTCATAAATTTCGAATCCACAAAACCAGAAATTCCCCAAAGAAGAACGAACTTATTGCGAAAACAATTTATTTTTTTCCCTTTTTGTGTTATATTTTCGAGAATCATAACAAAATGTATCTACGGCCGCGTTGCGTAGAATTTTTTTTTTATGTTTTGAATTTCTCTTTCGATTGGCTGGCGGCCAAAAAAAAAAATGTAGACACGGTCGTTTCGATTAGTTTCCTCATTGGAAATTTACAAAACCAAAAAGAAAAAAAAAAACTATTTTGGTTTCTATTTTTCCTAGAAATTCCTTTTACATTTCGAAATTTGTGCCTCGATTTCGAATAAAAATTCCAACAATACTCAGGAACAGCCAGGGGGGATTCCTTCTTTTTGATTCTCTCTTAATTAAGCAATTTGGAATGAAATTAATAAAATTGATTGCCTAATAGCCAGGTCTGTTGTATTTGGACTGTTTCACATCAATTCCACACTCAGAGGTGTGTTCTTTCGCCTCACTTTCGTTTGAAAGAGAAACTTTTTTGCGATAAGTTCTTTGGCGATGACACGAAAAGATGCAAACAGAGGGGAAAAAAAGATACGAAAATGATGTCATCTTGTTGTGGCTTAATGTCTGGTGGGCCAAATCGACAGGATAAAGTTTATTGGCAGTGGCAGTGGCTTTCATTCAGTGCGAGTTGTCACTGCTTGTGCGAGTGTCGTTTTGTGGGTTGAAGGACACCTTTTGGTGAATATATACATAGATCTGGTAATTAAGCTTATTATGTTATTTATGGCAGGCTGTTGGAGGAATGCCATAAGGGATAATGTGATAATCGCTGGTGTTTTGACCTTTTGTCAGAGATAAGTTGGATTGGACTAATGGTCCGTGGCACGAGTTTGGCTTTGAATATTTCCTGGATTCGCATGTGGTACTGAAAACTGGTCTCCCTCGAGTCAATATCGACCTCGATTGGCAGGCCCAACTGGTGCAGGTGTGATAAAAATCATTTTTCGAACAAAGTTTCCGGCTTCAATTGGAAAGCATGTGCCTTACCGGCAAGACGTGGCCAATAAAATGTGCAAGTTCATCAGATAAAGTGTCTTGCTGTTTTGAAGGCCATTTGACTGTTGGTTTCAGTTGGACAGACGTGACTATTTCATGATTAAATTTCGAGTTTAGTATCGGCACCTTGGGTACTATTAAGTTTGAAACTCACGGTAAACGTTCCTTGAAAACTGCACAGGTAAGACAGTTTATTGTTAGCTTATGCAGCTGCATGCAACTTGGCTTAAGGGTAAGCTACGAACTAAGTCCATCGTAGGTAGAGTAGGAAAGTTTGTCTTGCCCTGGATGAACTTACGTCCTGTAACCTCTCGTGGGTCCTACGGCCTCTACAATGCCTACGCGTCATCGTGTGTGATTTCTGAAAGTGTGCCTCAGTTCTCCCGTGCTTCTCAACTGTTCTTCTCCACGTAATCTTAGGACCGCCGAGTATACTGCCATCCTGAGTAAGCGGGTTCCATTGCATCGCGTGGTTAGCTATGGACCTGTCACGGAGAGTATGACCAATCCACTGCCACTTTCGTCGTCGTATGATTGTGTTTATAGGCTCATGGCCCGTTCTCTGATAAAGCTGTTCGTTAGAGATACGGTTCAGCCAGAACGTTTGCAGCTTTCTCGTGATAGTGGCGGTCACCCTCTAGGCAGCATGGATTTAACATTGGAACAGTACCCTGGATTAAGAGCAACCCTGTAACCCGCGCGGTTTTAAGAAATTCCAAGAAATTCTAAACGTTACTTGAAGCCTTTATCTAGACTTGAAGGCAGCCTACGATAGCATTTAAACGAGACGAGCTATACAGACCCATGATGGGTTTTGAGCAAGTTAACCACACATAACACTGGCGAACTAATCAAGGCTTCGTATAGTGGTAAAGTAAGAAGTCAAAATGGAGGTCCACAGGGTTGTATACATTCCCCCGTAGTTGTTGTTAGTGATAGTTTGAAATGTTGCAATTCTGATTGAGGTAAACCGAGGAATGAAATCGAGATATCTCCTACTTAGAATTGTGGGCTTCTATCCAATGATCTGGAATTTAAAAGTCGTGACAGATAAAGTGGACCTGAAGGCAGTCAAAATCAGGCAGGAGAAGACTGTCGCGTAGGTACATAGCATGTGACTCGTTTCTGCAACTAACTTCAAAGAATAATCTGCCGGAAATGAGTTGTACCACCAAACCTATACATCGTATTATCCGCAGTGGAGATTCGACCCTAGTTTGAGTATGTCGCCTCATAGTACAACATTGAAACTTCGGGACAGTTCAAGTTTTGCTTCTGATATCTTTGTGGAACACCTCCCTAGTCGATACGAAAGAGAGCATCGGCCTTCTTACGTGGCCGTGGTATACAAGTATACATGAATCTATAGCGACAACCAGACTACGCCTAAGGCCCTGCTCCATTTAAAGAGGAGCTTTTTGTGCCAAGAAAAGCAAACACAATCCTAAAATCTTCTCCTTAATTGACTTCTTGTCTAATTGACCCCTTGTCGGCGACACTTCTTCCACCTCCAAGGCCTCTAAATGAATCTAACACGATAAGATAATTAAGCACATCTCCATCTCATCTTACAATTTAAATCTCAAACAAAACTCCTCTCCAATGCTTCAGAACCTAAGGACAGTCAATCGTGAAATAAAATGAGAAAAAAAAAGAAAGATTCTCTGCACGTTTCCCTAATTAAAACGAATCACGGAATGAGGTCATTACGACAGAAGCCTTGAGATGTTTCGCTGTTACCCCCTGGGAATCGTTAGGAGCTAACTCTCCTCCGAAATAAAAGTCATAATTACGTTTCATATTTCTGCCTTCGTTCTTTTGCAATTCCTCTTCCAGGAAACCCAACTAAATTAGACACAGTCTACCTGGCTCATTGTTTCTTTCATTTTATTTGCGATATTCGCACTTCCACTTATAACTGCTGTGTCGGTCAAACAAAAGCGAATACTTTTACTCTCGTCTCGAAACTGGAAGCACTATCGATTTGTTGCGGTGACCCTGAGAGTGTCATATGATACCACCCGGTTATAGCCCATATAGATCTCACAAGTCGCAGATAGAACCTTCTCTATTGGCTTTTAATTGCGGCAATTAAAAGTTTTCGTCGTATAATGGAAAAGTCATAGAAAATTTATTACCGAACGTTATTTTAATTTTATTGTTTAAAGCGGTGCCGTCGACAGCGGCACTGGTGTTGGGACAATGCAAATTTCTTGTAATTGAAATATAAGGAATTTTTTATGAGTAAATAAATATGGCCGATATGTGGGTGGAAATATTTCGAATGGTTGGAGATGAAATTCCCCAGTTATGGATGGTAGATATCAGGTACAGAGTTATGTCTAAGTTCTCCTCTATCACTGAGATCGACAAATGATCTATTACTTTCGAAAGTGACCTAGAGATCGCCGTAAACCTTCGAACAGTTGACACTTATAAAAATATCCTAACATCCTGTTTTCCGTCCTGCATTTCTTGCACGAATCGAACTTAAAAGCATGACATGTAGGTTATATTCAGTCAAATCTGGGGTTCCTCAGGGAAGTCACTTAGGTCCAGTTCTTTTCATACTTGTTATACTCGATTCATGTTGCGTCATGTACAATTCTTAGCGCCATTTCTATAGTATCTAACGTTCTATAAACGATCAGATGTCATTAAAAGTAGTAAGCTAAGCAGATATGAACATTTTCTGTAAGGGGATATACGGAAAAACTTAAGGCGGATTTCAAGACTCCAGTCCAAGATTTTGCGGGACTAATTTCAAGTATACAACGTGAAGACTTGCTCTTAATCAATCAATTAGTCAAGTCAGCTCAGAGTTGGAAGGGTTAGCCTTGAAAAAGCCTATGTGCATCTGAGCAAACAAACTTTTGCGCAGAGACTAACACACATCCTGTTAAGGATTTCTTATGCCCTACACCTTCCAGATACATTCCAATTAAATTCAGATACCTCCGAGCGTCCAGTCCTGGAACTTCATGCTTCTTCATATGACCGTCTTTGTTGAGATCATTTAGATAATGGAAGAGCCTGCTGATGAGAGCAAAATACTGTGTCTGTGCTTATGGTGTTATGTGACAAAGATTGTAGTGCCTAGCTACCTGTTTAAGACATTCCACGACGTTGTTCCAAAGAATAGTACGCTCCAACTTGAGGAGATCCACGATATGATTGTCGCTTGACTAAGTTTCGCTGCAGATTAGTTCACAGGTGTGAGGTTAATATGTTAAGAAAAGCCACCCGGGAGACATAGGTCTTTGAGAATATGGTAGAACGTAGGCAACATATTTAAAATGTTTCCTTCAGTCTGAATATGATACGAAATAGGGGAATAGAGTGTCCAAAAGCTGGACAGATTCTGCCTAGAGTTCATTCGTATTTCCACCATTGGTACGATAAAGTTGTAGAGAACCTAAGCAGATAATCTGCTCAAAATGGTATGTAGCCTCTGTCAAGGATATACACATTATCCCAGACAGTCGAATGTCAATATGTAGAGTTCGAGGAACCGCGCTAGGTCTCTTTCAAAATCTCTCTAGATTCTAGTTTGTCTCTAGAGAAACCATCCCACAGGAGGGAGATTCCAATAAAAACGCTGAGTGGTATCATATCAATATATTCATGAGAAGAAGTTGCCCTAAATTGAATCAGAAATACTATTGGTTCTGTGAGAACGATCACAGACTACGAAAGTTGAAGCAAATCCTTGATCGCGAAGATCGTATGAAGATCGCGGGTGAAGCTATTAGCTTTCGAGGTAGAAGAATGCACACATTAAGTCAATGCACCGCTTTACTACGCTTGGCTCCACAACGTGATTCAAATTAGTGGGCTCTGTATAGACATTTGTGTAGACAGAGCAACCTTAACCCATTCCTTCGTAAGTCGTCAAAAAACTGAAGCCTTGGTTAAAACTAATGTGCCTCTCAAGGAATGAATATTTTCCGAACCGCAGGACAGTTCTATAGAAAAAGTGTTTCATCATGAAGCATCCATCGTTTGTGTTTTTCTTTCTTTGTTCAGAGTTTTCCGTAAATCAGAACGACTGACATCAACACACGATTAAATCATTCGTGCACCTCTCAATGGGAATCTCCAGTCAATTGACGAAGCATCACATGATTGAGCTTCTTTAAATTATTCCTATGAAAGCAAAGTAAAATTAAAATCCAGATTTCTGGGAGGAGACCGTGCCAATGTGTGTCTGTCAAAGACCGCATGATTTGCCTTTTAATAGGGTCACATTATTTTATTTAATTTGGTCATCAGCTGCTGTCTCTGTCAAATGCCCCCTACACGTGACTAAACAATTTGAGTATAACTTCAAGTTCAACGTTGATTGTGTTAAAGGTTTAAGGCAGCCGATGATGTTGGGGACTGTCTTAGAGATGGGTACCTACATTCACAGCAGTCACCATTGAAAGGATTTTATCCTATCCAGTCCCAATTAAGGCCAGACTGTATGAAGTCATGGTCAGAGAATAGTAGAACTCTTTCACTTAAAAATATACTTAGAGGAGACGATGGGAGAGTCACAATTATTATGCTGAGAGGCTTGAAGTCAATAAGAGAATATTGTGTCTCACTATACCTACCATAGGGATAGGCTTGTTCTTTATAACCCTTTAGCCTATAACGTAGGTACAATCTTCCCCAAAAGACATGATTTCAACATGCAATACTAGCTAGGTTGTCGTGTCTCCTCTGACGTTGATGGATTTTGACCATGCAATCTCCATTGAACTTCAGTTTGTTAGTAAAGGAGACGTTTACATGGTTTCTAGTTGAGCATGGAAGTGGTGACCCTAGGGATTCCATGTAGATATATGTCGGACACGACTAAAACATCAACACGAAGTTGGGACGACGAAACCCAGCATATAGCAATATATGGGAAGGTTACTAAGCCATTGGTACTGTGGAAGCCTGTGGTGATCTTCCCCGATTCGCAATCCTCAAATCAGTCAGACTCTGCGAACAAGTTAGCCACGTAGTAGTGCCTTGAACCCTTGTATACTGACTGAAAATGGAGGCCTTGGGAAGTCGTTTAAATAAAGAGACTGAAGAAGATCTTCGTAGAGGTTGGAGAAATGAATAAACTCATGTAAATCCAGCCTATTTTCTCTGTTATTACACAGACCTTTCAAGTCAGATATTGAATCCCAGAAGACTGGAGAATCAGACCTATAAATGCGCATGTCTCTCAAAGAGTAAGGCGCCTTCTCCCGAATTTGAAGGAGACTGTCTCAGGAGCTTTCAATAATAACGACGTTAAGACATCAGGACCTTGGTTTGACAGAACACTAATTCAATTCATCAACCGAGACCATGTAGAGACTTGAGACCCTCTGAGCCTCATCTTATTAAGCCAAAACTGACCATAGACAGCTCCATCTATGCAGCTCTTATGCGGATGATAAAAAAAAAGCATCTTTTGTAGTCTAGACATAAACCAGTTCGATGGGAAAAATTGCTCTCTATTCGGCTAATCTGCTCGTGAGATACCGGGCTCTGATTTTATGAAGTTTTGGAATACTTTCAAGAACAGACCTAACTTGGGGCTTCGAAGGTACTTTGAACGTCTCCCTGAATGTAAGCAAGCAGAGACAAACACAAGAACAATAAGTTTCGAATATTTTACTTGTGCTTGTCAGGGCTACAAGCACTCATGAGCATCGACTAATATCTATCTGTTGATGGACAGGACATCAAATGCAACCAACTTCAATAGATTCACGCTCAAGTCGTCATTATTTGATCGATTATCTCGCGTTACAACTGGTAAATCCTTTGGAAAGCAAAGACGCACAAAGAGTACAACTACGTCCTTTTAATGAGCTCTCAATCCGTTGACCCCTGGACCGCGTGTATCTACATAAGTACTTCCATTTTCGTTCCTACTTTAGTAAAATTTATAAGACTTCTAGCTAAGACTGCCACCACCTTGAACAATTAGGTAGCAAAGGCATAAACCGCTAAAGAGCTAAAGCCAGCTGAAATTTTTAAGAACATCCTAATGCAGTTGCGCAGGACTAAATACAAAACAGAAAAAAACCAACTTACATCCTCCTCGGACGCGGCCGTAGTGGTGTCATCTTTAATCGAAGGCGGCGAGACCGGTCTCTTGATCCACACCTCGTCCAGGTGATTGATGAAACCTTTACCCGGAGCCGGTGGCGTAGCATTGGCGTCACAGTTTTCCAACGAGCTTATACTAATCGCCGGCGATCGAATCTCCACCAGCGATGTATCGAAGAACTTCCTATCCATATGCGGGAATTTAACCGAGTTTCCTTTTTGCCCAAAGAGGTTCATCACAGAGGAGTACCCGCCAGAGCTGCAGGGAAAACTAATCGTATGCGCATTTGTCCTGGCATCCATGTCCTTTAGCTTCTCAGCTTCTGGCTTGAGCCGCAGTATGTCGGGAGTCTCGAGTGCTTTGGTAACTGTGAACTTGCCCCTATAGACAGTCTTCTCAGGACTCGGGGTCTTAAGAGCCGGCTCTTCCTTCTTCGCAGGGACAGCCATCACTTCGACTGGTTTCTTGGGCTCCTCTTTAGGCGGCAGTAGCTGTGCCATTAAGGCTGGTGGTAGAACAGCCGGTGCTGGTGGAGGTGGCGGTGGTGGCGGTGTCGGAGACCGCCGATCCATGACATCGATAATCGCCTGAATATCACTGGTGTTGATGATATCAATCTTCTGCATGAATTGCTGCCGCAAGCGTTCCAATTCACGGAACTTCTCCGCATTGGCGGCATCCTGCGGCGGTGGCGGTGGTGGTGTTGGCAAAGATTTTTCCATCTTAAATTCTCCATTTGGTTGGGGGGATAGCTTATCGCCATCCTCTTCGTCTTCCTCCTTGCACTGGGAGAGACGACGTCTCTCAGTGAATGGCAAAAGGTATGGGCGCGCTGCAAAGATATCCGTGTTCATCGCTTCCTTTGGCATGTAATTCGAACACAAGTTCATCGGAACTGGCAGCATTTCCTCGTCGCTGTCACTGCTACTGGCGTATTCTATGGAATTGCTCCTTCGGAATTCTGGAATGCATAGAAATCGAGCGGAGGAAGGTTCACTGGTCGATGGATCTTCTGAGCCACTTTCCGAGTCCGATTCGTAGCCATCCTGCTCCAGATCATCCATAGACGCCTCGAATCGTGTTTCGAAGAGATCGTCTGCCAGATCTATCGCCATCGGCTGCTCATCGGCTTGAGGCTGTCCCACATCGCACGGAGTTGCCTCGCATTCATCCGATTCATCGGGCCCCGGCGATGGGCTGAGGGCGACGATCAGTTCACTGTTTGTCGCCATGTTTTCGTCGCCGTGTTGTTTGTGTGGTTTTGTTCCGCTAAAACGGGGGAGAAGGTTTTGAAAATCGAATTTTTTCGTTTGATTTGGATTTTGATTGAACTATTTTTTTGTTTTTATTTTTATTTTAGAAAACTTTCAAATCTTAAGCTATTTATACTCGGATGTAATCACATTTGAGTTTTCGACTATTTTTTACTTTTTCTGTTGACACACTTCACTCTGCACGATAATATTTTCTTTTGAACGACATTGATGTTGTTTTCAAGTTCGTTGGATGGATTTAACGCAACATTAGGGGGAGACACAGTTGGTATTAAGGCACGGTTGGATGGTGGTTTCGAGAACTCGATTGGTTAGGTGTTTTCCTGTAGATCTGAAAAGTGAAATGAAAGGTGTTTGGTTAGATATGTTCAGTGGGGATTGGTGTAGCTGCTGATTGGTATAACTTTTGGGCTTTTTTTTCGCACTTTCTATGTTTTTGAAAAATCGAATTTTTGAACCTTGGAAACCCCACACAAGAGCAGGTTTGGAAACTGTTCTGAAAGCCTAGTTTTGAAGAACAGCTTAGCATACGAGTGGTCTTAATTCTGAAACCTGTGCTCTGACGTGACAGAAGCTTGAGTCCCGGTATTGTCACCAAGGTTGTAGCTACGTTTTGGCCCTTTAGAGCTCCATTGCTATATCAGTTCTTACTATGGTTAAGTATGGATTCCTTTAACAGACTTCATATAGACTGGTAAGACAGCTTTGAGAAAGGAAAATCAAAATTTTTTACATAGAGTTTGGTCCTCAGAGGTCTTTTCAAGAAGGTATTCCCTAGTTCCGAGCCTCTATCTGAAGCTTTATCTTAAAGACACTGACAGACATGCGGAATGCAATTTTTGCTGGCCTTGGAATATAGTATTGACAACGTTATTAAAGACTACTACTGTCCTGGTAGTGAGTTCTAAAGTTGTCCTTACTTTGTTCTGAACCAAGAGATGAAAAAAGATAGGTAAATGTACAGATCCCTGAGGAACACCAACTTGAATAGCCAGCGAAGGACACTTGATTCAAAGAACAGGTTTTCGGTCGGTAAGAATGTTTTTAAGAAGGAGCCTCTGAGCTATGTTCTTATAAAATAAAAAAATAAATACTTGGCGCTACAGGTCGATAGGACCCAGGGCCTAGCTTCTCGCAACCATTCGTGTTGTGCGTGTTACATTCTTTACACGAATGGAAGAGGCCTACTGTTTAATGCCGTATCCGAAGGGCAGTTTGTATTTGAGAAGCTTTCTCAGGACAGCCGTACTCTCGGATGTTTGTCAGCCGCTCGCGAGATGTGGGACCGTGAAATACTTTTAGGTTTTCCCCGACTGGGATTCGATCTCTGACACTAACCACTGAGCCACGGCGCCCACTTATTGGCAATAGCTTCCCTAAAATTTTTGTTGAACCAGAGTTATGGGTATTAAGTTAACCGGAACGATTGGATGTTAATGTCCGAACTCTTAAAATACATGTCAGAGACTAAGACTTGATACAATGGAACCACAGTTGTACGCAAAATGTCAGTTACTCGTGTTCTGAGTTACACTTCCCCTAGACCCTTTAATGTGATTTTCAGACAAAGACTGACATCCTATTGGAGTCCAACTCCAATTGGAGACTTGACAGATTCGTAAGAAATGCAAATGCCTTCTACTTTTCAAGAGCTCCTGGATACTTGTTAGTTTCAAGACTATGGTTTGCTGCCTCATATATTCGAGTGAGAGGTGTTTACTATGGCAAGACCCAGGATGTAAAATATTTAGAATATACATAGCTTGGACTGCTATGGAATAAAAAGTAAGAAGGTTTATTGAAGAATGTCACTAGAGGACTTGTGGCTTACTGGGTCCTAGTCGAAGCAGTTTTTAAAAATTTAGAAACAGGAGTTGTAATGTCATATAACTTAGAGTCAAGGAAGGTAATCTTTACCGCACACTATGCATTGCCATTATGTCAGACGGTTAAGCTTCCAACAACGGGTTAAATTAAAATAAAATTATCTCTACGAAGCCCTAGGAGGAGTGTCTGTTGGTTTCGGAACCAACTGAAACTCAAAATTGGAACACAATCTTCTTAAGAAACCCAGACAGCGCTTCTCAGGGTAATAAAACCAAAGTGCACCGGAGTTTCAAACCACAGCACTAGCAATGCAGTTCATAAAAGTTCCCTTAAATGACTGCATACTCTTAGGTGTAAATTAGTACTTAAAAACGATCAAAATCCATTTTCTTAGAATGGGAGGACACATAAAAAAGAATACTTATGAAAATAGAAGAAATTGTAAGAGTTGAACTTTTGAGAACGTCCTGCAAAACGGCAGGTAAGGCACAGAAGGGAAGACATGTACTTTTAGTATACATAGTATACTTTTAGGCTTCCTTAGCAAACACTGTAATTCCGAAGAGGTCGGGATATGCGGTTACGGTTTCAAAACCAAAAGAACTTGACATCACATTATAAGGAGTTTGCCGTAAGAAAGTTAAAAGAAGACCTCGTACCACAGGGAAGAGAATGATATTCTAAAACTTTTGGAGAAAATTACGTTGGATGCGTGCTGTATTCCAGGTAAAACCTCGGGTCTCACTAATGAGAACTTAGGATTCTATATGGAACTAAGAAAGAACTTTCAGTAATAGCATAACAGAAGCTATATCAACCAAAACTTTGACAGCAACCTTTGCAATTGGATCGTGTAAATATTAAGAAGTGGGCTTAGCCATGTGGAGTTGGCTTGATTTCGAACAAACATTGCAACAATTGGATAACTCAGGCTTAGACCTGATGGAATCAACTCCTGATAAACTTATTAAGTGGACGGATGGTGTTGATCTTGATGTTGACCTGCCGAAGAATAGAAGGTACAAATCTACGGCTTATGTATCTGGTAAGCAACGAAAGAAACACTGTACGCCTCAAAAAGGTTCAAAAGTCATCTTCTAACGGAATATCGGATAATTGTGCATGCTGACATCTTTGAAAATCTGGCCAGAAAAAGCTTTTTAATTGGCGCCCTCACAGGGGATTGTCTTAGAAGTCAACACGCCCTCAGTTTCTACCAATTTCAATTCTGGAATCGCTTTCAAATCAGTTCAGGAATGCAATAAGATTCGGGCAATAAGATCCACAAAAACCTTACCACATAAGTCCTGGACTGGATGTGTGTAAGTAACTTACTGTGCATACTATCTGCGACATGTTGTTCAACCAAACCTTTGTCTTAAACTTCTAGTACAAGGTGTAGGGTTTGCGTCAGACTCTGACATCACACAATAGTTCCAGCGAAATTCAAGTTTAAACATTATTGCAGCTGCCCTGCATAATTTCCAACCCCAGATGCACTACTACATAAGTTTCCAGAAGACAAAAGAAAAACCCCATAATCACATATAATCCACGTAAGCACGATAGATACAACCAAACAACCCACAGATACGACAATGAAATACTTTCCAAGTTCTAAGGGAATGAAAAATGCGATGACCGTAGTGCAATGCCGCAGTCGGTTGCAAATGCCATTTAATTGAAGATAATTGCTATATCGGTTGTTATAATTGCTGCTAGTAGTGTCCCCTTTCATTACAGCGGAAGGGTTGCACAGTATGCATGTACTTAGTCCTCTCCTTAGATATCCAAGAGCGTGCGTACACAAGCGGCTAGTGTAAGAGGGTCGTTCACTCTCACTTCACTTATCGCAATGCAATTGAATTGAATTTATTTTCTTTTTTAATAAAAAAAAAGAACAGAAATGTACACTATGCGTTGGTCGATTGATTATAGTGTAGTGCCAGCAATCATAGAGGGGGAGGTCGCAATTGGCTTTCAATTGAAAGGGGGATAGAGCGATGCATATCTATTTACTACTATGCTGCATGGGATGCACTCTCCATGGGGATTTATTTGCTATCATTTCAATTCGATTGATTTGTACCCATGATAGTCGCAATGATCATGAGTGAGTTTGGTGCAATAAAAAGGCTAAAAGGGTTATAGAATTGTGAAACGTGTAGCAGACAACCTAAGCACAGGAAGTAGATACACAAATACTACCCGTACTCGCCCTAAAATAGATCTCTACCCTTTAAAATCTTTAAAAACGAACAAAAGCAACACATAGCTCCTACAAAGTGGTGCTTAAACATACATATTAGCCACTAAAAGACGAAGGCCCTAAGGTAGATCCCTGTGGAACCTGTGCAAATGCACTCGAAAATGGTATGTAAGCGGGTCTGTGTCCAAACTGTTCCAACTAATACTCAAATACTGAAAACTAGAGGAGCTGGCGGAACAAGTCAGGTTAATGGATGCCTTGTGACCAGGGAGGTCACTGCTCACTTGGATCTACTGAGTCGGGTTGTATAAATGCGATATGAATCGCAGGAGGTGCCTTAGCTCAATATTACTCACCTCCTCCAAATCAGTGAAGGAGTGACTGTCAAGATTTCTCATTCTTCCGGGAGATAGGACAGGACAGTCACAGAGCAGGTGATAGATTCAATCTCCTCCCCATTCCTGCAAGCTCTGCATGTCGTTGTACAGTACACCGAGGGGCTTCGCATGAATATCAACGGCACAGTGCCTGGTTTGCTTATATTGTGACGATCTCTTCGTCGATTTGCTCAACCAATGGCTTCATCTTCTAATTGTTTCTTTAAGAACCGTTTTTGCATTGCGAATAAGGGGAACGCGTGCTATAGACGCTGAGTCGCCCTTCTTCTTGAGAGCTCCCCAGACCTTTCGTTGCCTACGATCTTCATATGGCCTTGGTACCAAGTAGACTGTGGATATATTGCTCAGGAGTGATTTGCAGGTGCCCAGAGCCTTAAGGACTGTCCGACAGTCTGTGCAGACAGTTATCGTTTTGCCAGCGATACTGCTTTCAAAAGCATGAGTAACGATCATGATTTCGGCTTGAAAAACACTACAATCGTCATTTATTTTAAAGGAAAGATCAATTTTTGGAATTTTGCAATGCCCCCTGTACTGATGTCCATCTTGGGATTGTCGGTGTAGATGGGCTTTTCCTTTTCATTGTCGGTTCTGTGGTGTTTTCAGCAGAATCTGTTCGAAGTTCGTATGGGAAATAACCCTCCAAACACAAGGATCGGCGTCATGTGATCAGTTATCGTCGACCAGTTGGTGGGCTACCATTCAGTGTAGGGTAGGGATTTAATGACCATGACTTTCATCAGTTTTAAAGCAGTTTTGGCCGTCAGACTGAATCCGATGCAGGTTGTCCCCCTGATATTGCTTGTTAAGTGCCTTAAGTAAGAATAGGCCTTACAACCGCCGTCACAGAAGTAGGCGTGGCATTAATGTTTGAACTGCAAAATGAGTTGATTCCAGTTTCAGAAATGAATACAAAATTTGCTTTCGCAATGACAACTACTCCTCATGCAGTTCATATGGGTTCCCCTTCCAATTCTACTAGATGCTGTGTACCACAGGATAACCATCTAGGGCCACTAACGTTTCAAATTGTTTTCTACGAAATCATTTCGTCAGAAACTCTCGTCATGAAGTCATCACAAAGTTGATGTTGACCGTATAGCTTACAAATTCCAAAACAAAATATGAAACGTATCAGAGAATCCATTGAAAAAATGAACAGTGTCCACTGACCAAATCACGCAAACAGAAATTCGAAACTCTCGCCCAACTCCGGCGCCCATTTGTTGACGTTTTTGTCATTAGATTCACCTTTGAAACAAAACCCCCTAAATCGCAGTTTTTTTCTCTCAAAGTACACAGTGAAACTTGAAGATGAATACAAACTGAAATGTGACATTCTACTCGTATGTTTGTTTTCATTTATCGTTTGATTTTTAAACTTAGCAATAAGCTCTCGTAGAGCACTGACCTTACTTCACAGTTCTGGTGGTTAGGAGAACCAAAACATGTCAATTTGTCATCTTTTCCTGCTACGAATTCATTAGACATTAATGGTATGGTAATAGATGCGGGAGAGCATTAGAAATTGTTTTTTTTCTTTTGTGAAGAGTGTCGTAATGAAACCGAATAAATAGAAATATGGTCGTCGTTAAATGGCCTCTGGTCTACGAGATGGCAGAGTCAAACAATTCTGTGTTTGTAAATTTATCTGTTGATGAGTTTTTATTGTTTTTTGTTTAGTTTGCCTTTACTGCCGTGCTGAACTTGTTACAATTTTATTCCACACTTTGAGTGAGTGGCAGGAGTCATCATTATGATATGATGTTGGCTATAAAGTTCTGGACAGTGTGGGCCCATTCGTTGGAAACAAATTGATTCAAGTTTACGAATTTAATTGCAAAAATATATTGATATGGGATCAGGGACTTGGCACAGTAACCACCCATCATTTTGAAATTGTTTTATGAGTAAATTAATGAACTTATCAATTTTTTTGATAAGTAACAAACAACTTATCATAATTTTGATAAGTATCGTAGATCAGACCGCAGTTGAGGCTAATTGGTGGTACCATTTCTGTAGAAAGCACCCAGAGATCAGAAACAGATGATTTTCTTTCAGATCAGAGACGACAAGACTAGAAAAGAAGAAAGGTATCGCGCAGTGAGCGATTCAGGATGCTCATGGACGCAAGTCCAGGAAACGCAGCAGATCAGCAGACAACTTATGTAATGATTCGCAAATCACACTCAAAAGTAGAACCTAACAATTCCCAACAAAATGGATGTCAACAAGCCCAACCGAGTGGAAGACACTTAATAATCAATCGTCTGTCACGAATAAGGCTCTGAAAAAACTAAAACCTTTCTAAAATATAAAGCAATGTGCAGAAGGAGGAATACCTTTAGAGCAAACAAAGCTTGAAAGATAAGTCAGACAGTCAAATGTTAAGCGTGACTAAAGACTTATCTTCTATGTGCAAGGCTTTAGTAGGAATAGAAAACGTCTGCGAAACTAAGGTGCATGTAAGGCTCCCCCTACTACCGTGTTCAGTCAAATCTAGTTCGTTACGAATTTACGTAAAGCCAGCTTTTCTTAAGCCGTAGTTTGCTCTACGGAAGCTTGGATCCAAAAGTCACAGCGTTTTGTTTATAAAGAATAATTGGGGCGATGGGCCTCAAGAAGCAGCACGATCTTATAGAGATCTTTTGTGCTATCCCCCTACAGATGCTGTGTGGATTTGCCTACTAGCTGAAATCAAGTTCCTGAATGAGGCTTCGGCTTATTTGAACTGAAAAAGAGGTGACATTAGAATGCGAGGTAAAATCTTTGTAGAAGTGCTTTACTCTAGTCCGACCAATGGCGAGACATTCACAGAAAATGTGTTCCATTGTCCTCTAGACATAGTCGGCAGGTAAGCGAATGGTTAATACCAATTTTCTTGAGGTGATATTTGGTCATTACTAGGATCTCGTTCGAGAATTCCCTTCTTTGAAAAATTTATAAATTCTTTGGGATGCCTTAAGCCAGTTTGAGAATTCCAAAAAGAAAGTTGTTTTTCATCTCTGTCTTTATCTGGCTGGCAGGTAGACGACAGAAGGGTTCAGGCCCAAGTTCGTATGCGTTTTTTGGTTGAAGATAGTTCCAAACCAGCTTAGACTCAAAGTAAGAGGAGATGAGAGGTTTTAGTGGTGTTTTTCAGATTTTCGAACCATCTGTGCACCATTCAAATTGAGGTATTAACTGAATAATTCCAGGATAACTGCGATTTGGAGTGCCGACTTTGAAGGGACGAAAGAGATTTAGTCTTTGCCGTATCGGGTACGAGATGTATACAGTCGGGGATACTAGATATGTATATATTTTTAAAGAAAATAGTAAAGGACAAAACCTATTCCGTAGCTATACCCTGCCTACCTTAAATATTGTGACGGAGACTTTCGTTTGTTTGGCAAAAACCCAAACCACCCGAAGCGTGCAAGTCGTCGGCTTATAAACGTGAAATGATAGAGCTACCCCTTCATTTTCCAGATATTTCCGTTGACCAATAAAAAACCTACGAGAATGCAGGGTTAAGTTCTTGGTTTGGCGCTACAGGTCGATGGGACCCAGGGCCTAGCTTCTCACAACCATTCGGAAGGGGCCTACTGTTTAATGCCGTGTCCGAAGGGCAATTTGTTATTTGAGAAGCTTTCTCAGGACAGTTTTACTCTCGGATGTTTGTCAGACGCTCGCGAGAGGTGGGGCCGTGAAAAACTGTTTGTAGGCGTTCCCCGACTGGGATTCGATCTCGAACCCTTGCTCCATAGTCCAACGCACTAATCACTGAGCCACGGCGCCCACCTAGACGCACTAGGGCAGAATATTTGTTGGTTCCTTTCTATCACAAGATCAGGAGGACTGTCATTCTTTGAAATATTTCGAAAAAATATTCAACTTTGGTTCTTATTCGAAAGTGATAAGTGATAAGAAAATGTAGAACAAATCTTGTTAAAAACTGCTAATCCTGCATATGCGTTGCTGTTCTATGAAGTATTACATCGTTTCCTGACACTTCTTCCTGACGATGTCTAAAATTTAGTAGATCTTCCTTGAGTCGCTGAAATGCACTCGTATCTTCTACAATCAGTGTACGCCGGGCAACAAATTATGCGACTATCCTCTTCCATTCCTTGGTGCATCTCATTACGCCAAATATTTTATTGGAGCCTTGGCGTACCAGCAGCTGACTTTCATACAACACACGGATGTCGAAAAAAAGAAGGTATTTCGAAATACCTCTTCCAAGTACAGAAAACATGAAACTATCGTGTACCGCAAGGTTACCTCACTTGTCCCACATTAGTATGCCTCATTCATCTGAGGTCATTACACCCTGTTCATACCGAGTGACAGCCAGCGAATGCTTGTTAATACACAGGCATTAGTGTCACTTAAGTTAATTTAATTAAATTTGCAAAAAAAAAAACCGACACTAACAGAGTCATTGTCATTACGTCGTCATGCGCCGCATAGCTAAACCAAGAGGCATGTGTGTTGTCGCACATCACACGTGAGTTCGCCAAACATGTATGCACTCTGTTTTGCAAAAAAAAACAAAAAGAAAACAAACTTGTTCACGCAATTGTGTTGGTTTTACTTAATTCCAGCAGCAGTAGCGGTATCTAGATACTCGCTGAATCTACTGGGTGCGCTGCGGAGCGTACGGGTATGCCTCGAATCGAAATGAGTCGTGTGGCATCAACGCGCACACTTGAGGCATTTATTTTATTTATTTCATATCATGCGTTTAAGTTTAATAAAAACGAAAAAACAAAGATGGAGTTCCACTTAGTATTTAGTTTTTAATTGGTCTTCGCGCTACTGGCTGGGGAGTGATTCTCTGATTTTGTATCTATCCCCTGTTTAGACGGAGTGTTGGCTGTGAATTTGTAATTAATAACAAAAGTGCATGACAGTTGTCAGTAGTTTTTGTTTGAGTTATGTTTTGTTGCCATTTATGGGGCAGGGTAATTGCTGTTGGCGAGAGAAAATGTTAATCAAAATGGTTGGAGCTGGCCATTGATAGGGGCGCCCGCTGCTGGTGGGTTGTGTCAATCGAATGACATATATTTTAATTGTTTGTTTGCTGTTTTATTGCATACGAGTAGGTGAGGAGTTAGAATGGTGTCATTGTTGTTTTGATGTTGTTAGTGGAATGGCCTTTGGCTTTTTGACAGTTTTAAGTGAACAATTGAATTGTGTGCTAGAAACTGGCGCTTAGTGGAGTGGGTGCGACAAGATTGGTGTCGTGAGTATGGCTTCGATTAGTTGGATAAGCTCTAGTTCTGCAGAGACCTGACCTCGGTTAAATGCTGTCGATTTACTTGTTCAGCCGAGAGACAGAGATACATATGTCATCCTAGTGTCAGTAAGAAGTACTCAGGTTTGAAGGTCTTACTGACAAATTTTAAAAACCATCTGTTGCGCACCTTCTATTTTCGCTGAGCTCAGCAGACATACAATAATCTTGGTTCAAACAAACAGAAATCGTTTTCATTTGCCTCCAGAACGCTTGCACTAGGCAATCATTTTGAGACTATCTGAATGAACTGATAGGAGTCATTGTCGTCATAAAGCAAGCACCGCAGAGCACATCCATAGAGATTAAACCGACGCCGTTCTCATAAGCAGCCGTAAAAATTGAAACGCAAAGGTCAGGATTGACTCGTTGAGTCGAAGTCGTACATCAAGTAGCTGGGAGTGCTGTAGGGTCACAGATTCAACTTCAGAGACTACCCTACGTACGCAGGAAGTCCCCTGGGCAGTAGCGGCATTATGTAGATTAATGTCAAATGTAGAAGGGCCAAGCCAGGCGATAAGAAACCTTCTTACACCTTTGCGCAAGTCTCAATATGGATGTCATTGGCGTACTGTGTGGCGTGCATTAGAAGGATGAACCCGGCGCCCAAATTGAACTGCATCAGCAAATGTGATGAGTACTATTACACCATGTCGCGTAGAGGAGAATATGTCCTAAACAATGAGACCTTAATAAACGAAATCCATCAGGAACTCTTTATCATATGGCGGATTCAAGCTACTACCTTTTTTCGTTACACACCCTTTTCTCGTATGTAACGCTAACGGGAGACCGAATTTTAGATCGAAATTTGAAAACTTTACGTGGAAAATTGAATTGGAACATAAAGATAGCACCTAATCCAAGAGCCTTCTATTGGTAGCTGTTGTTGATTAAACCAACCCTTGATTGATCTGTGAGGAGGCATGTGCCACCCTCCCTTAAAGGGATTTTCGAACTCTCACGCAGAGTATTACAAACTTCGTCTTGTTTACACTTACTTTGAATAAATTATCTCCGAACCTACTTCCCAGAAAACTTCCCCACAGCCACAACACACCATGTAAAACCATAAACATCAACAAAAAACAAACTTTTCTTATCACCAGATTTGTTGATAAAAGCAAGGCTTTCACCGGCAGGGGAAAAACATATCACGCATACGACAAAGGAATAATTGTTTGTTCATATGAAACCACATTAGAACTTCTACCCTTCCAAGGCCTTCCCATATGCAGAGACTCAAAAACCGCACACAAGTTTTGTAAATACATGCGAGCACCCCTATTACACATTCTTTTGTGACCTTCGCATGTAAACAAGTCAACAAGGGAGAGAGAGAAGAAAACAAGAAAAGAAAAAAAAGTGGAATATAAAAATATTTGGCCGGCCCTGACCTCACCTTTATATAGCTTTCGGGTTCTAAACGCCTGTTAGATACGCGTATCGAACCTAGCCAAGACGAAGTACGTAAAGCAATTTGTCATACTGTACTGCTGGTGCTGGCCTGTTTGATATTCATTCGACGTGACTGTAGTATGAGCAGAGCGACAAACTCGAGTCTTGTTTGTGTAACGACAACGAAATTCGCATAAATTATCGGCTTTTAGTTTGTTTCGTTGGGGGTGTGACGCTGGATTGAATTCACTCAACATATTGCGTTTTAGTGACATTTTTTGAGGACTAGTGCATGCCATCTGTAACTGCAATATCGTGTCTAATTACCCAAAAGCCTTAAACTGCAATGAAACCCCATTTACTCGTGCGTTGTCGCCAATCCAAAAGAACATGCATAGCTACCGATACCGATACAGATACAGACGGCCAGCCAACCAAATAAAATGCATTTAAATTGCCTCCTTCAATTTAAATTGATTGGCTATTGAATAAACTAAATTGCTGTTACAACAGATACAAATCTATCAAATAGAATACAAATTAATTGAAATCACACTGAGCAGGGAATAGAGGATTGTGTAACAATTTCATTTGTATCTGTAGCTATAAGTATTAGTTTCTTTTTTTTTTCAATATTTTATTACACCCAAGAGAAGGTGTTAATCGACAGGTATCGCATTGAATTAATTGGGACACATTTTTCGGAACAGAATATTCGCATACAGTGTAGAGAGAGAGATACATTGCTGTTGTCAGCAGCGTAAAGCAACGTTCATATACGAATTTATGTATCTGTCAGATGTAAAATGATTAATTACGAGTTGAATTGTGTTCAGTTCCAACACCAACAGGTTTCATTCGTATATTGAGATACTGGCTTTCCGATTCGGATTCGATTTTGCTAATTGGTGCAGTAATGCTTGTGCTGGTTGCTACTGTTACTGTGAGCTACGTGAGCGGTCTCAATGGCAAAATTACAAATTAATGTCAATTTATTGCCGGCTATACATACATATATAGATACTGTCAACTGGATTCACGATCTTATAGTTAACGATACGAGATACATTTTACATCTGCTTTGTTGCACCCAGTTAGTGGGGCCGGTACTATGCGAGGTAGGGGGTGAGTGCCATCGTATAAGGAAGTGCGGTATTGCATTCGGGAAATTAAAATGCGATTAATGGCGAAGCAATTGTTATTCAGGCGAAACTTTGTATCCGACGATGTAATGTGACACTGATGATGGCTTGACGGGTACGGGATTTGATTAACTGGTATATCCGTTGAATATGGGCGACGGTATACAGGTACAGGTACAGGTAGAGGTAGGTGTAAGCCTTATATTTTAGTGTTATTTACATCAGGGTTGACTGAAGGCGGTTTCCTATCAGAATTACTGTGTAAATGTTTTATGGGGGTGCAATTAGTCGGCATTAAAGGTGAAAAGAGACATTTTAGCAATTAGTAGGTAATTAGGGGGGATAAAGCGCTGGGAACTTGCCATTTGATTTGTTTTATGGCTCGCGCGCGAATTTGCTTTGTTAACTCAACACACATAGGCCACATGGTATATACTTTGGTTAACAACTTGTATTGTAAGGGCGAACTGGCCAATAATTAGCTGTGATGTAACTAGGTAGCTATAGTTCTCTGTAGGGCAGTTAATTTCCATAAAATTGGACGGCAAAAATGTATAGATACAGTCACATTGCCACGTCAAGACTACACTGGTACTCTGAATACTGGAGCATGACAGGTCTCATAGTAGAGACTTAAGGGACATGACTATTAGAGCAACTTTCCTCAGCTTCACTGTCGATGTACACATGTCCTAAGTTAACACAGCAAAAACTAACCCTGTAAGCCTCTTCAAGGGCTTATCAGTCCAAGTAGATACAACTTTTGCAATACAACTCTTTTAAATCCAACTTTTTCGTCGATCAGGAAATCTGTCACTGAAGGAGGCAGAACCGGAAGTAATTCTGCTTCTTTTAAGAAAGGCTTAGATACTAAGAAGCTTGTAAAGTTCGAACAACTACATCAGCTAACAAAATTTGTCTTCATCCAATACGAGCAATGGCAGGAAGATCACAAAAGAAGTGAATTGATGTATCTCTACCCTTCTGCAGACACTGCACTTAAGCCTGGCTTGGAAAACGATGTCTTTCTCTGGGTGAAGTATATCATGCTGTATACTACGTAGAGAGTCATGTCACACAAGGAGGTATACAGCGCGAAACCAGTCATTTAAAGTCAAGACTGAGGCTTAAATAGTTTTATAGTTTGGTGAAAGTATTATATCTTGAAGATCCCATAGTGTGTTGTGAGTTAATGAGTTCAATTTTAGAACCAAATTCAATCTAATATTGCATTGTCCGACTACATTAGAAGTATTTTCAAGATTAGGCACGGCTTGAACCGGAGAAAGGGTGTTGCTTCATTTGTAAATACTTAGGATAGCATTAGTCACTTTTTTGTCTTTTAGAAGGACACCAATAAATATTGAAAAAATGTTTGAGCCTATTTCATAATACAGTCCAAGTCAGTCTTAGAAACAAGAAGACTCGACTTTAAATGTACGGGACAGTAGAAGTTGTGGTGTGATTGCATTCAATACGAAGTCTTAAGCTAAAGGTTGCGCTTCAAAAGAAGAAGATTTAACTATAGTTTGTTCGAGACACATACGCGTATCAGAGTCAGTTGTGAGGGTCCGTAAGCCCGCTTTTCCTTTGCACAGCAGCTGAAGTTCCATTATCTTTACGTTAAATAGAAAGTCGTAAGACAATGGCCTCACTCCAAACGATGCATATTTGACTACAGTTTGTTCGAGGCACATACTCATATTAGAGCCAGTCTTGAGCGTCAGTAAGCCCGGCTTTCATTTTGCGCAGTTGCTGAACTACTGGTGTCATATGCGTCAAATAGGAAGAACCAAGATAAAGTTTACTGTTCGATCAGATATGGTTTGGCTAGCTCAGTCTTGGGCAAGAGTAAAGCCGGCTTTCAATTCAATATCCATAAACCGAAGCCATAGGAGCTATTTCAGCTTCATTATGGACCAGAATCTACTTAAAATAAGACTTGGACGAATAGTCAAAGCAAGAAAGTACCTTCCTGATACATACTCCGTTAAGAGTCTGACTTGAGACAAGTCGTGCAAGTCAGGAAAGGAATAATTCGGCGGCTATTTGGGCAACGAAAGAAAGGTCTTCTTTGGCATCGTACTGTACCAAAAACTGGATACATCTTCTTTCGACGAAATAAGATGAAACTTATGACACTGATCAGGCCAGTAATAAGAATAAGACGTCCATGGATCATGTCTTGCATAATGTAGACAAATTGCTAGGAACAAGACCACATAACTAGAAAAGCATTATCTGCCGTATTTTTAACATCTTTAAGAGCATTTAGCAAAGGCTGCCGTGGAATGTAAAAGAAGAGACAAGACATCAGTTTTCAGGCAGCTTAGTTACTCCAGACATGATTTGTAAGCAAAAGTCAGTGATAGGCTCTGAGACTTCTCAGCGGTACAAGCATGACAAATTTAGGCAATTATAGGCACAAACTCATACAAATCAGAATCTGCAAGTTCGAAGAGTTATACAAAAGGTTTTACGACAACGAAGGACATTGCCCCACCTGGGGAAGAGAGAATCCATTAATAGCTCAAGAGATTTCAAGGTGGAAGGAAGCTAGCACCGTTCTGAACCTTGATGTTTCATCTATTTCAGCACAAAAGAGTCTTGTTGGTTGGTTTTACAAAGACCTTCCAAAACGGGCCTCAAGATTTCGAATCACGAGACTGTTTGGCCCGATTGAAGAGCCACTTACAGTGGACTTCTAAGAGAGACATAGGCTTTCCTCTAAGTCTAGTGATTAAGCAGGGTCTACAAGGGCATCGAATACTATTGTGAGGTTAGATTTTCCTACATTTTTCCTGCACTTGAGATGGTGGTCACTTAGACCAATTTGAATATATGTATCTATAGTCAGAGAAGGAGTGCTCGAAAGATACCTTCCACTCCTTGATCCTTTGTACTATATCTTCTGAGACTAGGGCATTATGTAGACCTTCCTGTTTATCAAGCAAGACGAGGTTAGTACTTAAAATGTATTTAAAAGAAATTGTTTAGAGATGATGTCGAAACTACCCTACACTTTGTATGGCAACGTCTTCAGGACATAGAGGTGACAACACGATTTTAACGATTCACGCGATTTATTTCTACTATGGGAGGGACTCTCCTAAGTCCATATAATTACATTGTCGACATAAGAGTATCAGTCAATACAAACTCGGGTCCCACTGCCAAACTGTCGAACTTTAATGTGAATCACGCCCCATGTGCTAGTTGAAGATATGCGGCTATTAAGCCGCCTCAACGTGTGCACTTCATCACATTTTAATGGCAGTAATTTGTATCTGAGGATATTTGCATGCCCAACTGGTGCTCTGGCTCGTAAAAATGTATTTTTTCTTTTATCTATCCATCATGCTCTCTCGTAAAAAAAAAACAAAAATTCCAAACTCAAAATATTTACATATCCAACACACATCTCGCCTGCGTTTGTTTGTCGAAAAATTTGCTACCATAGTCACGGGACCGCCAGGCGTATGCGTAACATTTTTTTTTTTGCTCAGCAATCCGCTCTTTTATTTGTCTATCTTGAGTTCGCACCTTTTTTCCGAGCCATCCACACCATCAGAGAGATACATACGAGTACTATACACCTCAGGCATTAAGCCGAACGTAACAACAATAAAAAAAACAATCATTAGGTTATTTAACAATTAAATAAACACAGTCGCCGAGGTGGGGGTAGAGGATATGCAACGGTAAGTTGTTTGTACTGAAATTAGTGCGAATTTTAATTTACTCGAAACCGACAGATAGATGTATCTTTGTACCTATCTATCGGTTCACTTGCTTTGAGGTGTACTTTAGAGATTTTTCTGTTTACGTTTGTTTTGTCGATTAGTATACGATACTGTATCTGTATCTGTATCTGTATGTGGTGGTGATTTGGTGGTGATTCAACACTGTGTAGCTAAATTGGAAATTTTCTGCCTCTTTTGTCGGTGAAATTGATCGATAAACAATTTACGATGTGATGCTTGGCAGACAGCAGTGCAGCACGGCAAACGTGTGCACAACTAGAGTAGACAAATACAAGAAACTCAAAAATAGAAATAGAAAGGGGCAACAGCTTGGAGGTTTTCCAAGGAAAAAACAAATTAAAAAATTGCTCTGAGAAATGCCATATGTTGCTGATTTTCAGTTTGTTTTTAGGTGCATCTGTACGAACTTAGATTGGTGTTTGACTATAAATTTAAGCTCCACTTTGAAGTGGTTGATAAACAGACACACAAACAGATAGTAGATACTCTGATTCCTTTGATCCTGTACGATGAGATGCAGGTCTATCATGATACACGCTGACGTCAGACAAGGTCTGTAGCAATATTAATTATTCGCTGCATTAAGTGGACATTAAATCGCTAAGTGTCTTGGTTTTATGGCCCTTGGCTCGTATGATAAATGAGTGCGCAGTAAAAATTTTAATAACCCTCCTTTCGGTCATCCTTTGAACGGGGTTGTGCGGCGGTTTTTTGGTTCAAATTATAAGCGGTCATCGTGGGGTGAGGATGCTTTCAAAAAATTAGTTCAACATGAAGCAAGTGGGGCTTTTCAGTTCCATCCTGTATCTCGGATTCAACAAATTCTGTGACCGAATGATGTAAGTCTCATGACATCAGGTGGAAGGCAGGGCATTGCTTGAGTCATCCTTAATGGCATTTCACCTATTGTTCTCTTCACGATGTTGTGGTTAACTACTCCCACGCACTTAAATTAATGACAACTAATAGTTAAAGTTATTATTGGAAATTACGAGACGTGCAAGGAAAACAAAACAGATTTAATTTAGGTTTTGTTTTTACGAGTAGTGTTGCCTCGACCGAGTGTAGTAAGTAAGTTATAAAACAAGTCGTGGGATCATGACATTCCGAGTTGTGATAGATATGGCATTCCGCTGGGGCAGTGTTGAGACGCTGGGCTTATCTAGACCCAAACTATCGATTTAAGCATGTTTTCTTAGTTTCTATTGAAAGGGATCTGCCTTGGGACAACGCACCTAGTCAGTAACCTAGATATTTCGCCCTCACTCTTCAGTCCTGGCCAACACTTCTTTCACTCGACACACGCAGTCGCATAGTGTAGAGTATGACCTGTACGTTGATACCTAAACGAATGAAATCCATCAGTAATTCCATTTTTTACGAAGCCTTCAATCTGCCACCGATTTTCGTTACACCAACGTTTCATCCGACAAGAAACGTGGAAACGAAGCTAAGAATCTGGGCAAGTTCTGAGGCATTATCAAATGTTGAAGGAGACTAGAGTGACGAAATGAATTTGAAAAATTTTGTGTCGTCATCGGGACTTTCAAGATCGTTTGTTACAATGAAAAAGAAGGGTGCCTAGATGACTGCCTTGTGGGACACCGGTGGATACTAGAAAAGCAAACCCAAGTGGGTGAATCCGAAATGGACATTTCAACACTTTAGGGTGGAAGTCGAGGGCAGACAGATCTACAATGAGGATTAATCCATGAGAAATCCTGTCGAAAGCTTTACGAAAACCGCAAGGAGGGGACTATCTGAGGAAAGATTGGGAAAATGAAAGAAGAATGGGAAGGTATCAATAGTTGAACGAAGCAGGGGGCAAAGAGAAACGGAGGTCTAATTGGCTGTGCACATAATTCCTGATGCCACTGACTTGGGTGTCTGTCAACCTAGCCAGTAAACGAGGAGTGATACTCAGATGGAACCCACTAGAGATGCGGCAGATTAAAGCCGATGTGTTAGTTAAAAATGAGAGAAGAAATGAGACTTTTGTGAACACCCAGCAGAACGTCTCGACAAGGACAGTAAGCCATAGAGTGGGTATGATCATCATCGAGGAAAACATTGAGCGGAGGAGGAAGTAACTCCTACTATTTTCCGGAAGTTAAATTTTGTTTCAGTCACGGATTTTTGAACCCAGACCTGGTACGTCCTGCTAATGTGAGTTAAGGGGAATGTTGTTCTGAGCCAGTGTAAGCCAGAGAGGTTGAAAAACTGGAGTGCACTATACATAGTTTCCAAAAAAACAGCAAAGTCATGTTCAGATATAAGGGTTTCTGACACTAATTGGGTCGGTAAATAGGGCTTCCTGACACTAACAACGTTTTCATACAAAACAGTAGGCTGGAGCTGGTGACAGATACTGTGATTCCTAGATTCCTTCCAAAGTCTTAAGGACTTGAAGTGTGCACTTAGAGGGAGGTAGGTAGCGAAGGACTGGGATTGAAGTCCAAGCAAACCCCGAGTTGTCTTGCCATCTAAGTAAGACTAGACCTTCTATCTTTTAAGGACCGACAGTTAAAATCAAAATACTGAACTATAAGAGGAAGAACAGAACAGAACAGATTCTTCAGGAAAAAAAGTTGCTGCAAGACGAGGAGGTAGGTCCGATACATTGGTCTCATGGAGTAAATAGTTCAACAAAGAGGATCATATAACTTGGGAGCACAAGCATCCAGTTATGAAGTCGTAGAGATGTAAGAGTTATAGTCACCGTCTATTTATTGATTTAAAGTCCGAAGAGTTGGACTGGGCCACGCCTGCAAGAACGAGGACGATGAAGATTAGTCCCTGCTCCATCAGAAATATTCTTGAGGATTTAGACAGGGCGACACCATGTCATCTTCAACCAGATACTGCAGAAAGTAGTCCGAAGTTATCAGGCCAACACTAAAGATACAATTTTTTGCAAATGCAAGACGTTATTGAGAATATCGGCAAAACAAAGCCAGCTAATGGGTCTGACTGCAAGGATGCTCAAACAAAATATATGGAATCCGTAAATACTGAGGCAAAACGGCGAAGTTTCGATCAGAACGTTACAACTATAACTTCGAAGTAGTCTACCAAGGCTGCGATATGACCTCTCGGTAGACTCGGTAATCGTAGTCATTACAGTCTTAGAGAACAACTACCACTAGAACCAAGAAGGTGCTATACTACACCGTCGTCGATACTCATGTATGCTGCAGAGGCATGGACTACCTCTCGGTAGACTCGGTAATCGTAGTCATTACAGTCTTAGAAAACAACTACCACTAGAACCAAGAAGGTGCTATACTACACCGTCGTCGATACTCATGTATGCTGCAGAGGCATGGAGTTTTTGCGTTGACAGATCATGATTTAACCACGAAGTTATCGAAGGTGGCTGGGTCACGTAAAGCGGAAGAACATCAATGCTTCAGCATACAGAATATGCAGAAAAGGACGACTAAGAGTCGTGAGCCTTGTTTGTTGAAAAGCTAGGGCTCTAGGATAGAAAGTGAGATCACTTCTAGGAGTACAAAACCAAGACGAAGTTCAACCAAAATACAGACTCTAGACTGAAAACTTTTCCACTTAAATACTGCAATACTTACGTGCGTAAGCTCAAATAAGACATTCCCACTGTAAACACTTTAATAGCACAACTTCAACACCACGTCAACCCTAAGAGAGTCCTTTTGCACAATTACCACCTTTTAACCTTCAAGTGATACAACAACACAGAGCCAACCAGCCACCCTACACCACCATCTGCACTTGACACATTTTGCACATCAAATCGCAAATGCCTCCTGTGTCACTCTAATTTAATTTAATAACAGTGGAACGGATTACAGGTGCTAACTAATAATTTAGAATTCCTATCCCAAACCACCAATAGTCAGCCGCTGGCAAAGAAAGAAACGCATTGCAAGGGATTGTCCTTTAAGGCAGGGAAAATCCGCCATCTGTTGTTGCCACTTCTTCTTGGCCAATTTAACAATTCAAAGCGTTCCATTGATAGTCCGTTCTGTACTTATAATGACTACCACTCAAACATTTCGATGTTATGTACTCTGTAGTCTGTTACAGCCCTTCAGCCTTCCCAGTTCAAATGACAGGGGGTTTCGCAATAGCAAAGTGGGCAAAACGCATTCGTGACTTTTGCACGTTGGAGGTTGCTACTTTGACGGAATAGTTTTGCTTTTGAATTGAGTTTTAAAATAGTTTTGATTCTGAAAACAAAGCACAAAAGTAAGTGGGTGGCTACTTGTAGCCAGCTCTCTAAGCCTCAGTTCGTGACAAGTTACGGCGGTGATTAGTAAGACGCGCGAGTTCCAGTGGCTGAGATCAAAGAAATAATTCTGTTTGCCCTAAAAAAAAACCAAAAAAAAAGCAAAAAAAAATGAAAATGTTACTAAATCGAAATAAATTGCTTATGGTGTCCGGCGGTATCATGCTTTTTGGCATTATGTTCGGTTGGGTGATTTTTCCGCTGATTTTAAAAAAGATGCTAAAAACGGTAGGTAGTTACGTAAGATACCCAGTTTTTCATTGAAGTGTTTGTGTTCGAAAGAAAGACAAAATGTCAAAATTCCATAATCATTTTTGCAATTTTTGAAACGGTCTTAGCCAAGTTTTGGTACCAATTGGTGGGCAGGGAGTGAGCTTCTCGTGGCAGTAAGCAGTACGCTCTTAGGTGAAGAAAGTGTAAATTCTCTATAATTTCTACAAACTTTTTGGCTTACTTTACTTATAGCCAAAAATGACACTTGCCTCGAATAAAATAAAGCGAAAATCCCGGCACTTTAAGTATCTTTTTGTGTACGCGGTGAATTGTTTGCCCTACTTCGTGCAACTCGCATATTTTGAGGACTCAAGCTACAGTGGCACATAGCTACTTTTACTGCGTGCGCTACTTTTCGGGTTGCAATAGCAAAATCTGCAACTTGCCACTTTTGCTGCACGCTACCTAGTAAGCTGCTGCTGTTGTTTTTTGGAAGAAGTTGCAAGGGTGTTCACACATGATTCGCTGTTTTTGGAGTTCGTTACCTCAGACACTGAGTTAGAAGTTTTGCTTGTGGCTTGTGTAGCTACTTTACAAAGCAGGAAAATAAAAAAAGAGAAAAGGCAGAAGAAACTCCTTAAAAGGGACGTGAATAGGGAATATAGAACCCTTTGGAGCCGTGAAGTGGTCATTACGTGATTGTTCCATAAACTGATGAAGAAGCTTTGCTAATAGTTAATCAAACTTCTGAACCAGTAGAGAGAAGGTCTAGAGTTTCTCAAACCAAAGTCCAGTTCTTACAAATTTCTGTATCAAGTAAATAGTTAGCCCTTCTTCTGACTAAGGTACTTGGCGTATTTAGCTGCGCTTTGTGGATGCAGAAGCAAGATTTAAGATCCTTTTACAAACATCTTGAAGGAGATCACAGTCGACAACCGAGTGAATCGTTGTACTAAATCGGAAGGAGAAGTTTTGCTTAAACAACGAACGCTTGTTGTTCTCATTTTTAAAAAGTTTTCTGTGAAAGACTCCTTGAATATCTATCTGATATCTGAGTCATGTTTTTAAATTTGCCTTCAATATTGCGGTTAGCCTGGTTCGTTGTCAGTAGGGTAAAGGAAAGGGACTCAATCATATCAAAAAAAAGTTGCAATAGCGACTGCAACTCATTATCTGATACTGCGAGTTGCAGAAGCTGTCTGGTTGCAGGCACACATTGCAACTCTCTGTGCAGCTACTTTTTAAGTAAAGTAAAAGTAGCTATGTGTGACGGTAGCTTTAGTCCTACTACTTGCATCTTCTAACCGTCAATTTGCACCCTTTGGTAGGACTACTTGGCCCTGTAGTCGTATCCGTTTCAAAAAGAAGAACAAATCGTTTGTAGGGCATTCATAGCATCCATTTTCGAACAAAAAACTTCCACCTATATCAGATACTTAAGAAAAGAATAAAGTGGAAAGAGGGTCGTACGTTCTAGCCCCTTAGGCTACAGGCGAAAGATTTATTCGACACGAAAGAGAAGCCAGAAGCGTGAAAAGTGGACGTGACTGGTCCTAAATATACAAAACTTATGCAGTAAATCCACTAGATATTGGTTTTATGTCCAACGGTGGAAGGAAGGTAAAAAACATGAAAAGAAAAATGTTCTCCGCCATTATTTTTGAATTTTCAAAGGAACCGCCTTGTAGAATAGAAGCCAGAAACTTGTATCAATTTTTGAGCACAGATGTCCATATATTGGACAGGAAATCAAATCATCTCACTTTCTCAAAAATGATCTATCTTCAGGCTCAGTGAAGTAACCATTCGTAGACGAATACTTGAGAAAAATCGGTTTGCATGGAGTCCTCACAAACACCCAGAAATACGTCAAAACTGGGTTGAGTTCCCGAAAGAACAGATCGGTATAGGACCGATTCATGTGACAAATCAGAGGGTGTCACGGTGATACCCTGAATATCAAATGCCTCTAGTTTGGGTCTTCCGACAAGACAATAACCCCACCAGTCAAAAAGCCAAGGAGTGGTTTCGTAAAGGAGGGATTTAACATTAGTTTCCGAGACAAAACCGAGGAACAATCAAAATGTAAGGCAAATGTTCAGAGAATAGGCATTTCGTGTAGTACCTTTATAAAACACCCTGCCCTAATGCCTGTAACTTGCTTATTCCGAGTTAGGGCAATATGGTCCGACTATTTGCCTCCTCTAACCGACTACTAGTTCAGAGCTTCAAAGTTTCTTGATTTAGAAGATTATTTGACTGATCAGACCTTAAAGTTTATATAAAAGAATGTAGGTATTGCCAATTTTTGAACATCGTCCTCAAAGTTGGTTCCCCTTATTACCCAAATACGGCAAATCATGACCAGATGCACATTGGTTTTGAATGTTTGCAGATTATAATGAGACCTTGTAGTCAACAGCTATGATTCGGTTTTACACGAAGAACAACACCTAGACCAGTGAACAGGTCCGATGTGATACTACAAGAATCTAACAAACAAATAGGAATTGCCACAAGCAGAGAGGTGAAGTATAGTTCCCTTCTCTTCTTTGTTTTGCAATGGAAATTGGAGTGTTTTTGATCCAGCTTTGCACCCTGTCAAGAAGAGCAGTTGGCCCGAAAAATTTGACGACCGTGCTATAGGTTAGTATCGGCATACCTGTAGTCCCTCTTCTTACAGTAGAACAGAGCTGTAGTGACATTCCTTACCCCTTTTTCTATAAGTGCCAGACTCGCGTCAGATAGTTTTAGAAAGTTGGAATAGAGGGTCCTTGAGGGACGTTCTAAGAAAGTGTGTAAAGGTTTCTCCAAGTAGAATCTTTGTACTGTAATCTCTCTCAACTAAGAGAAAAAAATGTAACAGAGTTCAAAGTTAGTCTTTAAAATGTTCAGTGCTGTATGGAACACTGGTTTCTTCTTTGCACAACGGTCAAGAACTCATGGAGTTCTGCTTCTAACTATAAAATCTTTCCAGGATTCTAAGCAACAAAGGAATGAAACTCAGATTTGAAACTATGGTGCTACTTAAAATTGCTCAACCTCCTCCCCATCAACCACACTTAGCATCAACGCATGCTACGACTTATTTGACATGACACATCATTTGCTTCCACATTATGGCCATTTTCGACTGACTGTAGTGCCTCGTATAGTTCTTGGTCACCGTATAGTGGGAAACTATACCAGGACCTCTGACTTTTGATCGCTGTAGTCATTGGCTTGCTCCCTGTATAGATAGCTATAACCATTGACAGTACTTAGTGTATGACGGTCAGCCAGATGTTCATATCTTGTTCCTTCTGTGTAAAGCAGTATGAAACCGCAATTGCGGTTTGCTTCGCCGGCGTAATCACATTACATTGATTCATATCCTGTGATGTACAAGACCCCAAAACAAGTAGCTACTGATGTGTTAAACCCGTCGAAACAATAATTCATTTTCAGCAAATAAACCTCAAACATGGCTCAGATGTTCGTGCCCTATGGACAAGTACACCATTTCCATTGGATTTCCTAATATACGTATTCAACATAACCAATCCGGATGAAGTGATTGCTGGAGGCAAACCTAACCTACATGAAATCGGACCTTACTACTTTGAGTATGTAAAAGTATCTTTAACACAAAACATAGTACGTTATAGTGACATTTTGTATTTCAATCTTTAGAGAATGGAAAGACAAATACGACTTGGTGGACGACGATACCGAAGACTCCATCACCTATAACATGCGAAATAAGTTTATTTTTCGTCCGGATTTGTCAAACGGATTGACTGGCGAAGAAATACTGACAGTTCCGCATCCATTGATTCAGGTAAATACCAACAAAACTGTATAACTGACAGACAAAGTCTTGGAATTTTGTCAGAGATGTTGTAAACAAATATAAATTTTCAAAACTCAAAGTGTCACGAAAGAGATTTAAAAAAAAATTCTTTTGATATCCTCCGATCTAAAGAATCATTTAAAAACAAAATTTTGACACTTTCGTCGTGTCGTCGACAGGAATATATTAATTAATACTCGTATTGTACTTTGTGGTGTTTGGCTTGAAGAATTATAAACAATTTCAAGAGCAGCATGATTAATTCTTTTTACAATTTAAATGATTTACGTGTTGACATTGAGATGTTCTGACGCCATGAATTCCAAAACACGTTTAGGAATATTTTTGTTTTCAATCGTTTTCAAGTTACCTCATGGTTTAGGTTTTGGAATGCTAAAATGGCAGAAGCACCTGTCAAATTTGACAGATGACAGAGGTGTAGGTGTCCCGGCTAACCTAAGACACCAAGGTTAGCACCATTGTGATACCGCACCAGTAGATCGTGAGAAAAACGCTCAAACCTACTGGAAGTCTGAAGTAAAATATCTGAGACCGCAATACACCCTGTTAGTGAATAATTGCGGTCACGGGTTCAATGGGGAAAAGTAAATGTAACCGATAGCGTTCTAACCACAAGACACTGTTTGTAGACAAAACCAGCTTTTTGTGGCTAGAAAGGGTTATAAATACAGCCGAACGCTAATTAAGTCTAGAAATCGCAGTGTGAATTCCTCTTTGTTCCATACAACTGGTAGGACTACCAACCGACAGACAATGTCTGATCATTAGTCCAGTTGTGAAGCTGATTGTCGTGTCATCCATTCACTAGGTAGGAAACAAAGCGTCGTCTTCAAAGGCTTTGACTTTTGAATAGGATGTAACGAGTATGCTACAAGGCACTTCGCATCCAAGTGGATGACCTCTATCGTTGAAGGACTCCAGCAAATGTTTTTGTAGCGCCTTGCTAACAAACCCACTTCGTACACTGTCATGAATTTCAAAATCTCCAGTGAACGCATCCCACGTCGAATAAATTGCTGTAAAAGCCAAATGCCATACCATCGCACATATGGAAGAAGTGGAAACCACTTCGTACACTACCAGCTAATTCGCATGTTGGGTCCAGAAACTAAAGAACTCCAAAAGGTTTAACAAATTTTGAACGTGTTTTATAAAAACGTACTCTGAAGTGTAGAATTGGCTCCTAAACTGAAGAATATTAGCACAGAATCCTCGTGTTGTGAACAATTTATCAAAATTCACTCGGAGTATCGGAAAACTTATAACTCAAATACTATCCACTTCGGACACTGCTCAGCTTCTGTTTGTCCTTGACATTTGGAGTACGAAGTCTTATAAATTTTTTTTCTATTCGTGGAACGGGAGAGAAACGAATCAAGAGTTCGATACGGAGAAAGACTTGTTCATTCCGACTTCCCACTTCGGACACTACCCAGAATTTCCGTCTAAACTTAGGTTTGTACAGAAATTATCAAAAGACTCAAACCCAACCCATTTGTACATGATTTTCGAAAATGGTAAGAATATCTCACCGAAATTCGGTTGCCATCCACTTTGAACAGTCCGTGTGGTGTGGACCCAAGACCATCAGAAAGTTTCACGGGGATGGGCTACCGAAGATGTACTTTTCAACACCAGCTCTAACCTAAAGATTTCTCCCCTACAGGCAGTGTCTGTAGTCGTGCAACGAGATCGTGCAGCCATGTTGGACTTGATTGCCAAATCAATAAACATTGTATTCCACAACCAATCGGCCCTACTGACCATTAAGTTCATGGATTTGTTTTTCCGAGGATTCTACATTGACTGTTCGTCGGACGAGTTCGCAGCAAAGGCTCTGTGCACAGCCTTTTATACGGGAGAGGTTAAGCAAGCCAAGCAAGTGAATGATACCCATTTCCTGTTCTCATTCTTATCAGGGGTAAGTCACCCATTCGAAAACTTTTCAAAGTCAATCTAAGACTCTCTTCTACTTCAAGGCAAACTACACCGATGCAGGCCGCTTCACAGTATGTCGTGGTATCAAAAACGTCCACAAGCTGGGAAAGGTTATTCGCTTTGCCGAAGAGCCCGAGATGGACACATGGGCCGGAGATGAATGCAATCAGTATGTTGGAACGGATTCGACGGTGTTTCCGCCATTCATGACAAAAGAACAGGGTCTGTGGGCTTTCACACCTGATCTTTGTAGATCCTTGGGTGCGGTCTATCGATCAAAGACTTCGTACCATGGTATGCCGGCCTCAAGGTACTTTCTGGACTTTGGCGATATTAGGGTATGTAGGGTACACATATGAGGAGATGTGTTGGTAGACATAAACTTATCCCCTTCAGGCTGATGAAAACCTACATTGCTTTTGTGACGATCCAGAGGATCTAGATACTTGTCCTGTGAAGGGTACAATGAAGCTAAGTGCTTGTGTTGGCGGACCACTCATTGCATCTCTGCCGCACTTCTTCAATGGCGATCCGAGTTTGTTCGAGAACGTGAATGGATTGAATCCAAACGAGAAGGATCATGCAGTCTACATTGATTTTGAACTTGTAAGTTACAAGACTTGTGTTCCATAAGAGAGAACTGATTTCGTTCTACTTACAGAGAAGTGGTACACCATTTCAGGCAGCCAAACGTTTGCAATTCAATTTGGACGTCGAACCAGTTCCAAAAGTCGAACCAATGAAAAACATGCGCAAAATGGTGATGCCAATGTTTTGGGTACAAGAAAGTGTGGCCTTGAATAAGACCTGGACCAGCATGGTCAAACCACTGTTTATGTAAGTCACGCTCTTGTCATCACCTAGGTAACAGATAAACTTCAAAATTTTCCATTACAGAGGCTTAAAGATCAACTCAGGCCTACGATGGACTTGTCTGACATTGGGAACGATTGGATTACTCCTTGGAGGTTATCATTTCCATAAAAAATCCCAAACCATCGACATAACGTTACCAGTTAAAACTGCACCCGAAACCACGACCATCGCACCGGTTAAACCAATCAAACAAGTTCAGCAAGAGATACCAAATCCACCACAAAAGACTGGTGCAGTGGAAAAGTATTAACAAACAAATTATTCTGAATTAATTGCACTCGGTATTATTTATAAAACAAAAACCAAAAACCATTAAGTTGAAGTTCACGAAAAAAAAGCAACAAACCACTGTAGATTGATGTAGATGACAATGTTGTTGTAAAAATGTTTATTTTCAAAATGTTAGTTGGGAGTTCATTTATTTATTGGTCATGTGACGAAGAATGAGCTCATCCACTGCGACTATGTAAGATTGTAGAGGAAGGTACTGGTAGGTACTTCCATCAAAGGCTAGAACAATAGATACACGTCTCTGTTGCTATGCAGCTTTTAAACTCACAAAAGTGACAGCAGTGCCGAAATTCGCAGACCTAAAAACGACCAGCTGATAGGTTCCAAAGTTAGTTAGCTTTACTGATCCAGAAAAGATACGAAACCTTGGGTCGAAGCTTGTGGAAGAGAAATTGGTGAAGTACCACAGGGTTATATACTCTCACTTCACGCGAGACTATACTCGTCAAAATAAACTTCAAAAGAAGGCAGGGGTGTCGAAGCCTTTAAGAGAAATTTAAAATAAAAAATGAGATACCACAAGGTTGCATTGTCACACCGCAATTATTATTAGTGTTACCAGTCACTAAGGACAGTTGAGGTACATAGGAAGCAGCGATATCCTATCTGAAATATTTGTATACAGTTAACAATGTCACTGGAATTCAGACCTGGGAACTGGATAGGGCTGGCAGAAACTCCTTCCTCAAAGGAACTGCTTCTTCTAGAATGGAATATTGGAAAAACCGATTACACCTCATGTGCGAGAAAAGACCTCACTACTTACCCAGGCAGACAGAAGAGTGATTCGACCTAAGGAATTGTGGAGAGTTAGGAGAGTTTAAGTAGTATGTTCACCTGACCCAGCTTTGTTAGAAATTGTTCTGTGTCCTACAGTTTTGTACATCACTAGTAATTCAGTTATTATCCACTTCGGACACTCAAACATTGTCAGAATGTACAAACTTCAGAATTTTTGAAAATTGAGTAAGAATTCCTCTTAACTCGAAAATACACGAACTTTACCTTTGAAATATTAGCCACTTCGAACACTAACCTGCTTGAGTTTACCGATTAGTCCTTAGAGATTAGATGTCAAGTGAATCTACACCCAGTTTTCTAGTCTTCCCACTTTGAACACAGAGCATATCCTGTCCTGAGAGTTTCTCTGGTTTTAGCGCATCAAATCCTCTGTTGAATAAAATGTTTTGTATGTCAAATGCCGTCCACTTCGTACACTATCAGCAAACTGTATGAGTTTACAGTGAGCCAGATGTACATTTCTTCAGTTAGTACTCCAAACTCTGTCAGTATGTTTTGTTTTTGACGACAAAGAAATTTGTAAAGATTGTCCAAGTCCCTGGACGAGAATTTGCTTGCGCACTTCGTACACCATGAACGAAGTACCTATATGTGACACAAAAAAAATTATATCTTCAAGCCATTGCTTGAGATTTGCTTAGTTTTGTGAGGTATTTCCTTTGAATCTTTTCCACTTCGGACACTCGTAGTTTCCTAACACCAATTTCTAGTCATGACTAAATCCCATTTAGTTCTTACCCAGTACGTATGGCAAGAGCTAGACTTTATGTTCAAATTTCCCTCCATAGGAGAGGTAAGGTTAGATCACACCGAGTGACTAGCTGCTGCTATTCCAGGTAGTAGGACTTGGGGCAGCATAAACGAAGAAAAATCGTGAGCCACGAAGCGCAGTGATACCAGATCTAAAACACCTGGGCTATGTTCATGAAGTGTGTATGTTTTCCAATATGATACTAGATCTATGCCTAATAATGCTATATTTGGCGAATGAGTATGGAGTGTGTCAGGAGTTTTTCCATGAGGTCGGTGATGAAACGGAAAACCTTTGTTTCATCATTAATGTGCTCGTTTACAGACAAACTACATAACCAATTATCCTAGCATTCCATTCTAATCTGTCACCTTCCCCACATGCAGCTGAAACGAAACTCAACTCTTTTCCCAACAAAAGCCCTCATTGTTCCATTTAAAAACTAATCAATTACATATATGCAAACAATTATATGAGCCACTGTCCGAGTTAAAGCACACATTAAACAGTGTATAACGTTCAATTAAACTGCTTAAACAAAAGCAGAATTGAAATTATTCCCGAGTGTTAATTAATTAAACAAACACAGCAGCACACCAGTCAGCCCTCCTCCCCAAACAAAAGTAAATAAATAAATACATACATCCACACATTGGAACAATTAGATAATTCTGTCATTTAATTTATTTCTATTGAATGTGGAAAGTTTTTTTTTTTTTTCAATCAGGGCAAGCAAAAGTACGACACGATCTTATCTGTCAGTGTCACAAAGAAAGTCTAACTGAAAAAAAAAAAAACAAACGAACATGTGACACCCTTTTGTTTGGGCCTCCCTACCAGTACCAGATAATATCATGCAAAGTGTGAGCAGAATAATTCTGAAAAATAAAATATTCACCATAGCACAAAACTTACGTAATGTCAAAACTCATTTGACACTCATTCTCGAAACGCGCCAAATGTCATCAACCAAACACAAAGCTGTGTTCCACCACTGATGAGATGAAGATGTAAGTGCTGTCATTTTGTGTGTGCTGTGTTTTTTTTTTTTTCTTTGACAAGTTGTGACAGTTTTGTTTTGTTTTTTTTTTTGAATACAAATCTGATGTTAGGAATGTCATTAGGTGGCTTTCAATTTAGACGAGGTAAGTGCATAAAGCACATGACTACTCTCAGCTGATACCGATAGACCGGGGAGAGGTATAGATCAGACGAAATAATTGACTGTCTGTCGTGGTCACGAAATGAATTGTATTCAATAGGAATATTGTTTGCATATCAAGTAAACACTAAGTCATATGATTGTTTCAACGATTTGATTGGGGCAGCACGATGAATTGTAAAGTTGAGGGTGTCGGCGCTGGTTCTTTACATCATCGCATTATATTCGATCGAGTGGTGGTTAATGACAGCACTTAGGGGGAAGGCGTTATGTAAAATGAGTGTGTACGCGAAAATATTATCCAATCGATGGAATTAGAGACACGTTCAAGGTTGGGTTCTGTACATAAATCGGTTGTTAACCCTAGATGATAGTAGAGTGACAGTTAGGTGAGGAATTTACGAACATAGTACTTAAGTGACATCTGTCATCGTGCATTCATTTCATTTTATTCCAAAAAAAGAAAGGAAATAACGAAAAGTTTTGACAGATGACAGATGCCATTTGACGTAACACCAAAGTTTCAACCGTAGAGTGACGTTTATCGTAACCAAAGCCGAGAAAAAGGAAAGGTAAAACACTAAAATTCAGTTTTGAATAAGTTTACTGGTTAAATTCAAAAACTGTTCTCTGTTTCCTAGTTTGAGGTCTGTAGACTGACATATTCTCCATAAAATCTTTGGCTCGGCAACTAAATCTAAAAAATTTTAGATCTTCATGACCACTCTAACAATACAATTCTGATCTCACCTCGACGCAGAGTATGCAGGGTGTTTTGTATGTCAATAGGCGATTGGACGTCAGTCCGATTTGAAGGTCTTTCATGGTAGCAAACGATGGTTGCTAAAAAAAACCTGTCAGATTGAGCCAGTTAGGGACAATCTTATAAGGATTACTTTGACATATTTGTAGCTCTACCCTACCTACCTACCTATAAGGGTCTTGGAGATGAAGAGCCTATGTATACCTCACAAGAACACAAAGGGAACACAGCTGAGGCTATTAAAATGAAAAAGTAAAAGTGAGGAGTCCTGTGGACTGAGCTCTATTTCAAAGTCAAGAAACGATAATGTACATGTATGTATCTATCTATCAGCCCAGGATAAGACATCCAGATACTCCTCAGTACTTATGATAGAGAGGAATAAAAAAATTGTTGAAACACTGGAGTACGGAATGATAGCATAGGGATAGAACCTCTTAAAAGAGGTGAAAGGAGGAGAAGAGAAAATGGGCCATACTTCGAAGTGATATCCCTCAACGGAAACAAACAACTTCTGGCAGAGTACTCGAGACCCGAATTCATTAAAGCTTTCTCAGACATGAATCAATGAGCCACTCCTCAGAGAGAGATTATTATTCCCCTTTCCTGGGTACCTGTCAGAGTCATACTAAGCAACGCAGGGTTCAAGGATGTCATGGTGAATTTAGTTTAAAACGCAAAATTCTTTGATACATTGAACGAAATGATGGAATCAGATCATAGCAAGGATTATAAGCAAGGAAGATGGCCTAAAGACTGTGTACTTCATGTTAACCGGGACCAAACAGAACGTGTAATCTTATACAGGAAGTGCAAGTTACTATCCTTCGAACTGCCTTAGCTTGGTGGAGTAGAGCTTTCCCTCTCGGATTGAGCTAAATATCTTGGCACGGAATTGGATAGGAAATTGGAAACTTAAGGAAGAGGGCAGTGGGAAATAGGGGTTTGAAACCAACAATGATGCATTGTCTATAGATCATGGTAGTCAGACCCATTCTTACATACATACATACAGGGCTTTGGTCTGGTGGACGGGTACTATTAAGAATGCGTGGTATATATTGGCCTGGAAATATGAATTCGATTATTCGACAAAAAATTTTGCCCTAAAGGCTTTAGAGTTGAACCAAATCTGAGCTAGTCAGGGCGTTATGTTCGCAGAACCGTGTCGGATTGCGTTAAGTTCATTGAGACATTAAGACGGTTAGACTCAGAAAAGGACAGAATTTCAAAGGGCTTGTGGCCTCAGTTAGATCTAAAAAACTTAAGAAAACAAAGTTAAGAATAGCGATAGAGGCACATCAACTCACAACAGGCTGACAGTCAAGTACTGGCGTCTAGAGGTATCCCGGAAGATGGAGTTCTATCCCATCTACTATGTGTACTCATCGCGAACGAAGTCTTAAAGGAATTAAAACGAAGTTGGGTTAAAGTGCGACATGACGCACCTCTATGGATTCCAGGACACAGGGCTATTCTGGAAAACAAACGGGCGGACGATTGAGCAAGAAAGAGGTCCAGAAAGGACCTAACAATGGTTGTTACCTTCGCTCTACCGCACTTAAATCCAATATGGACCAAGTCTTCCCGAGACTAGCTGACGAGAGATGGAGCGCACTCCCATCTTGTCGTGTCTTCAGAAAACTGTGTCAAATTCTAAAGCTTAACAGACATAACCTAGCATTTTTCACGACGATTATGACCCACCACAACCTACTGGTGGGCCACCGAAGAAGAACGGGACACTACCGAATGTCCCGAATGTGTAACGACAAGAGGAGCCTGTGGAGGCCATAACTTCGACGACCTGCGCTTAGAATTCTTAACAATATCGCGATGGTTTAGCAAAGCAACCTAGCTGTCCCAAAGATACAAACTTATTTTTGTCTTTGTTTTTAGGTTATCTAGGGGCTCACAATGGATTCATTGGTGATCCGAGTGCTGGGTGCATGTTGACGTACGTACCTACCTACCTAATAGCGGAGCAGAGTCCTGAACGTGAACAGTACGTTTCTTGTGCTCAGTATGTGCTCATTTCGAACGAATTGACTGAGCAAAGGGTGACAGCTTCATCACAGCTGCATCTTTTGTGTCAAAAATGATACATATCCTGTCGATTTTGTCGCACATAGTAGCAGTATCTATCAGGCCACATACTCTGTCCAGGCAGCATAAAGCATGTCCTGACAGTAACAATAAAACCGCTTTCAATCAATCTGACTGACTGTCGGCAAACAAATCACGATCAGCTGATATTCATCACTCAGAACAATTTAGTACTTATTTCCAATTGACCCCGATTTCGTGTAGCTTTTCGATTCGAATTAGCACAGCACCATGGCTGTTCGCCCCAACCACACAAAGGGTCGCTGCTGTCTTTGTCTTATGCCGCTCTGTGCACATCAATTACTTCGATAAATTTCAAATTCCACAATCGAATAACAGCTGACTGCTAACTGTTCATTACTTCACCATCAACAAAACACACACAGCTGAGCGACTGAAGTGCAAATCATGACATCAATTCGCAACGAGTTGCAAGTCGCGCGCGCCAGATACAAGCACAGATACTTCAGATACAGATGCAAGCCACCACAAGCAATGTTTCTTGTTTTATTCTGGTCGGCATGGCAACAATGAACCTACATGGCGTCAAGGCAGGCGCGCTCCCCCATCCATTGTTTGACCACAAAAGCCAAAGATACTCGTACGACAATTAATAACGATCCCGACTGACGAGTGTATCTATAGTCACTTGGTGCACGTTTATTGCTTCCTTAATGTGCCATGCTGCGGTGGCTCTGCTACCACCGTGCTGGACTTGTGCCGTGCGTTTCCTAGCTTCGATGGAACGGACTCCGCTCTGAATTATTAACCTGCAGCTGATGTCTTGTGCGTGTATCTGTGATATAAAAGATAAAGCCAGTGCCAATTCGAATAAGGAAATGAGCTTGCTTAGCAAAGTAAATATTTACGCACACGGGCGACAGACGTGAATTTGCGTAAACAATTTTCTTTTTTCTTTTTCTGCTTCGTTCCTTGTTGTTTGCTTAAGTGTTCCTTTGATAAAAATAAACAAAAAAACAAAACAATCTTATCAATGTGATTCATTCAAGTCGTGTCATTCGTCAAATAAACTCATTATCGCGGACTAAATACTTTACTTCACTTCACTCGCGTCGTGGGATTTTTCGCAAGACACTTGTCCAATCTCATGCGATGGCTCATGGTTCGTAGCACCCAGCCTTTGTTAGACTGCTTGTCAATACGCAGTATGATAGATTAGGCCAAATTGGTAAACAAGGCCAAGAAAACAATAAGACTGCCAATTTGAACTGGGCGAGGGGAGTGTCATGACACTTAGTTATTGCATGAGACTTCGGCAATGACACAAGAGGATGAGAGCCCTTCCAACACCCTCCTCGTGGAATGAACCCAAGCCGCTTAATGATTTTCTATTTGGAGGGGGAAAGCGATTTACTGTCTTCCTGCCTACAATCCTTGGTAGGGGCGCCAATTAAGTAGTCAAAGCTTGTGCTGTTGACAGAAATGAGCTTTTTTTTCTTCAAATCCAGGCTTGGTTCGGTTTGGTTTAACTGGCTGCCAGCTTAGATAGGTCCATTGTGATACCACATGGATCATAGGAGAAAATTTCTCTTTACCTACTCTACTAGTTGAACAATTTTGAACTTCTAATGATGCTGCTCTTGATGGAGCACTAAAAATCACCTCGATAGCGGCTCTAGACATGCTACCTTTGGAGATCTAAAGCAAACAGGCAGCTACTCGTTTGAAGGCTAGATCTCATTGCTTTAGTCTTAAGTCAAGACTCTCCTTTATTCTTAGCAATCTTCTTCCAGCAACATATCAAGGCTCTATTGGTGACTTGTGGCTACAAAACATGAGGTCCGTACCCTTCTACACGGAATGATAAAAAAAAGTCTCAGAAATAGGAAGAAGCACTTCTCCAACAATCACTGTAGCATCTTCCAGGCGGAGATCATGGTGATCAAGGAGGCCTTGTTGTGGCTAAAGTATAAAGAGATATCAAATCGGGCTACGGATAGTTAAGCCGCGATCAAAACCTAGGAATCTTTAATGTTTAACTCAGAAAACTGTCCTTAGTTGTCACCTGTCTCTTGACAAGACGGATGAACAACAACGGATGAAGCTCACTACATCTGGGTGCCGAAACACTGTGACATTCCAGGGAATTATACAATCTTACACATCTCATCGTCTAAGGCAAGCATCGACATGCCTTTTAGTACAGTTCATCTGCTGCTTAAGCTCAACACTGTAGATTCAACCGGTCTTCGACGGGCAGATGGCACTGGGATCAGAACCGCTCCAACTGTTTGATTAGACAGAAAAGGACACTGAAAGCAATCGTAATAGGCATCAGATTATGTTGGGTCTTTTTGCTAATGACTTCTGTAGAAGCTGGGTGGACGAAGAAGAGAAAGGAACCTTTCTTCACATTCTTCGTAACGTGCCAAGCTCCCTCTGCCTGAAGGCATTGACAACCTAGGTGAACTGGGTGCAGCGGGTGAATAATGACCTGCAGCGCTTATTAAAGTTTCGGTGGTTTCAAGAATATTTCCTCATTTTCGGACCTTAACTGGTCTGATTGTGGCCACTAGCCCAGCTTCTACAAAAGTCGTTCATAAAAGGGCTCAACATTGTGGCATCCTTGCCTGTAATAGAACGCGACCCGTGATGACACCAGTTGTATGCAATCCGTTCACCAACAATTTTTACTCTCGATAGCATCTAGCTTAAGTTTCAGTTTGCGTGTAGCTATTGGCATCCCTAAGGTGGCTTTTTTCGACAAAATGGGTAAAATTGTTCCGATTCTGACGAGTTTTTTGGAGTGCCACTACCAAAGGTATGAGTTAAATTACTCAGCCATCTTCGTAAGAGACGACCAGCAATCTAGAGCTTCTCAATTGATTCTAAGGCTTAGCTGTTCGAAAAGATACGGATAAGATATGGTAAGACTTCTTAATGGCTATAACTTTCGCATGAAACACGGTTCAATGATTTGGTAGACGAAAATAGAACTTAAGACCAGCTCAACCGAGCTTGGTTTTGAAGCCGTCAAAGCCGTCATTTCTAATGGCTTTGTTGCAAGAGAGTTTTGTGCCACTGTGACTTTTTTCACTCTTCCTGCTTTTTTTTTTAATCCAGGCTTAGATAGCTCTGTTTAGACGGGAGACACGTCTTGATAATGCTCAGGGATCCAAGGCATTGTTTAACAATTTAATTAATCGAGAGCTATAGCGGGGCTTTCCGGATCGCGAATTGGAGAAGGCTTGATCTTAGATCTTTAAGCTTTTCTTAAAACCTTCCATTTTGTTCATTGATTCTTAAGAGAAGACGCCATTAGGTCTCTTTGTAAGGAACTGGGTCAAAGAAGAGCACCTTGTCAGTTAGTTACTATCAGAAGTTGGATTACCAAAGATGCCTTGCCAACTATAATCCTTAAAAATGGGTACCCCTTTAGGCGTGAAATATGTCTTAAAAGTCGGATCACCAAAAGAATAGAACCCACCCTGTCTTATAGTAAGAAAGTCGGCATTGATTTCTGATGCGTTTTCCCCAAATTGTTTGAGTATTTCGTGGATTTAATCGTATTTGAAGGACCCTCAGCGCAAATACCTCCTCAATCTCTAAGTATCTGACGCCATTAACGCAAACGCTGGGGTCCCTTAAGAGAGTCATCAAGGACCACTACTATTTATTCTGACAATAAACTCTGTCATAGTTTGCAAGTATTTTTAAATCAGTCCATGAATTGGAATTCACCTCTCGATGTTGAAATACTTTCGATGGTTTCGACTTGTCATTTCTCACTTTTGCGTGCAAACCAATCGGCTAAGTGGATTAAGTATCTTTTGAATTGACAATCCCATTGTGACACACTTGAGTGACAATTTCCGAACGTTTGTTGTCATCGTTCATTCTAAATAGACTATCAAAGCAAATCCAATAACCTACACGGCAAACAAATCACGATTTTATAATAGTTGCGTGAAAATTGGAGATGTCGCGCAAATTCGTCGAAACCCTCAAATCACACCACGATGTCTGGAAACCAACCAAATCCGGTGATATTTCGGCCAAAATTTCTTCTATTAGCACACGACAAACAGTTTTTTTTTTTTAACTGTTGACAACATTTTTATTTTTGTGTTTTTTTTTTAATCCGATCGCTTCTGGTATAGTGGGGATTTTCCCGCCTCACAAAAGTGTATCCCAAGAGGTTGTAGATACTCAGATACTTGAAGAATTTTACCAGGAAGGTTTCGATTGCTAATCAAATAAAAAAAAAAAAACGATTTGACTGCGATGAGTCATTGTTGTTGCTGTTGAGAATGACTGCAATCACGTTACTTTAGTAGTCAGGGTTCGAGGCATAAAACCGTGCCGAAAGTGAGTTGTGACTAATTATAGGATTTGGCTATTAGCAAGTTTCTCTCGCGTCAGTTTGCTTTCACCAGGGCTCGAGGTGGTTTCGATTTGACAGGTGACAGCTTGTTGACGTTTACTGTCGCAGGAATGTCAGAGATGCAAATAGAGAACATCCCTGGAATTGCATTCCGACTCAAAGAGAAGAATAGTTTCTGGAACTAGTTTCTATTACTCACCGAAGCGTAAATATTTGAAAAGATTTCTCTCGTTTAACGAACTTTGAAAAAGTTTTCAAAAATAGAAGCCCACATGCTGTCACGGAACGGACCGTGCGTCGATTTGGACAAACAGCTTGCATTATCCGCGAACAAAGGGAAATTTGTCTAAACAACATAATTTAGTTGGAATTGCCTGAATTTGTTGGTCAATTAATCATTGTTTATCGTGATTTACTCCCTCTGTCACCTGAACTGAGTGAGTGAGTGAGTTGCCATGCTATTATGTGTCAATGGGGTGTGATGTGTAAATCTGGGTGGCGCCAGTTTTAGGGGTTGACATCCAGTTATTGTGCGCAGTAAATTGGGTTAGAATGTAGATACGCACTTTGACAGTCATGTAGTCAATGGCTTGTGTATATTGTTAAAGGGGTGATTAAGGGGGAGTGGATGCTATGACACCATCACTAGCCATGGTGGGGTAGATGCTTGACTATGGGAGTAACTTGTGGTGCTCTCTAGACTGAGGGCGGATGTTAATGTGAAAGGTATGTAGATTCATTTATTGCGAGCTGTCACATCATGCGCTTTGTATTGCTTTTGTCGCAATAAATTGTTTAATTGTCTCAACATAAGCGTATTAGAATGAAGTCGCATTACAGTCGAGGAGAAAAAGAACAGGTGATAAGATGGACCCTTGAGGCACTCCATAATAAAAAAAAACAGTCTTTCAATCGAAGACGAGGTGGTGAGAGAAGTTCAGCATAGTGTTCACCGAGTCAAAAGATAGTACAGATCAACGCACTGGGACAGAACTGTTTACAGAGCCGAAAAGTGGTTCCAGGTCTGCGTTAAAACTCGATGAAAATTTTGGACAAATCCTCCCTGATTTCTAACGAGAATCAAAACAGAAGATAGACGTGTTGTTCAAAGCACAAATCATTGGCACGATTAAAACCGGACTTAACAGTCTCTCGAAGATTTATTTCACACAGTGACTGCAGATCTACACCTTCTAAATGCCTGTCAAGCACTCAAGGCTTTTGAACAGAGTGTGAGGCCTAAAGAAAGACTTCTAGACCGTGCTCTCGACAAAGAAATAGATAACAAAGGCTAGGTATGAAAGTAGGTTGCCCGAAGAATATATGAATATATGGTGTTCCGCAAGGCTGCGTACTATCACCAGCACTCTTTTTAATAGCACTTGTAGTATTGACCGACAGGACTATCAGTAGATAATTAATCATTAAATTCAAAAGAAGAGGAGATAGTACACCACCTTGCGGGATGTCTCTACTAGTAGATCTTCTAGTGATTCACTCAGAGTGACTATTCAGCAGTAGATGACAGGAATATACCAATCTAGTGGATATCTATCAACCGTTCCAGGGTTTGTAGACGAAATTTGAGATTTTTTGGATGAACGTGGAAACATTTACCAGCTTTGTTATGAAAACCACCTTGAGTTCTCCTCACACTTTTGGAATGTGGACTAGAAGGACCAGAAGGCATCTCACCATGGGCAAAGTAACCACCGAAATCTTTTGAAGTTCCACGGGTGGATACAAGACTCAGTTGGACAAAGTGAAACCAATTCGAATGGTTCTCTGTATATTAGGTGCAGAATACTTCGCCGTGTTGGAAGGTTTTTTAATTAATAGATTACCGGGGATCATCTGAAAACAACACCTGCAAGCAACTGTTTGCACATATTTTCTGAAAGCCAGAAACAGTAGTCAGTAAACAATTAGCCAAAGCAGTGTATGTGTCTGCTAGATGTTGATCAAAATTGCTGCGATCTGGCTCACGCTGTGAGTTACAATCGATTTCGCGAAACCAATTCCCCAACTGTCTACACAGCTCAGTCCAAGCAGTTGCCAACAATTATCAGATAACTTTTCGATTACGTTGTTATTTCCTTTCCAGACCCCAACCTAAAAAATCATCAAACAGTCATGCGACTCGGGGTCTCTCTCATTATCGCCGTAAAAGCAAAAATTTACCCAACGAGACAGCTCGACTTGATGATTCGTATCTCAACAACACCAAGACGAACGAAACAAAACAAAAAGTTTAATTGACTTCTACACTTGCTCATACGCGTACTCGTATCTTTTCACTTTTATTTGTGAAAATAATAACGATAAACCCATGGGACACTGCTACACCATAACACCTGATTATCTAAGTCTACTCCGGAGTATATTTTTAGCTTTACGATGACAGAATCTGTAGAGCTGTAGGGATCTTCCTACGTGCCACTACTTAAGTGAGTTGACTGAATTCATCTGCGGCGGGAAGCAACACAATCTAGGTGCTAATTGTTCTGCCAAACATCAATCAAAAGATTCGAGACCTAAAAATAGACGTGCATTAGCCGTGATTCGTGTAAAAACTTTTCCAACGTTGACATTGCGAGTTTAAAGCACCATCGGATCGGTTGGATATTTCCAAGGCATTTCCATAAAAGTCGTGTCAGTGCAATCCGAATTCGGCACCATCTGCTGATGGTATCCAGATGTGCCGTCTTGGGTCATGAAGACGAGTTAATTGAGTGTAAACGCTCTCAGCCAGGAATGGTCGCGACTTGGGTTCATGAATATGGTGTGATTCGCTTGAATTTTGTATCTTTTTGGGTTTTTTTTTGGATGAATTATCGGAATTCATGACTGTAGTGTGGGGATCACATGCTACTACCTTTTCTTTCTTTGCGCGAATTTTTAATCGAGTTTGTATTTGCTTTGTGGATAGATATGCGATGATAAGGCTGCGTGAATGGATGATATCTTAAAGATATCAGATATTGTGGACTTTGTGAGGTCACATTGACATTAGACTTTGACTTGTGAGGAGAGAATACATTTTACGCAGCAAAACCGATCGAAATCGGTGAAGAAAGCACTATTCCACGGAGATGTTCCTAATGGAATTCTGAACTGAAATCTGGTATATGTTTGACAGCCAGTACCAGTTGTCTGCTCAGAAAGACCTTAAAAGCAAAGCGTTTTGGCTGAAATCTTTGATTCTGGTTCTGGAATACTGCCTGCCAGTTTGACGGTTGTTTTTAGCATATTTCTCTGCTGGGTCGTCAGAGGATTCTCAAGCCAGGAAGAGAAGACTACAAATTGCTTAAAAGTTCATACGGAATGTACGAAATCAGGAAGAATAGGCATAAGCAGATCATGTAGTTTCCTGACCTGCCTAATACGGACTTCTCTGAGGAACTAGGAACTAGGAAAGGAAGCCCTAAACTCAAAGACTACTCTGTAATATAAGACTGATACACTGACTAAGATCTAATATTAAGAACTATCACGATCCTACGATTATTGGTAACGAATGACATATACTTCGCTGAATGGTGATCAGTGATCATGTAGTGATGTCAAACATAGAAGAGTAGATATTCCAGATCACTGATTATGCCATCGGCTGATCATGAGATCAGTTATCCGTGATCACCCAGAATAAGAGATTTTGTTGAATGTAGATCCGTGATCATGTGCTGGTAGTGATGTACATACCTCGGACGGTCAGTGATCGTGCAAACCTATGCAACGATTATTTAGAGATCAGTGATCTTCTGCTGATAGTGACATCCAAAGTCAAAGAGCAATGTATGCATAGGAATGCTAGTGATCGTGTTCACATTGGTTACCTTTAGTTGGAGATCAGTGACTCTGTGGTGGTAGTCGAGTCAAAACCCACACCAAAAATCTAGAGCATAGATATTCAAGTACTTTTCAAACCTCGGACAGCCAGTGATCGTGGAAACATTTACATTTACTAGTTTAAGTCCTGTGTTTGTAGTGAAGTCTAAGACAAAGTTAGAGCATGAATACTCAATGAATATCAAGCTCCATAGCTCCCAGTACTGGAAGATCAGCGATCGTGTTCACAACTATTAGTTGGAGATCAGCGATCTTGTCCTGGAATTCATTCCAAGATCATAAACGATAAGTTGTTGGACTTTTTTGACTATCCAGACCCGAACAAATTTACTAACGATTATATCCACACGATCAGTTGTTACTTATGCATGTAGATCGGTGGCTTTGATCTAAAAGTATGAAGACTTGCACTCAAATGATCACCATCAGATCCGATGCGGAGTTGAGATCACTGACGATCGGCACTCTTATATGAGTGTTCAGGCCCACTCTGTTCCTGAACTTCAACATTCAATACCACGCACGTATTCCCAACTGACAGAATTGACCAGAGATACGTGGTCATCAGTATTTCTGCTTTGAAAATGCAGAAGCTGGACTGTTGTGATCGTGCAGTCTCTGCTGCCCTAAGCATGTCTATTCCAAGAGCAGATTATGGCTACTCGTCCAACCGATGACTGGCTATTCATGAACTTAGAAACGAGTATCAGACAGCTAAATTGATAAAACAGTGTCGTGGGTCTCTTAATGAGGTATACCCCTGTCAAATTTTGACAGATTCTCATTCGTCAGGACTCTAGCCGTGACATCATCGAAATGAGTAAAGGAAGTTTCAAAAATCTGTATTTCACAGAACAACCATTAACACATCCCAATCTGTCGCCAAAAAACTGCTCAAATTTTCCACTTAAATTCTCAAAAAAGAATTTACAACCAAAAGACCAAACAGCCAACTCGTCTAATTGCCGCTAATCGAATTAACCAAGACAAGTCGAATGAAATGGAAAATGAATTTATTTCATAGTTACATGCTAATTCAATTAAAACTGCCGACTTGGCTAAAATAAACCCCCAACCCTAGCGCGCTAAATGTTTACTCTGACGGAGAATGCACAGAAATTTAGCAGAGGAAATCAGCAAAACGCTACCTTTGGCAGTAGTACCAGTAAATTTCTCTGTCGAACACCATCCCTGTGCGCGCAGGTGTTATTCATCAGAATCACATCATCATCTGGTGTTTGGCGAATCTTTTGCAAGTTGACACATTGCCAGGTGGATAGGTGAGGGAGGTCTGGCCACAGAGAACGGACAAAGCAAGTCGCATGCTTCAAACTCCTGACAGTCAGTACATGTGTGTTCTATTTTTGTTTCGCTAATGGAATTTCTAACCCCGCATGCAACTTCCTGTGTTGGTACCACCTCTCCCCACCCACTTAATCCTTTTGCAATCCATTCCAATGTATCTGTATCGTGACAAACTTAGTCAACGACAACGACGGGGTGTAGAATTTTGCGGTGCCAACGCGTCTGACTGAGGAGTCATTTTTAGCCTCTCATCTGTTGTTGTATCTGTGAAGTATATGACATCAATCAATCTAGATGTGAACAACCAAATGAAGACGGAAATGTTTGCTTGAGACAAACAATTACAGGTAATGGTTGGCTGCCAAGAACCGTCCCAGTGAAAGGAAAACTGCTTTGATTCACAAAGGAAATGGGATTTTGTGTTCCTTTGTTGAAGAACAATCTATAAACAACAAGTCTTGCATAAGACACCGAAACAGGCGGGCGTCTAGTCGTCTTTTTTTTTCTTTGGTTATTAATGCATGGACGCTTTGAACTGGTAGTACAGAAGCAATTAAGAGAATACAATGTATTTCAAGGAACTTTCATCAGAAAGTCTTATTTTCTGACTCGCCTTGTCGCACAGCTGCATTCACTATGGTCTTCATGCAGAAAACGATAAACATCCGTCACGCAGTTCCTATTTCGGATGTGAACTGATGGTTTTTAAACAGAAAGGCGCAGGCAACTCAGGCCCCAAATCGGACAATCGACCTCTGTTTAGCAAGCAAGCATGAGTGTACATCATTAGAATTCGATACTAGAACATGTATCGCCTATCTAAGACGTATCTAAGCATCGTCAGATGCTATAAACTCTTACCATCTTGTATTTCTGTGAAACGGTCATAGGTGAGAGCTGGGATTTTCAATCTGCACTGAAACTTCTCCTTCAGTGACGCCGAACATCATGCTTCACTTGTTTCCCTCAGACATTTTTCAGCAGTCGCGACTATGCGAAGCAAAGCCTCTTTACAGTGGTCTAGCTATCATGAAGATCACTCTTCGATCATTGATCTTCTCAATTTCACCCTAGAAGACCGCGACTGCACCCGTCGTCCCTGTTATTTGACCAAACCCGCATAAGCATCCCTAACCGTAGTAAATATGTCACTGCTTCCTATCCTGAGGACAGTATTCAGTTCACTTCTTCACGTATGGCTCCAAGACCGATGATGGCGTGGGTTGCATCAGCTCTATAGAGGAAGCATGTGCTGCAACCGAGACAGTGGACAAAAGAGGTTTAATGATGATAAGCACTATTGTTCGACAAAAGCATCTTTATGATGACAGAAAACTAAGAATCTTTTATCTAGAATCATTCCCTGGTATTTATTTTCATTGGAGATCTGGGAACCGACGCCCTTGAGCACTGATTGAATCAGACTGGACACAATGCTCCTTCTCGTGAAGACGGCCATTTTAATTTTCAAAGGATTGACAGTTGCTAGGTCGTGATTCAGCTACCTAGTCCAAATGTAGCTCCGCGTTATCATGGACAGTCTGTAGGCGTGACCCTATAGAAAGTATGGGTACATCATTCCCGTATGCCTAAGCATAGACGTTTGAACTACTGAGAGTAGCAGCCGAGAGTAACCTACCACGAACCATTGCAATGGAAACAGAAAGCCATCTTGCATGTGGGCTCTGTGATAACATGGCAGTCACAGTCACATTGCCCTGATCTCATCGATCCCGTGCTATCTAGCTAAGTCACATTGTCGAAGGCGTCCTCTATGTCGATGAAAATGGAGTGAATCTCGACTAGTCTCTTCAAGCCATTCTCCAAGATGGAATCTGAAAATCTTAAGATTTGAGAATTAGCCTTCGTTTTGTTACAAAAGCCACTCAAACCGTACGCCAAGGTATAGGAGTAGACGCCATTGCAAGATGTGCACCGAAGACTCTCCTCAGAATCGACAGCAATAGGTTAGCCCTGATCCAGTAAAGCTGAATATACTCCATTAGTACCAGACGATTTAAACCTATGCTACAGCATATTTGGTAGCCTCATCTGTTACCCCGGCCGAAGCAGCATACTACCTACTTACGTCGAGTTTAACGACTTAAATCAAGCTCGACCTCCATAAGCAGGCAGTTTGAGCCAAGAGTCTCGATCTTTTTACAAAAATCTTTATAGGAAGCACTTCGTCTGGTTTAGAAGCTTTCTGCCATCTTTTCTGACTCTCTGCTGTTCTAGGTTCCACCAGGAACACCTCAGTTTCGAGACATCTGGTGATGATGCTAATCAAGTACTTAACAAGCTACTGATGGGTCTCTTTCAACGTCCGAGACATATCCCCTACCAAGTGACTCGAAGAATTGGTTGAGGTACATACTAGCTATGGTTCCAAGCATTCTCCAATTAAGATGACATAAACGCTATTTGCCTCCATGCAAACAGTACGCATGAAGCAAATGAGTGAACCGATCCATTGGAATTACAAATACTACCATCGCTGGCTGTAGAAATACTTGACATCTTCTCAGACAACAAATTCTGAAGTCACCCACTTCTGACACTTGCATTCTATTCTTCCAACTAAGGAGTCTAAATGTCTAAAAATGTCTGTGGAATGTAAGTGGAAAGGGCGTACGAATAAATCACCAGCTTGTTTCGAACAATTCGTACATCCACTTCTGACACCTAAAACTTTTTACTCCCCACTTCTGACACTTATGGTTTTCTATCAGTGTTGGCCTAGTGTCGGACTATCAGTCTTATGTTTTGCTGTTTGTTTTGTCCTATTTCTCTGATGGAAGCTGTGTGACTTTAGGGCAGCTTGTGGTCGTGGATTTCTTAGGCACATTGGTTGTCCATTAGTCTTGCACCAACTCAATGGTTCGCAATCTGTTTCCTCATAAGACAGTGTACATAGCTTCTCTCGAAAAAGACCACTGCATACAAAAGTCACCAATATTTCATTCTCAATCTATGTTGGGGAAATTTCCACAAAAAAAAAAAACAAAAAACAACCCAAATACGAGAGAATAAAAAACACAAACCGATTCGATGATGTCATTCCAGACCCTCCTTCCATATTTTCTCTTTCTTGTTAGCAATTTATTGCGTTCTTATCACATTTTCTGCATCTGCATCTTATGGATGCAATTTTCTTCAGGTCACGTACATATTTATTTTTGTTTATAACAAACAACAAATGAATTTCGTTATCTCCAACCAGCATGGCGGTTTAGTTAAACAAAATAAAAAAAACAAAAGTTGATGGCTGCTAAACAATCCCAATTCCAATCAAATAATTTCATTTTACGGTGAGACTTCAATTTAATAACGAAAACGAGGAGACACAGATAAGGTAAATCAAAACAATCAGTCAAGGCGTCACGCCGCCGCATGGGAAGGAGTCGAATCTTATCTTCAGAAACAGTCTGCCAATTCAAAGTATCTCAACACTTTTTTCGACTTTTTTTCGAATCTAAACAAACTGTAAACAGCAGGCATTGTTGTTTTTAAAGATTTTAATTAGTTTAAACTAAAAGAGGCACAAAAACATAATTTATTTTTTGTTTTCTTCTGGTTTTGGTTGTTGTTTACTTCAGACGAAATGATTTATAAGCGTCGGGACTGGGTGTGTTTTCTTTTCTTAAATCAGCGTGTGCCTTGAAACGGAAAATAGTCCTTGAACTTGGACAAGTTCAAAGAACTTCACTCATTAGAGCGAGTGTACGAAGAAAGCCGAACCACCTTTCGACTGAAATGCATCACACGAACGTGCTAATTGGCCAGACGTGCGGAAGCATAGCTACTTGGTTAAATCAGTTTGTGCAGTCTCACTTTCAGTTGTATTCGATTCGATATTTACGGGACAGATACAGATACATACATAGATATACAGATCTATTTTTTGGACAAAAATCAATGGCAACATCAATGGAGAAACCCTCACTAATATGCCGACCTACATGGAGAAGATCATGCCATGAAATAGTCTGCGAAGCTGTGCTGTACAACGACACAAGTGGTGTTCCTCAAGGCTCTGTCCTAGGACCGATGCTGTTGAACTCATTGTAAAATGGCATTCTGAGTGCTAGAATGCTAAAACTTTGGTTGTGCTAGAGTAGTTCGTAGCAAGGAAACTGTATAGATTGCTAGAAACTGACTAACGCGAAAGAATAGGCAACTTGGGGTGTTCGTCAACAGCAGGAGAGTCAGACCATACTTGCTGTGGTTTCCAAACGAGTTTATAGTATCTTGGTCCTATTATAGATGCAAGTTGAAGAGGTATCAAAGCCTCCAGTGCCTGAGGTATGATGAGAATGAATTCTTAAGGAAGAAAAAGAGAAGAGAAGTATACACTGTCTTGCAAGGAAACGTGTGCGGTAGCTCACATGGTGCCATCTATCTTTTTGCAAAAGCAGCTCAATAGAAACGTCTCGTCCAAAGGCATCTAGAACTCCGAGGACACAGAAACAATATGTCTCAACGACTCCGAATATGGACGGTAGATCTGGTCCAAAATGTTCCCCTAATCGAGTGAGCCTAAGGTAGGTAGGTAGAGCGCTGGTTCTTTTTGTTGCCACCAAAACTCGTGAAGTTCAGAGCCAACCCATGGAGTTCAAGGAGTCATTTTTTAACTATCTCGACGAGAAGAGTTATCGAAGAAGGGTTGTCTTAGGTGAGCTGCCTCTGCAAAGAAAGTAGAGATTGGTTCTCGTTACTAACCTTGCAGCTTCTGCAAGATATGTATATTGTGAGGGATGCCGAGCTTGGCCGCATGGTCCCTGATTTGCCAGTGGCCTGTGATAATGGCTACAATTCTGACAATATGGTCCTGATGGTCTTGATTTACCAAGAAGTTCGTTTGACTGAGGTTTGTTGAAAACGAAATCAACGAAACGACAAAGAAAACAGAGACACCTTTCGTCACACCCAAGTTCATGATTCGATGATGTAAAAGAAGTGAAGTGATCCGTTCGTCTACCGATCATGTAAAGACCAGTAAAGTCTGTCGTTGAACTGGATGTACATTGGCAAGAAGCCCACAAAATTTTATCCTAAAAATGTGAGACATATCCAAGTTTCTAAAGCATAATAGTCGGTGGTGGAAGTTGGCTGCTGATCCAGTGGTCTTGGTATACCTCATGAATACGCAGCTAGGAAGCAGCAGTTAGAAAGGATGTCAGCTGAAGCACCGCCAGGAGTGGTGTCAGGTATGTACTCGCGTATAAACACACTCTAACTGCTCAGGAACAACTTCGAGGGAGAATGGGAAGACCGAAGTATCCAGATATCTCTTTTGGGTGGTGTCCCACAAGGGTCTGTAATATGGCCCATTTTATGTCCACTTTATGAATCAAATGCTGCTATCTGCCAAAAGACACAAGAAGCTCTGCGAATTCTTTTGTACGAGTAAGCTAAGGCATAGTGACAAGCCTTAAAAATTCGACCATACAGAGTGTCGTTCACATCCATTGTAGGTCTAAAAGAACTGAATTAGTTGATTGAGCTAGCAGCCCTCTTGTTTGGAAGAAGGTTACGTTTATGTTTAGCCCTCAACTAGGAAAGGGTGGCTTTGTTCTTTCAGCAAACATTTGGAATATAAACTCATCGTTGTTTTAGCAGAAGATTCTCGAAATACTATTTTGTCTAGGAATGCACTACAGCTGGTGAAAGAGGCTAGTCTTCAGAGACGGTTGACTTTAGCGGAATGGAAATCCCTAAGAGCTGCCTTGGACAATGGAACTTGTTAAAGACTTTGAATGAACCTAGTCCATGGGTTTTAAAGCAGATTTTTGGTAGTCATTTTCTATCACTCCTATGTGTCCTCGTGTCATGCATCATACAACGACGGAAGGGCCAGTGTTTTGGGGATACACTAATGCAATCACAACTGCTAACTCAGGTCGACTGAGAGACACAGCCAGAGGCAGGGGAGAAACAGCACATAAATAAGTAAGTAAATCAATAAAGTGAGAAGAGTATTCCCCAAAATATTTCCACTCGGGAATTAGCCTCCTACTATCGGCTTCAAAGTATAAACTAATCAAGTCAACTCCACTCCGACTGTAGTGTGTTGTTTCACTTGATTTCCTGATAAACCAGATTGCTACACACCCCATGTCCGACACGAGTAGTCACATTCTCCCCCGAGAGTAGCAAACATTTTCCAAACAACCTACAACCACTTGCCGTTGAATATTCATTCATATTCATACTGTAGATACTTTTGATGTTATTATACCCGTACTCGTGCATCCGACCAGTGACTCACGGAGCGCGTATACATATATTCCAGAAACTGTTCTGGAAAATCGATTCAGTATACTTTTTTTTAATTTATTTTAGGTTTGCGTTTGACTCAGTCGCCGCACTTGGTAAACCATAATAATTACGGATACTTTTGGAGGAACAATTCCGTCGAGAGGCGGTTTCGAAAAGGCTTACCCGGCTTACCCCCACAGAGCTTAATGAAGTTTTCTCTCCTCCTGCTTGCTCTGCACTGCTCGTTGGTTGGTCTTGTTGGTTCTGGATAGCGTGCACTATTGCGGTTCGATGGTGGAGTGCTGTGGCATTTGGGTTACGAGAGGGAGGGAAAAAAAAGTAAAGTTTCAGTTGGTCAAGGTCAGGTGCAGCTTCTGCGCCTCCGAGTTGGGATTATGTAAATTTTTTTTGTTCAATCCTTCTCTGTTTTTAATGATGTACCGCATTCGGGTGTTGGGGGAAAAATAAAATAATTAATTATGGCTTGGCAGCGCTGCGGCGGAAATGTGTCCTTAGAATGTCAGCGGAATCTGAGCCACAGATCGGCAAGGAGACAGTAAATCCACAACGCGAACGACAATCAATCAAAATTCGGATGACATACGCCGAATTGCAGAATAAAAATAAATTTTACGAAAGTGTTTACGTTCTCGATAAGATACTGGGTGAGGTGCAGTAAAACGATAAGCCATACCCACTGGCTGGGCTATGAAGTTTTCGATAGTCAAACTCGAAAGAGTTGTAAAAAATAATCGCAGATAGGCAGGAGATAATTCGATTGGCAAAAGCGCGTGAGGTTGGTGAGAAGATACGCTTTGAATATAAGCAGATACATTATAAAAGAGTGTTCCATATGGCGTGCCGCAAGGTTGACATTTCGGTACGCTACTCTTCATATTGCATGCAAAAGTGGTCGGCATTTGTATAGCCACTGCTGTAGGACGTGAAAAGTGACAGATTTCTAGCAGAAGTGACTATAACGACTCAGGTTTCGAAGAAGCAGAGAAATCTTAGTACAGGAGGGTACGGAATACTTGCAGACTAAGAGGAGAAGGCATAGTGGAAACTACGCGCAGGATCTTAACGTTTTGTCAACAATCTGAGTGATCAGTATCAGTGTGGTGTTAGGACAGAAAAGTCCACCATCGACCACCATGTATCGACTTCACAGGCGCGTATGACACCATCTATAGAGACGAACTAAACAGAGCTACGCCTAGTATTGACAGCTTAGCCTGATTGTGCAGGATAATGATAGAGAATACACGCTGCTCCACCAAGATCGGGTAAGACCTCATCAAGACCTTTGATCTAAAAAAAAAAAGGGATTTAGACAAGTTGACTCGGCGATGTGATTTTTCCAACAACAGCAGTGTTGGATCGACATAGGACAAGGAAGTTGATCGACATACACAGCACGAGTCAAGCCATCTTGATGAAACGATCCCACGAAGAACTCATAGCAAATCGCACAGTCACATTCATTTGGGTCTCAGGACACACCCACATATACTACGGAACGAGCTGACGGAGAAATTAGCATGAAAAGTCGAAGAGGACCTGCCAATGGTCGTCCCTAGCACTTGTTAAATCTTATATAGAACAAGCCTTTGTGAAACTAGCACTGTCATCATGTCGTGGCTCTAGAAAACACTAGACTCAAGCCTGTGTAGATTTAGTAAAACCGTCCTGAGTGAGTGTCACTTCGGAGACCTGGGCTTTCTGTCAGGAAAGCCACCGTATATCATCCTTTACGACAAGGGTTCCGAGAATTCATCGGCGATCCGAGTGTTTACTGCCAACGGAGTCTTCTTTCCTACCCCAAGGCAACTGTATAGCAAAGTTCTCTCATACAACGAAGGTAACCCTCTACAAAACCCTAATCATCCCAATCTTGTACTAAGGCGCAGAGGCATGCATGTCAAGAATGGATGAAGAAGATCAATCTAGTAAGGAGGACTCCAAGACAACTGGGTCGTGTAGAGTGGATGGACAACACTGCTCTGGATCGGAGAGTCTTTGAGTCCACCCTGGAAGGACGCTGCATTAGAGGTGGTCTACTCAAATGGAATAGACCCAAGGATCGCGCTTGATAGACTAAGCCATTTGGATTACAACAATGATGTCTGCAGTTTCGTCTGCAGAGTCTGTGGTGCCTTTGAAATCCTATCATGCTTTGCCTTTCAGATTCTTCCAATCTGATGTTAGCTATGTGCTACTGCATGCCTTTGCTGTTTTTGACTGTTGGATATGATGAAAAAAACAAAATTTGTGACATAGAACGCGTCATGCGCTGACGGATACAGAAATAAGGCACCGAAGACGGGCCTAGATTGCCCATACCCTCAAGCATCGATCGTAAGTCTTTTATTCGAAGGTTTCCTACCAAGTTTTCATCTCATACCTTCTACCAAACAGAGAGATCTGGACACCAGGAAAGTTCGAGAGAAAGACGATGCATTACACAATGATTACATTATACATTACTCCCCGTCGTTTGAGCCTACCTACAATTGTTACCACTTTCGTGGTAAAGAGGTACATAGATGGACGGGGCATCCTTTAAACCTTCTACCAAACAGAGACATTTGGGCATCAGGAGAGTTCGAGAGAAATAAGATGCATTACACAAAGATTACATTATACATTACTCCCCGTCGTTTGAGCCTACCTACAATTGTTACCACTTTCGTGGCAAAGAGGTACATAGATGGACGGGGCATCCTTTAAACCTTCTACCAAACAGAAAGATCTGGACACCAGGAAAGCTCGAGAGAAAGAAGATGCATTACACAAAGATTACATTATACATTACTCCCCGTCGTTTGAGCCTACCTACAATTGTTACCACTTTCGTGGCAAAGAGGTACATAGATGGACGGGGCATCCTTTAAACCTTCTACCAAACAGAGAGATCTGGACACCAGGAAAGTTCGAGAGAAAGACGATGCATTACACAATGATTACATTATACATTACTCCCCGTCGTTTGAGCCTACCTACAATTGTTACCACTTTCGTGGCAAAGCGATACAGAGATGGACGGGGCATTCTTAAAACGATTACTGTCCCAACTCTGTTCATTCAGACAATTGTCGCGTACGCTTGCTTTGATCCAACCACCAACCTTTTTGGTTTTAAAAAGTGCACACGAGCCACAAGAATTCCCTCCAACCTCAACCATTTCACGACAAATATATGTGTATTCGCTTATTTATTACACACAAGTGCCTCGAATTCGTTACATGTTAAGAGTCTTACAATTAGCCACACAATATAACTTCTGGTGATCCCATGAATTACCATGCATTACCATGAATTACCAGGAATTACCTCAACCATTAATTTTTGATTTACTTTAAACTTAAAGCGATGTAAACAAGGTGTTTACGAATCCGAAGCGAATTGGCTTCTAACCAAGAAAGCATTTTTGTTTCGAATAAAAATCTCGTGCGAGACTATTCTCCTCACACTAGGTGGGTGGTGGTTGGGTATTCTATGAGTTATCGTTGAATCCGAAGATCACTATGGTGATCACTTTGAAAAATATATATTTTTTAGAATAAAGGTGAATGTTGTTTACGGTGGAATGCTGACACTAGGTAATAAATTAGTGGAAGGCAAGTGTAGAGGAAAGACAGAATGATCGAGTGAATGGGTGATAATTGAGGATATGATCGTCAAGGCGGGATCAGTGCTGAGATTTGTGGAGATCATCTTTTTGCGAAAACACATGAGTTTTGATTAAAAATAGTCAAACGTGTGGAATGATCACATGTTTGTCGATGAAAAAGCCAAAGTGATCTTCACTGATCGCACAAGGCATAGAAAATAGAAGGGGAGTGCTTCTATTGCTCTATTCTTTATCTGAATTGACAGGTAGGTGTGCCACTTAGTTCCGTGAGACTGTCTCAGATAAGCACGTACTAATTTAATGGGCTTTGAGCGTCTACGTCTAAGCCAGACCTTGTGATGGAAGTACAATGATCCAAGTAGTGCCAAAGCTTATGATTTTGAAATGAGTAAGCGCCATGCATGGAAAGTACAACGTGCCTATCAGTTTCAAATATTTACCCAGACACGATCACGTAGTAAGAAGCATATTTTCGATATTAGAAGGTCGAGAATGTTGGAAATTTATATGATAAAGGCCGGGTTGACATTTGAATACTCTGAGTACTTCCACACACTGGCGCTTAGTATAGGCTTATGATTCATTGACTTAAAACTTTAGAACGTACTTCAAAAGATTGTAAGCGTTCATAGCTTTCACATTATTGGTTCGTGTATTGGGAGTGATGTAGTTAGGTAGATCGGCAGTAATAGTGGCGATTATGTTGGACCAGGAAGAAGAATGTCCTAGCAAAAATCCTAGCTCCAGCCTGAGATGCGACAGTGTTTCATCCTGACCCTTCCTACGTAGCTAACTTGGTCCGAGAAGCTCAGCCTTTCTTGCTTCCTAAAACCCGGAAGCTGGGATTCAAAGGTCTTCTTCGATGGAGCAGTTGTGTAGAACCCAATGTAGGACGTAGAGGACAGCTACATATCGTACATACTTGAGACAGAAAGAATCTAGGAAGCTAATGATCTCTAAGCCTAATGATCCCACCAAGCCAGCCCCTGGTTCAATTCTAAATCGAAGGCTTCTTTGGCCAACAATTTTTCATGCGACGAGATAAGACTCCATTAGAAGACTAACTACTTGATAAACAACTCCGATCAATCAATCACCGATCGTGCTGGCCTCAACAAACTCAAAACAAATTAACTCTTTGGTCGGCGGTTAAGATCATTGCTAAAATTTTTCTATAAACAGATTAGATAAGCAAATGTATGTTACTAACATACTCAGCGTACGTCCGAGTGTTTTAAGTGATCGTGCTGATCTTATCAAGTAAAATTAAAAATTGAAATGTATGTCAAACATCAGTCTACTTGACATTATCCATTCATTGCGTAATTCTTATCAATGACTGACGGTACGACACAGCAGCCATGGGAGGTCAGGGATAACGATCGTGACACATAAAGATCAGAAGATCAGAGGAAAAATAAATCAGAATAGAGCACTCAATTGTTGGATCTCTAAACTGTTCCACCACAATTGCGGTGAACAAGTAAACAAAGTTTGTAGGAGTGGCGAGCTATAGTGGCGATTTGTGGTTCATCGTGATCAATGATTCTATTTCATCGGTAAGGTGGGAAATAAATGATCATGATCATTCCCAGACGATCATTTGTCAGAGGTGTCGCTACATACGAAATCCATGAACTGCGGCTCACGCAGTAAAGCATAAATCATCATAAAACTTAATCACTGAATAGTAAGTTAATATTTACGATCATCGACAACATAAGATCCAATGTTTTCTACCATCACAGTGGTAGATTCGCAAACTGTGCCTTAGGAGTAACTTCGTTGAACGGTGATCAGTGATCGTGTAGTGACAGGGTCCAACATGGAAGTCAAAATCACTAAAATAAGATCAGTTATGGAAGATCAAAGAAATCCAAATCTATTAATAAAATGGAAGCATAGATCCTCAAGTATATCAAACTGCAGGGCTACCAGCCTCGGACCGTCAATGATCGTGCGAACCTATGTAACGAATATTTGGAAAAAGTTGGCATACGTAGCTTTTCAAGAAAACTCAATTCATTGGCTACTACTCCCGAACGATCAGTGATCATGTGCATATCCACAACCATAAGTTGGAAATCAGTGATCTTGGGCTGGTAGTGACAACATCATACTGCAATGTATGCCTAGGAATACCAAACTCAATGACTACTAATCCCGGATGATCAGTGACCGTGTCCACATTCACAACTATCGAAAGTCAGTGATCTTGAGCTGGTAGTGACATTCAACGTGCAATGTATGCCTAGGAATACCAAACTCAATGACTACTAATCCCAGATGATCAGTGATCGTGTTGCCATTAGCTTACGATTAGTGAACCTCTGTTGGTAGGCAACGTCAAGACGACGAAAAAGATTTAAGCATAGGTACTCACTTGAGTGATCGTGGGAACATTTACTTCATGGAGATTAGTGATCCAGTGTTGGTATTGAAGTCTTAAATAAAGTTGGAGCCTGGATACTCAATAATATCAAGCTTTATAGCTCCCAGTACTTGACGATCACTGATCGTGTGCACTTTGACGGCCATTACTTGGAGATCAATGATCTTGTGCTGGTTCTAAAATCGAACCATGAATACTCATGAATATCAAGCTTCATAGCTCTAGCACATCCCAACCAACAAGAAAATCAAACAATGCGATCAGTTGTTCGGCTTTGTTTACTATCGAGCCCAGAAAAATTATATAAGCGATGATATCCTCTCTGATGAGTGTAGATCGGCAGATTTAGGCTAAAAATAGCTAACTAGGTTCGTAAACATGTACTCTAATGATCACCAAAAGAGAAAATGCTGCGAAGTTGCGATCACTAATGATCGGTTATCTTATATCAGTGGTTAGGACAGGAAGAATAACGATAAGTGATCATGTCAACACGATCATTAGTAACAGATGACAAGATCAGTGAATATTTCCCAACGCAAAAGTGATCACATCCGATCTATCAGTATGAAATGCGTCATGCATTGGAGTTGTACGATCTTCCAGAGCACACTACAAAAACTCATTAGTTACAGCTGAAACCACATGCGGGAAGCATGAACCGATCTCGTCATCACTCCGTCAACATGTTGTGAAGAGAGCACCGGCCACAATGAGCATCTCTCCAAACTGTCAGTCAAAGTAGAATTCCAAATCACAACACAAAAGCCCACACCGCCCCTAATCAAATATAGATCTGCCATTATCTGGCCTAGTCTCCCGCATTATTCCGTTTTATTTTATGTTCATCTCTCGGAATTATAAATTCCAAGTACTATATCATTTTCTGTTTTTTTTTTTTGCATTCGAGAGTGGAGGTCAATTATTTGCTTCGCTTTTATTATTTTTTGTGAACTGTAATGTTCGTGCTGGAACGCAATTAAAAACGCTTCCCAGAGTCAGTCAATTTGTGTTATTCGTCGCGGTGAGAACGTTATTTTATTTTTTTTAAATATTTTCGAATGAATTTTACTGAAAAAATGTGCCTATTTCCGGTGCTGGTGTTGACAGTTTCCGTGGTACTCGTGAGCTGTGAAATCAACTCGATAGTTCAGATAAAAATCGACGAGACCTACTGTTCGGAAACGATCTGTCAGGACTTTAATTTTCCATCGCTGCACGAGGTTGTGTCGTTTGAGCCGGATGACACGAATCTACAGCCAACGGTTCGTTTTACGAACACAACGTTTGCGAACTTTCCGCTGAATATGTTTCTCGCATTTACGAACGTGACCGAGCTGGATATGAGGAATTGCTCGATCTCGCACATGACTTGGGAGAACTTCCTGTGGGGAGTGGATTTGAGAGTGCTTCTGCTGTCGAACAACAACTTGACGAAGATCGACGAGCTTACGTTCAGCTATGCGCTGAACTTGCAGTTTTTGTGGCTGGAAAGCAACCGCATTCGGACGCTTGTGAGTGAGAGTTTCAAGGGGCTGACGCAACTTAAGTATCTGTCGATGCAAAGCAACAGGATAATGTATCTGCCCGACGGGTTGTTCGACGATCTGAGGGAACTCGAAGTGGTGATCTTGTCTGAGAACAAAATCAAGTTCATTCAGAACAACTTGTTTACGAAAACCCCTCGACTGCTGTCGATCGATTTGAAGGACAACAAAATCCACAACATCTCCGACGACGCATTCAGGGGACTGGAGAGCCTCGTGAACTTGGACATATCGCGCAACAAGCCGCTGCGCAGTTTCATCGCGAATTTGGACGTGTCCAACCTCTATGCAGACCAGTGCTCCCTGAGGCAGATGAATATCTACGGACACGTGAACTTCGCCATGATGAGTGGCAATCGTATCCTCGAGCTGTACTTCTCCCAACCCGAGTCTCTGCAGAGGTTGGACTTGAGAAACAACTCTCTTCAGCAAATCGCTTCGCTGACTCGTGCCAATAACCTCAAGTACCTGGACATTTCGGCCAATCCAAAGCTGGAGTCGGTTCCCGATCCCTGGGGTGTGGGTTCTCTGCAGAAGCTCGACATTAGCAACACCGGTTTGAAGGAGTTCCCCGAGTCGATACTCGGCAAGAAGGAATCACCCCTCCAGCTGACAATCCTCAATATATCCAACAACTCCATCACCCAGATCGACCCACGAAACTTTGGACGCATGGAGAACATCACAAACTTTTACTTCAATGCGAACGACTGGAACTGCTACCACCTCCGGCTGATGATGGAAGTCCTAATCAAACCGAAGAGCATCGCCTACACCTTCGACGAGTACGATCCCAACTTCCCCGGCGAGTACATAGGTGGCATCAAATGCATGTTCAGGATCGTGGAGGACGAAAAACTCGACCAAGGACCAGCTGAACTGCAGAAGCAACAATCCACCGCCTCCGAGGAGGTCGAGCAACTGCGAAACGAACTCAAGACAATTGTCCGCTTCTATGAGCAAAAGTTCGACAAGGTCTTGCAGTCTCTTCAAGATCTCAAGTCGAGATTGGACTCGTTGACAGCTGAGAACGCCACTGTTTGGCAGCACATCACTGTGACGACGTAGACCTATTCCCATGTAATGGAAAAATTCAAAAATATATAATAAAGTGTGTTATTGGTTGTTTAACAGAATGATGTGATGTTTTGTCGTGTTTCGCTCCAATAACTCGCTGGGGGTTCAGCAGACGATTTCTACTCGAAGGAAGCCAAGCGTTGCATGACATCACTGACGGTGCCAGGAGGGGGGGGGGGGGGGGCGAATAGAACCGTTTCGGAGTCTATTTCCGTTCTAGATGTTTTTCTTTTCTTGCTTTGCTATCGGTGAACGGCCTTGAACCCTTCAATACTCAACTGATACGGAACAGTGTACGTCTTTCATTGATATTCTGAGTCTGTTCGACCTTCGGAGGGTAAGTGCTTAGGAAATGTTGACTCTAAAATGAGTTCTCGAATATTTATGAGTAGCTATGGGTAGCTGTATGATGTGTTTTATTAAAAAAAACAAAATTGTTTCAACTTGTGAACGCACCCGTGGAGGGATTTGTCAGTTGCAAACAGTAGAGGTGAAAAGTTTACGATCACAGCATGTTTTGGGATTAGGTTGGCAAGGTTGTTTGCATGATAGTCAAGAACTAAAAGAGTGACTAACAAAACGAGATAACGAACGTCTCTGACCTTCGACTGGAAGATTGTGAAGCGTCATCACCTTTTCATTGGCACTGTGGATAGTGCATTCAAACGTTGAACGCTAGACAAAGACTAGTGACCCATTGGAGAGTTTTCTTCTTAGAGACAGCAATTCTAGCAGACGTGAGTGTATCATATATCTCCACGCAAAGGAATCAGAGTTCATGGCTTCTATACTAGAGATCCTTTCGTCGATCTAGACAAGACCTGGAAACAAAGGTAGGTTTGGGAAGTCCCCCTTCTAATCTTAAAGCAAACATGGTTCAGTGAATTTAACCGTCTGGGTTTTTGAATTCAATTTGTAAGCCAGGTTTGGACAAAGCTATAAGCTCAACCTGTGCAGCACAGCATACGCACGAGGTGCCGGCAAGTGATGGGCTACTTTAAGTACACAATTCTACTGTACCGACTGCGACAAGTTAAAAAAAAACGGTGAACCACAGGGATTCGTGCTAGGGACACTACTTGTAATCTTTTCCTGGGAGACCTGTGTTTGGGTGGATCGAAGTGGTTTTAGTCATTTTTTGACCTTAACTGGCCTCCCCTCAGACAGGCATATGATCTCCAGTATAACATTCGTTTCACCAAAATCTAGAGGACAGCTTGCATCTAGACCCCGGGAACCATTATAATCCCGATGCTGCAGCTTATTAGGAGGTTCGCTGCCAGAATTATTTTCTTAACAGAGACTAGACACCTCAGTGGTCTACACTGAGAATTCTTGGGCTTACTTTGAAACCCTGGCAGTCACTTCTTCGTGGTAAGTAGAAGAGAAGTAAAGCCTTATCAGCACCAATGGATCAAAGGTCGGAACCGTCATCCAAATGATAGTCCAATACGTGAATGTATGAACTCTACGGAGTAAGGTTTGAAAAAGGTGAGTCGGAGGAAGAAGAGAACTTTCTTCTACCTATCAATACAATATCACAGCATAAGTCCCACAGGGTTTAGTACTAAGACCCATGCTATTGTGTGCAGAAATGAAGTAGTCGTGACTGTTGTGCTGTGAAAGATTGACTAGAAAGTCACAATTGAACGACGCACTCGGAAGGATTCTGACTGGGAACCAGAACAGGCAAAAATGGAAGTCACCGACTGCCCGGCTGTCGTCGTCAAGGAAAAAGGGGGGAACTAGGGTTTCGTACCTACCTGCAGCTATGAGCCGGAAGGAAGAGAATAAGCAAAACGCGAACGTCAATACTACATTCCACACGACAGACTATTTCAAAAATATGATGGTGTTGCACAAGGCTCCATATTAGGTACTTGTAACCTGATGACGAAGTGATGATATTCTCCTGAAAGAGTTGGAGCATGACAGCAGAAGGAGTTATAGATTGCTAAGAGCTACATGCCATCATCTGTGACAAACGCCAACGACAAAGGCATTTGGCATAGGATTGACATCAAAGAGGTAGCCAAGACCATCATCACGCGTCGTCGGATAAAGGTGGAAGAAGCAACGTATCTGCGGTATGAATACAAAGGCAAAACAGTGGACTGGACTATCATGCTATCATTTCAAATCTACTTCTTACCATTCATCAGTCTCGGTATCACTCCTCGGCTATCATTCCAAGCCACACGCATAGTCAGGATAATTAATCTTCTAAACTCAGTCCCTAGGTTCGAAGCGAGAAGAAAGACCGATACTCTGCAATAAGGATCAAGCAATTACCCCTTGAAGGCCGCAAATGCATTTCACAGGTTGGAACCCCAGTGAGTAACTAAGGCGGTCACGAGAAAGATAGTCCGAACATGTACCTGATCTCCAGCCCTTGGCTAGATGCAACCGGGAAGGGCCTTGAACGTATCATATACGGCAGACTAACTACCGTGGCGCAGGATAGAGGAGCTTTCTCTAACCAACAGTTTGGTTTAAGAAAGTCGAGGTAGCAGTACCATACCATGAGGTACCATACGGACGATCCCCTTAAAAACCACAATTTTCTGCTGGAATCCGCCAGGAGTCATTCATGCAACTCTCCTGTGAAAGATGTCGTACGACAGAGTCCTCCGATTGACGCTCTCACAAGGAGTTAAGATTATCGGCTTTGCTGGCGATATCGTTGTGGTAACAGTGGGCAAACACATTCACGAGGTAGCGTTTGTCAAAAACGAGGCTATCGCCAGAATAAAAAATTGGCTAGAATCTGCCGAACTAGAACTAGCTGACCACAAACCGGAGGCGTCTTAGTAACCAGCCGGTAGACAGTGGAATACACAAACTTCTCGCCTGCATACAGGTTCTGCCCAATAAGATAAATATGCGCCAACAAGATGCAAAGAGTTTACCATAGGAGAACCAAAAAACCAACTAGATGCCACCGGTGGAGGGTAAAAGCAGAAGAAACGGCAATTTCTGCACCACTGTGGCAAGCCAGGTGGGATAACTAGACAAAAGGGAGATGGAAGCGCAACCTAATCCCCACGATCCTTGTCTGAAGATACAGAGCACATGGGGACTCCAACAGGAGACTGGCTTTCAAAAGTATTTTCACAGATTTGGACACGACACACAGCTCGCTTCTCTGTCCAGAAGGTCTAGATGAGGAGCAAGCACGCAATGTCTCATTGCAGACGCTTCACAGAGACAAGAATGAACCTACCAACTCTGGGGCAAGGTCAGAGGACGGACTGACGAGCGTGCAGAACGAGCTTAAAAGACTCGAAAGAATAAGAAGAGCTATTGCTAACCAGCTCTGCGAGAAGAGTGGTAGAAGTGTGGATTAGTACTAAGGCGTTCTCTCGGATTCAAGAACTCTCGGTGATAGCCCGTTAATGTACAGATCCCCACCACGATTAACAAGTTTCCAGGAATGGCAGTACCTATGTATGCTGACACTCCAACAGGAATAAATGGATTCACAATGATATACAGATGGTCGGACCTATCCTAGAGATTTGAGCTCAAAATCAGTCAATCGAGGAAGCACAGAAGAAACAGAGGGCCAGGAGAAACCAGGACGAAAGGAACGCGAGTTTCAAATGTAATCGACTGTTCCCACCTACCAATTTGAAGAGTAAATCCCCACAAAGCTCTGTGTCAACCTAAATCACAGATGTAATCGTTCGCGAATTGTACCACAAGAAACCTGCAAAGGATGGGGGCTCCAAGCCCCCTTCAATCTGAAACACTTCGCCAAAAGTTATACCAATCAAACAAGTTAAACAATAAAAGCAAAACTTTTGTTCTCTACTAACCACGAACAGTAATTGGTTAATCCTTTGCCTGGTTCAATCGCCTCCACTGCAGATCCTGCTCCAGTGCGCACCCTGCTCCACTCTGCACCACTCTGCACTACCAAAACAGAACAAACGCGACAAACTTCCGGACAAATACGCCACCACTGGGACTGCACCACGACCGAGCACCGCCCGATGGTTTCTTTCACTTTCCGCACCCGAAACTGTTCTCCGGCTGGGAAATTTCCATTCACCCCGAAAGCACGAAGCCAAAGTGACCGCCAAAGACCACCAAACACACACAGAACGAAATAATGAAAAGCACAGCAACGAAAACGAAAAAAAAAAGAAAGGAAATCCTCGCAACGAGAAGAACACACAAAAAAAAACAGAAAAGAAGACTTCACACTCCACTCAGCTGTTGCTGGGCTTTGTTGTTGTGTTGTTGATGGTGATTTTGGTGTTTTCCGTTCCTCGTTTTCCGGGGAAAATTCAATTTTCTTCTCGTTTTCGACTTTTCGCTGGCCTGCTGCTAGATTACAGAATTGCAACACCACAACACAATGACGGCCGACAACGCACGCTCGACGATATAATTTTTTTCTTTTTTATTTCAGAATTTTCTTATCTGCCCTTCCGACGAGGGGGGGAGGCAATAATTGCTGATAAAACTAATAAAAATGGAGAAAAATATTTCTCCGTCAAAGAACACACAAAACACGCACGGAATTCGCTTCCTTTTTTCGATATTTTCTCGGGAAATTCGTGTTTTTCTGTTGCTTGCACAGGTCACAACACGATCGTTGTTGTGATTTTGGAATATTTTTTTGTACGTGCACTCGCGGCGGAAATTCGCGAATATTTTTTCGCCGGAGAGGGAAACTTATTGCGAATTTTCCACGAAAGGTAATTTGGATGAAGAACGAGAGAACAAAGTAGGAATTACACGGACAAACAATACGCGAAAATAAAACAAAACACCGATCGATGCTCGTATCGTACGAACGCTGTGACAGCTTGTTTCAGACTGGTCGCTGGATGCGTTCGTTCTGCCCGCTGGGAGCAGTTTGGCAGTTGTGGAATTGTCTGGAATTGGACGCGTGACGGTCGGTGGTGGAACGAGGTGCGATTTGTTGGTTGGATGGAGTGAGTGCGAGCGTTCAGGCTGCCATGGCCGATGGAAGTGATCGAAGATGGTTGGAGTTTTTTTTTTCGGTTTTTTCTTTTCGAAATTGATTTCTGTGCTGTGGTGGACATTTCAGGAAGAAAATATGTTCGCAGCATCCATTCGTTTAGAGAAAGTAAGAAGCAGTTGAAGAAAACCTGAACGACGCTTGAGACGAACCATTCTTGATCGATGAACTGAGGAAAACTGGACGAAATTCTTGATATTTCTCAATCATTATCCTAAGAGTCACAATTTCTCTATAAAAAGGGTCAAAATTCTACTTAAATCCCTTATGTTTGAGTGTTCTCCCGATTTGTGAACCAGTTAATGGTCGAAAAAGTGTCATAGGAGTCCTATAGCCACAAATCTGCACTAGAGGATGTTTTTTTTTTCCAATTATGCACTTTTCTGTAGCAAATTGTTGCACAGAGAGGAGAGAACTCTAGGTGAGAGTTTCGAACTACATTTTAGCACGACTAAGCAGGGCTCAACTGGTTGGTACGTTGGACTACTGAGAAAGGGGTTCCAGGTTCGAATCGTAGCCAAAACACCTAGAAGCTTTTTTACGGCCTCACCTATCGCGAGCTTATATCGGTCATGGAAAATCTTCTCAAATATCAAATAGCCCTTCGGATACGGCTTTGAACAGCAGGGCCCTTCCATGGTTGAGAGAAACTAGCCCCTAGGTCCCATAGATCTGTTGTAAAAAAGAGCAGGAGCCGTCTTTGATTGTTTGTTAGGTTTGATCTGTCTTGAAACGGAAAGGAAGAGAAGAGAATAACGGTCTTCAAATGATGACCACCTTCAAATAGCTTCACCTATCTGAAAAGATGGAGAGATTTGCTTGGACAAGTTCGGAGATAGGATCTTCCAGGAAATCAGATTACCAATGGGTCATAATTCAGTCCGTTTAAACAGATAAACCTTGAAATCGAAGGAAATCACTGCGGCCTTAGAACTGTCATATATTAGTACGTACTGACGTTGAATTGTATACTGAAAACCAGTAAAGGTGGCGGACAATCCACTTCCCAAGCGCTTCAGTGCTGAAAACCTTACAATGACATAAGGGTACTTATGCCAAGACATGGGATTTATCCCTCTAAAAGGTTGGATGTAAGGCTATTAACTAATGCGTTCTGTGTTTCGTTGAGAGAGAGAGAGAGAGTGCCTGCCTTCTGGAATGAGCTTCAAGGAACGGGTGTCTTTCTGAGTACGCCTAGATCAGCTCTAGTTAGTCTGCACGATTTGCCACACCTTGTTACTTATATCGTAGTCTGTTCTATAAGAACAGATTCGTTGCCGGTATCTTATTAGAGACCAACTAGGTTTGTTACAAAAGTTCGGAAAGCTTTGCCACAGACTATAATGTAAAGAACATGCGAAGGGACCAAGCAGTGCTCTAGGGCTTGGCCAACCTTGGAACCAGTTTCAAATATGTCTGAATTTGACAGTTCCTAGTCAGAATGGGATATGAAAAGATGAGGGAATCTCACAACCCAAGCCTGTGTAAGTTATTCTCTGGTCATCCATCAGAGCCTCCATAAGCTGTTGGGCTCTCGGATGTCTTTGACTCTTGAGTGAGGGCAACGACGCTTAGTACCAACCATTACGTGTGTGAAAATCATCCCAGTTATACCAGAGTCTACCTCGCTTTAACTTAAAATTTTAGGAAATCGAAACTCGGAAAGTGTTGAAGGCGTAAAAAAACATTTACATAAGGGACTGAGTCTACCACTAAACTACTCCCCTACAGCATTACCTTAACCTTAAAGACTTGGAGCAAAACTATGGCCGGCTTTCTTAGGACAAATATACCGTCTAAAGTTTGGCGTAAGTTCGTAGGAATCCAGTGAGCCATGGTGCCATCAACAAAAAGTCTACGAGGTTGGAAGGCAAAACAATCTTCAGAAAGAATGAAAGGATCGTTCATGACAGACTTCTACTTCAGTTCTAGCACATTTGAGCCCCAAAGCTGGAGACAACGTTCTTTTAATTATTTTATTTTATAAAACGTCACAAACAACTCAAATGCTTTTGCAAATGACCGCCAATGCATGACACAAGTCAATCGGCCATCATGTTTCCAACTGTCATTTTGTGCAGCTGTCGTGTCCAAACTAATTTGATGCAGATGACGTTTCCGAAAACGCCCCAATTTACACCATATATACGATACGCTTGTGGGAAACCAGCCACCGTGCCTGTTGCGTCAATTATTGTATGCCACAACACATAAAAGAAACCGCTTTTCCCATCTAATGTCAACCTGTGCTAAATGTGACACTGTCAGCCCCGATAAGTCTCACATAAGATGTCAATCAGGAGGCCATTTTAGATTGTACATTATGTAGATATTTCCATCGCATCCAACCTTGTGCACAAAGCAATCCGGAAGACTAAAATAGCAGCTACATTGTATACACCACCGTAATTCGTCATGTTGTATCTACACGTCAAAAGATACCTAATCCCCAAAACCATTTATTGCTGCCATAAAGAGTACGATGTACGACTCAATATTTTCCACTCCGTGGAATCCACAATACTAAAAATATTCGAGTTTTATTTGCCTAATGCTAATAAGTAATACCTCTGGAAATTTACGTCGCAATGAACTTCAATCAGCGCGGATCACGAATGAACACCTCATTCCCTTGGCGGATTGATATCTCGAAAGAAGAAAAATTTCCCAAATTGATTTTCATTGCAAATTTTCCATTTCCCTGCACGTTGTCGGCACAAATATCGCATTCATTACTGGCGCCCGGTGTGTTCGCACTTGTAGACACCCCACATGGCGCACAATTTCCTTTTCATGTTTAAAGGCTCGAAAATTAGCACTCGAGTGCTAATTCTCCATTCGATGAATTCAGACGAAGACACGTCTGATGGAGTGTAGTGGGTATCAATCAATTCGCGGATGATAGACGTCAGTCTGTTTAAAAATAAAACCACCTCCACGTCCTCCTTTCGATGGAGTGTCCTTGTTGTTGAACTCTCCTTAAATCTACACAAAACTCACCTGATCGATGTCAAAATCCCACTCGGGCGAAGGTGAACGTTCCGTCCTATCGGGCGGTGGTGTTCCCTGAGCCGGCGAACCATGGGGTTCCTCGGGAATGACAGCGAAACGACCACGTTGTAGGACCGGCGAAATGGCACCGTAGTTGGCTGCAATAAAAAAACCAAAAGTAAGGTTGGGCAATTAATTAGAAGCGACATGAAGGTGTAGTAAAATTTAAACGAAACGTTAATTACTCACATGCTGGCATCAGACGAAACCGCCCGAGTGTTGTTTCCGGTGGACCGGTCGATGCTGATGTGACACGAAAGCGACCGCGACGTGCGGCTGCTACTTCGTCGTAACCTCCACTGCCACCCGGCATTTTGATGATAATTTAACTGCAAACGGATTGAAATGATATAGTGTGATGCAGTTTAAACGGTCTTTGATTAAATATGAAATTAAGTGTCACTGTACGCATTTAAATTAATGAGTTTTTGAGGTGTGGAGCCAATAAATATGCAACATTAAATAAAAACAATTGCATAACAATGGGTGCTACAGAAATCTGCGAATCCGTTCAGCTATAGCTTCATACAAGTATCATTCAATCCTAGGACACATATGCAACATAAGGAATATCACCTAGGGACGATCTTGTGGTGAAGTAGATTTGAGAGAGCCTTGCATCTTCCATACCTCAATAAGACCCAGAAGAAAATTTCCAATGTAATCACAGGATTTATGAAAACAGCGTTTAAAAGCAACGGTGCATGGGTCGAGTAAGGTCAAAGATTCTCTAGACCAGTCTATAAATGAGCTTTGAAACCAATTATGGTCAAGCTTTTGGCCAAGCCTTTTCCCATCCCATTCTTCCCCGTTCTCCAGAAGACAATATCTTCTGCAAACGCTTCACCTGTTGGGTTAGTTAGACCATAGGCTTCAAAGACTGACAACAGCTATGAAAATAGTGGCAAACAGAGCAACAAATGCCGGTGAAGAAGACTCCGTAATCTGGTCCCATTTGATGGCTATGGATCGGAGGTCTACCCTAACCCCTTTCTACCCCTCTCATCGAATCCCTTTCGTCAGGAACGACTAACCGTTTGACCAGGAGTTCATGACCTGTCACACTTTGCAGGCATCAAATAGGCAGGCTTTCAAATAGGTACGTCGTAACGTAAGGTACGTCGTACAGTCCAATCAATCAAGGCCTAATGAATCAGCTACCTAGGTGGCACCGATTGCTTGCGCTGGCCAATTTAAGAGACGTTTGGCCAGGTGGACGCTTGGAGGTCGTGGAAAAGATCGAATTCCGAACCGGCCAGGAGCTCGTTCTTGGACATAAAGTTTTGATCTCAAGGTACTGGCTGGATCAACTCCTTTAAAGACATCAAGCTTTGCTTGACATAGCTAATTCTTGGGTAAGTATCCATAGATTCATGGTATCGCAAGGGACGAAGCTCTGAGCTGAGTGTGCCTATATGGACACATTCCTATTGCTTTCGAGACTTAGTTGACCAACTCGAGCAAAAGGTGTTAGGTCCGGCTCCAAATTCTACTATCGATCCAGCCATGGTTCCATTACGCTTCGAGTCTATAGTTACAAGCAACTCGTTAAAAATCTTTATTCTGTATCCCTTACACTCCGTTTCATCTCTCCTATCAGTCCTGAGAATTGAGTCTCCATCGACGGATACGAAGATGGTCCATGCTCCTGAAATTCCGGACCTACCTGGTCTCCTTTCTTCTGTACCATCTCTCCGTCTTCTAAGCATAACCTTCTTTTACTCGGATGATGCCATTCATATTATGACTCTGCATCTAGCTCTGCATAACGCAGCTGGAGTCCTGGAAACTTGGCAATAGGATCCGTGGTCTCAAGACATTAAACTACGAACTTATCTGTCACGGGGAAGACTGTTCCATCTAGAATCTCTCCTTTTCGATTCTCATTAAACTGGGGCTTCTGACAAATCATGACCATTATCTACGCCATCGCTCATACAGTGGTCACCTTCCATTTACTTGCCCGAAAGCCGCACTTTTACGAGACCAACTCATCAATAAACCGCTTAACCATTCTGACTGTCCTTGGTTTGTAACCAAAAAACGATTGTTTTTTTTTTCTTGCAAGCACTTTCTATTACCTCCTCAACCCAAAGTGTCCTTCACAACACCAACGCTATGATGGACTACCCTTCAATGTCCGAAATACCTCTCTTGACCAATGAACCACCACAAACCATTTGTGGTTAACTTAATTCAAAATCCTTCTTGAATGAATCACTAACATCTCCAACTGAAATTAACCTCTCCAACTTGTTGCACACTTAACATTCAGAAAATGTCTTTGATTCATGGCCAACAGTCCTTAATGTAGTCCGCTGCCACTAAACCAACCTAATTGGTCTTGTCCCACTTCTCAAGTCCTTGAGAGTACTTTCCACTAATTTGTTCTTTCCCCCATTCGTCTTTAAGCCATCATCGTAATTAGTAAAAAAAGAAAAACACTCCCGGCACACACAACCACCATTCAATGTGCCTTCCCACAGGACACCCACAACTGAAAAACCCTCGTTGGTGTTGCAACGATGACGACGAAAGTTTTTCACTTGCCTCCCACAAGGATTGCCAATTGCTTTTCTCTTACTTATACTCGTATCATGTTGTATCACGATTTAGACTCGAGGTTTCCTTTTTCCTGTGAAGGAGTATGGTGACTGTATTCGAAGAATGACATCATTACCATCCAACTCCTGTTTCAATTGAAATTTCATAACTCAATCGATGTTCAGTTCTAATTGCATTCAAGGAGGTGTCTCTGTGTCTGTCGGTGGGTGGGGGGTATCCTTTTCTCTTTGAAATCGCATCCTAGACAAAGCAAGGAGACAACTCACAGTGCAATCGTGAAACGTGGACTGCAAACGTGACCGAAGCACCATTTCGAAGGACATTCCATTGTAAAGGACACTTTAACCCGACGAAGTTCTAATCGAATGCAGGGTTGGCCGCGTATGATCAATGGGAGGAGGATTCCTAGGAGTTTTTTATTTGAAATCGTTGTTTGCTAAATGTCGTAGGTAAATTGCAAGGATGCATCGCGGAGCACGTTGTGCGTGCTTATCCTACAAAGAAAGTTGCTTCGAACTGTGTTTGTCTAGTGCTATGGTGGGATAATAATGATATAGCGAGTCACGTGGTAATGTAGGTGCTGTCTGACCTTGACACAAATAAGACAGGCCACCTGCATGTGTGGAAAGGCAATCTGATACTGTCACCTGTCATATCGAATAGGTATTCAGTGTAATATGTCAGGTGACAAGGATATACGATAAGTAATAGAAGTGCCAGCGGATTTCACGTTTGTGCAGAGTTTGATTGGGAATAACATGGCAGCCCTAAACTTTATGACACTTGTGTCACGCATGGGGACCAGCGAAGACCCACTGAAATTGCAGTAATCTACCTGAGATTTCTGATGGCTGGAAGCTGTAGGATAGACACTGAATGGCGTCCATCTGTCTAGCTCTAGTGTCTAGCACATCAATTGTGTTTGATTTACCTCCATGTGGTAGCCACCGAACATTGGTTGGTGTGACCTTCCAATGCGAATTGATGACCCATCGACCTAGCGGTTTTCTAGGAATGAAACTGTCCACGCAGGCTGGCGGTTGTTTCGTCGGGGAGTATGCAGATGAAACGTATACCCACTATGTACTCCCGGTGCTGTTTAATAACTTCTTCTGTCGTCACGCGGAACAAGGCTCGAGGGAGCCTACAGAGCGTGTCCAGAGCATGATGTCAAAATCATGTTCCACCCAAGTTCAGAACTCGACTGTCTGTTGAAAAATACTGCTAGTCGCATAGAAAAGAAAATTCAATGTTTCAAGCTATAGCACGACTGGAGTAGACAGAAGAGTACCAAGATTCTACAGCCTGACTGAAAGACTCTAGAGCAACGGCAACAATCTGTAGAACCAGTATTGCTATGTCATCATAGAGGCAACCGAGACCTACCATTCGTACCAACCTTCGCCTAGAAAATGGACAAACGCTGGAGAGGAAGACAAGCCAACAAAAGAAACCAAATGTAAGGAGTATTCCCAATATCAGATAAAGGAAGTGATGGGGCAAGAAAAGAACCTGGGTTCAGGCAATGAAGATGCCATTCTCTCTTCCAGTTTTGTAGAGATTACCTTACCTATCATAAACGTGGAAAACAACGAGGCCTCCGGCTCTGATGGTGGTGATGTTTTGAACAAACTGAAGTGAAGCCATGCACGATGAGTGAATTATCATTGAGCGAATGAATAATATTGCTCTGTGAAAGAAGGATTTTCGAATCACAGTCACAAGATTCGAGAAAAGAAAGACACAAGATCAAACCTTGATCTTCTATTCAATACTCACTTCCTGAGAGATTCCCTTTTGCTTTGCTATAAACTAGAAATATTTCCATTATTCAATAGGTCCCGCAAAATTGATGATATATAGAGTAGGATATCCATCTGCGTGAGATCATAAATCCAAATTTGATCTTTGCGTTCGAGCAAATTAAGGATACTTCTGTTATAATGAGTCTACATTGACCTTAGTTCGGCACGGAAGAGTTCTCTCTCCCGCCTACTAATAGCAGTAAAAGGATTACGAATTTAGTCCGCCTCCTCTTTCGAAGGGTAAGTCAAGTTTAGATTTATTCTTTGTCCAGCTAACGACAAACCTTAGAAGCTTTTCTTGTTCTAGTTTTGTTCATTGGCTCCAGGATAAGTAACGCCGTACATACTCTAAACTTCAATTGCTCATAGGTTAAGATCTAGGCTTTTGGACTTCAAGATTTTTAGCTACTCTGTCCTATATTTGACATTCAAGCTCGGAAGATCCACAAAGCTTTATTTTTCCCACTGAAGCAAACCAGATTTTCACTCAAATGACTTTCCCATCCATCAGTTCCACAATCGCTTCGGTTTGATTGACAGAAGATTTTCTGGGCAATTGAAGAGTAGAAGGATGGGTAACGTTCTTACTCGTCTAAGTCTTCTCAGTCTTCTTGATTCAGATTCTCGGTTACCAACTCTCCGGCGAAATTCATTTTTGACCAGTCTGAATCCATAGCTGGAAATCGAGAAACCTAGATGCTGGTGTAGAGTAGAGATTTTCTTTAGTAATTTAGAGGAAGTTGGTCCTTGAACCATACTGATGCCATATTCAGATGCAGTAAGATAATACAGTGTGTGGAGGATATGGGTTTGGAGGGTGGCATAATAAATCTGTGACGTCTTCTAAGATGTAAAGCTCACTGCAGTGCAAATTACATGCATACAGTATGTATATTCGCCGTTTGTAATCCCAGTCTCATAACGCGCCTCCTCAGAAGGCAATGGCTAGAGACAACTCCTGCCGATATTATTAACTGCGACCTGTTTATTTTCAAAATTTCCACGTAGGCCACAGGGCCTTACACCCTCTTTATCCTCTAAAATTGCACCATCTTAGGTCCGCCATATTGATAAATCTCTCCAGAATAACCCTCTTAACTTCACAGATCGGTGAGTTTACACCTCTAACTATGTAGAAACTCTGATCCTCTTTGTCCAGTTCGTAAGTTTCCCTCAATATTGCAGTGTCCAGGTAGCCATAAAATGTCCTGAACATTGAATGTCAATTAATTATGCTGGATTCTAGCACAGGCAGACTACACCAATTATTTCAGCTCGGAGAGTCAAAATATAACACGTTATCATGTCCACCACTAAGACCACATCATTCCTCGAAACTCCTACTCAGCAATGTTAATTTTTTTTAAAACTGAAGGCTCTAGGATTTAGTAGTCATAAGCCCTCGCTTTCCAGTATGTGAGTCATCAGCGTTAGGACATAGGAGCAGTCCTTTTCCTTTCATCAATCAACGCTGCGTGGATGCCGTCATTGATTACGTTTTGAAAAAGCATAGGCAAAACCATTCAGCCTTGATGTACCCCAGTTCTTTTGACACTTGTTTGATCTGGTTTAGACAAATTCTTGGTGGAATAGGTGTGGAAATACTGGTGAAAACTTTAAGTAACTGACGGTTTAATAATAAAATCTAACTTTAATCAAAAATAGAAGAATTTTAAAGAATTCCCTAAGCTGAATCAAAACAGGAACTGGTACAATATTTTCCCGTGACAACCAATCTCCCACTGGCAAGGCACTGTGTAAGAAAGTAACAACCAATCTAAGAACACATTCCAGGAAACTTCCCTGAATTCCTTTAAAATGAACAAAGTCTCCACCGAAGCACGATTAACGCGATAAACTCATCGACTAGCGCATTCCTACAACGAAACAATAATAAAACAAGCAAGCGAGCCCAGGAACTCCAGGGAACACCACCAATCCATTGTCTCGTTCAACTTCAAATCATTTGCATAGCTATAGCTATGCCAAATCGATTTAATGCAACTGACACGATGCAAACATGCTGCAGTTCCGCAAAATTAGTAAAACAAAACTCTACAAAGAATGCGGGACACCATGTAATCGCTCCGCTTTAAGCTGGGCACACAAACTTTAATTTGTTGACATTCTAGCCTCCGCACAGGGAATGACGCGTGGGAGTTCCTTAACCTCCTACATGGGGGGGAATTGAAACTATGATACATATGTATGTAGACATGAGGCGAAAAACCCCGGATGCAGAAAATCAGGATTACAAGAAATTCCATTATCATAAAATCGATTCCCAGCGCAGACTGTGGTCAACGCCTTCGATACCCACCCACCATTCACCGCTAAAGAAACAATCTCCGGCTAGAGATGTAAATTTAACGAAAGTTTTGTTACATAAGTTCCTTTTTTTTCTTGTTTTAAAAAAAAAAGTAATAACAACTCACCACTACAACAATTGGATAGCCACGCTGTTCCTAGAGATTCCACTCACTGGTGCAGGTTCTCCTCCCTGACAGGCACTAAGGTTATATATATTTTATTTTTAGCAATTTTATTTATATTTATTGCTTTTTTTAAAAAAAAAAAAAACAAACAATTTTCACTAGAAACACTTTCACGCGAAATAAAAAAATTGAATTTTTTCCTAAACTTTCTTTATTTGAATTTTTTTTACGAATTCAAAACCAAGGACACACACAACCGAAATGATGAGAAACCCGGAAATTTAAAACACGACACACACTCGAAAACGGCGAAAGGATAGATTTATCAGCGAATCACAACGGAAATACGGCGAAACATCAACCGAGAGGAAATGAAATAAAAAATTTTCTCAACACCCAAAGTGGATTTTTTCATAATTTTTTTATTAATCAGATTTAACTTTTGTAATTTTCTTAGTTTGCACTTGAGTACTGCTGCTGCACATCCGTGTTATCCTTTTATTCTGAAAAGCACACACACACAAGGAAAAATCAAAACAGGATTAGAAAAGTTTTTCCTTCAGCTCTCTGCTGAGGAAAATTCAAAAAAAAAAAATAAAAAAAACGCGGACTTTTCGTCGACAATTATTTGCTGAAATGCAATTTTAGTCGTCGAACGACCGAAGAGATACCTAATTTCGAGCAACGACACGAGATCGACAACGACAACGACAACGTCTATGACGGACGACGACGACGATTATGGCCCGAAATCGTTAAAGTTTAACCCCAAAAAGAATGCAGTCATTTGAAAGAGCTTTTACTGCCATCATCCCCTAATGCACTTGGATGCGAGTTCCGTTTGCGGTGATTCTACAGTGGATGCGAAAAAATAAACAAAACACTTTTGAATAAAAGTTAAAGGATTTTGAAATTGTTTTTTGAATGTGAAAATTTAGTGGCCGTTTCTTAAGAGGGTATTTTTCATTACCCATCAGCCTCTAGATTCGGCTAATAATGGCAGAAGTTTTCCTCGAAAACGTTAACGATGCAAAACCGACGGAAAGTTCAAGAGTCTCCTGTTGGAGTTTAGAGAACCATCAACCTCCTTCCCTTCGGGTTTTTGACGTGACAATTCAGACTCCCGGTACGGTTCTCACTGTGTGTAACGAAATTCGGTAGCAGGTTCAAGCCTTCGTAAAATAGAAAGTTACTGGTCGATTACGTCCTTTAAGGTACCAACGTACGGGGCATATCCTCTAATATACGACTACGTATGCGAATAGGTGCATGTTCCAGTGTCCTAAAAAGGACCCAATAAAGTTTGGTAAGTAGATTTATTTTCACGGGTAAATAGGAATACTTTTAGAAATTTCGGTGGAAATTGTAATTCTGTGATCAAATCGGTCGATTCACTCACTTTGGTCGAAAAAACGATCAAGGAACATAGTGAAAGTCCATTGCGATTACGATTAAGGGACCAGAAAATGCAAAGATTTCCTTAAATCGGAATGCCGAATAGGTCCAGCCTTTCTAATACTTACATATCCAATACTTACATATCTAGAAAAGGGGCCCCAGGCTATTGTAAAGAGCCGTCAGAAAATGGTGAATCAAGGAGGAACTCGTTAGGAGATATGTAGTTAGGTACAAAGCGCCTAATAAACGACAAATATTGGGCCTTTTATGATCGATTGGGTGAAAAGGTATTACAACGAATCTTCCCGAATACTGATTCATTTTTCTTCCCTAATTTTGTGCTTACTACAGGATTTCCTGAACTCCACTCGATACGTTTATATTAGGAATATCGATAGCGAATTTGCTTGAAAGTTTTATTCAGCGAGTATCTGACAAGTCTGTCAAGCAGGAAATTGAGAAAAGAAACAAGCAATGTAGGAGATGGCATACTTCTAAGGCTAAGTCTAATTTATCAAGGACTTATTTCGTCGACAAAAGGGCTACAAATTGTAGATAAGGCTAGACAAACGGTTAGTTCATAAGGGCTGTCAAAATAAAAAGTACAAAACTTCGTCACTAGCCAAAACAAACCAAAGGCTATATCCAGTAGAAACAGGTCAGCAGGATTTTGAACTTGATATACTTAGAAGGCATTGCCTTTAAGAATGCGTGTAAGTCGGAAAAAACACAGCACCGGTGAGGCGCTGTAGCAGCTGTTAGGAAGTCAACCGATCAACTACTTAGCAAAAATAAGATTAGATTCCATCAGCTATTTTCTCTGCCACTCTAAACTCCGTTTAGGCTTTCTAAAAATGACATCTTGAGGTAAAAATTCAATAAGCCACTCCCACTGCTAATACTACCTTCTGCTACAATATTAAGATTCGAATCTATTAATCAAACCTGTCTACATTTTTGCAAACCAATAGGATTCAGTTGGTTGTTTACTTTCTCATGGCGAGTAACTAAAGAATCTTATCCTCTAATCCTAAATCTCTTGGTAATACTAGCTCCAAATAAATAGATCCACCATTTCATTCGTTTGAATCAATCACCGTGCCCAGCCTGTAACAAAGTAGTTCTTTCCGTTTAGTTCTTAGTTGTCAGTTTTATCATTACATGCATGTTGCTGATAACTCTTGACTTTTCCAGGACAGCCTTTACAAATCTAACAATCTTACCCAAACCAAAAGGCCACTCTATTTCCTCACTAAGATTTATTAGTTAACCGGACTAGAGTTGTTAGGAAGTCCACTTGGAAAGTAAAATTGTAAGAGTATCTAGCAGGGCCTAGCAGTTACCGAAACTAGATGAATTGCTAGGCCATTAAGCAAATCATTAGGATTGAAATGCATAGTCCCAATATCTTAAAAGTCGGGCTGTCTTTTCCTCCATTGAATTTTAAAATACAATACAGTCTTATCATTTGTTTTGGATATGTTTTTCTAGACCCCACTGTCTAGACCTGAAGTTTTGAACGGTTGAACAATATGAAAAAGTTCAGGGACTATATTTCTGACACGAAAACTGTTGTCTCAGACTAATATCCAGCACTCGGTGTACGAAAACTCCCTTAACCCTCTGTAGCGTAGCAAACGATTAAAATTCCAAGCTCGACACCCACCCCTTGGTCTCATCCGTGACGAATGCATTTCCAATGCAGTAGAAAAAGCTTCTCGTGCGGGCTTTCGTTTGCACCCCTAGTTTCTAACAAGACAATCTATTTGTTCCCATTTCTTCCCTTCTTTTTTTACTTCTATATTGCAGACTATACCGGCCGGTTATTTTTGTTTTTATTCTCCCATTCATGCCCCTACCGTCCTTGACGAAGGGGACAGAGAAACTCGATTCGTTAACTTGTTAGGCCCCATTGTTCGACGATAGTTTCCCGACTCGACGAAAGCTTTTCGAGTTTTATTTTTTTTATTCTCGTTCGTGTAATGGCCGTTGACATCTGTCAAACAACGACAAGCACGTGAGCGCCAAATGTATTTCAGTTCTTTCTGTTTTTCTTTTTTTATTCTTTTGTCTAAAATTTATTTCTGCAAAATCCACCACCCCCGCCATTTGAGTATTGTCATGGCATCATACATAGGAATGTCATGCATTTATTGACCGACTATTGCACAAAGCTATTCCGCTCTCATTTGGAATTCTTTTTGAATGATGTACGAGTACGAACACAGGGGTATCTCGAAAATGGGTGGATAACATATGAATCACATGCTCGTGCCAAAAGAGGAATGTTTACATTTTGGTATCATGGCTTGAGATCGCCGAGGGTGGGTAGATATGGGGGAAACTTGCTGGGGGTGAGAAAATCGTTGGGAAGACATGTTTATTGATTTAAGTGGGAGCAGAAGTGATTATTATATTTTTTTGTTTGCTGAAATGAGAGATTTTTTCATTTTCTTTTTTAGGGGGTAAGTGGTGTTTTGAATTTCATTTTGAGGAAGTATTTGCGAAGAAATTTTGAGGATTTTCAAAATATTTTGTATTAAATTGAGATGAGGTGGGAATTCAGCCTAAAGAGCATTGTAGGGGTTTCCTGGAATCTCGGAGTGATTAAGCACAGAAGTGAAAAGGGAAACGTCAAACTGATATTGCATTGATTCGGCAGCACTGCTCATTTGCAAGGTGCACAGGGCAGCTGATGCTGATGCAGCTGTCAAATTCACAAACATTTTAGTGACATCTGTCCATTATATGCCAAAAATATGAGACAACATGTATAAGAAGTGATAGCAACTTCAGCGTAATTCAGCGGTGAGGTGTTTGCATTTTGATCCGTGTACCGGATTGGTGTCGTGGCCCGTTTCTAATCTAATACGTTTGAATTAGAGGTTAATCTTCATTCAACACACTATTAAGGACAGCAAAAGCCAACTGTTTGTTGATGTGAGCTGAAATTCAAGTGCTTAGGAGAATACTTGTTTAAAAATCGGCTAAAATCTGAACACCAAGGATATAGACTACTTTTGACTATAATACTGTCACTTAAACGGTCCACACTTTGCCAGGTTTTTATAATTTGAAAAAGAGTTCATACCACAACGTGTATGAGGAACAGGCGCTATTGGTCTTCTATGATGGTAAGTCGGAACTTATAGATCGGTCAACGCTGCATATTTCAAATACCTAAGTAGTCTCTATAGCATATGGCTCAGCTAGACTTAACTACAAGCCCAGCCTGAGAAATCACCTCACCTGATATATGTAGCTACTACCGAAAACGGACTGTCTATGTTAATACCACATGAGAGAAGTAAAGCATTAGGACTGACGGTAGACACTGGTGCAAAAGTAAGCTTTAGGACTTCACGATAATCCTACTTACTTATTCAAAAAATATCGAAGACACCCCTCAGTCACAGAGAAACCTTAAAAAACCCAGAATTTCTTCAACATTTTAGTCCGACGTTGATACTGGGAACCAATTTTCGGTGGATTCCTAGAACAAAAGAACAGAAAGAAAGCTGGTCTTCTTAGCAGTTGAAATGCAAAGAATTTTGACGGTGATTTACTACCTAACACCACTTCTGAATCGCAGGACCCATCTGTAAACGTTCATGACTATTTCAAGTAGAGATCATTGCTACACCTAGTCATGTTCGAGGAGTCACATCTCACCATCGGAACCTAAGAGAACCTCTCTCATACCTTCTCGAACAGCCCAGAGCTGTAATGATACTAAGTACCAAACACGAAGAAAGTGACTGAGCCTGGTAATTGACTTCTAACCGGTGATGCGAAGAAAAGTAGGAAAATCTCGAGGTACTTCCTTTGCGAGTGTCCTGAAATATATATTTCAAGATTAGATGTGATAGCTTCCTAGGAAAATAATTGAGGAAAATGCTTACTTTGCACTCTCCAAGTGGTAGAAGTTTAAGCCTTAGAAAGCAGGACTTCCAAACTTGATTGATCGAAGACATATACAGCCTTTTGTAGAGACCTACGCACCAATGAACTAGGAAAAGTGCAACCACCTGCTTGTCTGATCATTAATTGCGCCCTTAGGACTAGTTAATGATGGTTATTGACTCAAGCCAACAAAGAACAGAATTTATTCTAGAAAATACCATCTATCTAGTGAGAATCTCTGAGCTCCAGTATTGAGTATGCAATCAAACCCACTTTATAACTAAAATGAGCTACAACACCAAAACGGTGCCAGTTGTCAAATATTCTGTCCTTTCTCTCTCTTTTAAGCATCTGTGCTTAACAATGTCGGTAAGAGTACCAAAAAACTTGGCCGTCTTCGCAGAAAAAGCTTAACAGTCGTGTCTTCACTTCATATTCTTTAAATGTAAGATCTGTTGCCACTTCCACATCTAGTGCACGCCAAAGTGAAGTAGATGTAGTCTGATTAGAAATGTCTTAGAAACCATAGAGGCCTTACTAAACGAGCATCTCAAAGCAGTCGCAATTACAGCACGGACCTATGTGAGTGCTATCTTCAGGCGAATGAAATGCCTAAGAAGGCAGATAACACCTCTGACTTCACTGTCCAGACTATTCCGAATGTCTTGAGGAAAGAATTCCGTGTCTAGACTTCTTATTCACATGACGGATCTAGCAAGAACTTGTCACACCTGTCAGTTAATTCGAACTAGAAATGATCGGATTTTGAACGCTGCATCTGTGTATTGACAGACATCGTGACTTGATTACTTAGTTTCATTTGAAATGGAAATATTCCTTCACATGTACGTCAAAGGGCTACTTCACAATTTCTGGATGAAAGCCTTTTCATGTGTTCCAAAGAAAACATCTCTATTTGGAATTTTGAATGAAATTGATCGCAATACTTACATCTGTTACGTATTGCTGGATCTGGCGATCAATGGTTTTCAAACGACTGTATATCAATATGTGTCTATTTTGGGACAATGTGCCAGACAATAAATCACTGTTTCTTATGTAAATTTTTCTGAATTTTCCATGAGAATCCGCACTTTGGTCAGACACAACCGCAATCGCGTTCCGAACATCGCGATCGTTCAGATTTCAATTGATCTGTCCCGTCTCTCGTTATATCGTTATCTATTCAATAAATTATTCTGCGCGCTATACGAACCGCTCAACGTATCACAACAGACTCACTTGATAGTCACACTTTCAATTAATTTCAAGAACAATCTGATTTGCAAAAATAACGCAGCAATGTGGACAACATGAATATCATCTGTCGCTTCGTACTAACACCTAGATCGGCGCCAACTCCACGATACTGTTGTCTTAATTTGTGTGATGAATTCAAGGCGTCACTAACAGTCTATCTTCTATAATTATGTATAAATAGATTACCACAAATAAATGAGAAATATTTTTAATGTTTAAATCACGATCTATCTCAAGGCAGACGATACAGCCTCCCATTCGGTGTGTATCTGCGTTGGTTTATCAAATTCGCCGGCTGTGTTAAAAATGAAATAAAAAAAAAAAAAAAAGAGCGCAGTCTTGATAAGGCAGAGCAGACATGATCACAAATTTCCAACAACACATAATAAAGTTTATTGGATACAGATCGTTCCGGCATAAACATTTCGCCATGGAAATTGGTTGGAATCTAGATGCTAGATACTTTCCAGACTACCGGGGGAATTGGTGGCCGTTTGATGAAATTATTTACGACCAGCATGACATCGAAAGTGGTGATAGATATTTACATTTGTTGTTTCGTTAATTGTTTATATTTTCGCATAAACAATTGGAGTATTAGGTGTCGGGAATGCAAACTATAAACCAACCCAATAGGATGGTAAAATATAAATAATAGCAAATGCGATAGCAAGTGACGGAATCACTTTGAATTAGGTGAAGTCAGTCATATATTTATTTTCGACGTACAATTGCAAATTTTAATTTAATGCCAAGGGGATTTCGGTTTGCTGTGTTTGCACTATTTATAGTCAATGTCGTAAGTACAGCAATACGAAGTTGAGGTATTGTCCATCTGCCGGTTGACTGCAGTCATTAGCAACGCAGAGAATCAAGATCCATCTTCTGATACATTGTGTAAGCACTGGGATGCCTTAGGGGTCTAGATTTTCACCAACACTTTTCGCACCCAAATAACAAGATTTTGAGTGAAATATTTCCCATCTTTAGAGATGCGAATGAATCCACTCAGCAAAGATAGATGCAAGGAGAAGAACAGATGCATTTTAGAAAATTTTGAAAGAAAAACCAAAGGGGATCATGCATTTTCTTGACTTCATCTATGCCGATCTCTTCTGTTGAGCTAAGCCCTAATGAGGCATGATCGCATACATATGAAGCATTCCAAGAAATATCCTCATTGCGTAGAGGAAAGTCTAACATCGTCTTAAGAAAAGGCTAAACCACAGGCGAGTCTAACTAGGCGCTAATACCCAAAACTTAGCTGAACGGAAGTCCGACGCTGGATATGATTTCGTAGATAGCATACGATTCGTAAGATCTAGTTATGTCGTGGGGCAGTATCAGCCTAGGAGTGACTACTGTGGTTGTAGGTCAATCAAAGGTTTCCTTTTGAACTAAATATCAAATGCATTTATGATTTCAATAGAAAACGAGAGAGATTGAATCGTAAGGCCCTATCCCGAACAACCTCTATGGCGCTTCTTGTTCGTTTCGAGTGAAAAATTCTTCGTAAAAGGTTAGATCTCATTTGCCTTGAGGGTCTATGGGCCAAGAGATTCGAGGACAAACATACGAGTTCTGCAACGATTGCGTATCAGTTATCTGAGATAGGTAGAACCTTTACAGCGAATGAACACCAGTTCCCCACACTACCTGTTAATCAAATCAAGCCTCTCTGCTTTCCTAGAGATAGCAAGCATTTAAAAAAAAAACGAATACACAAGAGGACGTCCCCCCAATAGCAAACGGAAACCAAAATTAAGACACAAAGTATCTCAACTCATAACTAAACCTATACAAGCAGTATTGACCATCATCAATAGTTGGACAAGATACTACGGACTTACTCTCAGTAAAAACAAAACAGGTCTACTTAAACTAGCACTGGCTGGATCATGACGTGGAGATGATCCTAAAAATATGGATGCTATATTGGGGGATTCTGGCAGTCTCTGCTCAAATGCCTAGAAGTCCGCATTTTTGTTTGGAATATGCCCTACCCCCTTTCTATTGAGCAGATCAACTTTCTTAGGTCAAAGTATCTCTGGATGGCTGCATGTCTATTCCAAATCTTTGGCAAATGTTCGCACAAAATTTTAGATTGGCGCCCAACGGAGGGACGTGCCCAGTTTCAATAGAACCAAGCTCCGACCTGGCTGGTCGTCTCCGTACAAGAACAGTTCGCAAGAAGAACATACAAATTCGGACATTTTCAGATTGGTCTGAGTAGCTTAAATGTGTGCCAGGTTTCTCGGTCAAATTCTATTAGCAACCAATTTTGTTTTTGTCTCCTCCCATACATTTAACATTTAAAATGTGATAAATCTTCATACGTCTTCGCGTATAAAAAAAAGAGACAAAAGTCTCTCAAATTTTTCCAAATTTAGATCCTACATTACAAGAGCAAAGAACTACGCAGCTTTTTTTGCTTAATAGAACGATGCTGTCAACAACCGGCAAGAACTTCCAATTTCCATTTCACAGTAAAGCGAAAGTTAATATGTATAAATAATAATTCATCACCATCACACCCATCCGAATTCATGTGACTTACGATTATGAGTCAGAATTTGACGTAATTTTTGTCCGCCGAGCACCCAGCCATTGTGAATGTCTACGCATTTTGGCTGACAATTAAGAATGTTTTACATTTCCTATTCAGAGTCTAAATTTGTCCCACATGCGTGGCAAGTTCCTTGGTCCCTTACATAATATAATGACAACGATTTCCCTTCGTTCTCGGATCAAAGTCATTGCCTCAAAAATTTTTGCTTAAGGTCACATCTCACACCCTTTCGTTTTGTTTTTGCAACAAAAAAGCAAGAAGACATGCAAACAAAGTCAAAAAAATGTCATTGTGACTGTAACTAAGAGCCAGAGACGTACAAAATTTATCGATTTGACATTTCCACAAAAACATAACTAAAGCCTAAGGGCTACTAAACTGCCAATCAGCGTGTAAACTCACCCTCAAAGTTTTGGGGCCACCCAGAGGACTTTTTTTTTTTTTAAGAAAATCAATTCCTAGATAAACAATGACAAACAGAACATCGACCAGAACACCAATGGATGATTGAATGATTGTTTCAATTGCTGTCAAACAACACAACCAAAAAGAATTAATTAAAAATACACAACGCCGAAGAAGTTAATCATTTTGCAGAGCGGCTGACAGATTTGCGTCGTCGTGTCGCCTCTTTTAAATTCGTTCGCATTCTGTTTTCTGTTTCACTTAACCACCCCGCCTCTTTACATATTTTTAGAGCAGAAAATTATGTCACAAGATAGAAACGGAAAATATACACCGAAACGGAATTGAAGTTTTCCTGTCACATTTCCACTAAAAATTGAGAAAAACAAAAAAATTAAAATCCCACCGTTTTATGATTGCGATTGACAGCTCTTTTCGAATGACTGCACTCTGACTTTGTACACCGCTAGTTACCTTTCAAAAATATATTAGTTTGTAAAACAAAAATGAAAAATTTCGAAAATAATTTCAAAAAACCCCACGAACACGATTGAAATTTTCTCGGCAAACTGACGGATAAAGTGAAAATCGCTGGCCAGGCATACAAATGTCAAATTGGTGCGAAGGAAGCTTTTCGAACAAAAAAAAAAAACTAAAACAATCGAATTTTCGCATTATTTTGACGAGTGAAGGAAAAGGATAACTATATAGGATTCGAAATGGGGTATGTTACGTTTTTAGCGGTTGATTTATTGATACTCTTTTTGACGAAGGATTGCAGTGCGCAGGCTTCGGGGGAAATGAAGAGCTTGGCAATTGTTTTGTCGCGTGATTTGTTTTTATTGCATCCATTTGAAAGCTATACGGTTGGTATATTTGTCGGTGTGATGTCTGGTCGATGTTGTGCGCGGAAAATGTTTGTTTTGATTTGTTTTCATTGAGGAACACTGAAGAGGAGAAAAGTTCAATTTAAATGTTGATGTTTGACAGATGGGAAACAGAAAACAGGCAATTGACAGTATGAGCTTCTAAGTGGCTGATGCGGTGGGTATTTCTCTTGTCATTTGTTGAATGTGTTTATTTTTGTTCTTTGAAGTGATATTTTGAGGTAAATGATGCCTTGACATATTGTTGATGTTGTGTGAGAGACATTTTTTGACAGGTGGAAGTATGGTAGGGTCAGAGGAGAAATCGTTGATTTTTTGTCACAGTTATCAGACGGTTTTGATGAGGAGCTTGTTGTTTCGTATGTAAGTATGTGTTTTTGTTCTTGGGGATATCGTCATTGTGATGCAGGACTACAATACTGACGTTGGCAAGGTCAGCGCATTACTCAGACATAGCATGTGAACCATTTCGTTACTGGGAGGACAAGGTGGCCCTCGACTGAGTAAAGCTGCAACCAAACCTTTGTCTTTTTACTCTCTGATTGGATATTCAATAGCCAAGTGATTGATGTTTCAAACTGCGTCACCACATCATAGTAAAAAGTAAAGCGGCTCATCTAATAGGATTAGTTTGAAGATGGAAGATGAAGTAGACCTTGGTAAGGCTCAGTATGTAAGTAAATACAACAAGGAACGACTGTCAAAATGAGATTAGGTCATATGCTATGATTAGATCGATAAATGTCACTGATGTTCTTAGTTTGGCCTTGAAGCTGCTAACGGTCGAAAGGGTTCAACGATTGCTGGTTGCAGTAGAAAATAGGTCTGTTGGTGTACTCTTCCAAAACAATGAATATTTTACGAAAATCTACAAAATCCTGTTCGAGTACGTAACAGTTTCGTAGTTTTTCGTAAATGAAAGAGCTCACGAAAAAGTAAGAAATAGCCATGCTACGAATTTTGGTGCAGGATTAGTGCGGGATTTCTTTGCACCAATTTATGAAATCTGTCGGATACTTGTACGAAATTGTTTGTTGTTTGTGTATTTGTATACATTTGCATTTGACGTTTAAAAAGTGAGGACATTTTGAAGCTTTCGCGTTCGTTTACTTTTTTGTAATATTACCTCTCTCTGAGAGAATTTTTCCCCACTCCTTGAAATTTCACAATCTAGGAACTTTGGTGCCGAAAGTACGCGAACAGACCTAATATGATCCATTAACATCTTTGGAAAGCTGATAGCGATAAAAGAAGCATTACGGCTTGGGGAATCTTCACAACAGAATGCTCCTAAAATATGCCCTGCAAGTAACCTAAAGGACCTAGTAATTCGGACTACATTGACCCGAACTTTAACGCTTAGTAGAAAACGGGGACAAATTATTAACGAATCCAGACAACGTCTGTTATAGTTCCACTGAATAATAGAATTCGCCGCCTGACATTGAATTAACTTGGAAAAAATAGGCCAAAGCAGATCTCTTAACGAGATCCCTATAAGATGCAACGTATTTCTGCTCTGTTGGATCCCAGACCACAGGGATGTTACAGGCAAGCAGTAAGCGGAAGATAAACAATTCCTGTTAGCTCATACTGGGTTCTAAGACAACAGGGACACTTATCTTCGGGAAATTGTGCTGGTAGACAGACATGCTAGAAGACTGGATGGTTCCCTTCAATGATTTCTGTAGAAGCTGTAAGAACGACGAAGAAAGAGTGGTCCACCTGCTGTGTACCAGTCCTGGCGTAACGTTCGGATTGGCAGACGGACTAATCGAAAGTTATTAGACATTTTCGTTTTCCACTGATGCCTCTACTACTTCTGATTGATTTAGCACGAGAGCTTTTTAAAAGGTCTGTGAAGGGCATTTCAATGGCAAGTCCCAGAAAAAGGGAACCAATCAGATCACAGAGAGTTATTACAACCACAGAACCTAGAGGAGCCTCTAATAAAGCTCTGGCGGTCCCTGATGTTTGCATTAGTCAGTTTGCTAAATTGTCCAACTGGTATCTTTGTAAATATAATGTCTTACAAGCAGCGAAGTGTTTCCTCCTCTCCTTCGTTCATACAGTTTCTACAGAAGTCATTTCCGAAGATTTGAATTCGGCTGATTCTGTACCCATGCTAGGAGGCTAACAATAAATTCGGATTGATGCTACAACGGATACGAATAAGACTTTTGAAAAGAAATGGCCATAGGCTTATAGGGATGAGATCTTTCAGATTTACAAGACTTAGAGATGCGAACCGGAACAAGGGAGGATTTTAGCGGGGAGTTTACCGTCCGGTCTTGCTAACTAAAAGGTTTTACTTCTGTGCACGGCGTAAGCCAAGAATCGACCAAGTACTTCAACCGTAATTTTTCTAACTTGGTCCCAACACTTCATCTTGTAGACCCCTTTTGGTACTTTTCATAGATACTGATAGCCGACCAAGCTTGGGAGAAATAAACTGGTTGCTAACCATGGAACTAATCCATTTACTTTGAAGGATCAAAGTTTTATTGAAGGCTCTTAGGATATCTAAAGAGACTCAAAGGGCTACGTCTAGGAATTCAATGATTTCATTATTGAATGTTGTAAGAAGTTGAGACAAATATCGTATCCCCCAGGGGGCTTTAAAGGGATTGTGTGACGAGATATTCCATCAGATTACTAGACTACAACGAAGTGTCCACTCAATTAGGAAGATGATCGAGAGTTTAATAAATTGAAAACGAGGTGAAATGAGAGTCGGGAAATGGGTTCTATTCTCTGTAGTTTTGAGTGACTTCCATGAAAAATTATGAATGCACTCCCAGACTGATCTCCATGTAGAATCGATATTACTGGACTATTTTTCGGTATTACTTACTTACTTAGGTGGCGCTAGAATAATCCTCTCCAGTTAGCCATGTCCTTAGCTCACTGCCTCCAGCTGCGCACTCCAAGTCGGTTGAGGTCCCCTTCTACTTGTGCGCGCCACCTAAGGCGAGGTCTTCCTCTACTGTGTTGTCCGGGTTTGATTCGACGACTCTACGGGCCGGAGCATTGGTGTCCATTCGCTCTACATGTCCTAGCCATCTTAAACGACTGATGCTCATTTTTCTGACTAGCTCGATGTCGCTGTACAGCTCGTATAATTCGTCGTCTCCTCCTCCAAAGCCCGTCAACGCAAACGGGACCGAAAATTAGAAGAAGAATCTTTCTCTCGAACTGACTGAGGATCTTTTCTTCCGCTTTAGACAGAGTCCATGCCATAAAGTAGGACTGGGATGATCAGGGTCTTATAAACGAGTCGCCTTAGTTCTTCTTGATAGGACTCTGCTACTCAATTGCCTTCTTAGCCCAAAGAAACAGCGATTGGCAAGAGTTGTTCTTCGTCGTATTTCTGCTGATGTGTTGTTTTCCGAGGTTATAGCAGAGCCGAGATAGATGAAGTCCTTTACTACCTCAAAGTTGTAGTCGATTGTGATTGTAGTGATTCTGTCCAATTCGTCGATGTTGTATGCCCCTTCTCGTTGACAGCATATACGTTTTCGGTATTAAAGGCTTACAATATTCTGCAGTACAGGTGAGCATTTACCTGCTTTAGATGTATAGAGTTGTGGGCAATCTAGACTCTAGAGTTACCTTCGATGTTGATGAGACTGGATTTGCAGGTTGCATAGTAATTTGAAAAAGATTTGTCTCAGGAAATCCCCTGTTTGGTTTCGAAAACATCGTAGCCTCGTCATTCATTGTATGATATCAATCGAAACTGGGCTGAATGTAGGACTTGAAGCTCTCTACTTCTCTACGAATAGAGAACTCTCAGTTGCTACGATTTCTTGAAGTGGAGAGTCATCATGACCGAATCCATTAAGATACGCAAGAAAACGTCCAGAGTTCCTTCCTTCCACTGGCAGCATAAGCCTCTTTATTGCTCGGAACAACAAGTGAAATAAAAAAAAGACGCATTTGTACGGATATAAGTTTGATCCTATGTACTTTGTTCATCTGATTTTGTTTATTCTATAAGAACGAATCACATTTGCTTAATATCCTGCTGTATGGGTTTTCCTTTGTGATACAAAAATTATTTGTAATCTAATTTTCTACTTAAATAACTCTCCACGAAAGCGCAATGATAAAACCAATAGTTTTGTTAACAACAACAAAAAAAATGTACAAAAGTGATGAAATCTTTGGAGAGCACGCTCTATTTTGTTTTACTATCCTCTTAAGTTACTTTTGAACTTAAACCTGTAATTCCTATGATATCAGCTTTTTCTTGTCCTCCGCCACGGGTTTCTTGGCTGACGCTGTCTTCTTGCCGTAGATCATGTCGGCAAAGAGCCCAGCAAACACCAGAACCGCTCCGAACCACTGTCGGGGAATCAACATATTTCCGAAGAAAATAACCGAACAGAGTACGGTGAAGAATTTTCTTGTTGTCGTCACAACTGAGCAGGCCAAGGGACCAAAGCCAGCGACCATTAGGAAGATGAACAACTGACCCAGGGCACCGGCCAGAGCCAAACTGGCTAAGTGGGCCAACAATTCAGGGTGGCGACTGGCGAATGATATGAATTCTCTGCCTTCTCCTGGAAATACAGACGAAATGGTAGTTAACTTGTATATCAGAGCGTTCTGTAACAAACCTGTGATGATCATTGCTGGGCCAAGCATGATGGTGCTCCAGAAATTCATTGACAGCATCATCTGCTGACCACTGGGTGCAGCAGAAGAACGCATACGTTCTTGAACGGCTCCGGTCAGTCCATCCATGGCCAGGCTGAGGAACAACAGCAGCTCTCCTAGCCCAGTCTTTTCCTGCGCAAGATTTGGATTCACTTTGCCTTCGTTGTACATGAAGAGGATAACCCCGACGACTATAGTCAGTACACACCCGTATCGCGTCCATGAATATGACTTTCGTCCGATCAGCACTCCAAGAATCATCACTGGGATGGGTTTGGCCGACTTGCCTACCACTTGAGTGGGATATGGCACCCACCGCAGGGCCATATTCGAGCTAACCATGGCGAGAAGATATGTCAGAGAGCTCACAGCATAGTACCCCGTGTGCGTTGTGTCCTCCTTTTGTGAATTCACCAGAAGCATTCCTTAAAACAAAATAAAGTTCGTTACCATGTCGCACACTGCCTACGTGGATAGTTACCTTTCGCAAAAATGTAATTACAGAAGCACTGTATCCAAACCAACGCCAGGGCGTAGGTGAATCTCTCGCCCACGGTGCCGTCGTCGTTCTTCGAATCGCCATACCTTCCTCGTGTGATTTTTTCCTGGATTATCCCAAAGTAGAAGTAACAGAAGAAGATGCCCAAGGCATAAACAAGGAACTTGTATTTATCATGAACCATTGGAGTTCTTTTGTTTACAACAAGCTATCAACTGAAATTCGCCACGTCGGGTGATGGAGCAGAAAAGATTGCACTTTCAAACGCACTGTACCGGGTAATCGGAGATAATAGGAAAGGTTAGCAATCAGCAATTAGTTAGTGTATGTTTTGATGAAATGTTAAATCATCATTTCAGTTAGGAAAAATTAGATCTACGATGATAATTGTGGGAAAATATGTTTCGTCTGCAGTACACGTCAGTAGTTTTTGGAGGAAGATTCAGTGATATGTGAAGAAGTGTCAGATGAATCGGGGATTGTTTACCCTCTAACTGACGGCAGTGACATCTGTGGGGTGAGTACAAGTATGGGCTGTTGGATTGTGTAATGGTTGGAGTTTCAGTTGAGTTTGAATTTTTGTTTGAATTTAGATTACTTTCTACTGAAAGTCTTCTGGAACTACTAGCTTCTAATGATTGAAGGTATTTGCTTATAAATTCATACTGAAATACATATTTACAGAAAGAAGTGTTTGATTTGTTTCGTGACGGTGGCCATGGCTAAAAGGCCTATATGCAGGGAAATTGGAATTTTTTTTTTAAGAAATATGAACTTATCTTTTAATTTTAAGCCTCTGCAGCCAATTTAAAGTTCAAAAGTAGAGATGTATATATTTTAATAGAGATGGCTTAAACGGTGGGAGGGCTATGACATATTTTCGAAGGACATGGGCGTTGTTTCGCTTTAGAAAGCCTTGGTTCAGCATCTCTATCGCACAGTGATATAAATTGAATTCGATTTACCTTGGCTTTGTAATGAATTATCGCACACCACAGTGGAGAACATTATCCCCCAGATTACTTGGTTGAAATAGAAAGAATGGGTCCTTGCTTATTACGTGCACTTCTGGGACTATTACATGAGATGAATCAAAACACTTTTGATAAGCATCGTTTGATGCTTACTTCACATAATGAGCTTCCGACACATGCAGGGTCTCTGACTGATGAGACACGCCACCCTTCCACACCCTTTGATCCGGAGCATACCATCTCGAGTTAGCTTGATCCTTAAAATCAAAATTCGGCCTTCCTTGTGCTCTTAAACCTGGGGGCTGAGGTTTGAAGACCTTCTTTGCTGCAGCATTACTGTCCATTCGCTCGATGCAGCCGAGCCAGTGTAGTCGACGTGTTTTGGCATTTTGGATAAACATCCCCATCTTCGTACAGTTCATGGAGTTCGTGGTTGTATCTTTTCCTTCATTTGATCTTCTCGCATACGGGAACAAAAATTCGAAGAAGAATGCTCAAAGTCTGCTGCAAAGAACTGGCGGGATTAACGTCTTGTGGGGAATGAATTTTGTCTTCCGAGCTAGAAGTTTTGAAGTTTGCCAAACTAAAGTACCAGTAAATTTTTGCAGAATCTTCTCTAGGGTGTCATTTGTGAAGTTGATACTTATGCCGAAGTAGGTAAACTCCGTAACTACCTCGAAATTACTGTTTGGTGGTTCACCGATTCTTGAGTACTTGGTTTTGTCCTCAATTACTTCAAGAGCAGTCTCTTCTTCAATTGCGACCCATAATGTCGATGTTGTCTGCGTACACCAACAGCTTGACAGATTTGTTGAAAGTAGTGCCTTTCACTTTTACACGTGCCCTGCGCACTACTCGTATTGATTGGATAAGTTCTGACAAACTGTTCCAAAATGGCACAATGCACTGCTCGTTAAGGTTTTCCAAACGTTTCAAAACCGCTTATACGCAGTGAAGAACCACACAGTTATAGATAAAAGATGTCTTTAATTAGTCAAAGAAATTTAGTCAGTTTTGGCCCGACGTTGATAATCAAGGCTTCGACACATCAACAATTTCTACTCTTGTTCAGAACGAAAAAGATTTGCTTCAAGTTTACCAGATATGTCTCTAAGAATACATATTCCTTATAAGAAGTTTCCCTTCCTAACTAAATCCCTAGGAAAAGTTTTACGCCTTTCGATGCCACAGATATCTGTCCACGCCCAGCTAATGATCAAAGGGAGCTAAAAAAAGCTTTCCTTCTAACTTCAGAATTAATTTACAGTAGCACCCCATGAGTTATCTGAAGAAGAACCATTTCTGCAATGATCCTTAGTATGTTTCGGGACCAATGTGTAACAGAGGATCTTACTGTGTATTGGATAAAATGGACTGAATTACTCTTCATCACGGTAAATGCTGAGCAATCGATCAATAGAGCTTAACATAGGCACCTTCTAAGCAAAGTAAAACTTTTTTTCTCACTCTCAGCTGGCCTACCGTAGGAGACCGTCTTCTCCTCGATTCTTTTTCGCATATTTACTAAATACCTTCTCCCACTCTTTTAGTTGTTCATTCGGGACGACAGTACTCTCGACTTCAGTCCTATCTTAGCCTTAGAACGCCGTCTATGGTAGCAATACATCAATCAGAAATAGCATTAACAAATCAGAATGTGAAAAAGTTGCTATGTATATTGTAAAGAACGCCATCACAAGGTACTCGAACCAGACTGCCTTTCTCCCTACTCAGACTTCAAGTTTCGCTCTAGAGAAAACTGAGCAAATGGTGATGCCATCAACCCCGCCTGCATATCCATCTTCACGGATCAACTCCCCAACCAGGCAAATGTGTTCCAAGCACAAATATATGCTATCACCGAAGCCTGCAGGAGTTTATTTACTCTAAACAAAAACAAGGACATGGGTATCAACATTGATAGCCAAGCAGCCATCAAAGTCATCACCTTCATCAGAACCAATTCAAAACTCATCAAAATTACGCGATGTTGGATTCCGGGACACATGGGCATCCAAGGAAATAAAAGAGCCCATGAGCTAGCGTGAACAGGATCATCTTTCTTGCGGATCGGCCAAGCATCTTTTCCAAGCCTCTCCAAAAATCATCTCGGGCCCATAAATTGGGACGTTCAATCCTAATATCGTTAGCAAAGCAAAGGAACCTTCAAACAACTTCTTAAGTCTAATTTGACAGCTGTCAATGCCCCCATATGCAAAAAACAAAAGAAGTCTGATTGCATCATTTCCATATCTCTCAATCATTCAATCATGTATGCTAGCTTCAGCCCCTCGAGGTTTGCACAAAAGTGAATGGTCACCTAATTGCAGATAAGTATCGAATAGTATTTAAATAACGCCGACCATTTGAATGGTTTTCCAATACACCCCTCGTTCCTTATCTCCATCCATTTATGTACGTCTGGACATGCAGTGAAAACAAGGGATTTGACCTTCCAACCACAATCCAGATTCTAACCAAACAAGTCGAAAAAAAATTCCATTCTCCCGATAACAAGTGCACTAGTACCGCCGGGGGTTGATGATAATTGCATGGAGTTGACCCCTATCTGGAATTGAAACAAAGTGGCACGTCACCCACGTGTTTGAGATGCCAGTTCCAGGTGTTCAATAAATTTATGAATTTCTGATAAAATATTCCTCCGTTTGGGTTCCCCCTTTTTCCCTTTTAACCCTAGTTGACATTTTTTTTTGTATTATTTCATTTTTTCCGTGTAATTTAGGTGAACATGAACAGGTAAGTCGATTGATGTTAGGAATTTGTTCAGTTGGGGGAGGAGGACTAGACAGGTGATGTAGTATGTGATGTGGTGTTTTTGTTTTTTAAGGCCCTCGGTCGTTTTACAGTAATTGAACAAGGTGAATCCTCGATGCAGGTGGTTGATTTATGGTTTATGCGTTTATTATTATTTTTTTCTTTAATTGCACGTCTGTCTGTAGATTGTACAAAGCCGAGGAAGATAGAACTTCCATCCAACTGGTCTAGACGAGGTAAGAATAGCACTATCCAAGCCTAAATCCAATTAAGCTGTTGGACTAGATTACATGTCACATAGGGTATTGCAAACTGGTCCACCTCACACAAGTGTTTGAGAAACATTCGAGAGTAAATTGAAATTGACTTACCACCTACACCCTTGGTTCATTTTTGAATACAACACGAATTTCATAAATGGTTATGAGAAGTTGGACCTTGGACCCTTACGGACCTGTCTCTCCAATTTATTCCCTTCATCAATACACCATTTGGCCGACACGACTTTTCAGACAAAACGTCATGCTTGTCATTTACGTCATTCTCGATATAACCTCGACAATGACACCATTGCTGAGATCAAATGACGAATTTCTCTTGTCATTCGGTGCTTGTTTAGGCCAGGAAAGCAATTGAGTAGAATAATCCTTTTCCTAAAGTGAAGTGACAAAATACGAACATGAACCTGATCATCGCAAGCGCAGGTGGAACTTGTTTAAATTTCAAATGTCATCAAGAAGGCTATTTCAAACAAAATTAAGAAAGTTTAGAAAATATACTAGACAAAGTGTGGTTAGGAAAAAAACGTGTTTTCTTAAGAGCTGTAAGGTTTGAAAACGATGAAATGAAATATCAATTCGCGTATATGGCTACCACAAGAGCTCCAATATTCGCGCCCTTATTCGAGCAATTGAGACATATTTCATGATGTTGGCTTCCAAGATCGTTGTGGATTTGTCCACGTATACCAATGATGTCAAATACCCTCTCGAAAACAGTCCAGCCTGGTTAAATCACACGGCCATGGATCCCAGACCACAGATTCATTTCTTCCTTCAGTAACTTTGTTTGATGTTTAGCCGTCAGTTAGATATGTAGCGTCCTCTCCCTGAAACCAAATGTCCTGCAGATTTAGAAATGAAAATTCGTTGGTCATGCCCCTGTACCGGGCGGCATTGTCGATACAGAGCCAAATGATCAACAGCAACCCATCAACAGCACCAATCTGGCTTTTCTTTGCCTCATGGACATGTTTTCTTATTAACAAAGCCACTGAACAAAGTTAGAACTCAATAAACATATTTTACTGAACACTTATTTTAGAACTTAATTTTCACCAGACCTATTGTTCCTTACCAGAAACTTTATACAAATTATACAAATTATCACGAATCTAGTCCAACTGCGTCCGTTCCCTAACACAAAGAAATGGCAAAAGAGAGAGCGGATCACGAGAGAGTAACATACTTTCTCAGTGACAAAAGTTACGAGTTCTTACCCAACAAATTTCTGTGGGTAAGTGGTGTACTATCTGCCAAAACGACTATACAATCAACTGATAGTTTATTTCAGAGATTTCCTTTCCTCTTAAGAATTAAATTTATTCAGGTTTTCACCTACATTTCATTTGGAAACATAAATTTATGAATATTTCTGCAAATTTCATCGTTTTTCTTGTGTTTTGTTCATCCACATGCGTGACATTTCAATGGCGGCATTTTGTTGTTCGAAGCGTAACATACATAGATCGTCACTTTGACAAAACGTGAATGGCTGCACAGGTTGGCTTGAAGATGGATCTCAACCAATGCGACTCTCCTACTTTTTGTGTGCTCCAGCTAAGGTGACATTTTCCTCTGTTTGACTAATCAGATAATCAAAAATTTATGCCAACAACCAACGTCTGTCAATAGGTTTCTCAACATTTCCAAAATGTGGTTGTATCTCCGACTCCCATCAGGAAACATTTTTTCCGAGTCTTAACGAACAATTCTTAGTCTTTGTTTCAATTTCAATGAAATGAAGAAAGAGTCAGAAAAATTGTTCACCCTACTCTCCACTATTTTTCTGGCCTCATTTCCACTTAAAATTTATAGCTTTTGAGGTAGTTGGCAATAAAAATTCAAAATTGTTCTTATGGCGTCATATACGAAAACGTTTCCTATTTTACAACACAAGAACTCTTTACTATCCTTTAGGTTTAGGTTTAGGTTTAGGGTTTAGAGTTTATGCAAGCTAACGCCAGGAAACTTATACCTATTGGTCCTCCATACCTTCTTGTTAAATCAGTTTGAGTTTCTAATGAAGCTAAGCAGACTCTTAATATTAATTCTAATAAGATTACCAAGTAACCAGCAGTTTTCTTTTGTGCGGGAAAGAAGGGCAAGTGCATAGAAGATGGAGAATAGATTCCTCCTCCTCTTCAGTTGCATGCCAAGCCTAGTTGTATTCTTTCCTATTAGACAATTTCCAGGGATGACACCTATTATGGTGTTGATATGCTAAGAACAAACTGGAAACTGCTAAGAGAGATCAAAATTTTACGAATAGGGCATTTCAGATCCAACTTAGGCCAAACCTGTTTTGTCGCTAGAAACGCCCATTGAAAGCTTGAGATTTATTGTCTCGAGAACATCCAGCTTTAAGTTACGTTTGCATGTAACGATTGGAATACTTAAGGTTGCATTACCGGGTAAGTCTGGCGACTACATCAGCCCTACAATTCCTTGGAATATCGGTCTGGGTCGGGATCTAGCAATGGGGAATATTAAACAGCTCTGTCTTCTCTAAAAGAGCTTTCGAATTATTAGACAAAAATTTCAAAAATTTGTTAGGTGGTTGGTTATCTGATAATAGGGACATCACGTAGTGTAGTGGCTATCACATTTTTCTTGAGCCAAGATAGGACCATTAATTCAGTCTGGAACACGCTACAATCATTAGAAAGTCGGAAGCAGAGATTGAGATTAACTCTGTCGCAGAAAATGTCTGCCTACTCCATCATTAATTTTGGATCCGTCTCGGTATAAAAGTGAATCCACTTATTTCCCAGAAACACCTCTTTCTCCTAGGATGTGTTTCTACTAAAAGGTATGGTTTCGCAGTAGTTTTTGTCAAAACTTAACCTGGGAATATTGTAGAGTGTATGTCTTCCGAAGCTATTTCACAATCTTTACTGGAACACTGCAGTCATTTGTCTACCAAAACTATTCACTATTCAGAGGGTATCGTACGAACTGCTTCACTTATAAACAAATAAGCTGGTCGTTGGACCTAGCTTAGACAACTTCGGTTTATGGCTTTATCTAAAGCACTCCAGCTGGCAGACCGAGATACAAAACCAGTGTGTTATACAATGCAAGCCCCAATAAAATGTTTGCCTCTTTCTTGAATGTTAGGTTTCCAACTAAACCCAAAATAAGATCCAAATATCTGACTTCATGAGAGAAAGTTAAAGTCATCCTTAAATCACGCCAACATTTGTAAAACGTTCTCTTAACCTTTCTGCTCCGAAACCTACTTTTTTCCGTCGGAACAACCATTTTTTTGAAACAAATTCTACAACTATATAGAAAGGTAAGAAGACGATGTTAGTTTTAAATTAATTTTATTTACAATTAAACTTTAATATCTCCTTAAATTGTTAAACTAAAATACAATATTAATCGACCTTTTTACAGAGGAAATTTGATTACAACTCTAAATGTATACCACAGTTTAACAGGACTAGAATTTGACTTCCACAAATATGACTTATTTTGTAGCCAATAAATAAAAAAATAAATAAAATAAAATAAAATATGTAAATAATTATGTACTCCTTTGGTTGATTGGTTTAAGAAAAATTGCACAACTCAAAAAAAACGAAAATTCTTCTTACAATCCTCCATTCGAATGCGGGAAAAGCGGCCCGCTGCTGTTGGGACTAAAACTCGCCGATGTCGGCGATGGGGACTCGTCACTATTCCTACTGCTATTGCTGCTTCCGTACTGTCCACCACCACTGGACCGTCCACTCAACTGATTCGTACGTGGATCCTCTGGAGTCCAAACACGCGCATACAGCTTACTCCCTGGATATCGATCACCCTTCCTGTACCAGGACAATGAATGTGAAACACCACCACCTGTGGACGAGAGATGATACAAAACAGATTTATTCAATTAAACTGTAAAGATAGCCACGCCCCCTCCATTCAACGAACTATTGTAGCACATCCTCCATGCGACACACAAAAGGGAAAAAGGAAACAGAAAACAACTCAAACATCCATTAGCAAGGACATTACAACCCCATTAGGATTATTTGAAAGGAGTATCTGTGTATCTACGAAGGAAATACGCGAAATGCTTATACAGCTGGGAAGGATTCTGGGATTCTCGCTGTTTGTTTACATTTTATTTCGTCCAAATAAGGGCGAACGAGGGCATGAGCAAACACCACTGTTCAAGGAGTCGAAGGATACACTTAAAACAAATCCAAACAAGATGAAATGCTCGCATTTGGGGTGAAATCTGCCTCCTCCCCATGCACTCATAGCAGCAGAGCAACTTTCCAAAGGGAAACACAATTTGTTACCCCCACCCCGTGTCCAGTGTCAAGTGGTTTTGCGGGTTATCACTAGACAGGAGCAATTTCCATCAAAAGTGGTGTGAAAATTTGCAATACGTTGGAGCTTTACTCAATTCCTACACGAGACGACAGGAATGAATAGGAAAATCCTTCGTCCTTGCATTCGCATGATGAGAGACGAATGAGCTAAAGCCCTCCTTCTTCCCTTCCACAAGGGATGACGATGATGATTTCGTGCGGCACAAGGCACAAGGCACAACCGAACAAATGAACTCGGCACATCTGCTGGGGTGGAACGAATTTCCCACGGGGTGATTATTTTTGGTTCCGTACTATGATGGACGAGGAACGAACGTAGTCGTACACCACGGAACAACAACGTGTATTATCTTCAGTGGTGTACACTTTTATTCATAAAGGAGGGCTCTGGGGGTCTATTATCTGCTTGGTACTCGTACATCGAATGTTATGTTAGGTTTATTATTATTGTTATTATTATTTTTTTACCTTTTTGGTTATGCGTTCAGGACTCGTACGTTTTGTAGCTTGATGGGCCGTTTATTGATTGTAAAACACTTACGTGTACCGGATATTGTTTTGGTTAATAGAGTGCTTTGCATATGGAATGTCTAGCGATTAGACATGTCATATCCATCCATCCGTAATCAAAAACTGCTAGACTGTCTGTCGAAATATATTAAAATATCATCGGGGCTAATAAACTTGACAAGGAACGGATGTTCCCTCCTATAAAACAGATACCGACGGCTGACGTAGTTTGATAGTTGCTCGGAATATTTTTTTCTCCAAAGACTGTAGGAGAACCGCCGATAAAACAAATGCCTCTGCCCATTTGCACGAGGAGCCATCGACCTCACTGACCGTCGCCATGTCGACGTTTGATGATGAAAACACTTCACAAAAACGAAGATAAACTCTGGATGATTATGCCTGATGAAGTTCTTTAGAACTGAGATGTGCCTCATTATATTGAAGAACCATGGACTACAGGTGAATGATTGGAGACTGCCCAAGATAGCCCTCGACTTCACTAACACTTAATGCCACATCAGTGTTGTACTTCCAATAAATCAGAAAGAAATCAGAAAAACATGGTAAAAGTAAACAAAGACCTAAAGAAAGTAAGGCACGCGACTATGCGGTGGAGTCTTAAACACAAAAACTTGGAAACCTGTTTATTCCAAACCGAGTCAAATAGTTGCCTTAACTCTGTAACTACTATTCCGATACAGAAATTTCTACTTTTACTTCTTATGATAGCAGGTGTCCCCAAAGGAAGACCAGCTCAAGCTGGTAGCTCTAGTAACACATAATAATTAAAAAAAACAAAATCTAAACGTAAAGCCTGCAGAACCCACTGTGAAGGACTAGCCAATTTTCAAAAGGCGGCTTCTGCAGGTCCAAAAAAAAGCAAAACGTGAAATTCACCAGCAATCTTGAGGAAGCCTTCTTACATTGAAGACTTCTCCAAAACGGTTGAAAATAGCCTCGCTAAGAGCAGTGATTTTACAAACACATCCTCACTTGTTCTAAGTTTACACCCACCTAGTATTTAAGCCAAGATCCTTAGCATTGTTAACTTTTCTCCACCCTAGCAAGTGAAAAAAAGTGAAAACCGGCTGCTCGGTGGTCTCACTCACCTCCAAGACAAATCCTTTGATACTATCAGAGAGCCATAGGATTCACTGTGCACAAAATTAATTAGACATCTTTGCCTCATACCTTGTACCTCGACATGGTTCTTATCCAAAACATCATCATAGACATATCCTCTATGACATGAGATCGATGAGAAAAGCCTGAAAACTATTAAGACTGTCTTTCACCTTCGAAGCTTTCATCGATCTTTCGCTAGTTTTTGTTTGACATGTCGCATACCTCCTTATAATTATTACCTCGACCAATAGCAACAGATTCCCGGACATACTCAATATAATAATCACTAACCCGGGTGCACACCTATTTTCAATCCCAAAGCCTGTTTCGGAGTAGGTTGTACACCCACTAGGTCTTCACATAATCAGTGAGGGAAGGTAAGGTTGATTGGTTCAGACCATTCCAATCTCCCTATGGCTTATGGAATACCTTGAAATTATCCTTTTAACACTCGGAAAGACTATCTAGCTCTCGGTACCGTACCAAATACTTAATGTGAAGTAATGTCTAAAGGGATACTTCGCCGCCAAAAGAGCCAAGTCTAAGGAGACATCATTGATGAAAGGTCGATAATCTCGCCGTTTTGGTGGGGATAGAGATCCTTCTGAAGAAGTATGTCTACCTTGACCTCAAAGGGTTTTATGACTTTCATCGTATGGATTAGGCAACTGCACCAAGATTGAGCACGTTTCCTTGTTACAGATTATTGTCAGCGCGATGTGCGGATTGGCTTTAGCCAGTTTACTTCCGGTGCCCTGACTGAGATCGACTTCACTCTAGAGATGCTTATAGTGAGATAGGGAGCCTTCCACTGCACGTCCTCTTAAAGGTTGTTCTAATCTAATTATAACATCTAGTTGGTCTAGATTATTGGATGAGCATACATTCTGAGTAATGAAACAGCCACGACCTTTCCAAGGTTGCTGTGCCTCCATTGAAAACCAAAAATGAGACGCCTGGACCCATGTGACCGACATCTCCAAGCAGAGAATATGCAACTACTTTCTCCTAGAGAAGGAACTGATTGATCTCAACCTCGTTTCCATCATTTTGCGAAAGGAATAGATCCTTCAAAAGCAGTTCTACCAGGCAACAAGTGTATGGTGGAACACCTCAAGGGAGCGCACTTTGTACTTTGCTTTCAACCACAGTTCTCAACGAGATTCAAATGTAAAAACTGATTGTAAAGTTGTTGCTCCTGGAGAGGATGCCACTGTGTTGTTATAAGGCAAACCAACTGATACTTGCTGAAGTCTTACTCGAGGCCGTATCGCCGCCCTCAGCGTTAAACCGACCAAAACTTGCTTTCTACGCAAGAATATGTTCCGAAAACCCCTGCCATTCAGAACATTCACTTTACCAAGGCCTATAAGTGCTTATTACTGCTCAACTGGTCGCAATCCTTGTCCCAAACAAAAATATTTCAAGCTTCCACATGTCTCAAGGAACAGAAACCTCATATTTCAATCTGAATTGGAATTCCCAAAGGTAAACTAAAATTATCCTCTAAATTTATACATGTTTTGTCAGCTAAAGGACGAAAAAAAAAGTGTTTTTTTTTTTTAGATAAAAAACAAAATACAACGGCCACATGCATCCCCTAATCCTTTAACCACATCGCACGACAAATTCCTATCACTCATTCCTAGGACAACCATAGCACCAACAATCCCATCCCTATGCCATAAAATTCCATTTGAATTGAGAAAAATTATGAACCACGAAACCCGTGACTAAAATACTTTTTATAGCGCTTAGTCCTTGCGATCCTTGTGGTTAGAATTCTGCCTCGGCAAGGAAAAGTGTGAAAATCTCAATTAGTTCCAGGCAGCCGGATGAATTAAATACCGAAGGCGAAGTCCCCTCCATGTCATCCTTGATGAAGATCCTTTTTGCGTGTTTCAGTTGGAATTTTTGCGTGTTTTCGAATTAAATTTAAATAGAAAACTAAACGTTCAATTTTGCTGACTCAATTCGGTTAGAGAGGGTGAATGAGCATCACTTGGGGTGTGTTAAGGATAATTGTATAATTTTCAAAGAAATTCTTCTATTCCTATCTGGGGAAAAGGAATGGATGATGAGTGGGATGATCCTTTTGTTCATAGCCAGGTGATTGATTATTTTGAACAACCAAACAAATGATACATTCGATGGAGTGTGGTAGGGGTGGGAACTTGGACCGCAAGTGTTTCTTTTCATACAAAAGTGGATTGCGTGTGTGGAATATGGTAATGATGTAGTACAGAGCACAATAGAATTATAGTCTTAGCCATATCATTACGGGGCAAGGAATTTGGAAAACAAAACCACTACTCACTTCGATCTCGCAGAATGATTTTTTTTGGCACCTCCTTCTGGTAGTTCCTTTGCAATCCGCTCAGCCCGGTCTCGTTGCCGTTTTTGTCCTTTCGCACCATTTCACCCAGAAACGTTATATAACTGATGGCCAACTTCAGAGTGTCCACCTTACTTAGCCTCTTCTCGTAAGGCAAGGTTGGGATGTGTGACCTTAAGCCCTCAAACGCCTCATTTATGCTTTGCATCCGTCGGCGTTCCCTCAGATTCGCCGCCTGCCTTTGCTGCGCCTGTTGGGATGCGCATTTCAGGCGACGCGTCTTTATGTGGCGGCTGAAAACCAAACTAAATCTAGCAGTTAAATGACACATTACTTCAGTCAATCTTACCTCTTTTCCTCGTTGTTTTCCTGGTCACTATTGAAGCCGCTGTACACATCACTGTCATCGGAACTGTTGTCCTCGCCGAAGAAGAAATCCGAACTTGAAGTCGAGCCATTGGTTGCTTGGGATCCTTCGAAGAAATGCCGAGCCATTGTCGATTCCAGATCGAAATTATCCATCGAATACATAGTACAGCGGTTGTCTTGGGGATTGCGATTGATATGAAGGAATCGAAGTGCGTTATCACAGAGGTGGATGATGAGTCTTATCGGGACATGTTGAGCTGTGCTATCTAAATTATTGTTGTTTGCCGTTTTTTTGTATTTTTTTGTGTAAAGATTGTTACACTTAACACTTGTGTTGTAGTATTAATATTTTGTTTACAAATATCCGGTAATCAGTTAATAAAACATGGTAAACGGTGACGTGTGCCGTGCACGTGGCAGTGGCGTTGTACAGGTGGCTAATGCTCTCCGATTTATTGCATTGCTTTGTAATTGATTTTCCAATGAAAGGGGATGTTATCTGTTGAAGAAGTAATATAAATAGTTATCATGTAAATGTATTCATGCTCTTGATAATGTCAAGTGGAGCCTGGTAATAAAGTTTTCGATTGCGTTTGCCCTTGTCGTGGTAGGGGGATAGCAGCGCGTGTTTAAATCGATGCAAGGATTTTTTTCTTTTCAATTTGTAACGCTCTGGTCTATGAGATTCTGATCCTAAAAATCCAGTTTCGTGGACTTGCATGGACTTCCACCTAAAACACAGTGGTACACGTTCTTGACTCTAGAATCCCCTTGCGATCTGTCGGTGAACTAGACTAGCTTTCTGAAGTCCAGTATTGAAAAGCATTAGATTCGTTTTCACGGTCCTCTGACTATAAAGCTGGGAATAGGCCAACACATTTCCCTTTTAGGAACTGAGCCATGAATTTTTAATTGTTCTGGTTAGGACCAGTATTCTAGCTGCAGTTCGAAAGCACATCTAGCAAACGTCTTCCTAATGAAAATTTGTAGGGTTGACAGCCCATGGCAGATGCGCATCGTATTTGTAATAGGCACGCACTCACTGACTCACGTGGCCCTACTGGCCCGTCCAGTGAGAGGTTCGATATATGAATTCTAATTACGACATCTGGCTTGGATGATCCCGAGACACTTAACCTCATTCGGTTAAACAAATATGTGGTGGCTATAATGGTGATAGCTTTGAGACTGGCCTGCTTTATTTTCAAGGTGCAAGAACGGGCTCTCCAAGGGATGATGGTACTAGAAATGGTCGTCAGTCTAAGGTTATCGCATAACTAATGGCAATGTGACCTAATCTCTGTAGATCGGCTAGAAGACAGTAGATAACTACAAAGGTACCATAGGAGGCGAGGGAGCTTCGTCTGTAAACATTCATATTTTGACCTTTGGAATTTTGATTTTTGATACCCCAAGGCTTCCTTCATCGTCATGGTTGGCCCCTGAAAAGTCCTACAATAATTTATGAGGCGGAAAGTCATTCTCAGATTGTGCTCATCAGAGAAATTCACATCCTTAGCGAACAGGAAGGGAGCATAGTCACTGCAATAGTGCTAGAGATAGGGATGCTCGTACGAAAGTTTCGTTCTAATACCTGGATTGGTGGGACATAGTTAGTCTCTTCTAGAGCTGAATTGCGGAGATCAATGATCGATGCAATAGCAATGCCACTATGCGCAGAGAAGTTCTTAGTTTACCACTGATGCACGCACATTCAACTCTTTGGACCTAAGATAGGAGATTGAAGTGAGTAACCCTATTAAGAGCCACTAGATGATCAGGGACACATTGTTGAAAAAAAAAACTCGTTGGAGGATTTTCCTGAGAGAATCAGAGTGTTTTCCGGAGACGATGATGTCAATATATATACATAGTTGCTCTGGTTGAACATTTGTCACCTCCTGATAGAAAGCAGAAGACGTTTGTTTCTGCCGTGCCGTCGGCACTGAGAGTAGTCGTTCAGCTTGAGTTTTATTGTCAACTGAACTCAGTGCATGAAATTGTTTGTCTTTTGTAAGAATTCCCTGCACAACCCGTGACTTGCAAAAATTAATGTCATAGTTTAAGGTTCGAAAAAATTTGGATTATGTACACTTACTGAGGTAACCTTCTTAAAGTAGTTTAAGAAAAGTAAAGGAGAAGACCGGCTAGAGAGCTTTACGAACAATATTAGGACGTATATCGACTTCTCGGAAGAATAAACCAAGAAATAGAGAGCTGTGCAAATAGAGAGGTGTTACTACAGGGAACCAGGCCCGAACAGAGTCCTTTAAGGATGTATAAGGAACCTCGTAGTTGAGCAACAGTCCGTGTTGATAATATGGAAAAACCACTTCTGCGATGACGATCCAAGTTCCGCTGGCAGATAAAATGAATCATTCAACTTCAACTATGAAAACCAGGACTTCTGTCCACTCAACCAGAATGAAGTGTGGATAGCTGAAAGGCTGGACTGGAGATGTTAAAGTCAGCGGCGGATGAATTGCTGGATAGAATACCAAAATTCATTTCCAAAATCATATGGTCGAAGGGAAGTGCGGCACCTATAAGGCACTAGTCTCCGTAATATTGCATATTTTGATTGCATTTCGTTGATCCCTGAAACTGTTTGTTAAAGATCGAATTTCTAGAGAAATCCGAAGAAGTTCATCGTTACATTGTGCAGAATGGTGATGGCGAACTCTCGCTTCTCCATAAATGTAAAATACACTCTCACCGAGGCTTTTAATATCAAAATACGATTCAAACAAGGTGATGAGCTTTTATGTGTAACAGAAGTGGCTAAAATGGGTTTATGTGTGACTGACGGCAAACTAAGTATAAGAAAGGACATACACCAACGACAAATCGGACAGAACGTTCCAATAGACAGCTATAACTTTGTCTACCTCGACTCCTCACTTCAGGAATCGCTGTTTCTTTGACATAAGTATGGCCGGTCATGTCAAGAAACACCACGGCAACTCTATATAAGACCCTCTTCATCCCAATTCTGTATGGCGCAGCAGCATAAAAGTTAACGAAGACACGAACGTTAACGAAGAAACGAACTCTACGAGCTGTTCAGCGATAGTAACCGGATCAGAAAAGTACGCATCAGTGACATATAGAGTGAATTTAACGCTTCAGCGTGAAGGGTCCTTCGAATCTAGCTTGGAATGACAACGCAGTAGAGGTAGGCCTCGGACTATTTGGCGCTCACATGTTAAGGAAGAACTTGGAGTGCAAAACTGGAGGCAATTAGCCAAAGACGGCGCCAATCCTTGGATATTGAGAAACTATTCTCCAATTAAAAGGCAAAAATATGTAAAGCCTTGCTTAGGTGCAATTATAGAATTATTCAAAGCGTTTTAAATAAACCCGTCGGGAGTTATAAATACATACTCCTATATCTGCAAGAGAGGTGCTGCTTCCCCCATAGCCCTGTATTTCCCTTATTAGCCAACTTACGTTCTTAGCTTGCTGATTATCCAATAACTTCCGAACCCCGATCGGATCTAATCCAATCTTGAATCCGCTTAGCAAATAATTCACAAACTTTTCTTTGGGACACGTGTCACAACACTATTAGTATGTTTACACTTCAACACAACTTCCTTCCGTTAACAACTTCTTTCTCACTTCAAGAAGGACCCAAAAACCGCCGACGTTATCTGAGCAATCTAATTCGAAAAACGTGCACTCAATTACGACCGCGTGTAGATATTGTTCCGTACATACTAATCACTTCATCCGTCCCGGAAGAGCAGCGAACAATTGGTGTATGCCAACGACGGAACCGATCCTTTAGCTCAATATCATAACATTGTCCATCGTCGAGTAACAACCCCACGGGTGTCTATGGTAACAATCGCAACGCGGTCGTGATACAAAGAGTCGTCTATCGTGGCATTAGAACAAGGGTTTGTTATTTTAGAGGGTTGATTTCCATTCATTGTGTGGTTTTCACCCTGCTGTGTGCCTTGAAGGGGGGATGCTGTGCCATGAATAGGCGTGGTTTGGTAGGGAATTGTAGCCAATGAGAGAACTACCAGGGCGACAGCTCCACTTTTGATGGGGATTTCTTTTGTGTTCTAAAGAAAATGGTGGAGAGCTTTTTTCCTGCGGCCATTTTGAGAGGTAAAAAGCTTTCTATTGCTTTATGTCATGTTTATGGCAGGGGTTTGAACTTTTAGAAATCATGCTTGTCTGATGTTTATCAGATTTTTCAAGGATGTTATGAATAAATGGGGTTTATGGTTTATTTTAAGCTCCTTCCTGCCGAAGGAAACCCCTTGCTATTTCGAAAGAGATATAAATCAGAGATCTATTTAAAAAACACTTCACTCTCGTCAAAACACTTAATCCTCCAGGCGGCACTTTCGAATCATAACCAGGGGTACACCTTTAATAATATGACAATCGGAAACCATCCACTAAATTAATTCCACATGGAATGAGCCTGATATTAAAAAAAAATAATAAACTGATTTCCAGGAGAAGGAAAAAAATACCAACCCTCTCGACACGACAAGGACAACTTCAATTGTTGAATTGATTAATTTAGAGAGGAAAGAAAAAAATTAAAACGTTCCTACCCTACCTCCATGATTTTCAATTACAACATCGCAGGCTTATAACACCCTACAGATCTGCACACCGAGATAAGAACAGATATCCCTTACTGATCCTGTTGGCACTTTACGTATTGAACGACACGGCGAGGGCCTGCAGGATAATAGAAGTGGAAGTGAAAAAAAAAACTTTAATCTCTGACCAAAATTGAACTACATCTAATGTAAGGTTGTCCTTTCGAGCGTGTAAACCCAGGCCGGAAGGACTGATATCATTCAACCAATTGCGCAAGGAGTATTGAGTTAATTCCTATTGTCAGCGGAAAGGACATAATTCGGTTTTGATCCTCTTTTAATTTTTCTTTCATTTGAAAAGAAATAATGTTTGCTGAATTTGTAAGTTGTTTGATGGACAGGCTGGAGGTTGAATTCGGGACTACGAAGGATTTGAAGGCTTGGCTTAGAGGTTTTTTTAAAATTTAAAAAAAGGAGATTATTATTTGCTTTAGTAAAAAGGAGGAAGGAAGTGATTGTTGTTGTCGCAAATTTGCTATAAGGGTTTAGAATTTTGATTGACATGTTCGTGTGTTATTTTTGAGAATATCGAATCCTTTTGCTGTGGGTTCTTCCACTGGATCCCAGACACAAACGAATGGAGTGAAATTTTAGGATTCCGATTTGCGGCATATAAATCTTGGATGAAGATTTAAATTAAGACAGTCTCACCTAAGATTGCCTAAAATTGCTTTAAAGAGCTCCGCCAGAAGACATACTTGAAAAAAATCTCGCCAATGTCTAGGGACTAGTAAGGTCAAAGCTACAAAAGGTTCTCCATACTTACCTAGAAAAATAAGAAGAAGTTTCCAGTATTTCTAGTCTCGAGCGCTAAATGATTTCAGTTCACTGGGATGCCTCTTAAACTGGGGCCATTTAAGTATGTCATTCGAGTTAACGCGTTCGCTTGGAGGAACGCAGTTAAAGGCAACGAAACAATGACAGAGCAAATGAATTGGGAAAAGAGGTTCTCTGGAGCAAAAGAATGCAAAGCATTCCTTGCTATCGATAAAAAATTAGAATGGAAGAGCTATGGGCTCCGAGTCCATCAGCAGGTGCTCCTTTAACGTACAAAGTGGGGAAAATAGTGAGTGATGCTCTCTCAATGAAAAATTAAAGATATAGGAGAAGGAAAAGGCGGCGAGAATCTGGAACAAATTTCAAATCTTAGCCAGAGCAAGATTACTTAAGTATTACAGTCGAACCCTTTTTCAAACTTTAATTTGAGTCCAGCGAGTCGCGCTTATCATGCTTAGATTTGCAGGACCAGCTGGTCTAGAACTATCCTCTCATAAGGGTAGACAACTAATTTGAAAACAAACCGCTCGAAGGACCACCCGATTGAAGTGCAAGCTGCGTGTGTTATCGGTTCTGCATCGGCACCTACTTGGAATACCAAAAATTTAGATCACAATCGCTTCTAAGCTCTAGAACCGAAAACGAAAAGACAGTCTTTAGTTCAGTCTATGTTGCAAATCTGGAGACAATACTACTAGGCAGTCTAATGATCTGCATTAAGATGATATAAGTGCCATTCCTATCGTCGTGCCTACGAAAAATATGTAGTCCCTGAAGCATCTATGCCTTTTTGAAACTTAAGCTCCAATGCTGCCTCTTGACCCAAGCGTCAATGTTTTCATCTTTCTTCCCGCCAGGACTTTTCTATTGTCAATCACTTAATCCAGCTATCAGTAGGTGAATCAAATTTTACAATAGTAGGGCACAATTCACAAAGCCCATCGTTGATCTTTGCGCAGCTTCTGCCAAAAAAAATCCCATTTAAAACTCGTATTGCACAAGTGCCTTAAGAAAGCTTCAAGCCTTGTCAGAATCTAAAACAGAATACTCACTTTTTTTGGCGGCAAACCGATTTTTTGCAGCTTCGAACCATTCGAGTTTACGTCATTGGACAAGAACACTGTGGAATTTCTTATGAGCTTCAGTCTACTCCGGGCTATACCTTAAGAATAGATTTGTCTTTTGAGGTCATTGCAGTAGGTATCTTAATCCAGTATGAGCGTGCTTCCTCTGAAGGCTGGAGCCCGAGATTATTCGTATATCTAGTCTTATTCCTGATACTTTCTCCTTTGTTTTGGAACTAAATTCTGAGTGAAAGTCCCTTCTAACAGTCTACTCTCAATGTCTCAGCGTCATCCTGACTATTGGCTAGGGTACGTAATTTCTACACAATTATTCGCTATCAATATTTACGAAAAGGATCACTAAAAACCAAGGAAAGAATCTGTGATAAAACTGAATAAACTTCAAACATCTCACATCTCTTTGAACCACGCAGTCTTGTATCGTTATTTACGCCAACAGTCAGGCAGCCATGAAATACGTTGGTTCCTGCATTATATGTAGAATCTTAAGTAGTGACAGGTGCACCACACTTCCATCATATTCCTTCTTTTCTTTGCCAAAAGCTTTATACATTGGATCGACCACTGTACAGTAAAGGTTCCAAGACTTAGGTCAGGTTGTCGCAACAGTTTGTTTCCTTTCGAAAATATAAATTGGAAAGTCCAGCAGAATAATCCTTCTTTGGAGCACTCGTATCATTTCATGATGAAAGCAACATCTAAACAAACGCCTCCAGTAAGCCTAGTCCTTCCAGAATTGCCTCCAGTTGTTTGTACTATACTTTCCTTGTCTGTCTGCAATTTGCCTGCAATTACAAAAAAGGCATCTCTATCCAAACCACTACGGATTTTTCCAAAATATTTGTTTATACAGCTGCAGCCCGCTTAGGCCAACCGAACATCATTTAATGAATTCGTATCCTATAGATACTCCTGTCGTCAAAGAGAAAATGCAAAACGAAAAAGTGAACAACAAAATTGAAAACAAAACCAGGAAGGCATTGAAATAATAACACACACCAGAGGGTAACCTACCCTTCAAAAGTTCAAAAATTTATATTTTGACACCCTTGTACAATTAAGACTGCCTAATGGTGGTCGTGGTGGTGGCGCAATTATTTGACAAATCTTCGCAACGAAACGAGGGGGATTCCGACTCTGTTACGAGTAAGTGCAAATATTTGTTTGGAAAATCTCATTTTTTAGTTTTGAACATGGTTTTCGAATGGAAAAACCATCAAACGTTACAACTTCATTTGGGTTTTAATGCTGAAAAATTATGCTGGTATGCATTTGGTGTTTGCGGACAGATTTAGGTCCTGGTACTTCCGGAAAGATCGATGATTTGTGTGTACTTCCAGTTTTTTTAATGCACGATAATCGAAAACATATCATTAATCATGTGGAGGTTGACAATGTGCACTAAAGCAGAAGAACAGTCGAGCGAGTAGGCTCTAAATGATGAAAAAACCATAACTTATTCTATAGTGACTAATCTTTATTAAATGACAGTGTTCCTAATATTACTAAATAAATAAATAAAACTTCATAACCTCTTAACAGCGAAATTCGATGATACATGTATCGGATTCAACTTATCGGCAAACGCATAACCATTGAAAACAATTTCTGTGTACGGTATTCGAACGACTGTTTCGAAACCAAGTTTTTCGCCAATAATTTGCGTAAACTTTGTTGTAAATACTGAAGTGACAGCTTTGGGTCTTTTACCCTTAACATGATCTGGCAATTCCGCATCTGACGAAACGCCATTTCCGAGATTCCTTGCAAACTCTATCGAATACAAAGTCAACGATCTAGCGATTCCTTTTCGCTCGAATTCGGGTCTAGTCGATAGGAAAACAACTTCCATACTGCAGTCAATGTTAAGGTTTTCGTACACATTATAGGTATTCTCCATTCGATCTAGATACTGGCCAATGAATACCATTTCAGGAGATTTGAATGTTTTGAAAATTTCATCAAGATTGCAATTTGATTTGGGCTCCTGTGAAGAATGACACAATTAGGGACAATTGTTTGGGGCACAGCAATCTATACTTACAAATATTTTGTTAATGCAAATGGCAGCCAAACAGTTGCTGGGAATGTGCTTGGCCGCAAAGGAAATGTCATCTTTAAGGATCTCACGGAATAGGAGTTCAATTTCCTTGACAGCGTCTTTGTTTCCTTTGAGATTTGTGGCAATGCAGACATTTTCGTTTGCCACGAAGTATGTCATGTAAATCTGGAAAGGGATTTGAAAGGTTATTAATTCAGTGTGGCTAGCGGTGCAAAAGTGATGCCAAGTTGTGTAGTTTTATTTTCTGTTCATGAAAAATTTTGTGAGATTTCAAAGGAAATGTTTATAATCTTCCTAGACGTCACTTTACTTTAGATAAAAATTCTGTTAAGCTAGAAAAATGTAGATACACGTTAGGGAAATACAAAATCAATCAGTTGAGAGTAAAAAAGTGAAAAGTGAAAAACAAATGACGGACGTTAAAACGAATTCTAATAGCTTCGCGTGTGCAACTCTGCTTGCATCGCTCTCTTCCTACTCTTAAACACAATTTGTCTATAGCAATACATATGTAGCTTCGTCTAAATTTTGTCTGACATAATGCAAATGGTTCATTAATGTCAATTATTGGAAAAAGAATCAATCACTCACAGTGCCCAATAAATCTAATATTTGTGCGATCATTATCAGCGGGAATATACACAAACGGAAATAGGTTTTTACGTTTTCTGATTACTACGAGTTAAATACAAAACTGCAATCAAAGCACATACTCAGTACGTGGCTAATTGGTTTTCTGAACCACATATTGTAGACAAATCTTTAGAAGTTATTAGTACAAAGAAAAAAAAGGCAATGTTTTGCAGATCGCCAAGTATGTCAGCCCAAACAGAACGACCGCCATATAGATTTTAATTTCTTTAACTCGGGCTAGACAAATACGTAGAAAGCAATGGTTTTAACGACCCAATGAAGACACCTTATAAAGAGAATTAACCTTAAAGTGTGTAGACCTAGAATGTTTGTCATTTTTGATGTCATTGGAGGACTTTCTACTCAAGCATTGCCAGATGGATAAAGATGACTGGAAGTTACAAGACAAGACATGCTACAAGGAATGACAACTGCATGACCAACATAGATCTCCTATTGGGCATATGTAGCTCATCAACAGGTGGAAGATAAAGACTTAAAAAAAGCAGCACCTTAATGGTGAAGTGATACTCCGCAGTAAACCACTTAGGGTACAAGTAATTTTATGACACTGAAGAGATGCTCAGGCGATTGTCAGATATGTCAATATTTGTCCCAAATGTTTGACAATCGTGTGATTTACTAGTTTTTGTCTGACAATATTGTGAAGGCAATTGTCGGGCCAACCATTTTACAAAGAAATTTGAAGTAATGGTGCAAAATCGAATGCAAATGTGAGTTGACAATTGACAGCTCTTTTGTAACACATGCCAGAATATTTGTAAACCTGACAATATTGACAGAATTGACAATCGTCTGAGCATACATAGCTTGAGGGTCATGTTAATTTTGAGTTTAGGCAAAGCTTGTCTACTTAGGTAAGTATATTCCATTTTGTGTGACTTGAGTTACGCCAGGTAGGATGTATTAGGCTTAATCTGTGTCTGATTTCTTCCGAAGAAAAGCTACATTTGCACTTCAGAGATTCGGACAGAAAATTGTATCCAAAACTTCGAGAACTGTGAGCTCCTATTCGAAAAAGTCTGATATTTTCCTGCTTCCAGGTAGGAAGTTATGCTACTCTAACAACAATGATTTTTGTTATGAAGACTATATGGATTCGAGGCTGCTGCTAGGCCAAGGTTAAAGTTGAATTCAACGCTGAAACCTCATCTGAAATGATTAGAGAACTCATTGAATTTGTTCACACGTTCAATTATTTAGTCTTGTCAAAGTCCGAGATCACATATTCTGATTTCAGATAAAACAGAAGTATTTGAACACAAATCCCTCCAAATTTTAGTTCATTTCGACAAAGAAGATCAAAAAAGAATTGAATTGAACCTCAAACAAACATTTAAGAGTTCCCTGATGAACTAACACAGAAATAAAATGTCTGTAAAGCATGAGCCCACTTTTATTCCAAGCTTATTGAGAGAATGTATCAGAAGAAACCTTCGAAGATCACATGTAAATATTTTATCGAGCTAAGTAGCGCTAAAAGCTGTCATGTCCACTGGCTTCCAATCTAAGCGGGTTTGGAACTATCTCCATACCCTCTTACAGTTCTCGTAAACAATAACATCACACTAACATGGGTTCCAGGACTTCTATGTAGGTATTCCTGGCAAAGGGGCTGCTGATGAACTTGTCTTCCTGCCAGCTAGATAGAGCTGGCCAAAACAACTAGATAAAGCTGGAACTCACAAGCTGACTTAAGGCATATGTACCAAAAAATTCATTAAAAGTTTAAAAAAAAAAGATCGAAAGAGTCTAATTATAAAGCTCAGATCTTGATGGATTAGCCAATCGGACACGTGTCGATTATGCCTAGAGGACGCTGAAACTGCCGGACCTATTGAATATGCCCGCCTTTCCTTGGGCTTAAGCACTTTTACAAAGGCTGTGCCTCAGCCTTAGCTATCCTAAGCTTCATTCATGAACTTCCTTTCAGCTAGTTGCCAAGTTCACACAAAATATTTCAGAAGATAGTACAAAAGACCTCTCTGAGGTTGTGGTGCTTCTTGGGGCTATTTCAAACCCTTCTCCTCATTTACTTCCTAAAAAAAGAACTTTCGAGTTTATTCTCAAATTAAAACAAAAATTATAACACATTCATAAAAACTTTGCACTTTCTATGGAAGAGAAATGGCATCTCTTATTGGATCACCCTACATAAAAGGTTTCTCCAAATCGTATCGGCTAAGGCTTAGACTTTAGGGTACACGTAAACAATTTCGGAATTTAGATAGCAAGCTCTCGTCGAATAATCGATAGAAAGAAGTCAAGAAGCCTTTGCTTCTAGAACGTAAACCATTCCAGTAACTACACTGTTTATCTTTCACTAATAAGAAACATAATATGCACAGGGTCTCATATTTCTAAAAATCGTTTCCTTGCACTTTCAACAGAAATGAATAGATACGCTTCGTAAAGTCATTCCTCAGAACTCGTAGTCTAGCACTTACCCGAACAGCTTCTTCATGGTATTCCTTGGTTAATTTCACAATTTCAATTTCACCTGCAAAGGAACCACAAAATTTAAGGTTTTCTTTGAGAAACAAACACTCTCCACTAGGTTTTACCATCGCAAATGATTTTCGGGGCCGATTCAATGCAGCTACTCGACGTATCCATACCGACAGTAGACTAAGGTTATCTACTTCAAATTTAAAATAGACTATTCTCACTCAATTCAATTCGATTTGAATGAAAGCACTGCAACACAATCACTAAATACAACGTTCCCGACGAAAGCACCCCTAATAACTATTTCTCTAGATTGCTTTTCTCGATACTAGAAGAGTAGATAGACTCTGCCGATCGTTCTATCCACACTGTGTCATCGGCATAAACTAATAGAATGGAAAGAATTTTTTTCGTTTTCTGTTTGTTAATAGGAAAATATGTTTCTTCTTTTTATTGCCAAGTGGTTCGTTTGTGTCAAGACATACGTAAGTGTGTAGCTGAATTAATAAACTGAATGATATGACGGAACGAACAAAATCATAATCACAACATAGTACTGTCGGACAGATAAGCTATAAATTCCCTTGGAAAATTTTACAATGTCTCTCCTATCAATGAACAGAGATAGCGAAATGTTAGCACATCTCTACAGACAAAAACTTAAGCTATACACGATTTTTATCACCAAAAACACCTGCATAGATACGACCTACTTGAGCTGATAGATTTGTTCGAAATTGAAAGTCGTTCTCCGAAAACGAGCTGATAATTTCCCACCCTCCATTCAGCACTGTTCTAAATAAGGGGGTTAATAATCGGACGCTCCCCTTCGCAACACGCTGCCACTCGTATAAACAATTGGTTTTGATTAATGTGATTTTTATTTATAGTCTTTGATATTGAACTTGACGTTGTTTTTGGTATCGTGCCCGCCTAGATGGTCTTTTCCACTTCTAATCTGATGGAGAATTTCTAGAGGAAAACATTTTTTGATCAGCATTGAGGCGATGATTTGCAAAATAATTTTATTTATTTATTTATTTGTCGGTATTTTTCGAAAGATTGTGAAGAAGTTTTTTTTGTGATGTGCGTGGTGACAGTTTCAAATTTAAATTGATTCAAATATAACCTACAGTCAGTTAAAATAGGGAACCTACAGCCCTAATCCTTGAAGGCGAAATTACAATCTTATGTCCTTACCAGATGACACATTACTCTTTAAAAATCTGATTCATTTCCTCACAAAAATTCCTTAAGAACAAGGAAAAATCTAAAAAGTTTACATACTCGCTCGGAGTGTTTTTTTTTATATTTCTGGTCGATTTTATTTGGGCGCCATTTAGGTTTGGATGACATTTGTTTGGATTTGACAGTCGTAGAGAGTGATCGCTAAAAATTTATTATGGAACGGCTAATGTCGCAACAATGTGTTCAGATTAATTTGAAATCATGGGATACTTCCGTCTCAAGGCCCTGTTTTTGATAATCGTATGTTCAGATTGATAGTCCTATGCTTATTTGAACATTTCCGTACATTTTTTGACGTAGGAAGTGGTTGCAGCCATAGGAAATTATTTAACTTTTAAGAGAAAAATTCTTTTTAGAACAAACCGATTTAAATTGGTTTACTGCTGAATCTCTATTGTTTATTTAGTGAATTCCTCACTTTAATTTATATTTTCACACCTTTGTCGATTAACAACGATTGAGATTTTCAAACGTCAAAAAAATCCAGGAACATGTCATCTCTCCGCTTAAAAAAAATCCAGTTCGACAATCTTGTATAAAAAGGCGCAAACGCCGAAATTCAAAAATTTAGTTAGCGAAATATTTATTGTTGTGTGAAGCTTAAATGGTATATTTCCGACTGCAAATGGCCCAAAATCACGAATCCAAATGGAAACATCTACCATACTCAGCCCATGGTAGTAATTTTTCGAAATTCAATGCATTTATTCCAAAATTGAAAATGTGTCCTTCCTTTATGAGATGGCAGTAGACGACCACCATTTTGCAGCACCGAAAACATAGCAATTATTGGTGCAAAACTGTAACAGTTACTGGTGATCGCTATGTACAGTACATGTACCTATGTGATTCCAACAAGATGGTGCCACATCACATACAGCTCGTGCTACGATGCAAATTTTGCGAGACATTTTTCCCGGCCGTATGAGTAAAAGATAAAAGATTGGCGACTGGGCCACTGGCCAGATTTCAGTCCTTTCGAGTTCTTCCTATGGAGATACTTGAACGAAAAGGTGTAGACCAAGAGACCAGCCACAATTTTGATGATTAAGAACAACATATGAAATTTCTTAAGTAATACCAGAAGTCAGCGTGATTGTTATAAAAATATGCTTGAAAGATGTATTCCAGGTCATTTACTGTTGCATTTAGATTTGGAGATTCCGGGGGTGAATGATGCCATTTTGGGGGGCGTTGTCCTATTGTAATGCCTCAGTTGAGGGGTCAAGATATCATGCAAAATATTCATGTTGATCTACATATGTATATTCTATTCAAAAAAAGAACTAACCTTCCAATACCAAAGCTGCCTCTCGTGAACTTGAAACATTTTCTTTTTAGAGCGGTATGTAGACTTTTATGAATCACTGTATTAATTTTATCGGTCAGAAGAGATTAACATTAACGTTTAGATTGTGTCGCGAGATCTCTAGAGATAGGACACGAGATACACATGTTTTGTGGGAAAGGACTCGAAATATTTTAGCCTGGTAATTTTGAAAATTGGTTGTTTCTTAGGTATACCTTCGACGATTGGGCTTAAAATGAATTCATGAGAAATAAAAGAGATGGGTATCTGTAAAGATGTGCCGTAGGTACCAAATTTTGAAAAACCATGCCGAATATTTAAAATTTTCAAATATTTCAAATATTTCTTATATTTGGTATAGACCATGAAAGTGACTAGAAATCCCCAATATTCCAGGCACTTCGACTTTAATACCTTGCTTCATTGGTCAGATGTATAATATGTGCCGTCGTCCTGTTCAAAGCAGCATACGCTCAAACTCATCCTGTTTTAATTTTCTCGAAAATAGTAGGGTAACATGGTTCGGACACAATCTCCATTGACTTTTACTGCGTTGGCAGGATTATTGAAGAGCAAGTATGGTCTACTGAGTCTTTTAGTGTTAAACGCGCTGACTTGCCGAAATAGGACAATTTCTTTGTTTAACGAAGCAGTTCATCCAGAAATGGACTTCATTGCAAAATATAATTTTGCAAAGAAAATCAGGATCGTTTTCGTGCATGTTTAGAGGTCGTTGGACTTCAGTTAATGGGTTAAGGTGATCTTATCCAAATATTTTGCCACAAACTGATCACAAAGGTATCAGATGCTTGAGATCATCGAATTTGGGAACTCACCTGGCTTTTTTTTTATCTTGTTGACACAGGAATATTATGAAGTGGATATGGTGACTTTAATTTTCCCACGAAATGTTCAATTGTTGGCGTATGTGGACATGCCGAACGACACCAGTTAAGTAATTTCACGCATAGTCGGTAGACGCTGTTGGAAATATGGGGAGTCACTGTAAAAAACTTCTTTATCCCAATTTTCTCTGTATGCCATTTCGATTCCAAGCATTAGTGCGAATAACGAACTCGTTCTCGTATACTCTTTAAGATAAGATTAATAGAACGGGGGAGCGAAATTGTGGATTTATTTGCTTTAAAATTTTAGGTTCCAATATTTCTAAGCGATGGAAAACAATGTCATATTTTAGTTAAGGTTTCTATAACACGTTTTTCACAATTTGGATTTTGATCGTCCATGGGTGTCAAAAATGTTAATACTTTATAAAGCCAATGAGTTCAGTGACAGATATGCTAAGTCCCACAATAGATGTGGATCTTGATAGCGTTTTGTAGACAGAAATAAGCCTAGATCTTGTGAACCGTGTTAAGTACTGATAGAGATGACGAGCGCATTTGTAACTTAAAAGTTCTTACACGCAATGGTATCCAGTAAATGATAACTTCAAGTCTCAATATTTACGTATCATTAATCAGACTCGTACGTACATATGTATGACACGATCATCTGGTGAGAGGGCTATGCACTCTGTTCAAAAAATTAATCTCCTTGGTTGGCCTAGAACTCGGCAAAAAGATTCGTCTTCATCAAAAGCTAGATTAGAATCCCTAATTTTGACAATTGAGTAAGCATGGACTGAAACCATTGCTCTTTCTTGCTCATCTTTGAGGCTGATCCGATTGAACTTTCTTGTCCATTATAATTGAAATTGAAAGAATTGCATGGACAAAGGGAACTGGACACGAGTCTTCACATTTTTTCTCCACATCTTCGGCCTTCTCCATTAGAAGAAAACTTCATCTAAGGGCTTGTTGACCTAAACCGTTGGAACTATGAACTTACGTCCTTCGGTCTTATTGTGTATGAACTCCTGACAAATACCTAATCTATTCCTATGAGTACTTAAGCCTACAATGTATGAATCTGCGTGAACAGATTTGAGCGAAGACTTCGAAGTATGACACAGAAATGTACACTTTGATAGAACTTTAAATATCTCAGAAAGACCAGCCCGCATCGTACCCATAAATAAGCTTCCATTTGTCATAAATGAATAGGTTATTAGATTCGTGACCGATAACTACCTGGTAGTCATTAACGTCTAATCTCCAATGACAATCTTGTACGCAACTTAGCACTACCTGCGAGATGTTCCCACCAAAATAAAGAAACAAAAAGTCGCTTAATTGCATAGATACAACCATTGCTGGATCGAATTGACTTAACAAATCACACCTAAATGATTTATTGACAAAAACATTTATTTCAAAGCCAAAGTCAAGTGCGCATGATGTATTTGAAAAACTTGCATGTCAGCGCTGCAAACATGCAACTCTTTCATTTGGTTTTCAAATCCGTGAGTGCCTTACAAATGCATACATAATTAGTGTTTCTTTTATGTTACAATAGGAAAATAACTTGTTCGCCGTCGGGATGCATTGGGCCGATTCTCTCGCTGTAGGTCTTCCCGTTGAAAGAGAACCGACTGTGGGGCACACGATTGAGGACCTTAAAACCATTTGCTTTGCCAACTTTTTGCGAGAAATTCGAAGTGAAGAGGGCCGCAACAGCTTTCGGTCTTTTATCTCGGAGACTTTTGGGGATATCCTCCACACCGATACCTTGGTTAAGTTCTCTGGCTAGTTGGATGGTGTACTTTCCAAGCGCACTGGCTAGACCTTTTCTTCCAAACTCGGGGAGGGTAGCTAGAAACATCAACTCCAGCAGACAATCAATGTTGTACATTTGGAATGGATCTACTTCCTGGTCCATCTCGATCATGTAGTTCATAAGGCTGATGGCGTTGGGTGATTTGCATTTTTTGTCACGGAACTCGATGAAGAAGGGTACTTCAACTGAATCGTCAATGAACTGAAAAGAGAAAGATTTTATTGCGTTTGAATACAAAAAAAAGGCCTAAACGGCTTACCTGAAGCTTGTTGAATGATACTGCGGCGATTTTTTTTGTTGCAACATGCTTGGCGACCAATGAGATGTGTTCCTTGCTTACGATCTGACACAGCTCTCGAAGTTCCTTACGAGGTTGATCGTTTTCCGGGAGATTTATTTCGGTACCAATGCATACGCATTCGTTGATAAAAAAGGAGTCGAGGATCTTCAAAGAATATTCCGGATATGGAATGTAAGAGCGTACACGTATTAGACATTTAAGAATGTTGAGAGTTGATAGATATTTTAAACGCAGGGTCCCTGGCAGTTTTGCAAAAAGATAGTTTGATTGAGTCTACCCGTTTAAAGCTAACAAAGTTGTTGGCAATGGAGAATTATTGATGATGGTTGCCAGTGGAGTCAAGGATAAGCTATTTTCAAATGGAACACCTTATTTTTCCAATAGGGTTTCGCAGTTATGCATGAAGTTAGCTGCGGTTTGTATAACGATTCAATATACTTACTTCGTCTTTAATGATGGTAACAGGTAAGTTAACTTAGCGGTTTCTAAAGGACGAAAATATCTTGGAGTAATCCTGGATAAAAAACTTCTTTGCCCTTCTTTGAAACTTAAAACCTTGTGCGGCCCCAGGGATAAGCTGTCCAAATTTAAAGCCTTGACTAGAATCTCAGTTTAAGTGGGGTTGTGTTAGGGCTGAAAATTTCTGAGCATAAGACTCTGAAGATCAGTCACAAACAGCCCAAAAGTTCTCAATCTGGTTTCGAACTGTCTTGAAACTCTTCGGCACTTAAAAGAGTGTCCCCCGCCGGCAATGAAGCTGCTATCGAATAAGCCAGATCTTCTTTGCCAGCCTAAGATAAATTGGACAAAAAGAAAAGCTCTTTTACTTGCTTAAAGCAAACGTACTTCATGGATTCAAATTTAAGTAAAAAAAAATCCAAAAAAGTGTGCGTCGGCCGGGAATCGAACCCGGATCAACTGCTTGGAAGGCAACTATGCTAACCATTACACCACCGACGCCCTTACAGACACGATTTCTAAGTTTTTACTAAACACGAATAACTGTACTTAAAGCTCAATCTATAAAAGCTCAACTATGTGTGAGATAGGATAGGTTATCAATGATTAGAAATGTAAACAATCGTGTAATCGCAACTCACATCACAAATAGAAGCTAAACGTCCGTCTCGACGGAGTGAAAGTCGGACAAGTTAGCAAAAGGTTATTGTATTGTGACGTGCAGATACTTTTAATATTTTTGCTGGGTTTTGTGAGATGCATTCATTGCATTCAACTATGCACTGCTGCTGGCCATTTGCACGTGAGTTGGGCTATTTTATTACATTTTGTTCGGAATGATAGCGCGGACGTGCTCAAGCAAACAATTTTGAATTCCATTAGAAGTATTCGATTGCGTATAGATCTATCGCTGTAGACTATACCCACATCCGACCGGACTGAATTAGTAAAGATTATTACATGTCCTCTTACTTCCATGCCCTGAGCATGCACAACAGTCTTTTTCTGAATATAGTTTCCATACCTTATCATTTCAAATTGACCTCATATCGCCTATCTAAGTTAAGACAACTCTGCAAGTGATAATGGGTTTATCGTTATCGGGTTGTCGACCCGACAACACATTTCTTTTGTTTCTTTTTGTTAATAATAGCAGATTGATGCCGGTACGTCACCGATTAGGTATGTAATGGGAAATTTTAATCCAACCTGGAGGTTAATGGAGGCAATATTGAGGGCTGGAAATCGGAGTCGGATTTAGTTTGGTTTTTGCAAGGTTATGTAAGGTGCTTTACTGCATGTTTTAGAATAATAGAGAAGAGAAGGATTATCCGTTAATCTGTGCAACTTTTCTTGTGAGTTTTAGTAAAAGAAGCCGGGTTAAGCTTATTTCGGTGAGATTAGATTTCTTGGTACAACAAACGGATCAAAAGGAGCTCACCTATCAAGTCCGCCATAATGCGCGACACTTTAATGGAATGAATATCAATTAAATGCTGCTACGATCTCCAGACATATTAGGGTGGTAGTCGGATGGGTTCCTGGTTATTGCAGGGAATGCAGGTAACGAGTTGGCAGATGACCACTAGGGTTGATCCGATACTGGGCTCATACCACTTGAACCTTGTTGTAGTGCTGCCACAGCGCTATTAATGGTCCGGAGCACAAACTTGGTCTAACCCAGTAGAAAAATGTCCCTGTGTTGGGACAATCCAAACAATTAATCATATCCTACAAGGAAATCCTTAATCTAGAGATGGATAGTATTAGGAAGCTGGTAAACTTTCTCACATGTCACTGCGGCCTGAGGTAGCAGCTTAACAGACTTACGAGTTGTACTCGGAAGATGTCTATCGAGAGGTTGTCTATATTATTAATTCCAATACTGATCTCACCTAGAATAAAATCACAAGTCTCTCACTTAAGATGTTTCTTTAGACACTTTTTGTTGCTCGAATTTGAACCACAATTTTAGCCAATTTGCATTATTCTGAACCATCCTACCTCGGTTCCCGCTATGAGACTTCAGTTCCAAGGTAATCCCCTTTTTTCAGGATAAAGACTTTGGAGAACAAACTGACTAATGTTCAAATTTTTTGGCTGACTCGACAGCGATCGATTGGTTGATTGGTTTTAGGAATTCTGAAGCATGTTTTGGTGAAACACATTATAAACTTCAACCTTAAATAACTATACGAAGTGGAGGAGCAGAGAACAACCATTTCGATATGAATTTACTCAAACTGCTCTACAGGGGCTCCAAGATATTCTATAAAAAAACTGGGGAAAGAATTGCAATTGGCTTCTTCAAAATGCAGTCTTACAATGTTTGCCAAAATTCTAGACTGATCTTACAAATACTGTAGACGGTTGTGATTTTTCTCTAGAACGCGTGAGGGTATTTCCAACGTATTCATCGGTTCACGTGGTTAAAAATAAGACCAACAACAAATGGATGTGTCCATAGTGAACCCCCTCTGGGCTTAACAAGATTTTTTATGAACTCATTAGACTGCGACTCAACTTCATGTAAAACAAAACACAAGGAGGTACACAGAATATGCCTGTCATCACGATGAACGTGATTTGACGTACATACCTAGATGTATAGTCGAAATTCGGGACGTCAGTTTACAGTGCCTTTTTTTTTTCTGAGCAAAATCAAATCGTGCATAGATGTCTCGTTGGGTTTGTTCGAGTCCATCCCAAAATATCGAGTTTTCACGAATTTCTGCGTAAACTTGAGAAATCTTGTTCCCAGTTTTTTGTAAAAAAAAAAAAGAGTTCTGACTAAAGAGTAAGAAACTTGTTCGCACCAATATACAACTTCTGTCAAATCAGTTGACATTTGTATTTACATTTGACGTTTCCGGAGTGCGCGATTTCGGTTTTTTTCGCGTTCGTTTACTCTGTCTTACTTTCGCCTCTCTCTCAGAGAATTTCGTCCCTACCTCTTGCAATTGACAAGCTACGAAGTGCAGGTGCAGGTTGGTAAGAAGTGCATGGACAGTCGGGTCAGTTAATGTCCGTTATTGTGAACAGATCGATACTGAACTTTAATTTCATACTTACGTCTAAAGCTTCTTCAAGATCAGCATCCTCCAAACTTAGGATTTCAAATTCCCCTTCAATTCACCAATCGAAATGAGAGACATAGAAAAAAAAGAACACTTTCTGATTAGCTCTCGATCAGTCTGATATCAAAAAAAGCACATGTCCACCACAACATTAACTTGTATTCAACCTACCATCACATATGGAGCCCAAAACTCTTGGCTTATTACTCATGATTAGCACAATCCACACAAAAAAAAAACACGATCTAAGCACACCAAGCAAGCGACGTTAATACACGACCGGCCGGTTTGGTTCTGCTACCAATTGCGGTTAGACTCAAAAGCGTACTAAGACCGTATCCACTGAAAAGTATCTGCTTATATACAAAGCATTGAATCATATTTGTATGTAAACTTAAACGATAATATAATTGGATCGTTTGCTCTGTGACAGCGGGCCGGCTGCGATACATTCTGTTCGTGTCAGACTGTTATCAGATGCACCCGCAATCACTAGAACTAGAGGCAAACTATTAATAATAGATTTGTTTAGAAAATTGCTGGCGTTCAGCGCATGCAACCGGTATAGTTAGTGTAATTAAACGATTATACGTATTATCCACAACAAATTAGTTGCAAGAAATTACCTATAATGTAACAATTTTAGGGAATAATTCAAGATAATCAGAGCCCCTGTGACGTAGTCGCAAATAGAGTGAGAGCTCCAAGTCGGTCTAAGCGTCAAGTGCAGTTGGAGCAACTTGTTCGCGCTGTGACAGGTATTATTAGAGAGTCACTGGCAACTAGAAATTCGCTGCAATTCCCAATCAGTTTCCGGGTCTATCAACATTGTACAGTTGAACATTTTGACAGTCATCCTGGAATATGACAGCTTTTACTCTCACCTCTGACTAGCCACAGACTTTCACTTTTCTTGGAGCTATAATTTAATAAAATAGCAGATTGGTGGCGGAACTGGTTTTATTAGAATCTAGAAATAATATCAAGTTGTCAAGAATATTTGTAATAACACGTAGAGGACAGGGCATGCAATCAAGTAATGGTCGTGCATACCTGTTTTGGATTATTGTAGACAGAAGCACAATTAAACTATTAGACATTACAGATAATGTATTTTTACAGTTTTTGTCACTTACTCCGGTCATTAAACTATAACGACTTTAGTATAATATTTGACAACTAGTGACTTTGGGTATAGTGACTCGTTTAAATGCATAAGCGATCGATTGCATCTTCCCACTTTGAGCAGTCATTTTAATTGGTGACCTGACTATGCTTCAGATAGTAGGTAGTCAGAATGTGTTTTTCTTTTTTTAGCTCGAAACAGAGCCTGAGTTGTCAAAAGAAGTGTTTGAGCTTCGTTTTCACATCCTTAGCAAAGCCTGAATTCGATGAGTTTGACATTTGGCAGGAGATGAAGCAATGAAATACAATAAAGTATTTGATTACTGTGTAGACACTATTTCTATGTTTTGGAGGACCAAAAGCATGAATTTTCGATTGATTTGCCTGTCATATGAGAGCTTTCTGTTTCAAGGTGTTCCTAACATAAATCAGAGCATGCTTCGTGGAGAGCGCGCTTGAAATGTTCTAGCTTTGTTCCAAAGTCTACTTCTTCGACTAGGTGCTGGTTCGTTTTGTTTTAAACAGAATCAACGAACTGTCATATCGCGTTTCGTTCTAGACCACAAAATGATTCAAATATTCTCCACGGAATAGCTTGCACAAGTGAAAATGTTGAACTCAATCTTCTCTACTTGTTCACATGACGAGGGCACTTTAGCATTCCATGATGGCTCTGAAGTTATCTTAAGAGTCTGTCTTATAGTCATAGAGCATGGATAAGACAAATCCGCAAACAAATCCGCACTAATGTGGTCTTCCACGTTAAGTGCGTAGAAGTCCTTTTTCTCCACGACAATCCAATTAAACGGAACTGATATCTCCAAGAGAGAGATAGTTCTTTTCATAAGTGTTGACGATACGTCCTCATGATGATTACAGTCTGATTAACCCCATCCATGATTATCATCAGCCTAGTAATGGTGTTTAGGACTGTAGTCATATCCAGTTTCTCCACCAGCAGATTGCAATCCTCATTTGGTGAGCTGCTTGTATTGATTAGGGACCAATCAGCGGATCCAATGCGATGCAGTGTCTAGTGTTGCAATGCAATATGCTTACTTGGGTCAGAAAGGAATTTCTTCACATTATGGCTGGTAGTCCCAGGAAAAGTAGAATGCATCTGCAGCCCATTGACACATAGAGAGTATTACAGATGCATATGAAATAAGCTGCCAATAAGTCGAGTTAAAGACTTAGACCCGAAACAGGCAAACTGTAAAACACAGCAAACGTACCGCAGACTGACGAAGCTGCAGAATAGCACTTAAAACATAAATAAATGAAATGAGGGTAGCTTAAAAATTCTAAACGACGATCGTAAGTACTCCTGCTTGTAGCCAGACTCCACAAATTCTTAGTGAAATCTGAACGGATGTCTACACCTCTTAAGAAATTAGATGCCAACCACAACTTCATCGCAGAATGAGGAAGAGACAGCAATTTTTCTCCCTGAAACCCACTTTCCTAGTAGGTCGCCTAATACTGATAAGGGAAGCAGTATCAACTTAGTAAGACCTCGAAGAGAAGTACTCACCGCCAATTTCATGTGTGGAAATGAAGAAGGCTAGAAAAAGGAAATAATACAAGAACAAGATCTAAGTAACTTCTTGTGAACTATAACCAAAATGTTTCAAAGCATGCATCAACCTCAACGAAAATAACCCGCACATCTGTGGAAACCAGGAATCCTTGACCCACAAGCGAATTCCTGGTTTGGAGATGGTGCTCTAACGTATGTACGTATCCCTACCGAGGATAATCAAGAGTTGAACACTGTACAGCGCAATTCCGTGGGTGCCGTGGGTCAAAGGGTTACTGAATTGGTTAACGGACCAAGGGGTTTCAGGTTCAATACCTAGATAAATCTTAAATTTCTTTCACGGCCCCGGCTTCGCCTCTCGCGAGAGTTTAACAAACCGCCGAGAGTACAACTGTCATGAAAAAGCTTCTCAAATCACAAATTGCACTTCGGATGGGGCATCAAACAGTATGCCCCCTTCCACTTGTGTAAAGAAGGCAGGCCCTGGGTCCCATGAACTCTTCGCGCCTAATTTTTGTTTTATTTAAAATGCAATTCTTGGAGAATTGTAAGAAGAAGGGAACTCAACCTAATCATGTTGCAGAGGGAGTACCTCCGACTACTTGGTCACAATCCGCAATACCCTTTACAATAATAGTCAACAAGTTTATCTTCACAAATGTGGAGATTCCAGGCCTGTAAAGATTTCAGTCGAAGAGAAATTATTTCCCAAATCCTTCTTCCCCTGTCTTCCCCATAATCCATGCCAAGAAAGTGGTTGCTTTTAGTACTTCGCCAGTTTTTTTCTTCCAAGCACGCAGACATGGTGTAGTCATATGCGGGAACCAGGTTTCAAAGTCTCTCTTTTCAATACCTTACACAGTAACACCATATTTTCTAGTTTGATTGACTCCATATGTCACATTTCAATGCAGAAACGAACATTAGTCTCAATAATGGACCTTCCCTCCCCTTACGTATATTCTTTGTAAAACTCCTTACAGCATAACTCAAGCCGAGTTTCATCAAAAAAAGTAAATTCCTGATTCAAAACTTATAACTCACCACTGTGAATGGCTGTGAATGTGAAAAAAATCCTCAACCAACGAACACATCCCATTGCATGACACTCACCCGAACCCCAAAAGGGAGAAAGAAAAAAGAAACAACCCTCGCACATGACACTGCTCAATTTTGTTTACTTGTCGTTTGTCAAAGCGTTTTCGCGATTTTAGTGCAATTTCGGGACATTTACAACTTTTTGGATGCTTTTTCCACTTTTCTACGCCAATTAGATAAACAAAAAAACTACCTAAATTGCTTCCTTTCGCAATAAGTGATCTCATCAAAATTCTAACAAAATGCCAGCCTAAGCGAATTACACATAAAGTCTCTCGAATTACACAATCGCTACTCGACTTGACACGGGGAACCATCGTTTCCATGGAGTTTAACCGAATAAACAATTCGATAATTTTGCGATAGACCCTACCAATTGTAATTCGCGAAATAGCCATTCGAACGATGTTTATATTAAACAAGCTACTGCCGATTTTTTACTTTTACCTGCGGCCTTTCATTAAGTGGTTTCTACACACATTTACGCGGCTCTGTGAGCTGCAACGTATCTGCTATGGTGCTCGGGTGGGTGCTAGTCGTTCGAAGCAAGTCGAACGTTCCCTGGCACTGTCGCAGAATAGTAGAATACAGGATCTCATAAGGGAGCTCAACCAGCAGGTGGAGTATTGTAATGACAAGGAGTTTGAGAACTTTTCTTCGCGTGCCGTGGCGATTGTGATGCGAGAGAAGGGCATCAAGCCACGTTGTCATCCCGATTTTTCGGGTCTGTTCGGACAGACTATAACGCAAGTATGGGGATACAAACGGTTGATGATTGATGTTGAGAAGCTGCGATCGGAGCAGTACGATGCGGAAAATCTGGAGCACGAGACGAAATTGCTTGAACTGTGGGCAGAACTGATGCCCGAGGAGCCATTGAGGGGGAGAATCACCAAACAGTGGCAGGATATCGGGTTTCAGGTGAGTACCTGCTACAAAACTCATTCCATTTGGTAAACATATTTCTTTGACTTGCTAGGGCGACGATCCCAAAACCGATTTCCGTGGCATGGGCATGCTCGGCCTGGAGAATCTCCTGTACTTCGCCAAAGAGTACAACGATGCGGCGCGTCATGTGCTTTTGCACTCGATGCACCCACGATTTGGTTATACGTTCGCCATTGTTGGCATAAATCTCACCTCGATGGCATATCGAATGCTCAAGTCGGGCGCCGCAAAGACACAGTTTTTCAACCTGACCAAGTCTGCGGCGACCGTGCAACACTTTCACAAGTTCTACTGCTACCTGTTCTTTGAATTTGATCGTTTCTGGATGGAATCAGAGCCCAGGAACATCATGGACTTCTCGGTGATTCACCAGAGTTTCGAAGCGACCATCCTCACAGCGCTGGAGGAAGACGACACAGTTTTCAAATCGAATCTGATCATAGAGAATGTTTAAATGTTTAAATTTTTAGTGTGTGTGCCATTCCCATTGGGAGTATTCGAATCCAATGTATTTTTTCCTTTCGTTTCTAGCACAATATGTTGTAACACACCAAGGTGTGTTTAGAATGCAAATGAGCAAATAAATGCGAAAAGAAAAATGACTAATCGGAGTTTTATTGCTGTTGTTGTTTGTATCTATACCTGTTTCCACGTAAACTAGGGTATTTCCCGGGAGAATAAGCGAACACAATTTGTCCTCATTCAAGCGCCTTATATCGCTCAAGTGACCAGATGTTTGCAAGTGTCAGGATGGCCGAGCGGTCTAAGGCGCCAGACTCAAGAGAAATCTTACCTATCGGGGATAGGTGCTGAGCGTTCTGGTCCTCTCTGAGGGCGTGGGTTCGAATCCCACTTCTGACAAATCTTTTTTTTTATAGTTTTCCGCCGCAGACTGTAGTAGGAGTGCAATAAATAAACTCAGAGGCTGTAGTGTAGAGGCAGAACTTGACTACCTTTGGTTGGTGTATAGGATGGACTCGGTTCGATACTCGATTTACATTACTGTACATTTAGAGACTCATATTTGAAATACAACGGAAGATTGTTTTGAACGAAATTTTGAGAAACGACATACGAATGCAGAATTAGAGTCAGCAATGTGGTGTTTCTTGAATATGCAATTTAAGTGGAGCAAAATGACCAGATGAGCTACAGTCCATGGTGAACCTAAACCTGTGTGAGAAGAACTACTTTAATGCTTAACGTATCAAGGAACAAACTGTTAAAAAGCCTATAAAATGCACAACTTCTGTACCAAGGAATCAAAGGATGGCCAAATTTCCACCATGACCCTCACATGCTGCCTTCTGGATGCCACCCACAAATCACCACCACGGATCTCTCTCGAAACGAGGTTGTTTTCATCTCCCTTTGACAAAGTTCATGCTTCAGCGTCATAATGTAGTACTGGGTTGAACAAGGTTTTAAATAAAATCTCCTTATTTGTTCGTGCAACCCCATCAACATCAAGTTCGGAAGACCAGTGGCTCGCTGGCAAAAGCTATTGAGCATGCCCCTGTTGTGCTGGGTTTTTCTCGGTCACCACAGACAAGCCGGCGAAGAATGCCGGCAAGCAAATGTAGAAAACCAGATGGAAAACAAAGCGTCGTTACATAGAAAGACCCAAGGTGCTCGCGAGCTCTACAAGCAGAAGAGAAGGGATGAATACAGGTTTCTCAGAAGGAAAAGTCGATCGTATGGATATAGAAAGGTTACTCTGTCATAACACAAAGTCACTCTCGAGATATTTAACTTGGAACCAGTGCTGAAAGCAAAAGAAGATTAAGGCTTACTAATCGAAGAGTCTTTGGGATAAGAAAGGAATTTTGTAGTAAAGTCCTCTCTCGAACAACTAAAGGAACGCTGACTCTGATAATCCCAGTCTTGCTCTGTGTCGCAGAAGTATGGATTTGTCAAGAATAGATGAGGTTGCTCCTTGTTGATAAGAGAGGAAACTACTTGTAGTGATTTTTGGTCCCATATGCATAGAAGGAGACTGGAAGATACAACCACGACCTTTACGACTTGTATAGTGAATCGACCTAGTCAAAACAGTTCAACTACAACTTACATATATGGCTGGGAAATTGGTCAAAAAAAGTCCGGTTCGGAGAGTCTTCGAATCCACCCAGCGAGACGGCGTAACCTCAACTAAGGAGGCGCGCTCAAATGGAAGGGGACCTCACCAAACTTGGTGTGCGATACTGGAAGCAGCTAGCTAAATATCAGACTGGCTGGACTGCAGCTTCACCTAAATTAAGCAAGTAACTGTTCGTGCAGAACAAGGAAAAACAAGGTAAATCCACAACGTCTAACCCAACAGAATTCGTTTCTAAAACACCATAAGCTTTAGAAGAAAGTAAGGAAATGGATGTCATTACCATCGACTATACACCAACAGGTTTGATAAAATCTGTCACCTAACCCTTTACCCTAAGTTCAAAGCACTCAGTCTTTCATTTCATGCCTGAGATCGTACCTAGAGAAATGCCAGTATAGATTTTTCCTTATATTTTCAGTCTATGAGTCCATTAATTCCATTTCAGGTGTTGCTCAAGGCAGTCATCTTGAACCTATGATCTTTGTCTTAACAATTAAATATTCTTTTCTGTCTATTCACGCGGACGACATGAAAATCATTAAGATAATATCTATGCCTCCACTCTTACTACAAAGCCACCTAAATCCATCCAACGCATGTTGCACCAAAATCTTCTTAACGTTGGCAAAAGTCAATCCATAACTTTCTCCCGTAAACGCCTCCCCCCACTCTTCAGAACTCATTACTTTCGTAACGAGCCGATTCCTCTATACACGAAGTGGATATCATTAGTAACACACCAAGGCGTGTCCGCAACGAATTCTTCTCTCGATTTCATATAATGCTGGTCTAAAGAATTTTCGACTTCTTCCCTTACAAAATCCCTTTACATTACCTTTGTCAGATCCCTCCTTGAATACGTTAGTCAAGTTCGGTCACTTTTTCATCACACTCACTCCCTTACAATCGAAACTGTGCGGTGCACTTTTATTCGTTTCTCCCTACGGAAACCGCCCACATACCCAACTCTGCTAAAATTAATTAAATTGTAAAACGTGGTGAAGTCTCTAACATTGTCCTCGTGCACCAGTTAATAACTAGCTCGATCGATTCCCCAGCATTATTAGTAGAACCACGTAATCTTAGGTCCATCCCGCTCTTTCATCTCCAACAGCTTGCCAACGCACAAACTGTGGCCATTACGAACTAATCTCCAAAATGTCTGAGTCTGGTAAACAATGCACTGAACACCCTTTACTTTCATTACAGTGTCCCTACCTCAGAAATTCTCCTGACATCTCTCCTTTTAGTTTTAAGGTTTAGTTCAAGTTGATATGTTTAATAGTTAAGTGGGCCTCAAGCTAAAGCTGGATTAATTTAGTTTTAAGTTACGGCTTGCACTGAGCTTCAATAAATAAAATGAAAACATAAATCCCCAGGCTCTTGACCATCGATTCTAGGAGTTCTCATCCTCCAGTAGACCACATCTTCCATGCAATGTTGTGGAGACGTAGACTATCGACTTTGAATTGAAAAAAAACCAAACTAAAATAAATTTTCCAAAATGCAATTTATTATTCTTGAAATATTTATAATAATTATATATGTATTCATGTATGAATTAAATAGTATTTTTGTTTTATAATTTTCTGCGTTAATCACATGCGAAATACAATTCAATTAGAAAAAATAATATATTCGTTATGCAAAGTTTTGTTTTTCTCTCCATTTTTTATTTTTTAAAGATATCCTCATACATAATAATAACGCTTACTACATTGATACTGCTCTTTAAATGCTTAAATATATTATGTAAATATTTTAAAAAGATTAAAAGCTATAAATCATAACCGAAACATTGCCAAAATTGTGTGTTTTTTATGTGAAAATTCGAATTTGTTTCTTTTTTTTTTTCTTACTTTCAGTAGTGTGTTCGTTAATAAGTATATATTTTGTTTAGCTTTTGTTTGTTTATGTACTTACACTAAATGGCTATATGTACGTAAATATTATCGCTTTTGTTTAAAGTTCTTTGCGCGTAATACATACTACTGTTTATTTGATTTCTAAGACCATTTTTGCTTTTTGCTTTTAGACAGAACTAATAAAACATAAGACTACTGCGGCAGTTTTTATCTTCCAAACAAAACCAAAATAAAACAAAGCTTAAATATTAAAATAAAATTAAACTCGTATTACAAAAAAATAATATCAAATCACATAAAATGCTTATAAGAGAAAGTAAATTCAGAAATCGGTGTTTTGTGAAAGTGAGAAGAGAGTTATGGTCATTTAGTAGAAAATAAAGAGAATAAAAGTGTCTTTTATGCTTTAAAACTTGTTAAATGCATGCCCGCTGCGGTACTAGAGATAGTGTGATGTCCGTAGATAGTTGGGTGCTGGCTTAAAGTAAGAAATACGAATGTAAGCATCGTAAGTTCAATGTAAATGAGATATAAAAACACCACAAAACACTTTAGAAGTCTTAACAGGTCTGAACCAAGCCTTAATAATTTAGGAAACAAAAAATCACATGCAAGTAAAATAATAAAAAAAAATGCGAGTTTTTTTCTTAAAAAAAAAACAATAACTATCGCGGAATGTGCTTATCAAATACCGTTTCCAATAAATATCACGAAAGCAAATAAAAAATAAATAAAATACTCATGTCGTCAGTATAAAAACGTCGTATTCGTGTGACGCAGCTCTTAGCGGTAGAATTTCACTTCAGCTTCAACGCAGTCCTTCATCAATTCATCCAACTCAGCGGTGAGAGTTGGATTCTCCTCCAAGTAAGAGTTGACATCTTCGACACAAGATGCTTCAAGATTCTTGAGATCACGTACAGCCTCTGGTTTACGTTGTTCGTGTAGTTTATGTAATAATGTAACACTCTCACCATCGGGTACTTTTGTTAGAGGAGATATCTTCGGGTTTGGGGCAAATACAAAAGGCTTGAAGACAGACTCACGGGGATTGGGTGTGGCGGTAAACCAGTGACATGAAATGCCCGAAGCAGAGAGTACAGATACACTACTGGAACGGTTTGTATCGCTAGCTGCTGATCGTAAAGTTTCGAACATACTCGTCAGGATGTAGGATCCATCGCCAGCGGGCTCTTCGCCAGACCATTCTTCGACGGTGGATGGAGATGAGAAGCATTTGGCAAAGTCCAAATCGCCCTAGAGGGAGTAAAGAAAAAATGTTAGAAATAGTTGGAAAAGTAATTTGCACAAATCAATTAAAAGAACGTTCAAAGGAATCCCACAGAAATCAATCCAACAAATGGACTAGGACTACAAGATCTTTAGTGGTGTATTACGAAACAATAAATTCTATTTCGAGTAGATTCTAAGGTATGGTATAGCTAACTTTCTGAATAGAGTCTACGTCTAGCTATTGCGCATCGCATAGCATGCACCATCAATCATTAGCAGAGTTAGTGGAGAGTTTTTTACCGCACAGCACGCTCCCATTTTCACCATTCAGAACTTCTGTTTAGTGCTATTTTCATAGCTTAGATGAGCGGGAAGAAAGCAAATAAGTTCTTGAACCTGTGGACAGAGCGAAGGAAACGGAATCAAGGTTTCTCGTTTATTGATGGAAGCGTCTCAGGACCAGTAGAATACTTCCTGGTGCGAAAAAAAAACTGATATACCGGCAATACCTGGTTACAAGAACTGTGTATGCGAAATAAGACCATTCTTGGTTATGAAGGTGTCATGATACGCTAACGAGTTATCTGAAAGCCCGTCCAAGGGTCAGATCGGTGAAGCTAGAAGCTACTAAACGAATGGCAAAGAACTTAGGAACTAGATTCGATTACACAAGCTCTGAATATCAAACCTCACGTAAAAGCTAAAGAAAGGGTAAACAGTTTGATGCCACTGGATTCAAACAGGACTGCATCTTGAATGTAGGTTGTTCAACCTATTTCCGCAAAAGCAATATTTGAGGTTCAGAGCACTCAGATGTCTGCTAGCTGCCGCAACAAACAAAAGAGACACAAAGTAGTCACGAAATTTCTGAAAGTCATAGAAAGTAGAGATGAGCTCTCGGACACACTATCCTCTACTTTCGCGGGCTAGCTACATAATTTCCAAAAGTAAGTCAGAAGACATTCTTCCACAGAAACATACTTCAACTTTCATCCAACACTCGTTCAGCCGAACATCTGTTACAATTAGTTACCTGCGGTTACACGTAAAATATTAAATAACAAATGACGGTGGATCTTCGTTACTTCAACCTCCTAAAACACCTCACCGGGTGAAACAACAAAGCGAAATCCAATAAACGTTGCCTTGTGCCGTTCTGTTATTTAATGCGTTCACGCAAGGTAATCACCGCAAAAACTTTCTCTAATTACCCACACTCAGCCCCCGTTTCCCTCCCTCCTCACTTACGTCTCCACTCCATAAGCCAAGCGCCTTCAATGAGTCACCCAAACCATCGCTTGACTTGTCAATTGTTGTTCCAACTCCTAAGCCAGCGCTGGGTAATCTTTGGAATCCGCTTTCGAATTTTTGCGCTGCCCAAAGTTTTCCACCAACACTGACCACCCATGCTTCACTAGGATCACATGCGACGAAATTAAATTTCGCACTATCACTGCCATTACTGTCCACCAAACTGCCAATCTGATCCACTACTTCCGCTGCAGAGGAAGATCTTTCTAGCGCTAGTCTAAAATAGTGATGAGGAAGGAAGAAAAAAAAAATCCATTCAAGGCTAGGAAAAATCAATAAACACCGAACTCACCTCACAAGATCTGTAGAACGTAAACCATCACCATCTGGTTCGCCGTCCGACCACAATACCCCAATGCAGACATTTTTCTCATTAGCTCCGCATTCTCCGCCCCAAATGGTGGTGTCGTTGACACGAGATTTTTGCAGGATCAATGCAAATGTTGGTCCACTATCGATTTCCGCTCCACCGTCACACTAAAAGTTATAACATTTACCTCACACTCTCTTCCTCTTTCGGGAGGACAATTCCATTTTTCCATACCTTAACCTTGTCCGATGGCTCAGAGGGGACATAGTACAGAACCTCTTGGACCTCACACTCAGCTGCGGCAGAATTTCGGCCAAAAATCACAGATTTCTCTTGAGAATTTGGGGTAAGGGCGATGAAGCAATCACCGGCAACGATTGAAGACATTTTCTCTATTTTTTCGTTTCCTCGCTCCGCGAATATCACAAGAAATGTTCGAATCAGATGGCGTAAGGAGTTTTTATTCCTTCTTTTCTTTGTTCCTTCAAGTGGAACTAATTAATAAGTTAACTGCGAGTTGAGGAGGAAAAATAGACCGACTAACGAACGGCTGATTGGCGATTGTCTTCCACCCAAAAAAGTGCAACGAATTTGAGGAGTGTGGCAAGTTTTTTTTTTTTTTCCTACTGATGAAGTGTCAAGTTTTTTCTGATTTTGTTTTCCCATCGTTTTCGGGTGGAAGAGGAAATAGTGGGATTTGAAGAAGACACGAGTGTGTTCGTGGAGCGTGATTGTGATTGGGTTTGGCTAGCATTTAGTTGGAGATGGTAGGATTTGGTCTATTTCATGTGACCTACATCTGTGGGAGCCAGGAACTATTGAAGATAGTTTTTAAAAAAGAACCACTTTTCTGTTGATAGCAAGAGTCTGGTTGTTCTTGGATTTGGAAAACACCTTATACAAAAAGGGTTTATGGATCGGCTCGGAGGGTCATAGTCTTTAGTGTATGCTTCGCCTTGGGAGCTGCATCATCAGAAAATCGAATTCATTAGATTTGGTAGTTGGGATTGAGACTTGGCCGAGATTAATAAGAACATGTTGATCGATAATTGATAGTGTCTGCTACTTCATTAGATTTCCGAAAGAACCAGAGTAAATAAGACCAGCAGCGGAAGGACTCTGCATCTTAGGCCAGATGTGTCTAGTAAAATAAATACTTGACGCAACAGGTCGATGGAACACAGGGCCTAGCTTTTCACAACCATTCGTGTTGTGCGTGTTATATTCTTTACACGAGTGGAAGTGGCCTACTGTTTAATGCCGTGTCCGTAGGGCAATTTGTTATTTCAGAAGCTTTCTCAGGACAGTTCTACTGTGTGGGCCGCGAAAAACTTTAAGGTGTTCCCCGACTGGGATTCGAACCTCGAACTCCTTGCTCTGTAGTCCAATGCACTAACCACTGCACCACGGCGCCCTATTTCAAAAAAGGTTCCTTTCTTTAACCGTGTTCCGTACAGAAGACTGATCTAGTTCAGCTTAGTCAGATCTCGGGTGCATATCATCGATGATTACTAGTTTCACTCTTCCTTCAGATAGCAGTCTTATTTCCTTGTAGAATGATGTGGAATACTTTTCTCATGATCTGAGGAGTTTCATCAATGCCAACGAAGCAAATAGTGCCAGCACTAGAAGACGTGATCGCGTCCACATTTGTTGGAGCGATTGTGCTTATTCTGGATCTTCACTCAGATTGCATCCAATTTCTTAAGAAGTCAGGACTGTCAAGGGTCGTTCTTATGCTGTTAGTGCGACTTGTTCACATATTGCAACTATTTTGGGGATAAACAATCGCGGTCAAGGACGTTAACTACGTGAGGCGACCTGCAACCAGTCTCTAGTGTGCTTGTCACACGAATTTTAGAAGGAAGAGGGAAGGAAAACCTAGATTTATATATTTACTGTAGGGATCTCGACGGAGGGAGATCTTTGTTTTCCTGGTGTTTCCTGGTGTGCGATACATGAAAATGGGGGCAAGAATTATTCCAACAGATTAATCCATGAAATAGCCTTCCTGAGCCAGCCCAATTTGTTATGAATTTTAAGGCAGTTCTTCGATGCGTCCTAACTACTTTCTTGAAATTGTTAAAATACATCCCGAGGATATAGTATCAGGTTCTGGTGAGGCTTGGGCATTCATAGAGGAAATGGGTTGTGTTTTCTTCCCAGGTTCTGCATAGGTCAGTGCTGATGACTCCGATTCTTCTAAGGTGGGCTGCCATTGGGCTTTTGCTTGTGAGAACACGAATGAGGAGAGACAGCAATGGTCTTTTGAGTGACAGGTCCTTTGGTTCTCTGGTAGGACGAGGAGAGTGGGCTGCACGTTAGATTGGGCATGTTCCCGAGGAAATGTCGGTACTCATTTATGCGTGTTCCAGCCTGCTTCACGTTATAGATAAATAGATTCTAGGAGGATTCACGTGGGACTATTTTATTTCACCAATTATACCCAGAGTCGATTCTCCAGCTCGGAGAGACAACGCAGTAGAGGAAGATCTTGCTTTAGGTCTCACGCGTACAAGAGGAAGAGGACTTCAATCAAGTTGGTGTGCCCAACTGGAGGCAGTTAGCCATAGACCGCGCTAATTGGAGAGGCTTATTAAGTGTTTCTTCCCACACAGAAAATACGACTTCTAACGGTAAACAACCATACACCCTATTCTACAAAACCATATTCCTCAAACCATATTCTTGAAATATCCCAAAACAATACACATACCACATCCTATCCACATCTCTTTCGCACCCACAGCCCATAGCCCAGCTGCAAAAAGAACAAACTACACGAACTTCAACCTTCTCTCAACCAAACAGAGACAGCACCAACATCCACGGGAAATAATCTCAAAAAAACAAAATGGCTGCTCTATGGGAAATTTATGTTGTCCGTCGTCGTTGATGACAGCAAACGTACATTGGTCCGCTGAGGAATATTTTTTTCGTTTTTCGTGTTAAAATCTCTCGAAGTTTCCATCGTTTATAGTGCAAATCATCAGAGTGAATGTGCAGAAACATTTTCCGCGTGGAATTTCCATCAAAATTCAAAAAGTAAAGTGAAAAATTTCTAATTTTCTCAAGAGGCCGAACAAAATGAACAAAATGCCCAACGATACTTATTTTTCTTTCATCCATCTTCCTGTCCTCTTCCGCACAGAAAAATCGATCTGTTTATCTTTGTCCAATTCCAATTAGAATCGCACTAGTGCGAAAGAGCAAACGCATGCACACGTTCGAGCGAAGTAAATCGAACATTTTGTCGGTTGGGAAAATCAAGTGAAAAATTTTTCATTAGAAAATTTATTTAAATTTAGTTTTGTTACTCCCTTCGTGGTTTGGCGGAAATAACATTGGGTTTTGGGTGAAAATTGGTTTCCATGTCCTCGAAAAAGGTTTGATAAGTTTGTGATGGCGATGGGCATTGATTTATTTTTTCCTCGTTATTTGTTTTTCTGGCGCAGGGTTTCGTCGCTGGTCGCATGTTTAATCGATTGAGTAAATAAATACAAGGTGGAGCGGGTAATCAATGTAAATAGCGAAGGCGAATCGATGGCAAACTTAATACGTTTTGATGAATTCCTTGGAAAATCTTAGTCACAAGTGGATTTTAAAAGATTTTGGGTCAGCCAAGTGGGCAGGGGGAAGACATTTTTCTTGGCTGGCCAGTGTTCTTGGCGTTTTTTTTTTTTATTTGGTACTCCATGCATACGAAAGCAAGAAATGAGAGGTGGAAAGAAAATAGAACAAGTTCATCGCGCCTGCATACCTTCGTCATGTATTCTTGGTTGTTTTTTTTTGGTGTGTTCCAATGTCCAATCATATTTTTGGCGGGTTGGCGGACAAGCAGATGCAAACAAGAAGCAGAGGATGGGAAGTATTGAAATGTCCAGAGAACTTGCTGGTAGACAGATGCGATACGTAGTAGTTGTTCTGAGACGAGATTCTAAGCAGTGGTTAGCAACACTACCTATTCATAATTTATTTTGCTTATGTGTTCCTTCCGGCCATTAGAGAGTTCCGGTGATGTTGTGTTACGTGCACAGTCGGTGTTGAGAGAAAGATGACCAGAGTGATGAGATAACTTCTAGCTATTCAGTCAATTGCCTGGTTGACCTTAGTGAACTGCTGTCGATGAGTGCAATCGTCGTTCTATCTGATAAATAAAGTTGATAGTGCGATATGGTGGTACCTTGAACAATTGTTTTGCCTTTTTATAGAAACCAAGCCGCACCAAGCGATTCAGTGGTGCTTGACAGTAGATGACCGCACTAATGGAGGTCAATGGTATTGACTTTTATTGCGGGTACCCTTGCGTGTTTAATGTCGAAATCTTTATTTGTTATTCATGAGTTCTTTGTGATGTTCGAGTTTGGTTTAGAATAAGAAGGTAGAAGTGGCGGTTCAGAACAACACACGATCATGGTTGCTTGTTGGTTAAGAAGAGTTCTTCCATGTCACGTTTGGCTTTAGTGATCAGGTTCCCTTCCTCCCTCTTTGCAAAGAAAGTGTCGAGAGGAACACCTAAAGACAAATGAACTGCGCTTATGACTATCATTTCGGTTATATCTTGTCTTGACTTGGTTGACAATTCGTTCGTTTTTGTTTGTCACAGCTGGACAAAGTTTTTCTTGGTTTAGTGAAACATTTCATAAGGCTGTTCCAACAGAACTATATATTCCTTGAAGATGCAGTGTTAGTAACCGACCACGACGAAACGAGACTGCAACAATGACACCGTGAGACTTCTATCTTCTATTAGTCTTAGCGCGTAGTTTTGCCTCGTCCATAGGGGTCGATTGAAGAGGAAATTCAGCGATGCACGCCTGTTCGTCAAAAGAGCTTCAAGAGGTGACAGCAACGAAAGGGGTAAAGACCTCGACGGATCCATTGTGTTCCCCAGTGTGGCTAGGACATTCGCAGATGAAATGCATTGTGTCTTCTGTGTCCCCTTAACCTCTGCATAGGTCTGTGCTTTGGATTTTCATTCCTCTAAGGTGGATCGCCTGTGAGGATACCAATGAGGAGGGTCAGCTCAAAGTAACCTCGAAACACGGTACGAGGAGAGTGCACTTCACTTTGTCCTTTGATTCCGGGGCTTTTCTAGTTCCCTGAATGCTTTTGTATGTCACGGATTCTAGTATAGCGTGATGTTGTGCCTAGATCTAAGGGATTTCAATTTCTCTGTACATTTCTTGACCAGTTTTGAGTTGGTTGTGACTGAGTCACCAAAGACTGATTAAATGTCGGTGTAGATGTCTATGTGCTTCTTACTGTTCAGAGTGGTGATACCATATATTTCCACTGGAAACAAAGGGTTTCTGCCAAACTCTGATAAATATTGCCTGCGCTAATCAGACATTCACCTCAGAGATGTATAGAATTGATGAAATGAGTCAACCGGTTATCAGAGAAAAAAGAAGAATAAGGGCTTTGAGATGGATTACTCACACATGACTGACGTTCATTGTGCTTAGTACTGACTGAGTAGCGTAGCGTTAGGATTTAAAACTGCTCGCAGAACCACCTGGATATAGTGAAAAGGCGCTGAAGGCAACTGATGTTTGGATTATTTCTTCATCTAGGTCACGAACTACCTTCAGAACTACAGAAATATAAGTGCGTCTGGGTTGCAACAACGAGAATCATGTCGATTTTCGGTCTGGGAACTTTAATTGCAAGCAAATTAACTCCGTAAATGCTTCTGAAAATATAAACCTTAAAATCTACTGAAAGCTACGCCCCGACTTACCACCATCCCTTCTGCAGCTATGCATGTAAACCAAAAGCAAAACAAGATTTTCATCATTTCCCGTAAAATATTAAAATAACTCATGTTAATAAATTTAGAACAAGTAAATAAAAGATTTTCGCTAGCGCATCAGCATCAGCACCAGCGCCAGCATACACACAAAATACACATTGCTCCCGGGACTGAGTGCTCCTCCTCATTTGGCTCATTTGTGGCAGCCTAGTTTTTCCACTGCAACATCATTTTTTTTTCTCCACACTTCTCTGGCACAAGCACACTTTTGTTTCCTCCCGATTTCCATTTCTCTTGACCCCATTCGATTTCAGCGTGCTGTGCGCTGTGTGCTGGTGTAGGCTAAACAACATTTTATTCCCAGTGCCTGTGTGCGTTCTCGTTCTAAGTACACGTCGCCTATCGTTGCTCCGCTCCATGTGGAATAGCAACAACTAAATTATCTTCTTCTGCTCACCCATCAGAGGCGCATAAATTTGAAAATACTCGAAAAAATAAATTTGGAAAGGTCATTGACCGACGGTGCCTCCGTCGTTTACTTGTTCTCCATTCTATTTCTTATACTCATCCACCTTTTATTTATCATCACGCGCTAACTGTTGTTGGGTTTCTTATATTTTCAGTTGTTTTTTGAAATCATCAGACGTTAGATGATTAGATTTGTTGCGTGCCACAGAGTGATGGCTTTAGTGCCATAAAAGATTGATACCGCGAGGGGTTTGTAAATATTTATTTAGCAGTGATTTGCATTAGTTTTTGTCGTGAAGCGGCTGAGCGTGCGTACATTATGCAATAAATTTCACTGTCATCGTCATCGTTGGTCGGCGTGCTTGCCCTTGCGGTTTTTGTGTTTTTGCAGAGTAGGCGGACTTTCGCTGGTGCTGCTGTCACACGCATGAGAAGGCGACCGTGAGAAATATTTTTGCACATAAATTCGGCTTGAACAACCTTGAACTTGTGAGAGACAAATAAAAACTTTATTTGCTGTTTATTTTGGCGGATTTTGTCTTACCGAGTGGTGTTTTATTTGTTAATTTGTGATAATTTATGCGAATTTTGTTGTGCGGAATGTTTGGCGAATCGAAAATGATATTCCTTTTATGAAGTGGACCTCCACATTGTGCTGTTGATTGGTATTTCTACTTTAATTGCTGAGGAAAAGAATGTTTTGGTATGGGAGTGATGTTGATCGGCGTAACAAGTTGATTTGACTAGGTTCTCACAGATTCATGTACTTTTTTTTGATGATGGACATTGTACCAGAAGTTATCTATACAAGAGTCCTCCTCAAGTCCTCATCTCTCCAGTGATCCACGCTTACACGCTACACTTCATATAAACCGCAAAAAAGCCCATCATATGAACAAGACGTAATGATAGTTAATAGCGTCATTGCTGTCGGGTCTGTCTATTATTTTCTTTAACCGCGTTGATGATGTTGCGTGGTGCTTGGTGCAGTTTCTATTTCCTTTTACCCTGTCATGAGAGTAGAACACTGTGGATAGATCCTAATGCTGTAACTATTACACGTTGCGTACTTGTATGCAGATAAATGGATTTGGATTTGCGACGTAATTGTGGTCTGTTCTTATGAGTTTCAAGAAACAATTGCAACATTTTGGGGATGTCTGTGTTTGAGGCAGTTGTCTCACATTCTGTCGAAACCACTTTACAGACCTTAATCCGATATGCTTTTGACGGACGAAAATGCTTTGTACTGACTGAGGATTTCATCTTGTCTTGATTCTTTTTTTCTTTCAAACTTTTCTTTGCCATGTGAATGGTTATAACTATCCATGAGTCACTATCAACCGCTAAGACAGGGCACGTGGTATGGTAGGAGCAGGGTTTTGTTTCTTTTTCTGATCACTGTTTCTAATAATACATACCTCCTATCAAACATAAGAGTTTTTAATCCGCAGGAAGTCAAACTGCTGAGTAAAGGCATATCGGAGAGTTTTGAAGATACATCGTACTCCGATTGTCTGCTAGGAGCGTTAAAGATTGCTCAAACTAGGCCTTAATTAGTTCAAAAGCTTAACTTAGTACCAACGAGAAGTATTAAGTCATCAAAGTCTTTCAACGCTTCCCCAATTTACTATGCCAACACTGAAAGATAGTTCTTTCCTTTATGTTCCTTACCACCAGTAAGCCAGGGCCCTCATCACGTAACTTTTTAGACGATTGTCCTCTAAACGATTGTAACCAACGCTGCAGTTTGTTTCTTCGAAAGAGTTTGACAGTTTCTAGCTCTAGTTGAATCAAAGGTTGATTCGTCCAAACGATATCGCCTAAGCGATGCTGATTTCTCATGTAACGTGAGGCAGTACTATCTCAAAGCTTAAGGCTCAGCACTAAGACGATTTGTCTAGTGACAACTATAATGTATAGGTCAACAGGAAGTGAATCTCAGATCGATTGTAAGCACATCTATGGTACAAAGCGGTCACTTCCTAGCTGTATTTGAATTTATACGAAGCTCTTAACCGAACGTTCCTTAGAAGCATTTGCAGAGCATTCCTTAAAGTATTCCTCAACGTATTTCTATGTACATATACCCACTGAAGCTCTTTATATGCCCCAGTTCTGCATTAAAATATGCATTGTCTACTCTTTACCAATTAAAGTACTCGAGAGAAACCTTTAAACTTTTTAGTCAAAACAAACCCCCCTGTGGTATAATCGTTTCTAAACAATTGACGCTGACTTCCTGTTTGCTTGCACCCTCTGCTCCAGTATTGATTTTTTTACGCGGAAAACCTTACGACTATGGAAACAATGTAATGCATCCTGCTGAGTCCCTGAAGACTTCGAACAGAAATACAATAGGACTTTTCCATCCCACGCCCAACTTCCACTTAAAACCTTCTTCCTCGTCTCCCCCACAAATGACACCACAATTTTAAGGGTTGAACCAAAAAAAAAATGTTAATATAACTTACAAGTTACATCAGCAGAATATTGATTTTTATTCATTTTCCTTCTTTTGCTTTTCTTTACAGTAAAACAACAACTTAGCCAGAATAGCAGCACGTGACACTATCCATTCCGAAGCAGATCACATACAGCAGGATATCTGAGTGGAAGAAGCAGAAGCATCTTCCGCTTTTTTTTTTAGTTTTTTTTTTCTTTTTTTTTTTACAACCAAACTTACGAACAACTTTATTTACTACAACGTTTATGGGTCCGTTTGTTATGAAGCGAGCAAGATAAACATCTGAAGAATAGGCCAGAATGAAGGAGATGGTCGGTGGATGTTGTGTTTGTTCAGACGAGCGGGGTTGGCCAGAGAACCCACTTGTATACTGTGATGGCCAAAATTGTACAGTTGCCGTGCATCAAGCATGCTATGGTATTGTGACGGTACCAACAGGACCGTGGTATTGTCGGAAATGTGAGAGTCAAGAACGTCCGGCGAGGGTGCGTTGTGAGTTATGTCCATCGCGAGATGGAGCGCTCAAACGTACAGACAATCAGGGCTGGGCGCATGTTGTTTGTGCGCTGTATATACCGGAGGTGAGATTTGGGAATGTGACGACGATGGAACCGATTATATTGCAATTGATACCGCAAGAGAGATATACGAAGAGTGAGTTAGAATACCATATGCTTAGTGTGCACTAATGATATGTTTTTTTTTGTTTTTAGCTTGCTACATTTGTCAGGAGATTGGGAAGCCTAGTCGGGCTGTTGTCGGCGCCTGTATGCAATGTAACAAGTTCAACTGCAAGCAGCAGTTTCATGTAACTTGTGCCCAGAGCCTGGGCTTGTTATGCGAGGAAGCTGGGAATTATTTGGATAACGTAAAGTACTGTGGATATTGTCAGCATCATTATAGTAAATTGGTAAGATGGGCTGACAATTGCAACAACAAAGCACTTCTGGTAATAAATAATAAAGATCCCGATATGATATTAATACATCCCTTGAAGTTGGGGGAACTTCAATGACTTGTGGCAGGAAATTATTCCGAAAAGTAGATTATGATGGGTTTAAGTAAAGGATTAAGGGTTAAAGCATGTAGAGTCGCAAGCCACTCGAAACGATGGAGTGGCGGGGCATAATTAACTTAATGAACTACGAGTTCAATATGTTTATTTTCTTATGTCCCGGCTATTTTTGTGCGATGCGGATTATTTAGTCTGGAATTAATTTCCTACTGCAGACTATAAGACACTCAATGGTAATCCTTTGCAGAATCCACATTGTTTTTTCTTGATACCTCATGGTCTAGCTTAGTTTTGACGATACTTTTCAGTTTCATGTTTCCCTATTCAGCTGTCCCTGTCATATTATTTGAAGAAAATCCTCTCTTCATTCCTAAATTAATGGACTCCACTGCATAGCACGGCTATCTATGGAATTCTTTGCGACTAATCCCATTCGCTTTTGTGTAATAGTGTCTAATGGTTCTGGCTCGTTAATTTATAGAGCTGTTAGTCGCTAATATTACTGCAGTGCTTGTCTCAACTTCCTTGTCTTTAACTGTTCTTCTCACCGTCTTTTTTTTTTCTATATTCATCTTAATCTTTGCAGAAAAAAGGCGGCAATGTAAAAACCATCCCACCATATAAGCCCATCACGCATGATTCTTCTGGTTCGGACTCTGGTTCATCACCAGAAAAAGAAATTGACTCAACGGTTAGTGCTACAGCTTCATCAACATCGGCAACAAGTATTAAGATAACAACAAATGCAAGTGGTAGTGCCACTGCATCGACCAGTGGGTCGGCGGGTGTATCTTCAACGAAGCAAAGAAAATCTTCCACTGCTTCGAAGCAGTCAAATTCATCCTCCTCATCTTCGTCAGGTGTTCCGAGTGGTGTTGGTGCAAATAATACTGGAACAATCGCCGGATTACCGGGTAATGGTGGCCCAAGTGCACTTGGTGTACCTTCTAATAATTCTGGTAGTGCTACTGCTGGAGGAGGCGCTGGTGCTGGCACCAATTCCAACGCTGGTAACTCTAAGGTAAACACAATCAGTTCTGGGGGCGTCAAAGAGAAGGAAAAACATAGCAAAAGTCTGAATAAGATAAGTTCCAGTAAGGATAAGGAGAAAGATAAAGATTTATCGTCTTCGTCTTCGTCGTCATCATCCTCAAGGGATAGAAGTAGCAAATCGAAAAATAAGGACTTTGGCGATCATGGCGGTGGTGGTATGGGAAGTATAAGTGGAGCAGGAGGAGGGCTTGGACTTGGACAAATTGCTGGTGCACTTGCAGTTCCACCTGGAATCGGAAGTAAGTGCTGTTAAGGGTTTTGAAATTGTTACAGTTTTAATGGATGTTAATATTTTAGCAGATCCTGCTTTGGGTACTCAAGATGTTGGTTTTCCTGTTGCTGAAGGGCTTCCAATTGCACCGCCTGTAACAACGTCAAATAAGACTTCAGGTGGATCAGTGGCAAAGAAACGAAAAGCAGATTCAAAAGCCACCATGATGTCAGATGCTATGGATATAAACCAGTAAGTTGAAAGAATATTTTTCGTCTTGGCGTTTACAATTATGTGGTAATTGTACTTTTCAGCTCCTTTAGGGATATTATTAAGGACGTGTCAGTGACGCTAACGCCGCTCCCATTAGATAAGGCATCTGATATGGGTGATATTGATAAGAGCTCAAAGAAGGTGAGTAAGATTAAATAGAAGGGTATACTGACCACTACACTATCGAGGAAAAAAATTGTTAAATAGTGGGATGGGATGGGATATAATATACATATTCTCGCGTAGACCAAGCACTATGGATAAAAATGAAATGGGGAGGAGCACGCTTAAATGAAAATAGCAACTAGAGCTTTTGTGAGAACGCACATGTTCTGCCGGAGTTTCTTTATTACTGGAATAAAATCTTCGGTGCCATGTCATGATATGATCATACATATGTTGTTAATAGAAGCAGTGCTTGCGCTGCGCAGAAAGGCTCCTAAACAGTGCGTACATGGTATGAAATATGTACATCGTTTAACGAGAACTTCGTGGTGTTAGGATTGGATTAGGATGAAATTATCGCATTTCCACATAGCTGAAAGATTGTTCTAACTAGAATTTCATCCGTTTAGAATGTTTATATTTTATATATCAACTCGTCGTAGAATGAAAAGTTACAATTCATATTCAATCCCACAGCAAGAACACGCTTTGAATCCTTCACAGTCCTGTGTACTTAATATTGTTCTTCTAGTTTTGAAATCGGTTATATATTAAAACTTAGCCGTTGAGTTGGTGTCCTCAGAGGCCATATAGTCCAACATGCTAAAATATTAAATATTTGACAAAGCGGGGATGGAAACGATTCTCTTACTCTTTTGCATCTGACTGAGTCTGTCCCAAATTAGACTTCCATTTAGAGCCTCTTCCTCAATGACGATGCCTACATCTTTCACTTCCCTTGGATTGGTTGGTAGTTCTGATAGATCATGGGTAGTACCACAACTATCTCCTGTGTGTTGAGTATGTAGAGCTAAGCTAAACTTAAGTAACAAACACTGCGCTACACCGTCAAAATCGCTTACAATGTCTTCGAGGTTCTGATATCTGAAATAAAAATCGAAGGACATGATTTCTTGCAGTCAATTTTTCTTCTTCTGTTCGGAGCTGTCACATTAGACAATCGTTATCCTCATGTTAGTGGTTCTGACTCCTGACTGCTACAGTCGTCTTGTCACTTCGTCTATATCCTTTGTTGTCTTTTAATTTGTTTATGTATGAATGGTACGTTCACTTCCTCTGACATAATCATGTGGAACCTTATCTCTAAGGCTTACCACGACTAACCGTGCTATGTAATACCATTGGGCGTCCTAATTTGTCTTAAGTTTACCCACTTTAAATTCATTGTAAATTAATGCTACTTTAGTCTTGAAAGCACAGGTCCAATTCATTGCAAAGAATAGATGAGATGACTGATTTAACTTCAACGAAAATCAAGTGATCATTCAATCAGTTTCACATTTCCGAAACAAACATCCGAATGATTATTGAACTAAGGTAAGGGTCTACATGCATAAGTCATTAATCATTCTGATGGAGAATTTCACGTTGAATTACATCCTATCTGTAGGTCAATGAAATATCAAATTACATATTCACTTATTACTAAAAATAAACTGTCTATAATTTAAGCAATTGCAGTGTACCCCTTTCTCGAAACTTCCGTCTTCCAAATCCATTAAGGATATCCGTTTATACAACAAACATCTATAAGCATATCTATTACACAAAACAAAGTATAACGATACAGTCCGGTTGGCCCTTCGAAAATTGTGAGCGTGACTGTGACAACCAGAGAATCCTCTTCAGTGAATTGTTTCATTTAACACATCGTCCAAAACAGCATGGGGTGTTACCAAGTAGTAGCGTACTCGTGACTGACAATATCTGCGACTCCTTCCGCTGCATCCTGTGGTCCATGGTATTGAATTATAATCGCATACTACAGTCTGACATTGTGACGGTTACATTTAGCACGTACTCAAGGGTGAATATGGAAATTGGAATTTTTTGTTACCCGCCATCGGCCATCGTTGCCTAGAGATGTGTATATACCATACAAATGATGCAGGGGTAATTATCATCCCTACGTGCGTTCATACACACGCACAATTTAAGCTCTGAGTTATTCTCTTGGCAAATTTACCGAGATTTATTGGTGTTGATGGAAAGATCAGTCGTTTTTTTTTTTAGCGAAATAAATCGCGTTGACTGATTGGTGTTCCAGGAAGGTCTTTTTTATGATAGGATGTTGAAATGTTATCCACGAGAAAAGTAACCCCAAATTAAGTCATAAACTAAAGGTCACTTACCTACCTGTCTATGTCACATATGTATATTACCTACCGGCATAAATCCGTCAGAGATACTTTGGATAGATTTATGACTTTCTGGTAATTTGAAAAAACTATCAATGGCTCCCTTCGTCTCTTATGGTAGACTGAGATTGTAATGGTTGGCTGAGAAGTGAAAAACAGTTTCTGTTGCGTTTGCCTTCTAGCAGAGACTTAATTGACTTTTAAATTTCACACTTTCACACTAATTTTAGTTTTAAGCGGAATGTTGTTGTTTTATTAGACATGCTCTTTGCATTGTACAGTCATGGTTTTTAGCGTTATCACCTTCAGGTGTTGAAGAGCTCATCGTCAGGCTATTAATGTTGAAAAGATATGAAGAAGATTCGTAACTCCGTACTCCGTTTGGATTCAGAGCAACATTGCACTTGGACTTCATCCTTCTAAAGTATATGATTAGTTGTTGCTTCAGCTATTATGAAGTCAATTGATTGTTTTAAGAACACGTAATCTTGTCTACAGCTCTGCGAAAGTGGACTTTGCATTCTTTATTCATTGTTGCTTTTTTTCGTATTAAGCGACCGACATCTACAAACTCTGGTTTGGCATGACAAAACGCTTTGAAGTAAATTACAAATATTTGTACAAAATTTGATTGGTCTGAAAGTTAGCGCGTTCTCCAAGTGTTTACAGTCGTTTGACTGCATTGATTTTATTTACTGCGAATAATTCTTCAGGAACGTATAAATTATCGTTGAATAATTGATGAATTAAGTGTCGCGTGCATCACGCAATTTTTTTATATTTCAGAGTACATATGCAATTATTAGTCAGTATACCATTGCAGTAAACCATCGTGCTATTATAATCTATTGGTATTTTATCTAATATTCGAGGAGAATGTGTATACTTATGGCCATATCAGTTGATGTGATACGTTGTCACACGACATTACTGACCCTTTAATAAGTTGTTAAGTTATTGAACCCAACAGGACTAGTGGGGCATGAGGACAGTAAGACTTTTGGCTACTGGCTTCAGTCTGATGTACGTCTGATATTTGAAGTATATTGCTTCCAATCACAGCATTCATTGCCTTTTTTTAAATTTAAAAAACTAAATTTTACGATTCGCTTTTGGATGTGCAGCAAGTTATGTACATTTGCAATCACCACATTTTTCATGTAAAAAGAAAAAAAGAATGAACCCTAGGTAGACCCATAAATTCTTTATTAGGGAGCTAACAATCGTTGAATAAGTTTATTACTTTTGAAATCACAATGTTTCTTATCGTTAACTTGGTGTCGCTAAGGTTTCTCCAGGGAAATCCTTTAGTTTAAGAGAGTGTATATACAAAATAACCTTGAAGAAGTGACGGAAGAGATTGGGAACAAAGAGGCGACTTACCTTACCTATTCAAAGGTAGAACAAAACTAATGTTCATCTGGATCTGTTAGACACATGTTTATATTAGAAACTCACTAATAGTTTTGCCCTTTAGAAGCCTGTATAGCTCAATGTCCTATCTGAATCTGCTTGCAAAGGTAACAGCACGACCTCTGTCAGAGCCTCCAAAATACGAACATCCGCTGTCTTTATGTTATCAGTCAAGAAATAAGTAACATTTATCCCCCAATGATTTCTCTCAATGAATGAAACCCCCTCAGCCTGGCGAAATGGTTTTTCTTGTTTCGATGATTCACTTACCATCAGTCAACAACGTGCCACTGCGTTCATAACGTAAAGCTACAATGTCACGTAACCATCCAAACATGTCTTCACCACACTCTTATTTCTTCCTCTAGCATCTCTCACCTTTATTACATCGATTGGATTTAATCCTTATTCAACACCGACCGACCGGAGCACCGTTCGTCTATCATTCACTCAACACCCTTCCTCACCTCACCAGTCGACGTTAGCGGTATTCTTTGCTTTGTCCCTTCTTTCTCGCTTACTCTCCCTACATCGTTCCTTGTTTTGTTTGTTTACCCTTTCAATTTGAAGTTGCCTGAGAGGAAATTGAGTTTTTGAGCTCGGTATGTGGAGTTTTTTTTTTTTTTTTGGTTTCGTTTTGGCGCTCCTCTACCTGCCATACGGCAGCAATATTTGCCGGTCGTCCTTTTACTACAACGTTGCCGTCGTTTAGCCACCAGTGAAGGGGGAAATAAACTCAATTCAATTGTTTTCGGATTTCATCCCTTACCAAAAAACGTTTTGCACACGTATGTGTGCGTCTATTGCAGTGCATTTCGCGCCCCTTTTGCAATTTCAATGAAATTATATATTCTTTTTTTGTTGTATTTTTATTGTGTATTTCTCTGTGTTGTGTTCTCTGTGCATTTCGGAGCAGCAGCAGCAGATCCTTTGGGATATACGACATTTGTGCGTATCACAACGTGCCAGTCGTAAGACAAAGACAACAAATTGATTGCCTTAGCTTTGTATTTGTATTTTGAGTGTGCGTTGCATTTGTGTGTGCGGTATTATTGTCGCTTGTTGATCTCTCGCTCTCCTTGTGCGCTTCTTCTCTAGATTCCGGACCTCCGACAGAACATTAGTTGCCCATGTCCTATACACAAAATTTCAGTTTTCTACAATCGTCGTTGCCGATGCACGGAGTCGCTTCATCGCGTCCTCCTTTAACCTCGTTTTTTAGTTGTTTGTTACTTATTTCTGCTCCCATTCTTGTTCTTTTTTTGTCGCTTTTGTCGGCATTTTGTGTTGTGTTTCGGTTGCTCTATCATATTGTGACGTTGTGTGTTACTTCAATGAATTTCCTTCGCATCGATGAGAATACACAAAATAAAATGGACGAGCGTTTGAGAATTTTTATACGTATTATCCTTGGCTGTTATTAAATTATAAAAAAAAAAATATATATATATAAAGTGGAAGCAAATTAATTGCCGTCTACTGTGTGTGTCTGCTGTGATACTGTGATAGAAAGAGAAAAATCTATATTTTTCTATAAAATAAAATCTGATTTTAAGTGTAAAAAATTTTGTCAAAATTAAACGTAAATCATCCCCCACAATGGATAGTGATAGTAACATGGAGCCAGCTGAGCGTAATAACAACATTGAAGTAATCGAGTACAAGGAGCACAGGAAAAATAAAAAGAAAAAGCGCGAAAAACGTGAAAAGGATAAAGAAAAGAAATCGCATCATCATTATCATCATGTTTCATCTGTCGCTGCTACTGCAGAAGTGGTAACTACCGCGATGGTAACCACAACAACAACAGCAACTACGGCAACATCATTTCCGCATAATTTAAAAATCCGTTTTCTATTGTCAGGGGTAAATGTTAAATAGAATTTATTATCTAAAAAAAACTATCTTACCGTAAATGTTTTTTTAATTAAATTAAGAAAGGATTAGAGGATTTGTGGTTGGATTCAGTTGTTGGGAATTGTAGCTTCAGTTGAAATTCAATTGTGGTCATGTCATGCGGCTTAAACTTTTAATTTTATTATTTCTCTTGACCATATGTCGGAGTGTACTCGTATTGCAAATGGAGTTCATCGTTAGAGTACTCATATGCATTGGAAATTGCGCAATTATGGAAGAGGGATGGATGGACTTGGACTTGTGTTATACGACATGTTAATGCCAGTTGTCCTTTGACCCGTCTGTCTGTGATGTTTCCTTTTACTTCAAAAAGCAAATATAAATTTTAAATATAACCCATAAATCGTTTTTCATTTAATTTCCGACCGGAAATAATAACTTTGACTTGGAAAGGTTCTTCCTAAGATGGTCCTTTTCGCTTTTTGATTGGATGCTGTTTTCTTTGAACTCATTGAATAGGCAACTCTTATTCTTGCTTTAATTTGAATTGGGAAAGTAGAGTACACCATGAAACATCAGTAAAATGTTAAATGGTTATTTCTGTACATATGTAGTACATACAAGGGTATGTTCTTACTTTCGCAAGCTTTGCCGAAATGGTTGTTCATGCTGTTCCTAATGCTGACAAATCTGCAAAGGCATCTAAGTTTAATGAACTGTTGAAGTTAGTGGCACATTAGAATGGCATTGCGATTGGGGTGTCCTTAGAAGTAATCTCTTCTGAATATGTCGTTTAACGGTCGGCTAAGGTCCAAACCAATTCGTGACATACTTACCTTGGTGACTGTACAGTCTAGTCTTCTACCAATAAGCCTCTTCGTATCGAATATAATTGAGGCTAGCTGCGCGCCCCTTTTGGTGAGGGTTTCCTTCAGCGCAAACGGGACTGAATGTCGTATAACGAATTTTTCTCTCTAATTATAGTCTTCTAATCTGAGGCTAACAATTTCTTAACTAATGAGGACTTATTTTTATGGAGTTTATGTTTGGCTAATCCACCTGATGAACGGCAATTAGTTTGGAACTGCAAAATTCGAAACTGTCGATCATCCTTATCTTATCTTAAACGAAGATTCTTCACTTCCTGCAGATGTTGTTCTTTCCCACCGCACCTGCCTTAAGGCCCGCTTCTGATTGATGATTTAAAACATTAACCGATTTAGTGATTTTCTCACATCAAACCAGTCTGTGTATTTTTCTAAAATTCGACTTTTACCTCCTCTTCTGTTCACAACTATTTAAAATAAAATTATTCATATTCCCATCATTACCGTAAACATCTGACAATAACGATTTGATTCCACAGACACAGTAAAATGTAAATAGCCCCGTGGAGGGTAAACTATAAATGATCAAAAATAGAAATAAATGTCAACAAACTTCATTGCAGTGTGCACGCACGTACTACTCCCTTTTGCGCACACCTTGTCCTAGTCCCTCAATCTTTTTCTACAGGGGTAAGAAAATTGTTCTTTTTTTTTTAATAATTTGTCTACAAACAGCTGTTTGTTAAGAAAACCCAATCTAAGAGGCAGATGTTTGCTTCGGAAACAAACAAAAAAATGGATGAGTTCCTCATCAATTACAAGATTTATGTAATTCTCGGCTCTATCCCATTCCCTCGCACATTTACTACTTAAAGATTAAAAATCATATCAGATGTTTGATTGTTTCGAATGAAGTTCTTCTCCGGGTGGTATGGGTTGGATGGGAAAAGGGGTACTCATTGTACATCTGCAAGTTTGGCAAAACGGAAATCTATGTATGTATATATTTCCCAAATTCATGGATCTCGGTGTTAACTAATAGGTTGAGAGATATAAGTCCCCCATAAGGGATAATTAGTCAAAGAACAATGCGAAAGGGCGAAGAAAGATGTCAGATATAAACCGCAATCATTCCCAGCGGGTGCACTCGACATGTGCTCGGTTGGTCCATTCCACTCATGCTGTATGTAGTGGATAATTGTTGTCGTCAGAAATGAGATGATTCTTCTTTCTTTCTCCTTCTAGTCGGTTTTGCCACGAGGAAGAAGAATCCAGATGTTCTCGAAGTGATTCACTTGTGCGTCCATTAGATGTTAAACACTTGAGACGTCGTGTAGGTAGCTGTCCCATCGTTTCTCCTTTTGAGTAAATATTGGAGTTTCTTCTCGTTTTTTCTTGTTCCCTTACACGGGTGTTATTTTAGGAAATCAGAGTGCAGAGTGATTTCCATGTAATCCATTTGTTTGGGGTATGAATTTGAACTTCTGGGTGAAGTGTTGGCTGCTGCTAATGCTTGGAATTTTGTTACAAATTATGTTTGAGGTTTCAATTTAACTTTGTGGATGTTGTACCTGATATTTAGTGTGCTGTTCTTTCAGGAATTTGCGTAAGTTCAGATTACAATAAAGTTTTTAGTTTGTAGAGACTTCTCTGGCTGATGTTAGTTTACGTACTTTCATTTGCTAGGTCGGGATTATGTCTACGCAGGAGTGGTCTGTAAATAATGATGATTGTAAGTTGAACTTAATCTGTGTTATTTTCAACTCAAGTGTAGTAGTTGCTATTCTCGTTGCATGGGTATTCCTGTTTATTTAGGAATGTATATACAGGAATGTATATGAACCAAGGAGAAGTGTTTTAACTTTTCGATTAGATGATTCTCTAAAGTTAAATTTGTTGTCTTGATTGTATGTATATTAATTTGTGCATTCTTCTCAGCTGTAATCTTGATATTGTCATAAGCAATACGTAACATTCATTACGTTGAACAAAACACCTGTTTCAACGAAATTGCAACCCACGTGTGGCGATGCAAATTAGTTATTGAATTTGAAACAGTAGCGTGCTCGATTACAATTTATTCGCTTAAACGTCTGGTTTCCAAGCGTTGCGTATCTCAGACGAAGATTGGTATACACCTATACACGTATTCTTATTAATGAACGATATGGTTCTTGCTATCGTGTCTTAAAATGAATTTCCATGCTTCTATACAAATGCAAACAAACATCGTCTGTGTAAAATAATTATGAGGGGTTGCATAGCATCGCATTCCTTGATTTGTTCGGCTCTCCATATGTAGATTTTATACATATAGTCGTTGGAAGAACTAAAGAAAAAAAGAAGAAGAGGAAAAGTAGCCGATAGCGGTCCTTATTCGGAAAGAAGTTCAGTATGGTTGGTAGGAGATTTACTGACGATTGATGTATTCTAAGTTGAGTTTTTCTATGGTGCTGCCTTGTTACTTTCGGTGAGTTTGACAATTGGACCCTGTATTGACAAGTATTGCTTGGACAAGTTTATTGTATTTTAATCGTTTTCGACTTGACAATGTGTCCTAGATTATAGGATGGATACTTCGGTGGCAAATGATTTGTTAGAGCTAGTTAGGTACTGCGAGAGTGCGAACGCATTTATAATGAACAATATAGAAAGTTTAACAATTAGCTTATGACGGGAGCGGTTCTCCTAAATGAACCCGTTTTCGTGATTCGGGGTGGTTTTAGGTGCCGTGGGGTGGGCGCCTTGACTCAAGTGGTTAGCACTTTGGACTACGGAGCAAGAGGTTCGAGGCTTGACCCCACATACCACTTAAACATTTTCTCAATGGTTGTGAGTAAGCCCTGGATTCCGTGGACCTGTTGCGCCAAATATTTGTGTGTGTTTTTTTTTTTTTTTGTAGAGAACTTAAGTCCTTTCAGTCCTTCTCCACATCTGTGTCGCTACAGTCTCTGCATTGTCAATTGTACTGATTCATATTCTTCTAAGATGGAGCGCCATTGAGTTCTGGTCTGTGAGACTTTCTACGAGAAGAGTCAGCTATGGTGTGTTTAGGTATAAAAGTTATTTAATCCTCTTTTTTATTGTATTGAGCCGAAAGTTTTCTAGAGGCACGACTTGATGTAGAGGTTCGAGGTAATTTTAGACATGAGAAAACCTACGGGCGTTAGAACCGAATAGTCTACTTGTAGGTCGCTTTTGATTTTAACATTTCATATCCATGGAAGTCCATATGTATGTTCCGCAATCCAACAGAGGGGATGCAATGCCTTGATCTGAGATAATTGTTAGAATTTCTTCCTTTAGGTGAATAAGTATGTTTTAAAACCAGATTAGGGTTTGGGTCAGGGTCAAAAGGAGCCTTTGAAGTTACAGTATATGTAGTTTTTTATATCACGACTGAGTCTAGTTGATCCTCTTTCCTCGTGGTATTGTTTGTTTTCTTCTAAAACAAAAAAAATTATTTACTAATTTATATCTTTTCTTAAAATTCTAGCAAAAAACTGAGTTGAGCCCACCAACACATCAGTCCACAGAGCCCAGTATCCCAAATGTAAGTCCCAAACACTTACCAACCACAAGGAATCACTCACATTCCGCTGCATCGCTTCTTCAGGCACCGAACATCCCTCCAGTGGAAGCGTCAACCCTGTCATCCTCATCATCGTCTTCTGTATCATCTCATCATAAACAAGTAAAAGAGCGAGATGAACGATTGCGTTCCACATCGCCATACACTTCGACGCCCGCTGGTGTTGGAGGAGCTGCTGTCACTGCTGGAAATACATCAACAAGCGGAGCGCCTAGCTTATATGTCTCAGTGCCACTTTCAACTGCTAATGTACCTGGAGTTAATTTGCCCACAACAACCACCTCAGGTTAGTATCCAATATCATTACATGTACTTTATTTTTATTACATAAAATTACTCATCTCGGATTAGATCATCCCACCCCATCTCAATCGACACGTGCTGCCACTCAGCAGCAGCAGCAACAGCAATTGCAGGCAAACTCTGCAATAATAGAACGCCAATCGCCTCGAATACATCATCAGGTTGCGTCGTCTCCAGCCGTGTCAGAACATGGAAGCTTTTCATCATCCCTACAATCACCGGCTCATGCAGTCATACTTCAAAGCGGCAAATCGCCATCGCCCAGTGTTACTGGAAGTCTGACGGCGACCACAACCGAGAGTGGGAATTTAAAGATCAGCTATGAAAAGCAAAATTCACGAGTGGCACAATTGCAAGAACAAGAGTCAGCTCCAGTGCGGAGATCAAGGTTGGTTTTGAGAAAATAAATAATAATTCAGATTTACTTTGAAAATAGGAACATATTGCTGCATGCTGCTGGATTGTTGCTTTAGTTGTGTAATTTTTGTTGCCATTTTAACATAATTTATAGTATTTCTTCTTCTTTTTTTTAAAAACATTACTTTTTCACTTTTGTTTTTTATATTTTGGATTCTTTTGGTTGCGCATTTATGTTGTTGTCGATGTTGTTATTAGTGAATTTAATTTCACGGGCTATATTCTTAATTTATCTGCTCATTGTTTTGCATTTGTCTTATGGAGTTACATATGTTTTCCTTGCATCGCTGCGGGAATTGATGCATGTGAACATGTATCGGTGTTAGAGATGAGAATTTCAAACTAGCTGGTTTGTGGCTACACATTCAGTTGTTTATGAATTCGTTCCCTCTTCCCATTTGCGAATGTGTGTGATCAAAACAGGAGCGAAGGCTCTGGAGTCCTTATTGACCCTTTCACAGTGCCTAGTGCTTCTTTAAGCAATCAATCTGTTGAGGAACAACTGAAGCCGTACATTCAACGGCTATACCAAGACTTTAATTGACTTGATTTGGGAATACAAGACCAGACTATTCGTGGTGCTATACTACAACGATCTGAAAATGACTGGTCATCTACACTGAAACTATTGTTCGAATTGATGGGAAGTTTTCGATCTCGTAATCCGAAAAAATTTGTCGTCCTGATTGTTTTTCAATGATCGATGTCGTTGGCATCGATTGCCTAATTTAACAATGATGTCGTACCTATAATCGTAACTTCCTTAACCGTTTAGTCTTGCTTTCATATAAAGTAGTTTAAATATTTTGCATAACATCATGCACTAATAGTCATCTCTCTTTCATGATTTTCGCTTTCTTCGAAGCTTTGAAACGCCAATTAGTTTTTCTTTGCTTACATACAACTTACGATACCGATTAGTTTTGAACACTTCTGTGTAAGACATTCCTTGAAATGTGAATAGATTTCAATGACACCATTGGAGCTCTGCCTTTTGATTGCGTGGAAAACCGTTGCCTGTCTAAAGCTGTTCCTCCAATCAATCAATGTTTCTTTGTCGAAATTAATTCAGGCGAGATGTGGTTGAAGCAGGGTTGGTTCATACTATAAGGCGACCGAAGCCACTGCCTTTTTTAAGTCGAGTTTCGAGAAATAGACCTCTAGTATCGGTTGACTAGTAGCCTCTCGATTATTTTCTGTAGGTCTACTGATTTATGCTGATAAAGTAGCTATGATTAACACAATGGAAACCAAATTGATCGTCTTATGTCGTTCGAAATTAGCCAACTACTCATTGAAGTACTTTTTTATTTTTTGCTGAATTTAGCCTGATCTCATGGTTTCCATTGGATCCCCTATCATACGAGGAAATAGAATCAGAACCAATATTTGTTTATTTTTTCTAGATTGTCGTTTGATTTCACAAAGCGTTTCTTTCGTTTCTATTTGGGGAACCTCACTCCCTAGTTTTAGTTTTCATTTTCACTTCTTTTTTTCCGATTGCCATGCATAGAACTAGAAAATTTATTTACAACATAGTATTTATTGAAAACATATATGTATGTATATTATCTCAGCTGCAAGTCAAACTCTTTTATTTTCAATTAATTTTCTTACATGCTTACCGCACCGTAATTAACTAACTAAAAAAAAAAACACTCACGTTTCAATAAATCAAAAACCAAAAAAAAAATACAAACATTTCTTTGCACACTTTGAACAATAAATATCAAGATCACGATCGGGAGAGAGCAGTAATACGATGCCCACTAAGCCACGCTTTGGCAAGAAGCGTTCAGCGGCCGCTTCCAATACACCATTGGCAAAATCATCGTCATCATCATCGTTACCAAGTGGTTCGATGGAACAGCCGATGCAACAGCAACTTAGGTCAACACCCTCTGTACCAAGTGCCAGTCATACGCCGGAGAATTACTCGGAGAATTCACAAAAGTCACAACAATCATCTACACCTCCATCGCCTATACCACTGTTGGTTGCACCTCTACCGCCGCCACTCGTTTCAACGCCCCCAAAAAGCATTGACATCGAAAAAATGGGAAATCCTTCTGCCACAATGAGCAGCACCAACAATACCAACAACAGCAACAGCAGCAACAACAACAATAATAATAATAATAACAATAGTGCAATTAACCTTTCTTCTTCCTCTTCTGTTTCATCAACTCCTCCACCACCACAGCCTCCACCACCTAGCACTACCACTGCGTCATTTCCTTCTCTTTCTACTTCTTCTTCTTCTTCTTCATCTGCATCTTCGGCAAATTTCACTTCCACTTCATCTAGTTCACCCCTGACAACTATGTCGTCTATTAAAAGTAATAACAGTAAAAGTAATGCAATTAGTAGTGAGAGTGTAAACGCAATGGCAGCACTTATTGCTAATAGTCGTAGAAACAGCTGTAGTCCTATAACACCATCACCGCCAGCAGCACCATCGACACCAACTTCTCAAGCGGCACCATCACCTCAAATGGTTCCTAATGTGGCTGCGGTAAAGCCGCTGAATAAGAAACTGTTGCGTGCACAACAAACGCACTATCTGCAACAGCAGCAGTTAGCAGCTATGCAGCATCATCAGCACCAACAACTTCAGCAGCAGCAGCAACAACAGCAGCAGCAACAACAACAACAGCAACTACAGCAACAGCAACAACAGCAGCAGCAGCAGCAAATTGCAGCTACAACAAAACCTCTAGATTCAACAGCTACCACTTCTCCCCCAATTGATGAAACAATTTCTAACAACAACCCTCCGACTATTTCTAGAACCCCCGACAGTGGAATATTCTCCTCATCCTTCAACATCAGTGGCAGTTCGCAGAGTTCACAATCCGGTGGACCCGCGCCAGTTGTTTCGAATCCATCGGTGAATGGTGGCCTGAAGTTCAGTTATGAAGCCCAACCTGGTGTCGCTGCTGCTCCTACGCCGCCTACAGTTGATACAAACCTAGCAAATAACACAGCCTTTAAGGATTCACCGCCTAGTTCACCTGGTTCAGAAGCGGGATCAGCACGAAAACGTGGAAGGAAGGCAAACGATCTGAAAGATGTGAAAGTCTTTCAAAACGGTGGGTGTGCAGTCGCTACTCCTACACCTGCCCCAACCACAAATGGACCAATGCACGCGACGCATATGCTGGGAAATCAATTGAATCCAGCAAGTAGCGTGGCTCAAAAATTAACCGACCAGCTGCACATGGAGATACAGGATCACAGTGTGTACGCTGAACCGCAGCCACCGCAATTTATCGGCGTGCCATTTCCCGCGAAACCAGTCAACAATGTAAGTTTGACTTATTATTTGCTTTAAATTGGTTTAACATTGTTTTGTTTGTGTATTTTTAGGTACGAAACACATCCAATGCACCAAGTGGTGCCAATTCACTCGCGTCGATGTTTGGTGGCGGTAATGGAGGTGGTTATGCGCCACAGTCATTGGAGCAGTTGCTAGAAAGACAATGGGAGCAGGGCTCGCAATTTCTAATGGAACAAGCCCAGCATTTTGATAGTAAGTTACGAGATGTTTTATTTTTCCTTATTTATGTTTAAAGATTTGTCTCAGGATTTCTCCCAGGGTCATGCACAAAATTTATTAAAATATAAGTAGACAGGACACCACTTAAAGAACCCCAAGTAGTACATCGTGTATGTCTGACTACGGGACGGTGCCTTGCTAAGCACCTTGGCCGACTATCAACCAATGACTCGTACCAACAGATTATCACCATATGTGGATCACATCGTTTCCTTCTGCAATTGTTTGGAAACGTGCAAAAATATCTTCACAAAATGTGATCCTGCCTTTTATTTTGTATGAAACGGGCAGAATGAACCCATCTGATTGTCAAAGTGAGCGATTACCAATGCCACAAGGGACGCACATATATGAAACCTCTGCTTGGGAAGACAACATAATTGAGCTCATCAGCACCTAAACTGCTTCGTTTAACTACTTTGGTTAGGTGGTCTATTCTACACGATCGCATTGTGTCTATGTTGCCTTTGTAGTCCCTTACACCGTTGGAAGTTTGTATTAAGTGTTTTTTTTTAGGGTCAGATTGTTTTCACTCCTAATTTCCGTCATAGCTTAGCTGATTTTCACAAATTAAATTAACTGTCGGTATAAGGCACCCATTTACACTTAAGCGTTCCCCTTTTTCGATCGTAATTGTCATGTTGGTTCATCGAGGTATTCTTTTTCTTATATTCCTGACTAGCATAGCCCCCTTTGTTTTTTCAGCAAAACCTTATGAGAGACACGGCAGCCTTCCATTCCCTTTGATCCCGGCAATGATGCTTCCAGTTGTCCAGACCAAGTGCTCTGGTTTGATGCCAACAGAGGTTGGGTCTTTCTGGTCGTCTTCAATCTTCGAACTGTTATTCGAAGATTCTCTTTGCTGAAGCCATTGTATAGATTGCCATTCGCTCGATGTAGCCGAGTCAGTGTAGTCGACGTGTTTTGGCTTTTTGGACAAACATCCCCATCTTGGTACAGCTCATAGGGTTTGTGATTGTATTTTGTCTTCCATTTGCCCTTCTCACACACGGGACTGAAATGTCGATGGAGAATTTTTCTCTCGAAAGTGCTCAAAATCTGGTTTGCTTTATCGTCCAGCTCTCGATTCGATATAGTAGCACCGGGAGGATCAATGTTTTGTAGACCATGCATTTCGTCTTTCGAGTTAGGAGTCTTGAACACATTCGTTTCGTCAAAACGAAGTAGCGTGATTTCCCAGGGTAAGTCATGGCCGCATCTCCACAAAGATATCATTAGTGAAGTTGACATTAACTTCGAGACCAACCCGTTTCAGCTGTTTGCCTTTAATTGCCGTAAAGCTTCTATAATCCCGGGCTGGGAGCGGCCAATAATGTCGATGCCGTTTGCGTATCCTAGCAGCTGAACAATATTGTTAAAGATAGTGCCTTATGTGTTTACATCTGCCCTGCGTCAGCACAAGATTGAAGAAATCACATCACAATGCATCTTCATTCAGAAATTCATTGCATATCTGCCAAATTGTACGTGGTACTTGCAGATTAGTGTGTCTTGTATGCGATATTCGATAATCGTAGCTTACGGTCGTACCCACTTTGCAATTTCAATGGAATACAGTGCTTTCCAGTTTTTCTGGAGTTTGCTTTCCTAAACCCCGGACCAGTCTTGCCTACTTCGTCAATTGATTGCCTAGCTTCTTCAATAGGAGTTTGGTGTTCGACCGTTTATGTCCGTCGGATGTCGGAATCGTGATTCGAGTATAGATTACTCGTGAATTCGACTTACTTTTCTGATGACAGTACATATTTGAATCAATTTAACAACAATTTCCCGTTTTATTAATCTATTTCCAGTTGCATCCCTTCTATCCTGCCTCCATCAGTTGCAAACGGAAAATGTCCGCCTCGAGGAGCATGTCAACAGTTTAATCGCTAGACGCGACCATTTGCTCGCTGTAAATGCCCGCTTGGCGATACCACTAAACGCCAACGTCCCCCAAAGTCAAGGTAAGTGAATGCAGTGCAAGTGAAAAAAAAACCAAATCATGCACGCGTCCACCTACCATCATCCACAATCATCCATCCCACACACACACACACACATTCACACACTCATAAACCATAAACCAGATCACTATTGAAATTTCGTACAATTTTTGGAAGAAAAACGCAAACAAAAAAAAAACAAAACACTCGTTTCTTTCGTTTTTGCAAACTCAAACAAAACTGAATTATTTTGTACAATCTTTATTTTTACTTTTGTTTTGTTTACATATCCTCTTTTGTTTGCATCTAGAGATGCAAAATTTTGTACATATTTTATTTTAGTTACTCTAAGTTTACCCCTATTAACCTTAAAAAGAAAACAATATTAACACAGCTTACCCTCCACCCCAACATAGCAATTTTAAATTGACTAAACATTAAAATTAATTCCTATTATTTATAATTAAATAAAAAACATCTTAGAACTTCTATTTAATTATAGTTTTAATAAGTATGTATTGTAATACACTCTAAAAAAAAAAAAAAACAATATGAAATACATATGGTGTTTGTTTATATTTTGTTTATTTTGCTTGTATAATTTAAACTTTTGAAATTATTTATATATAAATAGACATTAAAAGAAAAAGAAATTTTCAAAAAGAAAAGAAAAACTGCAAAAATGGAACAGAGAAACCACATTTATTGTACAAAACAAACAAACCTGGAATTACTTCAATAAAAATTTTGAATTTTCATCGAATGATCGAGAAAAAAACAAAACAAAACTGATTTTATTTTTTGTTGGTTTTTTTTTGTATAAAGAAAAAGAGTGAAAGAGAGAGAGAGAGAACAAAAAATTGATTTTTCGTTTAATAAATTTGGAATGGTTGTCGGTTGTCGGTCGTCGGTTTTTCTTTTGGCTTATTTTATTTTTTTTTTTAATTTGTTTTGGTGATAGAAGGGTAATAGTTTTTTAAATATTTTTTTTCCGGTGTTGGAGTTGCTTGAGATAGTAAATATTTCAAAGGCAAGGAGTAAGGAGGCCAGTACTTATACTAACATGGTTCTTTTTACTATCTCTGGGGGTTGGGATTTCTGTTAGGAGGGGAAACGGCTCAGACTATGTATTGGTGAAGCCTAAGTTGTGAAAATAATGTCCTACAAGCCACTAAAGTGATGTGGACATGGTTAATGAGTTTCAGTATATTGGATCGAAAGGGATATGAATACCCTTATACCCTTATACTGAATTTTCAGAACGCGGGTGTTGGTGAAAGTGGGAAGATGAACAGAGGAGGTACCGGTGCACCTTGGCTTTAAATGTTTGAAGGTTGTAGTGATGAGGAAATACAGAGCTTGGAAGATCATTCCACATACGTGTGGTTCGGCTTATAAACGAATCTCTACATTCATTTGACAGTACGTCCGAAATTGGGCTTTAGGGTGAACTGATGTCCATTCATAGCGTGATGCGTATTGCGGATGAAATTTTGAAGGGGAGGAATGCAACTGGCTATTTCACTGGAGCATTTTTTGTGAAAAAAGCGGTAAAACAGGGAGAGACATGATACATTTCTCAGATGTTCTAGAGGCGTTATGGAGCCTACAATGTCTCTATCACCTATAAGTTTTAACGCGCGATTCTGGACCCTGTCTAGAATGTGCAGAACGGTCTTGTGTGCACTAGACCAGATATTGGCGTTGTATTCCAGTTTTGGGCGGATGAATGCCTTATAAATTGAGGCCAGATCAGATGGGGTGAAGTATTTCTTGCACCGCTTAAGGAATCCTAGACATTTTGCAGCATTTTTGGGGACCTCGAATGTGTGATCGTTCCATCGAAGAATACACATACCGAGAGTGGCAAGTCTTTCGGTTTCTGCGATGCAAGTACCATTCATGGATAATGGTTGGGGGTTTTGGTTTCGCTTGAGAGACAGAAGACAGCATTGCGTTTTGGAAGCATTAAATTCCACTCTGTCGGTTGAATCCCATTTGATAATGCTGTCATAATGTACGTAGCTTATTTTACTGAACAATTAGTTGCATTGCATTGCAAGAATAATTCGAAAAAGCGAAGAGTAAATAATAAAAAAGTTTGCAGGGGAGAGTCGGTATTTTGGGAAACAAACAAGACAATTCTTTTGGTAATTTCAGTTTGAATAAAGTCTTACTCTTTAAAACCGTTAGACGCATTAGACCGATGAACTGTACACAGGTGCTTTTTACAATTCTAACATTCTCTAAAGAATCAGGTCAAAACAGCGACCAACTTGTTGATGCCTAAATCTTAAGGCTATAGGCTTAAACTGACGGCGATTATTTCGTTTCTTTCTCTAATAAGAAGTTCATTGTGTTTTGTTGATGATTTTTTACTAAGCTCTAGTCGAGAGGTCTCCGGTGCTAGTTTATGGCCAATATCCTCCTTAAAAAAACCTAATTTTCGGCTTAAAACCAGTGCCTAGATCTTTTAGCGGGCTAGGGTGTTTGAATCATTGCATCATTCTTCAAGTCAAGTTTAGGACTACTGCAATCTGTACGGTTTATTACAATAACTTTTTTTTTACCAAATAAGACTATACAACTCCCAATTCTTCAAGTCGAATGCCAAGTCATATTTTGTTTCGTATTTGGAATCGCATCAAAATTGCATTCCTATTCTTAGATCCAAAGAAAACATCGCATATCATCGTTGTTACACCAATGTGAAACCATAAGTTCGGTTGGATTCGGTGAATACAAATTTATATATTTCAACTTTTCTCCATTTCGCATCTGAGTCGTATCCAACTTTGATTACGAGCAAAATACGACACAAATGAGACCATAAAATAAGCACTTCAACGTTTCGTAATATCGACACTTATATGTGTTGTGATGCATACGACTCTTGTCGTAAAGTACGACTTTGTAATAAGTAAAATCGAGTATGGTCGGATTCGACTGTCTTATACGGGTTAAGGAATTTGGGTGATTGTAATTCTTGAAGGAAAGCAAGTGTGAGACTACTGCAATCTAGACGGGGTATTGCAATAATAATTTTTTATATTTTTTTACCAAGAGAGTAAGTTTTACAAATAAGACTTATGACAGGATAATGTTGCATTTTGGTTGAGTGCTATGTTTCCAAAGAAGTTTCGTTAAGAAGAGAATTCATAACTTTACTTGAGCTCTATTTATCGCGCAAATTGGAATTTATTTAAGAAATAGGAAACAGATAATTAAAATTTGTGATATTCGGTCGAAAACTGTGCCCTATCTGGAGTATTACACGACAGGTATCTTGATCGTTTATTATTGAACATTTTTTTCCACGAGATTCAATCGGTGATACTTCTTCGAATCGTTCATTGAACGTGAACGAATTGAAGCGTATGTACATATATGGTACGTACACTATTATCGAGGTAAGTCTTAACAGACAATTTAAATTAAAATATCTTGGTGTTAAAGATTCCTTGTTTGATTGATTTATGTGTTGTATTCAGACTTCCACCTTACTGCTATAAGAACATAATCTCTTCAAGTCTTACACATGTGGCCCAGTGAAATGGATATGGGATTCTGCATATTTGATAGAGTTATAATGAAAACTCTGAAGAAAGTTCCTATATGAAATCCTCTAGATAGCTTTCACAGGTCGTTGCTTTCATATAAACGCGTTCTAAAAGTGGGCTTGGTCATATGTGGCGGTCAGGTGAATTATAGACAATTTCAAGGTCTAAAAATTATGCTCTTACAATTTTTTTGATTTCTTCAAGAAACTTTGAATAATGTTGAATTGTTCTTATGCCAGGCTGTTAGAATATATCCAAACTGGCCTCGAATATATCGAAACAGTGGATCCGCAGGCACTAGATATGAAGTTTGGCTGCAGTCGAGCGTACGGACAAACAGATAGAATTGTTACAAATTTGAAATCTGTTAAAGTCTGACCTGATAGATGAATAAATGGATTTAAAAAAAAAAGATTTTATTAGCAATTTTGGTTATTTATACAGTACAGTGGAAGTCGCTTATATCGATGAATTTCCATTCATTTGGTTGGTTTAGTTATATTTTTGGGTATTCTTCCACCAGACATAACGTTGTTGGATATAACGACCCCCGCTTATAACCACTTTATTTCTTCGGTCCCTTTACCGTCGTTATAAGCGACTTCAACTGTATTTGGTAATAATTGCCAGGCCTAGTAGGTAAGACTATGATAATACAATAAACTGCGTTGCGATTAGATTTCGTAGAAGGACGAAGAGTTCTGCGCCATTGTTGCTAGCATTTTTCCGAAAGGTGTCACCAGGACAAAATATATTCGTTTTTCTTCGATTGCAATCTTGATGACTTGCCTTACGATTTGGTCTTTGCATTAGTGGTGATGGATCTGTTTAGTAAAAAAAAAGGAACAGAAACAAACAATAGAAACCGGTTGCATTTCGTCTGAAAAGGCTGATCCAACTAAGGAGAACAGAAAGCAATATGATATGTTTTTCATCTGCAGAAAGACCTTTCCTCGGAAAAAGTTTACAACTTGATAAGGACTATGTCAAGTGTTCCAAAGTTCATTAAAAAAGGTACACGGCTCACTTAAAAAGAATCCTTAATCTACACTCCTTTACAAAATCTCTTTATGGCATATTGATGGTGTTCTCATGAAGATTTAGCAGGAGTCTATGTATGTCTGGTATGATTTTTGTTGGACAGTTAAAAAGCTAGGCAGTGGTTTGTGAATTGTAGGAAGGCTAATCTATTGAACAGCAATCGGGGTTAATTAACTTTTTGTATATACCGTAGTCACACTTTGTATTCAAAAACTCATTCAATAGTAAGCGAGCCCCACTGAAGTTGTGTAGATTCCCAAGCATTCTGTACTTTGAAATGTAACTCCGGACAAAATTGAAGATCAAAACAAAAAAAAAAAAAAAGAAACAATGACTACTGATTTTGGCACTTAGAATTACTTTTCCTATCACCATATTCAAAATCACCTCCATCATAGACACAAACTCCACCCTCCCCGCCATAAACTTTAATATTCACTTTCTCATTTAACAAAAAAAAAAACAACAAACGACAAAAATTGAATTTCTAGTTAACCTAAATAATATCCACTTAAATGGTCCAACACCACCTGATGTTGCCGCTACAGCAGCTGCACCATCTGCAGCATCAGTGCCCACAAGCAGTGCCAATGCAACGGTAGTAGCAGCACCAAATACGACCTCTGGTGGTCGTTTACCTCGTTCTACAGCACCGGCGCCGCCCTCCTCCCAATTGCCTACTATGGAAAATGGCATTGACTTTCGACATTCCAGTCATCAGCAGCCATCAGCTGCACCAACTTCAGCGGCCATTGCATCAGCGGCACCATCATCTGCTGCTAGTTTGAGGTGAGTTTATCGTTGTACTGTGTTGAAACTTTTCTTCTTTTCATAATACATGTTGTGAGTTGTTTTGTGTTTTTTTTTGGTTTTTTTTGTAAACCTCTTCTCTTTTGTGTTTTTTTTTATTCTTTCATGTTCCTTTGTTTACTGGAATTATTTTTAGACATTCATCTTCTGTCCATCCAAATTTTTCCACCACAACCTCGTCCTCATCCGCTTCTCATCACAGCAATCATCAACATCATCAGCAACATCAACAACAACATCAACAGCAGCATCAGCATCATCAACAACAACAACAGCAGCAGCAAGCACCCACATTAGCACAACATGCCGCACTGTCTTCGTCGTCCTCATCATCCTCCACCACTGTGTCTTCTGCGATGACTTCTGGTAGTAGACAGCAACAACAGCAAGTACCACCACCACCTCCACCACATCATCATCAACCGCCACCGCAACACACCCATCAACAACCTCTTCATCAACAGCACCACAGTCACCATGTTCAACAGCAGCAACAGCAACAGCAACAGCAACAGCAACAACAACAACAACAACAACAGCAACAACAACAACAACAGCAGCAGCAACAACAACAGCAAATGCAACAGCAACAGTCGCTTCATTCACATCATCCGCACTCTCAGCATCAGCCCCATCCGCTAGTGCAACAACAACATGCTCACCACCATCACCATTCATCAGCCACTGGCACCGCTGCGCCCCACCATATGCAACAGCAACCCACCCCACATCATCAAATGTCAATGTCATCGAGTGACGGTTCAATGCGTACTGCAGGCGTAGGAGGACCAGGTGGACCAGGAGGTGGCAGTAGTGGCCCCGGGCGCAGTGGTAACACCGGCAGTAGTAATGCTAGTGGCCCAATGCTCACTGGACGATCGGCCCTCGGTGACAATTCGGCCTATCACCCAGTCTATAGTCATCAGGTATAAGTAGTTTAATGCCATTCCACTTGTCACACTCTCCCGCTCCCATGAAAAATGCTTATACCAAATACACAGCCTCTGTCTCGATCTCTTTTCAGTCACAACTAAGACGAGACGAGAGTCAGGGAAAGCCCAGCTGAAAATCATTTCGGGAAAAGAATCAAAATGTCAAATTTCATCTAATGTCATCGGCCGAACAATCCAACAATGAAACAACAAAACCCAGCAGTAGAAGTCTCTCAAAAAAGCGCAGACACTCACCGTTCATTGCGAATACCGCTGCCATCTATGATGGCGATGATGATAATGACGACAGTTCATCATCACTCTCATCGGTATCACCGATTTCTGATGACGACTCCCTCCGGGGCGGTGAACACACCCCCATATCATCATCGGCATCATCAATGTTGCCATCGGGCGATAATAATCTTTTGCAAGTGCAAAATTTCTTAAATTGTTTCGATGAAACAGGCAAACAACATCATCAACACAGCAATGATGAATTAATCAATCTAACAAATAATAATCATAGCGATAATCTTAAAAACAAAATCAACATAAATAGTCACAACAATAACCATAGCGTTAGTAATAGGAGTAGTCCCCCGAAGAATATGCCCCGAAGTTCTTCGATATCAAAAGATGGCAGCAATTTCAGTAATAAATCATCACCTGGTCGGCCACAAAAGTTTACAATTTCAACGAAATTTTTACGCAAATCTCGCAATAAATTGAGAACGGCTAGTGGAAGTCAATGCGGTCAATCGATGCCATCCACAGTGACTGGTGGCATGGCATCGACATCATCATCAGCGGTTGGCAGTTCGATGTCGGTGGCGGCAACAAGTGTCTGTGTGAGCGATGATTCTAATGCCAAATTTAAAGACTTTTCTATTGATTCTCTTTTGAATAAGTAAGATATTTTGTTTTTGATTTGTTTTTCAAAATTGAAAGATGTAAAAGAATTAAAATTTATTTTTGGTATTTACGAGTATTCGAAATGGGACAGTGGTTATTTGTTGGGAGCTTTGCGGTCGAAAAGGGATGTGGTTAGAAGGAGAACATTGGGGATGCTGGGAATTAACTTACTCACTGTAATCGCGAGCGAGTTGATGGTCTCAATATCTAACATTTTGCTCCGTTGAGAAGCCTTTTCAGATAGGATTACTCCCTTACACTACTCCTGGTAGATACGTTGCTGGTTCCTCTGCTCTCTGATGTCGATACTAAATTTCATGCATGAAATCTCGGGCAATATCACCATAAATTTTGCCAAAGTGGGTGGCTTCAACCATCTAGATGCGTAAATCGGAATCTGAAGGCTAGCAACTCATACGTACTCTTTGCATAGACATCACCTTAACAACTTTTCCATGTTATTAGGCAGCTCAGGTACAGGAACACTATGAAATAATCTTCTTGAGACATCACAGAATTCAAGATTCCACATTTTCGGCCCATTAATTCTTAATCACGTCACCAGCTTCCAAATTGTTGTATTGGGTAACCCCCAGTTGAAATCGCCAAATATTGAAACTAAACTGCTATCGAACTTTTCACGCACTGGAGATATTGAATCTCCAGCTTTATGGCATGTTCGAACTGGTTGACCAATTTGGTTCATTGCTTATACTATTGTTCTCAAAGTATGGTGCGATGAAGCCTGAAGTTCAAACCCTTCACCAAATATTATGAACCCTTGGATCACTTGTGCGTTCTCCTTGTTCGACATACTGCTTAGGTCGAAATGTATGTCCTCATTGAAGACGATGATCCTTGAAAACTCATCATCGATTTACTGCTCTTTCAAGACCAAATCTATGTCGCTGTCGATAGTGTGGAGTTGTTAAGGCGTTAATAAATTATGTCCATGCACCCTATTGTTATGAATTCTCTTAGGTCTGTCTCCCAACAGGATCCCAAGTCATCTCTCTTCTTTCTATTCTCTCCGAGATAACGATGCCCTACAGAAGTGTACCACTCTCCCTTCAAAATTGAAACGATTTGGAAATTATTAAACGAACTTTGTCTTTCAAACTCTTTAAGACTTTTTTTTTTTTTAAATTAATTTGAATAAAATGTTAAACATTAAAATGGTTTTCCTAATATACATACATTTAGAGACTTTACAAAACAAAACAAAATTACAATTTTTTCTTACAATATTCCTATTTTGTTTCCTTTCTTTTTATTCTTGTAAAAAGAATTGTATTTATTAATAGAAATATTTAAAGCAGTTTTTATCTGTAAAGTTTTAGTTTAGAAATAATACTACAAATAATAATATGTAATTAGTTTATAGAGTTATATTGTATATTTTAAAGAAACAACAAAACTAAGTATGTAATTTAATTTTTAATTTAAAAGTTAACATGAAACTTGTATAATTTATACACAACAATCGAATAATTTATTTGTGAAAAAGTAATACATATACACAATGTGGTTAACGTAGAATGGTAGAACATTCTCTATTTTATGGTGGCATTACTAGAATTCTTAAAGAGAAGTTTTTGTTTAGTGAAATACTGTTTGTCTAGTAGATTGTATAAATAGAAGAGTTTTAGTGGAAACAAAATTACACATTTCTTTTTAAAATATAATTTGTTTTGTTTTATTTTTTATATTTAGTAATTGTTTTCAGTTTACATATGTTTTTATGATGTTCTATTGCATTTACTTAGAGGACAGTGGATATTTTTTTTTACTTTTTTTTACTAAAATTGATGATGGAAGGGTTGAGACGATAATAATATGCCACAGCAGAACTGCTCATCATTCGTCAGAACTGACTTTTTCTAGCACAATAAAGGAGATACAAATAACCACCCACCTTACTTAAGGGCAGCACAATGGAACTTTTCTGTTCTAAGTGTACGACCACGTACGTCTGATAAGCTACATAAAATAGTTGAGCTTGTTGGTGACCTATTTAAAAGTAAGGCACCGCTTTAACGCACATTTCACAGATCCTGGAGAGACATAAACACTGGGAAGAAGTGTACCACGTTGTGCTCTATGAACTGGGATAAAATTAATTCTGAATTGCAGTTGTTCTAAGGAGGCTGGATTTAAGAAGTATCGAATTATTCCGCGAAATCCATGGAGACCCGAGTTAAGAAGCACTATACCTACATATATCTTGTGTATAATCAACGTTTATCTATAATCTGCAATTTTGTTGACAAAAGCGAAGTCCTCTAAGGAGGATTAACCCATCTGTTCCCTACGTTTTCTATAAATTTTGAACTATTGCCTGTCAACTATATTTTTCAAAGTATTAACTCCCACAGATCATAGTAATTCTTCTATTAACTTAACTATTAAGTCAGGAAGTTATATAAAAGATGACTCTCTGTGGAATTTAGAACAGGGTTTTTGGCGTAGTTTTGAGTGTTTTTTTTCTTACTAGTAGAACTTTCGACAGAAGATATACTTACATAATTGACAATAAATAATTCAATCCGACCCGACTCTTGTTTAGCTTATGTATGGCTAAATTATTTCTGTCTTGGGCGCCATAGCTCAAGCAGTTAGTGCTTTGGACTACAGATCAAATGGTTCGAGGTTCAATCGCTAGGTAACATCTAAAATTTCTTTCACGGTTCCATTATTCGCGAGCGTCTAACCAACATCCAAGAGTACAACTGTTATGAGAAATCTTCTCATATAACAAATTGCCCTTCCATTCGTGCAAAGAATATAACAAGCACAACATGAATGGTTGTGAAAAGCTTGGCTCTGTGTCCTATAGACGGGTCGACTCAGAGATACCAGGCGATGTGGCAATTTGTTCACATCACAGACTGATTTACTTGCCTAACCCTGAAGCCATAACATATCCCCTTAAGCTATGACATGTTCTTTTAAGTTTTGTAAGCATTTTCAAGCATCCTTTTGAACCCAATGCTAATTAATAACTCCTCATAAAGAAGGGTGCCTTAGTTCGTTTGATTCATGTTCATTTATTTGTAAATAATGAAACAGACCAAAATATAATTCGCATGTCGTTACTGGGACATTACACGAAAGTTCATCTAGTAATTTTTTGACAAGACGCGAGCTTATTAAACCATATTCCACCGTTTTGCCCTTTCTGATGGCACTACTTCAGCCTTACTTCGCATTTGCACCATTGTTGGAGATGCTAGGTCTCGTTAAGGTATTCTAGCCTTTCCAAATTGTATTTTTCTCAGCAAAGCACTTCTACCAGTATACACTTGGTTTCATGAGAACTCATTTCTTCAAACCCAACCTGAGAATATGATCGACAGACTAGGTTTTTGTCCACCATTGAGACCTTTCGATAATATAAGCTCTTGATTCGATTAGATTAACCCTGAGGTCACAGATGGGCCTATTGTGATTTCCTTCAAAATTAAACCTCTCATGATACTCGAGTTAGTGATGCATCCAACTAAATCTTTGAGTGAACTAGCAGATATATTCACTGCTTCAAGGTAGAATGTACTATGTACCTAAGTGACCTGTCCTGATTAAACAGCTACAGTGACACAAAATCTTGGGGTATTCCCATAATCATGAGTGTCCAGTGATACATCCTTGTGACTATGGGGAATTTGGCATGAATATTTTCGCTTATCTGTTGCCTTCAGTACCCATTGAGTATTGGTGAGCTGTGTTTTCCAGCCAATTTTTAGTACGGCACTTCCCAGTGCTGATAAGTCTATAAAATGGTCTTGGTATCATGAAGGTCAATGCAGATCCTTCTTTGGCTAGTATGTCTGTAATCTCATTGCTTATAAGTGAGAGAAGTCCATAGAATGGTCTTGGTATCATGAAGGTTGATGTAAATTCTTCTCTGGCTAGTATGTCTGCAATCTCATTGCTTATAAGTGAGATAAGTCCATTGAGTAGTCGTGGTATCGTGAAGGTCGATGCAGATCCTTCTTTGGCTAGTATGTCTGTAATCTCATTGCTTATTTGTCCGCTGTGTCCGGTCACCTATGTAAATGAGATGAACTGTGTTTGTGCTGGCTAATGACATTATTATTTGAAGGTAATTCCGTTCTAGTGTAATAAGTTCGCAACGATTCCAAGTTTTTATGTAGCTCTGAGCCCAAATGCAATCGCTCCCTCAAACGCAATGGGATCTGCTGCAAAGGTTTCGTTGAAATTGGTTGCTGCAGAGGTACCTAAATATTTTTAGTACGCATACGGCTATCTTTGCTGGATTGCTCCCGATTCTTCATATCCAACGTACAGCAGCAGCCTTACCAATTGCGAAGAACAAGTTCTAAGGCTGTATTAGAACTACCATAAAATTTGTTTAAAAAAAGTGATGAAATCCCAATGAAAATTGAGATTACACTCCGTCTCCGCTGTTACACATTAAAACTTAATTCTTATACAATCCACACAAAAATACGAAATCATTTTCTCCACTAATCTCTTGCAATTAAAAATTCAAACAGAAAAAAAAAAAAATTAAATACCTCGCCGATTACATGTCAACTTAAATTCAAAAAAACCAAAAAAATTAAGACCTTATCTTCCAACGAACCATAAATAATATAGTTAATACCAATTTTGACAGGGCAATATAATCACTGAAAAGTAAATTATAAAGTTCAGGGTTTATTGTAAATAAAACGAAAGTTTGCAAAAAATAATATTAAAAATAAAAGTTATACATAAAATCGCATGATGAACTTAAACAAACAACCAGAACAAGACCTTCATCAGCCATATGAAACCCATAAATTATTTAAGTAAAAAAAATAAATAAATAAATATCAACTCAGGTATATCGTGTAGACAGTAAATATTTGTAACATAAACATAAATAAAAAAAAAATAGTATGCGTTAAGAAAATAAATCAGTAAACTCAAAAACTTTAATCCAATAAATAAATAGAACAAACTTTTAATTTAAAACTACAATAAGCCGAAAGAAAGTTTTACTTTTCAATTAAAGAAATAAATAAAATAGCTATATACTTACATACAGAAATAAATTGTGTCGTTTACCCAGAGTGTTAATCATTGTTTCCCTCATTTCTATCCATTCGCGGAGAATTATGTGCACAAATAGAAATTAACCACAGTCATTGGAATCATAGTATTATAAAAATAAATATTAAAATTAAACAAAAAAGGAAATATTGATATTATATACAGTTTTAAAGAATATTATTATACATAAATATATATATACATATATTATGAAAGAAAATATATTATATTAACTAAATTTGCCGAGATTTGCTTTCATTGAGTGACGGGATAAGGAAGGCTTAGATGGAGGTGATGATGTTAAATATGTAGCTAAGCCCAACTGAGAGCTTGTACACAAAGTTGTCTAGCGTGACGCAAGATAATTTAGAAAGTTGTTTGCTGATGATATTTTTTCTTTTTGGCAAGGCGTCTACATAAATCTAAATTTAGAGTGTTGATGTTTCTTCCAAGAAATGAGGGGTTTGAATACTGTTTAAAAGTTGTTAAGCAAGAGGTCACTTATTGGTCAGGTAAACATCTTTCAGTATAGACAACCATGCGTCGCTGAGTAAGGGACATTGTTATAACTTGTTCTGTAAGCCTTTTACTTACTCAGGTGGCACCACAGTCTACGACAGAGCCTAGGACAAGCCTCAACTAACAAAACACTACATCCAGTTAGCCACTTAAAGTTGGTTGAGGTTTAGATCTCTACTGGGTTGTCCCTCCGGGTTGGATTGAAAGGTTCTTTGGTCCGGAACTTTGATGTCCCTTCTACGTTATAGAGCAAGACTGGGATGATGAGAGACTCGTAGAGCTTTCTTGGTGTTTTTTTGACAAGATCTTGTGAGGGTGACCTTTTTATTGTTGCGTATGCAAGTAAGTGCATAGAGGTTTTCAAAATTGTCTCTCTGGTGTTTGGAAACGAGCTTCGCCCACGTCAAGTAGAAGAAAAAGCCACATGACAGCTCATCACCTTGTCTAAATCCTTTTAGACATCAAATTATTGTTTCAGCGAGCGTTCTTTATCTGTGTATTCTGGACAATTTGATAAGTTTGGAAGGGACGTTAAAACTAGACATGGCTCTGTATAGCTCGTCTCTGAAAATGCTGTTTTTATATGGATAAAAAGATGGTGAGTATCGATCTGGATTTTTTGAGTTTTTTTCCCAGGATCTGCTGTAGTGTGAAAGTTCGGGCATTTTTGCCTTGACATGTTCGTTTTACCTTCTAGAAATATTTTCGTACATTTTTCCGTTCTCTTTTATCGACAGCACGCTTCTGCTTCTCTTGTTTTAACTCTGTAAGCCTATTGCGTTTTAAATTATGCCACTGCCTCGACAAGTTTCAACTCTTCTGGATCCCACCTACTACTTAGTAAAGGAAGAGTGATTTGTAACTAAAGAAACTTAAAAAAATAATGAACAGATTTCTTGAGTGTCCTGCTTTGGTCATACTACGATCTTAGCTCAGTAGATGTACCATCTCTCTTATGAAGATTAGAACATAAGTCCTTAGCTGGAAAGTTTTTTTATCTAGCCTCCGTGGCATTTGTTCACTGGACTAGCTGATGTTCCCTACCATTAATCAGCGCGGTAGCAGCAGCCCAGTTAACACAAGAGTAAGATTCTGATGCTTTGACCAGTTCATTAGGAGATCAATTGCCTCTACCTTGTTATTTCTAGTAAAAGATTGTAACCCATTGTAGCAACACTTACCTGGCATAGAGTCAACTAAGTTGGACGACACTGCTTCGAGAACTACCTGACTATCGGACAAGGTCCCTAGATTTCTAGGGAACAATACCGGAACACCAGAATCTGTTAATACTGAAACTGGCAATTTTTTGAAACTTCTGTAACTCAGTTTCATTTGCCCGTTTAAAAACGTTGAACAGTAGACTATGGTGGCGTATGAGTTAATGGTTCTCACAAACATGATATACATTGGCATGGAGAATCCAAGTTTTACTGTCTAGGCACCCACTGGGCAGCAAAGTCGAAGTAGTCTAATGTGGTGCCTTTGCTATCAGCATATAGGAAAGCATATAGAGCTGTTCTTAGAATTTTACACTCGAAGTGGAGTGGCCCTTCCATCTTTCTGATAAGATGATCAAGAGATGTAGACAGATCTAACCGACCTCTAATATGAACGTTATAGAGTCCTCACGAACCTGCGATTCGAATCGGACGTGTAGATATCATCAACTGTGTACGACGTGTACATCTTGATCGTTATATAGTAGAAAGGACACAATGATATGCCCCTTGACGTGTGATCTTGTTGTGTTGTCCTTCGGAGTTGGATTTAAGAGCTTTAGGAGACAGAGCAATGATGAATGATATCAATGATCTTGCGTTTCTCATTATCTTTCTTCATTTGGAGAAGCCGCTGTTCTCTTAAGTTGTAGAACTCCCAAACAGCCCTAAGTCCTCTAATTTGCCTCATTTCGAATGACACTTTGCCAACGTTGCCTTTGGTCTTCTGCAATAGATGCTTTCCGTGCAACTTCAGGCAATCATGCGCGAGGTCAACTTTTATTTCTTCTTTGTTGTAACACTTGATATATCTCCATTCGTAGCTGAGAAGGAATAATGTAGAAATCTTAGAAGATGTTGTTTGTTTAAAAGATTCGGACTCTCAGATACCAAGCATCTCTGTTGACTGGACTACTCTACAAACTGACAAACCCTACAAATCCTATTTTAAGCCCCAGAACATTTTAGGTCCGATGACCTTCTTCCGGTGATCAGGCTCCGCTCTGTTAAGAGCACGGAAAACGATAGCTAGGTCGCGTTCAGGACTGCTGCACCAACACCTTAAAATAAGAGATGATTTCAAAGCATTGAAGCAGTATTTGACAAACTTGGAGTCAACTGAGTGGGATGACACCTTTTGACACGCTTTTCAAAGTTCATCCTTAAACATAAATCCATTATAGGTACTTCTCTGACTTTAGTGTAAGATTCATAGATGGCAGCTCTATCCCTCCAACAGTTCAGTCAAGGAGTCAAGCAAATGACGCTAACCTCCAAGTAGAGCAATACCCACCCTACTCCAAATTTTATGGCACAGTTCTATTGAGACAGACCACTTTGTGAATTCTCTACCCCAATGATTCCATTCAAAGTGCATACGAATTGTTCGTATGATTATATCACACCTTCAGAGAATGCGTCAAGCACAAATCTGTCAAGCGTGAGTCGCAGCGTTTACAAATGAATACAACTTGTCAACACCATTATTGTCGTCGAAAAAATAAAATAGAATAAAAGAAAGAGAAAAACCCTCTCCACCATTTAGATTTATCGCGCCATTTGCAGGTGGAGACGAGTGTGTGCCATTTGCTTTACCCTTCGGGACACCTTACGACATCGTTAGCTATATTGTCGAGAATTTTCCATTTAAGTAACGCGATGACAACGACTGCAACGACAACGACAACGGCGACGATGCGACGTTGACACGTGCCAGTGATGGAAAACAAGCCATTTGGTTTGCAACCAATGCACTCGGGGGTTCGCAAGCAGGTGAAAAGAATTCTGTTGACGAAGTTTACCCTGCACACATCGCGATTAGGAAGATGCATCACAAATCAATCAGAGATGCAATTAAGTGGATACTAAGAGTAAAGAGTTCCAACCGAACGTATGGAGTCTGGAGTGGTTGGTTCTGGTGGCGAGGGAATTTGCTTTGAACGAACTGGGTCGCAAGAAGAAGTGATGCTTCAGGTTGATTAGATTTTATGGAACAACAGAGGAGGTAATAAAAGGCGCTCATGGGAATTAAGACTGACGAGGATATTAACGAATTTATGAATCAAGTTGTCTGTTTTCTTAACTAAGCTGGTGGCTCTGCAAAGTGATTGTTTTGGAAATTTTCAAGAACAAATGCATATAGGGATAGTATTGCTAAGTTAGATTCTTATAGGATTAGTTTTGGATTCCTGTATAAGGGGGCGCAAAAGTCATAACATCTAATGTCACTTTGACATTTGTGAGGTAAACAGATGCAGAGGTAGAACATAGGTCGTTATACTCTTTAAGAACCTGGAATGTCAATGTTTTTGACAGCGGCACCAACTGGACACGTTGACTTTTAGCCACTGGCTTAAAAGGATTTGAAGATGGACATGTCCTGCAGGTAAGAAATCGAATGTAGATTTCAACCAAGTCCTGTCAAAACATCGACTGAGTAAGGACTTTCTACACTCAGTCTATCCAAGACTGTGACTTAATAGACAATTTAATATACGGTGTCGAGTGCTACAACACTATTGTCTGTTGTATTACAGAAAGGTTTCTACTCCTGTATCCATTCAGAACAGGACTTAAGATGTTGAAGCTTTCATAGTCAAATTCAAAAGATGTAGGCCAAAGGACAGCTCTATTCCTCGGGTATTGACTAGTATTACAGTGTGCAACTACTTAGTCCCCAGTTTTTTGCTGAATTTTCGTAGAATGCTTGAAAGTGCATGAGTAGCTTTCTTTTAGCTACGTAGGGGATCATTTCAAGCCTAGATGACTTCTGTACACCCTCTGACAATGACATATTCATCCAATAGGAGGGTGCCCGTCTGTATAAAGACGTTAGTTGATAGAAAGGTCAATCACAGCTTACTGGACAAACTCCCTAGGCTTCCCAAAGCAGTCACTATTTTTCTGCTCCAAAGCATATTAAGGTTTAGTCCTCTAAACTAGATTTCTGGTTCTAATAACACAGTAAAATGCGCCCCTAATGCCTCTGCAGATGGTCAAGCAAGACCGTTTCCGTCACCTTGGTAACTTTGTATCGCTAGTATCTAGGGCCAGTTTCTCAAAGATCTCAAGCTCTGGCCTTCCTCCAGGATAGAGAAATGCCGCACAGAACCTTATAGATCCCCGTCAATAGCGTAAGGATTTTGTAAACAGCTTATTGCAAGAGCACAGAATAATTTCCGTCAGGTATAGGATAGTGGCTTCCTTTTTCTTACTCTTTAACATTGTTGCGATCTCGACGACTATTGATCAAAGTTCTGTTAAGTTTCCGAAGTTCGTTAACCCTAGAGTTGAGAGAATTCTCTGGAATTTCAGCGGCTTATGGAACTTATTGGTTTTTAGTATACCTTTTGTACGCCCTCTGGACGTCTACGTCAGATTTTCTAGATTCGTTTTTATTTTCCTCAAAAGCGAAGACATTGCATTCCACTAAAGAGTGGACTTAGTACCGTCAAATCTCTCTAGCTTTACATATTTTTATTTTCTGCAGCTATCTCTGAAAATAAAGCCGGTGAGTCCACCTCTTAGGTCATGACGCTGTTTTACTATCAACACAGGTAGGATAACCATTTCGACAAGCAAGATCCCGACGGATGATATCGAAGCGATAACCCTGTAGGTACTTCAATCATCCAGGCCAATCATCCTCCTTGGCTTGTCAAGATGTAAGAAGTACTGTCGAAGATTGCCTGCAAAAATTGGGTCTAAAGCAAATATCGTCAAAAGAACCAGCTTTTCTTCTCTAAGCCAGCAATATCGGCACCAAATGTCTCTTCACGGCACGGGTCGCAGTCCTGTCAATTGAATTGATGAGTACAGATTTGGTTAAGCATGAGGTGAACCGAGGAGGGGTTCTGCGATTTGGGAAAAGCGTACCTTTAAATTTGCGTTATTATCTCTTACGTTTCTGGCTTCTATCTACTTTAGTGGCATCCACGGAATGCCTATCGCTAGCTCAACAAATTCAGAGACCTCTGAGCAGAATCATGAAGAAACTGCTACAGCTTTCGGACGAAGCACGTTTCGTTTTCTGCAAGAGTCTCTGAGTTTCCTTAGCGAAGTAGTCCGACCTTTTGTTTCCTCGTAAAAGGGCCCGCAGACAAGCTACGAGCTAAGCATGACTGGCGCAAGGAACTAATGGACTCACTCCCAGCATCGAAGTTATTTGTAACAACCAAGAATTTCTAGCCATTTCCACAAAGCATTTCACACAGTATGTGACGTCTATTCACATTAGGTTGACATATAACTGTAAGTACATGTGTATGTATAATGTCACATAATTATTTCTATAGTCCTTCGCCAGCCCATTCATTTCCTCTTTCCTTATACCTATAATCTCTAAATTATGTCCAAACCTTTTTGCGACACCACAATCACAGCACTCATCATCACCTATCACCGGCTTACGCAAATAAACATGCCATTATCGCTGTCATCACGTACTTAACCTGTGTACACCATAAAAACATCGGCACCGGCATCGGCATTCAATTGATTTTCTATGTTAATAACAGCTCAAGTGCCTTGACAATTGAATTCACTGGCACATCCTGAAACGGTCCGAACCAGGGGGAAATACTCGTAAAAGTCAAAAAGTCCATAAACCGAACGAGACCATCAACAACACCGTGTTCTCCATCATAAAATCCAATCACACGTCAGCAGGCCAGGTAAACTGGAGTGTCAAAACCTGTGAATTGGTTAGAATGACAACATTTATGGTGATACAGCAGAGATATCCAGGAAAATGGTCTATCCACATTTGGGTGGCGCGTACAGTTGCTTGTGCTTGTGCTTGTGGACACGTTCCTCGAGGGTTTGGGTCATAAAGTTATTAGTTCATTAAACCCGGGCAGTTGATTGGCATAGATGGGTACATGTGTGCGCTCGTCAATGACCCAATTTGGTAATACTTTGAGGCATTTGCTGAATATAGATGGTTTTGGGAACGTCAGCTGACGATATGGATTAGAATTGGAGAGGGTCCTTGATTACTTAACAAAATGGTTATCATTGCTGTCAATGTGGGCTTCGACAGGCGGATGGGGGCGATTCCTTTGAAGGGATTTGAATATCATTTTCTGGAGATAATTGGTATGGATGACGTGGATTCAGTGTAGAACATTAAATTTATGATTGATGTACGAGTTATACAATATATGCGAGTGATGAATTGGATTGAGATACGAGTAGTTGCAGCAGTTGAACATACAAGAAGTAATTAATACCACGATGAGTGATGAACACACCCAGTGCTTCCTAAGCGATCCATAAAATCCTCTTCCTAATTGGAAACACATACATGTGTGTATACTCCATAAATTTCTTTGAATTTCCATACAAAATGTCTTCTCTCAAAAGTTATTTTATGTCAATTCATTTGCTAAGAGACTTTAAAAAAAAGAAGAAAAAACACCGCTGTGCATAAATTATATGCGCCTGGACGTGCATACGATTCCCTGATCGTCAACACTGTCATCCGTAGATTCACTTGAAAGGCGACGCAGAAATGTGAATTTGACACATGTCCTGGAGGGTTTTATCAACGCCTATCCAAGCGCAGACCATGACCGTCAATTAAACAGGCGTGAGTCGATCGTGATGATCGTAACGTGTACCGCAAATGGAAAGATCAATCTATGAGATACCTCCCCATAGATATTTGCATCTTGAATGCTATCATAGCGAGATGCTGTCACACTTTTCTCTCGATTGTCTTGTCATCGGAATTTCTTTGGCAGGACAACCTGATCGGTTCCACCGCGATCGATGGATGTGTATCTTTGCATAAAATTATGGACACTTGAGGGAATGAACATGCATGACATGGACATCGCCATGTGCTGGAGGAATAGCGGTGTATCTGTGATATTTTATGTGACGCGTATGGTACCTCGTGTGTACAGCTCGTGGTTGGTATGCTGGAAATTAGTGCCGGTTGTGATTATGAGTTTGTGATGCTGGCGGTTGATAAGAGGCTATTAGTGGCAACGGAGGCTATCATTGAGAGAGAACTCACGGCCTTTTGTGAAAAAAAATAAAGTAATACAGGCTTTAAGGAAAATTGAAACGAAAGTCGACTAAGTGTGTAAGACTAGATGAGCACCTATTGCTTCAGGTTACTAGTTGCGAAAGTGCCTTACAAGACCTAATTCACATCACGAAAGACTATCAGTTTTTTTTCAATGAGTCGAAGACATTTAGTTAGATATTGAAACGTGATTCCTTTTTGGATATATTTTAGGCTAGAGCTACCAAGGGCGTACATTTAACACCTGCCGTTCTATGCAGCCTTTGGTTGCTTTTGTTTAGAGTAGGTTTGAGCCCGTTGTTTCAGCAGCAAACGAGTATGGGATTACTCACAAGGATTGTCATTCCTTTTGTAAATAGACAAAATAAAATCAGAGATCCTATTGAACATACGAATACGTTGGGATTGTGCAAAAATGTAGGATGATATTGCTCCTAACAATCCAAAGCAATGGGTCTCGAAGCAATCTTTGCAGTAGCTAGTATGGTGCCAATCGAATTTGATGAGAAGGAATCACAGAAGACTTTGCTCATAGATTGAGTTAGTTTTTTGTATCTAACATTTTTGTTATTAATTTTGCTACTATTGGAAGGACAATGATTCTCAATCGTTTATACGCTCTATCAAGATTTGGTTAGAAACTTTAAACCACGCTTCTGTTCCAGCCTTTTGGAAAACAATATTTTCCAAGCATTTTCTATAGAAAGGCAGGAGAGTTCTACTAGTTTGGCTTGGTTTAAAGCAGCTTGGAACTCCATTCGTTTGGGAATTTGGTGTGGTTGAGAGAAATCATCCTTCGAGCTGGATACCATGAAGATTAGAACTGACTGTAAATACTTTTCAATCCCTTTAGCTGATTCACTTTTGAAATAAGAAGTTAGTACTCTACGTTCCCTGCTTCTAAATAACTCACATGGTAGTTCCAAAGTTTTGATGGCTTGAAGATTAGAAAAGGGTTCAAATATTTCAAGATCTTCAAAAAGTCCCCCTTTTAGGTAATTACCAAGAGTGCTGTATCAATTTATAAAAAAAAAATGCATTGATTGACGTTCCTCCATATGTAAGTACATATTTCATTCTTCCGCCGAAAAAATACTTCAAGGAGTGGATTAAATCCTTGAAATTCCTATCAGTCTTTAATTCTTCTTAATAGGTAGTAAAAGTAAGCATTTTTTTCTCCTTTAAAATATTAAATCCTTTAAGGGATTGATGCCAGAACGTTTAATCGTTAAAGAGAAACGATTGTATGTTGTATAACAGTTTCGCTTGCTAGGCACAAACACTGAAAGAGAGTTCCTCTGAGCGTTCTTTTGTTGCTGCAACATTTCTGCTGTATGTAATGTATACAACACAGTGCTGTGTCCTGTAATTAGCTATGGTTCTGCAGTCGTTCCTATTTGAAAGATTGGCAAAGGATGTACATGGCTTCATTATCCCAAAAGGTTAGGAAGTAAAAGAACATTGGATGGATTACTTCTATCGACTGTTGAACGAAAAAAATCCGAAGAGAGGCATCCAAAGATGAAACACCGAATTATATTTTCTTGGCGTTTGAAGAATGTTTGTATGCCTATCGGCCCAACGAAGACTGTTTATGCCATCAATTCCTTTCAGGATCAGTCATGGCAGTAGATGCTCAAATTGCTATGATGTCAAGAGTAGTGTGTCCTTGGGATCGATAAAATGAAAGTCTTAAACTGGAGTGGCTTGCGATTAAAAGATATGTTTCACATACGAATATTAAAAGGAAACCTTTACAAAAGGCTTGGCACCACAAAACCAATGTGCCCAAAACCTTCAACTGGCAGATATCCTTGCGGACGATGCAGAAGGTGCTTTACTTTGAAAAGATTGTCGTCCATAGTCCGGATGTTTGATTAGAAACTGTCTCGGATTTGATGCCGCTCCAAGGTAATACACAAAGTGTGAGGATTGAAACTCAGTAGTAATAAGTCCCCCGAATATTCGCAAAATTGTTCAGTATGGCTGCACATCGAGAGGAGAATGCTCAGAAACATGTTTAATACAAATGGTTTGATTGACAGGCTAGGACAAAGCTAGCTTCCTGGCTACGTTGAAACTGATTACGCTCCTATCTAGACTGCGATGTGTATCCCGAAGTGCGGAAGAAAATATTTTTCGCGAAGTGCTAAACATACAAAGCTAGAAGAGGAATGCCTCTAGAAACAAGGCTTAGAACGGTTGAGAACGATATAAAATCAGGAAATTAAAACCTAGAAGAAGTTTTTAAGGAATGGTTGACCACAGTCGGGTCCAAAAAAAAAAAAACTGGGCTTCTGTTAATAAACTTTGGAACTGCCAACGTTAGAAGTTGGCTTCTATTTGCAGATGATTTGTTCTTTTACGACCAGGTTCTGTCTGCGTATCAACAATGAGTAAGACGAATTGCATCAGGATCTAGGTGAGGTTAAGTCTAATAAAATCAATCAAGATATGTGCAAAACTAGCCTTATCATTGCAAAAATTGCTAATACTTACACTTTAGAACAGTTCTGACATTAAGGAAAAGATGAACCACTTTTGTAAGGTAAGTACTTTTTATTTGTAATCTGGGATCCAAATCGACGTTCATACCGCCGACCTACGAGAAACCCTTGTGAACCAATGCAGAGCCTCCGAAGAGTAGTCTTCCTTAGACTGTCAATCAATTTATTTGTTTCTCTAGACATAACGAGTTTGAATATCGCTTCCACCAAGCTTAGCTACTAAGCCTACTAAGTTGATACTAATGACACTATGTGGATATGTATGAAATTTTTGAGCTAGAAAATGCCATATTGATCCAATAGAGCTCTCGGTATGCTTAAAGTCATTCACAGTTCAGAAACCTGCGAATGCGAACAGCCAAATATTTGCCAGTGTTCCTTTTATTCGCAGCAGATGTAGACTAGACTTGTTTAGTTCAAGGATAAACTAGTTCAACAGTTGTAACATTTCATTTGAGTTCATTTAGTCAGTAGTTCAACAAACGTAGATATACTCCGGATGCATAAAGCACATCGTTGCATTGATCTATGTGGAGGGAATTTTTATAAATGTATATGCGTCGCACAAGACCAAATTTGCTGAGCAGTGAACTAACACGAGCTAAATGAACTGAAAGAACGAACTAGTTCAGCAAATAGATTTTTACGTACCTGAGCATTCTCTGAACTGAACTAGGAGGATGAATACCGTCTCTCAAATTTTACAAAATTTAACCAAACAAGCGCCCACTCGGGTATTTTGTTTCTAAAAATATCCTGATACAGAGCTCCCTGTTGTGATTAGATTACATTTGTTGTTCAGAATTTTCAACTCCATTCTCGTTTTTGTCTCCACGTTCATCTGTACCCTCTTAAACATCCTCAACGAATCCACCCAATACGAGTACAGTTCGTGGTGGAATGGTTCCGCATATTTAATTTCAATTAAATCTGTGTCTCGGTCCTACGCTTACATTCGTTTCTTATCAAACGTCTACAGTTTTTCAATAAGTCCATCCATTCAAAAAATCTCCCCGTCCCCGAATAACAACGAAACCAAGACTTCCTAAGGCTTATCAAGATTAGGCATAAATTAATCAAATTAACTTCGCTTCTCAATAAACATCATCCATCACTCAAGGTCGCATTAAAGAACCAGTTCCAATTTATTCCAATGTCATGAGGTCAATTTAGACAACGTCTCCCAACACTAAAACACCGTAATTAATACTAATTGAAAATTAAACTCGACAAATCGACCGTAGAAGGACGAAAATCTCCCCAAAAACGCCTTCCTTCCTTTATTCACTGTAAATTTGTGAAATTTTTGTCGAATATCCTTTTGCGTCGTTTGAATATTGATTTCCAATTATCATTGAACGGCCAGTGAACCCTATATCCCGCCCAACCCATTGCCGTCATTAATTCACTGACACAAAATGCGGAGATTATTTTTTATCCTTTCGCACCCAATGGAAGGGTTGAAATTCCCCACATAAACTAATGTAAATTCCTTCGAGATTTATGAGCTCAGCTGGGCGCATCCCTCTAAGGAAAGACCTAGGACATCCCGCGAAACAAAAGAATAACACGGAAAGAATGCGAAACAAAGTTTTCATAAAAAAATAAAACAAAAAAACCAAAACCACTTCAAATACCATTGTTGCTGCTGTGTTATGCGCTGTGTGTCTTCTCAGCAGGATAAAGGATCCCAAGCAAGCACAAAAAAAAAAGGAATAGACAGAAAAAATTATAGAAACTAACGAAGTGAAACCGGAAGATTGCATTAAAGTGAAATAAAGACAATATGGCACCGATACGCCATCTCTGAATTGTTCAACAATTTAGGTACGAACGGGGTGTCCAGCCGACTACAAACAAGGAGTGAAAAATCAAGGACATAATGCTTTTGGTCAGCGTGTCGATTGAAATTTGTGCTTACTGTACCGTGATGATGAAACTACGGTGGGACTTCCAGGCGGCGAAAACTTTCACGGTGCCGTACAACTTCCAGGGCTAAAAAGCATCTGGCGAAGGACGATGTTATCTTGTTGTTTTTTTTTTTCATTTGATTTTATTAGGTTAGTCATTTAGTCGGGAGTGTTAATTTCGTCCTTCTTTGTGGTGTTGTGATAAGGGTAATCTGGAAAATGTTTATCAGAAGTGCTGAACTTTATAAAACGGGTGAGGTGAGTTGTTTTGATGTTTTCGGTTGTAGCAAGCGGTTAAGGTTGAAGGAATTTTAAGGACATGTGATACAAATAATTGGCAATAAGCAGCTGTTGCTAGTAAATGATCTCATGTTTCTAAGAAACTGTTTGCTTTAACATGAAATGGACTTGGGCGTATGATAAGCATTGGATAAACTCAAATTGTTGCTTATCCTTGAGAAATTCTTAGAATCTTGTGTTCTAAAGGATAGGTAACATCCTGTGAGGAGACTGTATATTTTTGGACAGCATAAGTGTTTCTTGGATTTTATGTAGAAATAGTGGTGATGGAAGTTAAGTCTTTTTCACGATAAATAGAGAGGCATTCAAGAGAGACTAATGGAATGTTTAAAGTCTAGATTTATGGGAAAATAATTTTCACAGACCTTCTAATTTTAGCTTATATAGAAGGAATATAGAAAGAATAAGATTCAGGAGAAAGGAATATTGACTGATTGGTAGGAGATCCTTGGGTTCCACATGTGAGGTTTTACATGTTATACTTAGGTATGAAAAGGACTAAACCCTCCACAGTATTACAGGGAGGAAGCATTATGTCATCAGATTGCTGCATCACATCAGAAGTGATACCTTCAGGTTCGGGAGATTGAAAGGGTACAGGGTATAACCAGAGGATATTGCAGGGAGTCGCTGCACGGTGAAACGAAAGTGTCTCCATTTGCAGCATCAAGTGCTTAATTTTACCTCGATCTTGTCGAAGACAATAAGTCATCGACATCTGCAAGCGTTCCCTGTAAAGATCTAGATTGATCTAGATCGAGGTCGAGGTAACGATGGTCTGAGATAGAGTGCTCTACAGAAACTCTGGGTGTCCTTTATCAAAAGAAAATTATAATCAGAGGCAAGGGTGATTTCTTGAGGCTTCTTGTTGGTCAGTTGATTTAGATCCCAAGTTAAGAGGTTACACGTTGAAATAATATTAAAAAGTTACTCATATCCGTATGTTGTCTGCATGGATAGTGGGCCAACTAGACCCTGTTATCTGGGTCTTCGCAAAGATTCAGCTTACCGGGAGGGAGGTACCTTTCTATACGTAGATTAATTTGGACTCTTCAGCTCCAAACCCAGCTCCCACTTACACAGGTCCACACATTCCTCGGTCCAAGACATAGACTTGGTCTTTCTCCGTTTCTCTCAAGTTGAAAAAGCATTTTTTGGATTTGGAGATTGGTCTGAATGAAATGCAGGATTTCAGCTCTGGAAAAATAACACTGGAGATAGGAAATGCAGAGAAAGGAAACCAGGTTTTAAGAAACGACGACTATCGCCATGTTCGTCGACAAGGAGTCGACTTTTTTAACAGATGGGCAGCTGAATGGATAGGTCAAGAGAACCTTGACAAAGGCTTACTTGTTTATTTCTTATTTAACTTCAGATTAGGCCGGATACTACTCCCGGATCATCTAGCTTAGTAAAATTTTCAGTTTTGAACTGAGAGTGAATCATTGGTGATCTTCACGATGTCGAGGATCATTTGTGGATTTCAGGTTCCGATTGAAACCCAGATATACGGTCTTGATCGATTTGGAATTTCGTATTTTCGGTGCAGACTCCCCTCGGCTTCTGTTCTTTGCTGAACTGTCAGTTATGGGCTGAAAGTAATTCATTACTGATCTTCATGATGTTGAGGATCACTGTTAGATTGGATGGTTCGATCGAAATCCAGGTTTACGATCTTAATCGGTTTGGACTCCCCTCGGTTCCTGTTTGCCTATCTGCCAGTTATGGGTTGAAAGTAAACTATTATTGATCTTCAAGATATCGAGGATCACTCTTGGATCGAAGGGTTCGACCAGAATCAAGGCATGCGTTTTTTTATACTCCTGTCCAAAACTGTCACAATCTGAAGACATATGAAAAGATCATTCGATCTTTCATAATTACAGAAAATGATTTTGACATTCCTGTTATTGCAGCCTTCATTAGGAGGCAGCAGAACTGGATGGTCACTTTTTTTAGTTTTTTTTTGTTATTTGTCTTCCGCATGACTAAGGTAAACGGCTCTGAATTTTAAGTTATTATTCAACAGTGGACAGGTTTTCCAGCTCTTTTGTGCTCAGGGCTCATCTGAATGCAGAGCATTAGTTTAGAGACTAGGCGTCTTTCTCTAGGGCGCTATCTATAAGAGCGCGACTCTCCGCGAGATCGAAGCCAAATGGTTGGTTACGTTACAAACCGATTTTTGACAGAAAAATATCCAAGATGGCGTTACTAACTATCGTATATGTATACCTCATTTCTGTTTAGAGGGTTACTTAGGTTTCTACATGCAGTGAAGCTCTTGAAATACAAATCTGTAACCACCGAACGAAGACCAAAGATTTTTCTATAGATTTTGAAGCTGTCGAACCCATCTGTTTTATTTAATTTGTGGCCATCTTTACGAGTGGATAATCAGCTTGTTTCTCCTTACAAGCTCATAACCCTTAGGAATGATTTTCAGTGGTTTGAGGCTCAGGTGTTGATTACTACAACCGGTGTTGCCCTCACTAACCGACAAATCAATGCAATTTTCCAAAAAAAATTTATATTTTTGCTCCAAATCCGTGTTTGTTTCCCCTCCAAAGCATGCTTGATTTGGAAACACAATACATGGCGGCCACCCGTAGTTTAATTCAGTTCAAATGCCAACCATTATTCCTCCCCAACATTGCTTAAAAAACATCACTAAGGGATAACAAACAATTCCCAACCAAAGGACTCATTGTTTCATTAAATACTGCCAAATTGTTTGGATTTCTACGGGTGCTGCCAACATGGAAGCATTTAAGGGTGGTCCCTACCGTTCTCGGCAAAATCCAATAAATCATCCTACGAGTGGCGGTGCTCCACCGCCGCCGGAATAGAGAAGAGCGCATCAACATTTTCGAAAACAAATTTCTTACATGAGTTTACATTCTTTTTGCCTTTGCGTTTGCGTTTTGTGCAATATGTCACTCGCAGTTTTATTGGTATTGTTGGTGTGCGACATTTTTTAAATTTCTCCCTTTGATTCGGGAATTTATTCAATTTTTTGTTGTTGTTGTTTGTGTTTTGATTAACCAACTTGTTGGTGCTGCAACCCCATAGATTTGTTTGTTTTTTTTCGCGGGTGGCTGGCAGAGCCCAGATGCATAAAGTGCTGACATTGTGTGTACAAATTTGAAGTAGGTACGGTGCTCGTAATTGAATCAGTGTCACAGCGAATGTTGGAATATATCACTTTTTATTGAATGTCGTATCATTATGCGTTGCTTAGGATTCGTTGTTTTTTTTTTCTATTTAGCCTTGAAGGGATACGAGTATACCTATTGCCTTTGTTTATTGTTTGTAGATTTACAAATGGAGATACTTTATGGGTAGGCATGGAGAATTCAGGATAATGGCTGTTGTTATATCAAAGAGAGTACATGGATGGTGAAGGACGATGGATATAGAGTCAACCGTGTCACTTGAGAAATGGATCGATTTACAAGAGAAGTTATTTATTGCGTAGTGTCGCTTAAATCATGTAACAATGCTTTACTGGCGGCAAGGACACAAAGTTCGTTCAACCAGAATTTCAGTTGACAGATGCCTGTAGTGTTGTCTTGATAGTTCCATCATTAGGTCTGTTTCTTTACTTTTTACAATAAAAATCACGAGCGCGGGATAATTAGTTGGGGAACACATCGAATAACCAATGTCAATGAAATGAAATGTCAAATACGAGGAAATACAAAACTCAAGAATGACGATGCAATATTCAGAAATCTCCGGAAACATGTGCATGTTTCCAATTTCCTGAATAAATTTGATTTTCAAGAGAAAAAAAAAAATAAACTGAACTAAAGTGACAGCTGATTGCATAGTGCTTTTGACAGATCGTACGTCACCTACCTATAGACATTTGTTGGCCAAGAATGTGTAACTTGTGTCGCTGAGAAAAAGTGTTTTACACTCTCTTTTTTGTGTTAGGGAACAGATCTACTGTCTTAACTACTGTCAATCATAGTTACACCCACTTAACCTTGAGTTGAGTATCTCTTTACCCTTAGGCTACTGACATTTGACAAAAGAAAAAGAAAACAAAATCTAAATGCAATTAACACCCTCAATTGCAATAGTCTTTATGTGTTTCTATTGTGTCTTATAAGATAACACATTTTAAAAACAAATAGAAATGGGATTATTCTTAAAACAAATAGAATCTCGTAGACCTCAAAAATTTCCATGCACGTCAAGCCAAGGTGCGACATCGTGTAATCTCTAATGTCTGTAAATTATCATAAATAAGCACGCGAATGTCTTAAAATAGAAAAGTGTAGTTACATTGGATATCTCTGGCTAAATCTGGATAAGGCCACAATCAACAGTGGAGTTACCTACCGTTGAGATCTTCGACAATTTACGAAAAAAAAAGTGTCTTCTAACGCACTGTGTATGATTGTGGCTTTTGTTGATGAAGTCTCTGCTGTTTGACACTTTTTTCTTAACAAAAAATTGGGTGTTTGAGATCTTTGAGATAAGATTTTTCGGAATCTGATGAAATTTAGGATTTTCGTCTATATTTTGAAAGGGATTTGCAATTTGTTTCTTTTATTTCATTAGGTTTGTTAAAAGTGTAACAACAGTCGGGCAGTTTATTTGTTTTGGTGACGATAAGAACGGGGGGCTTACGAAAATAAGTGTTCACACTTATTTTTTCGCAATGAGACTTTGATACCATTATAGAGTACCAGATATGAGGAACGATTGACTGATGCTTGAAATGCAGAAAAGAGAAGTCCATCCGTCTCATGAAGTGAGTGCAGGTACCATACTCTTTCAAGGAAATTATTTCTGGACAGTGAGAGTACTTTTGACGTGACGTCGACTTACGAAAAGTTTCGTACGCTCTTTATTAATACATATAGTTGGACGCCGGAACCTTTAGAATAGAGAGTTCTCTAAAAAAATCGAGCTACTAGCTGAAGACACTAGTTTGCTTAGTTACACTGGCTGAGCCTAGTCAAAGTAGAAATACATAACCAACCTGCAAGGCTCTTACTTGCTGAATTCATCAACTAGTTGACAATTATTGCGTGAAGAGCAAGAACTCTTTAAATTGAATCCCCAGACTAAACTCTTTAACACCTTTTTGGCATCCAGATCACACTGCGCTCGCAAAGAATGATATAAAACTATGAGATTGCCCGTCAAGGCACAGGATGATATCTAAGGATCTGAACCAGCCAAGCCGAAAATTTAGGATAATTTTTTACGAACACAATTTGCTTACAAATGCAGGCAATCTAAACGAGTAGTTCTGTAAGTCTTCTGTGAGAAATCAATACCATTTCTGCAATCCTCTTACAGGGACTCTGGAAACGAAACTGCTCTGCAAATATATACTTACATACATACAAATTTCAAAATTCATATTCATGGCCGGTGTGTCAAACCGAAGGTCAACAACCACCTTCACTATAAAAAAACGATTTTCTTGACACTTTTACTAGAAAATTTACTGAGTTTTTGTAGGTTTCTTCGTCAAAGTTCTTAACTATGCTCGTGGAGATCTTTGGTCAGGATTTCAATTGTTATTTTCAATTAGCGTTAACCACGCCCACTTTTTTAAAGGAAATAGTAGTTAAAACAAAGTTTGCAATGAATTTTCGTTTCTGCTCGTAAAGATTCCTGGTATTGTCTGTTGGGAGGAGTGTGTAGTTGAAGCCTAAATCCCAAAACTGGATATTTTAGTTTTATGGGGGCTATATCCTTCAAATCCGAAGCCGAAGACACAACATCAGTCCTGAGTGTTGTCAAGTGCCAGCTAAGTATTTGTCTGAATCCACCTAAAATTCCGTAGAAAGCACTTAAAATTTCTTTCACGACCCCGCATCCAACGATCATCTGACAAACATCCGAGAGTACAACTGTCATGAAAAGCTTGACAAATAACAAATTGGCTTCCAAAAACGGCTACCTTGAGTTTTATAAACCTGTGGTGCTTAGTATTTATTTTCATTTTAACGTGAAATTTGTCACGTCTTTCAAGAATCTCTGTTTCTCATTAAAGGATTGTCAAAGACAGCATCTTAGGCAAACTTCCTTTGCACTGACAAAGAAATAATAGAATTTTCTAAGACCTTATGGTCTCATTATAGAATATGAGTGAATTATTTTGAAACTTTCAAGTTTCGCGGGTTCAATGTTCAACTTCTTATTAAATTCAATACCTCCTTCCTCCTATTGATTTCAAAGGCTTACACTTCCAGTCTCTTTCCAAGATACGTTAAAGTCGCATTTACTATTGAATTTCCTGGCTGTAGACCCGATTGACTTGCAATAATCGAATTTAAACTTAATGTCCTGAACAGTTTAATGGGATAGAAAATTGCCAATACCAGGTCAGTGAATGCTGCGACTACCGTGGAACTTGCTGTAAAAAAAAAAATAAAGAAACACCCTTCTATCCGTGGTTCTCTCTGTTCACTGGTAGAGCAATTAATCTTTACACCCTCCGCAGCGCATCATTAAAAATTCATAAATCGATAGACTATCGATTGTAGTTCAATACTCTTGTTGGGCACACTTGACCCCAATCCGTTTTATCTCCTACGCTTCACACCATCGGAGACAACATTTCGTCGTTTATCATATTTACACTTCAATGCCTGTGAAATCAATAACCTTTCATCTGATTGATGCTCTTATCATTTACCCCAAATGGAATAATTAACGAACAACAGAGCGCCCTTATCTGGTCTGTCTTCTCTAGATCAGGACACTTGACATTCGCATGCAGAGCGTCCCATCTCTTAATTAATGCAATAACAACTGCAGGCGAGCTTCCTCATCATCACATGCAGTTCAATTGCACATTCTAAGTGCAAGTATCTCTCCTCCCAGATGCAATTACATGACAAAAGATTAGACAAGATCTATAATCTAATAGTGTTACTTTATTCAATTTGTTGTATGTGCCTGACATTCCAGATACCACCTAATCCCTCCTTACGACTATAGATACACACAGTAGCGCACTATGCCAGTAGTACACTCTTTAAATGGATAAAAAAAAAAAAGAAATGCGCGCTATAAATAAATAAAATAAAATAAATACGATAATTCAAGCAAATGAAAGATAATGATGGTGACATGGTGTGTTGTATCTATAGCTAGATGCTGGATGCTGCCTCAGATACTCTCTGATAATAGCGACACATCAGTGGCAACGACAATGATAAGACAATAGGGACGGTGTGTATGGCATGGCATTTCGGTTCGTATTCCCTGCATGAGCATCGTTATTTTAAATCAGTTTGAAACGGTTGTTTGTCGCAATTACTACGCTCTGTATCGCGGTCGTGAATTGTACAAAGTATCTGTGACTTCGTGTGCATAGATAAAACGGACAAATTCGATCCGAAGGAGTGGTATTTCGGAGATTTTCATTTTCATTTCGGAATACTTGCAGTATTTGTGTATATCAGCCTAAAAAGGAAAAGGGGAGAAAATCTTTATTAAAATCCACGCACGTAGTAATTAATTAACTGAACTTGTCCTGAAATTAACACAACACAATTCCCCGAACAGTAATTGACTGAAAATCTGCCGAAAAAGAAAGGACTCGCACATTCGAGAGCAGTGTTTAACTATTCCAACGAAGAAAGCTGTTCTTCATTAATTGCCCGAACATCCACTCACGTCACACAATCCACAATCACCGTCCATCCCCACGACGACAACAACGACTACGACGACTACTACTACATACTATCCTTTGGGGAGCAATTAACACACCAAAGTCGAATTTTGTGTTTTGTTTTTTTCCTTTCGTCCTCTCACCCAAAAGAACATTACTCAATCGCAGTTAATTCAATCGGAATCCGTAGGAGGAGAAAGGATAAAATACAAACATCCTTCCATTCAAGGAAATCCATTTTTATTCCTTCCGTATAAAAACAATCACTTGCCGGAGGTCAGAACTGATTAATTCAGTTTCGTTGCGAACCAGCAAAAAGGACGACGAAAAGTTACCACAAGGAAAAGCCACATCATCTAATTGATTTAATCGATTAAGTAACAAGGTTAATGCCCGTCGATTAAGCGTTAATAAAAATGACATCCTCCTCATCCTCCTCCTCATCCTCAACCTCATCCTCGTTCTCGTCCTCGTCCTCCACACCAGCCACAACCAATGTGATGGACTCAATCGTTAGTACTGTACAATCGATTGCATCGACAACTGTAAATGCGATTACAAATCCTACATCATCACCATCGACATCCTTATTGAGTTCAGAGACTACCACTGTGCCTAGTGGCAGCAGTCATGGACCCACTAAAACAGAAGAAGGATTCACAACAACCACAACTGTGGGTACAACAACGGAGAAAATGTTAAGTGTTGGTGATTTAAGTTCGTCCTTGCAACATTTCGGTTGGACGGATTATTTTGTCTTCGTCCTGATGTTGGTGGTTTGTGCGGTCATTGGATTTTATTTTGGTTTCATTGAAAAGAAGGACAAGGGCAAGGGTAGGGAACAGCGTAGAGGATCTGAGGCATTGGATTATTTAGTTGGTGGAAGGAAAATGAAGGTGTTTCCGGTTTCGCTGTCACTGGTAGCAAGGTGAGTTAAAGTTATTGTATTTCTTTTCAAAAAGGATTTTCTGGTTGAAATGGAAATTTAAAAAATATTCGGGGAACTGTTTTGGGCCTGAGTGACATTTTTGGGCAGAATCATCTGCTTGGATTAGGAGAAAAGGGTTACAGTTTGTAGATTAGGATTTTAACAACATTTTTGTACAAAAGTTTGGGACTTTCCATCACGCTTCTGAGAATCCCTTAAATTTTTGTTATGGCGTAGACCTTCTAAGCGTTTCTTTCCATAATAAGGGATATTCTTGGAACTCTGAGGGAAAACACTCTTCTACTTGTATCGCGCCTTAAAAAGTGCAAAATCTAAGTAAAGATTTAAGTTTCGTTTTGATTTTTTGAACGGATGTCTGACCAGTTCCATCGCTAATGTATACAGGTATTGGCTACTAAGTACCATAGTATTAGGCAAGTTGATGGTGTAGACCTCAAGTAGTTTCTCTGGTTATGTGGGCTTAGGGGTTGCAATATTTTAATGAAAACACCTTAATGGATCTCGAAGTCCATTGCTCTATCAGAAGCAAAATGGAAATATTTCCATTGTATTCCGAAAAACTCAACTGAATTTGAGCTCATGAATTCAGGAAGAACCAATGAAGGTTTCCGCTTAGAGAAGCTCTGTAAACTTTTTAACTAAATTTTTCTTGAGCTAGAGTAAGTGTAAGAATGGTTTGCCTTTGTAGTACACTTTGTCTGGTCCTAACTAGTTGCACTGAGTAAGAGTTTCAACTGCTGCGACTTTGTAACAGCGGGAGTGTAGATTGTGAGGAATGCCAAGTTGACATTGCATGCGATATCTGATCCCGTTCTATTCAAGAGATCATCGGTTTTTAAGCCTGTTTTAAGTGAGACGAACATTTGAGATTTTTGCTTTCGTTAGCGTGCTCATTTCTGTTTATATCACTGTGCCCTAGAAACGATATAAGGATCATATTCAAAGCGCACATCATCTTTGAACCATCAGTGTTGATTCTTAAGTCGAAATCTTAAACCCCCTGATCATCTTTTCTGTTGGGCCTGTTCTACTCTTTGCAAAGCTCTTACTTTAAATCTAGAGGCAGAGGAGGTAGGAGCACGGTTAAAGCATCTTTTGGAGGGACTTTAATACGGTTGTCGTGCTTTTCTCAGCCGACATGATTTAGTGCATGTCTAGATAGATTTACAGAAATTCCCATGAATGCTATCGAGACTCCAAGTTGATAATAGATTTCTTAAAGCTGAAGGCAATGGGTGCATTGTTCTTTATTTGAAAGCAGGCTATTATGATACTAATTGGAAATTGGGGTGACGTGCCAGATACAATCAACAGATGCACCATGTTCATCTAGACCACATATCCCATTAGTTGTACAGACTTATTCTAGGGAGCCCTTTGTGGTTTGACATGATATTGAAGAAGACGTTTGACAGGGGTTCCGTTTTTGAAAAACTATTGTGATTTGGGCTGTAACGACACACTGTTCGTAACAGGCAATGTCAGGCAAGTTTGAATAACTCCTGGCTTTAGGCTCTGGGTGGTGATGAATCCTTTGGATGTGATCGGAATTAAAGGAGTATTTAGAGCTATTTTCTTAAAAAAAAAAAGGCGTGGTTATGTCAATTGGAGAACATAATAACTTTAATAATTTGTTTAATAAAACACAAAAAGTACATAATGTACGAATGAACTATAGAGCAAGAAGATTCCAACATTTTTTGTTAACAATTTTTTTTGGTAAAATAAGATTTGTTCAAATAATGGGCAGGATTATGGAGGGATTTTGGAAATGTTTTCAAATTAATTCGATCGGATGCCTAAGACATAGTTGTCTTCTAAATTTGAACTCTCAAGTTCAACGAATTGAGTCTGAAAATGCAAAGTTGGTTGGTATTCTTGAGACGAAGGAGTTCTCTGACTTCATATCATTTTCGAGAAAATTTGTAAAAACCTTTTAGAGCGATCATTCTCTAGGATTTAGGCTCCGCTCAATCTCGACTTTCATTATCTAGTCCTTCATATTTTTAGTTTATTCATCATGATAGTGTGTTTACTTAGGACCTGAGCTATACAGCTTCAAGCCCGAACGCAGCCACCTAATCATTTGAGAGAAACAAATCTGCCCGGAAGTACAATGGACCGACTCGGAGTCCTAAAAAAATGAAATCATGAGTCATGAAACCAGTATGGGAAAAAAAATATATTCAAAAACGCTGTAAGGCATTAGGACTTTTATTTATTGAAAGTGTTACCAACCTAGGATCCTGTCAAGTCACTCGAATATGACAAATTAATTTGAAAATATTGAGGTTTTGTAAATATTTTGAGCCTTTTAAAGATTGTTTTTGGACTTGACCTGTCATAGCTCGGGAAATATTTGGCATATCGCGTTGATTGATAGTCCCCTTCCCTTTGTGTAAAATCTATAACATGCACGGATAGCTAAGAAATTGGTATTTTTACTGGGGACTACTAGACAGCCAATATACTAAAAGGATAGGGCGTTTTTCTTATGAGCTCTGCAGGAGGTCTAACGAGGATAACGACTCTAGCCTTCACTTCCTATACATCTGCCCGATCCACTCTCTCATTTTATTCTATGATATCTTTTCCTCTACGATCTCTTCTTTTGTACGATCTCACTGAGCTGGCGTCACATCAAAAAAGTATACATGACTATGTCTCTTTTCTGTCCTGGTTTGAGTCTGTATCCTTATGCAGACAGGCATTCTAATCTACTTTTAACCAATACTCCTCTGATTTTGACACCATTCATTCTCAATTCTTAACTCAATTAAAGTCCAGAGGTCCTCAGAGGCTTATTAAAATGTGGAAGATCCTAAATTTAGTGCTTTCAAGTCACGTACAAAAATAACTTCAAGTCGTTCAATTTATCCCAAAGTGCATCCTTATCATACCACATCAGACTTCACTGTGTTTAACAAATGTCCGGGATAACCCCGCGATACCTTCAGAAGGTAGGTATGACCTTTCTCATTGCCAATATCTTGGCCATTATTTGGAGCCCCTTCGAATTTAAGCTGAAATTCTTAGACTCTGACGTAGAGATTGAGAAAAAATCGGCTTCCCCTAACCAGCTTCCTCAAACCAAACACGTGTCTCAAAACGGTGAAACACGTTCCACCATCGACAACAGCATCATCAACTAGCCCCGTTTGGGGTTCCAATTGTCCATCACGTCTAAATTCATTTCGCCTGCCCAAGTGGCCACTTAAAACTACAAACCCACGTGTGGCGATTTATTTTGACAAGGGATTTTTTTCCAGCCCTAAATTCATTTCCACCAGACGTCGATCCATCCACGTACGTCGAGACATTTCTTAATTTGCAAAATAAATCTCAATTATGTCACAATCATCTCCGTAATCATCTCCATTGACCCTCTTTAAGCAGCTGCCCAGACAGTCGCACTGCTAAACTATGCCACCGCCCCCTCGGCATGGCTCAAGTCCGAAATATGTTCACCAGGATTTCGGTTTAAAAATTTTCCTTATAAATTCGCATCACGTTCTCGGATTGCGTTTGGCCATATCTCACCTCGCACAACCATCTGACCCCACCAGATGTCGTGCCCTAATCAGATATTCAACATGACGTCAACTAATTTGAAAATTTATTTACCAAAGCCATCAAATGACGTTTGCTCTGTGTGGCCACCTTAGGGTTTCCAAGTGACCGCTATGATTGTTTACGAGCCTTAAACCCAGATGACATGCAAATCAATATTTTGATCGGTCTCAACGTCAAATGAATCGGAAATCTTTTAATAGCAACAGTCACCTCATGACGTCGAAACTCAAACACGAGCGTGTGTGTGCTTAGAGGGTTGCGATTTCGCATACAATGTGGCGGCAATGGTGGATGAGGCTATTTTTGGAAAATAAATCAAAACAGTCATGAGCCGCCTTCGCATAATTCGTATACATACGCCACTTGGGTGAGAACGTGTTGACATTGACACTGCTGGGGGGAATTGATTGGACCGCCAAATTAGAAGTTTAAACTGTCGGCTCGAGACTCGTGCAAAGAGAAAAAAAAGATGGCTTCACATGGAAACGGAAATTGTTTTGCAGGCGAGTTTCAAGTGACAGAAAGATTCATGCGGGAGAGTTGTGTGTCAGTGATGTATTATGGAAGGTCAGGGGCACTTAAGGGTGTAATTGGAGACTCAAATTTGCAAAGATGATTGAGGTCGGCGAGTATCTGAAGATAGGGGGAGCTGCTGCAAGGCCGTGGCTTAAGAAAAGGGAACTATAGCCACAATCGCATCACCAAATTGAGTGGCTTTATTCAGATTTAAGAGGGCGTGGCACTGGTGTTTATGTTTAATCAAGTTTTTAGTAAATTGCTGTAGTTTCGTTGTGTTGAAAGACCATTATTATAAATTCAGACTTTATCTTGCTCTAATCTCTTCGTTTGGTAGAAGAATTCAGGCTTCTATCAACGAAGTCCGGGTCGAGATCCCAAAGGAATTGTTTGGTGTACGGAGGCTCATTCTCATTCTCTCGTTGTCCTTAGATGGTCCACACGCTTTAGATTCAAGAATTCCCACAAATTAAATAATCAAAGCGGGCTAAGTTCAGTGCCTTGGGGAACTCCGATCTTAAGATTGTATTGTCTCATCCCACCGTCAATAGTGAGTTCTCTCTAATACCTAGGGTGATAATGGATTATTGTTGACAGCGTCCGTCTTTTTATAGTTATCCTTTGAAGGCTACTACGGTCGTCTTGATGAGTTTATCGGTAGCGTGGACTGTGGTGCGTTTTTTCCCGAGTCCTTCACTTGATAAATTTCCGGCATTCTTTGGAAGTTCTCCGTCATGCAAATACAGTGTCTTGTCAATAGTGAAGCTTTACTTCTATATGCATATCACCTCTACTACACCCTGTAGTCTTGTCTTCATTAATGCTTTCTAAAAATCTGTCAATTGTAACCACATGTGTCTCTAAAAAGCCCTAGTTCGGCGTAGAAACCATTTTTATTCCTCCAAGGACTATGGTAGCCTAGGGCTATGCTTTCGTTAAGCACCGTCCAGCTCTCCCAATTACGAACTGAAAAAAACTGTACCAAGCAACCAAATCCTTGCAAAATGTGTCCCCTTAGCTGCAAAACCTTCTCCAATATTGCTTAAGTTTTCCATTTGAATTTTTTTCTTTTATTTTAATAACGTTCCCGCTTCCAGTACTTTGTCCATTTGTAGGATAATCCTCAATTCGCAAACACTTTTCTCCTTATTACATGTATCCTTCCCTTTTCTTCTTTCAGCTTCGTGTCCGGGATATCGCTGCTGGGTACATCGACCGAAATCTACGTCTACGGAACACAATATGCGTTCATTCTCATCACGATAAGCTTGTCTGCCATCATTTCGTGGTACATCTTCCTGCCGGTCTTCTGCAATTTGCAGTTGACTTCAACTTATGAGGTAAGTTTATAGCACTAAGCACTTCATTCGCATCAAAACTCCCCTCGTCTCATCGGGAATTATTCATAAAAAAATAAAAAAAAAATACAAAAATTTCATCCTTTTCGTCCTTTTTGCATAAAACAAAATGTCATTTGCAGTTCATTGCATACTTGTGAGAGTCGTTCGGTGTGCGCGCGTTCCTCCTTGCATGTCATTATTATGGGAGAAATGTCATTTTATAGGATCATCTCGTGGTGGGTGTGTTCGTTGTGTACGCTCGTGTGACTTCATTTTCCCTTCGCATTGCATTCTTTTTCTTTGGCACTGTGTACTGCAATGTAAGTGGATTATTTGTCACCCTTAAGAATTTTCTTTTTCGTCCTTCGGAAGTCCTATCTTAATCCTATTTGTTATGGAAATGGAATCGTTTTGTAGAGTTTTGCATGCGAGTACCTCTGTCGAAAATTGAAGGGAGGGGGTTTTTCTGTGGAATTGACATCGATTTGTATATAGGACGGGAACGCTGTGGTGGTTAAGGAGACGGTTAGGTACAAGTTAACATGCTGTGAACCTCGATTGGCATTGATTTTTCTTGTATCCATTGTCAATCAATTATGCTTTCGTTGTCCCTTGGGGATACGATTTTTATGTATATGAAGACGGCTTTAAGTCGAATTTAAAATGCTGATTCAATTTGGGTTGTTTATGAGGGGTTTTGTTCGTTTTGTTTCGTTTACAAGGTCAAGACAAATGTTTGGATGGCTGATTTGAATTTATTATTAATAGGATATTGGCCAGTGGCAGTGTCGATTTATTTTCAAATATAGTAAACATGACGTTAATTTAGGAAAAACAGTGGAAGGGTATTTCCATTGTTTGGTGGAGTGGTTGGGATTGTTTCAAGAGCCGATTAAAGGTATTTCAGTTAGGAGTCAGTGATTTGGTTGGCGGTGTACGTATTCATCTTGCGGCTGCCAAATATTACATATTTCCGCAATGAGAGACCGTCCAAGAGCAGTTGCCAGGTAATCATTAACCATGTGGAATAGAGGCTCTATTATCCGTAGTTGTGATGCTATTATCTAGTTTACTCCTAGACCTATAGTTACCTTTCGAAAGAAAGTCGTGGAAAATTGTATCCTTAGCGAGCCCTAGATAAAAATTTAGTACATCGCGATGGAACAACCAAGACTTGGCCCATACCTGGCTAGCTTGTTGGTTTTTTGTTCGTTGATTGTCAAGCCGTGTGATGGACGCTGACATGTTTCATTAAGTGCGATTGCTTCCTTAAATTGTAGAGACCCAGGCTTTTAGTTGCTTTACCTTTAGCTCTGGCGGGATTTGATGATCCATGGAAGAGGTGGCTAACGTGTACGGCTTGTATTGGATGGATTTCTCCATCAACTGAGAGTGGTGTGTGGAACACATTCTAAGGATGTTTGCAATGACCTTTTAGCTTTGGTATTATTTTTCAATGACATGTCCCCTTAACCATATTCATCCAGTTTGACTATCAAAAGTCAAGTGACATGGTTCTGAAGTAGTCGGGAGTGACAGATATTGCGTTGCTAGAAATGTAGTTGCTGAATAGTAGAATCCAATGGTCTGTTCTTAATCCATCAGCTCATGCTCTATGACAGGTTATGTCAGATCGAATTATGTTCATTTCCATTGTTTATTGTAATTTATTGCATCTGTTTACTCCACAACTGTCAATTTGACAATGACAGGAGAGGCCATTTGGAAAAATGAAAAATCGTGCATGATTTTATTTTCAGTTGAACTTGGATGAGTTAGTGCTTCGATTTAAGGTTTCCGTTCCTCTCCTAGGAGCCAACGTAGTGTGAAAGCCTACAGCTGTCATTACTTAGTCATACGAATATCTTACTCGAGTATGTTGATAAGTTCCAAGAATAGTTTATTGTAGAACATGTGACAAATATTAGGTTAGAGTTTCTTGATAGCTAATTTAGACGATTAAGCTCTAGTGACTTGTTACTACTTGTTACTCTGCATGAACTGAAGTTCAATGATCTTGAGCATGACCACTTGATGTCACACTTGATTTGCAGTAGAAGTGACAAAGCCTCACACTTTAAGATAACAAAGAATTTAGGACACAAAATAGATGGATTTGTTTCGGAAATTGAATAAGCCATGACTATAGAGATCTTTTGAATATCGAGGGTCGAGGATTTTTAGGAAAATCTGTGTAGTAATAGTCCTCTTCATGATGGTAGACCTGTAGACTCGTGCCTCATATCGTATTCAGCGAGAATAGGACTTAAGATTGTTCTTTGCTCTTTGATTTTGTAATAATCGATTTGAGATATGCTCCGAGATGTCGGACTACTGAGTAGGAAATTGAGCTTAAATTCCTTTTAGTTTTCAACTGGTTTACCTCTTGCGATCGTAAGACAAACATCGTGAAACCATGAATACTCGTATATGGTACTCGCTTATGTACAAAGCCATCAGATGTTGATGGGCATAAAACTCAAACATAGTATTTACGTTATCCTAAGTACATCCCGCTCAAGTTCACTTAAAACTAATCCGAACAGGAGGTTTTATCTCCAATTTTCAAGTCCCTGTCTCTAACCTAACATAAGTTGCTTGTCAATCACCAAAAAGCTACCAGTTCATTTCCTACAAGAGGATCCCGTAAAAGTGTGCGCCTGTCACCCCAGGATGGACATTCGTCACTCTTACATCACCCTTCTTATTGATTATGGCAACTCACTTCCTTGCAAACGGGAGAGGGGTCAACAACCTCCCGCCTCAGCTTGTAGCATATTTCCAAAGCTCCTTAACTACTTTTTGATGCCATCTATAAAAGCTGGCGCCCAACGAAGTGACACAGAAATCACGGCGTCAATGAAGTTTTTATTGTACTTCGAATTGCTGTCCTTAAAGTGAATGGAATTTTGTGGTGGAAGTTATTGCCTGGTTATATGGTGGAACGCAGTTGGGGTTAAGGACGAAACAACATTGAATTGGTTTCATTCCAAAATAACCTACCAACGAAACTAATTGTCCACATACCTATCACTATTTTTGCATGAAGAAACATTACGATTTCAAGGTTATGGGAACAAAAACATATTTTGTAATTTACTCGCTCATTTGTATTTGTTTTAATTTATTTGTTTAACAAGAAAAAAAACCTATAATACATTATGTGCTTGTTTTTATTTGCATTTTATTTAAAATCTAACAACTTCTAGGGATTCAAAACTAGAAAAAAACAAAAGCCAATGCTATACATACTCGTATCTACTCTTATTTGAATTTAGAGACTATTACAAACATGGGAAACCCTTTTTGTAGATATTTCCCGTCAAAAAAAATCCCTCCAGCTGCTTTTGACTATTTTAACAATTCAAATTCTTTTCCTCTGTCTCGAGTGTTAATATACTATCCCTTCCGATGACTACTACCATATTTTTGTTTTAATCTTAATTTGACCCTTTTAAACCCCCTAACGACAATATTTTGCATACTTTTGCGTTTTTAAAATTCGTATCCCGTAACCGTAGCTCTATAAGTTGTTTTGTTTATGTAAATAGTGATTCCCCCAAAAGTGTAACTTTCTTATTAACAAAAAAAAAAATGAAAAACAAAAAACAATTGAAAGAAAAAAAAAAAAAAAAAGAAAACAAATGAACGAAAACAAATCCCATGTGTGTTTGCAGTATTTCGAGATGCGTTTCGACAAGAGGATACGTCTCTTCGGTTCGGCTCTCTTCACCATTGGAACAGTAAGTAGCTCCTCATGTTATACAGTTTTTACATATTTATTCTCGATTTTGTAGATATTTTGGCTGCCGATTGTTATATACGTTCCAGCGCTTGCATTTAATCAGGGTAAGTGCAACTCAACTGACAGCTACTGTCAAAATTTACAATATCTACAATTTTGTGACATTTTGAGGTTTTTTTTTTTTAGTTACTGGTGTGAATATCCACATCATTACGCCGGTAGTGTGTGTAGTTTGTATTTTCTATACCATGGTGGTAAGTTTTGCTTCGTTGCAATGTCAAACTAGAGATTGAGTTGACATTTCATTGAACTTTAGGGTGGATTGAAAGCTGTCGTCTGGACAGATGTCATTCAGACATTTATCATGCTGGGATCAATTGTATTAGTCATCATTAAGGGTACCATGGATGTGGGTGGTTTCGGTGTTGTATGGCAGAGGAACTTGGACAGCGGGAGAATTGAAGTGCCAGAGTGGGTTGTCATTGTTTTGAGTTTTATTTCGGTTTCTTATGAAAAATTGAATTTTGACAGACTGACATTGGATCATACGGCTCGTTTTTCGATGTTGTCAATTTTCATCGGTGGAACTCTGTATTGGACTCAAGTGACAGCTGGGAATCAGGTTATTGTACAGCGGTTTTTGTCTGTGCCAGGATTAAAGGAGGCCAAGAGAGCTTTGATCTACTTTAGCATTGGTGTCACCCTGCTTTTGGGGTGTTGTGCGTACAATGGACTTCTCATCTTCGCAACGTATCATGACTGTGATCCACTAAGCACTAAGGTGGGTTTTAACCTTCAAATCATGTGAATCAAATGAAAGAATGTGGAATCTTTCCAGCTCGCGAAAGCTAAAGATCAACTGGTGCCGCTTCTAGTTATGGATATCTTGAAGGTATTTCCTGGCCTACCCGGTCTGTTTGTGTCGGGAGTTTTCAGTGCAGCGTTGAGTTCCCTATCTACAGGACTCAACTCACTTTCGGCGGTAGTGTTGGAGGATTTCGTCAAACCAAATGTTAGCAATCCTTTAACAGAACGACAAACTGCTATTATTATGCGACTTGTCGTTCTCGTATTGGGTGTCTTGTGCGTTGGTTTGGTGTTTGTGGTCGAAAGACTTGGAATGGTTCTACAACTATCGATGACTCTAAGCTCCATAACAAGCGGGCCACTGTTTGGTCTATTCATCATGGGACTCTGTATGCCATTCATCAATGCTAAGGTAGAGATCCTGTAACATTCCTTACCACCTACAGATTGTAACATTTCTTCTCGTTAAAAGAGTGCCCTAACCGGCAGCATAGTAGCATTCATCGTAATGGCATGGGTATGTATCAACGGCCAATTGGCTGCTATCAACGGAGAATTGGTATTTCCCACAAAGCCCGTGAGCACTGAAGGTTGTGACTATCTATTCGAAACCGTCCATCTGCTTAACAGCACTACTACAGCGCCGACAGCGTAAGTATCCTAAGTCTTTCTCCTAGGCTAAGTATTTTTAAAGCCCTTTCCTTTCAGAGCTCCAACATTCCTTAAATCAGTCTACCACATGGCCTTCATGTGGTATGTGACCGCTGGCATGATAATCGCAATAACTTTTGCATGTTTGTCAACTTTATTCTTCGGTTCGACAGATCCGTCTGATGTCGATTTGAATCTTTATTCGCCGTGGGTGCGACGGTTCTTGAAGCCCGAAAAGTATCTCAGCGTGAACAGGGACGAACGAGACAATGTGATACTGGCGTTCGATGTGAAAGAGAAACTGCCGCAATGATTGTCGGTTAAGATGAGCGTTTTAGACCCGGCCACACTCTGTTTTAGTTGGAAATTTGTATTTTGTTTTTAGGATGGTAGATCTACTTTGATAAGAATATATTTTACAATAATTTATTTTTATTAAGAGTAATGGTATTTTATTGTTTATTGCATTGTGTTCAGTTTACAGAATTTATGGGCTTCAACGAAAAACCATCCTACAGAAAGGAACAGCAGCTTGCGTTCATTCACATAATTTCGATTCTATATGCGACGCCATTTTATGAACTCTGTCAACTGTCAAAAGCTTAAACAATCTGCCAGTAGGAGGAATTGTCAGAAAATTGTAAAATTATGATTTCATGGATATAAATTGTTAGATACTTTCAGAGGATTTGTGGAGGCGTATAGGGAATGTCTAATCCGAGAGCACAAATCTCGTTATTTCATTAAACATCAGCTTAAACAGAAGTTGTCTTCTATTAGCGGAAATGTGTGTCCTGTACAAATTCGTTGGGTCAAATAATGGTTGATTGGATTGGAGGTGTACAAGCTCAACCATTTTATGGATGTGAAAAACTCTAGATAGAGAACTAAGTGTAGGACTAAGTAACTGCTTGATTGAGACCTTGTCTAAGTTTGGTGTGAATGGTTTTATGGTGTGGAGATTTTTAAGGTGATATCTAGTTGCCAGTCTCCACAATCTTGACATCTTTTCTTAGGAGTGTTGTCAGCAGTTCTAAGCGATAATAGCTAGAGAGCCTGCCTTTCTTCGTTTTCGACGTTGGATATATTTTTCTGGTTCATGCCAGCTTCTTCTAACCAACTATTTCTTTAGATTTAGGATTACATCAGGGTACATAGGAACACAATGTGTAACCTGGCTCTTCCATTAAAGGTTGGGTTGTGTGATACAAAGGGCACTTTTCACGGCTATATCTTTCCTGTCCATAATCATGAGTATGGTTTCCACCTTGTGTTATTCCAACTGCGCTTGTTTATTTAGGCCTTGGATCATAGGCCTGCTATCGACTTGGATTTGGACTCAAAGGTTCTCATCCAATGCAAGGGTGCTCTTAGTTTAGGAAACTAGCCCGAAATAGGCTTATTTTGGTTTTGTCTATGGTGCAGGCTCGAGGAATTTGATTGCTCAATTTGATACCATCTTAGGCAGGGATCGTGTAAGTGTACGTTTCTGGAGCCACTGCACCAAAAAGAGACTTCTGGTGTTTTGGGGATCTAGTTTGATAAGAGCATGCTTTAACCTTATGTAATCTCTCACTGTTCGGCTCAAGCTTATCCAAAACTACGGGGGCTTCGAATTGCTTCAAAATTTTCACACTCATTATTGGATTTCAAACATTAAGCCCTGGTAGTTAGTTACAGCTGCATGCCTTATACTTGTTGGCTGATGCGTTTCTTTAAATATTTAAAATCTAACTTTCAGTACTTTGAAATGCGGTTTGACAGAAGAATTCGACTTTTTGGTTCCATCCTTTTTACAGTTGGCGTGGTAAGTCAGATTTGTTATGCCTAGCTACTAGAAGCGGTCCATCTATATACTTTTTCTTTTAGATTGTTTGGCTTCCCATAGTCGTTTATGTTCCAGCCTTGACATTTAACCAAGGTAGGTTTTAGGTAGGAAGACTTGAGGAACTATTTTTGACAACCTTTTTTGCAGTGACGGGTATCAACATTCATGCGATCACGCCTATTGTCTGCGTGGTGTGCACCTTTTACACTTGTGTGGTAAGCTCTTGTATACCTCCTTGGAAACAGTACACATTTTCTGATGGAAACTTTCTTTGTAGGGCGGTTTAAAGGCAGTCGTTTGGACGGATGTCCTCCAAAGCTTCGTTATGTTTGGTTCTATATTTTTGGTTATTATTAAAGGCACCATGGATCTCGGTGGGTTGGGTGTTGTTTTGCAAAGAAATGCTGATAGTGGAAGATTGGCTGCACCAGAGTAAGTGTACACTCCTATAAAACTGATCATTATAACCTCCATTTCCATTGTAGAATGAGTTTTGATCCAACAGTTCGTTTGTCAATCCTTTCGGTTTTTGTTGGCGGAACCCTGCACAAACTACAGAGCTCGGCTGTGAATCAGATAACAATTCAGAGGTTTATATCCCTGCCATCGATTGCAAAGGCTAGACAAACGCTGATCATGTTCACAATTGGTTTGACAATACTCTTATCTTGTTGTGCGTATGTTGGTCTCTTGACATTTGCCACTTACCATGACTGCGATCCATTAAGCACAAAGGTAAGAGGTGTCATACTCACTTAGTGTCAGTGTCATTGATTTTTTTCTTTTCAGCTTGCAAAGGCGACAGACCAACTAGTTCCACTTCTAGTGATGCACATCTTGGGTGTATTCCCCGGACTACCAGGCCTGTTTGTATCTGGAGTATTTAGCGCAGCCCTAAGCTCGCTCTCAACTGGCCTCAACTCATTGGCTTGCGTGATGCTTGAGGATTTTATTAAGCCCTCTGTATCCAAGCCGCTCACGGAACGTCAGGTCGCGTTCATTCTGAGATTCATTGTGGCTTTCTTTGGTTTGTCATGTATTGGTCTGATATTTGTGGTGGAGAAGTTGGGAATGGTTCTGCAATTGGCTACAACTCTTGGCGCTGTAACACAGGGACCGCTGTTGGGAATATTCGTCATGGGCATTTGTATGCCTTGGATTAATGGAAAGGTTGGTTCTCTTACTCAGTTTTTCGAACGATAATTGATACGTTTCATTTTAGAGCGCTCTAACAGGCAGTGTTGTAAGTTTTGTAGTCCTCGGTTGGACCTGTATTAAGGCGCAGATTGCCTTGGCTACTGGTGAATTGAGATTCGAAAGGAAACCAGTCTCCGTGGATGGTTGTACGTATGCCTTCGACAATAGTACCTTGCCAACAACTGAATTTACGTAAGATTTTGTTTTGTCATAGTAGGCTTGTTGCTAAAAGCTCTTAAATTATAGACCACCCGATAGAGCCTTCCACCATATATCCTTCTTGTGGTATTCAGCCTTTGGTGGAGCTCTGACTATTGTAGTCGCCTGTATTGCTACGTTATTCTTTGGTAAGGAAGATGTCAGCGCATTGGATGAGTCTCTGTTTGCACCGTGTATTAGACGTTTTATAAAGACTAAGAAGACCTACTCAAGTGTGCAGTTGGATGAGAAAGTAGAGCAAACCAAGATGGAATGTTGGACTGATGAAACGGACAATAATGTGTGGAATGAAAAGAAGGAGAAGAACTAGAAGATCTCTGTTTAATTGATTGTTTTTTTTTTGTATAATGTTCCTATACTTTTATACACGTATTTTGAAGGCTGTATAAATATTGAAAATAAAGTCTATTTGCACATAATTTTGACTCACTTTCATTGGAGATGCTCTATGTTTTGGAAAGTAGGGAGTATCTCCTCTTAGATTCTTTTGAATCGAATGGTGTTGAGGTTAGGTAAGTTCTTAAAACTGTTCCTGTTAATGCCTTTAACGTACTTTGCATGCATCCGTTTGCAAGAGCTGTTAATATTTTGTTCAACTGTCATTAGAATAGTCTTTGATTCTCTTCCTCGGACTGTCGGTACTCATGCGTCATACAATCTGCAGTGTACAGCTGTCGGATGGTTCTTTACGATCTACTTTATCCCTTTCAAATTTCAAGACTATCTGTAGCAATCAAATACTACTAAGAAACATAATCAATAGTAGTGGTCTTAGAACGGATTCCTGTGGAACCCTACTTTTTATTTTTATTGTGTAAGGTCGAAGTTGGTGCTGTACAGTAAAAATCTGTGTCGGTTTTTCTACTCTTATCGAAGTCTTTTTATAGATAAATGCTCCGATATTGTTAAGGCCTGTTACAAGAGTAGCAATGTTCCTTCAGCTGCCTTTAGGATTCCAAGGAGTAGGTTGTCAGGCTCATTTGTTGCGCATCTTGGTTGCATTCACATAGATTTTGTTTAGAGCAAATACATATTTCACTGGAAACCTTTTCGATAGTTTTTCTAATAAGACTCGCTAGGTCGCGAGGTTCCTAAGACTCTATGTAATCTTGTTGAAATTACAACAAACCCACTCCTAGCCATGATTAGGGAACAGATTCTACTTCTCTGCTTAATCTATGATCGATAAATATTTCTTACGAAAGGATTAAGAACAACTTTGTCCTGTGTATCTCAGACAGCAGCTTTAAACCTAATAGCCTCTAAGATTCAAAGAATCTCATCAGAGAATCTATCCTATTTATGCAAAAGGAAAAAGAAAACTTGCATTGAGGGTGCATACTCTTAGTATGGTTATCCATTTACCTATCACAATTTGTCCTTAAATTCCAAAAGTTTTCCCTTGAACGTGACTCCATAGGAGTCCTGGGAATCAGTGGTTCTTTAGGCACTGCTCTTGGCTATGTATTGAACCCTCTGGTTGGATTGGTGCCATGTATCTTAGCCGTGCAAAAGTATGCAATATGCTTTCTATTTGTAAGAACGAAAGACCGGTTCTAATACTTTGATGCAATCAGTCCTCTATCCCTGAACTGGTTTAGTGTCTGGAAATGGCTTAACTCCATGTACCATGTAGACATCGTCCAGACATGACTGTCATTCCATATTTAATACGATTTTCGTTCCCCTACCCTCAAAAATGACACACGAGGCACATACAATATTGTTCGCCAACAAATATTTACTCCAACAACGATAAAGTCCTTAACGCACTCAACTCGCCTAAGTAGATGTAGATTGAAACAAAACTTCTTAACATTCCCAGTACACTGTTTGATGGGATAACAAAAATCCTAATCACTTCTTATAACGACTGTAAGCATAAGTACTGCGACATCTTTTTTGGCAATAATCCCAATCCACGAGGCTATCTAATCCTCTTGAGCTTAAAGTCGTTGTCGTTGTCATTCAATTGGCATGCCATGGACCATTTCAGCGAAATTCACAAGAAAAGATACTTAAGGTCAATAGCCGTGATATTACAAATAATAATAGCTTCCTTGAACAATCATAAGCCCTGCAGCGAAACAAAACAAACCAAAAAGAAGCAACAAAAATCCCTTTTCTCCGTTTAAGTCCAACTTATTGTTCTCCGTTCCAAGGCTGTCTTTCAAGTTTTTTGTTTGAAAAATAAAAAAATAAACGAAAACAATTTAATATATCTTTCAGGTAAGTCCTGGGAATCAAAGGATCCTTCCTGTTTGATCAAAAGTTACTCCTCTAAATATTAAAAGGGTATGCGTTCAGCACATGCCTTTGAGATACTTTTGTAACTGTTTTGATTGTTTCCTATTTCGTTAGAGATACTTTCACTTTTTTGTTGTTTTTTTTTTATTGATTTTATGAGATTCATGTACCCCAGGTGCTGGATGCGTAGCAATCCGTGAAATGTAAACTTTTTGTATTGACTTGTTTCTGGAATTTTTTCTTCCGTTGCCCTGCAGGATATGATACTTTCATTCTAGTAGTTCAGCTAGGCTGTGATGGAGTGGATAAAAGTTGATGATGAGACAAATATACATTAGGTATGTACTAGATACAATAATATGTAATTCAATGAGGACATCCTTCAACTCCTTCGGTTGTTTTCGGAGTAAAATCCATAATTTCTGTTTACTGTCGCCAAATGTGTTTGCTATTTTATTTGTTTAGCGGCGTGATAAGCCCGGAGCGGGTGCTTGAAATTTATGTGGATTACGATGCAAATAACGGTTAGTGGATGATGTATAGACATTTGGTTTTGACTTATAGCATGTTTTCTGGCGAGGATTGGATGGAATTTATTAATGTTTGCCATTTTGGCGAATGGGAGTTGCTTGACGATATTTATAACTGCCTTGGAATGAAATTGGGTCTGGGTGTAGTCGCCATTAACAGTTTTGATTTAACGAGTCGCAAAAGGGTTATGTGAACCAGAAAAACATATTATGGAGCTCCCTACCATTTTAAGAATTCATTACATGACGTGGAATTTCAGTGACCATAGAGGTTTGTCTCAGTTCTCGATCTCGGTTCTATGTAATTTTGTCAAGATACAGCGCCATGAGTTACTGTTTGACTTACGCCAAAAAGTATACACTCCTTTGTGGCATAGGTCGGAAGTGACAGTGGTTTGAAACTCTGGTGGACTCAGTTTTAGAGTGCATTCCGTGGTTTGTATCCGCACTAGAAAATGAGTTTCCAATACCTTTTAAGGATGTAAGCTTTGCTTTTGTACATGTACCTTGTTTGTCCTTCATAAATATGTTGCTTTTTTCTGTGGCTTCATGGTATTTCCATTTTGTTGTGTAGAACATTTGTTTTTATGAAATATTTATGAAAGAAGTCCTTTCTAGTACATGGAGAGACGTTTCGATCGTCGCTTACAATTCTTTGGAGCTCTGCTGTTCATCATTGAAGCGGTAAGTTTTGTGGAATTATTAGCGAAGTCCTACAATAATCAAAATTTAATTTTTCAGTCTCTTTGGCTTCCAATAGCGATTTATGTTCCAGCATTGACATTCAATCAAGGTAGGTAGCACTGGAATTTGAAGTCGTAATGTGAGACGTTACTTTTTTTTTTTTTACACTGCGCCTAGTCGCTAGGATTGTCAGTAGTTTCATGCTACTGACAAGCATGGATAAGTAGGTTACCCTTGGTTTAAACCTTGGACCAGTTCACTGTGCTCGTGGAGATTTAGTTTGTGGAGAGTGGCGTCTATGGGAGTATTCTCGTTTTGCAATATGGCAATTGTGAGTAACAATTAAAGTATATTTAGGTCCGAACACACTGCCTTGTGGCACATCAATGTTACTTTCTGTTAAGTCGGAAAATTTTCCTTTCTTAATTTTCTCTTAAGAAAGAGTCTGTTATAGTATACAGCAGGCTATCCTTTAAGTTAATTGTAAAGCCTTTATGCCAGATTCGATCAAAATTTCTTTTAGTTTTGATTCGTACTTACTTAGATGGCGCTACAGTTCGGCGTGAACCAAAGCCTCAATTAAGCAGATCTCTGTAGTTAGACGAATTCTTAGCTAACTGCCTCCAACTTTGCACTCCTAGTCGCTTGTGGACCTCATTTACTTGTGCAGAAGACTTAAGGCGAAGCTTTCTTCTGTTGCGGTGTCTTTTTGGATATCATTTGAACCATTTAGCCATTTTAGATGGCTGATACGACTTTTTTGACCATCTCGAAGCCACTGTGTATAATTTGCGTTGAATTCTCCTCCAAAGGCCAAAGGAAACCCAAACGGAACTGTATATCTTACGAAGAGTTTTTCTTTCGAATTGATCTTTGCTCGCCATGATTCCATGGCTTAGTGCCACTTTATCAATTTCAAAGCGCTTGTCATATAGAAGTTCGCTTAAAGTTTGCGTGTTTGCTTGCATCTTGAGCCATGAGATATCACAAAGTCTGGACTCTTGATCTCTCCTTCTAGCTTAAGACTAGCTGGAACTTCTAAATGAACTTCAACTAAACTGTTGAAAGGAGATTTCCATTCCTTTAGCGAAAAAGAAATCCCGAACCTCTTTACATCCCTGCCAGTAAAATAGAAAAAATACCATTTTCGAGAATTTCCTTCAATAGAGGCTTGAGGTAGTGTAACATGCACCTTTCATTCCAAATTTTCAGGTACAAGCCAAACAACTTTTTGGTTAGGTAATGATTTTGCTTAGCCCGGATGGAAAGACAATTAGGTTTTGACCTTCGTCGCTTTTGACGCATAAGGCGGAAGCACTAACATGAGCCGGAAGCCATTAGTCGCAGGCAGATCTGTCCATCATTAGTGTTGCCCCTTCTTCTAGCAACGAATCACTGGCTCTTACAAAGGGTGTAAGGATGTGGCCAAAAATCTGTTTGTGACATCGGTTTCTAGATGAAATTCAGAACAACTCTTTCCAATCATCATAAAGTCATATCAGGAAGGTTTAGACAAATGGTCTCAGGGAACTAGGTCATGAAGAACGATTATGAAAAAGTGATGATCCCGAGAAGAATAACCGTGAGGGGTTCAAAAGCTTGCTTCCTAATATGCAATTCATTTAAATGCTACCCGTAGGGTAGTTTGCCCTGTAAGGATATACATAGCAGATGCATTAGGACTGCAAAAACTTTAACAGAGTGACTTACGAGATTCCACCACAGATCCCAGTGTTCCCATAGCTCATAGATACGAGTATCTTTACCAGCAAAGTATTTTTACAAATTTGTTCTTTATCCAAAATGCGACTTTGATAGCAGAAATAAGTTGTTAAGAACTTCTTTCACAGATACATCCTGTGATTCAGTTGTTTATCCAAAGTTGTTCTAACCTAAACCCAGTTTTTGTGTGTAAGAAGGTTGCATAGTTCAGTAGAATTTTTTTTTGTGCAAAAACTCTTAAATGCAAACTAAATCCAATTGCCTTCTTCTTTAATTGAAAAGTTGGGAAGTTTTTTACGCAAGTAAATGCGGGAAGGAATAAAAACCGCTCTGGTAAAGTTGTAAACTCTTAACTTTTGCAAAAAGTTGTCCTTAATTTAACAGCGATGGAGGTAAGTTAAATGGTCTGAATGGCTAGTTTTAATTGCTTGGAACTATTTTAGGCGGACTTTCAGTTGGAACTTGGCGCATAAGGTTTTAAGGTTTTCCTTTTTAATTTTAGTGACTGGCGTCGACATCCACATAATCACGCCGATTGTGTGCGCGATTTGTACTTTTTACACTTGTGTGGTAAGATATTGGTTAATTGTGGACTGAAAATGGTTGTAGATACTGTTTTGTTTTGTATCTTTTCTTTAGGGCGGTATAAAGGCGGTTGTTTTGGCGGATTTCATCCAGAGTTTCATCATGTTCGGTTCGATATTTTTGGTTATAATCAAGGGAACATGGGATGTGGGAGGATTCGGTGTGGTTTGGCAGCGAAACTTGGACGGTGGTCGTATTGAAACTCCAGAGTGAGTTGTACATAAATAGACTTTCAATTGGAAGGTGAAAATGAAATCCTTTTCAGACTGACATTGGATCCAACTGTGCGGATGTCCTTGCTAGGCATATTCATCGGTGGAACAGTCTATAGAATACAGAACATATCCATCAGTCAGCCGGCTGTTCAGAGATTTGTGTCATTGCCGTCGATGAAGGATATTAAAAAGACGTTGATTTTATTCAGCATTGGTTTGACGATCTTATTGAGTTCGTGCGTCTACGTGGGGATGGTGACTTTTGCGACTTATCACGATTGTGATCCAATGACAACTAAGGTGAGTCTTGAGAGTGGTCCAAACCCCCTTATATCGAATTTTGAATCCATTTGTAGTTGGCCAAAGCCCGGGATCAACTAGTTCCTCTATTGGTAATGGATGTTCTCGGTCAATACCCTGGCCTGGCGGGCCTCTTTGTTTCTGCGGTTTTCAGTGCCGCGCTAAGCTCGCTCTCAACAGTGCTGAACTCATTGTCAGCTGTCGTCTTAGAGGACTTTGCCAAGCCTTTCTCAAGACACTCACTTACGGAGAATCAAACTGCGCTACTTATGCGAATTGTAGTTGTGATCTTTGGAATGTCATCAATTGGACTGGTCTATGTTGTGGAGAAGCTTGGAATGGTACTGCAATTGTCCGCAACTCTGCAATCGATTACACAGGGGCCGATGTTGGGGATATTCGTCGTGGGTATTTCCATGCCATGGGTTAACTCAAGGGTGAGTATTGTCTACACTTCTTGTAGTTTTTTTTTTTAAATGTACATATGTATTTTGCAGAGTGTCCTCGCGGGAAGTTTAATATCTTTTGCAACCATGGCGTGGATATGCATCAGAGCGCAAATTGCGATTATCACTAAGGAGATTGTTTTGATCACCAAACCTGTGTCGGTCGAGGGGTGTACTTATGCATTCGAACCGATTCCAATACTGAATTCTACTATGGCGGAGTAAGTTTACAGACTATGAGTATCTAATTGGTGATTTAATTGTTTTTTCCTAGTCAACCTTTACCAGAACCTGCCTTACATCATGTTTCCTGGCTGTGGTATGCAGCAATTGGTGCAGTTTTAACTATTGTTTGCTCAAATTTGGCAATTTTGGTATTTGGAAAGAATAAATTGGAAGACGTCGATGCGGAGTTATTGGCACCATTTTTGCAGAAGTATTACAGCCGCAAGAAGTATGAAAGTGTTCAGATGATGAATAAGATTGATTTAGTTGATGATTAGCTTTGTGATAAAATCCCTAAAAGTTTTTCTATAGAAAACCTCATATTATTTGTACTTAATTTACTCAAGGAATAGATGTTAAAGTTGTGTGTGATATGTGCTTAAATTAATGAATACATCTTTCAAAACTTCGTACTAAGTGACATTCCACAAGAGACTGTAATAGGTCCCACATTGGTAAGCGTAATGTATGATGTTGATGTGTGGTTCAGAGTTTCTTCCGAAATCAATAACTGAGAAGATTTGTCAAGAGACCTAACCTACGACACTGATAATTAATGCAAAAAATAAAAGATCGTCGGTGGAGTTCCATAGGGTTTAGTACTAGAGCTGAAGACAAGAATAATAGTTTCGACTGCTAAGTTATTGGGAGAGGAACGTAAGAAAGTAATTTCGAAAAGAAAATAAGCACGGGCCTTACATGAATCATGTCTTATATATGTATGAGGATTAAGGGAGAGTCAAAGATCAATCTTCATCATAGTTGTAGCTCCACTCACTTTAGAAGAGCGACTAGAAGCCTGAAGTGCAGTTCCTTGATTAGAAAAACAGCATGATGACGCCGGGTACCATCTAACCTACAAGAAACAAGAGCTTCTTACCTCAAGGTTACGGGGATGCCCTTGCCTATCAGAGGCAGGATAGAACCTACCATCATCGGTAGATAGAAAGTACATTAACACAAATGTGTAGACCCTTGTTGTAAAGGTGTCCAATCAGACTAGAGCAAGAACATATCGACAAATGTAGTAAGAATCCCAGAAAAGACCACCTTCTGAGGATAAGTCTAGAACAGATTGAACAAGTTCATGGTCGCAATACCATTCCAAAGGCGCAGAGAGTCTCTTCTGCAGGCATCATGGGTACGTGTCCGACTGAATCTTTGTCTCTTCCTCTAAAAGTTATGAAGGCTGAAGACTTTTTAGTTTGGTATCAGCTAAACTAGTTCATGGACGGATCAAAATTGGATTCTTAACTTTAAACTATCGATCGCACTGAATATAAATACTACCATCTTTCAAGAGATTTCTGCTATCGAACTTCAGGCTAGAGAATGTATTCGGCATCGGAAAAACCTCCAAAGACCAGTCAGACAGTCTAGACTTGTGTGGAATTATCTGCAAATTTTCTTGCAACTTAGTGGACGCAACCAACCTTTACTAATCTGTGTCACGGGGATTGACATTGACAATGAATTGGCCAGGCTTTGTTTCCAATCGAGCCTCATAGGTCGGTTATTAGGTGGGTTCACATAAAGATGGAGCTAAATGGCTGGGAAGACTACCTATTTGTTCTTGTTTTAGCTTCAGTTTCTAAGTCGTAGCATCAACACCGATGTCCATCTGGCATAAGCCATTATAATGTTCATCAGTTCTGTCCCTAGTGTCCAAAACAAACCACGTGTATCCCCCTCAAAATACCACACCCGTTACACGATATTAAACCCACAACCACTTTCGATTAAAACAAACAGCAACTTCCTTTAAAGCAATAAAAATCTCCCCACCATATCGTCAAGGCATAGTCATACTCCGCTCATGCTTGGCAAGGCTCACCATTTCGTAGCAAATTTTATCGAACGTGAATTAAGTCCTCCTAATAAATCAAAAGCATCGATTCCATTCTTCATAATCAGTCTCTTAATCCTATTATCCTTCTTGTTGATGTTGTCTCAATGAATTTCTAGATCAGCGAAGAACTTTACGCTCCATTTGCCGACATTTTCAAATGGGATGGGTTCGTAAATTTACTCTCTTTGCAATTTTCTTAGTAAACCAACATTTCAATCAATTACACGAAGATTTATATCGCCATTTTCTATTGAATTTCCCTACCGTTACACAAACGCACACAAACTCTAACCACAAAATATATCCTTCCGCGTTCCGCATCCATCTACACCTGGAAACATCGATTTAAAATTAACACCATGGGAGGACATAAATTTTCATTTTCATTAAAACATTGGGTTTTCCGTATCATATTGCGAAATTATGTGACATGGTTGACAGTTAACAGTGTCATTAAATTTTGCGTCGCAAAAATTGATAGGAAGAGTGCGTAGTAAAATGGTTGGTTGGCAACTGGCGGGTTTTATTACCCGAAATGAGTTCATAAAGGAAACAATTATGATTTTTTTTTCAAAATTGATGTCTAATTGTGAAGGAAAGAATGAACTGTCATGGAAAGTTGGAGAAAGTTTAATTGAATTTGTTTACTACGTCTGGCCGGCAGATGGTGCCGGCCATTTCACACGAATGTTACGAGCTGTCAAAGGGTAACCTCACTTCTTTTTTAGTTTCAGTTCCATGTTGTCAGTATAAATGTAAGTAGAACATAACGACTGTCAATTGGTTTGACATTTTATGTTCTTGTACATAGTTAACGGTCATCGGAGGGATATTATTAGCTAAAGTTGGGTAGTTTTGTATTTGAAAGCATCAGCTGTTGGTGTGGTTGCTTTCAAGTACCATTTTTAGTGGCTCGAAGATAACTGTTTCGAAATGGGATTTGTTATAGCCATGGGACAGTGTTGGTAGAAGTCCCATTTTAAATGCACTCTTCACATACGTAGCATTTAGGCTGAACATTTTATGGCATCTGAACACAGTTGGGTCTAAGACACGTTGGGAGGTTCTTCATCATTAGAGGCATTGTTGAGGCGATCAAACAAACTAAGCAATGGATTAAAGTGTCATCGATACCATTAATTATGGAACCCAACATAATTCGAATGATCTTCATGGAAACGCCTGCACAGGGAATGTGCTGAACCCATGACTTTTCCATCACTATTTCGCATAGTAGCTCATGTGTCATATGGCTCCTTTCGAAACTGATGAGACTGATGTCAGAGACTATATATCACCTTGACCAGGCTGCACAAGTGGACAGAGCATCATAGATGTGGTTAAAAGGGTAAATTACTCCACGGAAGTTGAGAGGAGTTCAGCCTTTTATTCGCAGGACTTAGTCACTCACGCAACGTCATAAAATGTTAGCTGGGAAATCAATCCACAGAAAGTGGGAAATTACTCTACATATGACCAGCGAATTAATTACCCAATAAAGGTGGAGTAAATCTCCATGTGGAGTAAGTTCCCGTGAAGTAATTTCCCTGCATCGATTCCAAGCTTGATAGTTGTTGGAGATTTGCATTGGTGTGTCATAAATCCATGGGAGGTTTAATCCATGGATTTATAGAAAGAATTATTCCATAGTAAAGTGCGTAGCCTTCTAAGAACCTCACTGGTTCTATAGAAGGCTTTCTCATCGATCTGGTGATGCTTCAACAGCTTACCTTACTGCAAGTTTCCAGGACGTTACCCAGTATTTTCTTAATTTCTCAGATCGCGTTGGAGATTGAAACTCTCGGAGCTTATAGTAGGCTATAGTGTATGAGGTTACTAAACCTTCTAAGTTTTGGAAGCTTAGCCATCTTTCCTTTAATTGATGCGCTCTTAACCAATCTTAATAGTTGATAAAATGTCTGCGACCTATCCACAGGCCAAAAGATGCATCCAGCTTACGAAAAGACCACTCATCAATCAAAGAACAACCATCACCATGTCCCAACGCCGAATGAGATTGAAATTTCCCCCTAAGTCGACGACGAATTGCCCAGAGTGGGTGAACTCTCATGACATACCTATTACAAAACCCAATTGTAATCAATGCCCTACCCATTGCCAATGACTCACTCAAATAATGGTAACAGAAGAAATTAGGTTTCTGGATTAATGAGGGTCACCCCCCGTCCATTTGCATAATTCCCCATCATTCCGAAGCGCTCACCATCGGTAGTAGTGCACTAGCTAGCTCTAGCTGACGATGCAGCACCAGTCCCATTTAACCCATCTAACCTTGCCTTCCATTTCTTTGGTTTCACTTTTTTTTTTATGGACACATCCCTAGCATTGCATTGCAGTGTAATGGACCGATCTCTCACATCTTTGCGGCATTTGCGGAGGAGACAAATGGCACAGCAGTATAGCCGGCAAATCCTCCTTGGGCGGACTTATAGCAACCTGTCATGGACGATTAATTTAGCTTAAAAGGACATTATATCAATGCGGTCTGTAAAGGAATTGTGTGCAAGGGCACAAAGGAACAGTCACCCACATTGTTATGCCCACGCATACAAAAGGACTTGTCTACAAATGCCAAGACCCTATTACAATGGAACTGGGATTAGATTAGATGACTCCTTGGATGCGTGTGTGTTCAACTCCAACAAGAGAGTGAATGCAATGTTGTATCGAAGTTGTGAACGGAATAATAATTTATTTGCAACCAAACCCGAAGGATGTACATAATAGGTAGAGCAAGAGGGATTGATTGATTTAAGTGGTTAACAAATGTGCTACGTGACCAAGGGAGGAGGTCAAGAACTTTGCTCGGCGCTCATAAAGAAGTTCCGAACTTGTTTTGTTGGTTTATTGGAAATTTATTAAGAAAGTTCGTTTTTTTTTGTTTGGTAATTTTGATTGGTACGAGGACTCGTATAGGAGTACAATGAAGGATGCACGCTGTGAAAGGTGTTATCCTTTTGGTATTGAAGGGCGATTTATGGGAAATAATGAATTATTGGTATGAGGTTGGTTGGTTGGAGCCCTCTTTTGTGTTGCATATGCTTGACGAGGAATCCTGCTTAAGGAGTTATAAGTATGTGGTCTGGAAGGACTTATTGTTCTTTCGAAGGGGGTACTGCACTGTGTCTGTGGCGAACTGAGAAAAGTCCACACGCTGTCTGCACCTAATTAAGTTGGATGTCAAAATCAGATGCGAAGTTTATTTTTAGACGATAGGGATTGCGTGTCGGCATACCTAACAGCTGCCAGGGAGGCGCCAACGTCGTCTTTTGGAAAAATTAAGAATAAATTGGAAAACAGTTTCACGCGTCGAAGAGGATCAGGTTGCAGCATATATGTACCTTCGAAGATTAATTTATGGGTAAGTACAGGCTTCTGGGTTTGGGTAAACCTAATTGGATTATCTTTCAACGAAAGTTGGTTGTTTGTTGGTTCGTGGGGGTTTCTTCATCACACGTTAGGCACTGTCGGTGTTGGAAGAAACCAGCTGTCGATGACCTGATATTGAAGTATTGTTCTTTGTACAAAGGTACATCGTGGCATCTGCAAAAAATGTTAGCCTTAGCCTCAGTTAACATAAAGTCCCTTAATTCTTAAAAAATGCCATAATCTTTCAATCGACGATTTATGCTGAAGTTAAGAGATCAGTATGACCAAGAGGAAACGATGTAGTGTGGGGTACCTCAAGGTACAGGACTTTCTCCTGTCCTTATTGTATTTTTAAGCAAAGCACCCTTCCGGGTGTTTGAAAACGTTCACGTTTGGAGATGATATTACAATTATTGTTCGTCACAAACTGTTGGAAATGATCGCAGTAATGTCGGTTTACCATTGCTAAAGGGCCTCTTACTGGCTGTTTCAACTGATTTGCCATTCCAATACGCGGTTTCGCCTGTTTCGAGTATGAAAATAACTTTAAGCAACTGATAATGGCTTCAAACTGCGAAAGCAGTATCTCTTTTGATTGCTGAACCTTAGGAGGAATGATACCATCTGACCCTTGAGACTATAGTTTGAGACATTGTATGACTCACAAGCTCGATTGTGGAGTAACTGAACGGTGAAGAGAATGGAACCCAGGAGCTACCTGGAAAGTACGTGTTCAGAAGAACGTCGATAGACTCCTTACTGCAGATTCAGTGGATATTTGGTTCGCTTACGCAGCTATAGAGTGATTTGTGAAGATGATTTTCGTAGCCTCTCGAAGATTCTTCTATGCTTCTGCAGGGAAGTTTAGTATTTCCTAGGAAACAACCTATTGGCATCTCCATCAGCCCTCTTACTAAACACTGATATTAGCATTCCACCACAGTTGAAATTTGATGCCCCTGGTATCTTCTTAAGTTCCCTATGTCGGCATTTTCATGATTTGTGCCCAAATCGTAGCGATGTGCGTTCATTTTGTGGCATTTTCTCTAGAATGCAATTCAGGTCAGTGTGGAGCCTTCTGTGTGGAGTCTTGTGTGTGGAGTTTTCTGTAATAAACATAACACCTGCCATCCCTGTTAAGACTCTGCACTGGACTTGTTGGTAGAGGAACAAGGAAGAGTCCTCAATTGTGCAATATCCATCTGCTGCACATTAAGTTACCCCTAAGGCAAGCCCACACCACCTTAGTTGAATCAGGAGATTCTTCGTGCTTGCAGATTCAGGAAGATCCTTACCGTTTCTCCTAGAATGCCCAGATATCTTAAAAGAGCAAGTGACTCATGGGAGAAGCACCCTCAGTGAGGAATCTCTGGATCTACTACTGGATTTATATTTCCCTAATAAATTTAATGCCATTTCGAGTGGTCGTCGAGTGGTCTCCAATCTTTTTTGGAACCCAGTGGTGAACGAACTGCTTCTAATCCTGGAAGGGTCCCAGGCAACTGCTTATACAGATGAAGTTGCTATTGCTTAGAGAAAAACCATAACATGCTTACGAATCATCTGTGGAACGTTCTCTTTAAGCTGTCCTTAGAAAACAGAACTGGTCCACTTCATTTCACTTTGTATTCCCGGTGCTCTTAATATGACAAAGTTCTTAGGCCTCATTCTAAACAGTAAATTAAGTTACAAACCCGACAGCGTGTAGTGAGTTCAGAGGGACACAGCGGTTCTTCACTGCAAAAAGCAAATGAGGACTGCAGCCCCGAGTTACATATTGCCATACCCTTAGGCTGGGTCTTCCTGGAAATGATTCCTGTTGTATGAATAAGGAAGAGGAAGTGACTTGTCTTCATCTCCTATGCATCAGTCAAGCTCTCTGAATACGAAGAAAACTACATCTAGGAGTGTTGGTTCAACGGGTAGATTGAAGCCTATTCTGGCCTAAGTATGACCGCAACTTGCTAATCAAACCTAACCTAACCTCAGCTATGCTACTGTTTTGACAGATCGCTGAGTCTGTCTCTTTGGATTGACTGTCAGAAGAAATTAAAGCAAAGTTCACCGAGAGTGTTCACCAATTAAATCCAATCGCCCCTCTGGGTCTCTACAAACAAACTGTCATAACAACAATTCACGATAGGAAGCCCTGATAGTTTCCCGCCCAGACGTCCAATTGTGATCAGATAAAGCAACAAATATTCCAAACGCTGTCTAGAATCCTTCCAATTCTCACAGCCACCGAATCCATAAAAATGAATAACGCACCACCAACCGATGGAGCAGGATATGCAAATGGTTTGTCTCACCAAGAACACATAATGGCCCGGCACTCCAGCAGTCATTGGCACAATGACCTGCCGTTTAAAAATCATATTGTTCGCAAAATCTGTCAATTAATTCGGAAAAGAAAATCTCAAAATTTGTAGTTTAACGTATATTTTCTGGGAAAAAGAAAAAGCAATCTTATCATAGATACAATCAGTGGGTTATGAACACAGAACCGCGACTGACAACTGTGGGCGGATATACATTGTGTAATATACATCTGTGTAAGGAGAGAGTAAGATATCGGTTTGCTTTAGAAAAGGCTTTAGAGGAGGCTCGAATTCGTGACGCCCTAATCTATAAGGGCCCAATACCCCGGTGGGTGACACCCGTTCGTAAGGATACAAGAACTGGGTTTAGTCTCAATCGGAAAACAAAAAAGCCAAAGACCCAAGACTATAAACCTGAGAAAACCTCTAGCCAGAGTACTATCTCGAGGCCGGTAGAGTCTATCATCCAGAGCGACGACGAAGAAAAGAACGAAGAACCGGAAGACGTAGGACCGCAACCGGTAGTAGTGCAGCAAGAGGATACAGAAGGTAAGAATAAATATACAAAGCCGCCGCTAGAGCTAGAGGTCCCCCCCATAACTGTAAAAGAGGAACCCCCGAAACGAACGAAAAAAGAACCCGAGGAACCATTAGAAGACCAAAAAACGAAGAAGAATAAAGTTAACAAAAAACGAAAGGAGGTAAAGGAAGAGGCCTTTGAGGAGGAGACCGAACAGATAGAAGAAGAGCCGGTAGTAGTAAAGGAAAAAAAGAAAAAGATCAAAAAGCCTAAGCCAAGGCCTCTTGATAAGTGGCAGAAAAATTTACTAAACGAACTTGCCGAGTCCTGCGCCGAGAAATTAGAAACCTGGTTGTTGGTCAGAAACAGTATGAGCGAGAAGGCCAAGAGGACTGTTAGCGACAAGTCGATAAATTCTCAGAACGGTGAGAGTAAGGGCAAGAGTAAGAAAAAACGTGGTTCCGGTTCAATGTCAGCTCCAGATGACAAGCGTTCAAAAAATCGTTGCAACGAGGAAGCGCGCACATTTATATGCACTTGTTCGGCCTGCTGTGGGCCAAATAGTCCCTGTCCCGGAAATCCCTGTGATGAACTGGACGCCATTGAGGAGGAACAAGAGTTGGAGTGCGGCGAAACGCAGGTGAGCAATTCATGCGGCGCATGCAATTCATGCCCACAGTGCAATCCGCCAGAGGAAGATCCGTGTGCGGAGTTTTTCGATGTTATTCGAGATTCAATGGAAGACGCTGTAAAGGTCCTTTGAAACCCGGCGATTGTTCGAAAATTATTCACAGTCTACCCCTTCTTTACAGAAATCCCTCGAGGAGGTGTTTTCCAAATATTTCTGCTCCTGCATGGAGAAGATACAGTGCCTGGCCGCTCAAATCGAACATAACGAGTGTATCATGTCGAAGGTCTTCACGGACTTGAATGACAGTGAGTAGAGTGCGTCCACTTTTCCGATTCCAATTCAATATTATTTCCTCCCTTCTAGAGATATCCTATTACGGCGAACGTAATGCCCAGCAGTTCCAGTACCTCTGCGTTCGGATGGAGCACGATCGGCTATTCTATCAGCAGCAGCAAGAGTACTTCCTGAAACAGACTGCCCCACAGAAACCGTCATGCGTGGATGATACACAGGAAGCGATATGTCGTTGCAATAAAGCTGATGGTCTTACTGATGATGAGAAAGAAAGGCACAAGAAAGGACGATACTGGGAGTGCACCTTGGAGACTGATATGGATGAACAGCATGGGGTTGATATGAATGGGGACGATGACGACGACTCAAGGGGGCTTAGGGGTTCCAAATCGAGAATAGGTAAACTGCCCCCAGGTAAACCAAATCCAGCCAAGCCCGAACCGCCAGGAAAGCAGATGAAAAAAAAATAAAATCGGCTTTTAGGTTGGTTTTTTTTTTGAGTGTGCTGTTTTGATGAACGTTTTTTTGAATTGTTTTGCAAAGGATCCATCGCTGGAGCTTTTGCAAAACAACTCGAAAATGCGTTCCAAATGCGTATTCTAGAAAAAAAAGCGCTTAAACAATGTGCAATAGTTTGGCTTCAATTAATTTAAATAGTTATTTAAATACATTACAAAGTTCAAGTTCAATGTCTTCTCATTGAGATTTCCATTCCAGGCAGTACAGAGTCTATTCGGAAACGTCTAGCCTTGGGTTTCCATCGCCGTTAAAAACGCAGAACTTGGTATCACTTTTTACACGCAGCCTTCATTTTTGGAAAGTTGGGGGAACTCGAAAACGTCAAACTAATGGCGCATAGCCGCTCATTTGAGATGCCGATGCACAGCATGGCTGATTCAGATGTCCAATTTATGACTACAAATTCAAAAAACCAACAAATCAACAAATTAAATGACATTTGCGCGTCAGATGTAACAACTTTGTGAACATGAACATTATGTGGAAGGAATGACACCAAGAACACCAAAGGGTGCATTACTATCAGAGTAACGTGTTTCCGAACTGACAAGTTGTCACATTTGATGCGTTAATGTCATTTTAAAAAAAATCGTCAGAAAATTTCTCGATCGGCGTCATCGGATTTCGGAATTTGTGATTCCAAACGTTAACTTGACATCTGGGTCAGCTGTGCTGCAAATCTGCAAATATACAGTTATGCCGAATCAGTACACAATCACTTTGACGTTTCTGAATTCACTTACATTTGTATGCAATGTGACAAATTAATTTACAGTGTTAAACTGTCAGTTCAAATGGTTCTTAGATTTTGTTCCAATTTGTGAAAATTTGTTGTCTAATGGCGGAGATCGAGTTTAAGGAGAAGTCGAAAACACGGTCAATTGGAGTCATAAGAGGAAGGACGCGTCGTTAGATAGAAAGGACGAGAGTTTAGTACAATGCGTAGGCTAGTGTTGAGGCAGATATAGTTGTTAATAAATTCCCAATCGACAATGTCTGATCGAAAAACGATCGAGGCCTTGTTGAAGGAGACTAGAGTCTTGCGATGAAGAAAGGGGAATGAAAAATGTAATAGAGAGGGAGACGTGGGATCGTCTAATGACTCTCTTAGGAAGGTTTGTAGTTAGAATGAAGAGAAGTGGAGCTAGATGGCTGCCTTGTGAGCCAAAAAAATGAGGCTAGTAGACATGAGGAATCATCTCAATAGGCTCAAAGACGAAAGGGCTATGGATGTAAATTCGACGAATTTTGTAGGGATAGTTGGAAGAACTTAGAAATGGCAACACACTGTCTAAAAGCATGAAGCTGAAAAATAGGTAACACCTTATACGGTTAGGAGCATTGTTTAACATGTTTACGCTTCGTCAGACAAAGTAAAATGAAAACAGGGATAGTTTTCAAAGCCTCTCAACCGGAAGAAAGTTTACGTGGCTTTCAAAAAGATCAACACGAGCAAGTCTGTTGGATTTGATGGAATGTTTGTAGAATTATAATTGCACTGTAGTGCACATTTCAGTAACTGTCTTATGCGGTTCTATGATTCTTTCAGGCACGTTTGCGAATAAGTTTGCCAATTTGTTGGAAAATAGCTCTGCGAGGGTTGTATTTACATATATGTAGTTCTACTGGAGATGTGATGAGGATCTCTTTACATTTTTGTGGCCACAAGTCAAGTCAAGAATTGGACAATTGGACTACATATGACCATATAAGTAGTCGTTTTTTACTATATGTAGGTCTTTCCTTGAAAGACAGAAACATGTCTGCCTTGCGAGTCGTCTAGTATTGGCGGTCTTTAGATATGAGCACCAGGATCTTAATTAGTCTCGGAATCATTCGAACAAATTCGACTATAGCCCAGTTCAGGATCAGAAAAAGTGGATAACCCCCTCTTGGGAGACCTTTGTTCTTATTGCTTGTAACCATTTCACCAAGACCTTCTTCTGTTATAAGATTAACTAGAGAACCTTAGGTCGTCCTTTCATTCAAAAGACTTCTCAATTTTGCTGATCCTTAGGTTAGGTAATGGGTGCCCTTGATCATGGGAATTGTCCACAATTTACTTAAACTACCTGAGCGTCCATTGAGCCCTATTATAAGAATCCTGTGAAGGAATCTTTGACGACTGACGGCTGAAATACTTCTTATTTTGTTTAGCACAAACCTAAATCGTTCAGTTCTGAAAGGAAATAGCTCTTAAATGCGTTGTGCTGGACGATCACAAAGCAAATCACGAATGTATTCCAATTTATCTTCACCCTTGCAGAAGTTGCTGTGGGGTAATCCTGACAATGCTACATGATTTCCTATCGCACAGTGTCCGATTACAACACCAACTATTCACAAATTCTGCAGATCTCTTCTTTTCATAGACTGGGCATAACTATTTGGCTGTACACCTACATATGTAGCACATACTAGCCTCTATGTAGCCCTGTTAACCTCCACATTGGGTTCGATGTTTATTTCCCTGTTCAGAGTGATAGGGGGTGTATGTGCCTTAGGAAGGATCCTGACCAGTTTATCCGCATTTTCGTTAGCTGAGATACCCAAGTGATCCGGTACCCAACAAAGAGTCACTTTATTGGCCACTGAGATACTGTCTAGTCTTTAGATGCACATTTTAACGAGCTTAGACCTTACCTATCCTGATTGAAAGGCGTTTTTGGTTGCGATAATCATGTCCGCAGCTTGCTTCATTACCGTGATTTCGACTTAAAAAACGCTGGAATCATCCTCAAGCCTAAAGGATCGGTTTGTATTTTGATACTTACAGTAGACGCCAGCACTAGTATCTCCTCTATCGGTGTAAATAGCTAGCTTGTTCTTGGTACCGGCTACAAGGAAAATTGTATCTAAATTCGATTAGAACGCCATCTATATGGTTGACTTGTCCCACTCTCCCCTGACTTGGAGAATAAAACCCACAATTTGATTGGAAAATAATAAATATAATTTTATTTTTCACTATTTTACTTATAAACTTTATGTTATCACTTAAATATACATTTTTGCAAATAAAATTCACTACAGTAGAGAATATTTTTTTGTTTTTAATTAAATAGAACTGCATTAAGTTTACAGGCAATCTTTAGAAAGAGTTTTGATTAAAAGTTATAATAAATTAATTTAATTGCTATAGTTAATACTTTGTGTATAGAATTGTAATTTACATTTGTAAAAGTATTAACAATAAATATAATAAATAAATGCAATAAATTAAGCTTAACACTATGTAACTCTATATGTACAGTACAAATATCAGTCCTATTGGTTTGATGCTAAATTTTGTATTAGTTTCATTAATTCTTTTCTTTTTTTTAAGTCTAAATGCCTGTTAAATGTTTTTTTCCTGTATGATCAAGAGATTAGTCCTTGTAATGCTGTTTCTAAATGAATTCACTGTTTTGTGGTCCTGATGTGGTTGTTGGCTTTATTGTCAATGTAAAACCAGTTTTAAAGACTTGACTTTTTTCGTTGATAGTCTATAATACTTATTATTTTATGCTAGTGTACTTGAAGACGCCTTGAAAGTGAAATTGGTTTGAAAAGATAGTTCCTGTGGGGCTTATGTCTTCCATACAGACTTATCTTCTATTGGATATAGATGTCGCTGTTTGCCCTTCTCTCGATATGAGGCTCGAAAGTACTTAAACATGGGAAGGATTCAGTATCCAAATGGGAAATATGTATTTTTATAGATTCTAGCAGACGAGAATAGCTGAAGCTCGCTCAATGAAAAGAAATGCCAAACTTTTGCATATCCAGGCCGAAAGGCTTGTAGTTCACTTCTAGATACTTCATATCTTATCGTTTTATAGATACACTGGCCACATTCTTGATCCATTTTCATAGTTATGTCCTCTACCACACCTCATCAGAGTAGTCCTGAACTGTAAAAGGTTGCTTTACCCAATGATCCAACCATTGTCATTCTCTCTTACACACTTGAAGCAGCTGTCATAGAAATCTACATACTTTTAGGCGCCTCTTAAGTACATTTACCTACTGCACTCATAAACAAATACTTAATTAAATTACACAATTTTACTAAAATAAACAAACTCCGGTTATCATACTTCCGACATGGCCAGCACGGTCTTGGGTCGTTCGACAATCACAACCCGGGCTGTTTTATTCGAGCGCCTAGAAACAGTCAGTGATGTTGTCAGCGTTCGCATCGAGTCACAGCTGTTATGTAGCCTCTGACCGACAGTATTGCATCGGTTTTGTGTTGAATTACTTCGATGTCCTTTGCAGCAACATAGGAACCACTTGAACGGAGGAATGCGACTAAAATAGCACACAAAACAAACAAAAATAGCTTATGGAGGGCTAGAGACCAGAAAATTCAACCAAAAATGACTCAAAACAAGAGAATTTTCAAAAAAGCATAAAACTCACCTCAATGTTCGAAAGATTTGCGTCGAGAATAGACAGTAAATCAATGGATTCGCCGCTGAGTTGAGCGGTGCCAAACTTTGTATGAATGTTGCTATCGCTATGTTCGTTTGTGTCCGGGGAATGTGTCCAAAGACTTGCAGAAGGTCGAAGACTATGTAGGGAGACCAGCAGAGAATGAAGACAATCACAATGACAAATGTCATTTTGATGGTTTTGACCTTTGCTCGGGGGATGATGCCTCGGGAACTGGCTCGCCGAGTTGTTGGATTTGCATATGCTGAACGGTCTGTCAAAAGAGTGAGATCTAACAAAGCGGTGGACGAGTAGACGAGTCACTTACCAGCTGGAACAAATACAGATCCCTTGACCCATATCGTCCGGACTATAACCGCATAGCAGGCTGTGATTATTAAGGCAGGGAAGGCGAATAGCGTCGCTGAGACTAAACTCATGTAGACCTGCCACCGCCAGGGCTCACCCAACTCAATCCAACACTGCGTTTGACCCTGAATCAGTTTCTCCTCGTAAAGGACTAACATCGGGGCTGAGAATAACGCACTTATTATCCACGCTGTGGCCACTAGTCTCCTGGCTCGCTTCCCTAAAATAGAAATGTATATCCATTCCATTACCAATCAATTTGGAGGGAACTGTGCTACGGATACTTACATGATTTTGAAAAATTCATCGGATGTGTTATAGCATCATATCGATCAATACTCAGCGCCACCAGGACGTATGTCGATGCGTATGTCACACAAACCTGTGAGAATCGTATCGCTTTACAGGCGACATTCCCTGCTCGCCATGAAATTGTTATTCGCCAAATAATATCCGTCAGGACATTCAGTAATCCCACTGAAAGATCTACAATGTGCGAGGGGGCGGATGGATGAAATTTCATTTAAATGTCCTTTTTGCGATTCAATTAGAAATGAGAACTCACCCGCTAGCGCCAGCTGTTTGATGAAGAAATTCATTCGCGATTTACGATTCTTGTTCATAAACATTGCAACCAGGACTGAGGAATTACCAAGGACGATGACGGTAAATAGAATCCATAGGACGGCAAATTGTTCGGTCTGAAAATAGAAATTAAAATGGTTTTTCAATATTAACGCAAAGGATATCTGTAGATTAGCCTAGCGTGTGGTGTGCTTGCGTCGATGGTATGGAATAGTGGGAGGAAATTAATTTCATTTCACAAACAAACGGAGCTGGGACCAGGACTCGTTAGAATTGTGCGGCACGTGCTGATAATTGAATTAATTCACGAAATTTATAATGTTTACTGCGAATGGGAATTGATTAAGGATTCGTGTGCGATTTTCCAATTACAATGGGAGATGCTGGTGCTGGTTACTTGTTTTATTTGATTTGCACACACAGTCTTACCGTCCGTGGCCCATGACTCCGTAAAGATAAGTCCTGGCGTCTGATAAATCAAAATATTTCTTAATCTGTTCTGTGATAGACCTTGGTGCGAGTTGAAGCCAGAATTCAAGTCTGATGGACTTATCTATATAGCAGCTATACAAGAACCATGGACACGGAATAAAAGCATCTGGGAAACGACGTTGGGTCAGCTTACCTCCGGGAGGATGCTTCTTAAGACCTGACTAGTATTATCACTAGATGTTGTAAAGCCTCCTGTATATCCCTATTTCCCCGGTGGAACTCAGGACTGCACAAATTTAGAAAGGAAGCCAAAAAAAACTTCTTATACGTCATAGAGGGCGCGTTCGACAATGCGACTGCATGCGAGACTCTAGTAGAAAACACGAAATAGATGAGGAACTGGTATTGGGGATCAAGGCAATGTGACTGCCCGCAAGGTGGCGTTTTTTCTCCCCTGCTATTCTCATTGTAGTTAACTCTGTGCTGCGTACTCTCAGTAGTTCTATGCCTAATCTAATCGGGTTGCCATACCTTATGTCGAGTCATTACTACATACATATGCCTGCACCATTAAAGCAATATTCCGTCTTAACTGAAGTGGCCTTCGGAATCATGCCCTGGACACCAATCCTACCAGCCTGGTTCCATAGATGTGTCATCTGACATTGATGAACATATCCGATGTATACTCCTTTTTCGTGGTTTTAGTCTGTCGCTTAAGTGTGAGTAGCTTAGGCTGCTTTAGCTATGAAAATGAGACTCATTTCGCTCCAGGGTCTTGTGAGAGGAAGTTGAAAAACTTTCTAAGCCTGTTCTCGACCTTTGGTGGGAGTTTTCGAAGCATATCGGTCAAGCCTGGTGCTACATCTGGATATAGGCCAAGCGTTGCAGAAACATGTGTTTGACACCGTTCAATGTGTCTATTCGACATCGTGATCTATTCTTGTTCTACGACTTTTATTTAGCAAAATCTTTTGACAGCTAGCTTTTCCCAGCTTAACCTCTATATAAACTTTCACAGATGAAAGATTAAGGTCATGTCAGACAGCAAACTTCTCATCAAAGCAGAAATTAGATTGAGGTAACTACAAAGCAATGTAACCCTTCAGTTTCCTATCGGTATCCTTGCCCTCCTTCCAACATTTCTGCTTCAAACTTTCTTTCACCGAGTAAGGCTAGAAACATGATGTCTTTGCAGACAGTTTGCGAATTAATTTTTAAACAAACAAAAACGAATAACCAGAAATATCCTTGAAACAAATACATACACTTTTTGCAGCTCCTTGCTTGTAAAAGTTTGTGGCTGCGACCTAGTTATCATTTTTCAAAGCAACTCGCCACAAACTTGTGTGACATTTTATTCTGTCGCAGAATCACACAAAAAGGATCCAAAAAAGAAAACAAAAATCCTTGGAAAGGAATATGTACATATGTATATACCAGCACCCCTGCTTCCGGTAGTAAATATCTTCTCATATCCGCATTGGTTTAGGCATGTAAGGACATTATCTTATCGGATGCTGTTTTGTCATAAAATATCCTACTTTGTGGTGATTGCCAACCACGCACACAATATGTTGATGGTTTTTCGGAAAAAAAGGATATGTTTGAGGAAACCCCTCCCCATAAGTAGGACGTAGTATTTCTGAACTCGTGTGTGTGTGTCAAGTCAGAATGCTTTTTTAATAAATTTTTTACTGTGGCCTGCATTACAAGCACTGAAGGCTTCCCCTAAAAATATTACCATCACGTGCAGCTGCCACTTCAACCCATCCCACACCGTTAAACTCAATAGGCCCGGATTCCTATTCAAACAATTTTATTTTTCGATTTGCATGCAATACATTTACTTTTTTACTTAACCCCCAGCCCCTAAAGCACACACAACTATAGACACTCCAGTCGATGGGTGTTAAAGAAAAATCATCACATTCGTCAAGGATGCACAATGAAGGCGATCCCACACTCACTATTCCGGTCACGTAAATTTTAAAAAAAAAATCCCACCCACACCCCTATTTGTTTACTGTTTCGCGATGCGACGCAAATTATCGTACCAAGCCCCGGAAATAATCGCGCAACAAATTGAAAAAAAATGGAAGTTCCTTGGTCCTGAAATCCTGCGTCGTTACTTTGATTGACTCATGGTGTGAAATCATACACGCCACTAGGAACAATTGTATTCCAATCCCGCGTCCCCTTACCCGAAGCTGTGTTGATTTATTTAAATGACTTCAGAATGACTAGCAAAATCTGCGTCACTTTACCGAAAATCCTGGCACGTGAAATTACGTCTCCAGGTATGTGGGCGGCGGGTACTAGGCCAAGTCACTCAAAAGAATGTAAGGCTTAACGGAGCCTATAAAGTGGAATTACCAACACCGTCACCTTCTGCCAGGCAGCCTACGACTATCACAGTCAATTTATACTTCCGGCATCACGGTCGGTTTCGTTTGTCGAAAACTGAAGAGAAATAAAATAGCAACCGCTCAGGAAGAACAATAAATTCTAGAATTAAGGTTTTAACTTTAATGATGTCAGATATCCATCCTTCACTCTCCTTCGTGCTGTATTATGTTTCAAGGAAGCATGTGGTTGTTCTTTCGATGTGAACACTCTGCGGCCGTATTTTGAACTCAGGGGGAATTCATTCAATCGTAAAACGTTCAAAAACGCCTGTTTTGAGAATGATTCACTTTGAAAACAGGGTACCACTTGAGTGTAACTTCCAAAACTTTACACATCCCATTCAGAACTATACTCAGTTTATTTCAAAGGGGTCAAAAACGGTGTTGTTTTTTAGATTTTTGAAGTTTTCGAAACTTCTCCATAAACACGGGAGTGATACAGTATTCTTACCCCACAGTGTATCCATTGTTTTCCGGAAATTCCACATCAGTATCCTATTTATGTGCAAATGAAATTGTAACATATTCCACATTTTGCAGGATAACCAAAGGACAGGCAGGTACAGAGCGAAAGAGAGAACGAATTATGATGATTTATGTGTCCTATTTGTGCCGCATACAAAGAACACACAACTTTGGTCTTTGTATAGCCTGTTGCCTTGTAAAGCTTGCCTTTTATTTTCACATCCTTCTCACTTTATGTGTTACGATGTCGGATGGAACAAAATACAAAAAAAAAAAAAAAACGAAAACAATGAAAACAATAATTCAGCGCATTATCCTGAAGATGCTCGGGCCTTGAGCCTTGAGAATAAATTTGATTTAACTGTCCTTTTGTGTGTTAGATTCGATAAGCGAACAACAATGACAATTTAAGGACAACCAGAAGTAAAATGTCTTCATTAGATGAACAGATCTGCACGTATATTATGACGGAAGTGATAAATATTGACAGCTGTCAGATAAGTTAGTAACTGCTATTATGATGTACATGGTCATGGTTTTCAATACACAGGATGTTTATGGTTTTCTACACCTAATACCCTGCCATTTATGGTATGAAAGTCAGAAAAAGGGGTAAATTGAGAAAAAGCTGTAAGTTTTTGACAGTTGTGTTCTCAAAAGAAACTTAGAAGATCTTTGTGGGGATTCTACCGAATGAATGAAAGGATATCACTACTTGGCGATAAATGTTGTAGAAAACATGAGGGTTGGGACGAGGATTGAAAGATTTCTTTGACAGAAGCATTGTCCCTCTTTTGCTCGATGTGGCTGAGTCAATGTTCTACTCCATTAATTTTCCTCGAATAGAGGAACAAATACTTGATGAAATACTGGGCCCTCATCACGTACGACGACAATTTTCTGACGATATCGTTTAAATATAGTTTTGCTTCAAGTAAAGCCAAGAACTGTCAAACACTGTCGATGGAACTAACTCAAGATGACAGCGCTCATTGTTTTCATTAAAAAGATGATCGCTTTAAAAGTTTCGTGATGAGGGCCCTGTTATTTCGAAAGAGTTTAAGGTTTACTTCTTTGGTTTTTGGAAGCGTCGAGCTTTCAATTGGGACGCCCTATCTTTCCAAAAGAATTTCTGTAAAAAGCGTGAAGTTAGCTGCAATATGTTTGATGTTTCAACTCATTTATATCTGACATTTGATTGCGGAAAAGTTTACGCTTCAGCAAAGTTTGCAAATTATCTAAATTTCTCGGACGGTTCTGATAACGTAAGAACCTATGTTGAATATACACTCTACAGGTTATAAAGTCCCTATCTTTATGCACTGCTATCTTTTAGTGAATCGCAGCTCTTCTCCGGTGGTATCCCACAAGGTTCGGTGCTAGTGCCTCTTCTAGGGAATGAAATTCATGAATTAGCATTCGGAGTCCTGCTCTACGATGCATAGGACTATCTCAAGAGTGGATGAAGTCATTCTGGAGAAAAATATTCCAAGTGAATTTTGATGCCGTCCGGAGAAATGTGAGTGGAGAAAAAGGCACGTCCATGAGCGTCACAAGCTCCTTATAGATATCAAGTCAACACTATAGAGAAAAGATGGCACTCTTAAGTGGAAACGAATCCCAATTAACTTTTTGGTTGAGATCCCGGTTCAACCCAATCCACACCACCATATAAGTAAGTTTATCGTCTAAATTTGAGGATATTTCTAAGGTTTTCCTCAAGACATTCAAATCACAAGTTAATAGCATCAACGAAAAGTCTACAAGACATGAAGCGGGAGAAAAAATCGTCCCCATCTCATCAAGGTTAATTGTTAACATCTCATTTCGAGTCCACGTGTCACTGCTTTCCTAGCTATCTGAACAAAATTTAATACCACAGTCTATTTAACGAACCTATTTAACAAAATGTTCTCAACAATGTTTATCCATTACAAGTCATCACAACATCCTTCACTGTCGGCATCATCTTCTCGCAGGAAGTAGCACAACAATGAACAGAAAAAAAAAACGAATCTCCTAAAATTCAGCTCATTTCCTCTCGTGTCGCGTCGTAAATATTCTCCTTCCCCAGACAAATGACGAGTCATTAACATTTTGCCAGCTCATTAGACACCTATAGGCCACTTATTATTCAACATCCTGAACGGAAGATGATGCTGACAGACCCGTCTGCCCTTGTGCTTCCAGTAGACCGCTTCATTTAAATCATTTATTATTCATGACCATGGATGGGCACAGAGAAAGAGATTAGCCGGTAGTCAGTAGCCAGTAGCCAGTTGATCCTCGCTCCAAGTTTATGTTTATATTTATTAACCCAAGTATTGTCTCCTCTATAGGGAATAAGAGGAACAGAAAAATGGAGAATTAGGAGCCTCTGGAACGAACTAATCGCTTCAGAGATTTCACTTCCGAGATAGAGCAGTGCGTGTTGAAGGACTTGCGCCCACTTTATCTTGGCCCCAAATCTGAATGATTGATAGGTTAATGGCCATTTTGACAGATGCTTGGCAATTAATGAATTGTCTGACACTATCTATCTCTGGCCGGGTTTATTGATTGTTTTTATGTCGGCAGAGTTCAATGACATGATAAGGACTCTTGACAAATTGTCAGCTATTCAGCTATAGGTTGGGAGCCGAGGTGACCTTATTGAGTTGATGTCAAGTAAATTTGAGAGACCTATTGTTCCTGTTTTACTAATTGAATATTAGTAGTAGTAAAGTTGTTTTATTAAATGGGCGCGTGGACTTTACTTAGTAAGAATGAGGGATTTATTTTAGGAACTGTTAAGCTGACAAGGTACTGTTTGTAGATTGTTAGAGGTGGACTTAATCGCCAGGTAATTGCCCTACCTAATGGCTCGAAAATTACCCAAATGTCTTAATGTGTTCTAAATGCCATCTAAGTTAATAATTGAATGTCGAAGACAACATCAGAATAAACGAGTAATTATGGGTCAAAGAAGCATGACTAATGGACGTATACTACATATCCATGAAGCCGTAGAATAGATCAGGGTGAGCTGAAAATTTTGCGCGTTAGTGTACTCAAACTTCAGAATTTTTTTCTTTAATGAACAAATTGTATCCTGAGTCCTAGTTTACCTAGCAACTCTACAACTTTTTACTTAGCACATTGCAAGTTGTTAATCTCCATCACACCATAGATGAAGTCTTTGTACAAAGAGTTGATAATACACGTCAACAACAACTTTTCATTTATCGCTTTGCGAATACTTAACAAAACAAAAAAAATAAATGAAAAGTTGCCAAGTTTATTAGGAAAACTCTGTGCTCGTGCTGTACTACAATGCCGTTCTTCAAAACTGAATACAATGTGAACTTTGGGACTATTGAAAAGGGAAAAAGGAAAGTTTCCTTGACCCCGGTTGTTTTATTTGAAAAGTAAATTTGATAAGTGTAAGTTATGTCTTGTTTTCATGTACTACTGGGCACACTGGTGATCGTAGTAAAATCTCTTAGGATTAGGAAGATAATCGTACTTCTGGTTCACTAAATGTTTAAGAAAGTTTGTTTAAGAATGTTGCAGGACCCGGCAAGTTTTCAAAGTGCACTTCGGTAGGGATCTTATAAAAAGTTGCCAGTGCTTACAGAATAAATAAAGTCCATTTGATAGGTGGCAGATAGCTTGAGTCTAAACTCTCTTCGTCGTATAAAACAAGATCTTTCTTTTTTTCCAAGAAAGGATTCGTGTAGGAATATTCCCCTACAGCTACAATTAACGTCCATGTATGGTCTTACGGAAGCTTCTTCTAGTATTAGATCACTATTTTTGAAAAGAAATAGAATAGATGACAGAATAGAGACTTGCGGTATGCCAACATGAATACACGTATACCCCTGAGGGTCAACCTTAAATTGATTTGTCCCGTAGAAAGACATTTATTGTTGAACTTTCTATCCTAAGTATAGAGATCTTTCGATTCGTCATTGATTTTAAGGTCTAGGTCTTTCAAAAGCCTCAACCTGGTGAATTATGAGCAAAGCCTTCAACGTTTATTTAGTATGTTTCGCTGAATGGTTTCTAGAATTTTAGGTTACGCTGTGTGGCGTAAGACGTTCAAATACAAATATTTGGGGCAACAGGTTCAAAGATCCCGGGGCTTAGTTTTTCACAACTTATCCCGAACCTCGAAATAGATATTGCATACGACATTGATCATGGGAGTCCTAGTTTATGGTTCTGTAGCCTGGACTCTATCTAAAGAGTATGGATTCCTCGAGTGAAAGAGGGGATTTAATGGCGAATTATATGAGTTGCACAGCGACAGAGACCTGTTTAAAAAATTGCTTGTCAGTCGTCTAAGATGGCTAGGGCATCAAATCCTAATGCGCAACCAATTAGATTAAGACCTCGTCTAAGATAGCGCTCACAAGCAGAAGAAGACCTCAATCAACAGAAGGTAGTTAGCTAAAGGTCAGGCTAATGGGAAAAGCTTGTAAATGGCGGCCACGGACTGTAGCCCTAGTGCGTAAGCAAGTGAAGCTAAATGACCTGCATTGTCGTCTTTCAGTCTTTGTTGAGGAATAATTCAGCTTCAAGCTTGCCCGGGATAAGGATAACTACTTGGATGGAGAAACGTAGGAATACATTACTTCTACGCTTTCCAAAATGTGATAACTATTAGTTTCTTCGTACCTCAGACCAGCAGTTTTAGGGTGATCAGAAAAGATCAAGCGTTTTCTGCTTTCAAAATGGTTAGGGTAATTGCCTAGGCTATGCACTCACCTAAGGCTTAAACCCAGATTTATTGTGATTTCTATATCAGCGCGCATATGGCTAACAGGAGCATAGAAATTTCTAACAAGGATTCAGTCGAAGTGATTCTTCTGGGTGCGTTTATATAATACCAAGCTCATTCCTTTCTTATTTTTGAAGACAGGTTATGTGAGTTCCTCTTAACTCGAAAGGATATTGAGTAATATATTCCTGTTCCTGGGTTCACTTAGCATAAATAGGAATCACAAGGCTCCTTGTTAATTCGAATTGCGTGGTACTTAAGATTTTCTCCATCCTTTTGCATGAATTTTGATGATTTCTTAAGAAAATTGCAAATCTTTCCATCCGCATGGTCCTTTTTTTTTCTTTTAAAAAAGAAATCCTTTAACCTTTTGACTTTCATAAGTCAACAAAAACCCAAAATTATTCCATTTCAAGCCCCCTTGGAACATCTCAAGTTAAAAAAAGTATATTTTCCCAAAAACAACCTTTCATGCCTCCATTAAAAGGCCTTCAAAATGTTGTTAAGGATCCTACTAATGACATGCAAATGCTTAACGCACCTTCTGTGCGTTTTGTTACATTAAAATTCATCAAATTATCTCACGATGGGACTGCAGTGGAACCCCCAGAAGGCGACCTTCAACCCAATCATCGACATTGAAGTCAATCTCTGAAGAGTGAAAACAAATTTCTTAAACGATTTCCCTTTCGGTACTCAACCAGGACATGACATAAGCGAGAATGGATAGACTCGCGATATTGTTTTTTTGTTCTTTTGCTGCCAGGGTTCAAGCTCCTGGTTTTATGTCTCCACAGGATTAAGCAGCCTCGGGTGGTGTGTCACGTATCTAGATAAAGTAGATGTGCAGCCTCATGACACATCCACGCTTGCCACAATGAGACTGCTGTCACGGGTTGATGGTTACAGCTTAACGTGCCCTAGAATGTAAATACATATTACTTGCCCCGGAGTTAGATGAATTTTTTGTTTCCCTTTGCACTACTTTTATCGCTGAAAGTCCTTAAAGCGATTGTTCATCGACAGGAGTGAGTAGATTGTCTACTTTCGCTGGAAGTGAGTGTTGACTGCAGCGCAGGTAGTGCTCGTAGAGGACATAAAGTGTTTATGGCTCCAGGCGTGCGTTTTATGGGATTTTAAGTGAAATCGTTCCATGTCATGTGTATGGATTCCCGTCGATTAATGTCCCATCATTGTCCTTTCCGAAAGCAATCCTCTGCCACTTGGGTATCATTATCATTAGCAAGCAAACAAGCAGTTCTATGTGTTTGCAGTGGGGAGGCTGGCTTCAAAACTATTTGTCCAACTAATGAAATAGTTTGGGGAATATCCTTTGCAGGAGTGTGACGCACATGCCGTCCATTTGGAAACGAGGGTCACAGTTTGTTTATGCGCTATCGAGCCAACACAATTTACTATTTATTCAGATTGGATTCTCAAATTGGGATACGCACACAATGGCAGCTCGTTAGACCTGGTCTTGGCTACTTCCGGCCACCCACTGGGCTGGCATGGCAATTGATTTAGTTAAAAGGATCTTATTGGGGGTATTCTTGGATTTTGGGCAAACGAATCCGTTTGTTGATGGAAGCTAAATGCGATGACAAGTTACTTAGTCCATGGGGACATTCTATCACTGAATTAGGAAGACATTTACATGATTCAGTCATGGAATATAGAGATGTCCTTTGGAAGGAAATACGCTTAAGCACGCACTCACTTAAAGGAAAGCAAATGTTGATGTGGATAGGATAGGGGAGGATTTATGGTTGCAATTAGGTTTTTTTTTCTTTTCGTGCTGTGTTTATGGGAAGGATATCTTTGAAGTCGACTGTAATGGGTGTGGTTAGAGTGCTGAGTGCATGACACTGATAGAGTTGCCAGGGAAAGATAAATGATTTACTAAAGACAATCATGTATGTCAGTTCAGTCTTAACTTAAAAGCATGGTTTGTAAGACGCTAGTCCGTTGAAAATCTAAACATAACGCCACATGCCATTGTGTCACCCTCAAGGATTGCACTTTGGCATCTCTTCCACAGCTGATGAGTCGATGAGATGGTTGTAAATGTAAAATACCAACCAACGACTTGAAGAGCCTTTACAAGCTTTATTAGCCACAGAGGATTAGAAACTTATGGTTGTATTCCTATAGCGATGATCAATTGGAAATATCTGATAAAATCCTTCAGCTACAGCTTGTGGAGAACAAATTTTAGCTCGTTCAGAAGGACTATGGTATAAGCTCGCCTAAGTCACAGAGATAGCCCACCAACTCAAAGTCATCTCATCATCGAATCCGAATTCTCTGTATCCTTAAGTTGAATAAAGGCGGGCTTAAACCTTACAGAAACCTCTACAAAATCAAATGAGGAATATGTTCAAACCTAGTCTCTAAACTTGACAACAGCCACAGCTCCTACAAACACGACCAAGATTAAGAAGGCGGTGAACAACATGGAAACGTTTAATAGTTTGTGTCCTATAAGTCGATCTCGAAACCACAATGCAAGGTGTTCTCCAAAGACCTCTGTATCCCCGAATATACATATACAGAGGATTGAAGCATAGAATCTATAGAACTGGTAATGCGAACTTACGTCTCCGCCTGATTTAACCATAAAGCAGTTAGTTAACCATAGAATGATTTAAATGCCTACATCAACTTTCAGAACTCCAGTCTATCGTCAGGGAGATCGAGCATTCTCTGGATGGGAAAGAATATAGTACCGTAGCGTTCCTTGCATCAAAGAGCAAGACATGCTTGACACACTCATCCCAAAAACTCAAATTCCTTGCGAGGAATTGTTTTGAATCAAGCTGGCAACCTGGGCACTGCGCTCAAAGATGGACTGAAATAAGTTGGCCAAGAAAGTTTTCTCTGTAGGAAAGAGTTTATTTCCCGACTGGGAGATGTTAGCGGATGTAATAGCCTTAGTGTATGGCCTTACCAAGAAATACTAAGGTGAATCTGCATATATAAGGTCCTCATCCTAATCCTGTTCTCGGTCGTTTTGAATGCAAAATCCAACTTTCGCTCCTATTAACATTGACGAAAAGTACGTATCAGTCGTCTAAAATGCCGAGAGCGAATGGACGATCCAGTCCGAAGGATCTTTGAATCCATCTCGGAGGGACTACATGAAAGACAACACTTAATGTGGCCTGCACCATTGGAATTGGATCTGAACCAACGCGAAGTGCGCAACTGCAGACAATTAACCAAAAGCCTGTGTGACCTAAGAGGTTTGTTGTAAGCTAGTCGAGCTCTAGCGAGAACTACACAGCTTGTGTTAGGTAGGATTGGGCAGCTCTGTGTGATTTTGCTGAGCTCCGACTTACCTGCTTACTTACTTCTTGAACATCATTAGTCGAGACTAGGGTCGATAAGATGGATAATGTCATTGAAACCCTTCACTGTTCTGTCAAGCCGAAATCACGTAAAAGCTGTATGGTTCGCAACACGAAGCTGGTAATCTTTCCTGAACAGTGTATTCAGAGCCAAGAAAATGACCCTCTGGTGGGTACCAGGGCATATGGATATCGTAGAAAACGACAAGGCTGATGAGCTCAGAAATAGAGGGTCCGTGCTGGATTTATCTCAACATGCGCCTCGGTGTACTACAGTTCGACTATTGGAGAAGTTGCGAGGATGAGGAAGAAATTAAATCTCCGAGTATCTAAATGAGAACTCATGGCAGCTACTTCTTCGCTGATTTACAGTACGTGAGCTTCAAGTAGAGGCCTGAAGTGGATCATATTAAACCCTTTTTCAGCTACTCCATCTACTTTTTTATACCCGAAGACATTCCGGACTAAGTTCGTACTAAAACACATCTGTAGGGGGTCCCTGCCAATAATTTTTCATAAAAGTGTCGCTCATGTAGTAAACTCCTCCTTTAAGTAGCTTAACGTTGTCTCTGTGGGTTGACCAATCGATAGCCACCTCTTTAGTGAGATTCCCGGAATGCCTTGAGTTCTGCTTGAATCAGTTTAAAGGTCAGTTTATGGACCATCATATCGATGCCTTTTGTGAAAGCAGCAGCACGACAAAATCCAAGAGATTTCCCAAACTCCACCTTTCGCAGGTTTCGAAAGGCTTTGCTTCTAAAAGCGTTCTCCCTTCTCTCCGTTCTCTTCTTGCAATAAGAGTTGGCGTATTGCCACGATTACATGTAGCTACCCTACAGCTGGTGCAGATATTTAAATCAAACCTCCAGGGAGTTACACAACCCCACTGCAACGCGCCCTTAAAGAACAAGTAAATGGAAAACCCCCGATGGGAACTTACTGGTAGCTCCTTCCAAACCAATGCTTCTGCATTAAGCTACAATGCATTCCTTAAAGTTCAGATGGAGTAGAATGATTGATTAAAACCGAGAAATGCGAACAGAATCTTAAAATTACTACATCTCCCCTGTTAGTCCCGCCCTCAAAACCCCCAAGCCCTACCCTGCAAAGGATATGTTTTCGGTGGAAATGCGCTGCTTGTGTGTGCGTTTCTTTCAAATTGAACTCCAATCGATTGGGGAATTAAATTAATTTTCTATGACAAAGGACATTGTACGCCATGCACAATACGGAAGGCATCCTGGAGTTCACATAACATATTCCTGATACACTGGCTTCCATTTAGCTTAGCGATCAACTAGTGGTCAGTGGCATACCATAGAAATTAGGTCAAATTCACCCAATTGCGCTGCAAAAGTCCTGAACAAGAATTCCCCAACATTAAGGATGTCATGCTGTGCACAGGCACACCCCTGGAGGGTGTAAAATCTCTCCTTGCTATTCGCAGTAGATAGGAGTACATGTGTATCCAGGCGATATGGAAGTTTGTTCTGGAAATTCATACCACTCGCCCCCTACTCAGCGAATGTCCTTAGTGGTGAACTGGGTTATTTATTAAATTTTTCGGGTAGAAGAGTTAACACAGACTCAGCGGTATTTCGTGGTCCAAATGTCGGACGAAATTTATTGGTTTTGTTCGGTTTTCGGTTTACTCTAGGTTTTGCGGGGGTTTTTGTCGAAAGGAAATCAACGAAAACAATCGAAAAGTTTTTTCTTGCTTTTCGCGGATGACCGGGTCTTGGGATTCAATTAAAAGGTTTCGGTAGAAGGGTTCCGCTTGGATGAGTTTATGTTCATAGAATTTGCTACAACAGTAGTCCTTCAACTTACGTCTGCTCGCATCTGCAGACTGTGTGACAATAACCCCAGATTAGGGGGATGGCAACTTAGGTATTCATGTCTCATCATCATGAGACAGTTGGCTCATTAGCCCGCAACCAAATATTGGTACGTTTTGGAGGTAGACACCCACCTATACAACACATTCTTGGCTTCCTCCAGAGAACCATGGATCCATAGATGTCTGGGGTTGCCAAGTCATTGAAACTAAATTGATTTTTCTAATTCGACCCAGATACAGTGGGGGCCAAGAAGCAAAACTTTTTTATCAAAGTGCAAGTCAGCATACGCGCGACGTCATACGCTGTGTGGTGTAAGCATTATTTGTCAAAGTCATATTTTGTTGTTACCCACTCCTGGCAATCTCTAGGGCTAAGGAACTTCTGTGAAGTTACTGCTCCACGAAGCGGAAAGAGGAATAAGGGAACAAATGAAAGGAAGACGGGTGTTTGTATTTCGGAGGAAGGGGATGAATGTGTTTTCAAACTAAAAGCCGGATCCTTCATGCGTATACATACGGAAATAAAAGATGAGAAGTAAGAATGGACTGTAATTGAGAAAAAAAGAAAGTATCTCGACGAGGATATACACATCGTAGAGGGATGAATGGGTAAGATACTGGGGAGAGCTGTACGTAAAGTTGGCATAGAACGCGGTTGAAGTGGGGTTGCCAGGGCTTTAGAGAAAGAGGGTATAATGCTTGAGGAACCACACCGTGACGTGACGAGTGTCAGATGTCAACGCTTTTATTTACAGTACATGGTTTCCCCCCTCAATTGGGCGAACTTATAAGTGTACCTTCAGGCTAGGAAGGCCCACACTCCCACAGATCCGGGAGAAAACAAATGAAGTTTTAGTTGACACTGACCAGCTTTTGATCGATTTTTAGACCGCCTCTGGTAGACTCGGAGAATAAGGATTACTTGGTGAGGACCATCCCGGAGCTTGATGTCAAAGAAGGATTTAGAGACAGTAATACAGAACTTATAAATCAACACGAGAGGCACGAAGGAACAGCTACAAATGTACATTCTTGAGGTAGAAAGGGACTTCGTTTTGAACACCTCTTTAACCAGTAACACGTCATTTTGATAGGACTGTTGAAAACCGAAAGAAATCACACTGTGTGCCTTCCTGGATCTCAGTCAGAACACCTACTGATGCCAAAGGCATTGACTGACTAACAATCAAATGCATATCCTTCTTGCTAAGCAGTAGACTAGGACAATTCTCAATTTCCTTTCAAACTACTGAACCCCATTTCTCAAAAGAAATGAAATATCTCGGGGTTACTCTAGGCCACAAGCTTAAATGCAAATATCTTCTAGACACAGCCACTGAAGAGGTGACTAAATGTGACTCTGCGCCTGCAGTTGACTGTTCGAGAAAATTGGGAATCCGCTGGACTTATCTCTTTTTGGGCTCTTTCTCTTCTCTCCATCTTCGAAGGAAAGGTTTTGGCAGAGCTCGACTCCAAAAATCTCTGACTTTGAGTCTTAGCTGATTTTTCGAGATTCCTTATCTCGATGCTTCCTACTCCCCTGTGCGGAATGTACTCTGTAGGTACACAACATTTGCGTGAGGTTCGAATTTTCCTGCTTGAATATCCTACAGAATGTATCGCAATTAGTTAATTAGCAACACATGTTACAGAGATATTTAAACTGATTCCAATGCATTCAGCACTCGTGTATAATGATTGTTAAGCTACACCTGATGATTCTACTTGCTGACCAATGACTTTGTTATGAGTTTCCCCAGAAGAAAATGCCAGAAAGTGTATAGGGACCTAATTTTTACCAACCTTTAACCGAAGAAAATTGAAATTTTTGTTCTGACAGGTCTGTCTAGTTGGAATTGCTGGAACGTATCACACGGAAATGCTCTGTTATATCCTCGAACTTGAACTATTCCTAACAGAAACAAGAAGCAGCTTTTCTCCAGCAATGTGAGGGCAAAATGTTCAAGATTTCCAGTCTCCAGATTTCGGGACAAGTAAGTGTGTACATAAACCTGAGCGTAGTGCACAGGAGGGTGTTCATCCTTTCTTGGTTTATATGGTTGCTTCCACCTATAAGTCATCGGTTCGCAAGGGAAAACAGGGAAGGTTGGTTCATTTAACGCTTGGGCGCCATTTACCAAATCGTAGCTACGTTAAGACTTATCGTGATACTCTATGGAACCTTACTCTGAGAAAGACCCTCAGTATCGTTTCAAATATCATTTACAAGTCAAAGATCTTTCTAAGGGGCTTATTTCCCGTTTCAAGACTGATTTGTTTTCATGTCCAGAGCATGTGCATGTTTCAAGAACCTCTAATTATTTCGACAGGACTTTATAAGTTTCCTATCCTTCGCTTGAACAACTTACTATAGTTCAGGAGACGAACTGATTCGTATATGTCCATCGATTCGGAAAAGAACCTATCCGTAGTGCACTAATAGCTGTTCAAGCTTGTATGAAGACCTCTAGGAGAGTAGGCTCAGCATAGACTCCTGTGCTGCATTGGGTGCATTACTAAAAATGCCAGTTTCTATACCTTCGTGGTGGCCACAAATGAAACTTCTATAAGCCAGTATCTATAGAAGAAACAATGAGATCTTCATCAATGTCTACGTCTTTCGTATAAGCCAGCAGATTCGACAAGATTCAAACAACTTGAAGAAAAGTTTGTAGAATCCACGGGCATGGAATAGTTGGGCGCCAGTTAAGTAAGAGTCTTTCGTTAAATCTGATATGAGTCTTGTACCACTTCTCAAACCGCAAATACCACTTACTTCACAGTAAAGAACTGACAAGTACATGTATCACGTACGCGACCACCTCCAGATGTGTTCGATAGCAGCAAATGTTTATAACTACACGTCCAACATTCAACATCATCAATTGCTGCTAATTCCCCGATAAGTATCAGCGGAAATGTAAAAACCTCTCGATGCACGAAGTCGTTGGCTATAAATTCATCTACCGCCCTCCCTCGAATACAGTGCAGTGTTTTGTTCAAAATGTTACTAAGTCGTACTCTACCAATTTTCATTGCTTGGCTACAGTTCCATCCAACCCATCAAATATCTAACTATATAGGTCATGTCATAGACGTAGGATCAGACTGTCCGGGGAAAAAGCAAGCATCAATTGCGAATTATTTCGATCCAACCAACATTCAGGTCGATTGGACTGATGAGGGATACGTTGTAGTCAATGGTTACACCCACTTAAAGGAGCGCATTGATCCAGACCAGAAAATTAATGTAAGGTACTTCTTGTTAGCTGTGTAAATCATTTACTCATCCGCTTTTGCTTTTTGTCTTTTTTTTTTTGTTTTTAAGGTGAAAATCTCGGTTTTGAAAAAGGTACAAGGGCAGTGGGTTGAATCGTTGTTTGGTATTGAACGTAAAAACGGATGTCCGCATTTAATGGATGCCAACGAGCCTTGGCATCCTTTTTTTGATCACTTTCAAGGCGATCAGAAAAAGTGTCCACCAGAAATGGGTGTAAGTACAACTGAGAATATACAGTATGGCATGTTAGAAACGTTTTCTACTCATTCCTCAGGTGAAATATCAGTTCATCAATAAAACGATGGAAATATATGCAACTGCTCCTTCAGCGGATATGGAAGGCGACTACAAGTTCTTGATTAATATTACTTTTAAGGAGGGCTTCTTGTGCACGATTCTTTTAGTGAGAGTCAATAAGCTTAAAGATTAAGGTGCTGGAAGGGGCCTATGGAATAATAAATACTTTGAAAAATTTGTAGAATTGGGGGCTGGTATAAGGCGAGTATTTGTTCTGAAAAACCAACAACAGCTTCATTCAAACAGAAATGAAGGCTGTCCTACACAATTCATCTTTAATACAAGATTTGGAAGAAGGTCAACAACAGGGCTGAGTATTAAAACCGCTTTTGTACATCAGAATTTTGAATTGGCACCGTGGTATACTAGATTTCGTAAAGTAGTTTAATTGGTAGAAACCTGGAACTTTTCCTGGCACTAGGAGTCTCTGAAATCGAGCTTCACAGGCATACAACTGCCAGTCACGATTTCGACATCCTAGTAGATTAATGCCAAAAATGAAAGGGCTGTACTGAAACTAGATAAAATAATCGAAAGAATTCCACAGGGGTATGTAATAGTTTCGCTAATATTTCACATTTTGAAATTCTTAGTTTAGAACAAAAATAATATTAAAGTAGAGGTGGTTTTTAGAATTGAAGCGAATTGGGACTGTCTAATTCGGTAGCTACAATTTGTCCCACTAGCCTTGGTAACTCTGGCGGAACGATCCCTTAAGTAAGCGAAAGTTTGATAATATAGTATGTAAGAACGCGTTAAACCAAGAGGTCGGTCGACACCAACTTCTGGCCCCGGTATTCCATCCTACTAGACTTTTAAAAAAGTAGCAGGAGGCTCTGTAGCTTACCTTAGCCTGGAAACAATAGACTTAGCCGGAGTTCAGGAAGATCTAACTTGACCGGGAGATTTCAAATTTTCACAAATGATCACTGGAATATATACCGTTTTCGGCTGTACGATTTTCCAAGGCCCTTTAACGCAAACATGCCATAACTGAAGCTATTTGAATCTTCTGTCTTGATTTACAAGTCTATAACTAGAATTTGATGACTTAACGGTCATAGATCGTCAGAATCCTGGAGACCATGACGTAAAGGATCCACCTTTTCTGAACTATTTACATATCACTATCTGCCAATGTTTGTGGGCGCCGTGGCTCAGTGGTTAGTGCGTTGGACTTTGGAGCAAGGGGTTCGTGGTTCGAGTCCCAGTCGGAACACCTAAAATATTTTTCACGGCCCCACCTCTCGCGAGTGTCTGACAAACATCCGATAGGATAAATGTCCTGAGAAAGCTTTTCAAATAACTAATTGCCCTTCGGATACGGCATTAAACAGTGGGCCCCTTCCATTCGTGTAAAGAATATAACACGCACAACACGAATGGTTGTGAGAAGCTAGGCCCTGGGTCCGATCGACCTGGTGCGCCAAATATTTATTTATTTCTTATCTGCCAGTGTTTATCGATATTCAGTTTTTTTCAAAACAGGAGTCCGTCACATGTAGACTCGGGCAATACTTACTAGTAAGTCTATCAGTTTTAGGCTAGCACCTTACTGGCTGCTGGACTATTAATGGATTTACATGAAATGAAGTACACATTTAGTGAGAAATAAATCCGCATTTTCGAGTGAAATTATTTCCCACAAATGGTGAGTAATGATGTCACTCTCATGTGAGAAATAATATGCTTAGCTAAATAATTTACATAATTGAATTTAGTGGAACAGTTTTTGCAACATTTCGATTTCACATCAGAAAAGTGGATTTATTTCCCATACGAAGTATGTTCCCGCTTTTACGTCAACGGTAATGGGATCTTGGGCACAATAATCTGTCCTCTAACTAATGCAGAGTGAATTGTCAATTACAACCAAGCCACGACAGATAGGCCTCTTCCCTTGGAGATCAAATATTTGTAAATCTACGATAAAGAACTCTTGTACGGCAGTGAAGTGGGAATAGACGAAGGCTCTTGCTAATTCTTGAAAGATAAAGCAAAAATGTGTCCGATGTCTAAGATGCAAAAACAGAAAATAAACTGATCCGTCAAGTCTGTCCAAGAAGAAAGGACTTAACAAAATATTTCTGCTTCAACTGGGGTCTCGGTTTTGCATAAAGAAATCGAAATCGAAAATCATACATGACACCCAATTCGTTCAACATATGCAAAAGATACTAAAAGCCCCGTCAAAGTACTCAAAATCCTCTTGAAACTGAGTACACATTTAAAACCTACAGATCCCCGTATCGCATGACATTACAATCTCACCAGGAAAGGGTATAATATTGAATTACAATTAAAAAAATTTTCCACGTGTTTTCCTTATCTTTTACAAGGATATCGAAGGATTTGTGCCGATGTAAACCTCTTAAATTTTTCCGTAAAAAGAATTCCACTGATTACAGGCAAAAAAAAGGGTTTTCCGTAACGACAAGTGAAAGATATCCTTAAGCGAGTTCTGGGAAAATACCGTTTCCTACCCCAGGGGTGTCATTACCATCACCATGTTCAGTTGCTCATTCGCTGTTCTTAATTTACTTCATTATTTTTTCCTTGTACACAGAACAAAAAAGTTTACCTTGAATCCTTAAAGTATTTCAACACGCTGCCGATGGAATCCTTTAATGTGTATATATACATATGCCTGCATACGTGATCCGTTTCGAAGCAAAGTTATACACATATGGATACGTGTGTCCTTTTTTTTGCTGTTATTAATGTCATTACTTCTCAGTTTCGTCGTCATCGTTGAGTACGTTTGACCATTTTTAGAAGGGTGAGGCGCATTGCCTAAGGATCTAAATGTAGCCATAACACAAGAGGGATTCAACAGCTGTATTAGAAAGAATAATTGTATATCAGATGTCCTTCGATGGAGTCCTTTTTATTGATCAAAGGCATGTGTGTATATTTTGCTTTGGATAACAAGAAAAAGGACAATGTGCTCGGTATTGTTAGCTGCAGTTAAGGATTCAAGTAAATCAGGTGTAAAAGTTTTGGAGTTTTTATCTTTTGGTTGGAGAGCTTCATTTGGAGAAAAAAAAAAAAAACTTAAAAGGTGCTTACATATGTTAAAGAAGATAGAAAAAAGGACATGTCTCAGAAATTTAATTTAAAAACTTTTTCACTCGATATGGTTGAACGATTGCATTTGGTTATTTGATTTGATTCATTGGAATTTGGAAATAGTATGACAGGGAATGTGACCAACCACATACATAGTTCTGTGTTTGATGTTGAATGGTAGAATGAAATGAGTTGGATTAAAGGACATTCAAAACGTGGACACTGATTTGAATTTCAGATGTTCATACTGGATGAGTGATGGGAAAACGAGTTTAGAGCTGGAGTTTATAAGCATGTAAGCCAAGATCTTTATGGAAAATGCAATTCTGGAGATCTCGTAATGAACGCAGCTATTGCGGTGATATTTTTCCCTGGCCTTACCAGCCAAACAGATTCACTATAGCTGCTCCTAACATCATGATATTTTCATTGTTTTTGTGGTGAATTTTCACTATTTCAGCAAAAAGTGCGAATGTTTAGCACCTTATAGCATTGTCGGGAGACAATAGATATTAAGATACTGATAGTGTTCGAAGTGGAAATATTCAAAATTTCTTGATGAATTACTCACAAAACTGGGCAAATCTTAAACACAAATACGTAGTTTATTCAAAACTAGAGAAACTTTAAGGATAATGTGCTTAAATTCGTGATAGTGTTCGAAGTGGGGCAATGAGTAGTAACTATGAGTTTCGCTTTAAATATAAATGAATTCCTGCACGTTTTTCAAGACTAGAAAACAAAAGTCCTTAAAAAGTCATCTCGAAAATCTGTAGGTAAACTGAAGCAGGTAAGTGTAAGAAGTGGCAAATATTTCTAGATGAGTTGCTCTCAACAAGAAAGGAATGCATACCCAATGTTTTCCGATTCTGTAGTTTGTGGGTCAAATGTATGAACTATGTAGCCGATAGTGTTGGAGTGTCCGAAGTGGATAATTATTAAGTATGTATCTTATCTCATTTGTTTTTTTTAGAGGAAGTGATTTCTGATGGCTGTATAAACTGCTAAAGTTCTGCCATTGAAGTCATAATGGTGTACGAAGTGGACTAAAGTGGCGAATGTCTTAATGATTCTTGTCTCATTGTTTCTTTCAACAAGTGAACGCGACGTTCAAATACTTCACACATGAACACGTGGGCTTTTCTATATTGAAAGGTTGTGGTTTATAAGGGGAAAACTGAATATTTTGTAATAAAGCCGTGTCGACTGAACTAGTTGATTTCGAGTTCTACTGTAGAGAGTTGTTGTTAGATTTTCTCTAGTGCGACATCGAGAGTATCGCCGAACTGATACTGAGGTTATCTGAAGTGCATTTATTTCCTTTCATTTTCCGTGAAGTTTGCACAAATTTTCATGAGTCCTTCAACTTACTTACTCACTCCTTGCGTGTCGTTAAGAGTCTTATGTGTACCCGATTCGGCTCTGATGCCTGGGTAACCTGTAAGGTCTCAACTGTGTTATTGGAACTGTAAGTTCATCGGTTTTTGCCCAATTTCCTCCTTCATATTTTGGTGTCTGCTGAAAGGTTATTGACTCGTTTTCCGAGAAGCTGTTCCTTTGAGAAATAACTCCTTTCTATCACCCCAAAAATTTCCAAGCTCCAAGGACCAGTAATAATAACTGTGGTATGCAACCCAGTGGTACCTCATCTTTTATTTCGAATTTATCTGAAATCATTGGTGAGAGTATATAGCTCTGTGGTAGCTTAGCTTGCGGCCCGATCAGGTGTCAGTTTAGCTCTACGTTAGGAGGGCCTTGCACGCATCATCATTAGTCTGGTACTTAGACGAACTGTTACAGCGTTGAAGTATAGTACAGTTCTGGGCGAGTCTTGCCTAATTTTACTTACTTCGCAAGTCCTTGTTCAGTGTGTCCCCAATCCATGCTTAAATGTCCATTTAACTGCATTCAACTGCGAAAAATTGCATTATTTATTGATTTTTCATTCGAAAAGAAATTACTCGAGCTGACATCTGACCGAATGAACTCAAAAAAAAAAACTTAATTTTCTCCATTAACCGGAAACATCAAGTGTCGAATGCGTAGAGAGTTCTCTCTTCTCCCCTTCGTCCTTCATTCAATTAAATCCATCGTCCACACTTAATCCTGCAGCAGAGAGTACGACAAATGTAAACGAGAACTCGCCACCCAACAGCAGGAGATTGGGGTGAAACGTTAAATTTTATTTCAAAATGAAAATGCATTCTCACCCCCATCTACATCATGCTGTCATACTGACATGCTATGTAGCGAGGTGTTGAATGTGCATCCTGTTAGCGAACATTCAATTACATTTACAACTTCGGGACGTTAAGCGAAAAGCTCAACGATTATGTGAGATTTCCTTAAGTGCCTCGAATCCTTCCTTGCCCCAGCAGCGGTGGCGGTGATGACAGTCATCATAACAATGTGTCGCATTAAAATTCCCGAACAAACAGAACTCCTTTAAGTGAGTCCTTGGGCGAGAAGTGTCTTCATTCGGTGGTTAAATAATTTCCCACTTAATTCAAAGATGCTCTTGAGAATCAACCCATCGTTGAAGGACTGTAATTTTTAATTACACAGTCCTTCAATGTCCTGATGGGATGATTCAAAGGGTACTATGAGCACTTGTGTCATTTTAAGGATCTTGTTTCGAACTAAAGTTGCAAAACGTGGCGATTTAATTTCCTGACCAGTCTGGGTAATGTTTCTGTTAGGCACCAGCCAACTGACATGACAGTCATCGTTCACTTTGGCAATTGCTTTCGATTTATTATTCTTGGGAAGGGTATTCAACCAAACCAACCCTCGGGTGACCATTCAACGTTGGCCGGCGTCGTTACATTTTTGTTTTCCTCTCTTTTTGCCTCCCAAATGAATGACCTTATACACTTTGGGGGATATCCTTGGCGCAGAGAATAACGTCTGATATGGAACTGTGATTGCACGTAGCCCGGGGTCGTCTTAGTTTTGCGTATGATTTATGAATGAGTGTGGGCAGTCTACTGCCGGGTTGTGTCAGGACGACAGTCTTGGAGACATAAATCATAAAGAAATTTTCATTTCCCCTTTGCCAGTGTCGGGCATGTTGGAAACTTTAATGTACGTGTGGTCGCTTCCAAGGAAACATTTTAAAGCGCTTGAATCTAAGGGAATCCTTGAAGGTAATAAGACCCACCATCTGTTCCACTTAAGCGTATGCAAATTTCGAATTTAAATTCCACCAGAAAAAGGAGCTTCCAACCCCCCAACTCTGATCCTTATTGGTTGAAGTTGATTTCCCACATCTAATGGATGAAATTCTCTGGGTAAACCTTCAACCAACCATAAAGAACCTCAATCGCTTATGCATCGTTCTGGCGTTATTCACTTTCGTACACAGACACCGAATTAAATGAGGAGAAGTTCAAAGGCGTTCGCAGTAAACAGGTCTGTGATATGCAATCAGCCACCTAAACATCCTCTGCTGTGCTCCATCAGAGACCTTTATCTACACACGAATCAGGGGTCTCCTTCTGCAACAATTTGCAGATAGAGTCTGATTTGATTACATACAGTTCTGGAAGGAAAAAAAATGAAAGGAGACAGAGGTCCTTTCGCCTTGAAAGAATCGAAAGCAGCCGAGTGCCAGGACCGATTAAAGAAATCATCTAAAATTATAAAATTTTACATCAGAAAAAAATACATACCAACTTCAGACAGTACATGCTGTTTGTTTAAGGGATTACTTTCGTGTGGGTTAATGCGGTAGGGCAATCCCTCCCGCACGGGTGACTGCCGAGTAAAAAGGATTCTATACGCACCATATGCCCATGGTAAATGTGCGCCTCCTGCGGAAGGGAAAAACTCAAAAGTCGTTCGGTGTAATCGTCCTTTCCGTGGGAATCCTTTACACAAAATGTTTCAGAAAGAGCAAAGGTAATTGCTACAAGAGGCTGGGTAGGCCTATATATAAAGTTTCACAATGAGATTTTGGTGGTAGTGGTAGGTTTTAATTTGTAAAGGATACCTTTTCTGTTCTAAATTTAAGGTTGGCGTTAGTAAGGATTTTATGTCGTTTTATTGCCAGTTGACATTGGGATAAGGGCTAGCTGGATTGTAGTCTGGCACTTTGGCTGAAAACAGACTCATTGCGTTGCCACTAAGTAGGGACATGTACACTCCAAACGACGTCATTTTTGAGCTTACTGCCGAGTTTCCTTCTCCTTTTGAGTTGATCTACTTAACTAGGTTAATTGGCAGTACTTCTCTTCAAGGCATACCTCACTTTTGAGTGTGGGCCCTCTGGAGCTTTACTTTAAACTTCAAAAGATGACTTGTCTTACCTATTCTAGAAGGACAGGTGAATCTACCTTCTGAGGAGCCAAGAATATCAGAGGAGCAAGTTTAGAGAAATTCTTCAACCGAGACAAGCTATGTGTGTCATTTCTAGGTAACTTCAGTCGAAGAAGACCTGAATTATGGATCAAGGCATGGAGACTGGAAATGAGATGATGCCTACTTCGAAGAGAAGGGCTTTAGGAATTCAGATTCTAAAAGCAGCAATCACTTCTGAAGATCTGTCCATTTAAGAAAACAAGCCTAAATGTAGGAAGAGTCTTGTAGCTTCATTTTGGTCATTTAGGTTCAAAAAATGGGTCTTGGTCTTGGCGATGGACAATGACAAATTGTTTAAATTTGGAAGGGTCGTTGGTAGCTTTGGTCTTTAGTGATCAAATGCTGTAAGTTTTGTTAAAAAATCAATTGCCGTTCTCAACTTACTATATAAAGACCGGTAAGACTGGTAACAAAGAATAAACACACCTTTTCGAAAACAGAGAAAAAGACACAAGAATTACGTGAATAATACATTTAGCCTGCCACCTACACTTCTCGAGGAGCTGCAAGCCTAAGTAAACACTCCTAAATCTCATCCAAATACCCATGCTACAGATTAGCCTGTTAATCCTTTCCTAAGCAGAAAATACATTCACCTCCTACACATTCTGTCTCCCGAAGTCCTACGCTCCAGCATTACAGGAGTAAATCAGTCCTCCGTGAGCAACATCACGTTGCTCAGCAGACTGTCACATAATTATAGGAATTAAGTCATCATCCCATCAAAGCTCGCGAACAAACCTCGAGGATTAACCAAATGGAAGCTGGAAGAGGATGGTGGTTATTTTTTTTCAGTGTATCCGCCCCCTTATTTGATTTTATTTTTCCCACACCAACCACAAACTTAATTTCAGTTAAAATCAACATTTGACGGTTTTTCTTTAATTGAAATTCATTAGACTTGGTGGATTCTAAATCACATGCAAGGACTCCCACACCAAACTTTTGAAAACACCCAACGTTCTTCTGATCTATTAATGGCTGATAATTAATTCCAATGTCTGAAAAAAAACTTATAGTGGCTAACCACCAGTCGGTCCCTATCACCATTATCATCATCATCATCTCGACTATTATCCCTTCCAAGGACACGCTTCCCACTTATCCGCATCGACTAAAGCCAACAAGAAAACCAAAAAAAAAAATAGGAAAAAAAGTTGATACGGATAATATCCTAGTAACCGGACAAAGTATCTAATAAACGATTCCGGCATCTGTGGGACTTTTACGATATGTGTTCCACTTTTGGTGTGGTTTTGCGTCGTTCAAAAAGGACGACGACCGCACATGAGTACACCTACACCTTCACCCCCACCCTTGGTGCAGATTTATCCCATGACCAAACAAAGATATTGCCAATAAAAGCAATGTTTACGTGATGTACATTTTTCTTCATTTTACTGTTATCGCTGAACGAAAACGTAGAAAATTTCCCTCATCCCGGATGTTAAGAGAGTGTGTCCAGTAGTCCAGTGGTGTGGTGTGGTCGACTATCCTGATAATGGGCATAAATCAATGAGTTTTTCCTCGAGCAAATTTGTGTCCGTCCTTCACAATGGATGAGAATAAAATCGAGAGTAGTCTAGGTTACTCTGCGACTTACGGTACGTGTCCTTGGTGCTGATTTGAATTGAAGCTGATAATATCCTGAATACAATTGGTGGCGCGTTCGATTGAAGGCAGTCATGGTTCGTTTGGTTTTTTTTTTTAGATCGATCGATGGGCGAGACCTTTGTTTTGTTTGTTCTTTTTTTTTTTTTTTGTATCCTTTTTAGGGAATTGTCTTATTGCGGTAACCTTGAAGGGAATTTTTTATCGTCTAGGCGTAAAATTTATTCATTATTGAACCCTCGGGGTGGGATGACAGTCTTTTGGGGATTTTTAAAATCTCTTCTCTTTGTTGTAGTTATCGTCTGCATAAGCAGAATGAAAGGACACTCTTTACGGGCGTTTGGTGAGTTTTAGTCGTAATTCTTTGGTTGTAAAAGTGCAATTTCGAACAGGATTCGGTTCAGATTTTGATTAAATGGAAATATACTTTTTTTATGGTTTCTTTATTATTTTTTATTTTTACAGGATTGCTGATGAACGATTTTAAATTGAGTTTTAGCGATTTTATTGACGGCTATCATCGTTCGAGTATTCGTTTTATGATCCTTGAGTTGGATGCATTTATATAATTTGGAGTGGATCATAAAAATGATGCAGAAGTGTTAAAAATTGAACGAGAGGTGTCCTTCTAAATTGTGCGCCCTTGCTGAACTGTCTATAGTTAAAAATAAGGAGTCTCTTCATATTCAAACAATGTTTGGAAATAGTGAAAATTCACTACGAAATCACATAAGTTGGCGTTGTTTTGGCCCTTTCGTATGAAAACCTTGAAAGATTTCATCAAATGAATGACTGTGTAGGCTGTCACGTGGTAGATATTTCCGGAAAATTGTACTTATTTAGAAACCTCAGAGTATGTTATTTAGATTGAAGTACAAATATTATCTTTTTACATAAAAATGCTGTATTTTTCTATTGATTTAAAATGGCATCTCTTTTTGGATGATCTACTCAATCATTTCATGTGGGACATTCATCCGAGATCTTGCCGATGGAGCACGGAATTTTGGAAAACTATACAGACAACTTCAGAATTGAACGCCAAAGTCTCGAAACTTACTCATAAGTATACCAGACTCAGTATTCTACTTTTTGATTCTCATAGCCGCATGTGATCTCACCAATAGGCAAAGCGAATAATTGAAAGAACTATTTGCTTCCAGCTGTGCACCCTAGCTATCTGTTTAGGTTTTTAAAGGACCAGCAAGCAATTTCTGAATTGAATTCATGTGAGAATTGAAAATCTAATTAAACGATTTTCAGAAGGAGAACATGCAGCGGTGGCTAACAGAGGCGGAGTGGTGGATAAAATTGATCATATTGTGATCGAGGCAATGGATGGCTGTTCGAGTGGTTAACAATGATTAAATCATTTCCTTGTTTCATCCCGTGATCGAATACAGATATTCCCAGCTGCACAAAAAAGAAGGTTTAATCAACTCTTATGTCGGCAGCATAAACTGCTGCGTCCACATTCTGCTAAACAAGAAAACTGCTCATAAACTCCAAAAGAAGAAAAGGAGAGATTCTACTCCAGAAGCAATGAGCGGAAGGAACAAGACCCATAGAAATTAAGAAGGATATTTTGTATACAGTCAGTCAAAGTTAGTTCATACTGTGGGAGTAGTTCTAAACCAGTAGGTACCTTTGTACACATTATCCTATTTACTTTAATTGACTGGATTGACTAGTTCACAAAGTCCGTGGAGTTTCGTTTATATAAATAAATCAGCATCTCCTTGAGAAACAAGTGTTCTTTTCTTGTACACTGTACCCCTAATAAAGATTTTAGAACTCCACGTTCTACTTAAAGGATTGAAGACTTTCTAATCAGTTCAACTCGTGCATATATGTAACTCCATTTACTTTTCTAAACAGGATTTGTATAGAATCTTCAAAAACTTGCATTCTTTATGTATTATAATGTACAGCACGAAGCCTACAAATACCCACATATACGATTTCTAGAACAGTCTCCACAGAGTCCCCCAAGTACTAAAGATTCCAGCTTACCTCATAAAAATAAAACGAGTTCAAGTCTTCTGCGGCGGCGGTACCATTTCCACTGCCCCCGAGGGCCTCCTCCAGCGCGGTTGGTATAGTTTCTCCAATCGGCAGGACAGGTAATGAAGAAGTCGGCGTTGGCGCCAGGACGACTTGTGATATAGCCGGGGTAAAATTCTGATTATCGCCCATATCCTCTGCACTGCTGAGATTCCCAGCTAAACCAAACCACCCAACATCGGCTACAGAACCGACCTGGAACTGTTTCATATCGAAATTCGTCTTCCTCTTAACAATTTCAAAACGTCTATTTGACTCAAGTACCCTTGCTTTGGCACAATTTAGACATTTCACGTTCTCCAAAGGATACCAAATGTCTTCCTCCACTTCCTGTGGACTTAGTTCAGTGTACTTGTCAAAGTTTTCGGCGTTACCAAGCCGCCGCCGGTGCAAATACATTGTTCCATTTCTATTTGAATTTCAATATGAAAGACTTGAGAGTGTCATTTAATTTTGCGGTCAATGTCCTCCAATGTGGGCCCATTGGACGAGGGTATCTGCAAATAGAGAATCAAACAGAAAAAGGACATTAAAACCAGAACATTCATTTCATTAGCATTAAACAAAAGAATACATTTATCTGCAAAAAAAAAAAAAAAAATGATATCAAATATCCTCCCAAGGGATACGCCATACACCTGGTCGGCAATAAAAATCAATATCCTTAATGAAATCCTAGCGAATGACCTTTCTATTCTTTGAATGAATTGTACTTCGTGTTGTTGTCATATCATAATGGCAAATGCTAAGATATATGATCCTTACACGTGCACACTCCCTGAGAGTGGTAGATATAGTCTATATTCACATAAGCACGTTAAGCTTTCGAGTGTGTTCACCTGTCTGTGAAGTATCCTTATTGGAACATGGGAATTGTTCTTATATCTAGAAAATCCTGCAAAACGAAGGAAAAAACTGTGTTTAATGCACACAATCTTCCTTAGTCATAAATATTTTTTCTTCTTTCATGCGGAGGTGTGTGTTGGAGAGTGCAATAATCTATCGATTGGCGAAGTCTGTCGTGCAGCTGAAGTGGTCCTTTCACATACTCTCGGTCTATATGTCATGTGGGGAAAAGGATTACTTTTCTTTTCCTCGGAAGACTAATGGTTTTGTGCAATTTTATCTATTTACATTCGATTTGCGGTATTTAAGGATGGTTAGGACCGTGTACGGTTTCATAAGGTACGTGTGGGAATTGTAGGTGGGGTTCTTTGGATCCTTTTTCTAGAATTGATGTGAGGAGGTGATGGTGTGAGTAACTCGAATGAAGTTTAGTCTTAAGAGAGAGAAGGTCAGCATTGTGAAATTAGGCTCCGTAGTAGATATCGTATTCGTAAGGACATTTGTGGACCTATTTAGGTGATGTATGTATGTGTACGGCCTACGTGTTTACTTCGATCTGAAATAAGCAATGTCGCCAGAACCGAGGCTATGAGTGGACAACAGTTCGAACAAAAGATTGGATCAAAGTTTAGCTCACTTCAATACAGATGTACACGGATTTTACACAAAGATCAAAGAAGCCTTGCTGTGAGCGCAAGAAGTCGCTGAAATCATGTACTTTCACGTCAAAGAAGAGCACCGGCTACTAAAGCTGAATGTTTCTAGCAGAACCAACCACAGATAGGTGTTCGGCTTAATTATAGTGTCCACCTTATCCGATCTTGCGGTAAAGAAGAATGATTGATACGTTGTTGCATAGATGTGTTTCTTTGATGTAGGTTTCTTTGCTTAGACACTCCCTATGCGTAGTAGCTCCTACTACTCGGTCAACTTCAGCGTTCTTCTCAGATTCGAGTAAAAAACCTTTTAGACGTCGGCTATTTTCATTTCCTATGCCACATTCAATGCTAAAAAGACGATGTAGTTAGCCACACTAACTACAAGAAGCTGATGGTTCCAAAATTGAGAATCAAAAAGTAGGAACACATCAATCAATTTGAATTTACTTTTGTGATCAGAAACGAAAGGATTTAGTTTCATTAAACCTATGTAAGATGGGTGTCCTGCTGTTTAATTATCCAAACCAGAAAGATATGTTTGAGCATCTCGTTGGGTGGTATCGTCGATCGATGGTTCGGTAAAGTTAAAGGATCACTCTATGGTATATTTCCCAGTTACTGCCATTGCAGCCTCTATTGTAGGTCACCCACTTTAGAGTCCATCTTTCTATAAGTGTTTGCTTTGAATGGACGTAGAAATTTCAAGAGCTTCTTGCTGTGTATTCATACGGATTTGCTTTTTCTGGTAGCAGCTGTTGTACATAAGAGTATCGAGTGTTACATCATTTAAAATTCTCTTCGTTGTTATTTCTGTAATTACGAAGGGTAATCCTTATAAAACAAGAATGTTTGGGCAATCGTACTTGAAACACTAGGGTCAACCACAAGTTCAAAATACAAATTTGACTTCTGAATGATTTGTTTGACATTAGCCTCACACCACGTCAAGCATTTGTAAATCCTTTTATTTGAGTCTTGGAGACTTAGAGGTTTGATCACAGACAAATACATAAGCCAACACAAGCCGTTTTCGAATCGAAAGTGAACAATTAATTGACTTTTAGAAACTTAGACCTTTTGCCCTGTTCTAAGTAGACTAGTTAATGTATTAAATTACGGTCACAGCTTCCATTGCTGCTGTACCTAGCCCCACAACTTTACACATAACATTGTAGTATCAGAGCACAGATTCCAATTATTTTTGAGCACAAACTTTACTCTAAACGTCCCGAAATACCTTCCCCATCTCCACAAATTAAAACTCCTTCCAAAAAGGCGCGGGGTAAACGTTTCCTTATCTGAAGTTATTAAGAAAAAAAAACTTTCCAAATAAAGACCGTATCCCTTTCCATACAGAACAGCTCCATTAACCATGCCCTAATTCGTATATCTCCATTCCCCAAACATCATCTAAATACCTCCAGTCTACCCTAACCATTTGTGCTGTGATAAATGTCCTCAATTCACGAAAATGTTCCTTACTCACAAATCTCTATGCGATCATCTAATTCCCTATGTCCTAAGTGAAACTCCTTTGATTCAATTCAAATTGTTCCTTCTTCTCCGTCTGCTCGTACATCTCAAAGGCAACCAATTCAAGAAAAAAGACCCATTTCAAAAATCCTGCCAAGCAAACAAAAAAAAAAACAAAAAAGGATTCAAGAAGGAAATATAATTTGCTTCCGGAAGCAAACACAGGTGACTGTGTAGGTAGAGTGGGATTGGAGAAGATAGGAAAATGATTAATGAACAACGATTTATCGTCTTGCCTCCAGGAATGTTCTCGAGTCCTTTAAAACGGTTATAATGGGTTTATTCTTCTAGCAAATTGTTTTTTTTTTATATTTTTTCCTAATGTTAGGCACGAAATGAATTTATCCCTCCATAAGAGCATGTAAATCGGGTTTACGCCAGCAAGGATACGTTTAAGATTTTTCATTCGAAATAAACTCTCAGACGGATGTCTTTGTTAAGTAAACATCTCGTATGAAGGAAATGGGATTTTTCCTGTCGAAGGTAGTGAAACATAAAAGAAAAATTATCTCAGAGAAGTGAAACACTTTAGCGGAAATGCTATTTTCTGTTGTGGAGTTCGAATTGGATGCTTTTGAGAGTCCTGCAAAGTTTTGCATAATTTATCAACTTCCTTGGATTGGATTGAAGTGCACGTGCATGCACAACGTGGTCACAGATAGAGAGGGAGTTTTAAGCACCAAAGCAGTCTCTGGTATCAGTTTGAATACAAATTGAATTCCTAGCACTGAACAGATATTCGGAGAGTCATCATGTTCATCTAAGGAAACCTCTGTACAAACGTTTTTTTTTAATAAGGGCATAACAATTTCGTACTTTAAAACAAAGAAATTCTTAAAAAGTTTTGACTATCTGTTAATGCCAAAGTATTAAGCACATAATTACATTTTTACCAAAGTAAAGTTCACGAAAAAACAAGTTTTGAAACTTATTAAAAGTTACTACAGAAGTTCGGAGTAAGAGTTCGCAATTTTAAGTGAGTTTACTCCAATTTTCAGTCTAATAGTCGTCGGATGGTATTGTGTATAAATGGGAATCAACATGGCCACTATTAAATATTCCTGTGTACTTATATTGAATTGTTTCAAGCTTGCACTCATAGCAGCTGCTTTATAAGGGAATCAGTGTCAGTATGGTTTCGGTGGCGTATACGGAATATTTCTCCCACATATTCTCAAGATTTTTTCAAGATGTTTCTCAATCTAACGAGGCACAATTAAGGCACGTTTGTACACCAAATGCAGGGAACTGAATACCTGTCTTGGCTGATCGCCTAAGCCGAAGGTAAAACTGGGAGGAATATAGCTAGTTCGGTGGCGTATACGTAACATTTTTTTCCACAATTTTGCAAGAGTCCTCCTAGACTAAGAGGTTTGTACCTTTGCATCTTAAGGGTCCTATCAGTGAAATTGTTTTTTTTTTGCTGAAGATAACCAGGTCTGATTCAAACTTTAAGAGGGATTACTCCAATTTTCGGTGTAATAATCGTCCCACCAGACAGCCACAAACAGTAGTGGATGTATTCGAGCAGTTAAACATCATTAATGGCTTAAGAAACAACATATGTGTTATTAAATGCCAAGAAGCCCACATGTACTAAAATAGATTCCATTAGATCCACAAAAACTGACCGTGGGTGTAGATTTCATGATTTATTAGTCTAGATGTGTTTTTTTGCTTTCTTAGCTCAATAAACATCAGAACAACACGACTTCCTTTATTTCCTTTACTTCCTTCCCATTCATCCGCAGTCCTGATACATGCCTTTAAATCACTTAAAGTGTCTCAGTTACAAAATCAAGTTCAATAAACGACAACAATCTGGGCAAACACTTACACGATCCTTCCACCCAAAAGCCAGAACCAGAACACCCCCTTTCCAATCAACATCCTCCTGCATTTCCCCGAGTATGTAGAATCTTTCCCAGAAAAGGATTTAAAAAACGAAAAATGTCAACTGAATGTCTTTCGATCCACCACTGTACAGTAGCGAGCACCGCATACAGTAGGACGACTAGGATAACTTCTCTTCTTCATAGAACGATGACTTCAAGGATCAATACACTATCTAACAATACCAGCAGCAGCAACAGTAACAACAACAAGAAATCAAATCAACTCAAAGGGAAAGAAATATCTGCAAATCGAAATCTTTTCTTTGACATTGAAATTTGTTTCACTCCCCCTTGTGCTCCTAAAAAATAAAAAAAAAAATAAATTCCAATAAAAGCTAAACCGAACAGAATGAATGCAGGATAACATGAAGCGGAGAGTAAAAGAAAAAAAAAAAACCAAGTCAAAGGACTCGAAGACATACTACACTTAGGCAAATTAATTGTTTCTTGGTAGCAGCGCTATAATATGAAACTCACCCAACTTAAGTAACGTCTGGAACGTTTCCTTTTTTTCTTGCATTCAACCTGTCCCACTTAAAGGACGACACACCCACACTGCACATCTCTCGTACAATATGACAATCATTCATGGATTTTGGAAAATTAAATTGACGAAGGTTCTCAATACCCACGGAGGTGTCTGTTGGGATTTCAGAGATTTTCCTCGAAGGAGATGATGGGAATGGGCATCTACTCCCGCCGCCGTGTGGAATTCGTTGGAATTCATTTTAATTGCCGTTTTTAAAGGAAGTTTTGAACAGATGTCAGAAACGGACAGGGGACCGATTGGACTTTCGATGGGAAAAGTTAGAATTATGCAAAATTTTTGTTAATACCCGGAGGTTGATGGAAGAGTGTCTAACTGGAAGAATGTGACATTCGGAGGCTTTGGGGGAAAGAAAAGGGTTCTCAGTTGGTTTCATATTTTTTTTTGGATAAAATTAGGCAGATGTAGACTCATCACCCACGCATCTGGCACCCTCTGCAATATCGTCACATATCTCCTCTCCCTCAAACTAAACTGAACAAAAAACTTGACCTCAAAACGAAAATCGGATGACTAAGGCTTTGGTGCACTCAGTTGCCCGCTAAGTAGCGTTTGGGAGAAAATGGGGTATTTCTGGGTCAAGCATGGCTAAAGCCTCCTGAAATGCAATATCGTCGCATATCTCCTCGCCCTCAGCGTTTCGGCTCAAAAAACTTGACCCTAAAACGAAAATCGGATGATTTACACTTTGGTGCACTCAGTTGCCCGCTAAGTAGCGTTTGGGAGAAAATGGGGTGTTTCTGGGTCAAGTATGGCTAAAGCCTCCTGAAATGTAATATCGTCGCATATCTCCTCTCCCTCAGGTTGGTGGCCCATATCAGCATTTTTCAAAGATTGGATTGTTTCAAACGTGCAGATGTTTTCTAAGGAAATCTAGGTCAGTATGGTTTCGGTGACGTATACGTAATATTTCTTCCGCATATTCTTAATACTTGTCATTCCTCTATCTAATGAGGTAGAATCAAGGCGAATTTGGGCAGGGAACTGAGTATGTGTCTGGCCTGAGCTAAATCGCCAAAGCCGAAGATGAAACTAGGAACAATATAGCTAGTTCGGTGGCGTATATGTAACATTTTTTCCAAGAAATTATATTTTCTTCATTCTATCGCATGCAATAAGAACTGGAAGGGACTTATTTCTGCTGTTGATTTCTAAGCTTTTAGAGAGTATCGTAAGGGATCTCTACACCATGCCTAATGTCTCCATTCATGCAGCCGTCTCAACAACGTGCCACATACCCAAATAACCATAACTAGATATCCCTAGTTCGTCCTTTAACTCCATTTTGCAACTTTCCTAAACACACTAGTCAAAAATCTGTCACAACTTTGACAGAACGAAAAGTTAAATAGCTTCCTGTTGGGTATTTTGCCAAAAATACTTTCCATTCAGCATATTTCAAGCAAGTTAAGCTTTCGCCGAAAAAGAAGGAAGAAGGATGTTTACATCTTTCACTGCCAGTAACGTTTCCTTATCCTTTTCTTGTTGTCCTTTTTGTTTTGCTTTTATTCGTTTCTGCTTCCTTACATGCAAACTTTGTCTATGCAAATAAGATGTTTACCACATCTGTTTGGGAATAACCTAACAAAAGCAAAATAAGGACGAAACGTATCCTGAGAACATTTCCTTTTAAATGTAAATCAAGTTTCTCATGCGCTCCTGCTAATGCCGAGATTATGTTTTGTTAGATATTTCCGGAACATTTTACCAAGAATTCTGCAGAATTAATTTCGATGAATTATCATCGCTTTTGGTGGTACGAGTGGTGTTGTCAGAACGCCCAATTGAAACCACAAACGATGTTATACGACTAAACGTTTATAGCAAGAGCGATGCGATAATTATCGACTTGATGGCCGCCTTCTCGATGTGTGGTGTTGATTCAGATTGATTGCAGATGTTTGTTTTATTTTCTACTGTTTGTTGTGGAGTGGAATACGTGGCTGGCAGTGTGCCAGGAAACCCAGGATATTGGACAAATTTGTTGACGCTAGTTGTATAACAAATTGATATACAGTGTCGATGGGACCAGGCCAGACCAAACGCAGATGGTTGGCTAATGATCTGGGAAAAATTTTCGATGAAATGGGAAAAGTTGTGATGGGTGTCTTGCAGGGAATTTGAATGACACTGCACTATAACATGAGATGGCATAGTTGGCATGCATGACGTTTAACATTTTAAATGTTTTACGATGGCTTTTAGTGCTCTGCAGATCAAAGACAATCTGACTATGTTCATGCGTAAGGGACCACCTACCATGTACAGGCTCTGTATGCCAAACACAAAACAAACATAAGGCAAAACTCAATCTGTCAAATGTGGGTCTGTCATAAAATACATATGGCGCATCTCCCACGTGAAAATGTACAAAACTGATTCTAATTTACTAGAATCGAACAAAACTAATACGTGTTCCATCACATTTCTAAAATGTCTTTCAAACTCTAAAATTGAAATTACGTCATGAGCTAGGTTTGCTGAGATAGTGAACGTCACACTGGGGGTTCTACGTGTAAAATTTTTAGTAGTTTTTAGGACATTTCTGGCCCAAATACTACTGGAATAAGACACAGGTTTTACGTTTTAGTACTGGCCACTGGCCCTGGTCACTGGTTCGTGGGACAACATAAGGCATTCCGTTTACTACACGACGGATTGTCGCTCTCACCAAGTTGCTTTTCAAACTGGTTTGAAAAATTTTCTGTAACGATCCCGTCGCTTCTGTCATTTTACTGCGTGATTTGGGTGTTATCTGTGACAGGGTACTTGATTTTTTGTATTATATAGAGAGCATTCTCAGTAGAGCTAACTCCGGGCTTGATTTTGTAAAATGTTGCTCTAAGGAAAGCTTTCTTTTTGATATTCATTAGGTCAATCCTTGAATATGCTACTCAAGTATGGTCGCCTTATAACGATGCCTATTCCCTCCGAATTGAGGCTGTTCAACGCAGTTTTATCCGTTTCGCTCTACGCGGTCTTTACTGGGTTCACTGGTTGGCCTATCCCATGAGGATCGTTTGAAACTAATGAATGTATGTACATATGTATAATCGCTTGAAAAACGTCGCGAAATTGCCGACCTCCTCTTTGTACATCAGCAAGCAGGTAACATCGATAGCTTCGCTCTACTATTTATGGTACATCAAGTTCCGAAACCTAAGATCTTTATACCTCTTTCATCTGAACTTTCATCGCACAAACTATGGGTTCTAACGAGCCAATAATTGAAATGGCAAACGGCCGTCTTACTGTCCCGAGAATCCTCGGAATTTTAGGCTTAACCCCGAAGTTCTTAGTTTAGATTAAGTTTAGAGATTATGTTTAGATTGTATGTATGCTGCGACAAACAACATCGTAGAATTGGACAGAACGTCACAATCGAGAGCTATAACATTAAGGAAGTAAGGGACTTTATCTTCCTCAGTTTTGCCATCAATTCTGAAAACAACATCTCAGCAGAAATAAAACGAAGAATACATCTAACCAATCGCTTTTTTTTTTGGCTGAGAGTACAATAGAGCATCAGAGCCATAAACCTAAAAACTAAGGAGACTAAATAAAACCTTGATCATCCCAGTCCTGATGAGTGGCGCTGACACGTGGATTCTATCTAAAACTGATAGATATATTCTCAGTCGCTTTGAGAGAAGGATTTGAGAAGAGAAGGACGGGCTTTGGAAGAGGAGATTTATCGACGAACTATACGAGTTGTACACTGACATCGATGGTCAAAAAACTGCGCATTAGCCGTTTGAGATGGCTAGGACATGTAGAGCAAATGGACACCAATCTTTCGGCTTGCAGAGTCTTTGATTCGAACCCGAAAGGGACAACGCAATAGAGTAGAGGAAGACCTTGCCTTTGATGGCACTCACAAGTAGAAGGGGACCTCAACTGACTTGAAGTGTGCAGCTGGAGTCAGCTAGCTATGGATCGGGCTAGCTGGAGAGGCTTGTTGGTTGGTTGAGGCCCAGGTACAGCGCAACCTACGTAAGTAAGTAGTTATGCAAAAGTAGGATTCTAACAAAAATTACACTTTCACTGTTCTTCTGAAAAACCGTGGCATGAAGTTTCACCATTCTGGTTCAAAATTTAAGGCTCAAAAACTAGTGACATACGGGCGGATGGACACGGTTATTTCCGATTAGTTCTCTACGTTTCAAACTATGTATCAAACTTAATAGTCTCTCGACTAAGGAAAGGAGTAAAAAGCTTCCCCATTTCCGCTAAAAACTAATCATATCGAAGTAATCGAGTTCCATAATTAATATTATACGAGAACCATCCCAAGGCAGCAAGTCGTTTCTCAAAATTATGAACAAAGTATTCCACTTTCAAGTTTAATAACAAAATTCAAACTCATTCCGAAACAACATTGAAAAATGTTAATATCACCACCATCTCGATGGCAAACACTTCCCAAAATTCATGTCTTTAAGTGAAGTGCTCTCGGCTTGTTTGTTTATTTGTTTGTTTGCAATTTTAATTTCCTTTGAATTCAACAAAAGCAAATAATTTTCGAAATCTTTTATTCGAAAAGTTATCCCCATACCCCGAAACCCTATGACACTTAATTGAGATTTCCAATTTCACTTAGGGAAAACACTGAACATGATTTGTGTTCCTTTAAGTCCTTACACCCTCGTATTCCGCTCTACGAACGGGGGGGTGGGCCACATGTATATCAGCAGACTATGTCGCATTTGCATTTAGTTCGTCACCCTTTTTTAGGTCATTGCCAAAAGGATTCACGTGTTGTATTGCTGTGACAACTGTTGGGGGTCAATGCTACTCCCAATACGCCCAAGGAAAAAAAAGGAGCAAAGAAAAGAAACCCGTCGCCATCTGAGAGTGCCCCCGTACGTTTTTTTTTCGCGCTGTTGAATCTTCAGCTATTGTTGTGCTTTCCCTTCGGTGATCAGAAAAGTTTTATTTACTTTTTTTTTGGGCGAAAAAAATAGATAAAAATCAAAATGAGATGAAAGATGCATCAGAGCGGCGAAAAAGCGCAAATTAATGATGGAAATTCTGGCAGCCTTTTTTTTCTGCCCTTACAAGGGATTGTTTACGGGTGTCCTTGCTGCGATGTTTACTGTGGAAATGGTAAGGTCACAGTACAGGTGCTAATAGCCTTCATTAAATTGAATTTGTTTTCGAACAGGACGAGAAGATAAATGGAAGAGTAGTGTTTGACAAAGGATTAACGAGGTCCATTTGAGGGAGATATTGGGGATCTGCACTGCAGAAGGGGAGAGCTACTATGTATACAGTTCTCTATAGCTAATTGCGATGTGAAATTCGAGTTTTAATTGGATTTTCGAATGTAAATAGTCTCAGCTGAGGCTAAAGACCGATATGCACTTTCAAGTGAAATAGGGTGAAAGGTTATTGTACTCTAGGTGTGTGGGTTGGTATCCTGTTGATTCTGTATTCAGAAATATGGCTATCTTCGGGAAATTTTTATTTTTAGTTCTATAGGGTGACCAGACAGCAGTGATACTTTTTTCAATTATTATGTTTCAGCAGCTGTCAGAGTAACCAGTGACATCTAGCTGTCAAAATATTCAGTAGGGTGAGCCATTCCATCATTCTTACCGAACGTGCAGAAATTATTAAAAATATTATCGAAATTCTGGCTCAGTCGGTCGTTATCATGGATTCAGTGTGCAGGCAATTCGTCGCACCGGAGAAAAGTTTGAGGATGATTACACTTTTTTCAACCTCAAGCCACCAACCAGACAGATTTTGGTGTGAAATGCAGAAAACATAAGCCTCGTAGCGGGAAGTATCGAATGAGAGCCAGAAATGTCAATTCGGTGCCGATCAGTTGAATTGGACATCGCCAGAGAGTCAACCCGGCTTATTTTGTGGTTGGATTTGGGCCTACATCCAAATAAGGTTGTGCTGAGGCAAGAATTAAAGCCGAATGACTGTAAAGAATGCCGGGAGTTCGTTAATTGGACGCTGGAAATGTTGACAGGGTTTTGACTAAAAAGCAAGGCATGGCAGCATCATCGGATATCGGAAGGAGATATCGTTACCGTCAATGGTCTCCGGTTAACCGACTTTCTGTGACCAGGGCTCGACAACATCTATATATCCGAACTGTGTTTCCACTAAGACGACGCTACATACAAACGATGCAACGCTCGAAGCTGTAACGAAAGGAATTTGGCGACAGGGTCATATCACCGTCGACTGGGGCTACGCCAAGTCCATAGCCTAAGTTAACAAGCTAATCAGTTTGGATAAATACGGACCGACCGACCGACCGACTACTTGAACCGCTGCCAGCGAGGGCGAAGCGGGAAGTTGAAGGAAGTTGTATTTCACACATAATGGCATGAGTATAGCTTCGAAATGAAGCCAAAATCTTTATAACTCACAATGTGTTTGGTCACCCTGTAGTACAACTTGTAGGATTAAAGTTTTGTAGGAGACTACTGATGATATCGATTTGTTGAAGGTAATGCCTTGCGTCACGCGGTAAAGCTGGACCACCTTGGTGTGAACCCGAATTCGGACATTGCCTTGTAGAACTCAAGAGAATGAATGTTGTCTTATGCGGCTTCGAACTCGATGAAGACATGATCAGTCTCGACTTGAAACTCATTGGCCTTTTGCAGGATTTGTCTTAATGTGAAAATTTGGTCGATCGTAAGTCTGCCGGGCCAGAAGACACAGTGGTCCGATGTAAAGAAGATGTAACGAAATTTGGGAGTCGCTTGTAACCTTCATATCATAGGAACTTGCTATTGGATTTCGTTCATTTAGGTGTCAACATTTAGGGCATACACCTCACTATGGAACTAAATACATACTATGAGTGGGAGTTGAGGGTTGAGGGTAATTTCAGCTTCGTATCTGTCTTCAAGATGGGATTGTGATTCCACGTATTGTTGGATACAACAAAAGGCATTCGCATCCTAAATAAATCTTCAATCTTGGGACAACACCAGCATTTATTCGCAAGTGCTTGTCTGAGTGGTGTAGGAATATACCTGCAAAATGGGATTAGTATCAATTGGCTCAAGAAAGTACTTACGAATGGCCTGTACATTTTTATTAGACAACACTTGAGTTAAATTACAAACTGATTTAAATTTTGGCATCTGTTACTCGTTGGCAACATGTCAGCAATTAGGTGAAAGTTTCAACAACCAATGAACTTATAATTCATTGTAATTCGACCCTACAACATCTCTTGAATGCAATCTTCCACTGCCATCTCTTGGCAAAGCAATCTAAAACTACCTCTGTTGCATTCAGAGTAATTGAAACAAAATAAATCCACTTTGGCCAATTTGGTACATAGCCAAGTGCAATGTGAACCAACTTCATCCATCAAAAAGTCAGTTTCTCCCCATATTTTGTTCAAGAAATGCAAATTTTGCCACCACACTTAGCAATTTATCACTTTTCCGAAAAAGAAAACTACAGCACGACGTTTTTCATTCCCTAGATACATAGATACCGGCTGACTATAAGGTAATTCATGGATTATGATGAGCTCTGTGTAGACTTGTTTGGTATGCGGAACATCTGTCTTCTCCTCATCTGTGTTACAAACTATGGATGCAAATTTGAATACCCTATGCAAAAGTATTTAGCTGCCAACGAAAATATTTGAAATATTTTTTTTCGAAATTTCTCTCTCCCGTTGGCTATCTAACAACAATTTGGTATGCAATCCAACATTAATCATTGGCTGTGTGAAGGCGATTCGGTGTGACACTTGCGTGTTTTATAATCTATTGGATTTTTAATTAAACGCATTAAATTAGATAGAAAATACAGGCATAGATATATATTTTATCAGAATAGAGATACAGATACCAATATGTATGGTAATTGCCGCTAATGTAACGACAATGAGATTCGATGGGTTCGATGACTCTACTATTGTTTTCTGGTTTATTGATTCAAGGGTAGGTGTTGACACAAGAGGCGTAAGTTCTAAAAGTTCCTTAACCCTCAGCGGAAGCGGTTGTCTGTTATATTGATTAGTTAATTAGAGATTTCGGTATCCGAAAAGTTGAATGACGAATGTTACGAAATGGTAAACAAGTACATTTGGTGGGAGAATCAATATAGATATGTTTGTGTATAGTAGTGGGCGACGACAATAAGGATAACAAGAAACTTGAGTTAAGTGTGATGATGAGTATGACTGTGTTTAGTGATCAAGAAGGATGGAAAGCAAAGCTGGAGCTGGAAGGAATACCTCTAAATCTTTACCTTTACTTCACATCCATTTTCCAGGAAACAGCGATGTGTGATATTGAAGTACCATCAAGGACAAGTCAGGAAAAATCAAAGAAAGGTGTCTCTCATATAAAGGCGAAAGGGCGCGCATGTGGATCCTATCTGATCCTTCAGATTCAACCTGCATAGGTTTGCTGATTCTAAACCAAACCATATTCTTCGTCCGATATTCGAGTTAATCGACCCATCTCGCGGAACTCCATAGTGTTACGTGGTCTATTCGTATTGGCAGTCTGCTGTGCTTCTTAATCCTGTGTCTACTGGTCCCTTATAATGCTTGTCACAATATCGTTAACTGCTTCTTTCCCTGCTTATCAACTATCTGGTAAAGTTGTCCGTTGCGCATCGTCGTGTTCAAACCCAGCAGGAAGGGGCTGAAGCATTAATGACTAGTGAACATCTGGCTCAGCTCTCCAAACTTCCTATTAGTCTAGATGGCTATATTGAGAACGAAGCTCTGCGTCATCCTGTCTTTATATAAGTGACACCATCTTTCCTTGGTGGTGCTGCAGTGTCAGGTTAGCTCGTAGCTGTTGGAGTTATCTTGTCAGCCAGTACAAATGTCGCATCGTGGGATGTGAGTCAGAAGGCACTCTCAAAGCATTGGTTTTACTTATAATCTTTCATAGTTTTTTTTTCAGATTTGTAAGCCGGAGGCATGCTATAAGTGATAGTCCATGCTTAGAGTAATCTCTTCTTGTATGTTGGCCCCTGATGCTTGTCAGTCATGGTCTTTGCTTCCTTTTCAGTTGCATGCTGCAGGTGCTGCTTAGAACTTGGCTTTGTATATATGGTAATGCGAAGATAGTTCACGTATGGTGATCAGCCACATCTTTCCAATTATTTTCGAATGCTTTCGCATTTTCGTCTGAGAATATCTTCGTACATTAGGTTCAACAGTAGTGGACCTAGAAGGCAGTCTTAAGGAACGCCACCTGTTACGTGAAAGCATTTTCGTTCATCGCTGGCATCGAAGAGCAATATGTTATTACTTTTTTTTTTAAATAGTCCTTAATTATCAAAGGCAGTTGAGTCTGGTTACATAAAGCAGTCCTACTATTAACTGTTTCCATAAAGTAGCCTTCTTCAAGAATGAACTCCTCAAACTATTGTTCCAACCTTGTAAGTTTGTCAGCCCTCCCATTCATCTGTATGGTGATATGACTAGATAGCTCATCGAGTCGAGTCCTACCGTCCTAATGATATACATACATATGTAGAAGAATCTCAAGAACTAATGGATTTCAGATTATCACTAAAGATGTACCAGTGTCCGATAGATTAGTCTGGGAGATAGAATAATTCAGTTATTTGTAGTCGACAGACCATCTTTAAGCGGTTTATGTAAATCGATATTGTGCATGTTTAGGTCACCCTTAATGGAGATTCTACAGTGAAATTCACCAGCTTCTCAGTTTAGATATGGTATAGTCAGTACGGATCATTGTCAAGTTCCTGGGTTATGGGTCAAATTAAGTCTATGACCTTCAAGCACCGCCATTGATTCAGACATCGCTACTGGATACTACACAGTATTTCATAGATTCGGAGATTTGCTCGATCTGCCTTTTATCCACACTTTGCTTACTCTTTTAATGTTAAAGTTCTTAGTCAAGGCTGGCCAACAAACTAATTGCATACTACCGGTGTGTATAGCCATAACTTTATCTGGACGCAACTCTACTAAGTTCGTTTCACTAATTGCTTTATACCTCATCAGGCTTCGATTGCCATCAGATGTTCCTTGAGTTTACTATACTTTCTGAATCAGTACATGAGTTTTAGGGAAGATCCCTCTGCCAACGGATTTGACTTAAGGACTGGTACTTACTGTCAACTCAATTACTTAAGTTCTAAGCATGGTTACACCACCTTCAATATCAAAGAAGGAAGCTAGGACATACTCTTTGAAATTAATAGTTCTTTCAATAGTTCGCGCTTTCTCAGTGAAGACCCGTCTTTGCATATCATCCTTGGCATACGAGAGGTGAGTATTAAAGGAAGAGGATCCTTCCAGAACCTTGGTAATATAAGCTACTTTACTCAAATACGTCGAAAACTCATGGAGACGTGACATTATAACATACAACTCTTGAACATCATTACTGGAAAGTCCATGACTCATAGAAAGTCCTTTGAGTATTCATTAAAAACGCCTAAGGTTTTCCAGGAGGTAAGGGTCTCTTTCGAGACGTGAATGAAGAGCAAGCATGTATTTAAAAACCAAATTGATATCTTCAGAATCATGAGAAGCAATACATAAGTCAGGTATGAGTCAGGAATGTCCCAAACATTTCCTCCGTGGGAGTGTAGTCTGCAGTACAATCCAGCTGTCATGTACAAGTGCTGACAGATTTATCGCCACTATATCAACACCTTTATTGGATTTTACTGACACAGTTTGTTAGACTGTTTATCCTTTCATAAGAAATCATCAAGAACGAGATAATATCCCCCAACCTAACATCGATAGATACGCGTTGAAAAGGATCTATCTATCAAGCACCCAATAACACAGTGTTCCACGCCCCTGTACCTCTGTTAACAACGCTATATCTATCACATTTATCCTCCAACATTTATTTGTAACTCCCCATTACCTTCCGACTTACCATCAAGACTAATCACGAAATTATTAACTCCTTAAGCTCTAACCGCCTTCAAAGGCAACCCAACCCGCTTTCGTCGAATGATTCCATCGCGCGTCCGACGACCACTAAAACTAACATAAAATATTCATTCATTATACCATTATTCACTGTTGAGTGACTGTACAGGTACTTGCGAAAGGATAATGCTCCTCTCCTGGCATAGGAGAGAAGAAAAAAAAAAAAAAAAACCAAAAAGAAAATCATGGTGTTCCACTAACGTCATTTCCCTCGGAGGGTACTTTTGAAAATTAGATTTACAATTGAATTTTTGAGAAATCTTCTCCTCACTTTTAAACCAGGTCATTGTGCTGTCAGTGAGATGTAGATGAAGGTAAAGGTACATATTTTTTTCTTGTTATTTTTTTTTTAAGGTGTGTGCAGACACCTGTAAGGACATTGGCACTGCAGTCTTTCTTGCGCGGTGCACAAGTGGTTAAAAGTACTTGAATACTTTTGTTTGAGTTTCGTTTTTCCAGTCTTGGTTTGTGGGTGTTTTTGTACACAGAAAAGGCACGAAGTGGTAAAAACTTTTCAATTATATTACTGGTTGGCCGCAAATAAACGTTAAAAGAGTCAACGGTTTGCAGTGTCTTGAAAGTTGTCTTCTATCTGACAAAGCCATTTGAATGTAAATTGATTAATGCTGTGGGTTTTTTGTTTGTGTTTATGTATCAGAATGTCATCGTACGAAGTGTTAAGGAAGACAGGTCAAACCACGCTCCCCTGCGGCACTCCATTGGCTTAGCAATTAGGCATTCGAAAACTTTGTCAATCATTAACTTCTCACTCCAAAGCTAAATTGTTTAATGTACTCAAAAATTAAATGGGGCTTTACTGGTCGTTTTTAAGAACCCCCCGCTCCTCCCTGCGCACAAAGCATCCTTCCTGATCACTATTCCTTGCACCGTTCACATTTCTAATTCAAAGACCGCTATAAAATGAGAAAAAAGACGTCCTATTCGTGGTGCTTCTTCCCCTTTGCAACGCTTTTATTTTTTAAAGAAAAACTTCTTAGCGCCGCACAGTGGGATGGACGCCCCTAAAGGCTGGCATAAAATTCCTGACCATATTAGATAACAGTTGTTAAATCGTTTCTCATTTTTGAAATCAATACTTCACTTTGTTTAGTTTATTTCTGCTTTCATTCTGAATTGTTTTATCCCAAAACGTCACCCTCAAGGAGTGATTATCCAAAATGCCGCCATCAATTGCGGTTCGAAAAACTGACTTGGGTAGAATAAGTCAAATACCCAGTGTTGTCTCCTGCCTTTGAAGTGGGGTACTAGTAAAATTATTGGAGCTTATATTGAGTAATAGCTTGTCAATGCTTGGCCCGCAAATCATCCCAGAACTTCGCTGAACTCTTAAGATTTCCGAACCTCCTCAATAGGTGTAAACATTCTTTTAGCCCAACGAGCTACTATCTAGTAAACTTATATTCGGGTGGGATCTCCCGTAACTTGTTTGAGTTTACTAAATTGTGTCCAGTGTCCAAGATTGATCGGTGATCTGTCAATTTGTAACCAAATTGGTTCGTCAGTTCATAGTCGAATATTTCTTTCGCAGTTTTTTGAGATCCTCTGTCCGGCAGTTTATTTTTACTAACCGAACTGCAAAATAGCAACCTACCAACTACCAATTTCTTACTTGCGTTTCCTTTCACTCCATCATTTGGTTTATAACTTTAAAAAACTTATTCCGGGTTTCGTATGCCTCTTCTGACAGTCGCAATACCATTTTTCTGAACAGAAAAAAGTTTGTTTTCTTAAGAACCTACGTCAGCATTTGTAATTTTTCTAGTTTCATAAATGAATGTCATGTGAACGGCATTTCAATAGACGTAGGGCTACAAGGCGCCTTAATAAAACAGTCTACATCCACTCACATTCAAACATTTGACTATGAGTATCTATTTGTAACTTTGCTTATTACTTACTTAGGAAGCGCTAAAAGTCGGGGTAAGTCTGGCGTACCACTCACAAGGTTTTTGAATTCACCCGGTCCTTAGCTAATTGCCCCTAGTTTGGTACTTCAAATCGGTTGACGTCCTTTTCTACCTATATGTAGGTTTTTTCTACTCGATTGCCTCTCCGGATTGGAGTCGAAGAGTCTACGAGCCGAAGCATTTGCATTCATGCCCTGTATAGGTATGTTCTAGCCATCTTAGACGACTGATATTTTTGAGTTGGTCGATGTCTCTGTACAGCTCGTGTAGGTAGTCGTTGAATCTCCTCCTCCTAACCTCGTCAACGCAAATGGGACCAAAAATGTTACTATAAGTCTCTCTCTCCAAGTAACTAAAGATAGAGTCCAAGTTTCAGTGGTTTAAAGGAGGATCAAGGTCCTAAATAGAATCTCCTTAATTGCTCGAGAAAGGAATTACTACGCCTTCTCAGCCCGAAAAAATAGTGATTGTCAAGCGTTTTATTTCTGCTGAGTGTTGTCAGAGTTGACAGAAGGATCGAGGTATTATTATTATTTCGAAGATTTACTCAAGATCGAGAAATAACCAGCTTGCTGGAGGAATTGGCAAGATTTTGGGCAAGACACCTGACTTTCGTCGTCGGAAATGACAACGCCTTCAGCGACGAGGCCTGGCCAGCATCTAGCTGTCAGTTGTGACGTTCTGTCCAATTTGCTAATATTGTGTTGGCGAGATATACTTGGTTTTCTTCTTCTTTTTGACATGAAAAGTCTCGGTGAGATCCGAACTTAATGGAGCAGCGAGTTCCCTATTCCCTATCACCATCCTGCGTAAGCAAACGAGTTTGGCAGGGATGTCCAAGCTAAACATGACTCTGTATAACTCGTCTGTATAGCTGCTGTCATTTGTTGCCTTAAAATCGATGAAAAGGTGGTTGGTATCGATTTGGACTTCTTGGATCTGACGAAGTGTGAACATTTGATCACCTATGGACTTTTCTTACTATCTACTCTAACTAAACTCTTGGTTGTGTCATCACTTTGATCAGCAGGGGAGTTTTCTTAATTCTAGATAGTTTGGCCTCTGCTTTCATAGAAAGAGATTATTTCAAACGTTTTGCCTTATATTTACGGTAAGCCATCTCAATATATACTTTTTCCTCTTGGTGGAGACTGGTTTGTACTCATCTCTTGACCCAAATTTGAAGCTTGAACTTAAGTAGATGATCCTAAATCTTGTGTGGCCTGTATATTCTGAAGTCTACACTAAGTGACTACCATTTCTTTACTTTACTGCTGAGTAAATTTGCTAGCAATCCACTACTTATCCTCTCCTAGTGCAGTCGTATGTAGGCCATAAGTTTATGACTTTTTTTGTTTCTGTTGCCGGCCTTTCAAATCTTGATTTGATGCCAGCTTTCTTGGTCATTTGCACCACTGTGTGCCGCCAAGAAAATGAGATTTACGCCACCCAGAACGGATGAAAAAAGTATACAGAATGCACGTTCCGAGTGAATTAATGGACGCATAGCTTGTCCATTAAGATAATTTATTCGTTTACCAGCATTCGTTTGGTACGTATGTCTGTCGGCGACGCGGCTATGCTGGCCATGGTTCAAAGTCTCGACGCGGTGGTGTCCGTCCAACCATTCGCATCTTTTTTATTTTTTTGGGGATACGACAACTGACACAATGGTACACATGGACAGGAACATGAACATCAGTCGACTTTAATGGCTCAAACAGAAGGAGGAGAGTATGATAGATTTGGTTTTTAAGGATTTGATTATTTTTTGGTTTTTTTTTCTTGCGTTTGGGCTGTTTATCTTTGAGGCTTTTTCAATTATTTATAAGTAGGTGACATAAATGGGCGATCAAGGGGAAAGTGCGCAGCATATCTGGGATGTCTTTATGTGATTTTCTTGTTTTTCAATTTCCTATCTGTGGTTTTGCGGAATGGAAATGGCTTTGGGAATTCAAAATTAATCTAATTTGAAATGTTGTGCTTTGTATTCTTGGAATTCCAATTCGAACAGCGGGTGTGAGGGCAATTATCTTGAACATAAACGTGTTTCGCATATTAGATGTATCTGAAGGAATTTTGAGTAATTTTACTTGAATTCGGTGGGATACACGTAAACTTGGCCAATAAACGAAGTCGGACGTGATTTGAAGAATGGATGTATGATCTGCTTCTTGCTAAGACCAACGCGCGCACTGTGGAATAAGTTTTATAGTATGGACTGGCAATCACACCCGGAATGATTAAAACGACGCAGTAAAGCCATTTAGTGTAACTGATGGAGGAGGAGTATGTATCTACGTGGGCAAATGTTAAGAGATTCTTCGTACGTACTGCCAGTGTTAAACCTATTCTTTCCGAATCATCAAAAGACTGGCTATCTTGACAAATAGTTGTCACTTATATCAACCTACTAAACTCAGATCTCCTACTAAATATTCATGAGTTTCCTTCCCTCAAGAAGTTTCCCTCATCCTGCAATTCTACAGAAACTGTGCTCGAAGGATTCTACTCTTATATGTATCTTCTCGGCATTAAAACTCCTTTTTAGAACTCCTTCTCCTTCTTTGAGGAGACACTTGCTACTTGCTCATCTTGTGGTTCAATGTCTCACAAGATTCCAGAAAATGCTAAAGCTAGGCAGATTTTCATTGCCACAGTAATGGTTGTAAGTGTCACCCCATAGGTGATCATCCCACAATGGCAATAACCATGCATCTGAGAATCTCAGACTTGCCCGCCAGGCTCCTGCACACCATAAAAGCCCTGGGATCCTTATTGTAGATCTCATCTGTATGTTTTCTAGGTGCAGTCCCAAATAAATACTTTCCTCTACTGGTGTCAGTAAAATAAGTAAAGACTTATAGCTTGAGGACACTTGATAGTCCTTGTCGTTGTGAACTTTTGTGTTTCTACTCCTCTTGTGGTCAGTAATTCGCATGTCCACTTGGATAATGTCCTCTTAACTCTCTCTCTACTCAGGAATCGTCCAATAGTTTCGGGTGAAGTGTTATGAAAAGCATCTGCTATCAAGGAAGGCACAAAGTACAATTTTTTTCTCTGATTTCAGCGTGATTTTAGTCGATCTACTCATTCTGAGTACTAATTCAGAATAAATTACTAACTAACTACGAGCCAGTGCATCTATTGCTTTAGAGAAAATCTCTAGCACCGATAAATCTTACGTGGACCATCAGTCTCATCTTTGTTTTAGTGATAGCAATATCGAAGTAGATACACCCAGATAGAATCAAAGGCAGCAAAGTATCAAAAGAAATGAACCATAATATCCCTCTCCAGAAGCTTCACATACAGTGATGTCTATTGGGTCTAGCCCAGTAAGAACGCCAATAAGGTGTCTAATGATAGTTAGCCTGGTTCTATACAGGAGAGCCATGCCACATACAATTGTGCTCGTAAGTATCTCAGTTTTTGATCGAAGACGTAGGTTCAAATTCTGAGTAATCATTTTCTGAGCTTTGCTGACCAATCTCATACACTCAGACTGGAGTCAAAAAAATCCGACCTTGCAACCTAATTCAAAGTTTTTGCAGTCTCAAACTATTTTTGAATAGAATACCCGATTGTGGAAGGCCCTACGGACATACTCTAAATTACCGCCGATCCTCGAAATTATTAATAATAGCGTCTCCAGCCTTTAGGACCTTCGATTAGTACTGGATATAATCTAACACGGAAAGAGGCTTCAAACTAAATAGCAGGCTTAGAGGCTTCATCGTACAGCAACGCCCCGAGCTATACGAAGTTTCAATGCCTTCAAGTCACTAGAATCTGATGGTATCATTCCTGGAGATAGTGCTTCTTTGGCTTCAAGTTATCATGTCAGGCTGTTTCAGTCTAGTATACCTACTACCTCTTGTCATACCTAAGACAGATAAAATTTCTCATATGAAAGCTAAGGATCTCCGGTCTAGGAGTCAATCGTTCTTTCTGTTGAAGACACTGACTGATATCCATCTACGCAAATCAGTCCAAGAGGCATACATTTACTCGTCTTTACAGGTCAGTCGAAGGTCTCTCAGCACTAAGGAGTATATCTTGCTGGGATTTCTTGACATTGAGTGAGTTTTTATCAATCTGAATGTCCTCGCTTACTGGCAGCTTGCATCAGCTGAGAGATTTGCAAGTCGCCGTAAACTTCAAGGAGGTGTTTGTCTGGAATCCCATAGTGCGCGAACTGCAAGTAGACCTAGAAATGGCAAGTTGCAGGATGTAGGTGATCATGTAGGTAACAGTTTCAGTTTTTGGATCGAAATCGTCTCACAGAGATACAAGCTCAAGGCTTTGGGCAACATTCATCAATTGTGCACAGATATGTCCTATTCCTGTGACCGTCTCGAGATCTGAGTTTTCAGGCCGCTAGGACGGCGATATTTTCAGCTGACCTTGCTTGATGAAATGACGAGTTGGAGTCTTCACAACACTAGCCTGTCCAGGATGATCAAATTTATCAAAAATTCACTCTAGATGTACGAAAATGTGGTTGATGATGACCAAAGGTGTCGATGAACCTTTTCTTTCCAACTAACTTGTGAGCAGTGTTTTCCTCGCCGTTTTCATCATTGAAGTCCGCAGCTACAATTTTAAATCATATCTATCCGCGAGGACATAGACAGAGTATTCAGTCTCATCGTAGGGGCGTATCTTAGTCGATTTCTTACGACATGTCATGTGTGACAGGTATGCTTTCAGCGATATTTTCATTCACTGCATCGATAATCAAACTCCTTCATCGCCTTCAAATTAATGATCAGAATTTTACACAGAATCACCCATGAGCTGTCTTGTAAATTTAATCCGTTCTCGTGCCTCTCGTGACACAGGAATTACATACATTGCAAGCACACACTTCCCTGGAATACATCCCATCAACACACTGCTGTTTGACACAGTACCGTCAAGGAATTGTGAAAGGAGACGGTTGAATTCTCGGGACAGATAAATTCTTGACACATTCTCGATAATGTACTCAGTGCTTGGGAGAAATCTGTTCATCTTCCAGTAGCAGCATCCACTTAGCAGAAGGAAAATGGATCAAAACACACTTAAACGTTTTACAGCCTTTCATCTGAAGCCACTTAGGCGCATGAGAGCGCCTTAAGCGGATTAAAAGAATGAAACGAGGCACAATATAAATTACGGCTTTGTTGCTGCAATAACTTTCCCCTCGAAATTTAAATACAAAGCCACATGAAATATAAAAATTAAAAGGTCACCTACCCACCTACTTGCCCACATCCAAGGCATATGTTACACTCCGAACAATAGCACCCACTCTCCCTCATAAAGCGGAGTCTTATCACGCGAAGTCGTAACTCTTGTGGGGATACTTTCAGACTCGAAATTCCACCTGACTGTCATAAAACTTCCCCCTAAGCCCCGGCCTCTACAGCCTGCAAAAGGTACATCAGCACGTCTGCGGATGCATGCACAGCACATGTATGTATCTCCAAACAATGGGATATAAATTTGTTTTTCATTTAATTACATTTCATTGAATATTTTCACACAAAAAAGTTTATTTATTCGTCATCTCGTCGTCGTGGCCATTCATCTTCCATTATCATCGACTCGCCGGCATTGGGCTTCGTCATCATTATCAGCTGCGAAACGCAACGTCCAATCCAAGATCGCAGTGGAATGCTATTCAAAATAAACACACCGAGGCGCAGGACGTTAAATGGGTCGATTTGAGTATCCGCAGAACTGAGTGTGTTCAGATCTGTGTTGTGTAAGGAGAATTAAGCTGATTGGGACGACAGGTAAAAGGTGAGCACTGCCCTTGTCGGGGTAATTAAGAAATTGTTTCTTTTTGGGCAATAAACGCTGTAAGCCGATCCATATATCTGGCCAGACTCTGATTGGAGTGTGGACACATTCAGTCACTGTTGTAGAACACAGCTGTCGGGTTACATTATCATTGAGTTGGGCATACAATGTCCAGATATCGGGAATATGATAAAGATGCGAACAGAGAAGTCAAATAAACCAGGAGATCCAGGAGATTCGATGGATAGGATTAGATATGAAGAAAGAAAAAGAACAAATGTGTCATAAATCAAGTGTCATCCAACAAGAGGTGTCGTTTTAAATTTCGCGCCATTGTTGAACTGTCAAAACTATACTGTTATTGCGATGACATTTGATAAGTCAAAAAGAGGAGGTTTTCAAATATAAGTCGATAAATACTTGCAAAAGGTGTTGAAATAGTGAAGATTCACCACAAAGACGGTGAAAATATTGCTAAAACGTGGCATTTAGTATGTAGTACTCTTGGTCATCATCAAGAGCCTTCTCGTCCAGATAGAGTAGAAATTTTAGGATTTTGGACAGGTTACAGTATAAAGACTTCAACTAGTATTCGTTCGGCAAGATCAGCTAAAAATATCGCAGCCGTAGATGAGTGTATGACTGAAAGTGCAGATGTGCCCATTTCGAGACGGTCACATGAATTGGTCGTATCTGCAACTACTTCAAACCGCATTTTGTATAAAGAAAGTGGCCGGCATGGTTGTAAAGCCTAGTTGGTACAAGAATTAAAGCCAGCAAACCTCGCTCAACATATTGTTCGATGAGACACCATCAAGAAGTATCAGTGATGTTGAATGAACTCAGTTATGCTAGTACACTTGGTGATCATTAACCTTAAGGTAGTGAGAAGCAAGCCTTCTTAAAGGAAGATGTCTGGACAAGTAGTAACTGGTGTACCAGCAATGAATTCCAGGAAGGGGATGCGCTGTAGTGTGATTTCTTTGATCTAATGCTGGAACAGATAGTGCGCAGGGCAGGTGTTAACGCGGAAGGCACTATATGTCAAGCTGCTGAGATACGCAGACGACGTCAACATCATCGGTCGCTCTCAGTGCGCCGTCGACTACACTGGCAAAAAGCATTTTCAAATCACAGTCCCCAGGTTCGAACCTCCATTTTAAGGACAATCTATCGCGGATGTCAGAGAACTTGGTCTCGACAACTGGAAGCAGCGTGCCCGGGGTCAAGGCTGCCGTGTCTCCGGCAGGGACTCTACACAGGTCGGGAGGACGTTAAGTAAAGTAACTGGTGAAAAGAGCTTTGTAGCATTTCGCTTACTAGTAGTCGAGTGTTATCACAGACATGACTGAGTATCTTGGGTATGACTGCTTTACAAAAAGTTCCATTTTATTAAATGAGATTCCTCAAATCCTTTCAAAACACCCCCATCCTGGGTATGCCTCATCCCCTTTTCATACAAACATCCAACTAACGAATCCCCTAGGACTACCCTTTCCATGAGACCCATTTTGAATGACCAAACACCACTTAAACAAGAGTTTTCGTGAAATAAAAGCCAGAAAATGTCCACAGATACACCTCATTAGGAACTATATCGTCAACTTGTGTCAAACCCTCATTCAATTTGGATCAAGTGTCGGTCCCACCTCTTTCAAAAAAAACCAACTCGCCGTTCTATCGTTTTATTATTTAATGTCCACACATTATCGGTTCGTTCTAGCCCGAAAATTCACCCCAATCCCGACCCAAAACAATCCCAAACTACTCGCATGAGGATATTGAAAAAGTTTTGCGTCAAACTTCCCAAAACTAATAAGAGCGGGCATTGTTGTCCGATTGCAAACAAACTGTCAGCCAGCATCAATTTCCCCATTCAGGATATTAGGGAAACAAAAAAGGAAAGGGAAAGTTGTCCTGTCACCAAGTTGGCCTCCCATTAACACTTTTTTATTTGATCCGAGTGTCCAGTCTCTCATTTAGTCATTCAAAAGTTATTCGTCATTCGAGATTGTGCCTTGAATTGCTCTTGAGATACTCACGATACTCTTTGGTGGGACGTGTGGGTATGGCATTGGCACCTGTGGTTATCGCAATTAAAGAGATTTATGCATCTGAAGCTGGAGTACTGGATTTACATTCTTTTTTTTTTTGTCCAGTCGGCTTCCTTTTTGGGGGGAGTAGCCACCGTCAGTTAATCGGTTTAACGTGTCCAGAAGTTTTGATTAAGCCACAAGAGGACTGTACCGCTAAGTGCGTATATCAGTTTCTGATAAAACCGAGGCAAACACCAAATTGATTTGGTCGAGATACTTGAGGTTTAAGCCCAGTGAGGATTATTTTGACCTCGAGCGAGCAATGGCAGTTTTTTTTTCTGTCGGACTGCTCGCCTGAGGAAGATGATTTGTGGAATGGATTCTCAAAGGAATCCAAGGGGGAGTAACTGCATCCGATATCGTCGTTGATTACTTATTTCACGCATTTTCATCTGTTTCTGCTTTTTTTTTTGCTGAACTTACGAAGGTTTTCGTCGGTTGTCTTTGGTGCCTTTGGGCAGTGTATTTAGCCATGGTTTCCACTTGTCGTTCGTTTAGTTGGATAAACATTTTTACATGAGATGAGGACCACGTGTTGGCCTGCGGTGGATTTATGGTTTTTTTTTCCTGTTTTTTGATGAAGAGCTATGCATGGGAGGAGAAAATGAGTCCACGTTGTCTGGAACATTGTCTGAATTAATATTAATAATTAAGTAACCAATTTCTTGTGTCTGGAGTTTTACGTAAGAAGAAAACTTTGGGGGTATTTTAGGAATAACAACGGGGTAATTATGAAAACACTGTTTTTCTTAATTAAAGAATTCTACTGTGAGAGGATGAATACTTCACGAAAAGAACTGCAGACTGGGGGCTGTGAGTATCTCCATCGATCCTTTTTATATTGATGCCCAACGTACTCTACAGCAAACATAGTAGGAGTCCCACAAGAGTTTGCAGTGGTACCGCTACTGTTAATTTCAATTTGAAATGACGTAACTAAGCTCGGAACTCGGACTCTTCTATACTCTGACGAATGAGTGTATTAATCTGAGTACTCCTTGAAGGGATCAGTCATTCGATCGATAAGTGCCACCAACTTGTGCCAGAGTACATAGTACTGACAAGATATTTGAGCCCTAAGCCAACAATGTCCCATTTTAAAGTATTATCCTGAGCACCTGGACAATAGAAGTAGTACCCAGATGGTTCCTTGCTTATTTCAGATGAGAAACAGCTAAAGAGAAGTAAGAGTATGAGATTACAACTGCTTGACACCAAAACTCCAATAAGGATAAGATAAGCCCGCAGAACGTCTATCAGTCTATACTGCAGTCAATGTTTGGATTGCTACCAAGGAGGTAGACAATGAAGCCTTCTGTGCTTGGAAGCTATCTACATCATGACTTGTTGGCCGATATAGAGAGGTGACTTTCACTTTAAACCTTGTTTTGTGAACTGGCAGAGGAGGCAACTTTTCAATATAGCCATCGCCCCAGGATAGAGCCCCAGCTGGTGGCTTTAAAATTGCCTGAGACGAGACATTTTTCAGATAAAGATGCACGAAAATGATTCCCATTTAATTTTGAGATCCATTTTTGGTTCAACGCCAGTACATCCATGCTGAACAGATCCAATGCCCGTACACAGTCACAATCGTTAGAGATCACCACCTAACCATGTTGACTGAGTATTTTTAGGATAAATTAGAAGAAGATCAGCATATGTGGTTTCAACAAGACGGCGCCACAACCTACAGAGTGTTAGGTGACTGTGTTATATCCAAAAATAGATCTGTCGACTGGCCGCCTTATTTCTGTGGTTTGACGACTCTGGTTTTTGACTTTAAACGGCCTCTGGACCACATCTGGATATCGAAATCCTTCGACTGATTTCTTGAACTTGGCTTCCTATTCGAGTCTGAAATATCAATGACATCCTTCTCCTTGATATCATCGATAACTTGGTGCTCAGCATCGGTCATTGACTCCTCTACCAGCTAAAGTAGCATCAAAACCATTTCTCCTTCAAGAGCACACACATTTGGGTACCGACTTCAAATTTCCCCCCCCTTATCTTCCTCAAATGACCAGCGCCATCTCCATTTTTCTGCTTATCAGGCAGGATTTCAGTTCATGACCAGTCGATGGTATCATCGTATAAACCCCTAAGTCCTTGCAACAAGGCGAGTTCTCCCCAAATAATAAAATTGACCAGGACGTGCATATTTACTCCCCTACCTGATACCAATTTGACCCAATTCACGACCCGACAACCCATTTCACAAATCACCTGTAGATGGTCAAATTGGATAACTGGCTCTTCGAATACCCAGCCCATAAGCCTCTTCATTAGGCACCTTTCCCAACCCTCACAAATCAGAGGATTAACTTGATCTCCCCTACAAGATTATAATGGAACACACCTCATTTGTGAGAAGTCAATGCTACACATGTACCTACATACGTTCTCTGAGGACAACTTGCACAAAAAAAAAATATCCTTACGAGTACAAAACCAAAAAACTCAATACAATCCCAAGGATCATGTCGGGGATTTATATTTCACTAGCTATTCGGATCAATCAAGCAAAAAAAAACCAAAATATTGTTGCTCCCCTAGTCATCCAAAAAAAAAAAAGGAGAAAAAGAAAAGTAACCCCAAATACCGTCTGAGCTGGAACAATAATAATAAACCCTCTCCACACCAGCTACGTCGTCAGCACAGACTGTCTTAGATTTGCCTGCGCTTCGCCACCCCCGGCCGTCGAATTCATTACATTTGGATACCCTTCAGCTTGATTAGGGCTTAAGTGGAATTCCTGTGAAACTACAAAGACAGGAGGGGAGTTGAAGTAATAACAATAGACACGATGAAGTTCACAGAGAATCCCTCAATTTCACCTTGAAGTCTGCCTGCATCCCTTCGGTTATAACCTCATTTGATTGTCTACAATTAAGTTGTGTGTGGAGAGTTTCGGATTTCTTGGTATTTGACTTGATGTTGGCTTTGGTTTGGCTTTTTCAAATAGTTTACGCAAAGGTTTTCATATGTACGTGCGGGACTGGGCGGCAAGTTTATGGCCTAATGGGGGGATGGGGTTCTTTTTTTGGCCTGTACATGTGGGGAGCTGCCGATACTAGGGCGTGGGGTTGATTAGAGTAATGAAGTAATCATATCAGTCAGTGTGTCCGAGGGTTGATTGATTTTAATGGTCTCGAGGAGTAAGGTTTCAAAACTTCTTAATTACATGAAGATACACGACTTGTTTGTTGTTTTTTTTTCGCTTTTATTTCAAAACTTTCCGTCTTTTCGAGACACCGGTGGGATGAGTTGTTGTTCCACTTAATCTATGTATATTCATTTTGTCAGGACTCCTGTTGATTTGGGGCTCCAGTGTGTTGTTTCTTCGTTGAGATGGATATGCAAAGTTATTGTTATGTTTTCAGTTTCACTACAAGTTTCGGGGGAATATGGGATAAGTTGGATCTATGGCGGAGCTCGTGTGACTACAACTTTGAGTTGGTTTTGCAGAAAAACTGTGAAAGAAACAAATTGCAACCCACCTCCTTGCGAATGTCTACAAATGTGAGAAGGTATTGTCGGGCAGCAACTTTACTTAATTGTTTGTTGAAATCTTGACCAAATAGTCCTTTGTAAGAGGAGTTACTGTCACCTTCTCGTTCTTTAACAAAGAGGTTAACATAGTTCTTCAAACTATAAATAGACTGCAGAAGTGGAAAGTAAGATTTTTACCCCCAGGAGCCAATGCCTTTCAAAATTGTATGGATCCGTTAAAGTGGATCAATTTCAAGCGTTTAGTTGCAATATTCACAACATCATGAGGATTCATAGTCCTCCTCTTGTAAATAGAAGCCGATAGATACTTTGTCTAAAAGATTTGTCAATAGAGGCTTACCACAAGGTTGTGTCTTAGCTCCTCTTCTTTTATATACTTAGATGGGATTTGTGTTACTGCGGAATGGGTGCTTCTGTAGATGACACTATCACGGCTATCTGGAAAAACTACTCTGAGGGAGCAAAATAGTCTGGTATATCCTATTCAGCAGGAAGTGTAAAAGTTCTTGTGCTGAACCTCCTGAAATAAATGAAACCAGTCTTGTTTTCGATAGTCTCCACCTTCACTACGACAAGGCCATCTTCCATCAAGAATGCCTCTAGTTAGAAAACAAACCGTGAACATTATTGACTCTCAGTAGCCGTAATCAGGCCTAAACTGAAGTACTTATAACGAAGTTGTCTGGATTTGCGAAGCAGTCCAGTCTCATTATCTAGGCAAAGTATGAAGGTCCCTGGGGACTGTACTAGACATTCTTTTCCATAAAATATTTTTAGATGTGCAACACCATATCCCATTGCAATCCTTAGTTCTATTGCAGGCCACTATCATACACTTGGACGCAGATGGGTATAAGGGTTAGTTGATGAGGCTTTCTGCCATATCCTCTGCAAAATGTAGCATTAGTCTAGGGGGTTCCAGGGAGCGAATGCTGTCATGCCTCTTCCAATGTCCATTCAAGGCAACGAAGCATAGATAGGATAGCAAAACATAAACTTGACCTAGGTGAGGATGGAAAGACTGGACATACATATTACCCTGCTTGTACCAGACAAGTTCACTCCTTTTAAGTGAAGCTTTACTTAGGTCATTGATAATCTGGTTTAGCTAGCAAATGTAAACATTTGGAACATCCAATAGTATGGATCTGTATGGATCTAAAGTAAAGCAAACGATACTCAAAATCGCGACGTGAAATCCAAGAGAAGATTATATTCTTGACAGGGTAGCATAAACTGTAACGCTTTTGGTGACGACATACGCTTTGTTGCTAGAGAAAGCCTTAGAATAACTTCATAGCTCATCAGCTTATTGAAATTTCTCGAAAATGTCTCAAAGAACTAGTAATCCATACACAACACAAAATCCCCACACTCGTCAAGCAGAATCAACTCATTGAAGGTTTCTACTTAAGAGCCTTGTGGTTCTATTAAGCTGGCCACAGCCGGGCATCTGCATCTGTATTCAAGAACCACTTTAGATACCTAGTGGAGTGAAAGACAATTTGGGGTTCACCTGAATAATAGCCAATTATTCGTGATAGATACAACAATGATATACAATCAGTCGACCACTATTTTCTAACCGAGATGCGTTAGCTTCATTAAGTTCGAAGAAGCATTGTTTTAGAGGGGAAAATTCAGCAAACCCTTTTATCTCATTGTGTCCAATCAATAAGATAGCGCATTCCACCATTAAATTCGCACGGGAATAGCTGCCGCATATGGAACTGCAACTAGCAGAGCAAAGCTGTACTCATTTGGGGGAAAAGACAATCACTACAGTTCTCATCAGCAACTCACTGTAAACTCCAAATTTGACATGAAGCACCTTAATGTCGTCATGGATACAAGACTTTCACCAACATCGATGAGTAGTACCAGTGACAGCATCTAAATCTCATAGTAGTCTGATCAAGGAAGGTAAAACCCCCCAGGTGGTTAGTTCTTGGAAGTTGCAACCCAATCAGCCAAACTATGTCCATTCAAGCTACTAGAACCCAACTATAGATTCATGGGAACTCTGGTGTAATGACACTACAAACTGTAACCAAATGACTGGCATTCGATCAAATATCATTCCAAGAGCATCTTCCAAAATTATGTACGTATTCTGAACACAAGATGCAACACGAAACCGACCACGGTTTCCAATAATACGAAATCAGAGGCATACCACAGGAAACCATGCTGGGACCTGCGCTGTTTATTATGTCAAATAAAGGCGTTTTATGGCCACTACTACCCAGGGAGTCATTTGATTGATTTTTCCTATACTTTTTCAGTCCCGGCTACAGCCAAAGTGTTGGAAATAATAGGATCGAATGGAATCGTCACGAAGCGAGGGTGCTGCTCACAACCAATAGAAAAAATGAAACACAGAAAGTACCTACCCATCACTATAGATATGATGGATGCATTTTGCTAAAAGAACCTCAGTGTAATGGAATCACTAAGACCCCCTAACACGAATACACAATATCGTGGACTTGGGCTATTAATTCCTCGACAAAATGTAATAAACAACATAAAACCATTCCTTCAAAGCAATATTCCCTGCGGAAGCAGTTAAGTCCCTCTAATTTTCTGTAGACCACACAATAAACCAAGATAACCTTCAAATATAAACAAGATTTAGGTCAACGTCCTTCCGCTAATACCTTCATAAATTTCGCTCATAAATTCCCTTCAAACATTTATCAATTGAACGCGCCGCACTTCCATTATGTACGATGAGCTCCCCCTAGTTCGGGCCAACACTATATTTATGTTCATTCTCCCACAGATACAACACCCAGATACAATTTGTCTGAACATTTTTACAACCACCATTAGCCGGAGAAGTGCAAAGAAAAAAAAACTGCGTGCGTGCACGATTAATTTTAGCCCGCTCGTCGCCCGCCCAATGGGGAACACTGCACTTTGCTCCATATGTCGCTGCTGGTGTGTTCGCCTACACCGACATACAATGTATCCATCGGATTGAGGCTTCAATCTGGCTTCCACCGGCCAGCAGTACACATAAATGTTAAAATCTAATTAATAATGATTCGCAAGACGGTTGTAGGGCCGGCTCGCATAAAAGGTCCTGCGGTGGAGGTAGTAAAAATTTAAATTCAAAAAAACCAAACCAAACCAACAATTTATTTGTCACTTCAGCTGGCAGAGGCAAATCAGAGCACAGATTGGGTTGTAAAAAACCTAAAGTTGAGGAAATTTTTTTACGATTTTCAAATTAGTCCGCCGGGCGGTTGTGGCTATTTTCGGAAAATTCCGATTAACTTTTGACAGACGAGCGAAAACGCATAAAATCATTTGCCTTCTCGAACATCTGAATAAATAATCGGCGGTACGAGCGGCGCGATCTGATTAAAGACTCCGATTGAGTTGGGCCCGCGTGATTTGTTTACACTAGATAAATATTTATGAGCTCGGAATCATAATTCTATTAGTTCATCTCTAATGAGGCTAACTTGCTTAGGCAACTCTCACTTTGACAACACAAATAGTATACACGAAGCAGAAACAATTTAACCCGTCTTTCACCAAAAGGCGGGCTAAAAATATCCCCCAGACAGAGAGGGGAAGGAGAGTGTGACATCCTGCCAGTAGTCGCAGATTCAATGGAATTTGTAAGCTATGTGCTAATGCTCGCTAATCAGGTTACTGTTTTTACAATTTCAGTTAAAACGCTAGACAGTTGGGCATCAGTAAGTCGAAATTGTTGCCAACTTAACGAGGGAAAGTATTGAATTTCGTTGTACGGCAAGGCAATGGTAAAAAGGTGCCAGTGCCAGACAAAAGGATTTCATTTTGAATGTCATTACTCCTCCTGTGTATCGTCATCGTCTCCTTCGCCACCAGGCCATCACCACTATTTCTGTCATAAGCGTGCGAATATTTGATGAATTTTGGAAAGGATTTCAATGAATCTTGTATAATTAACGCAGGAGTTGTTGGACACAGTATTAATTACAAGACACGTCCTCGAAGGTTGATCTTTGAATGAGTTAGGTTAGGTTGGAATTCAGACACATTGGGATATCCATGGGGGGAGAGTTGCCCCTGCCTATTGACTAATCCTGGTGCTTCTCTTGTGAACTAGCAAACCATCCATGATTTGATGTCATTAATTGGGATACTTCTTTTAGGTCACGAAAGTGTCGTTCGAGTCGCTGGACAGTGACAGGCAGTAGTACCCTCGTTGATTTCCTGATTCCCACATCCATAACATAAGTTCCCTTCCTTCTAAGCTTTTTCATTTGGTACCACAGAAAGTCGATCCTTATCTTGTCAAAACAAGCCCGTAAACTTCTTGTGATCACACAAGAAGGGAAGACCACCTAAGTAGGTCTTCATCCTTACTTCAAGCTTCAGTGTGCAGGATGGAATTTCGAAGCACTGCGTTCCAAAACCCTTAAGCCGTTCGCAAATTTTGAACGAATTGAGGAAGGATTTGTGATACATCACTGAAAGGATGGTAGAGACCTTCACAAGGCTCTGATATCCGGAATATTGAAGTCGTAGAAGCACCCAAATCCCTCAGTTCGAAATATAGTATAATTTTCTGTTGAATTTTGTGACATATGGGCTTTCACGAGAATGAAATAGTGCATGAGTTAGCTAGGAAATGCTCAAAATCTAATGATCTACAAGCAGACTACTCAGTCCCAATGCCCATTGGTCTTCTCATGTTCGGATTACTAAAATATGGCAAATATCATGGAGTATACTCATCACTCAGCCACAAGAAAGGAAGAAAGTCACAGGTCCCAACTCAATGGGGGATCATCTTAGATGACCTCCAGGTTAATGCTGAGTCTGAGGCTGCGGCGAGGTAGAGGAAGACACAATACATTTCCCCTACGAATTTCCTAGTCTCAACAGGAGCAGACGCACATTCCTCGACAAAGTATCCTTCAGAAACTTCAGCGAACTAGCAAACACGCCACACTAAAATTCATCAAGAAAACAGGTTCCTCGTAGTTAAGGAGAACTGCTTCAGGATCAGGGTAAGTTTGACAGTCCAGGAATAACCAAAAAATCAAGTGACATAGAGAAATGAATCAAACTGGAGACAGAAAGAAAATATCTATAGAATTAAAGACATCTGCTGCATGAAAAATTTGTGGCCAATTGCTTGAATTTGGTCTTATGTGCCTTTTCGGCCCTATTTTCATTGTGTTTAGGAAGTCATATGCAATGTATTGCACTATTGAACAGGGTTATGGTGTTAACAATTTAGGTACTCAGGAGCACAAAAGTGGGTTGAGAAGTCCCAACACTGGGAAATGACTAGGAAATAATAAACTCTGGTCTAAAGGACAGAGTTCCAAGTAACCGAACGAAATAATCGAATTTGAGATGTCCCTTACCCAAGTTCGAACTCAGAGTCGAACACACACGTAGTTTAGAAGACAACCAATGGGTTTAAATCTAAGATAGCCAACTTGGATTGCGGAAATTCAAATCTTTGAATATTTTTCACTATTGACAGAATGGTTAATAGGTGTACATATGTACAATTTTGTTAAATTTTTATTTATATTTAGGTTCCAGGTACAGTAGTAGTGCAAGGGATCTAGGGATACCTCTTGTAAGATTGTAAACTTGTAGAATCATTGTGGTTTCCCCTATAAGCCTATTCTACTCCACAAATGCAAACATCATCTTCCCGGAGATTTATGTTGCTTGTCGTTTATACCGTATGGGCCCCGTGGGTCAGTGGTTGGACTCAGCGTTGGACTATGGAGCAAGGGGTTCGAGATTCTAATCCCAGTCGGAACACCTAAAAGTTTTCTTCACTGCCCTACCTCTCGCGAGTGTATGACAAACATCCGAGACTACAATTGTCCTGAGAAAGATTTTCAAATAACAAACTGCCCTTCGGACACGGCATTAAACAGTATACCCCTTCCATTGGTGTCAAGAATATAACACGCTCAACACGAATGGTTGTGAGAAGCTAGGCTCTGAGTCTAATCGACCTGTTGTGTCAAATATTTATTTATTTATCGTTTATGTCGAATTCAATAGTTTTCCCATATAATTCTTTGGCCAATTGTCTGTCGGTGTTACCTATATGCTAAAATACTTTCACATCAGGGCACACCAACACCATACTTATTTTAAACACTATCAATCGAACCCTAATAAAATATTTTCGAAGTTATAAATACTATTTGGTTACTATACGGATATTTGGTTTGTTTCATTTTACCTACTAATTTTACCCATTTCTCGAAAACGAAGGAATATTTCAAAATTCTGGTCGATTAAATTGGAGATCCATTCATTATCTTTCCAAAGAGCCTAATATCATATTAGACCCTCAACGTTTTCTTAGAGTAAAGTGGGAAACCAATTTACAATTTCATGTAAAATAGCAAAAATTATCTCCAAAATTTGTAAAACCAAATTGAAAAATCTGGTCAGCCACATTGTAGTTAAATCTCTATTCCCTATTCTATACCATTTAAGTCGGTTAACTATACGCTGAATGCCCTTGGAAACTGTTTGCTAATTTTTTTTTTTTTTTGGGCCTCTTGGACCTCTAGATCAGGGCAGATCGCTGGAGAAATAACTGATCTGTAAGCATATATTGGAAACACGAAACACAAAATTTTATCCAAATTCTTAGAGCCATTTTCGAGAAAATCCAATTTAACAAGAATCGACTGCGAACTCCATAGACTCGGGATATGAAGTTTGAAACAAATCCGTTCAGCCATTTAGGCTAGAGTCAAGCATTCAGACAGATGGACAAAATTGGCGCACTCACTAATTTTTAACTTATCCATCGTAGTAATGTCAAGTCGAGCTCGAAATTTTTCAGGAAAAGTAATACTTTCGCTATAGCTAAGCCGTGACACAGAGTTCCCTCACATTAGAGTCCTTGAATATAGAATATACAAAACTTATGGTTTACCAGTTTTATCTTCCAGTAGTTTTATCTTCCAGTAGTTTTATCTTCCAGTATCTCAATTTTGAAAACTTTTTGAGTACCATTCTTACTTCATAAATTAAAGCGCGGGCCTCCTGTTGGTTTCTTTTTGAATCATATGTTAGCTGCTGTTTGACCCCGTAGGAGTGTCTTTTATGTGGGATGCCATTAATAATCGATACTATCCCAACAATTCGGAGACGATTTAGGCACTGAAGAACAATCCTGGTCAAGCTATTCGTGAAACAGGAACCGAAACCATTGAAAATTTATTGATGAGACAGTCATCAATGTGAAGCCAGCCGAGACAGTCATTTGAAAGAAATAATTTTCCATAATCAATCGAAAGAATTACTCTTTCCAAAATAGCAACAATTGTTGAAAAATATTGAACACTGCTATTTTTTATAAACTTTTTGAAAATAAACCACCAGTTGGGCCACCTTTAACTTCTAGCTTTCGTGTTATATTTTAACGAAATCTTATGAAACGTCGAGAAAACATATTTTTCCCTCTTTTACAACTTCACCTTCTATACCAAATTTTCTAAAAAACTTCAAAAAGTATTACTTGAAGTTTTACTAGATATAACAATTTAAAAAAAAGTACATTAAAACTTTAAAGAAAAATATTTTTTTAATTAAATTCAACTAAATGTGAAAGTTTTCGAACCTATTGGTGAACCAAAATTAGTTCATCTTAACTTGGGCCATTCAAAAATAGTTTTTTAAATTTTCTTAACTCACAATTTGTCCAAAATTTTGGTACCAAATTCTCCACAAAGTCGGCTTATTTTTAGAGTTTTCTATTTGGTAAGAAGAATATCTCTGTCAGTCTTGAGACCTTAGGTATATTTCGAGCTCAATGTGCACCTGTAAGGGCAGTATCCTTTCACCTCTTATTCCAGGTCCATCCAAGGCAAACCCTTTTAAATTTGTCACACCAAACGTTGACCCTACTTTCATCACACCACCCAGACGTATCTCGTCCCAAAAGTGTACATACAGATACTTATTGAAATCCGCCTTACACTGCACTAACCAAATTGGAAAGACATATCGTCCACCCTCGTCTATTCATCTCAAATTTGGATTACAAACGACAGATTTCCGTCTGCCAAAAGACGAACAAAAAACCCCCCCAAACCAATTCATCAGATCCATCTCAAAGCGAAGAAAAAGAAAACAGAACCTGACAACCAGATCCCGCACTAATCATTCATCTGACAGAAAACAAACAACGACAGAATGAAATATCTGTTGACATCCAACTGTTAGCTTACCGCAGTCTTCCCAGCTCCTTGTCGTCTGGCGTGTTGCTACTACATATACTCGTATCCGTGCAATTGGCAGTTTCACACTTTAAGTAATTATTTCCACCACAAGTCAAACAGACAAAGTCGGAAGCCGTGTAATCGACACCGCACAGCGTTTTGACACTTTTTTTTTGATTTATCTGAACACACTTGTCGTACGAGAGCAGAACTGACACAAAATTCGAGATACACTTCAAGATTCGATCCACCTGTGGACCGACGACAAAAAACCGTTCAATCACCGCTGTGCATTGAGTATGTAAATTTGATCAATTATCCACTCATGTGGATGTTGTGTGTTGGAATAATTTTTTGTAATAACCCCTTTGACATTCATGAATAAATGATGCACATGTCAATTTTGTTCACAAAATAACCAGCAATTACGTTTTCCAATCAAGAGAATTTTAATTGAAAATTTCTGCGTATCGGTTGATCATTTAAATTTGCACAGAGTTTGGCAAACGCGTCAGAATGTATCGCAAACGCACCTTAAATGCAGTTAAGATACTCGCACAAAGATACATCCGGAAAGTCACGAGTTTAAGAGGCAGAATGGAAAAGGAGTGCAATGCACTAGATCCCCCTGTACACGTTCACAGAATATCTAAAGGCAGATCGACCTCATAGATACTTTTTTTTGTTTTTTCTTACTTTGGATCTCAAAATGTATGCACTTTCATTGTTTTCTATTCACAGAGTGTAGGTGGAGGACAAAAAGATTTTAAAAAAAAATCTGTATCTACAGAGGAGGTATAGATAGGTACGCGGCGCGTATATTCGTGGAACAAGTGTGCTAGTTCGGTTTATCCGGCGAATGCGTGTGCTGTTACTTCGCGTCGTGATGAAGAACTAAACGCAAGGTTGTACTAGCGAAAGATACATATCTGTTAGTACTGAAACCGACTGGCAATGGCACTCTGTGACGAAATGGCTCTGGCAGTAGCACGTTGGATGGTTTTGTGTTGCCGATGGTTGATGATGTTGCTGCAGACTGTGTCCCGGTTTTTGTGTTGCAAGAGAACAGTGTTGCGGCAAACAAATTGGGGTGGCATTGCGGGAATGTGTGTTAGTAGGGTAGAAGTTGCTGAACATTAAATTTTCCATTTCTGGGTCAGATCCTGAAATACATTTTTTTTTTCAAGTTTTTGGGCTTAGAATGTGGCGGGAAAAGGACATTTCATTTGGTGGTTCTAAAATCAGTATCGTTCACATGGCAAGTTCGTCCAAATTTGAAGTATGTACCTCCGAGTAAGAAAGGGCAAATCAGTGGAGTTTCGCGTAGGACTAATTCTAGGACAATGACCGAAGAAAGAGACCGAAATCGAAGCCCCAAGTCACAGTTTTTGTGAGAAGATTGAACCGATTTCTTCTGTGAAACCCAAGATCTACTTGCTTGCTTACTTGCTTACTTACTTGTTTAGGTTGTGCTACGTTCTTCTAAGTTCGGGTGGTCTTTAGCTAGCTCCCTTTAGTTGTAGCCTCAAAATTGGTTGAAGCCCTCCTCCACTTGTGCGCGCAACCATCTTACCATTTTAGACTACTGATGCATACTTTTCGAACCCAGTCCTGAATAGCTCGTAGAATTCGCTTCGTCGACATAGACTCAGCTCTACTTGGGCGGAGCTGAATCGTCTCTCGGTTATTCGTAATCAATAGTTGGCTAATACAATCCAAAAAGGCTGCGAAACTATATCTGGCACTTAGAACAATTACCCAAGTATGCAAATCAAAAGTATTGAAACGAACATTTCGCAAGGATTTTAGGGCAAAATCATGAGTTTAAGCCTAAGACTAAGCCTCCTTAGAAATGGTTTGTAGGAAACAACAGATTATTAGAATCCCAACATAATAATCAGAGAACCAAATTGGTACAGTGCTCCTGAATGTCTTTAGATTTACCACTAAATAGCAGGCGTACTTCAACAGATGCTCTTGAAGTATCTTAGAGCAGTGGCATTTCAATCAAGGTCTTTGACAAATAAAAATATTTGTAGGCCTGCAAGGATCAAGGTATGATGAGTTCAGAAGAAAATGTATATATCTGCTAGTAATACTTTCAAAGTATTTATTTGGATTCTGAGCGCAGCCTAATGTATTCAGCATTTCCTCTGACTTTCTCTGACTTCTTCTGAGCGTTGGGCTATTCAAGCTGCAAGGGGTTGTTACTTACGTTTACCAATCAATCTCCACCCTGTGCGCCTTTTGGTGAAAGCCAATAATCTGTATCCAAATCAAATAATGTAATCAACTCATTAGCAACTATTGCCATCTATCAGTGCTGCATAGGTAACATCACAGAAATAATGGTGGTGAAAGAATGCAGCCCTGTTGTACTCCAATTTCAACAAAATTTTCTTGCACGAGATCAATAAAATTAAACTTAGATGCCTTTTCGCAATTACAAGGGAGAAGTACATTCTACTGCATCCTTGTCTACAGCCTCGGCAGAGGTCATCAGTTTCTACTTGCATTCGACTACAGTGGGCCGCCATGTGGTTGTGGGTGGTAATGATCCACGAAGAGTTCTAAGTTGGGTCTGTTAAGAGCTAAAATTTGTTTAGTTTTGGCGATATCATATTTTGTTTAGAGTTTTCTGGAGACACGTCAATCTCCATCTTTCGTTAGCCAGTCTCACGAAGGTTAACTCTACATTGTGTTTAACAAGAGTTAGAGGCGGTAGAACACAGTACTGTTTGGACCCTTTTCTTGCTAATTCATCCGACAGTTCGTACCTTTGAATGCCGTTGTGTCCTGGAACCCAAAGGAGTGCGATGTCATGTTTTGCCGTGAGTTCTGTAATAGTATTGTTCCACCAAATTTGATTTAACGACTGTGCATGAGATGGCATTCATGGCGGCTTGACTGTCTGGAGTGCATTTTTATGAATTGCTAGTACTCCCGCTTGGAACACACTGTCGTGGTTTGGATGTCTTAGAGAGCGGGCCTACTCCTTCATCAATTTTCGACCCGTCCGTAAAAATTGAGATATTTTTTGGCTTGATGGCCTTGCCGTTAATCTAATCCCCTCTTAGGGTGAAGATTCTTTCAACGATTGGACTGAAGTTATGGGTTGGTGATATATGTATAATCCGTCTCTGTGCGCAAGTGTCGCCCACTTCCCCGCCATTTCTTTAAGATGAATGATTTCAAGGGCTGCGGTAGGTGAATTTCTTATAGCGCTGGTAGTTCCTGTATATGCATCTTGGTCAGTGACACTCTCCTTCAAACCCTCCTTGAGCTAGTTCCCTTGAGTAGACATGTGTTTGGAACGTCAATTCAGTACAATTATAATCGCTTCATGCCAAAAGTTGTTCAGTTGCCACGGGACAGTGGGAGATCATCGACATTCCGTTTATCAATGCTCAAGACGTTTCAGTGAGCTGGATGAAGCGGTAAGAGAGAGTGTTGCCTAGAACCAACATGTGTCGTATCGTCACCGCGCTCAGTATTTTGGGGTCAAGAAACTTTAGCAAATACAATAGATAGCGGACAGAATATGACAAACTTCCCTTCTGGTCACTACTATTGGCATTAATTGTTAGTTCTTCCCATCCTTCGTATCTGCTTGAAACCTCAGATACTTGATTTATTTGTAAACATCCACAACCCATTCGCATTGAATGGTGCAACTGTTATACAACATGTATCCATCAACACGATACCTCTGTCAGGGATCAACTTTCTCTCTTAAACATTTCCATTTTCTCTCAACAAGTGTACACTCCTCTCTTTATCCATTCGTTCGTTGCCGGCCGGCATCGGCATCCAGTTTTCTTTCATTTGGCCAAATCCCCCATGTATCTATCAGAAGTTACTCCTTCTAAATAATGTATCTAAACAATTTTTACCATAAATCTCCTTCCACACACAGAGAATCCAAAACCACCATGACCTTCATCACACTCCCACTCTCCCGCTCTCTCTCTCTCTCGGGGGTTTACTCTCTCCACCAGTGGCAGGGAAATTAATTGCTCTTGCTACTTCGCCGGAAGTATCTTTTGCCACGAATCCACCTGTTGCACACGTCATTCCATTCGAAAAGCCAACCGACCAAACGTGTCTGTCGCCGGTAATTGTTTAAATTTGTTAAAGTGTCACTTTGTCGCAACTAACCAACTAACTTTTGTCATCTTTCTCGCAATTGTCACTCTTTTCCAACACTTAAGGCTGAGCCCACCCGCCGCGCCAGAGATATTAAAAAACATCGCCTCGCGTGGCACTTAGGCATAAAACAAAGCTAAATCCAAAAATAAATTTTTCATAACACAAAAAAGTTTCTTTTTTTTCGCCTTTTTTTGTTTTTGTGTCTCTGCTGGGCAAACATGAAATCCAAGTTAGCAGATTTATGACGTCGTAGCTGGAGGTGATAACACCAGACAGTTTTCAACTTTTCAACTCGATCTGCTTGTGGGTTTTTGTTGCTTTTTTTTCTGTCACAACTGCTGGACGTGATATTTGTTTTCTGTCATAAATTGATAAGGTGGGCGGGAATGGTAAATCCATCGACCAGGACCTTGGGATGGAGAGGCAAGTGTGTCTGGAAGTGTCCACAAAAAAAAAGAGGAAATTCGTTTGCTTCAACCTGTTGCCGTGGCGGTGTCGAGGTTTAGGGGTTGATAGTGACACTATATTGGAATTGTGGTTGGAGGGATGACCTAGTTACATCCGTGATTTATAACCGCACACGAATGTGTGTTATTGCGGAGTAAATTGTACAGATACTGGATGAAGTGAATGGTGATGATTTGGTACGTATCTGAAGTGTAGAGGGTGTATCCCCTGAGTTCGCACTGCAAAGGGAAGCAATTCAAAATTGTATAGCTGTGCATTCATAACTTCTATTTACAGAGGGTGAACCCAAGAAATACGTGCACAAGTGTGAGAGGGTATCCAAGTACAGAATTTATTGAAGAAGGTACCTGTTACTGACAATAATTGACTTACGTAGGAAGTGCGATGCTCTGGACTACTGTTTAAGATAAACGGATTACGATAGTTGGCTATGCAGACTATGAAGTGTTGCTGGCAATACTATTAGAGAGGTCTTATCAAAAATTCATTAAAGTCACTTAGCATTTAGGACTTGGGGTTGAGTCCTAGTAAAAGCGAACTGATGCAACTCACAAATAAGGGATTCAAAAAGACTCTTGCTATTGAGGGAGTACTATAGTTGATATTGTAAAGTACCTTGGATGCATACTAGAGAGGAAACTTAATTGGAATCTTAACGTCAATGAAAGAGTTAAAAGGCAGCGATTGCATTCTACTCCTGCAATCGAGTATTTAGTAGAAAGTGGGGACTAAACTCCAGAATAATTTTGTGGATTCCAACTTATGGCTAAATGACTAAAAGACATAGGCTAGCATGGATAGATCCAACCAGCACAATGAGAGCAGACAGCTGGGTCGAAAAATAGTACTCCTAGACCTCTGCATGCAAAAAACTGTCGATGGAAATGCCCTCAAGATCCAGTCAAACGACTTGAACTCAAACAGCAGAAGGTATTCAAAGACCCTATAGAAGTCCATAGGAGAAGATGAAACTTGGAAGGGCCCATCACCATACTTCGACTTAAGGCAACTCATTATTCCAAGACCAAGGTATATCCTTCAGATTTCTTGACTAAGAGGATGTCCTGGTAAGGGCCGTCAGTATGGCATTAGTAATGCCAATACCAAGGTATGGTAGCACCAATTTTATTGATAGTCAGATTCCGAATCAAGTCCGAGCTGCTGCGAGGATCCCAGAGTTCCTGGCTCGACAGGATTATGCAAAAGAATCCTTTCCATCCTTATAGGAGAACATACAAAACTAGGACTATCGAAAAATTGTCTACTTCATGGATGAGGAATGACGAAGGATACATCCACCTCAGATCTACTAAAGATTTATTGAATTTTCAAAGAAGAGGATCGCTTAGATATTAGCTGACTTTGTCAGGACCTGCGCCACACTAATAACCATAAATGGCGCCCAAATGTGGACAGGCGATGTAGACAAGCTACACAACTAGTTGGGTAAGTGTCGGAATGCACAGAGTAATCTAAGGATGGACGACGATTATGGTGTTAATATCAACAACTGGCAGTATCCTCAATTTAGATTTCAGATAAAGCACCATTGGCTAGAAGAGGTTCATCTGGTCTAGATAGCATATACATACGTCATCGACATTGAGACGCCTAGGTCGTATGCTAAATACCTGATCAAGCCCGACACAGTAAGGGTGGCCAACCATCGTTGGCAACAGCTTGACTATTGGAACACTGCCAGACTGCTATGGCCACTCTTCAACGAAAATAGGACTATGGGTCTCCTAAAACACACGAGAGGAGTCCTCTCTATGATAGTTAATACTCTAACCGGCCACTGTCCTTTAGGAAGGCATGCTCAAAGACGGCATCCCCTACAATGACTTTTGCAGAAGAAGAAGAAGTAGGGCTGAGGATGCACTTATCCTCATCGAGAGCCGGTCTAAACCAACCAACCAACCAAAGCACCAGAAGTCTGAATTTAACACTTCACTATCATTCCATTCTTAAAAGACTCTGAAGCAAAACCTGTTCTCGGATTGAAAGAATCTGCTCTGTGAAATCCGAGAACAGGCAGGGAATGACGTTGATCGCTCTCCTTTTCCAACTTATATCCTCTGGTTACAGTACAGGTTCCACATATACACTACACACCAGCATCAGTCAGTTATTATCATTGGGATCAGTCGGCAAATTCTACTGATTGGTAGGTCCCACAATAGCTAGTTATCTGCTAGGAACTAAGAAGGTGTGTAGACTCTGGTCTTAAAAAAGTGGCAATCTTTACAGAACCCTCGATCGCAGTAGAGAAAGCCTTAAAATAGACTATTAATCCAATCACAGACTGTAACCTTTTACCTTTAAGTCACGAAGCTCAGTGAATGATAACGAACGGAACTCTTAAGCAAAATACCAAGTGGAGCTTAAGAATAAATACTTGTTGGTCACGAATTACCGAAATACATGTTACTTTGTACCTTTCTTAAACTGGCAAGGCCATAATTGTCCACTTTACAAGTCTAGTAAGGTTCAAAGGATCTTATTCCCCCAAGCCTGGACTACCGACTGTTTTGCCAGACAAAATCTTGCTCAGCATAGATAAGACTCCTTTGAGGATTTTAGTAGAAAATTGTCTGGAATAGCTTGTTGGTTGAGCACCAGGTTTACCTAGGATGGTAGTAGTATTCAAAATAGGTGCCAAGGCCTTTCGGTAACTCCCAAAGAGGAAACATACTCTAAACTTTTGGCAAAACCAAACTTTAAACTTTCCAATGAATTCTAGACCTCGAAGCAATATGAAGTGTATATAGCTGGTTAGCCTGTTCTCACCGTACACAGTCATGGAAGTGGTATCCTCACTAGACACTGTCTTCAGAAGCTCCTAAGCCTGGCCAAACTGAACATAAATCCATGGTAACACAATAAGCCTCTTCCAGTCCAAGTATGTCTGTCCTTTCATACAGACAGTTACTCTAACCCAAATCCTATTGATCCCTATCGCTGAACAGCTTTTATAAATTGACTACATTTCCTCTGACCGGAGAGTTTACCCATTTTTTTGGTCAATTTTCCATCACATCCTACTCCTTATGTCTTTTGTCATAAATCCTTAAAGAAACTACTGAGCGATACATCAATCAATCTCCAAGGACATATTTCATTTCTTAGGTCACGTTTGCGAACAAAGGTTTCCTTGTGTCAACAGGATATATTTTTTACATTTCATAACAAAAACCATATTTCAAGTTTTCATCAAACGCAAGGATAAAGCCAAAATAAACAAAACAATGTCCTGGCCCTTGTGCTGTGATTTATTCTTCTCGTTTTTTTAGTTGAGTTCGAAAACACTATCGAGTACGAGAAAATTGATTGTCCTTGTCTATTGTGGACATTTATTGTTATCGCCACCAGACAACATGTGCAGAGCTATTTCTGTTCCAGATCCTTGCAGTACTTCACAGTACAGAGTTACACAATTCCAATCTGATGGATTTGCATTCAAATCAGTTGGAGACACAATCAATGCAAATACCCATCAGAGATCAAGTTAAATCGATTACAGGACTATCGAAAACAACACGTGGTACCAGAGCGTACTGATGGGAGGTTTTTTAATTAAATGAATGGGAGTGGGGCCGTTGTTTTGTATTTAGATGGTTAACTCAATCTTGAATCGTATCTTCCATGTCACAGAGGTACGGGTAAGGGCTACGAAATTAACTACGAGAAACTGGCATCTTTTTGAATCGTCACTTGAAAGTAATCTGGAGCGTATTGACATTAGGAGAGCTCTAGGACCCTACAGTGCAATACAGTATTGCCTGGCCCGTAAGCGCAAGTGTAAGATGATTGTCCAACAATTTGACAAAGTTTTCGATCCGAAAAGCGTATTGGAGACAGAATGGCAGAGGAAATTCTGTGGGACAATCCTGAACATTCCTTCTGTACCGACTAGCACACATGGGAGGAATATCAGCGACTTTAAGAAAACGGGGTGAGAAGCCTACCTAAGATAAGGAAATAGTAGTCGTCCCTACTAATAGAAACTCATTTCCCTGGCAGGCTTCCGAGCCGAAAACAAAAGGAGCAGGACCAACATATACATACTAAGACCTCCGAAGAAAGTTTGGAAAATGAAGACAGAGATCTTCTCTAGAAAGCATTTAGAGTTGACAAGTGAATTCTTTCAGTCTTTTCAGTCACTAGGGGTGGATGGCTAGAATATTAAAAGCAGTCTGGCACAGGCACTAGTATACCTCCTCTTCATCATGGTCAAAATGCCAATGTAGCAATCAAGTCGATGAAGACAGCTCAGTACCAGCTAACTGAAGCGATCATACCATGTGTACTGTCGAACATCGAAGGAGCATTTGATAATACAGTACTTAAGTGGATGAGTGAACCTCTAAGGAAAAGATCAGCGGAGACACACAGACCAGAAGGTATCATCAAGAGCAGTTCTGTTTCAATTAATGTGAAGCATAGTAGTGGATGCGCTACTGAAAGACTCAATAAGGTGAGTACACCTCTTTATAACAAAGACCTCGAAATCTTGTCCGCATCCTTTGAGGTACTGACTCCTGTATACCTTGTGATTGAGGAATGGCCAACGAAGGACAAGGAAAAGAAAAGTACATTACATTGAAGCAATTCGATGAACACACTGAAAAAAACTACCACTTCTGGGCTTTTCTAGAGACGACATTGTCAGAAGGTTCAATCCTTTAGACACCTACCACCATCCGGGACTTAGTAAAAATAACGAAGGGCACTTGTGACTCTATACGTTCAAGCTCCACTAGGGGCACAGTTATATTCATATTATAAACTGTCTTGTCTTCACGGATGCAGTCAGATGATCCCTACTATCGTTTGGCTTACTTGGAGCCTTACATAGACTCGGCCCGCGTTATCGTCTCCATAACCATAACTAGGAAAGTGTTTTCGGCCATCTGCTTGCGACGAATACCATCATTGAAGATTTTTCTTAAGTTGGGCACCAAGAACGACCCAGCAGTGACTTTTTTCTACCGAGGACGGTTTGTGAAGTCATATAGCAACTCCAGTTGCTCGAGACAATACTTCACAACTCCTAGGAGACTCTCAGGAATATTGAAGGTATATTTGAGCACGTTTAGCATATTTTTCCATTTAGCTGAGGGGAAGGCGTTTCACACCTTCATAGTTACTTCCACTATAAGCTTCCTTAAATGGTAGTTGAGCCGATTGAGCAGTCCTTGTCACTTCTGTCGTAGAATGCTGTCTTCCAGACCGATCGCCTTCTCTCTGTAGGCTCTTCCATACAACGTTGCTTCATCATCTTCTTCAAGAGTTTTCCTGCAATATCCAGTATATGTACATAGAGATCTAGACGCTGACGGCAAGTGCTGATCTCCTTTTCCCTTGCTGATCGATACCAAGCTGTTCATTATCTAGGAGACTTCTTTCTGAAGGCATCTGTTGTACATGTTTGGGCAATAGCCTTGAGTACCATCCTCGCTATTCCGTCAGCGCCAGTGGAGTGTCTGTAGTGTTTTCGCCGCAAGGATCAACTCTCATTCAAGGTATTGCAAGTCTGACTGGGTGGGTCGGGATAAACGTGTCTATTCCATTCTTATTTTGTTACAAGCAGGGCTGCTCATCTTTACTCATAGAGATCACTATCTGCGTCTTCCAGGAGGCCGTCCCACTTTTCCCTTTTGCTCCTGTTTATGGTTTTTGTGACCTCGGATCTCATGTTTCTGAACTCTTCTAGGGTATCTTCCGAGGGCTTTCCTTTACCTTGCGTCTAAGATGTAAGCATCTTCTTCGATGTGCAGCTACCTTAGTGGTCTGAACTTGTATGTCTGACTACTACTGCATCGAAACCACTTTGTTTTGGTTTCCTTCCCTCCTTTGAAATCAGGAGGCACCCCCATCTGTTCCAAATTATACCGCGAAAACTTCAGCAGTCCTTCTTGATTTCCTTTTTAATTAATCACAATGACTGCGGCTCATTTATATCAAATGCTCCACCTTCCCTCGGACTGTGAGTCCTTTTTTTTCTTTCCATCTCGGGGGACGTCCATCGACTTTCGTAATCACAGCCACAAGTTGAAAACGTGACAATGCTATATAAACGTCACTAATTTCTCCCCGAAGGAGCATCACGTAATTCGTCGCCTCCGCAATTATCCTCTTGACCATGTTCCTTTGATTTTTACGAACAAAATATTACCAATTTAACGGGTCTCCCTCAAGGACGATATTAAAAATTCCACTCCACACACCGAAGGAGATGGCGTTGAAAGTGATATTAAACAAGCGCACATAAACCGCCGTACAAAGGACCTTTTTTTTTTGTTTCTTTTATTTTTTTTTTAATTAAAGAAAAATATCCTTTCAATAGCAGCTGGCGGGAGTTTTACGATCACGGCACGGTCATGTGTCATACTTTTGAAACGTCACAGCAAGGACTTGCTCGATTGAAAAAAATAAAAGCAATAAGCTGTCATCCATGAAATTTGCAAATATGTATTCCCATCGTCCTTCCCATCGATTATCCTCGAATTTGAATGCAGATACATGATGATGGTGGATGGTAGTAGAACTGAGGATGATGCATCATCGTTGCTTCATCATCCTGATTTACATATCCATATCCAAGGCACAGTGGCTTATGGCACTTGCTGGTATCGTCGTCATTCCACTGCCTGCCTGGCCGCCGCGCTTTGTGAGGACACGATGATTATCCTTGTTTGTTAAGAAGTATGTGTTTGGCCGCACTTAATTGCATTTGACGTTATGTGTGCGCGCCTACTTTGGGGGTGAAAGTCCTGCGTGTGGCACTAACAGACAGGAGTGTGCTGCTGATAAATTGTGGCGTCAGGATTATTTCTCCCAGTGTGTGGTTTTTTGAGTTTTAAATTCGTTTTTGTCCTGCGTATGTGTGTGTGTCATCATCATTGGTTTCCAGGTCGATGCGTTTTTGGTTCAGTGGTAATTATGTCAATTTTTTTTGTGGTGTCGGGTCTGAGCTGGGTTTGGGTCAAGGATGACGTAATGTGACACTGATGCCGCTTTGGTTAAGTGGCATTTATGGCTGGTTTTTGGGTCAACGAATTGGGCAATTTGTCAGTTTTCCAGATTTCAGTCGGGTCAGGGTGTTTAAGGAAGCCGTCTTTCAATTAAATTGGGGCTTCGGTGTTTGAGGACGTTAAGTGTTATGGGTTGTTGGGATCCACATTTTTGAACTCATCAATCTCCGAGAGGGAAACCGTTTACACTCCTAGAACTGTGTCAGAAAGGGAATGAGTTAAGAAGGTTTGGGTTTCAGTCTTGTCTTTGTATCTTTGAGGATCTCAAAGGGGTTTAATGAAATCAAGGAAGTGAAGGATTTATCCATGATATGAAAAACCTTGTGTGGCTCTTGGTATTAATAATTAAAGTTGGGGTACGTTGCAATGCAACGTTTTGATCTATTGAAGCCTCTACTAATACGAGTATATTGGAGGGATATCTTTCCCATTACAGGGAGGTGTTAGGATTTCTTTTGGAATCATATCTGAGGCGGAAAAAATCTGTCCTAGGGCGCTCTCTCTAAGGCAATTTCTATAAGAAGAAATCAAGGATGAAAGTTGGTAGTTATTGGAACTTGCCCAAGTGTTCTAGTTTTTGGAGATGATGAGTGCCCCTCCACGAGATCCCAGCAGGATTTTATTGGACTCATTCAATCATCTTTCCTTCAATGCCACAATGCCTTAGTGGCTTCCCTCATGCCTTGGGCATTGTTTCAGGTTCTAGTGTCGTTTTCCTTCTCTAGTTTCTTTGAGAGGACAAGCTGGACAAGATCTCATGGCCTTTATAGTACAGAGGCATGGGAGTTTTTACACCTCATTGCAAAAACCTCCTTCGCAGTGGCCAGATTGGTTCTTTAAAGCTCGGGTAGCTTACTTGGTTATCTCTTCTGTTTTTGTTTAGATGACCTTATTATCTATCAATCAGGATAGACCTGACAGTTGCTCAAGTAACTCATCTACTACAAGGCGCCACATTAAGGGAGAAAGAACTGCTCCTGGTTGGCAATGGTCATACTCCTGTACCACTGACTTTGATGATGGATTCTGGTGTATATAAAAGTCTCCGGTGATCTTGTGCTGAGAAGTTATTGTATTCACTTTGACACTGTATTATCAAATGCTGCTTCCATGTCCAAGAAGACACACACAGTACCATCTCTTTTGCTCCAAGAGCCCGTCAGCTGACAGTCCTCAGCTTGTTCCATCGTTTTCACTGATTTGGTGTCAGACTGTGGCTCACCAGACTGCTTTTTAATATCCTTCCCATCCACCCCTGGTGACTTGAGAGATTGAAAGGATCCAGTTGTCCCTTCTAAGAGCTTTCTGTGCATTTTTTCTGTGCTCGTGCCCTCGTTTCTCATCTTCGGTGAGCCTATAATCCGGTTTTCTTAAAGTCGCTGATATTCCTCCCATGTTTGCTAGGCCCTTCTAGAATCTCTATACAGCAGGACTATTCGAGATTGTCTCTCAGAACTTCCGTCTCACTACCAGTCTCCAGTAAGTTTTTGTTTTTTCGGGTCGAAGGCTAACAGATTGTTACTCCACCATGATGTCGGAGTCTTGGGTTCTAGTTTAGACTAGTCAGGGATATCTAAGGATTTCATCTGGCAAGAGGGAGAAAATGCCAAATGGCCTTACGTGGTACGTTCAGTAATCATGAATGCAAAACCTCTTTGGTTCAAGTTGTTTAAACAATGCTTAGTTGAAGACCAGTCCTTTGGATGGATCTTTACTGCTATGATAAGACCATTTCCAGCTTATGGCTCGGTTGTTTGGTGAGAAGGGGCTTTTGCTTCTTTTGAAGACCGCCTTCTGCACAGGGAAAGAACAAACCTCAGTTGCATGCCAGCCTCTCTGATGCCGTGATTGATGACCTCCTCTCACACCTTGCTACGACCTTTTCCATGGACAAGCCATCTGATACAATGATATTGAAACTGTAGCAGGGCAACTCTCCAAATCTAAAGCCGACTTTCCTTGGTCTTAGAATCAGAATTGCCTTCGAGCATAGTCTGAGTCTAAGTTGGACTCGTTAGAATGGCTTCATATTTCAAACAGAGAATTGCACAATCCTAATGGCCGTCTACTATATCGTACAGTATAAGTGGAGGTTGGGAATGTGTCCGGCTTGGCTTAAGGTCTTGCTGAACGTCCAAAATGGTTCAGCAATACTTCTTGCTCTCAGTTCTTGGGTCAAATAGTTCAATCTTTCGTAAAATCTTGTCTAAGATATCTAAGAACGAGAACTCCTACATAAGACTCATGGGCTGATTTCTAAGGCGCATGAGCTCGCGTTAAGAGTCCTGCCTTCTCGATCAGTTTACGATCTATTGACGATCGGGATTCTTATGACCACAATTCTGTGACTCTCTCGGATGCAAGTAGATGAGACATGACACGTTTCATGTTTCTCTGATTCATCTAGCACCTAGCAACTAATTTTCTCAGATGTCAACCAGTCATCCCTGGTATTCCTTATGACATCCAATAAATGGGTTAATCCTTAATGCATTCACCCAATCAATATCCTTTTCCCCAGTTCATTACCCACGCACATCATCGTCGTCCTTAACTTGGCCGCCGCCGTACGTTCGCCAGACGGGTATCAAATTCCTTGCCATTTAATTCATGCGTGCATTCAATATCCTTGAACGGCTTCATACCGGCAAGTTTATTTTTGTACGCGCAGCTCTTAATCTATTAGTCCTCCGCCGCCGTCCAGGACCATTATCGGGCATTAATAATAATATTCCTGACCATTAAGACAAAAGGAAAGGATTGAATGGCGTCTGCATCTGGTCTGCTCATAACCGGCCGTCATGGTTTATTGTTATCCCTTTGTAGACCAGGATCAACCCTCCACCACAGACTGGAGGATAAAAGTGGATTTAATTTATTGCGATTTTTATTTGGCGAAAGTTTATTCTCCCCCCGTCTTCAGTTGGTGTGTACGCCAATAAGTACACACTCGTGCTTCGTATGCTGCGAAATGATTTTATTAGTGGAATCCCATAACTCTTCGATGTCCTCTGGCCCACTTAATTCGTAGCGTGCGGCGGGCCCTCGTTTCTGGCCGGGATGGTGTATCTATTAATTAAACTCGTTAAAGAATCACTTTCCGTATTCGCGGCGATAAAGTAAATCACGCCGCTCAGTGGGGTCGTAAATTTTAATTTTTATTCATGCCAGGGTGTTTGTTTATTTCTTTTTTTTTTTTAGGAAGGAACGACCATTTAAGAGGCTTTTCCCAGAAGTGATGCCCATCCGGGTGGGGTGTGAGTAAATTTTTTGATGGTCTTCATAAAAATTTTAATTCTCTGTCTGAGGGGTTTGTTTGGATATTGAGGGTGACAATGATAAATATTTGATAAACACTTTGTTTTATGAATCGGAAGGATGAGATACTGTTGCATGTTACTGACTCTGGTAATAGCGAACCGAAGCAGAACCAAACCGGAGATCTGTTCAGATTCTTTGGAGTATTATTAGATGTGGTCTAAGGTATTCAACTGATGGACAGGAGGGCTACTACTAAACCAGGCATTCAGTGAGCTAGTATACCATTCCTTTCCAAACGTCTAGGCAAACGCTTTTAAGGCTTAAACCTTCAATCCAAAGCCTCTGTCGATATACATCATCTATGATGGCATATGGTTAGTAAAGCACCGCAGAATCTAGCTTGTTCAAAGAATTTATCTTTATAAAGATTCCCAGTATCTCTTGCGAACATTCGACAAACATCCGAGTGTTTAATTTACTTAAAATGATTCTGGAAAACAAAAGGTCCTACATGGAGTCAACTTTCGAGTTACGTTGATATATTCTGAGCTCAAGGCACATTAAGTCAGATTTTTGGAAAAAAAAAAACGTAGAAGGGGAGGCTACATTTGCAGCTGTCACTCGGATCACCGGTGGATCCACTGATTGTGGCTTTGATATAACTAAGCGGACTGAACCAACCCGAAGTTATACATTTTACGAAGGTTAATGGTAGTTCCCTGACAGGTCGTCCAGGTGTCCAAAATGATATCTACCTAGGTTCGTTTTCCTAGATCTGCACAGGCTTGGGCATTAGCATGGAATGTGGAATTTGGGTTTCGTTTCTTCGTGTTGTTTTCAGAGTCTTCTTATGATACACGACATGATGAGAGTGTGGTTCACTTATCATTGGTTACTTTCACAGACTGCTAGGGTCGGTTCGTTTCCTAGGATAGCTCGTGATTCGCTGTGGAATTCGGAGTGAGAACTATTTAGGGCATCGTTTCATTGATTTAGATTTGATGACATTGAATCAAATGCCCTTCATGTGGGTCTGAATATAAACGTTTATATCGATCGACTTCCTGAAACATGCTGGCGTGGTTTGGAAGCTGCTGCAAAGGTTGTGACCATAGCCACATCCGTGTTTCTCTAATTGAACTTTGCCAGAATGATTCCTTCCATAATATAGAACTGGTTCTTGGGTTTGATAGGGGTTTGATTGGGGGCTGGACTGTCCGGGAAGATGTAAATGTATTTGCTTTGGCTTGGGACTGAGCAATAGTCCCACGCTTTTCATTGTCTTTATGAATGTGTGATCCATCAGTGACGAATCGAACTATATCGCTTCCATGGCTTATGAGTTCAGATAGGTCTTTGTTCGTTGTGGTAATTTTTTTTTAAATTACCTTGAGGTTTGAGCCAGTTCAGCGGACCTTTTCTACCTCCAGTTCTATGGGGAGGGTATACAAGATTGGCTCCATGGTTACTGTAAGGATACTGGATAGGGACACTGTAATTCCTCGGCAAGCTATACATTAAATGTTCGAAAGTGTGAAAGGGCGTAATACCTTCCTACTATCGCCCACCATACAAAACACAACCAATAGTGTAGGATGGCCCTGATGATGCAAAAATAAATCCAGTAGACTTACTTCGGCTCCAAAAGTCCCAGTCCAGTCTTACACCCCATTCTATGAGTATAGGCTTCATGAACGTTATCCATACTGAAATGACTACTATGAATCTTAAAGTGTCCCACGACAGCAGACCACCATGTTAAGATGGGATTTGATTTCGGGAATATCCTGCAACTCACTGGCACATTCCGACCGGAAAGTCTATTATCCTGATTAGGTCTCATGAGACGGCATTACCACTGATAAACTTCTGACATTCGCGTCAATCTCTAGCAACAATCTTAATGTCGTCTCTCGGAAAACGATTCCCATATCATGTGGCTGGTGAATGTTAAAACAACTCTACTATGAGAATCCTTGAAAATCCTATCAAACGCTCTTCAAAGCCACCCACATGTCCTTGAAAATCCCATTAATTTAATCAATTATTCCACTCCCCATTCGATTCGATCCTTGCAAGAGCACATAATCACCACTTAAATACTTAAATCCATCAGTTAAACTTCACCAAAGACCTAATTTAATCCTTAATCTGCTTTATCGACGGAATTTTCTGGAACAACCCACAACAGCTGCTGTACGCAACGCCACACCATCGCTCACCATCATAACGGAGGTAATTGACTTTGGAAAGCAAGGCAGCGCGCATCCTTTTAAAGTGAAAATCATCAATTAAATCAAAAAATTAAGTCTCACAATTCATTTAGTAATTTACATGGATGTGGCAGTGGCAGTGGTAGTGGCAGTGGCATCCTTTGAGCGAGAGAACAAAAATCAATCCCCGCAGATAATTACCTCAGCGCGCACAACGTCCACATCACTCTCTCGGTCGGATGATGACGTTGATGTGCCCCGTGTTGGAGGAGCACCGAGCTGCCGTCAGCCATGAAGTTGGTAATTGTTATATCAAAAGGCTTCGTAATGAGTGCTTCCAGCTGGAAATATTGCCATGCATCTATGTTATATGAAGTGTTGTGGTGGAGCGATAAAGTATCTGTAATCATCGTATCTTGTGTCGGAGGGGGTCCTACACATTTAGCTGGAGTTCAATGGCTTCGCCATGAGACGGGGGTGTAGTTTTATTAATGGGATCTCGGATGTGGTCATTTATCCTGGGGGATTTAACTTTGTGTTCTTCTTAAGATATGTTTAGATTTTTAGTTGAAATCCTTGGAAGTGAGCCAAGTAGAGTTGAGGTTTGAAAATTCAATCGGGGCTGGAGGAGAAATGTAGATGTTTGGCGCAACGAAAAAGCAATTAGTTGTAGCTGAGTGCTGTAGTAGTCACAGAAACAAACAGGGGAAGTACTCGTAGTTAGTCACTGTAGACAGCACTACTACTATTAATTGAGAGAAGAACAAGTATCGGTATACGCATGGATCCCTGAGGCACTCCAGGGTTTAATGGAAATATGCCATCGTCGACAACTTGCATTCATCTTTTTGGTAGAAAATCCTTTCGAATCCTTTCGATCATCTTATATACGTAGTTGGTGTTTCCACTTGTGATGCATCAAATTTCCTCAAAGCAAAGTGAGAGACTTTGGTCCAAAACCAAAGTAGACCACATCCAGGAATTGATACAATTCTTTAGAATCTTGTCCCGAATTTATTTATCTTTGGAAATAGACTACACTATCTGACTGTATTTGGAACAGCTAAATGCCCTCTCTCCACTCAACTCCAATATAGTCATATGGACGTCAAACGGCAATGGAAATGTCGAAATGTTGACTTTTGCCTGCTTTATCATTGAAACCACACTGGTTAAGCCGACAACTTGTTTCTTAGTGGGGACTTGACCATTAGGCACTTTAAGAAGTTATACTTCTAGTGTCACTCAAATTGGGCCAGTTCCACCGAGTTTGTTCATTTCCCGATGAAAGCAATAAAAACAATATTGACGATAGCATGCAACCTTGTGTGACTTCATGTCCCATGCTACTGTGCAGAGAAGTGCACAGTCATGCGATATTGGGATTCTAAGTCGCCCGTCGTATAAGGATATTCAACTTTAAGGAAGAACATGGAACTATTTCTTTTTCATAAGGTCTTAGAAAACTTAGTGAACATGATCTGAACAGTGCCTGAATCCCTTAGAGAACTCTTCTTCTCTACCCTAATAGCGGGTACAAAGTTTTCGTTCCCCTTTTGACCCGACAGTGCTTTAAAATTCGATCTGTCGGTAAAGGTGTATCCTAAAAGGGTTAATGTAACGAAATTCGGTAGACAATTGAAGGCTTCATATGATCCAAAGTTACTGACGGATTTGGTACATCTTGGTTTTTATGTTTGGAGCATATCCACCTCTATGCGACTTGGTGTATTGAACAAGAAAAGTGTTGCACACGAGGCAAGAATTGAAGTACATTTGGGCATGCTTGGCATTAGTCAACAATAGAGACAATACAATTTTCTGGAAATCAGAGGAAGGATACAAACGTAATGAAATGTGAGCTTCAACGTTGTAAGTCCTAAGCCCTTTAGAAACTCTAGGAGGATTAACTTTAAGAAATTCAATCAAGTGATCATCTCGAAACCATGCAAAATACCCGTCAATCTGAACATCTGAACATCTGGCAGTCCTCGTCGTTATTTTTCTAGCAGGTATTGTGATAGTTGCCGAACTCGGCCGCATTGTATAATGGCCTGTGGCAATGTCTGGCAATGTCTGGTCCAAGTAGCGCATTGCAGCCACTGCCCTTCACAGCACCCAACGGAATATCGACTCTTTCCGCTAGAGAGCCATTAAAGGTCGTCCTTCGCCTGTCCAGCTCGTCAAAACCCTCATTAGCCTCATAACTACTTTGCCCAGGTACCCAGATGAGTGAAATTGGTGAGTGGATCTTTATGCTATTTATTTTGAGCCGAGATTGCTCTACCAGCTGAAAGGATATGGCGATCGCACCAAATGCTTTGATCGTTCAACAAACAGCAGTCTACCCAAATCGCAAGAAGCTCTGCTTGGAAAACACTACCAGAGTCTGGGAGACAGAAGGATTTCAATTTATTAAGTGGTTGAGAAAAGATGCATACTTCGACCCCGCAGTCTATTTTCGAACCGTCCGTTTCTCAGACCCATGTTTACAGTGCTCTAAGACGTTGTGCGAATGCCTCCAACCTTGGAACGGTGAAGCTCGACTTCTACTCACTGGAAGCTAGCCCCCTAGCTTGACACTACATGTAGTAGTATAGCTCTAGCCCCTGGGGGCTCAATGTGCTTTGACAAGCAATGAGAAAAGTATTGAATGACTAGCTTACTGAAAGGAACTTGAAAAAGTCTAAAAGTTGGGCTGAGAATATACGAATCCAGACAAGCTAGCGCTCCTTTTGAAAGTACGAGAATATCGGAGAGAGAATATTTAAAATAACTTCACAAGGACCACCGCTGAATTTCAATTCCAACTATTCCCGGAAATCGACCCAAGGAAATCCAACCGCCACTCGTCCTTTTTCTCACTATCCCATCACCGCGACTGCAATTAACTGCAAGCAATGAGTCCTTTGATGCGGTTTCGTTGAACAAAATGAAATTACCTTGTCACACCGGGTCTCCTCTACGGTCCTGGCACAATAACTCAAATAAGACGAAACGAGAACAAAAAACAAGAAACTCTTAATTAACTTCTTGTGTAAAACACTTGCTTGTTGGGGAGGAAAATAAATCAATTCCCAAGGAAGGCAATGAATTTATTTCATTTTTGCAAAATAAAAAAGCGAAACTTTAATTTTTTCTCCTCCCGAAAGATGGTTCGCCAGAAGTCTCGCAAAACAGTCGAAGAACTATACAACGCTGTACCGCCGCAGCCTCCCTTGGCCACGAGCCGTTTCGACGAAAATTTCTTTCAAAATTCTAAAAATAATAAAAGTAATAGGGCCACCGATAAGGCAGAACTAAACAATAACAATGCCATCACGTGTCGCAAGAAGACCAAGGGACCATTCGGAGGCGCCGAGAAAAAGGACGAAAAAACGTTCATCAACGAAGAGAGGCTATTTGGAAGGAGTTCTAAATCGAAAAAGTCTGACCCGTTTGCTTCGTCTAGTTTAGACAACAAGAATTTGATTCATTCGGCCGATGAGCCCGATAAGGACGAGGATACCGAGGAATTTTTTGAATTGATCAAGGAAACTGTCGAAAATGCAGTCGGGGTTTGTATAACTATGTCCTTCCTTAAACAGGTTTGGGCTCTTTAACACGGTTTTTTGTTTTTAGAAAACCCTTTCGGACATTATGAATCGGAATTTCAGGGAAGTTAGTGCAAAAATCGACACTCTCCGGGAGCAGCTGCACACCAACGAGGAAAAGCTGGAGAAAATCCAAACCGAATTGAACAATAGTAAGAATCTATTTGGGACCAGCTTTCTCGACGGACTATATGACAAAAAAAATTTAGCTAATAAAACGTTGGGTATGCTTCCAGAGATCGTTCACTATGGGGAGGAGAACTCAAGGCACTTTCGTTACCTGTGCATGAAGTCCGAGTACGATAAGATGTTCTATCAGCATCAGAATATCATGACCACGATACCGGTGGATGCACGTCCAAATGTCATCAATCCGTATCCTCAGCAATTTGGTGCACAGGGTCAGGCAATGCCGCAGACAGCCCATTTGTCGCCAGGTGGTCAACAGCCTGTGCCACCACCACCGCCGCATATTCCGCAACCGGTACCACAGCAATCACAAATTCCGACAGCAAACTGTTCATCACGTCCGGGCAAGTGTTCCGGATATCCTTCGCAGTGCAATTGCCATAGTCAGGCTTGCGGTGATATTGGTGTTGAACGTTCCAAGTCGAGTATGAGTACCAAATCGTCAGAAATGGGTATCAAGGAGGTGAAGGAGTTGCTCGAGCAATTGCAAAAGTTCTATGAACATCAACAGGGACAGGACAAGGACGATCGCAAGGATACACGCGGCGATATTAGTTTGAATATTCAAGATGACAGCGGTGATGGTGATGAAGATGATGATAGCTCTGACGATTTGTCCTCGGCTAGCATTGAAGAGAAATTAGGCGCCGGGGGGGACTCTTGAATTATGTGGATGTGCATGTGTATATGTGAATATGTATTTTTTTAATTTTTTTTTCTTTTTGTGAACAAAATAAACGGAATTTTTTTTTTGACTCAATCAATCGAGTTTTTTTTTATAGTAGAGGCTTGTCGAGGGAGGTTCCTTTATGAAGTATGATAGAGGCTTGGATACCTTCCTCATATTCGCAACCAAAAACTTTTGGAGATTGTCTCTGATGAGACATGAAGCTTCATTAGACCCTCCCAGGCCTTTTCCTATTTAAAAAAAAAGGTCTCTTCCTTTGAAAATAAGGGTTTCACTTGAGTGAGGAACACACAACGAAAAATGTTAAAGATGGACTTATATAATTCCCCATCTTCCTTAAGCCGAGAAAACCTAATTCCTTCAGTTCTTAGAAGACCATTCCGGTCCAATTTGTCGTGATGAGAGATGGAGTCAGGCTCACATGAAAGTAGTACATAGTTTCTGATCAGAAAAGAGCTGACCTCTTACTAACAGCTATTGATGAGCTAAAACAAGTAGCCTGCGCTTACGATTTGAATAGATAACCATTCTTGGAGACCAGATACGTCGCAGATCAGCGACTTTAAAAATCGGAGCTTTGCCAAGTTTCAAGAGCAGAAATGAGGCCAACTTAAGCAATCGTTGTGGTCTGATGAAATCAAATCTTTTATAACTACGGAGCTAAGCTTTAAAAAACTACGGATATGACACGGAGAGAACGACATGCAAACCATCCAAGTCTGTTCCTGAAAATGAGCGGATTTGGACTCAAACAGTTTTCGATACTATGGACTTGTTGGGCTCTAAGTTGTCAATCACTCTCCCGAACGATCCCTTATTCGAAGCGTACATGTTTAATTCAGTAATGTACATGTAAAATTCAGCATTCATTTGAAAGAAAAAATCTATCACAAGACAATGCCAAGCAGTGCAGAAAGACTTCCCCTGATTTGGTAAAGAGCTCCTACAAATACACTTACTAAGATAAGATGGTCTATAGAGACAATACTCCAAGGGAGAACAAGAATAGCTTATAAGACCATCAAGCTGCAGCGAAGATAAATATAATAACAGCACCATCGAGGCTAATGAGGCAATAAAGGATTGCACAGTTACAAGCTCTAACAAAAGCCTGCTCCCAAATCCCAAATTGGAGTCCTACACATATTTTTTTAAAGGACTTTTGAGTTGGGTAAGCTATGGCTATGAGTTCATCATAGGACACTAGTGAGGTCATCGTGATTCCTAGGGAAACTTGAGCGCAAGACACCTAAACCAATTTGTCCATACATTTGATTTCCCTTCAGACTATAAGGCTTTGAAACCCTGTACGCTTTCAGGCTTTACTATCAATCTTCCAGGCATGCCCATCATTTTGTGAGAGCTTTGCTATCTTTTTGGCCTGTATGTTGGGATGCTTTTGATTGCCTCAACACATATCACATTGTTCCGGTAAACTACATAATCTGACACTCTTCTGAGAACAGAGATCAGTTTACAATCCTCATGCTTTTAGCGCAGCCTAACTACTAGATGGCGATATTCGTCTACGCCCATATCCATTCCCCACACTTTTCAGTCAGTTCCCTACTCAATATAACCTTAAACCAAAATCATCCGGATTGACAGTGACAAGGAACCCTGTACCTACTTTAAGTATGTACATACATCGTCTATGATACAGATCCAGAGGAGTGCCAAAAATCTTGAGAGTGAGAGTGCATCCAAGGCTTGTAAAAGGCCCTGCAATTTCTAATGAGTCCGGCTTACCCGTTTTTGGTATAAATCCGAGCCATACTTCCTTCCATACCATAGGTACATACGTAGCCTAACCTTGAACGATTTATGAATATTTCTTTGATCTTTTTCCATTAACTGGAGCCTTTGGAAGCATGGCTGCCAGAATGCCGTCAGGATCAGACGCTTTGAACACCATATTATAACTCATTGCAGTTTCTTCCATGTGATGAGATGTCGTATCCGGATACCGTCTGTAACATTTCGTCCTTACAACAACTTCAACATCATAGTTTCATACTAGATTTTGGGAAGCCAATGCTTGGCACGAACTGCCCTTATTACCTTATGAAGACTGAGGAGTTTGTCTACTATCACAATTGAACAACATTTCTACATCAACAGTAGCGAACCAAACACGAAACCTTGAGGGACGCCACCTATAGTGTTTTACTCCATACTTTACTATGTGTCTCGACAGTAAGTCATTTCTCTGACCCAATTCATCAATGAACCAACTGTAGAATGTCAGGACCTATCCCACCGTATGTCCTGACTCACAATTAATTCGTATATTAATTAACCCACTATTCATCAAAGGAACCAAAAAGAAAATTTCATTCATGAACTTCGTCGCTACCACTGCCTTCATCCAATAACCATAAATCAATCCATCGCACAGAATCCGACAGAATTGTGCATCTGCCAAAGTGTCTGGCGTCTCTCCTCCCAGCCCAGAGACGTGTAAAGCAATTTGTAAGCGCATCCAAGCTGACATGGGTCATAAACATCCATCACAGTGCATCACTTCATTAGCCTCCTCCGGACGAGTTCCCCTTTAATTTTCCGTTTAAACGAAAGAAATCACTTTCCTCGTGCGCGTCTCTTGATTCGATTAATCACATTCGTGTATCTGTGCCCATTTAAAACTGAGTGCTTGGCATAACCTGCTGCTTCGTGTCTGTCCCGCGTAAGGTGGACAATCTTCATTGAAGGTGACGTTGCGGATGCACATTCGGGCGTGCAGCTTTAATTCGCTTTTAATGAGGTCCGAGCAGGGTCTTCTCTGTTTACATTAACATGCCTCGTGTTTGGGGGATTCGAGGACTAACTGCGGACAGCTACATACCTCCCACGTGGACCACATTTGTTTACATCGTCACACGATGTTCTGATCACGTTGACAACCGACGGCATTTACGTTGGTCTTCTTTGCGTGGACAGCATGGCCCAATTGTTTTGTCACTGAATGAATCATCCCACGCCCAATTTTGCGGATAAAGATACTTTTGAAAACATTTTTGGGAGTACATAGCTCATGCGGATGTGGTGACGTAAGTGGATGGACGATTGTATTACAAACGAAAGTCTGGAATCCAGAAAAAAAGTAATTACCAACCGACTTGGCTGAACATGAAGAGAGGCAACGTTTCTATTCTATCGTGTTGCTCAAGAGTCAATAGCTAGTTGGTTGGCTTTCTAATGTTTCTTTTCCCCGATGGACAGCGACTGATGGTATAATATCCATTCCAGCACTGCTGAACACGGAACATACTTTCAGTAACAAATTCTAAACAATGATACTGAAATGCACTATGTCTTCCGGAAAGGTATGGTCGAAACAAGAGGAAAGGGAATACAAGGGACCCGAGACTCCAATGAATTCTATGCAAGGATGACCCTCGACATTGAACCTACCATGAAATGCCAGACAGCACCGAGAAATCCTACCGAAGGAATACAGCGTTCAGTATTTAGTGAGATGTACCACAGGGATCCGCTCTAGACCCATTTCTTTAAACCACATTGCGTGCTTCAGCTCTCTGAACAAGCACCCTAGCATTGATTAGGAAAGTGTGGATGAAAGTTGGACTGTCCTGTTTCTTTTGGTATCTTACTTAGTTGAAGTCCCCTTCCGTATTTCAATATACAAGGTACTGCCCATCAAGAGGCCGATATTCTGAAAGACATCCCGACATTGTTTAGATTGCCTTTCTAAATTTTGTACGTTAGAAGGTTCCTTGTTCAGTTGTCACCATCCGATATAATGCTGAGGGTTGATTCGAACTTTATTACGAATCTACAATCTATATCTTTAAGCCTACATAAGTCCTTCCATTTTGTCTAAATCCGGAAAGCGTGACAGTGATGATTGTAACTATCCCGGTGAAGTACAAAATATGCATCATAGCAGTCTTTTTAGGGTTTTTGCTTGCGTTTTGTTTTCATTTAAAGAGAATATTTGCCCTTAAAACTGTTATACATTTTAAGGACTCCTTCCTCGATGAGATATATATTACCTTTACAGAGTTCGCCACCTCTTCACGTACATTTAGTCTAGTTAGACTTGCACTACTCACGACTATGCATCATCATGGTTTATCCAATTGACAATTCTGAAAGGTTTCAGCTTCACACGCTATAGATTCTTTGCCTGCTATTTGCTGGTAAAAAGGAACTCTAAGGTCTTGTCTTGTTACGTAGAAGCCCCTTATAAAAAAAGCAATGCAAGCACTATGATACGTTGTTTTATACTAACCTTATATCTCAATAGCTAAACGAGGCTAAACGCCTAGCGTCCTAGCAGTTTACTAGGTCTAATATATCTATCTAAACCAATGTTCGGAAACAAAACCTCGCTGACCAAAATATTGGAAATAATACAAAACGTGTTTCCTCTTAGAATAGTGTCAAGTGTCTCACAAGATGAGAGCCAAGCCTTTAGTCCTTCCTGCTGCAGAGAAGATCTCACTAAGAATACGAAAACAGGGAACACTTGGTAGCTTTTCGTGTTTCGTTCCAAAATCTCGGATTATTTTAAAAGTCATCTACTGCATCAAGCTTAAAAGTATTGCAAGATCTTGGCGATCACCAAGAAGATCATAGGATCTCGCTGTCTATCGATTGTGGAATGTGTTATCTGCCCAACGGCTGATCCACCATTTAGCTTTATTTTAAGATGGTCTTGGTCTCGGTCTGGTCTATTGCTCTGTGGGCTTTTCTAAGTACTATTGCAGCAACGCTCTCGTATTGAGTAGCCCGAAGACCAAGTTCCTGGAAAAAGATTTTCTCAAATAAGCCCACGAATAAGAAAGTAATGTTTGGAGCTCCAAGCTCGACTTAAAACCTGAAGTTTGCAAACCGTCTTAACCTTGTGGAACTTTTCTAAACAGGGTCGTCAGGGTATCTATTTTTTTACAAATAATATTCAAACACCATTCAATTTATAAATAGAATCGAAGTTTATTACCAAGAACCAGTCTCAAGCCATTTCAGCACCTCACTGCATTGTTGGTTCTCCTAAAAATTGTATCTTATTGACTTTTATTTTGTTTATCTTTTGACTAGAATACAGTTTTGTTGTTGTTTTATTTTGTTGTTATAAGTTACACCCTGTAGATGTTGTTAATCTTAAAAATAGTTCAAAATATTATCAGGCTACGATTAAGTTTATCATTTAAATATTTGTTTTATCCTAAATCCGAAGAGATTCGTCCTTAAATCCTAGAAAACTGTTTTTTTTCGAATAAAAATTTGGTTGCTCATCGACGAAGGAAGATCCGCTCCATGGAGAGAGAGAGAGAGAGAGAGAACAAAAAAAGAAGAAAGGACTAAACCCATCTTAAAATCGTGTGATCTTGTTGTTCGCTGGCGACGATGGTGATGTTGGCGATGGTGGCAAGGACGATTGTTGCGAACTGCCTGGACTACTGGGACGACGTGGAGGCGGCGCTGCTCTTTGGTTGGTTTGGTTATTTTGTCGCATGTTGTTGAAGAACTGCTGCCGACGGGCGACACCGCCACGCAAGGGAAGAGTGGGTATGTCACTCTGTGACTGACGCATATGACCGACTTCGCACATACCGTCTTCGCGGGAAGAACAATTTCTCATGGCAGGATTGACGCATTCATAGACGCTCTGTAAAAGGAGAGAAGGATAGTGGGCTGCTTGTAGGATGAGAGAAAAAGGACTCACCTGCTCGGAAGAGTACTGATTATTCTGAGCGAATGCCAGGGATGTCAGCGAGGGCAGAGCTTGCGCAATGTCCGATCGCTCAATACCCCGTACAATGAGGAACGTTCGGGGTATTAAAATCCCTGTTAGGATCGCCCATCCGGTGGCCTGAATACCCATGGGTAAGGCGGCATCTCTCCACTCGTCTCCGAAGAAACTCATCGTGATCCACGTACACCAGACGATTAAGGTCAAAACAGCTCCGATCACCAGAAGGATTCCCTCCCGATAGTTCCTCTGCGATCGATAGATAAATGGTGTCATGGAGACGAGAAAGATCAGCAATACACAATCGTAGGCCAAGAGGGCCCACAACCAGTTCCCGTAGTACATATTCTCGCAGGAAACACTCTCACTGGCTATATGCATGACGATAATCAACTGCGTTGACATCCCCACCTGCACCAGGGTACTGAAGATGCAGATCACTGCCTGAACGTACCCATTGACATGAGACAGGAATCCACCTTCGGAACCGATTGATGCTAGCATGAGAGCGCGACACAGGAGCAATGAGAATGTCAGGCAATAGCTCAGTGTGACGATAAAAACCCGAACCGCACAGAGAGTGTTCAATGTCGACGCATCCTCATAAGTCACATGCGAGTTTCGATGCTCCGACACGTATTCCATCGAGAAGGGAATGAAAGAAGTAAAGAGCAGCACCAACGACAGCAAAAGTAGAATCGAAGTGACAGGATTCCCCTCGAAGACGTCACCCAACGAAATGCGGATTATTATGAAAACGAGTATCGCCAGGCTTATGATGACTCCCAAGACTGCAGCTGTCATACCGGCTGCAATCCAGGCATCTGGCTTGATCCGCCAATACATCACAGACTCTCCATCGAAAAGGAATGGGTAGCGCCTATTGTTCCCATCGACGTACTGACAGTTGAAGACCTGCCCGAACTTGGCCTTCATCTCGTGACTAGTGTCATTGGCGCTGTTATAGTGGAAGTACGTGGTGACGTTTGATATGAAATTCTGCGACGCGATCTCTCGCAGATCACTGATCTTCTCATTTGTAACATTCGCCCGCGTGTCAGTCTTCTGAAACATCTGAAACGTCATCAGGTGACTCAGCCGGTTCAGTTTAAGGGCGTTCAAGATTTTCAGAGAGTTATAGCTGTGCTCCTCAGAGTCCCAATCCTCGACAAAGGTTAGAAAGTTATAGCACGATTCGAGAACAAAAGCACCATGTTCCTGTTGACAGTTCTTTATAAGAGAATCATTGATCCAGTGGGTCAGATCCAAAACCGGTCCAGCTAGAGCCAGAAGCTGTGACGGGATGATGCTTTGGCCGATCAGACTCTCGTCTAGGGTCACTTGAGTCGCGTTCTCATCGATCACTTTCAAATCTATCTCCGCTTCCATTAGTAGATACGACTTATTTGGCAGTTCTACAAATACAAATACAAAACGTGTGCTGAGGGTCAATCTTCGAGTTTAGCTAAGACACTTACCTGAAATGAAAGCCTTGTCGATCCTTCCCGTCGGCACAACGAAAATCGTTCCATTTTCATGAAAATTCGTGACCATCTTCTTGCCGAAAATGATGTAAATATTGTCCGGACTTCGAAAGTGCATCAGACAGAGATGTTCCTTCCTGGCCGAGTCCATGAAGTCATTGTAAACATCAAGGTTTTCAGCCAAGATCTCAACTGATGCGATTTTCTCACCCCATGGCATTTGATACAGCAGATGGGCGACTTTTGGAAAGACTAGCGCCCTCGCTGATGGAATTGGCCAAATGTAGTACTCCAGATCGTCGATGACATGCTTCAAGGCGTTGTAGATGTCAAGGTCGATGAACAGACCAATCGAGTGCTCTACGCATTGCTGCAAGTACTGAACCTCTTGCAGGAGGATATTCTCTGCCAATTCGGGATCTTCGATGTCTATCGCTCGGATTCCTAAGGACAGAGAGCGTTAGAGTATTTCTGGGCTTGGCTTAGGGAAGGACTTACCAATTTCGAAATCAGCACTAACCAAATTCGCCTGATTTATCCGATTCAAGACAAACATCGCTGTTATGGGATCCCTGGTCATCACCGAGAGCATGGCATCGCCTTCAATCACCTGCACGAAACTGCTTTCACTATAGTCCGACTTATTCTCATCCTCGGAGCTGGATTTTATGCCTTCTATGCAGATTAATGGAATTGTAGGCCCCGTACTACCCGATTGGGTTGTGGATGTTGTTTCTGTGGTGGTACTTGTGGTTGAAGTCGTCGTAGTAGGTCTAAATTTTGAGGGGACTTTCTTAGCAGCTAAGGATATACTGAGGATGTTTAGGCTGATCAGAAGCCATATTGTAGCTGAAAGTGAAGAGAAAGTATGTATCAATGGGAAGCTATAGAGATATGTGTTCAAATATTATTATAGAATCTTAAAGGCTATTGAATGCTAAAAACAAGCCAACAAGAAGCTCCTTTTAAAAGTCCTTGGATTCAAAAAATACTTTATGCAAAAATTGAGCCGTCTTGGCCATTTCTCAGCGATAGAGTGGGATGAACCAAGGTTGCAGACCTTCTCTTTTGTTTTGGACGTAATTTATGAAGCTAAGACAAAAGACAAGTCTGTGAATAAAGCTAAAAGTTCGACAAACCGCTCCGCGTAGTTAAGATCCTTTTTTTCTGGAGGGTATGGAGCTTATCCCTTTTGAAGTCGGGCCAAAAGTATGTACATACATGCTTGCACCGCTACAGAATGAACTTCTGAATTTCAAAGTTCAACCGATAAATGGTTTTAATAATGCGGAAGAGGTAGCTCGGATAGTCCAATTAAACTGACGGGCAGGCTTTCAATAGGTGCCCAACATTCGGGTAGTGCTTCAACGGAGGGATTTCGTTGGAAATTAACAGGTCACCGATGATATCCTTATATTTTAGACTGGATATGACTAACTAAACTTAAACTAATGGCAGGACCTCCCGCCTAAAATATAAGTTTTACAAATAAAACGGAAATCTTGAGGACTAACAAAACGTTTACACCTCTTAAAGAAGTTCAGAAATCTAAACCTTTGCTAGAAAGGTAATCCTAAGCGTTGACAAGCTTCACTTTCACTTCAAAGGCAGGAGAAAGCACTTAGTTCTTGGGTAACTAAACTCAACTCGGTTTTTCCTACCCCAATTGATGATGGAATCAATATCGGAGATTGGTTGACATTCCCTGCTGGTAAGACTCCATAGCTTGAGGTCTTAACCATGGAAAAATAAACAAACTCGAGAATACATGACTGACATGAGCAAAGGAATAAAGTGGATTACGAGTGTGAGAGAGAAGTTCGTTAATAAGTATGAAAACAGGGCCGGAGAGAGGACTCAGCCCTTGGTTATCCGTCCTTGCAGTCTTAGATGAAAAGATGGTATTTTTTGTGGACAAGTGGTTGGATGGACAATGACGCGTAGCCTCCAAAACTGAAGAAATTATTTCGGGTGATTGCTGTACGACCTAGCTCAATCTTCCTCATCACTTCTGCGTGGAATACTTTTTGTTATCAGATAGTGTGCAATACAATGGGATAGAAACATCAGGAACAGAAATGTCAGAAAGGCTGCAGAAATTTATATCCGGCCAGGGATTTACTGGATAGATCTATGTGATTAGGCAATGTATCTCTGTACATCTGAAATTGATTAGGTCCGAACCTAAAACTATCCTTACTCTTACAAATGACGCCCCTGATCACTTAGCATCATACTATCTGATAAGATCCTTCACCTCGTTTCTTCAATCAGCATTGATTAGGAAATCTAAGCTCTCACACAAGGCATTTTCTGATATTAGGTTTAACCTTGAGATTGGAGAGTCGCGGTTACTTCCTTGTGTGTTTAAATTAATCCTAGATTGCCCATTCCCTGTGGTAAAACTTGTATTGACAAGCTATCTACATTGGTTTCAAGAATTATTGGCCTCTCATGGTATTTATTTCTTGCATAACTAAGTTCCTTCAGATGGTATCTGCCTTTGTTTATCTTCATCCCAGTCATCGATTAAGTGACTGCGAACTTGAAGAGAGAACAGCCCTGAAGAGAACAATGGATAGACGAAGATGTACATAGCTCCAAATCCTACTGACCTGGAGGGTGTACGCAGTTCCAAGTACATTTCACTAACTATCGTTCGTTTGTTGTCACAAAATTCACTTCAAATGCGAGAAGTTAGTTTTTAGAACGGATGGCTACCAAAGAGAGACCTAGTTTCTCACAACCTATCGTAAGGTACATGATGCACTTGTATACGTACGTTTGAAAGAACGTCCTTACAAACTTCCTGAAGACATTTGTGGATTGAAATGTTTCTTTAATGTTCAAGATAGGCGGAGCTGTGAAAACCGATATTTGAACCTCGATACCCTGGCACTGGGTCAAACCAGGAACATGCACAAGGTATCCTCGCTTTCGTTTCTAATATTTAGAAAGATTGGACAACAAAAGATTAATTTTTTGTACACAAACTAATCGGTTCTCTCTCTCTGCCAGTAGAAACAAAAGGTTACAAACTGAGTTGTAACGAAATTTGGTAGTAATTTAGAGTCCTTGGAGAATTGGAGATCGTAAACGGATTTTGTTCATTTATGTGTCAATGGAAGGGGCATATCTACGTCTATATAACTTAGTACCTTCGGTAAAAGTAGTGTGCTGCATGCGGTTGGCAGACAAGAACACAGTCCACTTTCTGATAGCGTTGATGTGGATTTGAATGCCACAAATGTAACTTGAAAACTTGAGAATACAAGAATCTCTGAAAATTGCTTAGCCCTGCTTTCAAATCCACAGCTTATATGTATGTACAAGAGGCATCTTGAGTAAAAAACATATTTTGGCGAATCGACGAAGGTCGATCCTATTCCTATTACTAGTAGAAAGGCATTTCCATGTCTCGACGAAGCTTGACTCACTGTGTACTAATCAGAGGAATGTTCGAATGTTCTCATTAAGCGGAAAGGTATTCAAGATACGCCTGAACCACATGAACCACAGGCCTATCTGCTATTCCAACGCATGAATGCGCCGAAAATGTGTTTCCGAGGTGTGAGTAACATTCAAAACAATTCCCAACCCTAATCTGGTATAACTACTCAAAACATACCTTCTGTCGAACTAGGAAATAGAATAACAAAAACTTGGCCCTGTTCTCAAGGTCGTTCCGATAAGTATACTGTGTGGGCCGGCTATGATTCATTTCCGTAGCTTACAACAAAAGGAAAAACGATAAATAATTTAAAATTCATTTACTTTTCTGGCAGTACGACTACGAGTATCCCTCTTGAATTAGTCACACATGTTGTTGTCGGGTGTGGCTTAAAGCAACCTCATGCGCCCCAAACAATAAGTCCATTCAGACGGCAGCCCAAACTAAACCTTCCTTAATTCTTGTCGATCATACAAATCTGTCATTTCGTCTATTCGTATCTAACTCACCTTTTTGTGTATTCCAACTGGGTATTTGCATTTTTGTTATTCGTATTCCCAAAATGTATCTCTCTCGCCAGTTAGCCAGTTACGTTCTCTCACAGTTGTGTTCTATTGATTTTGTATCCACATTTGGTTCCCGCAACAAATTAAATTATGCTGCCTGCATGTAGGTTGTATCTGCTGCTACTACACTCATCAGCTTTGACGATATAATCGCATTAGATGACGACAAAGCAGGTTCGGCTAAGGGGGGGCCCGCAGGGTAATCACAGCATTTCTATTTAATATACAAATTTTTTTTTCTGTTTAGCACTTTTTTTGTATTTTGCGTTAAATCTAGGGCACTGCACTTTGATCAGATACTTTTCCTTTCGCGCACTTTAATCACTTTGTGTTGGTAAAAATTCTGTGAAATACAAAATAAAAGATACTTCACGAGATGGACAGTTTGAAGCAACTGCTGCTGGTCGGTCGTTTGTATCTTTTTGGCCGATTGCCACCATCCGTTCACGGTTCACTAATTTCAGGCCGACACTGTTTTGCTTGTAATTAACTGATTTCCGTTTTGCTGGGCAGTGTATAAAATGTAGCTAATTACAGTGAAAGTATATATATTTTCTGTATTTTTTAGCAAACGTACCAGCGGCACCGAACAGCATAACGAAATCGACTGAAGTACGGGGCCAGAAGAACAAAAAAAAACCCTTTTTACAGTCGAAGACGGGGTTGCTATAGGACCACCACCAGTACCACCACCAACTGTCATTAGAGTGTCGTTGAGTGGGTTTTTTGTTATGTCAGTGCGGTGTGGTGGATTGGCGTTGTTATAGTTATTGGTGTTGGTTTGGTACGCGAGTATCTATGCTGCCTAAATGCGCATTGAAATGCAAAATTTTTACAATAAACTGGTAAATGGCTTGCAGGGTTGCTGTACGCAACCCCTTAGATTGACCGGTTGACAGAGGGACTAGGACCAGACCATGTATCGTGTTTACATTTCTGCAATCATAATTATCGTTATGCACTTGAATTGATTCTTTGGTAAGATCGGGTTGCTTCGTACTGACCTTAATGTCAATGAATCGCTTAGGGGTTAGGCGGTGATGGCTGGATGTCATTTTCCCAACAACAACATGACTGGCCCCATTCGTCAGTGCATGCGTTCTGTGAAAAGTGCAAGTGTGTGTTTAGTGCGAAGTTCAATTGAATACATCCACTTATTGGATTAAGTCTAACTAGGCAACGGATTTATCTTGAAGCATGGCTAATCGTGTCTTAATTCTGTCAAGTAAAATTCAGCCATGTATGTAACACAAGGTAGGTGCATTCAATCTGATGGTTTGCCCAAGGTGTTGACTGGAACAAGAGCCACAATGAGTTAAATTGTGCTATCCATCGAGTATTACGAAGGCAGTTTGTGTGAGTTGTCAAGAAGACCTTCAAGACGTGCCAAAGATATGACATGAATCCATCTTTCAGAGGGTATGTGTCTTTGCTATGACCTACTCTTTTATTTGTCAATTTTACTTTACAGCGGTTCTTGAAAGGAAGCTCCTATTATGTATTCTATATCAAAAGACAGTCTTGTAACGAAGCCCCTAATGTCCCCTATGCCCACCAGTATACATTTCCATAAGCAGCTATGTTTATCAATAAAAAAAGAAACTGCGGCTACAGTGAAAATTTAAGTCTGCTACAACTAGATAGAATACATCGTGGCAGACTACAGCCCGGAATACCGGAAGCGAAAATGGAGCGATACGCCCTTGAAAATACTGCTCTAACTCTGGAAATACTTCTGTATAATGTGGAACTTCTCAACATTTGTAACAATGAAAGTTTAGGCTTTCTGAAGCCTACCTTGTTACTGAAAAAGTTGAAAACGAATCTCTTGTCATGAGATAATGAAGTGATCTTTCATCGTCAGCTAGACATCGCTTTCACAACAACCAAACCTGCTAATGTAGGTAAAGGTAATGAAGGGATCAAGCATGGAACGTACAAAGCCTCTCAATCGGTACACTGAAGCAGAATGTTGCTTTTTCTGAATTTCAGGATAACAAATCGATCTACATCAACCTGTAGTGCTCATGCTAAAATCTGCCTTCAAGCTTTTTCCAATAAGAATCAGAGAACCAACAAGCCACTCGCTCTTTGTGGTATACCAGCGGAGTCTTTGCATATATAGGTCCTACAGCGTGGTTTGGCTATTAGAGATCTACGAAGGCTATGATCAATCTTCCATTTACGCGTCACAAACTGTATCCCACTCTGAACTCTACTGTACCAATCACAATGACTTCAATTGTGTTAATGGGGGAAAGATCTGAGTTCTGCAAAAGCAGCTAGATATCATCAAATCAAAATTGCTAACACGCCCTAGTGCCAAAAGGAGGCTGATGAATTCGGAATACAATATGGAGTACACCAGGGTTCCACTCGCTCGCCAAGATTATTTCTATTTCTGATTAGCGATGTTACTTTGGTTGTTTTATCGACAGAAGAAAAGAAGTTTTCCATTCATTCTTATATCTCAATTTAAACGCCTTGACTGCACTCTGATTTCTACGAAATATCTTAAGGACTTTCTATAAAAACAAGTAAAAACTTAGCTCGACTTAGTGTGGAGCTTAAAAGTAAAACGTTACTCTGCTAGATCTACCTAGTTAGAGAATATGTACATATATCGCTTCGTCTTATCCTCACTGGAGTTTTAATGGGTTAATGGTCTCCTTCTACACAATGATACTGACTTTTGTGCAAATTTTAAGTCGAGTTTGATTGCATTTAGGTCTGACTTCAGTCAGTTTCAAAGCAGCCTAAAATAAGAGACATCATTACTTTCTAATGAATTCAAAAACTCCCTAAAAGTCTTAGACTTGACTCCAATTACCATAAGTGGCCTAAGATGATTAGAGTGTTCGAATCCAAGCACGAGCCCCGTTGGAGTATGGAAAAACCTCACATTAAGTGGCGTTAACTAGAAGGGGGACTTGAACCAACTTTAAGTACTTATTGTAGTGGGTTACCTAATGACCGGGCTAAAATTGCAATGGCCCTATAGATACTGAACTCTGGCTCCTACTCATATATTTGATTCAAGCCATTCGCATAATTTTAATACCAGATTCAACAATACAACAGGTATTAAGGAGGTACAGTCAATAGAATCAAGAATAGCCTTTTATTTTCGCATAAATCCGACATTTTCTGATTCCTACGTGGATGGGGAGTCCTACGTGGTCCATCTTTCAAAAACCTTCTCGTGTGTTTCTAACCTTTTTCAGATGGTTGAACCCGCAGTCAAACTTATGCTAATCCCTGCCTCTGGCTGTAGTCAGAGTTTGAACGAGAAGTCGAGAAATTGAATACCTAGGAAGTGTCCTAATTAAGGACCACGAAAGCCAATGACCAATTGGTTCAATCAGGCACTGCTGCTCAAAAGCCTGAGGTATGGTGATAATTGACCTCAATGCTTCTAAACTCAAATGCCATCCAGTTCCATACTTCAAAATAGGCGTTTGAAATACCAAAATCATGTGAAAGATCAAAAACTCTTTTCATTGACTTTAAAGCTATAGATCATCATCTCGTGATTGAGGGATCAGGTCCTCCACGTGATACTACAGATACTCGCTAATAGTATTTGAAAACATCTAAGTTCGATGCTCCACGGATGTTTATAGTATGAGGCTTTCGAATATCTATTAATCCTGCGGCTAATAAAATCTTGAAGGCTCAGTTCCAAGTTCTAGAAAACCATATCTTCGAATGTCATAAAGTTTGCTCTATGTTTCAACTAAATACTGTTCACAGACATCGCAATAACTTTGGCACAGAATAGTCAAGAACTGAGGGTCCTCCTCCTTGAGACAGGATGTCCTGATTCAGGGTGCAATTAGAATTATGTTCGCAATGACAGCTCTTCCCTCATAGTTCTCAGAAAAATCTCGCCAAGTTTTTAAAGGCCTGAAACGAGTTTTATTCCCCAACAGGGTCCTATAGTACCTGTCTTATTTTCCACTACCTCTCCGGATGGATCAACCATTCTCCAACCAAACACAGGAAATAAATTAGCTTACAGTCGACTGCACTAAGTCTCGCGTAGCCCTGGATTAAAATTTATATTGAGCGCCTTGCACATGACCTCATTAGCTTTCCTTTACTCATGACTTGCAAGTCGAAACGAAAACCTAATCGATTGCGATACACACTCGTATCTTGTAATGTATTTGTAATTGCATTATATCCGCCATATCGCACAAAAGGCCTTCCTTCAATGTGAACACACAAAAGTCCTTGAATGCAAGAAAAAAAAAATATATATATAAAAGTTCACAGAAATATATTGCACTTAGGCCAGCATTTCCAACGAGAAAGAGAATTAAAGACCTCCTCCACTCCTGTGTTAGTTGAAATTCACTCAACCACATCCCACGCAGGACTACAAATCCTGCCACGCTAACCTAACACCGCGCTCATGTGCAACCAAGTGTGACAGAATTATTATCCCGCAAAACGAACGTTTATCTATCACACACACAGAGTCTAGACGCAAGTAGTCGTCAACAGCCATCCTGGCAGGACTTTATTACACCTGTCTATGGTTTCACCTTTTTTATTTATTTCATACGCACGCACACGAGCACTACACTAGGACATTTCCCCCACATCCGTTAGTGTCAATAGAAACCGGAAATGAGAACTTAGATTCCTTCCGCTAGTTTTAAAGGATCACAACGATTTTTTTTTTTTATTCTGTGTCCCGGATTCAACCCTCTCGACACACACTCGATAAGTCTCAACGAATTGAACTGAAAATTTTGTATTTTTCTCTCTCGGCATTTACATGCAGAAAACATGGAAAAAATAGTTAAAAAGAAAATTCACAACAAATACAGGGTGGTTGTGATGGTGGCATCTTGTTTTAGGGTTGAGATTGGCGCTGGACACAGGTCAGTCTCTGCGAAATGGAGAAGAGAAGTGTAATGGAAAAGTGTCAACTGCAAGTGCAATTCGCTGTCATGAGGAAGTCTTAGAAATTCAAATTGAATTTCTCTCCTTACACTGCGCCAACAGTGCGGATGGAAAGTTTAGATACACAACTGTGACAGACTTGGCAGGGAGTGATGGGCACTCATTCTCTGGACAGACTGTCCCAACATCTTCTTGTTGTACATACATATATGTGTATTTGTGTATGGCAACCCTTCTCATATGGAATCACACACAATTCTAGCTTCGCTGGGATTTTGGTTTTTTTTTTTGTTTTTTCTCGGACTACTGTCAGATACATTTGTTCGTACGTTGAACCGTTGACATAGTTTTTCGGTGCCTGGTTTGTGGGACAAACTTTTCTAAGATTGAAAATGTTATAATGAGATTCTGTAATAAGTGACACGTTGGCCAGCGAATAGGGGAAACACCTTAAGTCACTGCTGCTTATGGGTTTTTATTGTTTTGACTGCTTATTACTGCTGGAGTGGTACTCACAAATGAACTTAGGAACTTCTACGGCTTTAATCTGGAGACAGATTGACAGTGTAAGGAAGTAACTTGACAAATGGGGAAAACTTTAAGAAACTCGTTGGGTAAAGGCGTTTAGACCATATTATTGCACCATTTAGGGTTAAAGATGTTAGGAATACCACAAGGTGGAGTAGTGGGGCCACTATTGTTCAACATTGGATGTAAAGGTTTTCTAAGACTCAAAATTGACCATCTATCGAGTTCAAAGTAGTCAGTCATTGAATTCCAGCAAAATCGTCTACAAAATACATAGTCTTGCAGCAGGTATGTATATCTATGATTTGTGGTGGCGAAAGCAACTGAAGCTCCAAGGGACATGTATAACATGGAGTATACATTTCACCTTTCGTTGTCAATGCAATAAACGTCAAAATAAGTCAGCCCTCTCAGTTATTTTTTATGAAACACCATCCTCGCTAGAACCAATGGTTATTCTTTGTTGGTTGAGCTGGGTGGCTGTCTCTGTTCAGCAGGGACACGTGTAGATCAAAAGAAGGTCCATTGTGATACGACTATGGAAAAACCGAATTACCGCCACTGGAAGCCTACATGGAATCTATCAAGTGGGACCGAAAAAGAAACAAACAGTGTCGGTGTGAACTCATGTCAAAGAAGAATGTTTCGCCATGTAGGCACTTAATCAGTTTGACCCTGTGATCAAAGTTTTTCTTTTCCCTGAGTATACTCTAGCTAGATCGTAAAGATCTTCAAAGAAGTACTTGCTATTTTCTTTCCTTTTCCCTACAGCTTCTACAGAAATCATAGAAAGGTTGATGCTTCTTTGCTCATGGCATGTCTGCTTATCAGACAATGACCCACGAGAACGCCGACTATCTTTCTTAGATTTGTACGAGTATCATGGATGACAGTATGGCCACTGGTTTTCCTACAATCCAGCTTAAGCCAGGTTTGACTGTGACTTCTGCTTAAAATGCACTGAAGTGGTTCGGCAGTCGCGTGGTGATACATATATACCAGATACTGTCTTGGATTCATCCAAGTAAGTCTCTGTCTCCAACACACCGGTGAACAGGGAAGGGACTATCAGCAGCAAATCTGCCGAGGTGGTGGGGTAGGCAAATAACATCGACATCATCGGTCGCTCCCAGGGTCCCGTCATAAAAGCTTTTTAGGGAACTGAAGAGCAGACAAAACAAGTGGGTCTTACAGTATCTGTGAACCTCCTATGACAAAACGTCACTGTTGGCAACAGCTTTGTCTAAACAATTTGAATCGAGTGCCTTCTTCAAAGTGCACTAGAACTTGAAAGAAAAAACACTCCAAAACCGACTCCGTTTACTACACTTCCAGTTTTGATTCACTGTTTTGGAATACCACGTACTTCGAAAATATGCAAAATATTTTGAAGACTTCTGTCCGTTTTCACACATCCAAAACAGTCTATCTGTACATACGTAACAATTCCACTCAGGCATGTGTAGGTACATCACCAATATCCGCAAAGTAACAAACACACAAACTTCGCCAAAATCGAAGTCTTATGGACAAATCTCACTAGATTCGTAAATTGATCATCTGTAATGAGTATCTCATCCAAACGTTCAAATATCTCAAAATCGTATTTGTCCATTATTTTCACTTTCAATCGAACGCACTCCTCCGTAGGTATCTCTCTTAAACGAATTTAAATATATTTTTGTTAACAAAATTAGCTAAAACCGTCGACACCGACACCGATTCGATAAACGTCAATTGTCTAGAACTACTGTGATATTGCCGGAAAATCAAAAAGCCGACACCCCTCATTCGGCGTCAACGACGACGGATTGCAAACGTGCGTGCACTCCCAAGGTCGTATTGTTGATATAAAACAACAAATTTTGTGTAATTTATAAATATTCATATTAACCCGTACGAGTGTATGTACGAATTCGTTTTGGGCCATAATGGTCTCAAAAAAAAAAAAAGTTTAATGACTGAAATCAAAACGAACGAGTACTTCCTAATAACTCCGATTAAATCCAACTCTCGGGTGACACGATGTCTTGAATGCAAATGAGGCGACAACGTGTAAACCAAAATGTCGTCATGACTGTCCGAACATATTCATTTATTTTTGGAGATTTATGTTTATTTTTGTTTTTTTCGTGTGCGGTTTTCTTTTGGCACATTGTTGTGTTCACACTTAATTGTTGACGAGCCGCTTGTGAGGCGAATATTTCAAATCGAATTGTGTTTACGGATGTAAAGGGAGTGTATGACGCTTTGGCATTGTCAAAATCGAAATGTCAAAGTATGATTCATTGCATTGGAATGATGGGTAGTCTAGGACGTGCTTTAGAAGTGATTTGTTATTGCGGAATGACCTTAAGAATGAAGAGGAATCAAAATGAAAATAAAGTTGATCTGACTTCACTGGAAACGTAAGGCGTAAAGGCTCGCCTTCATATGTAACATCCCTGGGTTGGACAATACAAGATGACAGATACCTACGAGTATCGAGGGACCTAAAGTTAACGTCATCCGTTTATTGAACTTAGAATACGTGACATTGTGGTAACAGCTTAGAAAATGAATGATTCTTTGAAAAAGTATTGAAAACAAGAATGTGTTGGATAATCCTTTAGTATTCTCAAAAGCAAAGGCTATGTCAATTTTCAACTTCAACTAGCCTTATTTCTTGCATGAAATGCCCCAGAGCACGACATAGTGTACTTTATTCTGTTTTTTCTTTAACAGAACCAAGTCGAAACTAAATTATGTGGATATACAGGCTAGAAACAGACATAAGTCCAATAGTTCCGTCTTTTTAACTTGGGGTCTAGAATATGAAGATTCTGTTGGCGTTTCAATCTTGGTCTAACTCATGAAGTACCAATCGTCGTCCCTGAATGTGAAGCTGTATATTCAACGAATTGCTTTTCTTTCAATGGAACTTAAGATCTGCTTCGCTTTTCCTGGTTATGATCGATTTTTTGGTTCCATTTTGTAGGATTGTGTAGATCAATGTTGTGTCGAGTGTAACTCTTTAACTAGTTCGAAGCTGTAGTTTCCAAACGGATGTTTGTTTGCTTTTTTTCTGTTCTCGTTAACCTTGAGACTATTTTCTTGCCTCGATGGTATTGATGGCGTCTGAATATCCAACCTTGACATCTGTCGTCAATCTACAATCTGGTCCATTACCACATTGATGAAATTACACGAGGGGACTTGCTCGAGGCTAGTTCACGGTTCGCCAAGATGTCATCTGCTAGGGCCATGTTTATCCGGCTAGATGCTCTAAGTTTACTCAGTTTCAGCACAATGTATGTACAAACTTTTTTGAATATAATTTTAGAATAGACACACGTTTTTGAGAGGTTAGGATTCGGTTCTTGTTGAAATTTGTTAGGAATCTTCTGACAGATGAAGTCATTTACAGAACTGAAGGCTAATCCATATGTTCACGCAATGATCTTATCACAATTGGTCTATCTATCAATCTATCTGTCTTTTCAAATGCTGTCATCAGCTAAGTTCTTGTCAATGAACATTCCAGGTTTGGCCTTTTTAACAGGTCTTTATGCTTTTTTGTTGTTGAGGCAACAATGTATTTTACTTCCCTTTTGGGGATACGTGTGCTCTGGGCTTGGTTTTCTTGTAAAACGTTCGGATATTCTTGGCATGAAACTCGTCGATAGCCTGTAAGGCCATGTAAGCCTTTTTTTCTTGTGAAACGCAATTTCTTGTCATTTGACACTAGAGCTCTGACAACATCGATGGTCTTGCATCGACCATCTGCAAAAGGTTAGATTGCTGTATGCATTTTTGTGAGTATTTTTGAGCAAACCAGATCTACTTATCGTCCGTAATATCGGCGAAAAAGCATTTCTCAAATGTCAGGTCTTCGTGAAATATTATATTCTTTGAACAGATCTCGTAGGCTAAGCAGGTCATAAAAGTCCTACTGTACGTGATCTTCCATATTTTAAGAAGTGGTAAGCTTAAGTCAATAACTGAGGGTATAGTCGATACCTTTATACATTTATGACAACTACAGTAAATGTAACATACCTGTTCTTATTCACCTTGTCTCTGGATTACAGTGATACCTGTTTTATACTTCGGAAGAAGTACATATTTTCTAGCTTTCGAGTTTCTCCTAGTGCAGATTTCTGACAGTCGTACCTCAGTGGTTAGTGCCTTGAACTACTGAACCGACGATCAAAATTTGATAGCCAGACACCACCAGTTTCTGACTGTATATTCGTTATATTCGTTTAGCCTTGAGGGCTAAAATTAACACTTTACAAGGTTCTTCTGTCAAAATTGCTTACACATTTCAATCTATCAAACGTCAAATGGCACTTTTTTATCTGACGTGACAGATAACCTCCAAGGCTATGGCTATATTTTTTCTACCTGTCAGTTCTGATAAATCGCGAAACCTCTGCAACTTTTAATCTCTGTTATTTAGTCCATAAACACCACATAAAACCGTCTAAGCCTCTATTAGTCTTGTCCAGGGTACCTAATAGCCAAATAAATCAATTCTTGGGGACATTCTCTTAATTCAACCCAATTTATGTAGCCTTCACTCATTTTTTGAGTTCTCCGTCATGCCGTAGGACATGTTCACATTGAACTCCTGCCCAACCACCATGTAGCATGTACCACCCGCAGGCTTATGCATATGCAAGCATGTCGCCAGATTAATCTTATCTCGCCTCTTAGCGATCATCCATGTCGCGTCCGAATTACGCAGTCTATTAATCATCCAAACTTGAACACCAATCATCGTGCTCCATGTTTCCTTGAATCGCCCCAAAAGGGATTGATCCAAGTTTACAAATTACCCAGAAGCCGTTAACATGCATTTTTTTTCGTTGTATGACTCTGCGTGTAGAACCAAGTGGATTGGCTTCTTTTCCACTTGTTTTCCAGATCAACACGTTGCCAGAGATCATTAGGCCGATGGGACGTACCATGTCTGGGATGTGGATAATAATTATCCACTGCAAGTCTCGATGATTGCAGTTCATTTAATGTTGGAACAGTGTGTTGTGTTGTAGGTAGTAATTGGTGCTGAGATCTAAAGACCACCTAAAGGGGCGGATGAGAGAATGCACGTGAGGACTACCAAGCCTTCCGGGAAAACGAAATGTAAATTGGCAGCGAAAAGAGTTAATTCTACGCATGATGCCCCCTTGCCTGAAGGAATGAATTGATTGACATTTCGAATGTTGCAAGGAATTGAGAAATTCTCTCGATTCCTGCCTCCTGATTGGAGTCATAAACATGAGAAATTATGGGGTGGAACCTTGAGTAGTGGTTGATTAAGGAACACTGAACTGGGTTGCCAGCAGTTAGTGTTTTTAAGAAGTTTTAACATACAAGTACTAGTATGTAGAAGCATACTTATTGAAGTAAGGAACCAATTATGATGTGATAAAGGGGCGTGGACGAGCTTTCTACCCATGAGGACCACTTATCGTTGGCAAATTTTCCACATAGTACGTCTAGAAGAAACTGAACTTAAGACCGACTAAAACGCCTACCGATGAAGACTACATACGAGTATGTACAGTCCTTGGAAGTTCTTTCAAATGGCTTCTTGGAAAAGTCACAAACTTTCACTTCGAAGTTAGCAACAACTCGAACTTGTTTAGCCAAAGTGTGAGCTTCATACTTTTTCTTCTTAACCTGGTTCAAGTACATGGTTGCTAACAGCATAAAAGCTGTAAAACTTTTACCCAAATTAAGAACTTGGAGCTTCTAAAAAGGTATAAAATGATAAAACTTTCACCAAAAAGGAAACAAGTTTCTACACTTCAAAAGCTTTACAAGGAAATCTTAGAGCTTTTACCAGCAAATCAGTGCTCTCTTCCAGTAAAAACCTCCCGTACCCCTTCATCAACAAACAAATTGCGTTTCAAAGAGACAAAGCTTTCCAAAGCCCACAACAAATCAGAAAAGAAAGCCTCCTTCCGCCATGTGTGTAAAAAGTGAACCCTCCACGTAAGTCTTAAGGACAAAACCAGAAAAAGAAAAACAACTGGAATTACATGCCATCACCTGCCCCCTGGCCCTGGAAATAAATAAATAAATTGCTCAACTGCACACACACGCGCCTTTGGCTCGACGTCACGATTCGCCTTGTAAAACCCCAAAAAGGGTGAAGCGAAACGAAAACGAAACAATTTTCTACGACGGCAAGGAGGCACAGGAGCAGGACTAGGTAATTACTACAAATTATTATGCTGACGTCAGTGGAGCGCGGTAAAACAAATTGCCGGGTGGTAGGTAGCAGGACCACACTTTGACTCATAGCCGCCTGGTTTTTCCCACCAATTTTGCCTGTTTCGCGATTTGTTTTTGTTTTTCCAACTTTTTGGCTAGAAAAACTTATGAATACGTTTTTTTTTTTTTTGTTGAAAAGGCATTCTACACACAGGTGCTACTTTCATGGCTAAGTGTGTGTTGTTTTGATTCCTTTTAGAAAAAAATTTCAATCTCGTCCTTCAACGTCCGTTGAGAGCTTTTACTATGATAGCCACGCGCACATGATGAACATGTGGGTTGAGGGTAGTGTGGGCGTTTATAATGAATGGCCTGACGAAGGGTGGATGGGTGGCGAGTATTCGCTGGTGGTCATTGTTTTCGTGCATTGTTTCACTTCGAAAGGAATAACAAGAAGAAGGAGAAGGGATAAAAAAAGAAACAAAACAAAGCATAATACACAAGAAATTGTTATGGCAATTTCCGCCATTACTCGTAACGGTGTAATTTATGGCGATTTAATGGCGACGAAATGTTGTGCGGTAGTTCCTTAGACTACTAGGTGGTTAGTTTTACGAGGAAGGGTACTTGTGTTGGGCGCCAATTGCAGATTTGGTTTATTTCTATGCAATTTCCTGCGGTTTGGTTTTTGAGTGGTTTTCGTGGAGAAGTTGCATAATCTTTAATCATTTTGTAGCATGACATATTTGGAAGGTTGGTGGGTTAAAATTGGCCGGTCTGTGGGAGTGGTTGCAAGGACCAGTAGGAGTAATTCGTTTAATTGCTCAGCGAGTAGGCTTTCGTGAAGTGTTTTAAAGTAATTTGACATATCGGCTCGGTCAACCGGATACCTAGGTACCACGAACTCTTGATGGTTTGAAAGCGGTTTCGTCCTAAATATGACTTATGTTTAGCTAGTTGTCCACCAAAAACCCACTAAACAACTTAAAGGTTTGTCAGACACTCTCGAGGGTAAGATCGAACGTCTGGGAATCGAGCCTTGAAGCAGTCGCAATCACAAGACTGATTAACAACTTAGTACGGATTGGTTTACTACAAATTCTGAACAGATTTTTAATTAGTCTTAGTCTATTAAGTCGAATTATAAATTCACTGTCATGCAGTAAGGGAAACTGACACCACGTTACCATGACGTCGGTATTATCTTCCATCCCATCCATCCAAGTATGTGACTTTATCTGTGAGTATCAGACCATTGTCACATAGTTTTAGAGGGTCAGTTTTGTATTTAGTTTAAAAAAAAGGCATGTTCCGTTTTCCACGAGCTGACACTGATGCCACAGCTTCATTAGGAGAGCAAAGAGGGAGTATTCTCCACATAACCTCTTGACGTATTCTACTCAGTCTTGTGAAATTATTAGGTGAGTCTCATTATTTGTCATTTTAAGCTCCGGCAAGGATCTTTTTTGTCGTTTGTAGATTAAGGATAAGGTATTTTCTATCTGGTCACTAAGAGTGCTAGCGGTATTCACACCTCTTCGTACAAGAGAGCCCCGCAAGCTGTGCTCTTCGATTGAGATATAGAACCTCTCCTTGGGAAACGCTTCTAGTTCTAAGCTGTTTGTCTGATTATTAGAAAATCTTTTTTCGTGGACCCCCATCGGGGTATGTTTAGTCTAAGAGCCGTACCACCTTCCTGGTGAAAATAAGTTGCTATTTAGCAGCAGAGGTTCTCTTTTCCACTGATAAACTATGCTTCATTGATACCCGACGCCACAGTGAACTGTGAGAAAGCGCACTAGTTTCCTAATACCTACTATCTGTGACTAGATTAACAATTTCCTTGTCTTTGTGGGAAGAGGGCTTGAATTGACTCAAACCCGGCGCATTACATCAGTCAACCAGACGAAGTTTGTGTTTCACAGATACATATACTAGCTCGGTGGTGGGAGCCTATTTTACTACACAGTACGCCTTATGAATGATAATTCTGAGTCAGCCCTAAATTTACAGATTTGTTGCCTACAATTCCTTGATGAACAAGGCCCTCAATGGCATAGAGTTCAGCTTGGTATACCGCGAGACACATTCCCATGCGTATGGAAACGTTGATGTTGTCTCCAAAGACAGGTCTGACTTCAGATTCCGTCTATCGGTCAAACTAAAGCTCTATACCTTCGATTGCCAGAACACCAAATAATTACCGAAACAGTACTCCCTGACCATGAAGTCGAGGATAGAGCAAAACATGTCCCTTTTTGGAATTGAGTCAAGAATTTTCAGGTGTCCCACTTCTAGTTGTATAGGGGCTTCGAATGCTGCCATAGATCAGGTACGCATGCCACTTAAAATATTGTTTGTTCAGACATTTCGGCCACCAAATAGACCTCGCCATTATAGTATTTAGACCCTTAGTTCTGCGCTAAAGAAGGCGACTTCTTGCCCATATGGTCCTAGTAGCACATTGGGTGGCGGACTTTATTTGACAATTCCGGCTAAGGAATCTGTCAGGGATGACGCCAAAATATTTAACCATCACCGCCGGGAGCCTCTAATGGTTTGAAAGAGTCTACTCTACTGTTAGATGCGTTCGGAAATGTCTGTACCACACCTTTAGACGAATCTGGGAATGAAATCTGAAGGAAGGTTCGTCTAGCAAGGTCAGTCTATTTTAGTAAACCTACACCAAGGCTTGTCTGAAATGTTTCCATCAGTTCATAAGATCTGCTTCTTGGATCAGTGTGGACATTTTTGGATCGCGAAGGCCTCGCTATTCAGAAATAGAGCCTTCAGTGATGTGAGGTCATAAGTTCTTCACATTTTTGTGTCATCATAGGAAGATGGCTTCTTTTCCCAAAGAATTACAAATACAGTGAGATAGTCCTTTGCGTCCTTTAATTAAGACCTAACTACCAACGAATACGAATACAATCATTAGTGGTGAAGGACACCCACCATCATTTCCAACTGCACTCAGTTTAATTCAAGGATTTGTAGTGTACTTTCGGTCTGTCTACGACAATGAAACAGGACCCCTCTACTTGATCTGCTTAGCAACCTAATGCTTCGCAATTGGTTACCAGCTAATCGTAACTTCTTTTCTTCCTACACTCGTTAGCCAAAAGCCGTTCAGTGCTCTATTCCTTCTACCCACAACTCTGTTCTGCCAAGGATTGTAAACCCACTAAGGGTTGTAAAACTCCAATAAATCAGTGTTTCCGTCAAATTTAGCTTCTCCCCTACTGCCCGAAACTATGACGTCTTTTCTACGAGTAGGTACGCACCAAAGGGAAACCCAGCCCACACCGTACTGTATCTGCGTCATACACTCTCCCTTCAATGGCCACTTGTTCCAAATTAGTCACCAGTTATAATGCATGGTGATACATGAACGACTTGTTCTGCCCTAATCGCACCTGCATGAGGCGATTAATTGCGGCCCCCTCAAGAGGGACGCTATAGGAAACGTCGTCGCAGCCCAAAATATTCCCCAATTAATCAGTTTCACCATTCCAGCGAAATCCAAGTCTGCAAGACGAACGAAATATCAGCCCCCAAACCACCAGAAGCTCAAAGTGTGACGTGACTTCCTCAAAAGGGGTTGCTGCTACTTGTTCCCATAGCGACGCGGACTACGAAGACGAGGACGAAGACGAAGACGAGGACGACGACGACGATGATGATGATGATGATGATGGTGATGATGCATTTCATCTCAATACGCTGGAGGATTTCCATCTTGTTACCCTGTAATAAGGTGATTTACTTGTGAAATGTGTCCTACTGCGATGCGCGGTAGAAAAATGATACCCCCTGTGCTGCTATCCCGGATCCTTCCCCCCATTCTGACATAACCTAATCCACAATGAAATAGATAAAGTGTCACTCCTCGTGTGCCAGAAGTGGAAACTCTCGTTTGTAGTAGTAAGCGCGGCAGAAGAAGCATCGGAATGGCTGTCGCCGCCACCGCCACCGCCTCCGTCGTCGTCGCCCCAGTGAAGGAATGAAAGAATGAAAATCCTGCCTACCGCCCGAACTGCGTCGCTCCAACTCAGCACCGTGTGACTCAGAGAGTATTTTTGGGATCTTAGCTGTCACTGCTGTACAGCTCTACAGCGCTGAGGGGGTGTGTATTCGCCTATGTGTGCGTGTTTGTGTTTTTACACGAGTCCATGGTGTGAGGGCTGTGACGTAAAAAGGGCGCCGCCAACATCGCGCAAAACGAGGCAAAACAACAAAACTGTAAATTTTATGAAAGAAATAGGAAACTTATAGCAAAGCCTGACTAGGGGGCAGTTCGGGAGGCTTCATGGTCCATGCCCCTGCCGTCGAAGAGCCCTCGGTTTTCGGTGATTGTCACTCGGCTGAGTGTATTATTAAAATATTTACAGAGCCACACACAAGTTCTATTGCTGGGAGGGCGCGCACATAAATAAACCATACACACGACGACGATGAAATGACGACAATGCCGCCGATAGATGGACGGCATAGGGGTAGGTTGGGGAGGACGTCCGCACAAGCTTTTCATTCATTAAGGGAGAGCTTGGTAGGAAAGAAATTTCGTTCTTTCCAACTCCGGAAAATGATTGGTGAAATGTGTTTCCGATTGAGGCATGCGTGGTTCGTTGGAAGTCTGTGGCCATTTGGATTTCCCGCGTTGACTGATGACAGTATTGGTGAATTGCGGCGATGAAGTTTCAAAAAAAAACATCGAATTGTTGAGCTAGGATGGATACATGGTTGTTGGACAACAAAGTCTGGAAGGTCATGTCTATAAAACAAACCTCTGTCTGGATATTCATTAAGGCTAGGCTTTGAACTCAGTGAGTCTTGCCTTCGAACAATTCAAGAATTTTATGGACCCGAGCGGGCTTCATGACATCAACCCAAAACCGACCTTCGTATCTAGAGAACCTACAGCTACATATCGGAAGAAAAGTTTGTCTTTGATTTCCTAGATTTGAAACCGAGATAAACTTTTTACAAATATAGACCCTAACCTCAGTGTTTTGGAGAGCCTTTTTTACACTGGATATCAAACATCGGACCATTTATATCAGACTGCAATCCGATTTTAAGCGGCTTTTTCTTATAGGTACATGATACACACTCAGTCGACCAGTGCCATTGAGTGCCACGACTCACAAGAAACCCATTTGTCAATAGAATTGCTGACAGAAATTCGTGTCGAATGGACAGCTTGAGAATCAGTAGCAGATTCTATACTAAATTGCCCACACTGTTCTCCGTAAAATAGCATGATCCATCCTATGCATATGATGGTTGAGTTTTGATCTGTATTCAGTCACGATTTATCCTATCGCCCTCTAGCTAGACCCGATGGTACCCATAAATTTAGAAAAGCTCGATGTACGAGACTACAGTGTTACAGGTAAAATACTATCCACAAGGTGACAGAAGCAGATAATGAGAAGCACACGGCAGCATTGTTTGGTTGTGCTCTTCTATAGTATCAGATCAGAGGGAGCGACCACAGGGCTTGTTGGTAGCGCCTCTTTTTTGTTCATACACTTGATGTGTGACGTAGCTCTTAAGATACCAGCCCTGATGCTGAGACCAACACAATGGAAAATGGTTAAAGTATGAACCTACCAACAAACCAATGAGCCCCAAACTTCCAGGCAAGTATGAAGGTGGTTAGTCTTTTGGACAAAAGGTCGCTGTGTCAAACTTATGGAGAGAGGACTTATTAATATAAAAACTACGAAAGGAAACAGAATGAATCCTGTTTGAATCCAAGGGATTCATGGCAAATTTTTAAGTAAACGCTTTCGGATTGACTTGAAAGTAGGTACTTGGTTGTTGTTTTTACTATAAGCACATCCTTAAACGTTTGTTATGATCTGTCAATATCACAATGTCAATGTCTTGCCGTTGTAACTTTGCCTTCTTCTTTACCATCAGGTGCAGAATTATTTACGTGCAATGTCAGGCATCCTCAACTATTGTATAAATACCATCAATGCTGGACTTACTATTTATCTCCGATGTTGATTTCAATCCTGTGTCACTATGTCTACATTTGAATGTTTAAATGTCGTCATCTAAGCGATATCAATGAACAGTCCCCACGGATGGTGTTTGACATTTGTTGGTGTTAATTGAAGCAAAAGTTAATACGTCAAAACGATATCACCTAAACTATAGTAATTTTCAATGTTAATGGATGTAAAACTATCTGAAAACGATATCGTCAGACTATTGTCGTCCTACCTGATGAGGGCCCGAAATATACTAGGTCTGTTCGCGTACTTTTTGCACCAAAATTCGTAGATTGTGAAATTTCAAAGAGTGGGGGTAAAATTCTCTCAGAGAATGGTAAAATCACAAAAAGGTAAACGAACGCGAAAGCTATAAAATTCGCCCACATTTTAGACGTCAAAAGTAAATGTATGCAAATACACAAACAACGAAAAATTTCTTACAAGTATCTGTCAGTTTTGACAGCTTTCTTCTACGAAAAACTACGAAACTTTTGCGTACTCGAACAATATTTGGTGATTTTTCGTAGATTTTCGTGAAAATTCGTTGTTTTGGAAACGCGAACGCGAACAGACCTCCTGAATACACAGAACTGTTAAAAAAAAAACAAGCAGGATGACAGCTCAGTTTGACAGCTCTGTGTATATATCGCCCTTATACTCCAGCCACCCTGATGATTTAGTAAATGAGTTGTACGCAAACACCCCTTGGATAGCTAGATAGGTAGATTCCTTGCGTTTCCACCATAACACCACCTAAAAAACATCGCACTTACTCACCAACCCCCCACCATTCCAACCATGAAAAAGCTCGTCCCCCACCATCCCCTTCGCTCCGCAAGCCCAGTGAAACTTTATGAAAGAAAAACTACCTTGTCCTCGGCCATTGTTGAATAATTATCCAAAAGAAAACTTCTCGGTTCTCACAGTTCTCAACTGATATTCATTGCAACCAGTCATGGGGTTCCACATACGCGTTCGTCTACTGCATGTCAAAGTGTCCTAGAAAGAGAAAAACTAGTTTCCATCTTTGCAGTTTTTTTCGGTTTTTTCTCCTCCTTCTCAAGTCTTAGTATCCTTGTGGCCCTAATATCGCTGGTTTTCGCCGTGTTTTCGTGTGTATTCGTTCATTTCGGGAAAATCATCAAAAAAAATTCATTGTCCTGTCGAAAAAGTGAAAATTTTCAGAGAAAGGAAAATCTCTTCTCTCCTTCCCCAAAGAGAAAAGGAAAAATCAAATCTCATCCCACTATCGAAATTCCCCCCCTCCCCCACTTTCTCTATCCATCTCTCTCGCTCTCGCTCTCACTTGCCCCCCAGTGAAGCCTAACTTTCCTCAACAATCATATATCTATCTCTATCCAACCAAACGGGAAAACTGGGAACAACAACAACAATAACAAGAAAAGCAGGAGCAAACAACGTCAACGAACAAAAAAACGTAAAAAACAAAAAAAAAACTCCATATACGACGAGGATGTATCCTGCTATCTACTCTCGCAGCATAAAATCATTTCGGGTCATTGTCGACGGGAAAAAGATAGAAAATATATCATAATGTGTATATGTTCAATCGCCATCTTATAATTTGTTGTTTTTTCGCCTCTTCCTTGCCCCGCACACAGCAGGAGCAGAGCATAAAAAAAAACAGAGAAAAACCCGTAAGTAAAAATCAACAAACAAGTTGAGAAACGAAGTAAAAAAAAGAAAAAAAGTGACCAGAAGAAGAAGGAAGGAAGGAAGGAAGAGAAAAAAAACGAAAGAAATTCGTGAGAAAAAGTTAAAAATAGGTACCCCTGCGTTATCCTGGAGCAGGATAATGACGAGGAGGCTTATGTCCTTATGCGCGTGTGTTAGTGCTTTTCGCATTTCGCGTGTGTAACGTGTGTATAGTGCGTGCAGTGCGTATTCAAAGACACACTCGCATACACACAATGCAAATAGAGTTGCATTCGAATACGGTTAAATACGGGCAAACGGGACCAGTGTAACCACAGGTGAAATAAGGACATTTAAATCCGAGCTTTTGTTGGTTTCTTTAATGTTAGCGGGACAATTAGCGCCGTCATCGGCGAATCTATTGCTAACAAATACCCTGCAGGCATCATCACATTCACAGAGATACTTTGAAGGTGAGTTGTGTTATACATATATGCATGTAGCTACTCGTACACGTCATGTCACAGATCCTTTTTATTTGCTGTCACATCTATTTTCGGGTAAAGGGAAATGGTTTATGTCGTTTTTCGATGGAAGTGGTTTTTGGTGTCATCGCAAAAATGCATACACACACGTTGATCCTTTTTTTTTAGTGGCAAGGGATTGTCAGTCCTTCTGTTGCAGGTCGTCCTTTCCCATTCTTTGTTTAAAACTTGCGGATTTATCTTGGATTGGTCTGCAATTTCGTTTGCTTCATAGGATGGCTCTTGGCGAAAGTGTGATTGCTCCTAAGTGTGTCCTTGATATCTCTTAATACTACCAACTCATGCAATTGCCTTATTTGCAGAATTCTTTGCCATGCGAAGAACTATTGTGAAATATTTTGCCTGTATCGGAAGGAGCTTTAAAACCTTCTGCAGCTTAGATAGATTGTTGTCCTTGCTTGTTTTCGAAGCTCCTGTTTGACTCAAGATATGATTTCTGAGCAATGAACGGTGATAAGTTCTGTCAAAACTAAGGTTGTTGTGCCTTCTAGAAGCAGAATCAACAGCGACCTAATGATAAACGTGAAAATGAAAAAGAAACTCCTTGAAAGTAAAAGCATGTCAAGTCCTAGTATAAGAATGCTTTTGGCAAGACTTAGCGTTTGAACCACTGAATCTGGACTGTGTCCTATGACCTAAGTGAACTATGGACACTTGAAAAAGGCTTCTCAGATTCTCTGGACTGAGTCCCTCGCTAAGTGGAGTAATCTGTTCCGTACCGTCTTGTGTTGTCTTTGTTTAGAAGGTGTAAGGACTTAGCCTTGTATTAATTAGGGTAGACGAACTTGCTCGATTTGGTTAACCCTTGCAGACTGCAATGTGTTATCTTGTGGCTATAAGTTTCTCTTGTTGCCAATTTGTTTTACTATGCTAACCTTGTTCATAAATATAAAACTTTTGAAGATCTTCAGACAGTCTTAGATAACTTTAGAAATAACATTCAAGGGCTAATAGTACACCTTGACGAGCTGAAGGTATACATGTGGACATGTTGGTAGTTCAATAGTGCATATTTCTGCTTAAAACTCTGTTGATGTATGTCTAAGACTGGAAGCATACATATATTCCTACACTATTGCTGTCAGTTTTCAATTTGAATCCATCAGTGTACCAAATTTTGCAGATTTGGGAATTTGGTAGTCTTTAACATCTAAAAAGTTCCCTGAATCTATACAACTACTTATTAGCCTCAGTCTTACATTATGTATTGATTCACGTAAAAATCTGAGTTCTTCTGGGAAGCTTATCACACCTAAGCCTTCCTCTTCTTAAAAACAAAGACCCCATCAAAGCAAACGACTATCTTAAAGGAGATATCTTTTCATTAAAGCAACACTTGAATTTTGATGATGCCGCTTGAGACTTCTCCTATAATTACGATCCCCTGGATTGGTACTTTGTTTTGGTTCCTAACTGCAAGACCTTGTACCGAAGCAAAGTTGAAACATGATTGCTGAGACATGATCAAGCCAGAATCTAAACGGCGATGACTTAAGAGTCGTCAGGTAAACCTAGTCTACCCTTCATTCGAAGCCCTTTATAATCACTTCCAACTTGGTTCGAGAATGAAAGAACTCTCTGGATGCAGTGGTAGGGCTTAATTCGAATCTTATTCGGTTTCCAGGTCACAATGGAGTCATGAGGAATGTTATCTTAAAATGATTTCTTTGAGCTTGAAACTACTTATGATGCTTATTCCGACGTCTTTGGTCTAGACTTCAGTTTATTAGTGTATAGTCGTCGTTTTGACCGGTCTTCAGTCGGAAAGGTTGAGAATATTGTTTGCAACAAGTACCACCGACACATGGTATAGTAAGGTTCTCACCACAAAGAGGCTTTTTAGGCTTTCTTCTACGGTGTAGCAGTAGATCAGTGGAGTGAAGCTCTTAAGCCGCATCAAAGTGATAGATCATTTAGTGAACCTTGCATCAGGTTGATCCGGCACCTATAGTTCGACTGTGATTGAGTTATTTGGTGGCTTCAATTACTAAGCAAGGCCATTCTCTATATTCGCTCGGCTACATCAACCAAGTGGACAATAACACTCCAGCTAAGAATGTCTTGGAATCCTAGCTTTCAAGTTCATGAAGAATTTGCGTTATACGGGCTCAGATAATCGTGGATCCGTGGAGGGTCCGTGGAGGGTGTGCGTGATCTGAAGAGAAAGAAGTAGTCGTGTCTTGATCTCCCGACTCTTGAGTCTGGATGCCTATTCTATTACAGTCTTCCATCCCTATGCTAAGAAAGTATGTAGGTACTGTAGAAATATGAAAAGGCCATGATTCAAGTAGAAAGAATCAGCAATGCAAAACGTGTGAAGTACTTCAAAAGTGCCTACCAAAGTTACTCGTAAGCTGCAGATCGTTTTTAACAAATCTTCTCGGCCTACTTATGCTCCGGATTTTCAGGACCTTCGGGAAAAATTGTAACTTAATTGATCAGCTTCACTTGAAAATGGGACAAGACTTTCTGTTATCCAATTTGTGTCGTACACAGTGGGATAAAAAGAATTTCGACTTTAAGATGCTTAAGCATAGTCACAAGGGATAACTGGACCTAAGTAAATAATTAGAGACAGGAGCAATAAAAGGACGAATAGACAAAGAAGAAATGAAATCTTTTCGACAACTGTATAATGCTCAAAAGAGTAGTTATACTTCAAAACAACCTCAGTACAAACTTTAAAAAAATATTTTTAGGGCTGCCTAGGGACTGTTCGTCTTTCTTTCAGAAAAATCTTCTAAAATTGTGGCCTAGACTGTAAGGCAATAGTTAGTACTTCGCTTGGACCGAGCAACACCAGGTTCCGTGAAGAATACCTACCTCCTGGACATAAATCCCGAAGTATATGTATTGCGGCCAAGTATAGGGTCATTCATTTTTCTTTTTCGAAAGTAAAGCTCAATGAGTAATGTTGGTTCTAATGCGTCTAGAGTTCGGGGATTATTCGGGTAAACATGGTCTTTTGCCCTACAGAATCACATGATCTTGGTGCCCAATTGACGTCGCCAAAACGTGAAATTACGTAACCAGGAAACTTCTCACGCTATAAAGCCCTAATTGGTCGTGTTGTGTGGCTTGTTGCCCCGTTTTGTTGGAACCACATATCGTCCAAGTCATGATCTTCAACAGCCGGCCAATCAAATCGGTTATCATTCGACAATATCGCTCCGAATAGCTCTTTTAATGTCAGTCGTCATCGATTTAACCATCACCAGATTGTTACTTCACCAAATTCATTACATTCTCTAGACTTTTCTTATATTGCCTGCCCCTGTTAGCCTCCACAGTTAATACTGCGACAGATAATCTCCGGCTTTCATCATTCATAACCCATCCGCCAGCCAAATGATCTCCTTGGTAGTTTTGCGAGCGCATAGAGATTTCATTTCTCTGATATATTTGCGGTGTGGGTGTTCCAAGTGATGTCCTCCTTCCTTCGCTGCAATGATGAGATTTATTCTGTTGTCCTGTGGGATAAGATTATAACTTGCATTTCTCTTTTCCATATCCGTTGTGGATTTCCCCTTTTTATCCTTATTCTCTCTCGCACTCCCTATGTCTATTGTTGAAACCCAGTTTAGTCCTTGAAGTGTATCCGCACGCTTTAAACAAATTCCATTTTGAATCTTAAAAGCGAAAGAAAAAAACAAATCCTTCATTTCGCATAACACACTGCGTGCCTTCATCCTCCACCAGCCGCTGCTGTGTACACAAACATAGAGTGCGCAAGGAGTGCGTGTAACATGGTCATTAGTCGAACAAAATGACATTAACTACGTTCAACCGGAAGTTGAGGAAAGCGTTGAGGACATTTTGCAGCCAATCAAGTGCGGATTGTTGTAATAATTACGGTTGAAAGTAATTAAATCCAATTATGAAGGAATTTATGCGAATTTCGTACATTCATTCCTCTTTTTCGTTTCTATTTTTCTAAGGATATTCTCTGCAAGACAAAAAGATTGGATAACGAGCTAAAAATAGACAAGTGAGTGTTGACATTATTTTTTCTTTTCATTCATTGGGAAATCCATGCAGGACGAAACAATGATGGACAATCAGAGGTGCAGAATTCTACTTTCAGGATTGTAAAGGATTTCAGGAAGTAATTTCCAAACAAGTGGGTGTACCAAATCTTTTGTTTTCATCAGGTACTATCTGTGCAATTTGGATAATGTCCTGCATTGGCTAAAACTCCTGACATACAATATAGAAGGCTCACATGCCTCCTGGTGGTATTGAGACGAATTGCATTCGGAATTGTGCACGAAATCATTGAAAATATACATCAAACGAATTGAATATTTGCGTGCTGAATGAAATGTCAAAGGGTGTCACGGTGTAGGCTGCACTTAAATCAAAATAAATACTAATTCAGTTGCAAACACGGAAATTCTTAATTTAACATGGAAATCTGCAAGTTGTTGACGGTGCCATAATGTCACAATTTATGTCATCCGGTAGCAGGTAGCATGAAACATCACTTTACGTCTGATGATGTGACAGTCACAAGTGGGATTTAATTTCAACCAAAATGTCAAGCAGCCATGGACGTCGAAGATTCCTGGTAGTAAGCATTGAAAGCGAATCTTCTTCATCAAGCCTTTTGCTTGGATAAGAAGATCCTCTTATGAGAGCATCCTCTTTAGTTGATTTTCGAGCAAGTCCGTATTTATTTGACACAAATTTGGCGAAGCCTTGTTATTCGAGAGGCAAATGACAATGGTATCAGAATTATCTCTAAAATTGGACCCCATGGTGTAGATCTAAAAGAAAGAGGAAGGCTCTATAGCTGAGCCTTACAGTAAACTGCCACGTCTGTCAGATTAGAAATCTTGTCTGGAGGCAACCAACGTACCAAATACTTGAACTGTGTATATCCTAGTGATCGAATTTCATCCGCTTTACAAACCCATTAGTCACGCATGCCAATGAGCGGACAAAAAGTGGGTAGACTTGGACCTTAATCCACAATTCTCTCCGCTTGTACTTTGCTTCCTGCAGGTGCCCTCCAAAATTATTCATCGAATCCCAGGCTTCCTTTTCATGGACTTATAGAATCTCAACACATCAGAGGTTGCATTTCTGATTAAAATTTGGGTGGTCCTGCTGGTCTTCAGTACTCAGTGCCAGCGGCTTGCAAAGAAGAATAGAGCTAGGGTTACCAATTCTTTAAAAACTGATGGATTGGGCAGATAGCTCTCAAATACAAACTTAAGAACAAAGGACCATGTGTTGGGTAGAACTCTGGGAAAATTCACTGCTGGCTAACCCAACAGTCTTAGAACCTGTCTTCTAATAAAAGTCATATTCTCTACCTAAGGCGGTGTATTTCTTCTATAACCTTGCGCCTTCAGTAAAGATTCATTCTAGATAGCTTTGCCAGGTCAAAAAATCAACTAGGATTAGATCGACCTAGCAGCTCATACAGTTCCTTAAGCCCAGAGTCAAATATGTTACGATAGGATACTCTATGGAATATGGCCTCACTATTCAATTATCTTTTCAAGTCAGTCAGTATCTCGTCAAGAAACAAGGTCAAACTTGAAAGACTGAAAGGTCACCGATCAATTTTGGGCAGAGACAGCTTTTAGTGGCATCAACTTCGACTTATCCACTAAGAAAATGTTTTATACCCGAGGCTATCCATAAGATTGATTCATGTCTCATTCTTCTAAGAAGTTGAGCAATCTGACCATCATTCCTGTCTGTGATATCACTATAAATCCGTCTCCACACAAAGGTTCTGGAAAAAAGGAGACTCCAGCACTGATTAAGACGACTCAATTTTATTTAAAGAAAACATGTCCTCTAGCTCGGTTCAGACCATTGGATAAGACAGATCTCCTCTCTTGATGCCAAAGACCTTTCAAATGACAAAGGTTAGTCTCAGATTCTTTTAAAAAAGTTTTGCTTCTCATCGATACGAATCGTTCGTTCTTGAAACTTTCTACATTCTACCTCTTCTAACTTTAAGCAACCTTTCTTCCAGCTTTTGGGTTCCCTTAGATGGCTTGGAATCGTGGTTTGAGAACGTCTCTCATACTTGAAATGATTATGCACATTGGGTCATGGAAACCGCTGTACAATATTACGTAAGATGGCCGGCATTTCCGTGATGGTGTTACCCATTGGTAATTACATGGAGTCTCTTTGCTTAAAGACTAATAAAAGTTCTGTCAATAGATGAAAACTGCTTGATTTATTCCTTGGCAACACGACTGCTCTACATTTCCCCCATTGAAACATCCCATTCAGCTTCGCAAGCCTCTTAGCCCCCTCCTATCTCAATAGTTTCTCCCCTCCGATTGTGATGTGACACAGTGACACAGTCACCAATGTGATGACCTCCGGCTGAGGCAATTTTTATTACGTCCATATCCTTGATAAAACTCTTAAAGGTCGCCATAGTGTCTCCGCCATGTAACCCAGGGCGGTATCATACCCTCCAAGGCTATAGCCTAGTCTCTACTAAAAATTTTCTCATATTCTAATGTGTCGCCCGACTGGTAAAAATCGATACACGCATCCATCCACTATACGCGCGTCGATAAGAAATAACTAAAAATTTCATCCCCAAAACAAATATAACCAAAAAAAAGGAAGAAAGAAAAATGAAACAAGTAACGACAAACACCCATACACTCGAGCAACCAGAAATGCCCGCACATCAATCATGGTAAACAGAAGCTAAAGCCTCGAAAGGGAAATCAAATCCACCTGTTAATGGTAATGCTATCAAAATTTATTTTTATTTTACGTTATTTTCGTTCCGTTTCGATTTTTTTTTTTGTACCTTCCACCTTTCACCACCCTGACCCATCAGGAGCAGCACCCTCTCTAGCAGCGAGTATGCAGAAGGTAGTGTACAACACCCTTCGGTGGAATAAAGCTTTTTTAGACAGATTCTTGTTTATGTAGCTCCCCCCTTAGGTTTTAGTCATTGGCAGTCATAAAATGGTGAACTTTTCCCCATCCTCTTGCTTGTCAAATCGACGAGCTGTGTTCGTATGGTGTGTGCGGCTGGGTGCTTGTGTGGAGCTTTCCCTATGATGATGAGCCCCCTTTCCGGTTTTAGCAATATTTGACATTTTTATTGGAGAAAGTTTCTCACTGATTTGTTTTGTTTCTCCACAGATGGGAAATTACTACAACAACAGCAGCAGCAACAACAGCATGAGAAGCAGCAACAGCAACAACAACGACGACGAAGTTCGATGACGACAACGACAACAGTGTCACAAGGATCCACGATAACGACAAATAATAATAATTCAACGACAACGGCTCCGGCAACGAGTCCCAAGCCACCAGCTGTGGGAGCAGCAACGAAACCCTCATCCAGGGATCATTACTATCGAGATATTCCATCGCCGAGGAACCGAACGAAATTAGACGCCGCAGTGGGGGAGATTCATAGTAGGTGCAGCAGCGACCAGCAAAGGTGCAACGATGCCAGTGGACGTTCGGCTGCTTTGGAACGGGCTTATGTTCATGATGTGTATGAGAATTGTGAAGAGCCATCGGGACCGATACGACCGAAAGTGGCACAATTTTTGGCCGCTTTGGATCCCGGATCGGTTGTTTGTGATGTAGGCTGTGGCAGTGGGCGATATTTGACGCAATGCAATCCGTCGATATGTACGATCGGTGTGGATCGATGTCATCGGTTGAGTAAGGTGGCCCGTGAAAAGGGCGGTGAGGTAAGTGTGACTTGTTTTTTATATTTAGGTTTTGAAATATTGTTTTTTAACCTCCTTGTATTCGAAATTCTTTTAAAATTTACTCCTGAATTCTTGAGATATGGATGTACCCCGGCTTATTTTGATTCTTGTTTGTTCCTCGTTAAAAGCCCACTCCAGAGCACTGGGAAAGGCCAAAATGTAGGTACTGCCTGTTAGTTCTTAGCTTACAAAGGGTATATCAAATAATGAGAATTAAAAAGTAGAGCACTTAAGAGGCCGTTACGCAAAACTCTCGATAGACCAAACGAAGCTTGCATTGTTAGAGTTTTTGGCAATGACCTCAGCAGAAACGAGGAACATAATTCTCAAACTCCTGACAAAGAAAATCTGGTGACCTGTTCAAATACTAATCTAGCCCAGTTGAACTGTGCTTGCAGACGACAGTCGAGTCCATACTATGCTAGATTCTCAAGTCCCATTTATCTGTCCTAGAAAGTACTTCGTACAGATGACGACTACAAGCAGTCATCGAGCGCAAAGAAAATTCAAGATTCCTTATTCCTTATAGTTCTTGTTTTAAAATTGAGAAGCCTTTGTGGTGAACTTGAGGTCATCTCTACTTCAGTTGTTAGTCTTGAAGACCCAAAATTTGGCTCTTTCTTGCTTCCGTTGACTGGTATTAGACATATAGCTTCTTAGACGTTTGATGTTCCTTCAATTTTTAAAGACGCATGACATGTTCTCGGGTTGATAAGAACTATCAACTTCAATTAAGTACTTAAGTGCGAAGAATATGCGTAGATCCTTTATGAGCAGCTAAACGTTACATTCGCTTAGTTTGATGTTTCAATTCATATGTACTTTCTGTTTAAGCACGGAAAAGAACGCGCCGCAGGAATGTTTGTAATTTATGCAATAGTTGCCGGTAGTGACGACTTGATGAAACCGAGCAACTCGAAGCCCTTTACAAAATCGAGGGTCCTTATTTCTTCCTTAACTATGCTGGCATCATAGTCAATGGAGATCCATACCGCACCATATCGATTGAATATTTTTGGGATAAATTGGAAGAGGATAACCTTAAGCACATGTGGTTTCAGCAAAACGGTGGGAGATCCCATACAGCTTGCCAAACAATCAAGTTATTTTAGTCGAAGATCGAAGACCCTAAACCAGTTTATGTTTCTAATGTGTTCCTCAGACAAAGATCCTTTCATGCAGCGTTAAGCTTAATTGAAGGAAATCTAGGTCAACGGAATTGTGGAAACTATTGGTCAACGATTTGCTATTAGACGCAGAAAGGACTGTATCCAGAGTCTATGCAGATGATACTGCTATTGCCGTATTCTTGACAGACTGCCATTTGACAATGAATATTTCAGTTATCTGGCAACCTGAACCCTTCTTTCCTTCATTTTCCGACGTTTAAGACATTTGCATAAATTGACAGAAATTTGGACAAAATTTAATAATCGTCTGAACCGACAATTTAGCACTGTAAGAGCCTGTTCATATTGGACTCTCGGAATCGAATTTATTTGATGTATACGACGGATTTTTTTGACGTTCGAAAATGGCTGTCACTTGACGAAAGAGTGGAAACAAATTTAAAAACTGAGAATTTCACAAAGCAAACAATAGAAACATGAAATTAAACCGAATTTACTGCTCTAAAAGCATTGGCTTTGTTGTTAAAAGAATTTGTTATTGAAAAGCTGACCAATTTCATTAGCACCAACTACTTATACGTCAAAAATAAGCTTGCGGAAGTGTTCAGTCAGGAGTATCGATCTGAACACGTTAATATTAAACAAATCAACTCCGCCAGTCCTATGTGAAGAGACTCTAATATAGTTTGTAAATGTCAACTCATTGACCGCAATTGTCAAAACATTTGAAGACCTGAACATAGCTCTAGTCTTGCTGTGTATTACCATCATTTCCGTTGAAATTCACGATGCGTTTATTTGCGGACTGAACAACTGACTGAACAACTTTTCATCTCGAAATGGTAAATTTTCCTTCGAAATGATTAATTATTATCAGACAATTCCAGTGAAACCACCAGACACTCTCCGCAATTAGGTTACATTCTTGAATCCTCCTTTGCATGCATAAGACAGCAACTATTCTGAACTTTTAGCAAAATTATTGTTGCTGTGTTTTGCATTTCACGAGAACCGCAAAAATAAATTGTTTTTGTTTGCCAAAATACATGCCATCGGCGTAAACAGAACTCCTACATTTTAACCTTTAGTCTAGTTGTTGACTTGAAAAGTTCTTGTTTTGAAAGTCGTCTATTCGTGACCTTTAGTCGAATGGTATTTCATTTGTCCTTTAACGTTTGTTTCGTGATTTGTTATGAACGTGCATCTGGGCCTTTGGGTTCTTGAACTAATTGACAGGTATGACATTTAAAATGTCATTTTCTATAAATCAAAAAATTGGTTGTTTTCTTTTCATCGTTCACTCAAACCTCAAACCTCAAGCCGCACTCAGTACCAGGGATGGTATCTACATGATTACATGAAATAAATAGAAAACTGAATACAAAAAAAATGTGGAAAAAAAGTTCTTCCGCCCGAGCAGGGACTTGAACCCTGGACCGTTGGATTAAAAGTCCAACGCTCTACCGACTGAGCTACCCGGGCACATGCCAATGGTCTTCCCAACTCATGGCACATCACTGGAGCAAAGGAATGCCCACAGTCAACCGTTCTACCCTTATCATAGTCCTCACTCAAATACAATCAACAAAAAGATAACCTTAACCCATAAACCACCACAAAAAGGGGTTGAAAACAACACACAAAGCAACAACAAAAAGAATTATATCAAATTATCATCATGAAGCACTTTCCAGTGACATGAAACCTAAAATTATACTCAGACAGAGAAAAAGTATCTAATTCTAATTTTCACTGCGTGCTACTACCGCCTCTGTGTGTACGGGTCGGGTCGTCCAAAAATAGTCGCGCGTCGGAGTCGTAGCACGTTTAAAATTATCGACAACAACGACGAGGACGACGAGAACGACGACGACGGGTACGCTTTGAATAAATTTTCTTTGTCTTTCATTTCTTCGTCCTTTTTTTTTTGTTTTTGTATACCGAAGTCCGACTTGGTTTTGGCCTTAAAAATAGAACAATTATAAGAGGTTCCGTTCCAATAGCTACCCTGCCACGGTCTTGGACTTAGAGGCAAAGAAGAAAATCGATTTTTGTTTCGTTGGAAAATAATTATCGACGGTTGGCGGTAGTTGGAAGCAGGTGGTAACCGCCTTTTACCAAAAGAAACATGAATTAATTATTACAGTATACGCGAAAGTTTGTTGGGGAAAAAGGATTTTCATTTTCATTTCTTTACGAAACCATGGTTTGGGATTCCTGTCATGTGACGTGGGAACCTGGGCTGTAGGCCTCCCCTTTATGTACATGATTCATGGAATTTATATGGAACCAACGAAAACAGATTATTAAAAAGTTATTTTGGCATTTAAGGCTGAACAGACTGAACACAACTTATTTCGTTGCTGCTGTAATTTTTTATACACATACACAGTGTGAATTGCAAGAAAGGTCGCAGAAGGGAATACAGTCGCCAGGTTAGAGACGCAAAATAGGAGATTTTATGGGTCAAAACATTTGATAACTTGTTACCAGAACTGTTGACATTGATTTACTGACGGAAAGTAATTGGAGCCATGAGCGAACCTCTTTGTTTTCGTGTCTCATTAGGAGATGTAAACAGAGTAAATGTACAAAACCTTCCATGGTGGACTTCTGAATTGAACATGCTAAGAAAGAGTAGCATGAAGCTCTTCAATCAGGCTAAAACAACCCTCGAACTGGGACAATTATATGAAGAGTCTTAACAATCTCTGCTCAAATGTTAAAAGCACAAATGAAGGCAGTAGAAATAGGAGGAGATTTGGTCCTAGATAGTCTCTTGTCGGGAAATAATGCTGCGTGCATTGTCAGTATCAACAGACAATCAACAGTTTCCTTCCTTACAAATCGGCGGGACTGGTCAGAATCCTCCTCCCAACAGTCGTATGGCATTCACCGCCCCTAGTTGATAAAACTATTCCGATCACATATCCATAACGTCTGTACAATGTACCGAATCTTTGGAGAGCAGTGAAAGTGATCTTTATAACCAAGATCAGGAACGCACACTACGCCGAAAGATTTAAGACCTATCAACCTATCTCCTTTCTATTGAAGAACCTGGAACGACTTAAGATTCCTTTCGAAATCGCAGCTTTCTAATAACAATGGTAAATCAGTAGAAACTGCACTACATTCTATTATTCCTAGGCAACAAAGAGTGCACGATGAAAGCTCCTTATCCAGGATAAGGAAGTGGCAGTCGACAAAATAAGCCTAGAGGCCATTGCGAAAGTTCTCAAGAAACTGAGAATCAATACACTGGGTCAACCAAATGTTAGTTAAAAGAGTGATAAATTTAGAATCAGGCCAATGCGAATAGAGAAGATCAGTTCAGCTTGACACAACACAAGGACTGTCACCTCGGAATTTTCATTCGAATCTCAAAACTAAGGGTACTTTATCGTCATACGGTCTATCGATGCTTCCCATTTAGGGCTCTGCTTAGATCTTATACATTAGTTGCCAAGCTTCTCTATATGATGTAGGTCCCACAGTCTTAGTCTATATATAATGGATGATTTATGGTTCTGAATGAGCGATCTTTCTTTTCTTTAGTTGGCTATATACTCTGCGTTGATCAAGCCTTCAAAGAATGGACTTCTCCAGATAGCTTAAAGTTACTTGGGCCTAGTGTTACACTCCGCGTTATTAGAAGTGATTTGCACACTCTTCGAGCTGGGGCGCTAGTGTACAGACGGCCTTAACTATTTGAGCCACGAATTTTGTAAACGTATGTATCGCATTGGTGGGCGCCGTGGCTCAGTGGTTAGTGCGTTGGACTATAGAGCAAGGGGTTCGAGGTTCGAATCCCAGTCGGAACACCTAAAAGTTTTTTACGGTCCCACCTCTCGCGAGCGTCTGACAAACATCCGAGAGTACAACTGTCCTGAGAAAGCTTCTCAAATAAAACACTTCCCTTCGGACACGGCATTAAACAGTAGGCCCCTTCCCTGGGTCCCATCGACCTGTTGCGCCAAGTTTATATCGCATTGTGACATAGAGTTCGTCCTCACTCCTTTCACAAAAGATCGAAAACATTTCAAAAAACTTCTGAAAGTAAGCCTTCTCAGTGGTGGTTTGATGCTCATCTACGCTTGATGTTGATAGCATCCGCCTTCGAGAAAGTGTCTGAAAGGTATAGAAGTGGATAAATATTCCCGCGCCGAAACCACTGCCTCATATCCACTCCAATAGATAGGAGTCTCCAAACCGTTTTGATCGGTAAATGCCATAATTTTTTGTCAGTGTCAAAGAGCGGCGTCTATAGATAGCTTCTATCTACTGTGGCGACGTATCAAGTCTTTGCGTATATCTACCGATCTATGGACTTCTTAGGGCTGATATATCTAATAGTTTGACTTACCTCATGATCCGTTTTTAGAATCTTTAGCTGTTCTCCACAGGACTCAAATGCCTTGAGTTCCTGTAGTAGATATACATAGTAAGAATGACCTCGAGTGTTGTCAAACTAAACGGGGATCTTGCAAAAAACAATATTTAGATTTAAGGTATTTTCACTGCGATTTGGGATTTACATTGACGTTTGCTGTCAGAAAGATTGTCACATCTGGCAATACTTCTACAATTTCTAGATGCGGATGCAATTTGTAATCTTGTTTATAGTTGATTATAGGCCAGAATTACCAAAATGCTGACCAAAGATAAAAAAACAACTGAATTGCTCAATGCATCTTGAATTTATTTGACGTTTCAGCTTCGTTTTGCTTTGTCGGCACACGAAAATGACATTTATTCACACAGGATTGGTGGACTGAATTGACGTTTAGAAATGTCAATCGCTGTCACTGGACAAGAAGGTGAAAACTTAAATTAAAAACTTAGAAATCCAAGAAGTAAACAGTAGGAATACGACAGTAAACCAATTTAATTTCTTGGAAAATCATTACTTTCTTTTAAAAAAAAATTTGTATTCCAACCCAATCAATTTCATTTGGCGCTAACCATTGATGCGTCAAAAAAAAAGTCCGAGGAAGCGTTCAGACAGGACTTACAATCTAAACACGAGAACGTCAAAAAAATCCGGATCGTCAAACTTGTGTGAACAGGCTCTTTAGATCTCGGATTTTGGTGGCATTTATAGAGGTCAGGTGGAGACATACACAGAATAAGATGTCACAGATGTTTCTTACACAATTTATTAGACCAAGATTGCATTTTGAATCTAAGCTTTGATTATGACGTCCGGCGTCCTCTGATTTAACCCTCTAATAAATCACCTTTCGCATCACATCCCACTTAGCATCAATCACTAGCAATACTACTCCTAATTTGCAGCACTTCCTCCGCCATTTCATTCAACAGTACCCACTTATCACTGCGTTAGCTTTCGAACTCCTCCGCGCCATCTATTTCCAGAACAACACTCGTCAACTCAAGCCTCTAGTCATTGAATCCTAGTTCCATAATCACATCATTAGTCGTCGCTTATATCCTTCACTAATTTATATTCGCATACACTTTCTTGTTAACCACACAATCACCTCAAAACGAGAGTTGTAGCGATAAAACTTTTCCGTTTCATGTTCATAATTTCCAGCTGCAAAATAAAATGACGGTAATTTCTCTTCGCTACTAGTTGGCTGGCTGTCCCCGATTGTTAACAACTATTTTGCGACCTCCATGCCTACCAAGAGAGAGCGAGAGAGTTTCGCGTAGTGTATAGTTGTGTCCTGAACTTTCGGCCCCTTCCGTCCCGAGGACATCAACGAAATCTGTTCAATTTGAGTATTTATATATTATTTGCCCTTTTTGGCCCGTTTTCTTTTTTTTGGCACGCCATTATAACAATTTGTAGTTCTCTGTTATTATTGTACTTTTGTTGTTTATTGATGTCGATGCAGAGAGGGAGAATGGGTGGCATTTTTGCAGGACGAAATAGGGTGAAGGATATCATCCGTTTTGGCCCCAAAAAATTATGCTAAATTAAGTGTGCCTCGTGGAATTTTTCGTTGTGTGCATTATTTTATGATTTGGCCTGACGTGCTGAGTTTGAAAGACATTAAGTGCCAAAATATGAAAATAATGGGTTTAGACAATTTAGGACACATGCATGGTGGAATGCAGTTCATGCATCTAATGTCCCGACACGCTTTGACCTCTTGAAAGTGATGAAGGAGCTGGAAATTTTTTGCCAAGAGTGTCCAAGGCGAGAGGCATTTTTTTTTGCCATTCCTTGCGAAATATTTCAAATTGGCATGACTTCTCGCCGAAGGGATTTCGCGCATTCACTTGAAAACATTCAAATGGGGTTTGGGTCGGGTGAGGGAACGGCTTGTAGTACTCGAAATGCATTCACGTATTTGTCAAAGAGGATAGACGGAGAGTACCATTCAGTGAATCATCCCCTTTTGAACTTGAAGGAAGGTAGAAGTGGATGCTGGCTGACCCCAATTAGTGGTTGAGGGTCATTAACAATAAGAAGAAAATAGAGCACGTCGAATAGGAGCCCTTAAATCCATTCCGCGCAATTTCCTTCAGGTTATCGAGGGGAAAAGTTTACCTCCTTTAAGGAAGAGCAGGCTTTGGATGGGAATACTAAATGATGGTCTACGCCTCGTCAAGTTATCATCTGGAGTTCAACTTTGAATGACCATTGATTTCAACAATATAGTATTAACTTGCCTCTTTGACTACTCAACTACCTGTTTGAATACCTTAGGTTCTATTTATAGCCTATGGATTGATAAGCTTTTGTAGACATTTTACCGAAAATAAGGATAACCTTATATTTTCAAAGTTTTCGGAGACCAGAAGAGGACATTTATAATCTATTTCTAAAATTGAGAAAAAGCATTGGAGACAAAGCAGAACCTTGGGGAACACGAACACTTATTTGGTGAATTACTGACTTGGGCGTTTGAAAAACCAAAGGGCTGATCTACGAGTATGTACATCTAAATCCAACAGAGATTCAGTATTCGAACATACAATGTCAATCAGATCCTTGATGTCAGTTTTCTCGCCTTGCGTAACAAGTATGCTAGTTCTATGTAGCTGCTGGTTCATAAGACACAAAATCAACGAGGTTAGGCCTTTGTGGAAGTGCTTGACCCTTGTCTGAGCAATGATGGCACAATCAAGACATAATCGAAACGTGTCCAATTAGTTAATACCAATTCCAGTAAGATAGCTTTTCATTACGTTTCCACTAATTTATCTGGCTGATCTAGACCATAGGAGGATTCAGCAAATATATGGAGATTGGATTGATATTTGGAGGTTTCTTCTCTAGCAGAGACCTTGAAAGCGAAAACGTCTCCTTGGAGATAGAAGTACAATGTCTTATTGCCGCGGGCTACTTATAGCTGTGGCCCAGAATTCCAAATCGACGTTGATGTCCTTTTCCCGAAAATTCAATGGCAAGCTTTAGTTTCCTTTTAGTACAGATGAGGTTTAGACTGAAATTTATGATCTCTTCTGAGAAATTTTACTTGTGCACCATTTAGAGTACGTAATTCACAAGATTCCAGAATACTTTAAGTTCCGGAGTCTCACTAGCATCATTGAACAATATTCAAGCGCACTCATCTGAATTCATTATGAGGCTCCTTGTGTTTATAATGCGTCCTAAAGAAAGCTGAGGTTGATGCATGCTTTCAATAGTTTTTGGTTGTTATTCCCAAGAAATTCTGTACCTTGTCTCAAGGCTTGTTGATTATGCAGGTCCTTTCCATGTTTTCTTGTCCTTACCTCCTTACTTCTTCGCTTGGGATGTGGTTCCCCATTGCACAGAATGGTTCAGTATTATTACCCTTTATTCCCACATGGCATAAGAAGATCACTAGACAGTCATCGTTCCCATAATATTTTATTTAGATGGCTGCCTCACCACCCGACATTATTGCTATGTCATAGTTACCTTATTTTAGTCAAGACCGACTGTTTAAAGAGTTTAAAGAAATTATTTGTAAAGTTGAGTTTCCTGATTGTGTCGTCTCTAGCAATTGGTGGAAGGAGAACTCGGGTAGCCTTACTGGAGATCTTATCCGTGTGTCTTTCCACCGGAAATGACTATCTAGTCCCAGATATGTAACTTCATCTACTAGTCCCAGTAATGTCGCTGAGAGTCTTATGGTTTTTCCTCCTAAACCGAAAATTTCATGGCCTTGAGTTTGAAGTCCGGAATCGTTTAGGCCTTTAGGATTTAATGAACTATGGAATAGTAGAAAGGGGTTAGAACTTCACATTGAGGACAACCTTTAGCAGTTACAGCCCTCATTGGTCGAAAATGAGTTTGTTTTCGCGAGCCTGTATCTTATTACTTTTTAACCTAAGTTTCTTCTTCGGATGCCTTGAATCCATGAATTTTTTAGCATTCTTTACCCTCACCTTACCTATCCAAGTGAATAAAACCGAAAACTCTCAGCACAGCATCCTTACATAATCTAATATCATCCAAATTTTAAACAAACACATATTTGCATTTCTCCATTTTACTTTGCTTCCATCCAAACAAAAGGACACAAAACAAAAAAATATATATATAATACTGAAGGCGGGGTAGGATACCCAAAGAGAAGAGACCGAAAGACGAGGAATCACAAAGAAGTTCATAGCGTGGCGTTGGAAGCACGTTTAATTAAAAAAAAATCCACTGAAGGTGATTTGTTTGCCTTTGTCTGCGTACTGGTACTATTTGCGCCAAATAGTAATTGTGTCTTGTTTTTTTCTGAATAATAGCATACAGCTACAGAGCTACATAAAAAGTCCTTCCTTATTCAAATGCACGAGCTGCGAGTGATATTGGGGTTAAGGACTTGCGCTTCATTTGAATGCACTTCATTTGAAAATGGGTAAACAAACAATGTAGTGACTAGTTAGTCAATTTTGTGCGGCGGTGGTGTTAGTTTTCCTTTTTTGTTTTTGTTTAACTTTGAAATATGAAATTGAAAGGCATTGAAGGATACTCTGTAAATTGGGAATGGTACGAGTACTATGTTGATACATATGCTTTGCGAAATTTAGGACTGCTTTAATGGATCTTTGTACAGCAACGAATTGTGCTGTTAAAGAAGTTTAAACCTTCTGGTACGTCAAGATAGCATTCATAGCATACTAATGAAAACTAGGATAGCTTCTATTGGAAAAGACTGGATATTTGGTCTTTTATAGCGAGTTATAAGCTCTCTAAACGGGGAGTTAACCTTATCATTTCAAAAGAAAAGTTTACAGGAGTTAAAATAGAGTGGATACAAGAATACATCCTTGTGGTACTCCATTTCAACCGTTTTGTGACATATGTACCTGGTAGAACACTATTAAAATGTATAGGACTACATCTAGTTCTCTGTTTTACTGGTTAATTGACTTACAGAGACCGCCCTAGTATCAGGGACGATCAATTTTATGTACCATCTGCTACTCTTAGGCATTCTTGACAAACAATTGGCTGCTAAGACGACTTCCCGAATCAAAGTATTTTCACATTGGTCTGCCTATCATGAGGGACACTCTTCGATCATTGATCTTCTCAATTTTATTGGAAAACACACGTTCAGTCTATTTCTAGACAGGCAACTCGCGACACAAGCGACATCGCGTGGACCGTGCTCTTTCCTCCCACAAACTCAGTTTAAGCTTCCCTTTCCGCCTCAAAAATTTTCTGTTTCCTATTTCCATTTCGAGGCTGCAGCTAAGCTAGTTTGCGCCTCGAATTCACAGAAACAGAATATCTAACTCGAGATGTGTGATTAGAATATTTCGCAGGATTGTGGGTGTCCACTTCTGTGGGCCACCCACACCACCCTTTTCCTCACACATTTTTTGGTTGAAAAATTTTCTGTTTCCTATTTCCATTTCGAGGCTGCAGCTAAGCTAGTTTGCGCCTCGAATTCACAGAAACAGAATATCTAACTCGAGATGTGTGATTAGAATATTTCGCAGGATTGTGGGTGTCCACTTCTGTGGGCCACCCACACCACCCTTTTCCTCACACATTTTTTGGTTGAATAATTTTCTGTTTCCTATTTCAATTTTGAGGCTACAGCTAAGCTAGTTTGCGTCTCGAATACACAGAAACAGAACATCTAACTCGATATATGTGATTAGAAGATTTCGCACGATTGTGGGTGTCCACTTCTGTGGGCTATACACCACCCTTTTCCTCACACATTTTTTGGTTGAAAAATTTTCTGTTTCCTATTTCCATTTCAAGGCTGCAGCTAAGCTAGTTTGCGCCTCGAATACACAGAAACAGAACATCTAACTCGAGATGTGTGATTAGAATATTTCGCAGGATTGTGGGTGTCCACTTCTGTGGGCCACCCACACCACCCTTTTCCTCACACATTTTTTGGTTGAATAATTTTCTGTTTCCTATTTCAATTTTGAGGCTACAGCTAAGCTAGTTTGCGTCTCGAATACACAGAAACAGAACATCTAACTCGAAATGTGTGATTAGAAGATTTCACAGGATTGTGGGTGTCTACTTCTGTGGCTATACACCACCCTTTTCCTCACACATTTTTTGGCTGAAAAATTTTCTGTTTCCTATTTCCATTTCAAGGCTGCAGCTAAGCTAGTTTGCGCCTCGAATACACAGAAACAGAACATCTAACTCGAAATGTGTGATTAGAAGATTTCACAGGATTGTGGGTGTCTACTTCTGTGGCTATACACCACCCTTTTCCTCACACATTTTTTGGCTGAAAAATTTTCTGTTTCCTATTTCCATTTCGAGGCTGCAGCTAAGCTAGTTTGCGATTCGAATTCACAGAAACAGAATATCTAACTCGAAATGTGTGATTAGAAGATTTCACAGGATTGTGGGTGTCTACTTCTGTGGCTATACACCACCCTTTTCCTCACACATTTTTTGGCTGAAAAATTTTCTGTTTCCTATTTCCATTTCAAGGCTGCAGCTAAGCTAGTTTGCGCCTCGAATACACAGAAACAGAACATCTAACTCGAAATGTGTGATTAGAAGATTTCACAGGATTGTGGGTGTCTACTTCTGTGGCTATACACCACCCTTTTCCTCACACATTTTTTGGCTGAAAAATTTTCTGTTTCCTATTTCCATTTCGAGGCTGCAGCTAAGCTAGTTTGCGATTCGAATTCACAGAAACAGAATATCTAACTCGAAATGTGTGATTAGAAGATTTCACAGGATTGTGGGTGCCCACTCCTGTGGGCTATACACCACCCCTTTCCTCACACATTTTTTGGCTGAAAAATTTTCTGTTTCCTATTTCCATTTCGAGGCTGCAGCTAAGCTAGTTTGCGCCTCGAATTCACAGAAACAGAATATCTAACTCGAAATGTGTGATTAGAAGATTTCACAGGATTGTGGGTGCCCACTCCTGTGGGCTATACACCACCCCTTTCCTCACACATTTTTTGGTTGAAAAATTTTCTGTTTCCTATTTCCATTTCGAGGCTACAGCTAAGCTAGTTTGCGTCTCGAATACACAGAAACAGAACATCTAACTCGAAATGTGTGATTAGAAGATTTCACAGGATTGTGGGTGTCCACTTCTGTGGGCTATACACCACCCTTTTCCTCACACATTTTTTGGCTGATAAATTTTCTGTTTCCTATTTCCATTTCAAGGCTGCAGCTAAGCTAGTTTGCGCCTCGAATTCACAGAAACAGAATATCTAACTTTAAATGTGTGATTAGAAGATTTCACAGGATTGTGGGTGTCCACTTCTGTGGGCTATACACCACCCTTTTCCTCACACATTTTTTGGTTGATAAATTTTCTGTTTCCTATTTCCATTTCGAGGCTGCAGCTAAGCTAGTTTGCGCCTCGAATTCACAGAAACAGAATATCTAACTTTAAATGTGTGATTAGAAGATTTCACAGGATTGTGGGTGCCCACTCCTGTGGGCTATACACCACCCCTTTCCTCACACATTTTTTGGTTGAAAAATTTTCTGTTTCCTATTTCCATTTCAAGGCTGCAGCTAAGCTAGTTTGCGCCTCGAATACACAGAAACAGAACATCTAACTCGAGATGTGTGATTAGAATATTTCGCAGGATTGTGGGTGTCCACTTCTGTGGGCCACCCACACCACCCTTTTCCTCACACATTTTTTGGTTGAAAAATTTTCTGTTTCCTATTTCCATTTCGAGGCTGCAGCTAAGCTAGTTTGCGCCTCGAATTCACAGAAACAGAATATCTAACTCGAGATGTGTGATTAGAATATTTCGCAGGATTGTGGGTGTCCACTTCTGTGGGCTATACACCACCCTTTTCCTCACACATTTTTTGGTTGATAAATTTTCTGTTTCCTATTTCCATTTCGAGGCTGCAGCTAAGCTAGTTTGCGCCTCGAATTCACAGAAACAGAATATCTAACTTTAAATGTGTGATTAGAAGATTTCACAGGATTGTGGGTGCCCACTCCTGTGGGCTATACACCACCCCTTTCCTCACACATTTTTTGGTTGAAAAATTTTCTGTTTCCTATTTCCATTTCGAGGCTACAGCTAAGCTAGTTTGCGTCTCGAATTCACGGAAACAGATTATCTAGCCCGTGATGTGTGATTAGAAGATTTCACAAGATTGTGGGTGTCCACTTCTGTGGGCTATACAGCACCCTTTTCCTCACACATTTTTTGGTTGAAAAATTTTCTGTTTCCTATTTCCATTTCGAGGCTGCAGCTAAGCTAGTTTGCGCCTCGAATTCACAGAAACAGAATATCTAACTCGAGATGTGTGATTAGAATATTTCGCAGGATTGTGGGTGTCCACTTCTGTGGGCCACCGACACCACCCTTTTCCTCACACATTTTTTGGTTGAAAAATTTTCTGTTTCCTATTTCCATTTCGAAGCTGCAGCTAAGTTAGTTTGCGCCTCGAATTCACAGAAACAGATTATCTAACTTTAAATGTGTGATTAGAAGATTTCACAGGATTGTGGGTGTCCACTTCTGTGGGCCACCCACACCACCCTTTTCCTCACACATTTTTTGGTTGAAAAATTTTCTGTTTCCTATTTCCATTTCGAGGCTACAGCTAAGCTAGTTTGCGCCTCGAATTCACAGAAACAGAATATCTAACTCGAGATGTGTGATTAGAAGATTTCACAGGTTTGTATGTGTCCACTTCTGTGGGCTATACACCACCCTTTTCCTCACACATTTTTTGGCTGAAAAATTTTCTGTTTCCTATTTCCATTTCGAGGCTGCAGCTAAGCTAGTTTGCGCCTAGAAGATTTCACAAGATTGTGAATATCACAGATCTTAGCAATATCTGTCGAGGATATAATCATTTTCAATGGCAATCAAGCTACAATCAAATCTCTAGAATTGTGCTCCCATCTGTCTCTTCTGAAGATGTGTGAGCATGTTAAGATTGCTGGGTGCCAGAAACATAGCGGGAAGTTAGAAGGCTGACGAGATCACCATACAGGGTACGACCCATAGGATCCTGTTCCTACACAACCTGCTGTGTATGGGATAATCTGTCTACATTCAAGGGTGATCTGGCTTTGAGTTGATCTAAAATGTTGTGTCGAGTTTATTTTGTTGATTAGTCTCATTATGGGCGTTCTTACTGGGCGTTCTTACTGTGTCTCCTTTCACATTACTTCTGCAGAAGCTGTATGGAGGAGAAAAAAAAACAATTGCACCTCCTAAGCACGTGCTCAGCTTTGTCCCAGAAAAACTACTTCTTCTTGGAGCTCACCTTCTTCATATCTAGACGAACTGGCGTCATGAGCCTCCTTTTTATTATTTAAAGCTTCGATTGCTGTAATTAGTGCTGAGTAGTCAATGATACTTGTGCAGACACACAGTCCCTCTAACCCAAACCTTTCTTCCAACAAGTCAACCAACTCGTAGCTTTAACTGCAATACTATCCAAGATGCTACGTTTCCAGCAACAAGGTCCTGCTGGAAGGACCTTAGGGCGTGGTGGATGTTAAAGAATAGGTTTTCATATCTTCAAAACTTTCGTTAAAGTCTGGCTTAGAAATCTCACATTGAATGTAAAAACATTGTCTCACACAAATAGAGAAATTACTGGTGTACCACAGGATTCAGCAGTATCTCCCACATTGTTTCTAAGATTGATTAATGAGCTTCTCTGTTATTTCCAACTCAATTCCTTCCCTCCCAGGGTCAATATTTAGAAATCTGACATTCTCTCCATGTTTAGTACGAATGACCTGCATTGTAATCACCAGTTGCCAAATGCTGCTAGATATGGTGGAACAACTCAAGGAAACCTAAGGCAACTAAATAATGTTCTCTCCCTGAGACAGCATTCCACTCCCGTCGATCCCTGCTTCCAGGTGTCCAGATCAAGCGTTCTGGCATTTGCGATAGCTTGGTCCTTAAGATGGAGGTTCGGCCTTCCAACTAAAGAATCTACATGAGTGGAATGCTGGAGGAAGATAAACATAACAACCGTATCGTAGGTATTGAACAAGCTCCGTATTCTAGGCACTATGTAGTCAAACATTTCTGAAATATTTCCCTCGATAATCATGTCCGTAACTTGTTTTATTAGAGTGACTTCGCCTTGAAAAATCGCTCCGATTGTTTTTAAGTCTGAGGGACTAATGCATTTATTTTAGATTCATCGGTATAGACAGCTCGGATTTACCTGACCATAGACCGAATTTCCGTAGTCTTAGCGCCGTTTTAGCTGTCGAGTTCCTTCAGTAAATGTCGAAAGAAGTGCATAGTAAGGTCTTAACCTCGCTTTTTCGGAAATCTTTGGTGCCCCAGCAGATGTCACTGCGCGACATTACAAGTACAATACCATAATGTGGTCACGCCTCTACGAAGCATTAGTCGCAATCTCAATACCTCACACCACAAATATGTATGTATATAGGAGATATCCTTTGATCCAACAACATCTGTCCGTAACTAACCACATCCTTTACAAACCCTAAACCCACACCCACATTCAAATCGAACAATTTATCAAAGTATCCCAACGGCAGCAAAAACCACAACTCAACAAGTATCCTTAATGTCTCAAACACATGACAAAGCATTAAAATTTTAAAACTTATGATCCTTCAGACAGGATTTCCCATTAAAACGAACAAAAAAAAAAACAACCCACAGAATCTGCGACATTGCACAAATGGCCCTCTCATCGATGCAGGTGTCGGTATTCTCCTAAATATAACCTATTTCTATAAAAAAGGATAACACTCAAAAACTTTATTTAGAAGTTCTTCAAGTTCTTCCTTCCTAAGGACATTTCCACACTTACATACACACAAAACCTTTATCTCTGCAACATTTACACGCTCACTTATGTTTTAGAAGAAAGAAAATTTTTCCTTTGTCCTTTTCACCACCTTAACCACTAATACTAGCCACAGGCGAAAAACATAAAGGATATTATAAATGAAAAAAAAACACACACAGTTTTCCTCAACTTCAGAGGACCAACAACGGAAAACTCTCCACTCCTATGTTGGGCAGAAAAAAAAAAGAAAAAAAAACAGAAAAACTTTCCACATTCTCCCCACGTGCATAACTTCCCAAATACATACAACAAACCACACACAGAACATTCCACTAATTTTGCAACGCAAAACAAAAAAAAAGAAGTCAAACTCATGAAAGAAGGACATCGGCACAAGGATGTTTGGGCTTACAATTTCCACATAGCAATTTCCACAGAGCGATTTCCAAAGGACGTTGTGCGTTTCACTGCTTTTTTTTAGCCTTTTATGTGCGTCACAAGTTGTTTTGTTGAAAAATTCATGTTTTGTTTGTTCAAATGACGAGGACTGGGTGCGTACAACACTGCAGCGCCTGCATACGGTTAGTCCTGGCAGCCATAAATTATTGCTTACACCAGTTGTTAAAGGATTGTATCCGATATATATTATTTTTTTTTTTTACTAATTATATGGCGACGGCATGTGATTCCGCTGATGCTGCGTTGGGCGCCACTTTAATTCCTTGAAGTGTTTTTTTTTTGTTTTTTTGCATTAGTGTGGCTGTTTTAATGTAAAGGAATAGAGTACTTGGTTGGAAAGGAATAAAGTGTCAGAGGGAGCTTATGCGCCTTTAGAACTGAAAGTGTATCCAGTCGCATAACGAATGGATGCAATACACTCTGGGGCATTGAAAAGGACATGCACACGCCTGGATTAGTAGTTTTTGTTTTGTTTTTTCTTTTCACTTTTATTGTTTTTTTTTTTCTGTGTGCAGTCTCCGTAACACTTGAATGTACAATACAATTAATTGCAAGAAATTGTGCAGAAGAGGTTTGCGTAACAAATTTAACGCGCAACGGTGTGTAGTGGAGCTGCTGTAGGACTTCTGGAATTTTGTTTACCTAACGAATTGATTTAGTTACTTTGTTTTAGTTTTTTCTTGTTGTTTAGTTTCTTGAGAACGCTTTGTGAGCGTTTCTTAGAAGTAAGTTGGATAAGATATTTTCATGAATACATGATGTAGTGGTTAACTGAGGGTGTAGTCAAAAGTTTTTGTAAGAGTTGTTTTGAATTTAGACAACAGTGACGCGATAAAATTGTGTCAAAAGGAGGCAGGATCTATGTCACTTTAGAAGGAGCTATGAGCACACTCCGAAATTTAACAAATAGAGGAATGAAATGGTGGCATACATCCTCTATGCAAATGTCGGCGAGAGCCCCAAAACTATCAAAAGTTCACTAAGCAGCTCAAAAATTCATTAAGCAACTCAAAAACTCTTTGACATGTGAGTGTAGAACATAATAACAGACTCTTCACTTCATTGTCCCATCGAATACGTTTTGAATGTAAAATTTCAGTCCGTTTCCATCGTTTCTGGGGTCTTGTGTAGGACTTGTTCAAAACAGAGCTCTCAGAAGTTCAGCTGTTCAACAGTTCATTTAGTTCAGTAACAAGCTCAGGTATTTTGCACACATATAGCTCAGTAAGTACAACTGAGCAAACTTTAATCAAACCACCAAATTTCCTGAGCACTATGTATACTGAACTAAATGAACTAGAAGAACGAACTAGTTCAGCAAACAGTTTTGAATTCGGTTAAGCGTTCTCTGAATTAAACTAGAATGGACAAGCCTAGTATTTATTCACGCTTAGGAAAAGAGCTGTGCTTTCTTTCTGTTGTGTTTGTCTGTACCTACTTTACGTAGTCGGATTACTACTTCTTTGCCAAGAGGTTAATACTAAGTACATCCTCTTGACTGGTTTTAATTTTGTAGTGCTTTCCCCAGAGCTTTCTAGAGACACGACTCTGATCGCATATTTTCCAGAAAACTAGTGTCATAGTTTTAGCGAAGGTAGAACAAAATTGAAGTCCTTATTCAGATCCTATTTTGTGATTGCTACGACTTCCGTTTGCAAAACACAGCTATACTTACCAGGACCCACTCCTACGGCGGTTCTTAAACCGTTTGTAGGGATCGCGGGTTAATATGGCTTCGTTTGACTAAGCCTCTCTTGAGGAGAAGATTTTTTTAAGTCTGGGGACGGTGTTCAGTATCCAAGGTTGTATTGTTTTAAACGTAGAGTACTTTTCGAAGCTGTTTCCTTTACAATTGAGTCTTATGGAATCAGTTCGGACTACTAATAATCAATGCGATCGAATTTGAATTACGAGGACGGACTTAAAACTGTGTAAAACGAAGACCAGCTCAGAGGTGTTCTACCAACTTTGCCATAGAGCCCTACTAAGCTAGCTAACTTTCGATAAGTTACAACTTTGCGGATGAATGGAAAATTTGTATAAAGCTGATGAACTCAATTTATTCTCGAGTTCCACAGGGGTATACTCTTTCACATATTTTATTCCATATAACAAAGAGTTTGATTTTGTCGACGGCAGTATTTTTATATTTAAATGGAAGCTAACAAATCAGTCTGATGAAATAAACAGCAGAATCATACCTATGTATGTACATACCTCCGCAGCTAAGCCCTTTACTGAGGGCTGCTGAGCTACATGCTTCAGTACTGATTTAAGTTGTTCCACCAATCGAAACTAACTTCAGACTCGTGCTTATGGTCTGTAAAATGCTTAGGTATTGGGGGTTAGTGTCATCGGTGTTTTAATATATGTACATACCGTACGAATTTTTACGATAATCTACGAAAATTCACCAAACCCTATTCGAGTATGCAAAAGTTTCGCAGTTTTCCTAGAATAGAGCGCTCACGAGAGTGTAAAAAATGTCCCCATGCTACGAATTTTAGTGCAAGAAAGTACTTTGTACATATTTATGACATCTGTCAAGTGGCTGTACGCAAATTTCGTAGCTTGCGCGTTTGTTTGCTTTTCATAAATCTATCTCTCTTTAAGAGAACTTTACCCCGACTCCTTGAACTTTGGCAATCTATGAGTTTTGGTGTAGAAATTATGCTAACAGATCTACTATTCCTGACGCAAAGACGTATCTACTGTCAAAGTAGCACAAAACTTCATCGGTACAGCGGCGCTCGTGTATATCAAAACTTTAACCAGAAAAATGTTTTCCTTAAAGCTGCACAAATCCATTATCCTCAAGGCAATTATTCTCATTTGCATAGAAATCGTGTTTAATGTCTTTGTTTACTTGAAAACATTCAGTTCCCAAATCTTCCAGACTTTGTCAAATCACATTCCCGGAACTTATACAAATGACAGTCATTATCGTTGACAACTATTTCCCTATCCCTCGCGACAGCATTCAGCAAATCTGAGACTTCTTTATTAACCGCCTCTCCTTTGTTGTCTGTAGCTGGACAACAAAAAAAACAAAAAATTTCAATCAATACGAAAATCCACTTTGACTGCCAACCAGAGGACTCAATTGGCATCACAACCACCATGAGGACGACATTGTCGTCGCCGGGGCCGCCTCTAGAATGATCCCTCTCATGAGATAATAGACAAATAAATAAATATTTTCCCGAGCTCCTGACATTATCGCCCCAAAGGACAATGTCAACGAAAATAAAACAAATAATCCCTCTGCCAGTGGACATAAATATCACCCAATGCTTGGTACTCGCCAACGCGTTGTAACCCAACATCCCGAAGGCACGCGAGTACAAGTCCTTCGTCTTCTTTCTTCCCACAACAGTACACATACCAATTATGTGCAAAATGCATGTTTACTATCGCATCCCCAATAGAAATCCATTACATCCAGCTCACCACATCCCTCTAGATTGGTGAGTCACACACAGTACGATAATACACAGAGGACATTCAGCCTACGCGCTATGTCCTTACTGCTGCACACATAACTTTGAGTTTCGGGCCAAAAACAAAAAAAAACAGAAAAAGAGAGGAAGAAAGGACAAATCTCCTCTGAGCTGGTGGGTTGTTATCCTGTTATTTTTCTGCTTGCGCTAAGAACCCACGCATGAAGACCAAAGACCACAAAACGAAATCAGTTCGGTATAGGAAAGCAGGGATTGTCCTTAAGCAATCTCATTCGATGTCCCAACGTAACGTAGTACATATCTCCAGAGCATCGTTCGATGACGTATTTCCTTTGTGTGCTCCAGCCATACTTGCAGTTGCGAGCCCAATTAAAGCAGGAAAATTGAAATCCTTTTTTTCATTCTTATTCTCCTGGTATAGGTTCTGGTCCTCTCAGTCGTGGGCGTGGTGCTGTCAGTGGGAGTGTGGTGCAACATTTATCAATTTCAAGGAAAAGAAGCGAAATACTTCCGCATTTTCCTTCTTTTTTTTTTTCTGAGTATTCTTCAACCCCTTAATGGTATCCTTTCTTTTACCAATGAAGCAAACAAAGTAGTATGCCAAGTACATTCATCGCCCGGGAGGCATTTGTGTCCTTTTCGCAAAAATATTGTATATACCCTGTGCTCCTGTACTCTTATTTTCGTCTTCGTTCGTTGGTATGTGTTGGAGATCATTATATCGCAAAACATAGAAAAAAAAGAAGAAATTCTTTAGATTTAACATTGAGATACCCGCACCGTACCGCTGGCGCTGGTATCCTGTCGATATATTTTCAGTGATTTTTTTCCTATTTATAAAACTGAAAGGAAGGACATTTAGCACAAGGGGCTCAGCTGCAGTTAGTTATGTTTTGTGGCACGTCGTCCCTTTTGCGATATGTATACGCTGTGACTGTGGTGTCAGTCAAGTGTTCTATTCAGGTATTCAGCACTCAGTGAGTGCAGGCACCATTTGAATGGACAAACATGTCAGAAGGATACTTGTACAGTCAACACGTCATGTCATTTCATTTGAATTGTTAAGGTTCTAGGCGGTAGTGGCAGTCAGCATCAGCGCCATTGGTTGTATGGTGGTAGCATTAGTGAGTTGCTTTGCGTGGAGGTGTTAGAGAATGAATGAATGTTGTATGCACTTGAACTGTCCTTAAAATGTGCAGTGAGAGGCCATAATTGACATCTAGAAAGGATTTCATTGAAATCGTTCAAAAGGATTAGCATTTACAGAGAGATTCTGTACGGGTAATGTGTAAAAACTGAATGTATGTATATGTTCGGCCCAGTTTGATAGAATCGCATGTGGGAAACATGTAAAGGATAATGGAATCTTTTTTTTAAGGAATCAAATAACTGCTGGTATCAGGACGAGTATATCGTTTGAAATTGCAATTATGCGGCAATGGATGGTTAGTCGTTTATTTTCGTAACTGCTGCTCGTGTAGATTGCAGTTATGCAGATGAAGTGATGAATCCTTGCAATCACTCATTTCCTGGATAATAAAGTGATTTCGAGAAGGATTCATGTACACATAGTTTGTTTTTACCAATAGAGAACGCCGTACTGCTATTTAACGATGAAGAAGATGAAGCGTAAGGAAAGTTATGCCAAATCCTTACCCAAATTATTTGACAGTTATGTGGTTCTCTTACACGTCAGCCTATCAGTTGATTTCAGTGACTTAATAGAGTTTGACACACAAAACCCTCAAAACTCATTTCGAAGTTATTTTTAAGATAACCAATATGATTTTCTGTTGCTGGGTAGCTACATATGTGGTCTATTAGAAAACTCGCAACAATTCTTCTAGCAACCATTTTGTAGAAAATCCGTCCTCCATATTGACTATTTTGGAGATGCTTATTGCCTGTGAACTGTAGACGGTAACAAGGTGTCCCATAGTTCAAAATATTCCTCTATGTTCGGTGTAAAGGGTTGAAAAATGTGAGCTCATACTTTGTTTCTAGAGAAGGCTATCCTGCAATTTAACGGTGACATGTAAGACTAAAAGTTATGCCAAATCCCCACGAAATTATATGACAGAGATATGTTTTCTTACACGTTAGACTATTAATTGGTTTCTGTATGATTTTCTGCTGTATCTGGACCCATCAGCTATTACGAAAATCACAAGAAACCTTCTGGCCACCATTTTGTGGAAAATCCTTCTCCATTTTGTTTATTTTTTTAATGGTTTTTGTCTTTGAACTGTGCCTGAGAATGAGACGTTCTATAGCTCAAAATGTTGCTCTATGTTCGCAGAAAATGTTTAGGAAACTCCACAAGCTAAATGTTTCAATCCAATATATGTACATACATATGAGACGTATCTATCTGACAGTTCTCCTATTCAAAAATCTAAGAAAGTAATCAACATTTCTATTCCCTTGTGTGCTTTCAGGTGGCAGTCTGTGATAACCTAGAACTTCCATTCCGCGATGAATCATTCGACGCAGTTCTCTCTCTGGCCGTGGTGCATCACTTTGCCACAACCGAACGTCGTGTCGGTGCCATTCGAGAGTTGGCTCGAATTCTTCGAATCGGTGGTCGAGTGATAATCAGCGTGTGGGCTCTGGAACAACGCCATCGACGCTTTGAATCACAAGATGTTCTCATACCGTGGCAGCCGCCTAAAAACCGCAACCAAACGTATTCGGATGAAGAAGATGATGACGATATCCTACCACCCTATAATGCCTACACAGAGGAATCAACAAACTCCAGTCGATCAGCAGGCGATGGAGATAGCTCAAGCTTGTCGTCATCTTCACCGGGAGAGTCTTGTTATAGTTTTGTCAGGCGTGCTATACAGGTACATACATCGATATTAGTCTCGATTCTAAATTTCATATCACCTTCTGTTTTTTACTTATTTTAGAAACTAGCTGGAAGTAAACGTCACCCATGGTTTCTAGACTCATGGACCTCCAAGGATACAAAGAACAACAGTAGCCTGGATTATGAAGATGCCAAAGATTTACCAATCGAATTGCGCCGTTTGGAGGACTTTGAAGATTTTCCCGATCCACCACTATCAGCGGGCTTAAAATCTCGCAGCCTTGGCAGTATTCTCAATCCTCCGCCACGTCAAATAGTTCGCTCAAGATCAAGTGTGCCCAGCCTGGGGGCTCAATTAATGGAAACCAAACAACTGGTGGTACAGATTTCGCCAGGACAAATGATTCCGACAAGTAGTGCTGTTGAAATGCAAAATAACAACAGCAACAACCATTCGCCGGGTTCGGGTGGGAATACAAATGATGCGTCAGGAACAGCAACTGCGTCTTCAACTCCACCACATTCCACGGCGACACCGAGTCGACGGCCAAAACTGATCAAACAGAAACAATCCCTATGTGATGACGACTATCAACTGCCAGATAATCCATTTCATATGATAAGTAATTGTAGTAGTAGTAATAGCCTAACTAGTAGTAGTCACCCACAACAACCACAACAGCACCAGCCGAAGAATGGCCTACGAGGGCTTGCGGCGGCCAAGCAACTCGCCGACGCAAAGACATTCCTACGCAAGCAGAGTTCTCTGAACGAAGAACTAATGGCGGGCAACCGCATTCGGGAGAAGGAGCGAGTTCGCAAGCGTATCCAGAAGCAGATATCGCTGAACGAAGCGTTTCTATGTCGATCGGTGTTTTCGAAGCGTCTGCAGGTCCTGCGAGATGGGTTCACCAGCAAACTGAAAACCTCTACGGGTAGTCTGGAGCGGGTAACGAAAAATGGATTTGTCAAGATCATGCAGAATTTCAAGGCCACAACAAGCCCGGCCACATCGACCTCAGCAACAGCAACCAATACGACAGCGGCACGAGATCACCATCATCATCATCACCATGCTCACCACTCGACGGTGCACAGACAGGGTTCATTATCATCGAGCAAGTCCGGTGAACCGTGTAATTGTGGACTGGCAGCTGCCGCTGCAGCTGCAGCTGTTGCCTCTCTCACCAATGGTAACGAGGACCAATCCAGCAACAATAATAAACCAAGACGCCATTCTCGTGAATCCGGTTCGGATTCATCAAAAGACAGCAGCCTCCAGTCAGACACGAGTATCGAGTCGGAGGACAGCTTCGCCTCAGTGATTTTTATTCCAAAGCCCGAGCTCCAGCAGCAACAGCAGCAGAATCAACCGAATCAACAGAATCCACCAAACCCCCAGCTGGCAACTCAGAAGCATCAACAACAGATCTATCATCAGCAGAACTCGAACAGTAGCAGTAGTAATAGCAGTAGCAGCTGTAATGGGGCGCACAGTAGCACCTGCAATAGCCTGACCCACAACAACAGCCTTAACAGCAACAGCAACTGTAGAAACCGTATACCATCAGTGCCAACATCACCACTTATAATGCCATGCCCGCCGACGCCAGCACACTCCCCGGCGGCAGCGTACACCGTTGTGACATCACCGCCGCAAACAATGTCCGCTGTCCAGGCGGCCATGGCAATGCTAACACCACCCAAGCTCGTGCAGAAGGGTATCAAAACAAATACAGGATCAATACAGGAAAAATCTCGCTTCACCTTTGAGGAGGAGCACATCCAGCAGTTGGAAGGCTCGAAGAAGAGTGACGCGCCAGCAGTGCCGAATGGCCATACGCGGGTGACTACGATTGTGATCGACAAACCGGAGCCATGTGCCAGGGCATCACCACCACCGGCCAGGATCACCCGACAAACGATTAAAGATCTGCCGCCCATTCCAAAATTCCGCAAACAGCAGTCCCTTCAGATGCACAAGCCGGGCTATGCGATAGTTCGTCGGTCTTCTGCTGCCGCGCCTTCGATTCCAAAGTTCATGTCAATGGAACTGTTCAACCCCGCTACAGATGATCTGGACAGCGACTCAAGCGAACCATCCTCGCCGGACTCCATTGACAGCGTGATCAGCGCACCAAAGTCCGCAGCGTATGTGAACGGCAACGAGACAGACGAGCCCGTGCCTGCTCAAGGTGACATTTTAAAGTCTGATCTGCACATCAATGGTGACAGCACATCGATGGAGAATCTCAATCTGGACGATGATTCCATGGGAACCATCCCATACCCCAGGGCGGTGAATAAGATTCGATCGGCCACCCGCCAAGAGTGTGCCGACTTTGCGGAACAGTTAAGTGCTCAACTCCTGCGGGAGCTAGATGATAAGAATCGCTCCGACAAGGTGGAATGTCGAAGTTTGGATGGCATTGGTGGTGACATCGGAGACTACATCGATGACCCGGTTATGGCAAACTTCCGAAAGCGCAACGGTGACCTAACCGCTCTACGTGATGAACTGCGTGAACGCCGTCTAATGCTAGCCAACTTATCGACTCAACCCAGCCTCCAGCAATCACCGAATTCGTCTTCAACATCCTCGCTATCCTCTCAAACTCGAAGTCTGACAATTCACGAGGAAGACGAGGAGGAAGAACGTGAGGAAGCAGAAGGTAACAGCTCAAATAGTTATTCGTTGAATCTCTACGACAACTACAAGATCTCCAAGTTCAAATACAAGCGTAACCGTCAATACAGTCTGAACCCGGAGACCGCCTACCTTCTGGACGATGGCGATAGCTCAGCCCGTGAGGACGATGATGATGTGATTCTGGAAGAAGACGAGGATGTCAAGAGTGATGAGGGAGTTCTCGACGATGATGTCGCTGAAGAAGCAGATGCAGAGGGATACGCCACGAAAACCACTCACAATACCATCAAATGTGAGGAGGACTCTCTCGAGGAGCACAACAAACAAGAGGGTTGTGGAGCAGTAGCAAACCGACAGTCCACCATAGAATCCTGGGAGCATTCGAATAGTTCCACAGCTTCCCTGGACAGTCCAACGCAAGGAGGAGCAACTACACATCATCGCTATTATCATGTTTTCCGGGAAGGAGAGTTGGACGCTCTGATAAATCATCATGTTGCAAGCCTTCATATAGTGTCGTCATATTACGAACGAGCCAGCTGGTGTGTGGTAGCAGAGAAAGTCCAGGTTTGGACCATTTGAGTGGAGAAGATGTACATATGAGTATTTTTGGCATTTAATCAGTTAGATTTTTTTAAAGCTTTTTTATCGAAAATGTTCCAATGACAAATTTTTAGGGTGGCTACACAGTTGTGCTAAGCTTGTGTCAAATGATTTTATTCACACAAAAACCGTTATTTCGATGATATTTTTAATTATTTTGCTGAAGCGGGAGGGACAGTCTTTGGTGTCTTATCTTACCATCGTTTTGACAAATCTGATGAAGACGGCAGCCATGTTATTACCATAAACGGATTGTGACATGAATACTTCGATAAGCCTCATCTATTGCGTGTATTTAATCTGTTCCTGCCATCTTTCGTCCTCATCACCTGCCGTATATCTGCCTAGGTTAACGCTCCGTTAAATCTCCGAACTATGGGATGTCTATTCTGACAGTGACGTGATGTACATCTTCAACTGCATCCATACAGTGGTGGCCATTGTGCTGTAAACTCGAACGCATACCTTCCACGAGTCATATCAGAGATCTGCAATTGATAGTGCCTCATTGATCTCAGCTTCAATAGCTGAATAGACAAAGTCTGGTCCTTAACAAGAAATTATTATTTTCCTAGTTCTCTTACCCAAGTCTCGTGTGCACATCAAATCTAATTTCAGTCCCGATAGACGCAATGCAAATCAAATCTCTATCTCCTGGGACGCAGATACATATCGGGTGGATCGTGCAAACCCTTTTCTTGATTCATTCTGTAAAATTAGGCCCATTTGACGTAAATCCATCATCGTAGAGGAAAATAGATCTGTTTGCCAACCCTGATCCAGAAAGTAAGCGAACAGACCTAATGGGTCATTGTTCATCGTTTTGGATGATTTTTCCCACGAATTTGATGACTCAACGCTAGCAGGTATACATATTAGCGGTGATAACATGCAACATTGTGGTAGGCCACTTATTAAAACAATTATTTTGTTGAAATAGCTTTATTGTGTAGGATTTGCCAGATAAAGACGTTTCTAATGTAGAAGCTTTTGAATACTCGTTCTTAGACATCTGAAGTAGCTTGCTGTAATTTCCACTACATTGTTCATCAAACCTTACTCAAACCTTGCTGCCTGGAGCAATCCGAAAACTTGCTTCTTGAACTACTTCATCATTCGCTTATCCTTTACACATGTGTCACCTTAACTGCTGTCTTATATTGAAAAGCTATTGCATTTCGAACATCGAAAACTATCAGATTCCTTCTCGTTTCAATGATTTATTCTTCTAGAAATAACGGTAAATGCACATATAACTGCTCATAGCTCATAGCACAAAAATGTTGACAGAGTCATTTGCAGTAGACTGTATTCAAGCTTTGCTGTCATCTTTTAGCACATGTATACTTAGTTTTACAAAGAAAACAAACAAAAAACAAAAGAAAAACATTATTTAATCGAAAAAAACGAACTTACATTTAATGTATTTTACAAGTTCACAACGACTATTGGGTTTGCCTTCTTTTTTTATAACAAAACAGCTGGTGTTCTTTGCTAAACAAAAAAAAATACAAAACAAATTTTGTTCTACTTACTTTAATAATTATATTTTCATATAAATCTTTGTAAATAAACTATCGCTAGCTATTCAAATAATAACATTTAAAAGAAAAATCTTAAAGTATATAAAAAAAACATAAGATAAACAATACGCATAAGGTGATCATTAAAACAAAACAAAAATATAACCTTTCTCGATTCTTGCCTAACGATCAAAACAACGCTGAATAGATTTTAAAGAAAATATATAAAACAAAAACAAAAATACATAATATTTTACATTAAAACTTAAGACCTTGACCTTATAAGGTGTATAAATATATTCCAATGATACTAGGCTAACAAACAAAAGAGAATTCCTTTTTTTTTAAAACAAAACAAAAAACTCAACATATAGTAGTTTTGTATATATGAATTGTATTTGTTAATCTCTAAAAAAAAAATGATTTTTTTTTACATACATAACATATATATGTATTCAAATAAGTATTCATTTCTCCCCCTTATTAGAGGTTTTAAGAATAAAACAATAAATCTTTTAGATTTTTTATATAAAAAACAAAATATATGTGTAAACTTCAATTGTGTTAAGAAGAAAATACAAATAAATTTATTTTATTTTTTAAAAAAACAAAATACATTTACATAGAGTATGAAATAAATATATATACATATACACATAACAACCAGAAACAAAATAAAAACAAAGGAACTAAATAATTTTAATATTATAACTAAATAGCACATTTCAAATTATTGCATTTATATAATTTATATAAAAAGAATACAAAAAAAACAACAGACTCTGACTATAATTTCCTTTTCGTTCGAAATATAAAAAATATTATATCTAAACAACTTGTAAATATTTGAATGTAATGGAAAACCAAAACTGATTGCAAACAAAACAAAAAACTAATATAAATAATAAAACAAAAAATATATACATATACATATTTATAGAACAAACAAAGATAAGACACTTTTTGCCTATAAATTAAAAACTTCGAATATAAACTTAGTTACGAATTATTTTTTAAATTATTTTTAAAACAAAACAATTACAATTAGTATTGTTTCTAATGAAAATAACAAAAATAAGTATACATATAAAATAAACACTAAACTGAAAGTAAATAATACAGTTTTGCCTACTTAAAGTATTTTAAACTATATATAGAGAGAATAATATGCATATATACATACAATACATACAAACAAAAAATATATCCTTACTGAAAAAAAATATATAAAGAACAAAACTATTATTATTAATGAATTTTAAGAACCGACCACACACTCACTTTACTTTTTAATTTGAATGCGATCTTTTAAATAATAATTACCTATGTGAATTTATAAAAAATAAAGAAAACAAAATATAAGAAATATATATATATATGATTGTTGAATTGTAACTTGTAGTTAGCAAAAATTATGTTACATGTGCGTGTGTGTATGAACTGGCGAAATAGGAAAAAACAAAAAAACAAAATATTATTAAAGAAAAAAAGAAAAACAAAATTAAATAGCTAACACATTTAAAAAAAAGAAGATGAAAAAGTATATATAGGTACATATATATATATATATGAAAATGCTGATAACTTTATGAAATAAAAAAACAAAAACAAATTCTATAAATCTATAAAATGATGGGTTTTTCTTTCAATATTGTCGGGCGATAGGTAGTGAAAAGAACGCCAGGACCAAACTCAGCCGAGCCGTGCGTAAAGTAAGATTATCCTTTGACCAAAGCGAGTCGCTCAGCCCGATGATGTCATCATATTAGTGACAAGAAAGTTCTTTTCCACAATCGTTGACCTATGTACTTCAAACATCGCTGGACTCCCTAAACAACTGGACCGTACAGAGAAAACAGAACTAAATCCACGAGTATTCACAAATAAGAGGAATATACGCGACTTCGTTCCACTAAGGGGAGCCGTGGCTCAAGTGTTTAGTACAGTGGACCACGGCCCTTGTTCCGTCGAGGTTCGAATCCCAGAATCCCATTCGAGGTTCGAATCCCAGCAAAAACAGCAAAACGTTTTTTCACGACCCCACCTCTCGCGGGCGTCTGACAAACATCCGAGAGTATAACTGCCATGAGAAAGCTTTTCAAATATCAAATTGCCCTTCGGACCCGGCATTAAACAATAGGCCCCTTCCATTCGTGTAACGAATATAACACGCACAACATGAATGGTTGTGAGAAGCTAGACCCAAGGTCCCATAGACCTGTTTCTCCAAAAGTTTGTATTATATTAAACGGAACCCAACTCCAAATAACATACAAAGCCAGATATGTTGATTGTAAGGAAGGAAGGACAACACAGATATTAACGATTGCAGCAGAATTTTCGGTAGAAAATGGGAACGTGAACCTGCCACTGTCCACTGGATGAACGCTCTCATCTGGTGCCCTGGTCTGGTGCCCTTCTGCCACAAAAGCCACAAATCAGAGCCCTTTTACAAGAATTCAACGTGTATAGGTACTACTAGCGCAAGCAGAACAGCTCCCACTGTGGCCCGTGAAACCATGATCGGACCCTGCCTACTAGATGTTTTTCAACAGAATTAGCTGCAAAGAGCGCGCTTCACTTATGACAAACCGTGAGGTGGTCTGACGTAAATGTGTTCTCTTATTAGTTCCCCCATTTCTCAGTCTTCAATCTCATTCTTGACTCCAAGTTTCTTTCCACAGAAAGCTAGAAAAATGATGGAGTCATCAACACTGCCAACAATGGTTCAGGAATTTGTTTAGAGGAACTACAAACTCTTAGCCTCCTCATTTTTTAAATCTCCTCGCACTTTCTCAACATGGCCAATGCTAGGAGGAGGGCATTCTTCACGTGCCCTATTTCGAGGCTTCTTTGGGGCCATTACTACGATTAAAGGACCAGCCAACTCCTATCACTCACTAGACAGCTGACCCTCCTCATTGCTGTCCTCACAGGCCGCAATACAATCAGAGCACAGTACTCAGCAGCACAGACAGGTTGCGGCGACACAGAGATAGAGAAAACACAATGAACGTTCCTCTGCCTAAGCTTTAGCAGAACCAGATACCTAACTCTCGGGAAAGTATCTTTCAATGACCTTAACGAACCAGCTACCTAAAACAGCCTTAAAATTCATAACGAAACGGACTAATCCTGTTTTTTTAGGATCCGTCGATATGTGGTCCTCGAACATGGGAGCCGGAGTACTCTGCATGTCCTAGCCGTCTTAAGCTACTGATTTTTCGACTTGATTGACGTCAATGTACAGCTCGTATAGTTAGTCGATGAATCTTCTCCTCCATCAACCCAAACGGGACCAAGCATTTTACGAAGGATTTTCTCTCGAAATGGCTAAGGATATCTTCCTCCGCTTTAGGTAGAGTGCAAGCTTCAGCGTCATAAAGCATGAATGGGATGCAGAATCTAGTTAGTTGTTCCAGATAGAGCTTCTTGGCTTCTCAGTCCAAAGAAGCAGCGATTGGCAAGTTATTATTCTTCGTTTATTTTCTGCTGAGATTTCCACCTCGGCTTTGCTCGAGATAGGCAAAGTCCCTTACTACTTTGAAGTTATAGCTGTCGATTGTGACATTCTTTCCAGTTCACCAATGTTGAGTATCCCTTCTTGTTGATAGAGCAGTGAGCGTTCTCAAAGCTGGACATGGCTTTGTATCCCTCATCTCTATTGATGCTGTCATATGCCGCCTTGAGATAGATGAAAAGGTGATGGGCATCGATTAAAACTTCTTGGGTTTCTACCAGGATCTGTCAAATTGTGAAGGTTTTCTGGCCTGAAACCACGCTGATAAGGGCCGATCAGGGTGTTGCCGAAGGGTTTCAGGTGTTCACACAGTATGACAGATAATATCTTGTTTTCGATTTTCAAGAGACTAATACCTCTATGGCAACGTTGCCTCTAGTCTTGGACACCTGATGCTGGTGGCAAAGGTTCTGGCGGTTATACGTTACTCCTAGTTCTAGTTCCCAATGGATGTCACCAACGGACAAGTTATTAAATTTGAAATCGAATATGGCCGCCAAATGCAACAAACATCCGCTGTACACACGTAAGAAGCCGCTAAAATGTTCAGCTGTCAATTCGCTTTTTGACAAATAAACACTTTTATCGGCTTGCATTTCGCAAGGTAGTTTCCCATTTCCCCTTAAAATACACATAAATAAACATTTAATTCAAGTGCAAATAAATTAAACAAGTTCTCAATAATGGCTGCTAGCCAGGACGCGTGTTACATCTCTCTCCTGGGCCTGGCCGAGTACTTCCGCACCTCGAACCCACCGAATGTGAAAAAATGCATCCAGTGTCTGCAAGCATTGTTCACCTTTCAGCCACCATCGAAAGTTGAGGCTCGAACTCATCTGCAAATGGGTCAGGTCCTTATGGCGTATACAAAGAATATCGATTTAGCTCGAAATCACTTGGAAAAGGCCTGGAAGCTGTCCGAGAATCTACTCAACTTTGACGATGTGAAGTTCGACACAGCAAGTCTACTGGCTCAACTCTACTTACAAATGGAACAGGGATCTCTGGCTAAGGCTATACTTAGAAAAGCTGTTGAATTGTCTCAGAACAATGTATACTGGCATTGCAAGCTTTTGCTGCAACTATCACAGATCCATGCCACCGACAAGGAATACAGCTTGGCCTCAGAGCTGCTAGCAGTTGGTGCAGAGTCGGCTGAGGAAGCCAATGCGACGTACTTGAAGGTTTTGTTCCTCCTCAGTCGCGCAATGATTCTGATGATCGAACGAAAGACGAACGATGTACTTACACTGCTCAACCAAGCTGGTTCCATCATCGACAACAACATAATGAACCCACATCAGAAGGAGTACCTGAAGGTGTTCTTTTTGGTGCTCCAAGTTTGCTATTATCTAGCTCTTGGTCAGGTGAAGACCGTAAAACCAAGCCTGAAACAGCTACAGATGAGTATTCAGACCATAATGGCACCCAACTGGCCGTCTGACGACGTAATCTTTGGACAAAATCCACTGGAGATGTTTGTATGGCTTCCCAAGGAGCAGCTTTATGTGCTGGTGTACTTAGTCACCGTGTCCCATTCAATGATGGCGGGGTATATGGACAAAGCACAGAAATACACTGAGAAGGCTCTGACGCAAATCGAGAAACTCAAGTCGCAGGATGACAAGCCCATTCTGTCGGTGTTCAAGATCATCCTGTTGGAGCACATAGTTATGTGCCGCATGGTTATGGGAAATCGTGAGTTGGCCATCACTGAGATCGCAGCTGCTAGGGACGTTTGCTTGGCTACTCCGAATAGAAATTTGTTGAAGCGCCACTCGGCACAGTTGCATTGCCTTTTGGGACTCTATTCGATGTCGACAAGCTTATTTGACTACGCAGAGAGGCAGTTCCTTGCATGTGTTAATGAGACTGCCGAGAGGGATCTGAAGCTATTTGCCAATCTAAACTTGGCCATCATTTATCTCAGGACGAAGAGGGATCAGGACTTGAAACAAATCCTGGACTCTGTCTCTACAGAAAACACCCACTCGTACAGCTCTCAGGCACTGATGGGTGGTTTCTACTATGTCCAGGGATTGCATGCGTTCCATAAGAGCAGTTTTCATGAAGCTAAGTGGGTGAGAGGTCTTAATTTTCTAGAATCCATATCAAGTTCTCTTTTTTCAGACGCTTTCTACGTGAGACACTGAAAATGGCCAATGCCGAGGACCTTAACCGGCTCACATCGTGCTCCCTGGTGCTACTTAGCCACGTCTTCCTCAGCATTGGTAATTCCAAGGAGAGTATGAACATGGTTACTCCAGCAATGCAGTTGGCATCAAAAATCCCCGATATCCATGTCCAATTGTGGGGCAGCGCTATACTCAAGGATCTCCATCGAATGTCGAAGGACGCCCAGCATGAAAAGGAAGCGTACGCCAATCACGTTAAGTACTCAGAGAATCTAATCGCAGATCAGAGAAAGTGTGTAACCATGCCGCAGCATGCCCTCATTAACTGGTTCAGCGGCGAACCGATGGTCACTTCTGAAACATTGACGGCAACCCCCGGACAAGCTTCAACGTCCTCGGGACAGATGGTGATCGTGACACAACAGTCATCAGGACAGCAGCAACATTTTGGACAATTTTAGAGAAGAGACGTCCCCCTACAACTAGGTTAAGCCAAAGTTTGTAGTGGAAATGAAAATAAAATCCAGATATGTATGTACTTCGTAACCAGGGTCTCATTTATTGCGTTTCTTCTTCAACTTCTTGGCTTCGTGTGCCCTAGAGTGCGTCAGCAGGGTATCTGATCGTGCGAATTTCTTACCGCATGTTTGACAAACGTAATTCTTCTCGCCAGTGTGCATTAGCATGTGGGCTCTGCAGTGGTATAACCGCTTAAACCGCATTGGACAGAAGTTACAGGCATGCGGCTGCTCTCCCGTATGAATACGCCTGTGTTGCGATAGATTTGAACATGACCGGAAAGATTTCTTACAAACCTGACAGACGTATGGGCGTTCACCAGTGTGGGTGCGAATATGCGCTCTGAGACTAGGTTTTTTGTAGAATGACCAAGGACACTCTTCGCACTTCCAGGGTTTTGGTTCGACATGGCTTTTCGTATGCCGGTTTAGGAGTTTTTTGGTAGAAAAACGTCTTTTACAGATAGAACAGGGAAATGGTTTTTCTTCGGTGGGGTGAACCCTTCGCGTGTGAAGTCCCAGAATCGTGCGGTTAAGGAAGGCTAAAAGGAAATACATGAATCTTTATCTAATCATGCTGAGCGCAATTTTGCTTAACTTACTCTCGTTACAAATCGAGCACTGCGCCCCCGTATCGGTGTCATCTGTTTTCGCCTCGAGATCGCTTAGCTCGTCTTTACGGCAAGTAACAAGATGTGATTCGAGTTTGTTTAGCGTGATGAATACTTTCGGGCAATTCGGGCAGCAGTATTGCTTTCTGGTGCACGTATTCACCAGAAGGTGGGAATTCAACGCTATACGCTCCACAAAACTAGTCTTACACCGTGGACAGCGGTATTCTTTTTCTTCTTCCTCTACTCCTGTTTCATCCTGATCCTTCTCTGGTACGTAGTCTTCTCCTTCGTCAGTGCACGGCGAATAGTCACTATGAAACTCGATCATATGTTGCGCTCTAGTTTTTGGAGAAATGAAGGTCTTGCGACATAGATAACACTTATGTTTATCCTTATTCCTGGCGGAATTTCTTGTGAATCTGTACAGTTCAGTGTCTCCATCGATTTCCTTCTCTCCGTTCTCGTATATTTCATCAATGTAATCGAATATTTCTTCATAGTCGTCTGAGCTTTCTTTACAATCCTCTTCATGGTTTGCAATCTCAATCTCATCTGAATCAGCGCCAACATCAGGAACTTCTTCATGATTTTGGATGATGGTAAGGACCTCATTGACTTCACTAAATGGGTCTTGATCCTCGCTTTTGCTTTGGCTACTTATTACATTTTCGATTAGTACCTCTTCTACCTGTTCCACTGGTCCACAAGAAATGTTAAGTAGTTTCCTAAGCTCTTTGTCAGACAAGTCGCATTCGATTTTGAACAAATAGAAGCGCTTTACTTCACTGAGGCAGTCGAAGCAAATGTTGTCAGGCATACCATCGCCCTTCGTTGGCTGGAAAGTATAGAACTCCCAGAATTTGATCAAGTTTGAGTGGACGTGGTAGATACTTACTGGGATAGTTATTAGATCGCTGAGCACATCTGCAACAACGCGACTAGAATCCGCAGACATTTTTGTACCATAAATGCATTTGAGTTCATTATTCAGTATCAGACATGTCCGACAAATGCCATTGGGATTCAATTGCATTTTGTTGCGGAACTTCTTATTTTATTTTACTTTTCCCGCTTTTCCTTGATTCCTTGATCGAGTAAACAAACTTTAACTGCGTTTGTTTTTGCAGGTAAAATTCCAACAGTATTGCCAGGTTTTACAACTTAAGTTTGGATAATAGGATAACTAATCTCGTTTTTGTGTTATGTCCAGGACATGTTCAAATATAGTTCGAAATTCCGCTTGTATCGCTGAAAGTGCTGGTCGTTGAGTTCGTTTTTGCCACTGTTATCGGTATGTGAAGGATAACGTTGACTCTAGTAAAAGGGTCAGTAAAAATCCATGAAAGGATTCAGTCTGAGCTGGGTAAGACGCAAAACTCTTCGTAAGTTGCTTCCAATTCCAAAGAAACTCCATGTGTCTGTCTGCAAGACACCAGGGAGCATACTAAAAGTAATCCCACCTACGAAAGGAAAAACTCATTGAAGGTGCTCTCAGTTTACTAGTAGTATGAGGGTGCTTTTGGAGATATTTAAGGCTTATCACCGAAAACGTCTACTGGTTTCTATACACCTTTGATAGGACCTTGTGTACAGATTGATTGCTCTTAAGAATGCAATTGACCAGTTGCTCCTCGGTACTCGGTACTCGGTACTCCAGTGGATCTAGGTCACCGGGTGACTAAGTGTAAAATAGAAAATAAAACCCAGATTCTTGGTAACTTTGCTCTCATTTATTTTTCCTTGTGTGTTGACATATGTCTTTTGCACTCGTATAACCGGTTAAACTGCTTTCCGCAGATCTTGCAAGCATGCGGTCGCTCTCCCGTATGAATGTACAGGTGTCGCCTTAAATTTGAAGACCAAACAAATGTTTTCTCGCAAATATGACACATATATGGGCGTACACCAGTGTGGGCGCGGACATGTCTACTCAACTCTTTTTTTGTGTAGAATGACCAAGGACACTGTTCGCATTGAAAGGATCGTTTTTCGACGTGGCGTTTGCTGTGGACCCTTAAGAGATGTTTTCTGGGAAAACGTTTTTTACAGACAGGACAGCCGAATGATTTCATACGAATGTTGTGGATCGATTGCTTGTGGTTTTCCAGCGCCGTGCTATTGAGAAAGGCTAAGCAAAAATTTTGAAATTTCATCTTTGATCAGAATTAGTTGATTTACTCACTGTGATTACAGGTAGAGCACTGTGCCTTTGTAGTGATGATGCATTTTTCAGTGATGTACTGGCATGTTTTAACGTGTGCCTCATATTTGTCTGACTGAACAAATACTTTCGGGCATTGAGGGCAGTAGTATTTCTTTTTTCTGCAGGTTCTCAGGTGGTTGTTCAACGTGGTTTTTTTGGGAAAAGAAGCCTTACACTTTGGACAAGAATGTTTGCTTTCATCGCCTTTAACACTTGATTCCAGCTGAATTCTTTCAGTCATAAACTCTATCACTTCATCATTGTACGTTGAGTTTTCATCATAGAACACATTCTCTCCGATCTCGTGTACTTTATCAATGTAATCGAATATTTCTTCATAGTCTTCTTCAGAATCCTCTCCATTGTATGTCCTAACGTCAGGAAAGTCGTTGTTATTCTTCTTGGGCAGAGTACTTATTCCCTTTTCAATGAATCCCTCTTGTATCGCTTGCCCTGGTTCAGGGGACATGTTAAGAAGTCTTCTAAGCTCTTTATCAGACATATCGCATTCCATTTTGAACATATAGCAGCGTCTCAATTTTCTGAGGCAACAGGTGCAAATGTTGCCGGGCATTCCATCCCCCTCTGAGGGCTGAAAAGAATATGATTTCAATGATTTTACTTAGTCTTCGTGCATATTCTACTTACTGGGTTAGTTGCTAGATTCCTGAGTATATCTGCAACAACATAACTAGATTCCGTCGAAATTTTCGTGTCGTAGATGGATTGAACTACACCGCTCACTACGAGACATGTCCGGCAGATTATATTGTAATCAACTTTCATTTTGTTTAAATAATTGTTGCACGAATTCTGTTGTTATTTTTAAATATTCTGTACACCGTTTGGGCTAAACAAATACTAATCCCTCATCGAGTTTGTTTATTCGAAGATTGTTTATATTGCCAGTGAAACACGGGCTGTACTGCTAGGTTTATCGACTCGAGTTTGCACAGTTGGAATACTTACTCTTGGGTTTTTGTTTTTTCTGTTATTATTCCTTTTTTTGCATCGGATTTGTGCATAATAACAAAGAAAATAACCAGAGTCCCACGCACGTAATATTTTATTAAAATTCCTTGTGCACTGTAGCATTTCTCTACGTCTTGTGTCCTTGAAAGTGACAGGATACCTACGTAGTCTGCGCAGGATGATGATATGCCAGTAACAAGTTACGGAAATGTCATCGCCATTAAATTGCAGGAAATGAAAACAAATTGGGTAGGTGTCAGCCAAGGCCGTCGAAACTTCTCGTAGAAAGGTAAAGAGATTTCCTCTACGGGCGTCATGTGCAAGGCTTCCAATTGTTCGAGATGCTTAATGATCGAAATAATGGTTTCAAAGGAAAAATTGTAATTTTCTAAGAATCAGTCGAGTGAATCGTACCCAATGACCTGAAATTGAATCCAACCTAGCTTCCGGAAGATCGCAAAAAAACTAACAACTCAGTAAATTATTTGTGTCGCTAGTTGCCCTTTTTAAAGTCGACGGACACTACATATTTATTTCTTTTATTTTGCTAACTTATCGCCTACTTATAAGCTAAACGCGTTGCAACTCTTTTTGACCTTCGTCATTCGCCACTGAAGTCGTTATTCTCGCTGGAGCACTCCTCAATGGCGAAATTCAGGATATCATCCTCGCCCAGCTCAGCGCCAACATCTATTGATGTGCTCGGTTTCTTCTCTTCCTCCAATTGTTCTTCTGGTTGATCCTCTTCCATTTCTTCGCCATTAACCAAGTCCACTACACTTGGTGAACGCTCTTCGGCGCTAGCCCTGGCACCTCTGTGGGTTTTCATGTGAGTTCGCAGAGTACCTGACTGATGGAATGCTGAGCCGCAAATCTGACAGACATACCTCCGTTCGCCGGTATGTGTTCGCATGTGAATCGCACAGTCACTCTTCTGGGCGAACCCACGGCTACAGAACTTGCACTTGTAGGGCTTTTCGCCGGTGTGAGTCCGTCGGTGGTTCTTGAGGGTGTTCAGTGCGGTGAACCTCATTGGGCAGAATTCACATGCGTAGGGTCGTTCTCCTGTATGAATACGCTTGTGCTTCACCAAAGAGCTTGACGTCGTAAAGGCTGCCTTACAGATAACACAGACGAACGGATGATCCCCGGTGTGACTGCGGACATGTGAGTAGAGTTCGCCCTTGCTGACGAATGATCGGGGACACTGATCGCACTTAAAGGGCTTATTTTTGTTGTGTCGCATGACGTGCTGCTTCAAATTGGCATTCTGACTGAAGCCCTTACCGCAAAGGGCGCAGAGGAATGGACGTTCGCCACTGTGTATGCGCATGTGGTCCTTGAGAGTCGAGAGCATCGAGAAAACTAGAAAAAGAATGTTAAATGTCTCCCCGCTGAACTTTTTGTAGGCTACTTACCTTTCTTGCAGTCTGGACACTTGTGCTTGGCTTTGACGTTGTGTTTCTCCGCCATGTGTTCGTTGAGATCTTCTTTCTGAGTGAATGATTCGTTGCAGGTCGCACAGGTGATCTCCTTTTTGTGAGATCGAAGATGCTCGCTTAGGCTTTCTTGGGAAATAAACACTTTCTGGCATTTGGAGCAGCAGTACTGCTTCTCGGTACACTTGCTCTGCTTGATGTGGATGTTCAGTGATTTTTGCTGCGCAAATCCAGCTCCGCAGTATGGACAGCGATGTTTGTACATCTGTACGTCCATTAGTTCTTTTAGAAGAGCCCGGTCTTCAATGATATTGTCGTCGGTCTCTTCAACCTGAAACTCTACCTCGAACTCCTCCTGTTCCTCTGCCGTTGGAGTGGTGGCATCTTCCTCGACTTTAGCCTTCTCAACTGGAACTTCTGATTTTTCTTCTAGAGCGAATGTGGTTTCCTGTGCGCTATGGTGTTTGTGGATGTGTTTTGTGAGATTTCTTGGATGAACAAACGTCATCGGGCACGACGGGCATCGGAGCTCTCGTTTTGCTTGTGGAACGGCACGCTTTCTTTGTGGTTTGTACTCATCCGAGTCGTCTATCTCATCCATTACAGTATCTCCTTCGTTTTCCTGTGTCGGATTGACGTATTTATGAAGTAACTCCTCGTAGACCTCAGTATTTCCTTCGTCTTGCGCATCCTGTTTCTCTGCTTCACCCTCACTATCTTCGTTTTGTGAACTAATGACGAAGTAAGAAGCCTCTAGTTCCTCCTCGGCCTGAACAGAGTAAATTTCTGTCATCTCACCCGATGCCTCTTGGTCAATCTCTTCAATTACCCTCAAACTGGTCTCTGCTTTTCTTTTCTGTGGTTTCTTCTTCTCATCGGCCAGTTTGTAGGCTGTATTCGGTTCTGATTTCAACTTTAACTCCTCGGGCTCATTCACGGTCTCATCCAAAGGGTCTTCGGTGATGTTAAGGAGCTGCCTCAGTGTTCTCTCCGAATTGTCGCATTTCATTTTGAATGAGTAGCAACGATTAATTTCACTGATGCATGCAATGCACACTTTCTCTGGCATTCCATCGGACTTCTTAGGCTGCAAAGTTATTAAATTTTGTTATATATTCAATGGTAATCGAATAATCTACTCACTGGGCTTCTGGTTAGGTCTCCGAGCATATCTGCGACACAACCGTGACCCCCTGACGAGCCTTTACTATCGTAGATGGATAGTAAAGCACCTTCCAGCGCTAGGCATGTTCGACAGATCTTCGTGATTTCCAGAGACATGATTTCTATTTGCACTTTACTGAAGCGTCCCTGGCATACAATTTAGGTCGCTTGTTAGTAAATTTAATAAATTTTAGTCCGTCAATTGTTTCAACTTTAACTTTTGTTGGGCATCAAATTGTGACAGCGACGCAAGTGTCAGTTTGTTTGAATTTATTTTTCTTTGACAGAACTGCCAGATCGCATTGGAAAAATCTATAATCATGTAAATATGAGAAAAATATTAAATCGCAATCTACATGGGGAACTTGTAATATGAAATAAACATTTAAAAAACGAAAAAAAGAAGGAAAAACTTAAGTTTCCGTCAATGGCACACCATTTTCGCAGGCATACGCTGTCCTTGGTTTGACTTTAGAGTGCAAAAGAGACCACGGTCTAAAATAATCAACCAAATTGATCAACAAGCCTGGCCTCTGTAGGCTTCGAAATGTCATTTATTAGTCAACAATAAACCATTATGATAAATACTGTACTTACTTCCACCAGATGAACACTTGAAGTCTTCCTTAAGCTGCTGAACTTGTGATCCTCACTGAACGCATTCACTTGTCATAAGTGTCATTTGTGACTTAAACTAAAAATCCAAACAAGGCACAACATTTTCATTTTTCATTTCTGTGATAATTGGCGTCTTCCTAATCTGAATCGATGAATCGAAAACATATTACAGATCTCACATGTCGTGTGTGTTTAAATATCGAGGAGCTGATGGTCAACATTTACGAGGAAGTCGAAGATTTCCAGTCGAACCTAGTCGAGCTGCTCGAAGCTTGTGGCGGACTAATGGTATGCATCTCATTCGAGATACCAAACACCAACCACTAATCCATTAATTTCTTCATGATTCTAGGTAGACCGTTCAGATGATCTTCCGAAATATCTCTGCAAAGTTTGTGCTGAAGAATTGCTCGTGGCAGCGAAATTCCGTGAGAAATGCGCCAAATCCAAGGAGCTGTTTGGTCAAATTCATTTGCAGGAAGAACACACAGAGACTCCAAGGCTGGTATACATCTCCCATACAGATGAGATTGACGCCAATCCATTTGCATCGATGTCGGAGGAAATCCTCAACGAAATCATAATCGAAGAGGTCGAGGAGAAAATGCAAATGATGGTCGAATGGAACGAGGGTACAGTCGTTGAGAACGAAACTGAGAATCTCTACATAGAAAGTAAAGCTCACGATAGCCTTATCAAATGTGAAAGTGAAATCCATGAAAAGGACAGCCTAGAGCTACCCATAACAAGCGAATACCAAGTGCAATCCAATGACCTGCAAACGGAGGATGGTTTCATTGTGTCAGAGCACGACGAAGCGGGTTACTTCGTTGAAACCATAACTAAAGAGAAACAAAAGGTAGTATCTATCCAAGTTAGGAATTTATTTAGATTTAATTTCCATCTGTTCTAGATGAAAACGAAGAAAATGCAAGAGGCAGCGCCTTTGAAGTTCGATTGCGACGAATGCGGTGCAGCGTTCAGCAATCACGATAATCTGAGTCGTCATCTGCGCATTCATCCTGACTTTCAAGGAAAACTACACACCTGCAGCTACTGCTCACATTCCTTCACTAAGTGGGAATCCCTACAAACACATTACCAAAGCAATCATCCCAACGACGCACCTCAAGTCGATGTTGCTACAAAGAAGCGAAAACCGCGTAACAAGACCTGCGACACTTGCGGCAAGGTGTGCAATTCAGCGGCCAGCCTGAAGGTTCACACTCGCACGCATACCGGCGATCGACCGTATCCTTGCACCGAGTGTTCTAAAGCCTTCAAGACGCAAGCAGCTTTGCAGCTTCATTTGAAGAGGTAAGTAGATGCCACTACACTTGGACACCGCATCAACTATTTGTCTTTCAGGCATGCGGGTCAATTCGATTGGGAGTGCGAGGTGTGTGGAAAGGCGTTCATCGAGTCAAGTAATCTCAGGGTGCATATGCGGACCCACACTGGCGAGCGGCCACACTTGTGCAAAATCTGCGGGAAGAAGTTCTCGCGAGTGTTTGTTCTACAGCTGCATCTAAGGACGCACACTGGAGAGAAACCGTACAAGTGCGAAACCTGCAACAAGGCGTACAGGCAGAAGTGCGATTTGGATATTCATGTTAGGAGCCATACCGGTGTGAGACCGTACGTTTGTCCGATATGCTTCAGGGGGTTCGTGAAGAGCTATGCTCTGCAAAAGCATGTGCGCCAGCATCCGCAGGAGAGTGTAGTCGTCGATGTGAGATAGGGGCGGCTAGATACGTTTTGTACTTGAAATAAATCGATTCATTGGAAATGAGTGTTTTGTGTAATTCATCAGTCGCCTGATCATGAATACGGAATTTTCTTCCGATTTTGACCATTTTTGAAGCGGTTATCGATTCTTTCCTATCTTGTCTTGTTCGGTTGGTTTTCTGAAACCACATTTCTTGGAAGCTGAAGATGTTTTGTTAAGCTTGTAGGAGTCTCCAGTCATTTGTTTGCGACGTTGGCCCTGTAGCCATTCATAACATTGACTTCTTTTTGCCAAATTGATCCAACTTAACATAAGAAAGATCACTTGTAGCGGCATCTGACGGTAGCTTGTTAAACATGCAGAGCTGCTTTCTGTCATATTGTTTTGTGTTTCTCAATAACTATTCTCCTTTCTACGTACATATTTCTCGTGATAAGTAGCAAAGTATTTGTCAAGATTTCGCTCATGGAAATTGCACTGTACCTACAGCTTTGGTATACTTATTAGATTTGAATGGCAAAAGATCTTCCTTGGCTACTGCCATTCAATTAGTATTGAATTATTGCTGAACTCACCCACCGCATTGTCAGTGGTACAGACAAAATTTCTTCAGAAAATTTGACATTCGCGTTGTGCTAGCATGGGGTATTTAATATTTTGTGAACAAAAATTTTAATTGCGACTGTACAGTTCGGGAAAAACATTCAAAAGTTTTGTTTTGACTTCAAATTTAACCGCAACCTTCGAAAAACGATATATTACTAGTTTACCCTGGTTTTTCTACATGTAATCAGTGCTTGCAGTGCAGGGGTGTCGCAAAAAACAAAGAAATCGAGTCGTAACCCATAGCAATGGTGTCCATTTGCCGCTTGTGTGCTTCGTTGAAGAAAACCGAAAATCTGACGTTTCTTCGTGAAAACAGCCATGATTTGTGTCAAAAGTTATTCAAATGCTGCCAGCTCACGATTGATTTGAAAGACGTTTTGCCGAAGGGTGTGTGTCCAGAATGTATTCGCTGTTTGAATACGTCTTTCGAATTCTACGAGAGGGTGCACGAATCGCAGCAATCATTGGAGAAGCTACTGAATGTGGATTCCTCGTCGAAATCATCAAATGAAATGGTTATCGATGAGGAAGCATCCTTAGATGAGAGGAACTCTCTGGCTATGATGGCAGCTTCTATTGAGAATGATGAGCTCGGTGAGGAGCTGCCCAGAGATTCGAATGAGATTGACGAAACGCTTATTGCGAATGAAAATGATGATAGTGATGATGTCACTCGAGTAATCAATGAAATATTAGGCGTTAAGGACGAAGAAACGGCTTACATGATCATGGACTCAGACAATGAGGAAAATGCAGCAAAACCGGAGGTGCCACCTGAGAAGGGCGGCGATGAAGTACCCCGGTCTCATGAAAGCATTCTCCTAACAAGCAACTATGCTGGCATAGAGTTTATCGAGGAAGAGCAAGAGGAAATAGATTTCGAACACAACCGCTATGAGATTATTGAAGAAGAGGACGAAGATGGCGATGACTCGTCCCAGTACGAGTTAGTCATCGAAGATACCGTGGCTCCTGATGAGGCGGAATACAGCAAGCCGTCCAGTGCACTGCCTTCGGCGAGTGATACGTGGACCGACTACAACTGGAAGTGTGTCCAATGTTCGGTGACATGCACTTCCAGCAAACATCTGATAGAACATAACGAAAAAGTGCACCAAGTGAGGGGCCTCGACATACAGTGGTATTGTGTAGATTGCCAGAAAACATACACACGGTACTATACTCTGATCAACCACATACGCCAGCGTCATCGTACCAATCTGGCACTGTTTTGCGATATTTGCAACGAAAAGTGTGAATCTTTCAAAAATTTGGAGGAACATCGACGCGAGTTCCACGCTGACGAAGATATTCCCGTCATGTACTTGTGCGTGACATGTGGAAAAGGTTTTCATACCGCCAACTCCTTGCAGATACACAGGAAGTGCCATTTGCCGGATGAACAACGGCTGCGTTATGCTTGCAATTTGTGCGACAAGAAGTTTCGAACATCGTCTAACTTAAAGTTTCACCAGAAAATGCATCTAGGTAAGTAAATAGAAGGCGTTCTGGTGATCGTTATACATGTTTGACTGGCTTTTTAGGAACTCGTGACTACGTTTGCGATCAATGTGGGAAAAACTTCGTGCAAAGGGCGAATTTGGAAGAACATCTGGTGACCCATATCTCCTGCACTCCATACGTGTGCACTGTGTGTGACAAATTGTAAGTAGAGTTCGCTGATTTTATGATTTAAATAGATAAGCTTTTGTAGTTTGTGTAGTTTTACACTAGATGGGGTTGTGTATAGGGGAACAAATAAAACGGATGTCTTTACTAGGTTAATGGGATTTAGTGGGGAGAAAAACTAATTGAAACCGTTTGAATAGGCTCAGTGGGATTCAAGGCGTTATATGAGAGTTTCTACATAGCATTTTAGGGGTGAGGTATACTTAGATCAGAGAGAGGTTCTAATGTGCAACTAACAAGGTATAGAAGACAATGGCTAATGCTAGATGTGGCTGTGCGAGATATAATGGATTGAAAGGAATTTAGATGCCGAAAATAAACACCTACTGGAGGAAAGACAAAGTGTAATGGAATGGAAAGAACGTTGCAATATCTCTACAAAGCCATGTCGTCTGGTCCCACGTATTCATCCATGAATCGAAAGGTAATTTGAGAGTTCAACACAGATTCTGATGATAATCATAGATCTCACAGTTGGGATAGAGCAAAAGGACACAGGGACCAAAACATACATACATAAAACTTTGATTAGAATGCAATTGTTCATGCGGATGTGTCGTTACTTTGTGCGTACGACGATTATCATTGTATTGCATTGCATTAGGAAGTGGAGGCGTTGTTTCTATCTTTTCCGCATACGCCATAGAAAGTTTGCATGTAAGTTTCACTTCTATAGCGCGAAAGTCTCTCGTATATCCTACTTTCTTACAGGGCACAGTTTAAGATATCAGTATCGTTTTAACAACTCTAATCTGTGCTCAGACCGGGAACACTCTCTGTGAATACCCAGCATTACGTTAGTTAAGAAGCTCGACAATATTATAAGTTCAACCAAGTTGTGGCATAGTAGCCATTCTTTCTCACACTTAACGATTCAAATTTGAACAATATTCCTTGAACCTATTCATTTTACAGAATAGACTCATTAAAGAAGTCACTCTTCGAAGAACACAAATACGAACAAGTTTGTTTGGAATCACTATCAATCTGACAATTTGGCATACCACTAGACAGTCGAATAGGACCCACTCTGCCGAACAAATCAGATTTAAGTATTTTATTGTAGATCCATAAGCTCATTGCTGTCAATCTGTCCATTCTACATTGTGAAAATAGCTCTAGCTCTGCCGAAAAGATCTTGCAATTTCAGCCTCAGGTTTGAGACCAGAAAAAGGACCAATGATGCGCTAAACATGTCAAATAAGCTGTGATGCCAAAGCTTTAAGTGTAGACAACTGAGTGGAGGCTTTCTAGGTTCAATAAATATGTAAATTTGCTGTATCTAAGGCACGGTCTTCGATGGTTTTCTCTTCCTTTTTCCAGCACTAACGCTTCATTAAAATCCCACCAAACCTTAACCAATATGAACAATACTGACTAAATTACAAAGCAAGCCTTAATTCATCCAGAAACAATCAAGACCCTTACCATGTGCATACAATATAACACAATGCACTTTGACGAACAAAATCTCTGTGTCAAAAGTTCCAGAAATACAACTCCTTGAACCCTTTCCTATTAAATAAAAAGGAGCAAAAAAAACAAAAAAAAAATGCAAAAATCCAACTGTCATGGTATTCTATTTCCCTTGCGATTACTTTTCGTGAAGTATCCCCACTTCAAGCACTCAAACGCATACACTCCTACGCCCACAAAACTCCTCTGCTCTGAAAGGCGCTTTCATATCAAAGAAACCACTCGAGCCTTTGTTACCAATTGAATATAATTGTTAAGCCGGAAAATTATGAGCCAAGTTTTTCTTCCGGTGGCGCCCCAGCTCCCCCAATGGCAATGAAAACACACATAGTCTTTCTAACCGTATTATGCAGCAAGTGTCATATACGGTGCCTACTTCAAAGTTCTTCTCTTCCACAAACACACTCGCACTCATCCCACTTATGTATGCATATATGTACATATGCATCTGTGTATGAACGTTTTGGAAACTGCAGTGCCACAAAACTTACGGCGTAAATTGCGTATTTTATTTGTGAGAGAATACTTTGACAGCGTTGTGCAGTAGTCACTGTTCCAAGCCATTCCTACTGCTGCTGCTGCATTGTTTTCCAACATTGTATGAGTGTGCAAATGAAAGTTTCACATCTCACTAATGTCATCGCCAATTATAATGTTTTGGGTGTGATTTTTTGTTATATTTTTCAATAAGGAAAGGGGAATAATTTAGAATTTAATTAGGGAAAATTTAATTTTCTAAAAATTCTCTATTGTCGAGTACACTTAAGCGAGCGTGTAATTATGGAGAAAACTTTGACAGTTCGTACATCGTTACTGCCAAGGTGGTTGTTGCGATAGGAAGAGTATTTCGTTTAATTAGGTTAAATGGTATTCGAATTTGACTGTCAAAACTAAATATGTATGTAGATCGTGGTATTAATAGGGTAGGTATATTAAATAACCTAAGAAATAAAAAGTGGCATCACTTGGTTGGGCTCGGTAGCTGTCCCTGTTTAGGCTAAAACTCTTACTTACCCGTGAAGATTCCTTGTCTGAGGCACGACAGCCTTTCATTCCCTTCGATCCCGGGCACTCTGCTTCCAGTTGTTCAGATCAAGCGCTCTGGCATCCGCGATAGATTGGTCTTTAAAACGGAGGTTCGGTCCTCCTTGTCGTCTCAAACCTGGGGGCTACGATTTGAAAATCCTCTGTTCTGGAACATTTTTGTCCATTCGCTCGATGTCGCCAAGCCAGTGTAGGCGACGTATTTTGGAATACATTCACATCTTGGAACAGCACACAGAGTTCCCGGTTATATCTTGTACTCCATTCGCCCTCCTCGCATGCCGGACCGAAAATTCGGCTGAAACTCACTTTGACCAAAAATGGAGATCCATTGGGGTGCCACTATAGAGATAAACTGATTACCAGGACCGGAACCTTCTGCATGTAGAATATGAAACAAGAGGCAGGGCAACCAGATTCGATGTGAACCTATAGGAACGAATATGATTTGAAGTTCAGGCATTAAGCCAATGTACCCCAGAGACAGAGCTGCTTATTTTCCTTAGGTCGAGTCTGGCTAGATCACTAAGATCTCAGAAGATAGAGTATTCCTTCTCGTAACCAATAGACAGAAGGTGCGTCATGAAACCTTCCATTTCCTCTTCTCATTGAAAGCTTGTCTATGCGGATGTGGAAAACAGGAATCCTGAATCATGGTCCAACAAAGTAAGGTACCGAGTGTGGACGAATAAAAAAGATGGAGAAAGGATATTTGAAACATTCGCACATTAATCGTTTGTGATCTCAACCATTGCCCTATTAACACATATTCTGAGCCAGGCTTAGCTGGTTCATCTATTGATTTGTTACCTGCAATTGCGTGATGACTACGGACCCTGTCTCGGCAGCATTTAACTGACACAGAGCCTCTTATACCTTTATTACGATTTTACCTAGCGTAGATTTCAATAGCGTGCGGTTCAACTTGGAATACCATAGGACATATTCCCATTAGACGTTGGTGTTCGGTTCAAAGATACTAATTAGTTCAAACTTCAGATTCCATATTCGATCCATCTATGAAATGGACCAGACTCCTAGGACTTGATCAGCTTGCAGTGCACCAGGGATACTGAGACTGAGAATTTTCTGAGCCTTGGTTGCTTAGTTACGTGGAAATGAGCTTCACCATGATTGTAAACATCCAATGGATTATTGGACGTTAAGGCGTCTACTGGCCTACATGAGAATTTCAGCTAAGTCGTTTGTCAAGGATGACGTAGAGATACTTAAGTTCACTGGAATCGACAGAAGTCAACTAAGGTGGTGACTTTGGGATACGTCCCCTCTTGTCTAGAATATATTTTAGCTTGAAATCTCTGAGGCTTCTGGTTGGACAGCTGAACACTTATCCTGTCAGTTACGAAAACATTATCCCCATTGGATGCGTAGCTTACATCGGTTAGCACCTGTAGATTGCCAGAATGCGTTCGTTGGATCGATCTCCATTTGTGCCCTCAGAAGACGCTTTTCCTACCAACTTTGACATTTAATTTCCCGCGGACTGAACGCTGAACTTTTTTGAACAGTTTTCAACCTCCGCAAAATCATATCAGATTCGAAATAAAAAAACGCCTTCCATGGCAAAGTGTAAATGTTTTCCTCCCGTATTCACATATTTCACTGCAGTTGCTGTTGTTTGTTTTTTCCAATCGTCATCGGATTCAAAGTGTATTGTCCCCAATTCACTTCCATGTTTTTTGCGCGCACTTCTACCCCGTTCTGCTCAAAGCGGTCAGTTTCCGGACGGCACGGAGTCACCAACCATTCCTCCTTGATTCACTTCACGTTGCACATACACTGGGTTCCGCGCCGACAGGATTCCATAGATTTGTTTGTTGTCACCGAAATAATATACAAAAAAAAAAAAAAAGAATTAAATTTAATTAAAAAAACCTGTCCCCTAAATCAAACGACGGATACCGTTAAATTAAACTTTTAAACCACCCCAGCACTCCATTTGCTGCTCTTCCCTTTTAGGGCTATAAAAACAGTTACATTGTGGGGAATTCCTACTCCGAGCGAGACCAGTGCAACTATGTTCACATAAATGGTCACCAGTTCTGCACTTTGTGAGTGTGTTGCTCGCAGATCCATTGCCCTCATGTACTCCCCACGTCGTCGTCGTCGTCGTCGTCGCCGTCAGTCGGGAGTTTTTCTTATTTAAACGAATTGGGGCTGTCAGGGAAAGGGGAGGGGTGGGGGCGATGGGGCGCTTGATGTGTGTGCAACAAGAATTAACTTTTAATTTCGAAATGTTTTTCACAGTTATTTAAAAAAGCAAACAGACTGTCGAGGAATACAACGAAAAAAATAAAGAATAACCGTCGAGCTGAAAAAGGACATTCACGGAGAGAGGGATGACGTACGTCGGAGTTGGTGGAGCTGGTGGAGCTGGTGGAGTCGCAGAATTCGCAATCAGCGTCGTCGTCGTCGTCGTGCTCATTCGTTTGTGTCGTGCATTCTCGCATGGTCGGTTAAGGTTGCAATTCCGCTGCTACTTCTATTTTTATTTCTCTCAAAGCGATTGTTTTTGTTTTCGTTGTTGTTTTTTGTCAGACCCTGTCTTTTTTGTGTTGTTTTTGGACGAAGCAGGAGCAGAAGGAGGAGGACCTATCCTCGTTTCATGTTCCCTAATGCAAAATAACAGATGCATTTGCCGACCAGTGGTGTGTCTTAGGGAAAGGGTCTGTGTGTATGATGGAATGCGAAATTCTAGTTTCAATTTTACATCTGAGTTGAACAATGGCATTGGTGGCTGGAATACGTATAGATGAAGAATGAGTGGGCAGGAACTCCTGTCACATTTCATTTGGAGTAATTTTTTTTACTCGGTTTAGTTCGGGTGAAAGTTCTGAACGCGGCCCTCGTTGCTGTTCATTTTGCAATGTCAAGTGAACTCTGCGAACTTTGTTGTTAATTGCATGTGTATTGTTTGACTGGCAGTTTTGTGGCATTTATTGTTGTTTTTTTTATGTTTGTGTGAGTTTGGTAGGGGTTAGGGGTTTTTTTTTCTAATTTTGCGGAGAGCATTAACTTACAGTGAGGTCTAAAAGGTGTGCAACATACATAGGAGGGGTAAAATGCTATCCTTCCGTTGGATAGGAGTAAGGTGCTATGGGTTCATAGAAAGTCGTTTCGATGGCTTAAGACTGGTTAATCGAGGTTTGTTCATTCCGAGATCAATGGGTCTTTTTAATGCTGGAAACCATTACTTTTAGGATCCCAAGAACTTAGAGGAGAGACAAACGTAGTTAAGGTGTTGACACTCTAAGCTGCCAGTAATTTCTCTCTTCAATCTTCTTGAGTTCTTCAAAGATGTCGAAAATCCAACTAAAATTGTGGTAGATTTGACATTATTAAAGGCCTCCTCCAGACACGCGACAAGTCCATGGGACTCAACATATATTAACATGTTTTTTCAGGACAGTTGTACTCTCGGATGTTTATCAGACGCTCACGATAGGTGGGACCGTAAAAGAAAATTTAGATGTTGTCTAGGGATTGCACCTAGAACCCCTTGTTCCGTAGTCCAACGTACTAACCATTTAAGCCACGGGACCCACCTTCCTTGATGCTTGTAATTCCTCAATGATGCACACTATCGAGTGAAAGGCTGTCTCAACTGATTTGCCTTCCTAGTACGCATATTGGGATGCAGAGAGCAGAAATGAACTAACGCTCTGGCGTAGGTGAATATCGATAAGTCCTTTCCAATTTTTCAGCAGAAAAGGCGATAGTTCAATAATTCGGAGATCTTTGGGTGTACCTGGTTCGGGTATAAAAACAACATCAACCTCGGTCCATAGTTTGGGAACTAAAACCAAATTCAGATGACCAGACAAGATGGGTTTAAGCCATGGGGACACTATGTCTTCTGATTTATGAAGCTCAGCAGGAAGAATACCATCTGGTCCTAGAGACTTATATGGTTTGAAATTGCGCATATCCCAAAGCAGGAACTACTTCTGTGGAGATTCGGATTGAGATACAGCAACCAGTAAAATATCGACTTATCACTGTCTTAGAGGAACCGGTCTTCTTCCATTTTGGATTGTTACCGCCAAATACCATTGGCGCACTGAGCGTGGTTTGGGAAGACCTAGTGACAAGTTGATAGTATAAAGCCTCGTAGGTCTCCGTTAAGAGCATGCTCAGGCTGAGTTTCGAACGACTCTTGATAGACGATTATATCCCATAAATTCGGTATCTAATTGGAGGAATCTAATGTTCTGAGGATCATCCTTACCTCCTGCTGATATGTAGGGATTGCTCCAAAATCTAAGCAATGTTAAAGTAATCTAGTTTAGGCTTGTGCTCAGTTCAGTTCAGTTCAGTTCAGTTCAGAGATCACTTAGTTGAGTTCAAATCTGTTTCCTGAACTAGTTCGTTCATCTAGTTCAGTATAGTTCACTTCTCAGGAAATTCGCTGTTGTGCGGGTCGACCACATAAAATTTCCTTCATAGATTAACGCAACGTAACCACGTGCCTTTCAATATCCATAACCAAAGCAAGAAGCTTAACATTTAGTTTAATTATTTTTACTGAACTAGGTATATGTATCCAGAGTATATCTGAGTTTGTTTAACTGATGAACTAAATGAACTACCTGAACTAGCCGTCAATCTTCCTACAATAACAATCTCAAGACCCACCTTAAGTTTTCTGGTGTCCTTGATTGATAGAGTAGCAAACATGGATTGTAGGATTTATAATTCTTTTAGTAGCCTAGGCTAGGGCTTTATTCCTTCCTTCTTTTCACAGAAAACAATCAGGACCACGGTAGAGTCGCACATTCATCTGTTCCGCATCTTTGTACATCTCTCAAAGCCTTCATATGTATGTATGTCCCTAATGGCTTGGACTTTTCTGTATAATCCTCTAACTTTTCAACTCGCCTGTTGTCCGATGCTTTGCAATTTTTCAATCTTACCCATGTGCAGACCTAAACAGTTTTCATCAACATTCATCAGTGTGGCTAAACGTTCACTTCAGTTCCTCTCCTCCTCATTCCTCTTCACTTCAACTATCTCTAACTTTATTCAGATTTCTCTAACACCACCACCGCCGCCGAGTATTCTTTGCAAGAAGAAAGCGTAGCAATAAAAACGGGCTCAAAGCGAACGTACGAGAGAATTTTGCAAATGGTACGATGCTATCCTTTTGCGAGAAAATTTCTGAAAATGCATTTTAGATGCGTTGCTGCTTCGTCCTGGCACTGCACTGCACTATGTACTCCACGAGAACACATTTAACTGTTTCGCAGTGTTGTTGCATTGTTGCTAGTCTGTCTGTATGTGCGCGCCTCAGCATGGACACCATGATGTATCCATTTTGCAAAAAAGGACCAAATCCCCGAATAAACATTCTGCAATTTGCAATTTCATATTAATTCCTTGCGAAATCCCTTCGCTGCTATTCCGAGGCAAGGATACGGAACGGGGAGGCTCGGAAAATCTGTTGCATTTAGTTGAATGATTTTTAATTGAATTTTAGCGTCGCGCATTTGCATGTTTGTTGCTTGCAGCTACATCACACAAGGACGACGACGACGACGACGGTGGTGGTGGTTGTGAGTTAAAAGTCAACGGAGTGCGACGTAATTTGCATGCAGAGACGCAGGTCTGGTGTGGCGGCTGCCTCTTAAAAAGGAGGCAAATCACTTTTGCATTAATTACATCGATGTTAACTAAGTAAATTACATCGTGTACACAACACCGTGTGCGTGGGTGAAGTTCCTTTTTTTTGCTTTTTTTATTTCACTCCTTGTGGGGTATAGCCTTTTATTTTTTCCGCGTGACTATGTGGTGTGTGTATATGTGGGAAAATCACGACGCGACGGCAAGGACATAAAAAACACTTGTTCCACTTGTTCACAGGGTGGTAGTTGATGTAAATTGGTAGGAGTTGGTTGTAGTTTTCGACCGACAGCGCTGTGCTGAAAGGGGGTTTTTTATTTAAAGAGCGAACTCAAATGAGTTTCTATTTTAATCGCGAACTGACCGGATTCAAGAACTAATCGGTTTAGGGCTATAAATCATAATTATGTGAATGGCTTTTAAACGTCTTCTATTCTGATTGATTGGCGCAGTCATGCAATTTGATACTAAAACTGTGCGTAACACACTGTTCCTTTTTTCAGGTTTAAAACTCCGGAACGCCTGACCAGGCATAAGCAACGCCATACGGACGAAAAGCCTTTTGTCTGCACCGAGTGCGATAAGACATTCCGTACAAAGGATGCAATGACCACACATATGCGGATACACACCGGTGAAATGCCATTCTCTTGCGAATTCTGCCAGAAACCATTCCGGTTCAGGAGTACCTTGATGGTAAGTATTCAATTACACAAGAGTTGATAAAAGTAGAGAAATGTCCTGTATTTTAAGTAAGTTCCAGGATTTTCCAGAACTAATGCATCTGAAAGAACTCATCGCTGACAGATCTGTATTTGCAGAGGAACTGCTCGAGGTTTTCTTCCTTCTCTTCCAATCGAATCCCGTGAAATCGCTACCAGTCTCGCATACAGACATGTTTGTTCAGGAGAATGTGTCCAGATCAAGCACTCTCTCTGGCAGTTTAGCAAGTTTTCATAAAGTTTTGTGGAAGAATCGCTATATAAGTACTATTTCAAGGAACCTTCAAACCCAATGTAATGCTTGTAATCATGAGGGTGCTCCTCCCCAGTCCTACCACGGTTTTGTTCCCCGGAACAGTGTCTGGATGTTGATTTTGTCCTTGCATTCCATTACTACTTTTCTGTCCGATGACTTGGTTTTCGGTGCTGGCATACTGAGTACCTTTAGGAAAAATCTATGCATCACGAACTGTTTTAGATGGAGAATGCGATTTGTAGATGGGTTTCAAGATCACCACCATTCACCATCGATGTGTGATCCATTCGTATGCCGTAGATGGTAATGGCCATCACTCTTCTCACTTCGTTATAGTCGTTATAATGAAATCACTCTTCTCATAGTAATCCTCACAGACCACCATCTGAAAAAAATGACAATCAACACCATAGATCTCATCATTTTTCCTTCGAAAATGGTCAATCCTTAGACGCACAATATTCGGAGATGGAATCTTTCAAAAATCGGAGTGAACTGGCAAACAGGTCAGTTAAAGGCAGCCTAAAATTCATAACGAAAAAGAGGTTGGGTTTACAGGGTCACTGTTGGCTTATACTGACACTTATAGACGCAGTGACTCTCTCAACCAATCTCGCTAGGGGCCCAGATAGCTCTGTGCCTCGCTGTGATCCGTAACCTTTAGTATGAGCAGTCACTCGTCTGAGAGTTACCACTCAGAAGTTCTTTTCATCTCCAGTCCTATAGGCAGTAAGTCCAAGATTGCCTCCATGGCTGCTGTGGTGCATAAGCATTTTTTCTCTCTATGGGTATCACGGCTAAAAACCCTCTGACATCTGTTTTCGTGACCCTCTTTTCTAAATATCCTCTTCAAGTTAGCCCATACTTACCCTAACAGTTTACTTCGCTTGTAAGGTTCAATTTAACGTCTCTTAACTCCCCTTAGCTTGTATCTTCTCGTGAAGAGTACCATATCAATCTTTTAGAGTTAAACCTCAATTCATAATAGTTCGTACATTGCTTCCATTGCTGCTAATATCTTTTGCTGTGCCTGGAAAGGGCTTCTAGTTTTTTCCATGTCCAGCACTTTTAGAGCCACTTGTCTGCTAACGAAGATGACGATGGTTTGCAGATGAACGTCATTCCATCCTAATTTGGCGTTTTTCAAAAGTCCTAAACAATATTGACTTTATATCTAGAACGTTGCTCATAAGTTTGGTTGAGACAATCGTGAGAATACACTTTTTTGTCCAAGGTCTGTTGATTAAGACAAATCTACGGTTATATCTGCGTTAAGACAGTCTTCGTGCCCTGCTAGTTTTTCAGTAGTATAAGGTAATGGTTACGATCAGATCCAAGGTCGTTGTCCTTACTTCGCTTTCAGAAGTCGTCAAGTCGTAGTCAGTATATTGATTAGATTACCTAGAGTAAGCTGCTGGATATAAACAGTCTTATGTCTGGTAACCAACTTTGAGGTCTTTTTTGTCTCCATCTCTCGAGAGTCAACTTTCTGGAAATAACAGATATCCTTGCAAAACACTTTTATTTTTCTTACTTTTCTCACAATCAAACTTTTCTCTAGACCCATCACAACGTTCACACCGGTACACGACCCTATTCCTGCAACGATTGCAATCATCACTTTACGAATTGGCCAAACTACAACAAGCACATGAAACGTCGCCACGGTAAGTACTTCCTTTGCAATAAATTATATTTTTCTTTCAAAAATAATACATTCTGTTTTTCTTTCTCTCTCAACCAGGAATTGATGTGTCCAGCAAAAATCCGCGTGGCAAGAAACCCGCTAATCCGCCAAAGCCTCCAACAAAACAAAAAAGCAAACCCAAACCCACCACAATAGTATCGAAATACATCGTCAAGCATGAAGCGAATGACGATATCCGGCTTGAACCAGCAGAACCAGCAAACATCAACATTCACGCTGAATACGAACCGGAAGAGGATATTAACATCACATTACCAAAACAGGAAAAGGATAACCCAGACGACAATTATGAAGACGCCAATTGATAGAAGATTTGTTAACTTATGTATATCTCTGCTCGGTGTTTTCGCCGAGATACCTATCCTGTTTGGTTCAAATATTTATTGGTAAATAAAATGAAAGTTATCTTGGCGAAGTCGTTAATTTCTCTCAACGAATGAACTGAATGAACCAACGCGAAACAATTGTGTGAGTTTCTGATTCAATGAATGAAATATCCGGAACTTCCGGTTGGCTCATGTTCCTTCGAAGGAATCTGAAACTGCTACAGAGGGAAGAAGGCAAGTGGTCTTTACTTTTCGCCGTTCGTTATCCTTACGACGATAGTTTTGCCAGTTAGCAAATTGTTATGGCATCGTCCTTATGGAATATCACACACGACAGAGGGTGAAAATTGATTTTTAATCCACCATCACCATCACCATAACACCGCGAGTACCTACTACCTCCTGTCACCTTGCAAAAACAAATTTACCGGAAAATTCACGATATGAGGTTGAATGGTAAAACAAAAGCAAGTTACTCGTACCTTCCCTTCCGCTGTTTTAGCGACGGCAATTAATTTAATCCTTGCTTTCAATGCGTTGGGCGCGAACACACATATGGTTAGAAAAGGGGCCGGCGGCCGCCGCCTCCGCCTCCGCCGCCGCCGCACACACAATGTCATTGAGAGTAAACGCGGTGGTCATAGTCTATGAATGTGAGTTTATACCACATCGGCTGGCGCGCTGCTGGCCACATTTTAAGTTGGCACATCCGTTGCTATTTCTGCCAACTAACGACAACGTTGGTGGTGCTGGATTGAGGCGGTAAGGACAAACTTGAGTGTGGCCTCCTCTAAGACCGGAAACTTGTCAATAGAGGTTTAATTTGAGTGTGTGTGAGTTTTGGTTTTTCCCTTGTTTTTTTTTGTTTTGTTATTTGTTGGTGTTTGTGGGAGGACGGCGAGGGCTTGAAAATAATTATTGGATGATATGTCATTGGCGCTTCCCGAATGGGGACAAATGTGATTTATTGCAATTTTTGCGTTCGACATAGTGCTGGTGGTGGTATTTTTCATTTTTCTTTTTGTTCTTGACGGCGGAAAGGATTTATGGAAGGACATTGAACTAGAGCGAGGGGGTGGGTGGAAGTCAATATTGAGAGTTTTAAGGGCAAAATGGTTTGGCTCCTTTGGGATGTTTTCGTGTCTGGAATATCTCACTGATTATAGGTATTCCAGACAAATTTGTGCCATTCATCAAGTTATGTTGCAAAATGATACGTGACGATCGGTTATGCCAATTGGGACTGAGAAGGGACACTATTCAGGAAGCAGTATCATTAGAATGTTCTTAGGGAAGATAATAGGTTTTGTTTTTATTTATAACGCGGGAGAGATGACCGATGAGCGTTGGTTTTAAATGTTTGTGGGTTGTAATGTGAGGAGGAAATATAGGTTCAGGAAAGGATCCCTGTACTTGACCCAGAGAAAGGCTTGAGGGTAAATTGATGAGAATTCGAAGAGTGAAGAGTTTTGTATGACAGGATGTATTTCTGCGAAGTTCAAGAGAGTCAATGGGCTCTGCTATTCATCTTTGCGACTTTGGATTCTATCTAGCATGTGCAAAGTGGTCTTGGGTGCACCGGGGCAGACAAGAACATTATACTCGAGCTTGGGGTGAATGTATGCCTTGTATGTATGTATATTGCATTCAGATCAGGGGGGGTAAAGTATTTTTTGCATATTTGAGGAATCCTAGACATTTCGCAGCATTCTTAGCCTCGTCGAATATGCATACATACATATGCTCATTCCAACGGAGATGGTATCGGCGTGAGTGGATTCGGCGATGCAAGTACTAAGCATTGACAATGGGAGAAGCTTATGGTTAGAGTTAAGCGATAGAAGGCAGAAGGTTGTTTGTTCCCTATTCAAGGTCAAGGTTAGAATTTAATGAGCTTAAGCTCATTCAGCTCCAGTTCTACGACCGAAGAGCAAGGACATGGGAATGAATATAAAATGCTGATGGTATCGTCATCAGCAAAGGAATTAAAAGTAGCACACAAGAGATCATTCTAAATTCTAACGGATCCTTTGGCCACACAAATATTAAGCGCAACAATCTTACAGAATGATGCAGGGGCTAGACCTTTTGCTACGAAAATCATATTGTCGGTCAGTAAGGAGTTACCGTGACTCAAGATATTTCATAAGCCGACGGTTTATCAGGGTTTCCATGGTATTGGCAAGAAGGGACGTATGTGCAATGGCCGAATTGTGGATGAGTTACAATTCGGTTCAGCGGTTTTGCTTATGGTAAGATCGTTAAGTATTCTTGGTACTTAAATAGTGGGAAAGTGAAATGTAGAATACTCAAGTACTGGAGGAGGAAAGGACAATCTGGTAGTGTAGAATTGGCAGCAAAAAGGGCTGCAAGCAAATTGGCCTTGTCTAAGAGCTGACTGCTGAAGTTTCATAGTGAATAAGCATGGGTGAGGGTCATCAATTGGGTCGGTCTTTTAAGATAGAAAACTTAGCTCTCTCAACCTGAGCTGATGGTAGTGAACAATATTCTACGGACTGTTTAATGATTATCCAATGACGTGATGAATACAGGAGGATCAACAATAAACATCAGCTTCGATCTCATTATTTATTCAACGAGGCGCAGTTTTTTAAGAAACTTGACCATTATTTTCTTTTTCTCACAATTTGTTGGTTTGAATTAGATAAGGAATGCAGCCTCATTGGAAATTGCGGAATGCACGTACATCCTATTCTAGTAGTTTGGATGCACATCCTTAGCAGAAACACGATACAAAACCTTGCAAAGTATTGCCTTGTACTGAGTAGTACCTACTCACATGGTTTAGCCAAAAAATTTAGTTGACATTGTTATGTAATTCAAGGAGTCTTTTCCCTCTGAAGTATATGGTCTTCCCGCTGCTTTCACTTGTGCTATGTCCTTACCCCGACCGACCAACAATCGATGGTGGCCAACAAAGCAATATGAATCCCTTCTTGTGATTGAAGGTTAGTTAAATCTTTCAGAACGAATTGACATCAGTGGTGGAGCTCGGCCAATCTTTGAAGGTAAAGTAAGATATACCCAACTTGTAAGTACTTCTCCAGGGCATTCGCATACTAACTCTATCATAACCTGCCACCCATTCTAATCCAAGGCTAGCAACAGTCAAGCACATCCCAAGGGCAACCCGAGGCTATGTCTATTTGAAAGGATTTCAAATATATTTACATGCATGCACTAACGCCCTTCAGCAACAAACTTGTCCGCCCAAAGTGCAGAATTAAATTTACTTTCACACCCCAATACAAAGTCTAACAAAACAATACAAATAATCCTTGCCCAGCATAGAGTGATTAAACTATGTGAAGTGGTGCTAGCCCGTCAAAGCCGGCTAAAATAGATTATCTCCTTGTGCACCGTTTAGCTGAAACACTATAGTTACCCGCACATCCTCGGGCTCATTATTCACTAAAATTAATTGAACTCGTTCTTAAATACATAATACCCCGTTACCCATTACTATCGCCGTCATCATGTTCATCAGCATCATCCTTGCACAACCCTATTTATGGTCCTCGAAAATTCAAAAAATACAAATTAAAAAATATTCCGCCACTTAGTCCTTCGCACAGTTAATCTGGTGGTGTTTTTCGAAAAATCCACTTTCGACTCGCCCCACTCGCTTCGAATGGCGCTATGCTTGGGACCCCATTATCAGGATATCACAGGATATCAGATACCAACCAGTGAATAGCGAACGTATCTGTTTCGCGCTTTCATCTCAGATTAAAATTTATGATCGACGTCGAGGAGGGTCCTGCCGAAAAATCCTTTTTCTCTTTTCACTCTTGTTTCACATATCGAGGGCGCGCTGCTGTGGAGATGTATCCTTTTTGTTTTTTTGTTTACTAAAATTTGATAACTTACAACCCAGTAGTCGGTACTTGTGTAATGTAAGGCGGTACAGGATGCTGGGATGGGGTGGGTTTATTCGCTCTTGTTGCAATGTGAACAAGGCAAACACGCAGATATTTAATACTCAATAAATTTTATCCTTATTCTGTGGAAATATTTTCGTGTTAATAATGGACACACATAAATAACCATAAAACATGACCACCGCTTGCCATTGCTATTGCACCACCATACAGGATATACTTTGAAGGATATTTTGCATACAGTAACCGTGTCCAATGAGTTGGGTTCACTCTGGGGTGTGGGGGACACAATGTTCGGGTTTCCTTGAGTTTTTTTTTGTATCATTTACTCCGTGTTATCCTCGTCGATTGGCGTGGACATCAGAGGTGGGAATTTGTTTTTAAATGGGGATGGTAAAGTTATTGTTATTTAATAGCAACAACATAAACAGTTAATTGTGGATAGCCCTGGGAGAATCGATATTTTTGTTAAAATGTGTTGCTACGTGTAATGAGTGAACATTTACACAGATTTAAAAGGTCGGATGTGCAGGGTCCTTTTGGATGGGACGGGCGTGTTTTGCTTAAAGAAGGTTCGGAAGTTTATGGAAAAGCTGGTCATTTGAAAAAGTAGACTTGGAAACTTGCCAGTGTGTCAATATCCACAGGCAGAATGCGGAAATTACTTCATCAACTGGAGTATCCAAATCGTACTACCAGGAAGTAAGACTCAATTTATTGGAGTTTCATCGGAGAAAACGGAGAAGACTCTTCAGTATTAGTAGGCAAATCACAAGGGTAGTGATCTGAAGTATTGTCACATTCTCCACAAGTGTCGCAGACTATAGAGGCAAACTTAACATATGTAGGTACCTATTGGGATGCCAAAAAGTTCTGAGCATTTATGTGGTCTAGACGAACAGATGTGTTCCTCAAAACAGACTCTGACTAACAACCCAGGAAGTCCCATCGCATGATTAGGAAGGAGGAAACCTCCTCTAAGCCTTACCTAGGAATTTCATTTGATGTTTTATTCTTCGCGAACTCAGTATGACCTGAGATCTAAACTGGAGTAAAAGTGTTCAGACTTGTGACTCATTTCAAAGACTTCATCCATTTTCAAACTGCTTTGGATCTGGCTACAGGAGTGAGTAAGGCTTTAAGCACAGCCTGGCTATCAATACATACAGCTTCCATTATGTATAGTCGGTAGCCATTAGAATAGCATACGAAGGTAGATCTCCGATTCGAAAATGTTAGTGTCGGGCTCCACGAACACCCATACGTAACTCCTTAAGAGTCAGTCTAGATGGTTCGAAAAGTGGGTTCAAGACAGTACATTATTTTGATAGTATAGCCAGTGATATATCTAAGTATGTACGTGAAGGGAGTGTGACCTTTGGATCGGAATCAATATCCACAAGTATCCAAAACACCGAAGAGTTTTTCGGCAAGGATTATCAAAACATAGTCTTTGACATAATTGGAATTAAGGAAGAGAAGAAAACAAGCATGCAGATGACAGACACTGACGAGCTAAAGACTGAATCCTAAAGGCTAAGCCATACACAGTAAGTATGCGACATCTCGATGCCCAGGTACAGCATCATACAGAGAGGAGAAACTTCGGTAGGGCGGCAACAACGGCTCTTGAGAACTAAACTAGAAACAACCTAGACACACAGGCTATAAAAAATAATTTTCGAAGGAAAAGAGATTTTTCGCAAGTCGTCCAGGACTGGTATTGAGTAATAAATGGAAGTTGACCCATCCCATCCCCCATACGGACCACAGTACGAGTATATGTTGGATGCAGTACGGAAACTCTTGGGAAGATGATGGAATCTTTTTTTTTTTATATTCGGAATCCAGAGGACAGGCGATCTGTCCGAAAGACAACGAGGATTCAGGGAAGGCTGCACTATAATAGGAGAAATCGAGGAAGTGATTAAAATAATCCAAACTATTCAACAGGGCAAGTTGTATTCTGGCAGCTTTAGACGTGAGGAGAGTCTTTATCTCAGCCAGGTATGCTACAATCGTTGAAAAACTTGTTTAGGGTCACGCAATAGCACATACGCAAAAAATAAATCACAGGAGGTTCAGCGCAAGGTTCTTTATTGGGACCTGAGTTGTGAAACGTCTGAGTATTCCTTCCTAGTAAGGTATACAGACGACAGCGGTGCGATGATTAAAATAGGCCGAAAACCTCTGGAGAGTGCATGACACAACATCTAGAGCAGTGACAAATTAACGTGAGAGTTCACACAGAAGTTTTCTAGAGAACTCTGAATACATACATATGTTACATATCTTGTCTAAAGTGCTCTCACATTCCGGGTCTTCAAATTATCACTTCCAGATATTTGATTTCATCGGCGATCTGAATAGGGAAGCCCTTTACACCATCTGAGACAAATCTTCTCTCTAGCCAGCACTACCCAGTCTTTAGGCACGACCTTACAGAAAGAAACATTCTTATTCCCTATCTAGCGATTATTGAATTTTACAAACTAGATTTTGACCCAGTCCCACAAGATATATCGTAAGAACAAATCTCGAACCGTTTCTCCATGTTTTAAGCAGAGTTGGCAGGCTTATAGCTCTGAAACTTTTGTCGAGGCTTCAGAGTAAGCAGTTCCATGTTAGAGGAAAGTTATCTAACGATGCCATAAGTGTATTTAATAGTCTTATCTACTACAAAGTTCCATACTAGCAAAGGCGAGTTTTGCACCTCAGCGGGCCATGCTTATATACCATTAAATCTGTACCCAATCACATTATGCGAGAGGATTATCGAAAGGGGCGCTCACACTCAAAACCTATATCAGTCGAAGTGGAGTCAATCATAATCAAATGTTTGCAAAATCGATTCGACTTCAATCCAATTTTTCCGTCCTGCCTATAGACCTGGCTTCAACCTCCGACCAGAGATACGTTTATTAGAGTTTTGTGCCAGAAAATACTTACATCGGACAGATCATCCACAGCAGGTGAATCAGTGCAGATATGTATTCCCAGCTTTTTTATGCTTCTTTTCAAAATTAGCACAGAATTTTCATAAGTTGCACACTATGGTATGGAAACCAACGAAATCATACAAGTATGTCAAGCAGTGAACGTCTGACTAGCATTCGATGGTACAACTACCATAAATATATGTACCTTCAAAATCACAACAGAAATGCTTGTGAGAAGCTAGGTCTTAGGTCTCATTCGGTCCATTTATAGACTCCTGTTTCCGATCTAAGAATCCCCAGAACCCTGATATCTAAAATTTAGTTGTTTTCCACCGATTAAGGAACATAACATACATACAGTGTCATCCGAGAGTCAATCGAATTGCCTTGTAAAAGTATTTTTCGAAGCTTGTCCGAGTCTGTGTCCCAAATTCCATTTCCTATCTAAACACTGACACGTACAACACCAGCAGACTGAAATAACAAACAACAGATAGTATCCCATATCCTCTTTAGCTCACTTACTCCTTTTTCTATTAAATTTATATCTCACCCGATGGAGAACAAAAATTCCTTTAAATACACGTAAACAGGAAACGACAGCATAACAGCTCTTTCAACCGATCAAATTTAATTTCACATCTTCATCGTAAATTTGATAACTTTGTTATTCAGCGCTAGTTGGCATCCAGAAATATTGCATTTAAAGCAACAGGGAAGGACATTCAAGCCCCAACAACGTTGCGTTGTCCTTCGTCATTGGATGAGAGGCAAGAAATTGGTAGGTAAGATAGTATCCGAAGGAAACTCCTAGCTCATTCTTTTTCCTGTTTATCTCAGCTTCCTGTTACCCTAAGTGCACTTCCTTCAAAAACAAGAAAATACAAAAAAATGTATCAAAACAAAAAAAAAAAAAAAACTTTTTACAGGATTCCTTGGAGAAGTTTTTCTTCTCATCCTCATAATTCCCTTTGCAATGTCTCTTCCGGTTAAGTCTTGTTCCGTTGTTTCTTTATTTTTTTCTCTTCTCTATCTCTCGTACAGGATATTATTATTATTTTATTTACGCTTTGGTTGACATTTGCCTGTTCTTTTGCACTCAACGACCAACGCAACGGTGCAATGTACCTTCGGTTTGTTGCCGACAAAATGTCTGTCCCTTAAAAAAAAAAGACCGCTATTTCAGTCTTCAATATAAGAAAAAAAAAACAAGACGCGTCTCCTTCTTGTTTATTATGATTTCCTTTTTAATTTTCTCCCTTCGTTGGGCACTCTTTCTCGAAGCATATGCAACAAGAAACGCAGTAGTCGGGAATAGAAAATAAAAAAAAGAAATGTCCTTCTGGGTGAATGCCAATTCTGCGCCTAATTAAATTTACGTTAACCCTGTATCCAATATGGCGAGAAGCTACCAAAGCTTGTGAAACAGTAATTTTTATCATGGCATTGCGGTTGTCCTGCTCCTTGTCATCGTCATGGGGAAAAACGGGTTTCGTTTGAAATCGAAAAGCCGGAAGGAGGGTAAAATGGATGCTGTTAGTAGCAAAGGGTTGCGTTGGGCAGGCTTGAAAATTAAATCAGCTTGCAAACAATTAGCCAAGTAATTTCAGGTAATTCATTTATTTCTCGACGTTTATTTTTTCTTTGATTAATTCTATTATCCTTGCACTTTTTTCTTTCTTGCTTCATGGTAGCTTATTACTTTAGGCATTCAAGGACTTTTGCAAAAACCCATTAATACATATTTGCAGGTATCTGGAAAAAGGATAAATTACTTCAAACAAGAGTTGAAGAGTAAATAAAACGTTTTACACAACTTTGTGCGGTTTTTTCCTACATAATTTGCTGAACCTATTCCAGGAAGGTGGCTATCCTTGTAATTGGAAAAAGTTGCCCTCAATTAGCATATCGCTGGGACTAACATCAATAAATCGCTAAAGTTGTATTCAGCAGGAATAAGGGTGGTAAGCTACATAGAATCAAAGCTATAGACACGCAAGATTCTAAGAACGTTCCTAGAATCTATATTTAACATTAAGCAACTCAGTTTAGGGATAACAAATATTCTGAGTTTTAGAAGTATTGGAGCAGAAGAGGGTAAAATGGGTTTAGCTATGAATGAGGGCATAACCAAGTACATATGTACATGCTATCAACAAAGAGGGACACACAACATCGAAGGATCGGACAGTATATCACAACAGACATCGATACCTTTGAGGTAGTTAGGGACTTTGTCTACCTCGACTTCGCTATAAACTCTGACAACAATATAACTTCAGAGATCAAACGAACAATTACCGTTGCCAACCGCTGTTTCTTTGGCCTAGGCAACCAATTGAGTAGGAAGCCCTTGTCGAGAAACACCAGGATATTCTGTATAAGACCCGTATCCTCCCAGTCCTGCTTTATGGCGAAGAAGCATGGACCTTAACAAAGACAGGTGAAGATATCTTTAGGTATTTTCAGCGCAAAATTCTTCGAACGATTTTCGGGCCCATTTCCGTTAACAGGTTTTGGAGGAGGAAATTTGACAACGAACTGTACGAGCTATTCAGTGAAATCGACCTGGTCAGACAAATGCGCATCAGTCACTTAAGATGGCTAGGACATGTAGAGTGAATGACACCAATGTTCCGACCTGAAGAGTCTTCCCTTCCAACTCGGAGGGACAGCGCAGTAGAGAAAGACTTCGTCTTAGGTGGCGTTCACAAGTGGAAGAGAACCTCAACCGGCTTGAAGTGCATCAAGGACCTCAGTAATTAGAGAGGTTTGTTGGTTGAGGCTCAGGCTCACCACGAACCTTAGCGCCACCTAAGTTAATAAGTAAGTAGCTAAGCCAACATGCAAAACAAGGTTCCTGGAGATGGGATGATGATGAAATTAATACAATGCAGTTGGCATAGCTACTAAACTATCTATGGACATGGATTGAACGCTTTAGGGACATAGGGCATCTTTGACAGAGTAAAAGGGTTTTGTGATAGAGATGGAACGAGCAGTATATAAAGTTTGTGGGAGAAATGGAACAAATTCACTACGCAAAGGTAAGTCCCAAATTTTGTGAACTGTCTTCAGTCTAGTTTGGGTTACATTAGGTGAGGTCGATTCCGTTTACATTGGGGAATATAAGTAGGCTTCGCTTATTAGTTATAAAAACTTGGATGTCTTTCAGTCTCATGCTGGGTAATTTTAAAGGAATACGTTTCTTTTAGTCAAAGATGATCTCTTTAAAACATTCCCAGGTAGTTTATTGATCTTTTTATTTCCGTGAACGTCCGTATTTCCCAGAATTCAAAAGAGTGTGGAGTTTTTCTTAATGTTTCGTGCAAGGTACGGCAAGAAAAGAGTCCACAAGTTTTACTATGGTTTCTTTATTTGCAACGAAGAAACTAGCAATGATGGACTGGCTATTCAGAGTCATACCCTGATTGTTTTGAGCTGAATCGGCTCAGTATAAGCCAGGAATAGCAAGAAAGTGACTTTTCGGTGGCGTATACATAACATTTTTTATCGATTTTTTCCATATTTTTCATTCTGGCTTTGCCATGCGAACCAGGGTTATGGAGAATCTGTGGTCAATCTGTATTATGGAAAGGCACGATAAAGAAATTGTACAAAGAAAACCTGGATTGCCATCAGCGCTGCTCTGTGCACTACGTCTATGGCTGCATTTGAGATGTTGCTACATCATTTACAGGAGAGTTATAGTGCGCTACGGGTCACTAATGGAAGACTCTTTAAGGTCAGCAGCATGGTGCATAGCTTCAATCTTAGGTAATCATCCTTGACTAAACGAATATAATCTTGCTGTATTTGAATACTTGCACCATATGAAGTAATGGAAGTAAGAATAACACTAGGATTCTCTTTTGGGAAGCACGCTATAAGATTAAAGGATACATACATATAGCTTTAATTTGAAGGGACTAGCTTGAAAAAAATGATCCTGAAGACATGGACAGTGTAGTAGATACTGTTCTCTTTTTTGTCCATTTATCAATAAGCAATTCAAGATTAAACAATAAAAGAAGAAAGAAATCTTTCTAACAATCTACTTCATCTGTCACAAACAGGTAAGTAGTCTCACGTCAATTTCCCTTTCAAACCCTTGAGAGGTAAACCATAACAAACTTCACTGCGTCATAATTTCTACTGACAATCAATGTGCATTTTCCTATTAACCTACTGTCCCGGTTTCCTTTAATTGCACATTGACCACAAAATTACCAGCTGTTCACTCTGTACAGTACCATCACTTTGCAACAAAGGACACGAAAGGACGATACATAAGCCAATGGCAACCTCATTATCATCATCACCGTTCATCCTTGTCGTTGTCGTCTTCCATGCATGCAATCAGCAACCCAATCACCAAACCACTGTCAGTTGCAAGTACGTACAGTATACACAATGAACTGTCAGTCGGGATTCAACTGAAACTCAAAATCCTCACTCACGAAGGCGTACAGGAATTGCAATTGCCATCGATTTACGTCAAAGAACCGCCGCCGTCGCCATTGCCGTTGCCGTCACCACTGCCCACATCCCCACATATATGTATACAACATGAACTACCACGGGGTTGCATGAGGTTAAAAACACGCAGATAATAAAGTAAATTTAACATTTATTGCAATATATTTGAGGGAAATTATTAATGCGCGGAATGCATGCTGAATGGCGCACAGCAGACCGAATTCAATTCAAATGGAGAGAAAATGGAGAAATTTATTAATTTCCAACTGATTACAATTAAAATTGCTCGTTACCACCCGCCTGAAGCGGAGGGCAGGCGCCACGAGTAATTGGACAAGAATTTATTTATTTTATCCCTGGGTGTATGCCTGGCGCAAAACTGGGGATGTGTAATGGGTCAGATAGGGTGTGTAACATAGGTTGGGATTTTGCGCTTCGATTTGGGAAGTGAATTATAAGTTGGAACCGGGAGGGAGGTTTAATGTCTCGATTTACACTTTTAGAATGTGAGGGTGCATTTGGAAACGTCAAATTGACAGGGCATTCATTAGGCATCACTGCTTATTCGCGATGCCGATACCCAGGACAGCTGATGTCGATGCCAAATCACAAATTGATAATCCGTGAGGCCTCTGAATGATGCTTTCTTTTTGACATTTGGACATCAGGTGTAACAACTTTGGGAAAATGAACGTCATGTATAGAGTCGCTTAGAGATGTTTCTGAATATAAGTATTCTGTTTAGAGTTTCTGTTAACTTCCATAAGTTTGCACATACCAATGTACTTTTGTGAAGGAAGAGTAGAAAATAGATCCGACGAGTATCTAGAATGACAGATTTGAGTTAAAAATTTAACTGTCAAGGTTTTTAGTGGCTTCTTGTCTTGTTGTTGAATATCCATGTCTACGATTAGACTATATGGGGTACTCTTATTTATGGCCGAATAATTGGGTTCATTTGCTTAAAAACCTATCGCGTGGACATACGCCACTAGCTTGGAGAAAGTGAGTAAAAGAAAGCAAGACTAAACCTGACTAGACTAAACAGAATATACGTTTTTATATAAAACGGAAAGCTTAGGTTTAAGCTACCCTTATAATAAATTTTTGTAGCCTAAACCAATAACCTTCTCTTGTGTTTCCAAAATAGAGATGCTTTGACAAGCGTCAAGTTGCTCGTACCCAGTTTCAGGTTCAATCCCGGCACCTTGATTTTGTATCGTCAATTAAGTTCGCATTTTAAAGTCGATGTTGCCTAGAGCTCATAGGTTTTTGTCTGGGAAAACCGAGAATATCTCGGTCCGAGCTGAGGAGACCCTACATATTCTCTATGTTTTAGCCTTGGCCTCTGTTTAGTGTCTCATACTCTTTCTTTTGTGAGCCTGATTGGCACCTAAATTTGGAGGTAGCATCTGTTTTATATGGCTTTATACGATCTTGAGTCTGACACCAACGTAGGGCTGGTACAAAACATCAACAGTTCGGCTCAGTTAAGACAATACTACATAAGGATCTGTATAACGAATAAGTAGTTCTTGTTAAGCTTGGTCTGAAAAATTGGAGCGACCAGTGCCAAGTGGATGGGGGCTTTCTTTTAGTGGGATGGTGATATGAGTCTTTAACATTCGTCAACTGATGTTGTTTAGCAACGAATAAAAGCCATGAAAACAGCGAAATAAAAGTCATACAGAAATCAAAAACCATTGTCGAATAATGACATTGAAGACCAAAATTTCACTGATCTTATATCCACCTTACTAAATCGAAGTGAGGATAGAAATATTCAAGCTTAAATACAATAACGCTGCTGAACTTGATAGTTTACATTTGCACGATTTGGTCAGAGGTGTGTGAATGAATGATCAATCTCTTCAATTCATATCAATGCCTGAAATCTTTGTTAACAACGTGCTTGACTCCCATAAAATTCAGCCGATCCTGTCAAGAAACTAAGAAATTAAAATCGATACTCATCATCATCTAATCGATCCTAAGGATTCCGATAAAAGCATTTACAAGGACAAGCTGTACATTGCAATGTCTAGCTTTGGTATCTAAGTATGTAAAACTCTTTTCTCTACTTAGGTGTACGATGGAAAATGGGCGTTCTCTACTAATTTTAATTTATTTCAATCATTCAAAAGTCAGTGCAATGAATATCATTGACGTAGTTGATGAACTTAGTGCAAAATGCCAAAACATTACCATTAATTATGGAGCATAGCGTCGTTCAAGTGGCTGCCTCCGCTGGCTTCGTAGTTGAGCATTCTGCCACTCCAATTTTCCAAGACCTTGTGATGGTTTCGGGCAGTAGCTCACGGATTGTTTGGATGATATGGATTGTTGGCTGATAACACGATTTGGGTATTTGGTGGGCAATAGATCGATTGTGACATGGACTGTGTGGCATGATGTGCCATCCAAATGATGTGTCGGCCAAATTAATGTTTTTAATTTCAGTAAAAAAAAGTTAGTTAACATGGCTCTGTAATGCCCACCGTTGACCGAAACGTTGTTTTGGTGCAATGATGCCAACACTCCACAATTCGCACCAAACTGTCACTCTTTGTGGATGCGCCGACTTCTCGACAATAACGCGCGAGTTTTCCGAACCCCAAATGTGGCAATTTCGTTTGTTAACGTCCTATTTCTATTATTTACTCGTGAATTTCTTAGTTTTTAATTCATATTTTCACCCTTTTGACAAGTGACACCGATTGACACTTCGGATTGCAGTCCGAAAGTCCTGTGTGTACAAATGAGTAAGAAGAGACTCAACATCAACGAATCGATCTATACGTAAAGTGGGAGTTAGGAGGTGTTTAATATTTGCTGTCAAGAAGATTGTCAAATCTGGTAAATCTAAATCCTTGTTATATCTCGGATTTAGTTTTGTTGGAGACAGCATAACATCTTACCAGAAACCTAAATTTTGACAATCACTGTTTCCTTTAACTAATCTATGGCATGGACTTCATTTGATTTGGCGTCTGCAATTGGTTGCTTTGTGATCGGTTTCGTCTTTCTTTCGAGTAGGTCATGATTAAACAGTGCATCGAATACCGATCTACACAGCATCTATTTTCTACTGACTTCGAGAAGGTTTTCGACATATATTTTACCATGACTTCATATCTTTGACGTTCACTCAGAGGACTTTTAGCAAATGATGAGCTTAGAAGCTGAGGTAGATAATGTGTGTCCACCAACACTTCAGAGACCTGAGCTTTTTTAAAATCCATCGACTTACTTAATATTGCTGAACAGGAAGTCGACAACTCTGTGCTACAATGTCTCGTTACACAATTGGTAGGAGAATTGGAAAAACTGGATTTCGGCAAATTGCTGCCCTTTCCGTCTAATAGTGAATCAGTTCTTCGTGGGGCGGTAGTACTTTGAAGATGATCCTTGTTCAATTCAGCGTTCCCAAGATGAACTATATGTCGCTCCTTCAATTCGACTTTTAGCCTTCACCTAGATGTTGCAACGGATTGCTTCTACTGTTTCACTTTAACCATTTGGTTGCTTGCCCAGACATTGGTCAAGTTTATGCTGCCTATCCTGTAATTTGAACGGTTGGTTCTGTCAGAATGTTGATGGCTGCAATCATTGGTAGACGTGTATACACCTTCGTCCTTCAACACGTTTAGTCCTGTGAATAATGCCCAACACACAATCAGTTCAATTTCCAGAGCTTTATGAGCATCGGCATAAATCGCCCTGATCCGCTGATAAGACTTCTATTAATTTATGCATTCAGCTTAAGACCACCCACCAAGTACTCAAAAACCATACGCTGATAGGGAACCACATCTGTTACCACCACCGGACAACAGTCTACCTGTATACTCCAGCTGTGATTTCGAATTATTCATGTTAAACAATTATTTACAATGTTTCTCACCAGTGTGTCCTGTTAAACACGAACAAAAACGTGGAATGAAGTGAATCGAGTAGGCGTACGAGAAAACATTATAAACCTCATAATTAATTATTTATTGACCCTGATGTGGTTCGTCGTCCTTTTTACGCAGAGTTTCACATATTTTTGCCAACATTTTTCCATCAGCCTACGTAACATGTTGACCTCGACCGATAGTCGAGTACATGTGTTTGTTTATTTTTACCCATCCATGGTCCATGGTGCCATGCTCATGAAAAAGGATACGGAAGTGAATGACCCAAACTCCATCAGCCAGCCAGTTCCACCAGAGAACACTTTGTGCTCTCAGCATGAGTGCATCTGTGGTGTCAACAAATCATTTTGGCAATAAAATATTTATAAATTAAGTAAACAGCCTTCTGATATCCTGCGAGAGTCAGCTGTGTGAGTGAAAGAGAGTACGAGAGTAGCAAGAGGAGTGAAATTGGTTGAAGGATAATTGGAAATGTACGAGTTGTAGTATTTACAACTGCACCACTGGCAGTGGTGGAGGTGGTGATGTTGAAAAATCGGTAATTTGTCCTTTTTTGCATATTAAATGCGAGTGCAAATTATTGGCCAGTGTGAGAGTCTCGGCAGGCGGTAACTTCTCTTGCGTTACAGTTTCTGACATAATTTATGACTGTTGCTTGCAATGCACACACTTATAGTGGAGTACACTCTACCCGGGGACTGGGTACTGATTGGATGAGTGAGCCTTGTTAATGCTGTCGGTGACGTGGATACCAAGCCACTTAGTGGAAATGACGATGCAAAAAGACAATTCGGGCAATTTTAATGAGCCAAGGACGTGCACCATTGTAATGCAGGACAATTTTACGCATCGGAAAATGTGACATTTTTTTATATTTTTCGTCCTCTCTGGGTGATTGAGGTAGGACACCAGGTTAAGATTGGGTGAGTTAAGTAATACAAGGGGATAATTAAAAAACAAAATGAAATGCAAGGATACAGAACATGTGTTTAATTAAAAATGTCGGTTATCCTTGTTGTTGTGGCGATGAGTTTAATTGTTTTTTTTTTTGGCGTCAAGAATGCGGGCTATTTGGTATAGTCTGTAGGCCTTGATCTGCGACGAGGTTATTCATTTGTTGATTAGGGTTTTTCGTTTCTGCGTGAAGATAGCTGTGGTTTGTTTGACGTTTCCTCTCTTCTATACTGGGTATTGGCTTATTTGAAAGAAGGTAATAAAAAAAAAAAGGCAGGCTATGCCTCTGCACCCTAGAGTCCTAAGCATAATAGACTAACAGATCCAACAAAGGGGAGTTTTCACTTAGTTTGACACACTAACGTCAAGCGTCAAAGTTGGTTTGAAAGTTTAAGCACTTGATTGGCTTATTTCTAACCTTCTTTCCCCTCGAAACCACAGAGTTTTTGGATAACCGAAATCTCTTTAGCATTCTTTGTAAGATTTTGGCATTCTATGGAGAAAAGGTCACGATAACCTTAAGAGTACTAGGATTTTATCAACTTGTTTGGTAATTTCCTTCAAATGCGAGTTCTGTATAAGCGCTTTGTCGATGCTTTTCTTTGCCTGATATTGCCAATTTTCTTTCCACAAATATGTACATATGTGCAATGACCTTGGGCACTGTGCACGATACGTTGTGATGATGCTATGCTAAGGATGAAAACATCATTCACAGTCCCTATATCATCATCTTCATTTCACTTGACTTACATTTGGATTTCTTTCATGACAAAAGTATAGAAAAGAGGTCACAGTTTGATAACTAGTATTGTTTTAAACGATTCATCTGCTTCGTAGCATGCTAAAGATCCAATTACTGATCTCGACTTTGATTCCTTTCATATTATTATCATATCTTTTTTGTTTCGTCCTAGAAAATAGCATCAGTATACTTGTGTTTAAATCAAAGTAGGATAGTGTTAGATCACAGCTCTTAGGTCGTATATTTGTATTCTCCCTATTTAAGGCATTGTTCCAAGTGCCCTCCTATTTCCTAAGACAGCCTTCATATGCAAGCTACAGTCTCCATAGATTGATCTAATGTTCTCAGGGTATATGCCGAGTTGCGGTGACTGTACTTTCTCAAGGGTCCTTTTACACGCTTGTTTACTTAACAGTCTCGAGGAAAAACCCGACCGTCTTTCCTACTATGGATCCTGTTTTTAATTTGTGGATTTTGAATAAAATGACAAACCCCTTCTGATAGAATCATTAACTAGTAGACGAGACACGGATGAATAAAATAAAATGGCATTTCTTAAGCTATGTTCAGACGTCTGTCAGATACACCAGGATTGTCAGTTATGCGAATGAAAAATGTGTCCCAAATATCTGACAAACGTGTAAACTATGAATGTTTGTCTGACAATTTTGTCACAACAAATGTTGTCAGACAATTGCCAGATTGCCATTTGACAGACCATTGTCAGACGTTTACAGATGTGCCAATCTTATGACATCTGACAGTTGATTTGATGGAAGATGTTTTTGTTGCTTTTAATAATATATTTTGGATGCATGGCACGTATTTGCTGTGTACTGCAACTACTTTCGTTTTAAGATTGATTTTAAGTGAGTGAAGGCACACAGTACGGCGTTTGTCTGATAATTACGTGGGTATTGATAAATTTTGATCTGTCAATTTTGTAGCAAAATAATTGGCTGACAATTTCCAGACCAGCCATCAGCCAATAATTTGACAAGAGTTTGGACAGAATCTAACAAGTGTGAACTGACAATTTAACGCTACAAATCAGTTTGTCATTTTCAGCTCATTTGAAGTAACTGTCAGCAGATTTGCAGACTTGACAAAATTTGTAGGTCTACCAATCGGCTAAATACGGCTTCACTCCTAAAAGGCAAATAATAATGTCAAGCAATTCAAAGCGCTCACAAGTGCTCGGGTTTAAGTTGCAATATTGTCGAAAAAACATGCCCGAGGATTGAATTTTGTACACAGGCCTAAGGGTCCTTAAGTATTCACTTACAGTCTGCTTAAGTTTTCATAATCGGGTACATATTTTCGGAGATATCGATCAATTCTTCCTAGGAGTTCTTGAGAAGGGATGTACACACAATGCACTTTGATGCCCTTGCAGTTAAAGATTCTGCAGAATGCACTAGATGATGTATCAACATTTCGGTTTGGACACAATAAAATCCAAATTTACATCTCCGTGTCATGTTCCGATGATCCTGTAAAGGGGTGCTCTCGCTCTTTTTACCAAATATTTTTGTCCTCTGTGCGTTGCTTGTCTATTTAAGGACACAATCATCTGTAGTCATTTTCTATTAAACTACTCCACACATTGTGGTTAAGGTTAAGAGTCCCATATTTTTGGATCACACTACTTGGCCCACAGCCTTACGATCACAAAACATTCCAAATAAAAGAGAGAGTGTTAAATTTTTAAACAAAATTCATTTGCATTCCTTTTTATTATTAATCAATTTAGTCCATTCAATTTCAATACAATTTCCTTTCTTATTAATTTGTTTTATTTTGTAATGGTAATAGTATATTTAATAATTTCAATTTATTCAATTTATTCAATTTACTTATTGTTACAATTTGTTTTATTTATTTTCTTTTTTGGTTCATTAAAATTAGTATTAATATTTTACAACATATTATAACAGAAATATTTTTATTCATTATTTTTGATTTTAGATTTGTATTTCTTTTCATTTTTGTTTTATATATACTATATATAATTAAGTACTCTATTTCTTGCTGCAAAAAAAAATCAATTAATAATTTCACATATACATTTTGTTTTGTTTATAATTCATTAATTTGTTTTATAATTTGTTTTTAAATTTGTACAAGTAACATTTTCTCTTTTTGTTTTGTTTTCTTGGTTTTAGATTTAAATTTATAAATTTAATTAAAATTTACTTTATAACTAACAATAAATATTAAATTTGGTTTATTTTAATTTTTATTTATTAACAGATAAAATACAATATTTAAATCTAGTTTCTGTTTGTTATTTTTTTTTTGGGTTTTTCTTTTTGTTAAACAAATTATTAATATTATCATTTCTTTTTTTCATTTTAATTTCAGTACAAAACATATAAAAAATGGTTTTCCTTAGCAATATTAAATATATTAGTTTTTTTTTTGTTTTCTTCTTTTGTAATAATCGAAATAAATTCTTCTTTTGTTGTAAATCAAATGTGAATGTAACTTGTTTTTTGTTTATGAAGAAAATATGTAACAATAAAATGTTTGTTTAGTTTAATTACAATTTTTAGTTTGTTTATTTTTTTTAGCTACAGACACTTAGATTAAATTCATAGTATAGCTCATCATTTTGAAGAATAATAAATAGTATTTTTGTTTTGTTTTGTTTTATTTTTACAAATTACAGAGTAAATAAAAAAATGGAAAATATAAAGGCTTAACTATAAGTAAAAGATTTTGTTTGTAAAAATTTGTTAAACAAGAATTAATTGAAAAATAAATGCAGTTCATTTTGTGTAGCTTATAGTGATAAGAAAAGTCAATCATTTGTATGGCAGCTTTTTTTTTTTAATATTTGTAAATAATTTGTATATTTTTTTTTTCTTTTAGTTTAAAATGTTAGAAAAATTGTTCACCTTTTTGAGGAGCAAATTGACATTTTGTGAGACATTATGTCAGCGAAAGTGGACAGTGCGATGGTAAAAGTGTGTGCAACAGATCAGTGGGAAGCGGTTTTAAGGCAAAGTAGGTTGTTCGACTGAAGTAACAGGTATTGTGTAACAGCTATGGCGATTTTTGCTATCATCCAAGTTATCGTATCGGAGAAATAAATCAAAATATAAATAACAACTCTTAGCAGAATGGATCGTAGTGAGTTGATGAGTCGTTGACTCTTTTAAAGAGAGTCGAATCGTTTTCACGCGCAGTGAGTCAATGAGTTCGTACGTGTGACTAACTGAAGAAGCTTTGAACAGGAAAGGGTTATTTAGGAATGGAATCCGCTTGATGAAGAACGGAAGGGAACTCTATATGGGCTGTTGAGATCTATCGGTTTTCATAGATTTGAAGGATACCCTCTTATAAACCTAAAGGATGTTTAGATTCCTGACGAGCCGGTGACTCTTCTAAAAGGAGTCAAATTGTCCTCATAAGTTCGTACATTCGCCTGAATGAGTAAGAATTGAACTGATAGTGAATAGTGTATGAATTCTAGCCACTTACTTGCTTTTTTTGGAAAGAGAGCAGAAGCGTTTGATGTGCTTCTTTTTTTAAGATGTGAATGCTGTTCACGTACAGTCGATACAGTCTTCTTTTGGAAATATCTAGTAAGCTTGAGCTGAATTTTTAAAGAGTCGTAAGGTATTCCATTTGATTGAGTCGATGGTTTAGTAATCGAAAGTAAATAAAGGAACACTCAATGGCGCCTTTTATCCAACCCAAATCTTGAAAGTCATTCTAGAAAAAATGGAGAAACAACCCTTGATACTTTGCTGAAAGAGTTCTTTTACAAGTGGTTCATTCGAGCTGATTTTTTCTTTAAATTAGTCTTTCTTACTACATAGAATGAATCCACACTTAACCGATCAAGGCTGATCACTCTTTTGCTTGTTTGAGTAGGAAACATTTCAAATGAATTTAAGAAGTTAAACCTAAACTTGTAGTGAAAAGTAGCAATGAAGGCAAGTCGATAAGAAATTGAACATGAGTCTCGAAGAATGTCCTTGATTTTCAGATGAGTCAGTCTATCTAAGAAAGGTTCTTTCATTACGGACCACAGTTTTCGAGGAAAGCTTGATAGGATATTGTCTCGTTATTTTTCACTGTTAAAAAGAACGGATGTTCTCCCAGAATTGAATCCCCATAAATAGATCGAAGGAGTCCAAGAAATAAATTTCACGGGCACGTTTAAAAGAACCCCGTGAAAGATAGTCAACAGGATGCAGTGATTCGAAAGAAGAACGATTTATTAATGAACGGCCTTGATAAACAAATTTCACTGAATTGAAGGAAGCTCCTCTTGTCACATAAAGGCAATTCTAAATGGCACTTGAGTTGAAAAAAACAGGTCGCTTTTCAACGTCTCGGTGGGTGGTGGACAAAGAACAAGTAGTTCTTTGGTGGAATTTCACTTTGTTTATGTTTAAATCTCGGCCCTATCCAATGGCCTTGGGCGAAATGTTGAAGAATTCCTTTGCGATGAGGTCCTTTTAAAATAACCACCTTCAAAGCTATTCCTATTCAGTGGCAACTGACCAGACTCACGATAGCAACCCTCAGTTGAGGGTGAAAAATTCCGATGATGGCTCAAATTCTGTCCCGTATTGTATGACTGTTGAGCATCAATGGCACCACTTGAGCGTTGCTGATGGTATTTTCTCGCCTCAACTTCGAGGTCATCTAACAATAGTTCACTCGACGACTTGGAGCGTTTTGTGAGGAAACCCATTTTGTTATTCTTTATGAAATTTCTCTGTGGCTTTTGTGGTGGCGAGGATGGCATTGAAGTCGGTGCAGATGGTGATTGTGACTGAATTGGTAGCTGGAGAGTGAAATTTTCACGAATTATCGCACCTTTGAGGGGGTTTCGAATAAACGACTGACTTATTGTGCTGCCACGAAGGAAGTCATTTTGGCAGGCAGCATCATCGCCGTTGGCATCCTCACCGCCACTGTGTAAGTCCAGTTGGTTGGCGTACTTGTGTAGGACTTTTGGTTGCAATTGTTGTTCGTCTCTGAGGAGACCATCGGATGGTGTCTTTGAAAGGACACGCTTTGGGTTGGAGTTCTTTATACGTTCAAAGATATTGGTGAGAGTGGTGGAACGAGTTTTGAATGGTTTCGGTGGTGGAATGGGTTTCTTAGGTGGCGGAGGCTGAGGAGCAGGACCCTTGCGGGATTGTCGTCGGTTAGAAATATCATCGTCCTCGTCCTCGCCACAGCTGTAGCCAGTGAATATGCCCTCAAAGGCATCGTTCACTATGCGCTCCTCATTGTTAGCATCTTTGTGCTCAAGCGGGTGCTGTATGGTGCTAGTTTGTGAGGTTAAGTTCAAACTGTTCCTACTTGGCAGAGTTCCAAATTGATTCTTCCGATAGTCATCGTCGAAATTATTGAAAAATGGCGGCAATTTCGGATTCCGCGGTGAGCAATGGTATACATTCGACGACGAGAAATGCTCCTTTTCTGGATTCAAACTATTGTGGGCACTGTTGTTGTTGTTGTTGGCGGATTGGTGATTGGAAATTTTTGGAAAGGAAGCGGATAAAGGGAGATTATTATTGTAATTGCAATTGGCTAGGGCGAGCTTTTGACGATACTCATGGGACTTACGTTTCAATTTATTGTACTTACTTGTAGTGCTTGTGGTTGTTGTGACACCGCCCCCATTGTATGATCTTTTACTGGGCGTGGCCGCAGCAGGCACATACTTACAGCTGAGTGTATCGGGTTGATTTTGTTGTTGCTGCTGACGACGTAACATGGCTAGTGTTTCGAATGTATGCACTACACTACCGACTCGGGTGTTGATCTCAGGTATGCCAAGATCACCGGTGAATAGATCGCGTTGATGGCGTTGACAGGTGTCAAGTAATTCACCACCGAGACCACGTTTGTTGATCACTGTCGACTGACGATAAAGAGTGCCTGCAGATGCCGATGGCCTTAAGGCGTAATTGGGGGCGGTGGTGGTTGTGGTGGATTCTTGAAAAAGTTCTTCGCGCCAAATGAGATCGTTTTCGAGTGTTGTTGCTGTTGTTGTTGACTGCACATATACATATATATACACATAGAGTTATTGTAAGTAATTTTTTTTTTTGAAAATTGAATTTAAAGGAAAATAAAAGTGGGACTTAAAGAGTAAGCTATATCTAAGTATCGAGTAATAAAACTGCTTGCTAGGTTAATGTACATTTAGCGTTTTTACATTATCATTTTTGAGTGACTAAATTTGGAGAATTTATTTTTTAATCCAAACTTTATACGGCTAGGAAATGTGGTTTAAAAAAAATGCGTTTGAAGGAAGGACATAATACATAATTTTGCTTTAAGATTTCCTAAAAAACCATCACAAATGATCATACAAACGTAAGAACGTGCAGAGGGGCTAGTCTAAGTTCGTAAGTCCTACACTTTCTATATAGATCCTATGTTCTTAAAATGATATAATATTTTGACCTTTCTTTTGTACAGACCACATAAATACCTGTAGAACATCATCGAGTACAGTCCTACAATACATTTACTATTGATCGACTTGGAGAAAGTTTTCATAAGCTTCAAGCGAAATACTATTTGATTCGCCTTTCATAGGAGGGGCATTGTACTTACGAGACCATTTGGATCAAAGTGGAGTACTGCAAGGGTGTATGCTCTCACCACTATTGTTAGTAGCTTGTAGTAGGTGATCGCACGGAGCTTGAATATAAACCAACACTAGTATGGTGGCAAACTATATTCCAAGCCAACCTAGCGCGAAAATTCTAAAGTTGGCATTCGTTGAACGCATCAGTACAATGGGAACATCCACTGGACTTAGTCTTGGAAAAACAGGCGGCTTTTAGGGTTTTTAAAATCTCACAAACTGTACCTCAAGAAATATAAGGAATATATTTAGTTACAACTAACTAGATCGCATCTTAGTTGAATTTTTCAAGACCGTTGTCGAGCTTTGACCACGACACCTAGCACAAAATCTAAGGACGTGTGTATTGACGGTTTCAAAAAGGATTCACCCGACTTATCTTAACTATTGTGATCAGTAACCATGAGAGAATCCTACCTCTTTCATCAGCAGTTGAAACTCGAAACATGTGAAAAACTGTTGAGAAAAGCTTAAGGCTCTTGCAACACAGCATTGGGTAAGACTAACAGAGGATCGAAATTTTGACGAAAGTTAGAAGGAAAGACATAAATAAAGAGGTTGATGACCACACTAGGCACACTCAGGCGTAGTGCTATAGGTAGAAAGTCCTAGATATCGTCTTGTATATGTATCATGCTGTCGGCTTTAGCCCGGAAGTAGACCTCGTCTTTAAGCATTTTAGGAAGTCGAACTAGTCCAAATATAGATATAATATGGAGTCTTCTCCAAATAATACGTCTTTTTGAATTAAATGCCATGGTGGAGCAACTAACTATCAAAATACTCGAAAGGTCAAGTCTAGACCACATTAGTGGAAATTAATAGATTTATGTATTGCGGTGGAAAGGTGCAGGCAGCCCTACAGGCCGTCGACTGGATAAAGAGGCCCTCAAGTCTAGTTTAACTCGTATCAGTAACGTTCAATAAAAATCATGCATGCCCTTCTGTGGTAAAATGAGGCATACAAGTCATTCCTAAAAATTGAGAGAGCATTTAGGAATGCCGATCCAGAGACAATTGTAGGCACATTGTTGTGTCTACTAGGTTCGTCAGATTATTAACAGATTCATCAAATCAGAGCTGTTTAAAGCTTCAGTTCATCGAGAGAGATATTCAATTGATAACTCGACTGGTAAAGAGAAATCTCTTCATGCCTCTACCTACTTTAAAACTCTTCATTAAACAAAATACGATAAACGATTTACCCCAAGCTGGACCTAAAGCGCTCCAACAGTCTAAAAAGACTAAAGAAATCCTTCAAGAATATTGTTGGTGTCATTACGTGTCACTGCGTCATTGGGACGTATCCCCTCAAGCTGGGAATCCTCACCAAATATTTCTGTAGAATCTGTATGGACGTGAAAAATAGTCTCTTCCCAACCCTGTTGATTCAACGAGTTGACTAACAATGCACTAGATCCTGTGGTACCACAATGGCTTATTATGTCCATCGAACACTGTGATACACGACACGATTGGGAGGAGGTCTTTTGGCCACAAAACACGGATTTAAAATCCTTCTCTAATCTGCAATCAAAATTGAAATGTTCCAAGTTCAACTAAAAAACATCTGCAGACAGATCTGGTCCAAGTTGTATCAGAATCACCCGAAATCTTTGATCAAAAAAAAAAGTAAAGGCTTATAGCAATTATAGGAACGACATAGGACTATTGGTAGGGATGTCACTAGGACGGAACTTCTCATTAATAATTTGAAGCTGCATGGACGAATAACTATTCTTCGCCTTCTTGCATGTGCCAAGCACTCTCCGCTGGTAAACAAATTGCATTTAGTTGCCTATTCCTTCCATTACTTAAGTAGGTTAACAGACTTACACCAACATCAATAAGCTCCAACGCTTTATTTTAACCACTTACTGGTTCCAAAGGCAATTTTAAGAGATTAAGAGACCTCGACTGGTCTATGTGTTGCCTGCCACCTTAACCTACCCAGAAATAATTAATCTCCTCTTCAACACCTCTCCCAATAGCTCAGAATAATGTGACTAGAACGTCGAATTTCCACTTAGATATACAAGCTTTTTCAAGGACCCACCTACGGGAATGTGTTAAGAAAATAAAACATTTGTCAATTCAACCCTCTGCCATTTAACTGCTACCTACGTTGCTTAACTGCTGATGAATACTTCAAATAAATATAGCTTATACCTGCAATCAAAAACTCCTAGCCTACGCAGGATTTGTCTTAAAACGACTTGAAATACATCATGCATAATGCTATCCCGAAAATCCGATTATTTTCTGCATACATCACGGTCTTATACCATCCTCAACAATTTTAATTTCTTTTCCACAGATTTGCGCGAAATAATTTAAGACCGCCCCCGACAAAAACCGCTTTAATCGTTATTGCTCCGCAAAGCCCACACATAAAATATTACTTTTTATTCAAAGATAACAAAATTAAACATATTTCCCATCGCACTAATGGATAATTATCATCGTCGAATTTTTGCAATTTCAATTCCATTTACAGTCAATTTCTCATCCAACAATTAATTATAATTACCCCCTCCCGCCATAAACCGAAACAAATCCACACTCGTATACATATATCTGCATAAATGCCTGCTTCTGTAATTAACAAAGTAAATTTATGAATTTACACAAATGCAAAAAATATGCAATAATTGCATTCATTTCCATTTAAAATAAAAATACTACATTTTATTTGAAAATTAAAAATATTTTTCAGTAAATGTAAAAATATAATAAATAAACGACAATAAATAAGTACAATTCCTGTATTCACATTTGTGTGTTATTTATTGTTTTTTACTTCACAGTAAGTGAATACAGATATATTTATGTATTTTATGTGGAATTAATGTTTTTTTTTTATTTTAATTAACGAATTGACTGGGGGCGTGTTATTATACTTTTGTCTAAAGGCTTTGAAAAATGAAATAAAGTAAGAAAACAGGGGAAAAAATAGTTTTCAAATTTAGTCACTCAGTTTTGTTGTTTTTTAATTTATTTATTTTGTTTTTTTATATATCATTTCATTGTTTAAATAGTAAGTGAAAATTAATATTCTTTTGTTTTGTTTTTTGTATATTCCAATGTAAGCAGCAATATTTAAAATACACATATGAATAATTGTAATACTACAGATATTTATTTAATTTATATTTTATGTTTGTAACAGTCTATAACAGAAATTAATTTTCTTGTTTGCATAAATATGTACACAAAGTTTTAAATTTTTTGTTGGATCTTTCATTTTTGATTTATTTATATCTACTCGTTCATTCCTCGTTTGGTTTGAGAAAAAATTTACATTTATGTTGTCGATTTCCATATAAGGGTAGTACATATACATAGATTTACTTAAATCACACACACATCACCACCAGAACAATGAGAAAAATAGCAGACTATGTAGCTGAATAGGTTTAGAGAAGTACGTATGTAGAGTGTGAGTGTGTGGAGTATGGTATGAGGGAGGTTGAGTGGGAAGTAAGGCTGTTTTCTATGATTCGATGGGTCTTGTAATTTAGCAGAGCTCCCGTATAAAATGTAAAAACAAAATATATCTAATCCTTGAGATGACATGGTGTTGGGAGTTGTGTTCCTGAGCTTTCCAAAAGTGCATACGGCATTTACCTAATGCAACAAATAAAGCAACTCCATTTTAGTCATAGGGCAACAGGCACTAATATTTGCGAGAAAACGTGAGGACTATACTGATCTTCCACTTTTCTACAAGGAAGTTCTGTCAACCGAGTCCTCTCTAAGAAATGATACCGATTTTAGTAAATCCTTGTAGCTACAAAACAGGTTTCAAATCCTTCTATGTAGACTGATTCAAATCAGTCACAGGAGTAGAAGGAGGTGTCATCTCGAACGATCTAAATATAAATATCTTGTTCCCCCTTAACAATCACTGAACCGTCTTTTAGGTGGAGATCAAGGCAATTAACGAGTCCTTATTGTGGCTGAAGTATAATGAATCAAGTCAAGTAGTGATGAAATCCTTGAAATCTATCACATTCAACTCAAAAACTCTTCTAAACTGTCGCCTCTTCTTTAGTGAGATGTTTTAACAATTCAAAATCACCTTATCTGGGTGCTGGGACACTGTGATAATCCAAGGATTTGTATAGACTACGAGCGTGGCAGGCAGGGATAGGAGAAATATTGACATGTCAGAGTTAACCTACTTTATAATTCTGCCAATGGCTCTATGTGTCTCATTTCTACACTAATTTGGCCATGCCATTGGGCTGAGTCTTATGATTTCTGTAAAAGCTCCATGGACAAAAGAAAGTGGAAACCATTCCTCATCTCCTTTGTATGTGGCGAGGTCTCTCCGCTTGAATAAGATTGAACTGGTGAATTAGCTAACGCCAATATCAATGCCCTCCAGTAATTGTTAGGCTCGTACTGGTGTCAAGGATAGTCTTAGGACATTTCCAGAACTATGTGGTATCACAATGGACCTTTACTGGTCTAAGAGTGCTACCTAATATACGTACTACCTAATATAATCTTAGTTGTAGGAATCCTTGGATGTCCGGGTTCATGAACAAGGGGAGTTGATGTGCTAGATGTACATGAACCAAATCATCAATGGATGGTTGAAGCCATGCTCAATGACTGGACTATCAGCTCTTTAAGTACCATCTTCACAAAAGACGGCATATCCCTGCTTATTGTCGCTAATAAGATCGTATTGAATGTACCGCGTGAAAGTCTGAAGCCTTCTTGCAACACACTAATCGACATGTGCTAGACCTGCTTCCAACCCGGCAGATCGACGATCGACCAAATGTTCGCACTAAATTCTGGATAGGAGCAAAAAATTTCAAGTCGCCAATCATCGTTTCTCCATCGATTTAAAAGCCGCATATGATAGTGTTAATCGTCTTCAGCTCTACAAGATAATGGCCGATTTTGGTTCAACAAGTATTTCTTGTCAACAAACAAAAAAGCATGTGTCCATCGTCTAGCACAAAACGTCACTGTTGAGAACAGTAGCTTCGAACTGGTCAGCAGGAAAGCAGAGGAGAAAAATTCTTCTTTGAATTCCCGAGGAGAAGATACTAGCGCTAACCCTATGTACCAAGATGTGGATGACTACTACTACAGTCCTCTCGCTCGGACACATCGAATGAATGGACATTAATGTTCCAGAAAAGAGGATCTTCAAATCACAGACCGACAGCCCTTGGTCTGAATAATTGAAAGCAGCGTGCTCGGTATCGAAGAAATTAGAGGGCTGACATAATTCAGGGACAGACTCTTCACGGATCGAAAGTCAGTTAAGAAAAAAAACTCAATTTTGTAACTAATCCCCTAACCATGATACCTTGACTACGGTTGAAGAGTGATGAGAGATCCCAAAGTATGGAAGTTCTCAGAAATGACGCCTGGGAAATTATTTGAAATTTTTTATAGAAAAAAGAATCCAAAAATTAGTTAAAGCAAATTCAACACATATGACCTATTTTTCGTGAATTCCTGAAACTCCTGCTCTACTATCTTTTCAGGCAGAATACACATTTTTTTTTTTTTAATGAACATGCAAAAGAGAATAGGACCTAAGATAGACGCCTGAGGAACTCCTCTTGAAATATCTATTGGCTCTGAGATCGTTCTAATAAAAATAGCTCTTTGCATTCTGCATCCTAAGTAATTTTCAATTAGGCGAACTGCTCTAGTATGAAATGAAAAATAAGAGACAAGTTTTCCACATAACACTTTGTGATTGATTGTGTCAAAAGCCTTGGAGAAGTCAAAAAGGCATAGAATTGTTAGGTCATCTTTGCCTAAAGTCGCTCCTAAGCCGGACAGGTATTGTGATAGAAGATTTTTTGCGTTCAGATGCCCAACAATCTGTCCTTCCTAAACCTTTTCCAAGATTTTCGATAGACAACATTCCATATTTTTCCTACAAGAGAAAAAGTCACAACCATATCGGTATGCCATCTTCTCCGAAAGAATTGGGACTCAATATTTGAACAATCGGAAGCACCTAATCTTAAGCAGTAGGTCGGCAATCAAGGACTCTTGTTGGGCTAAATACTTCATTTGGCTTCAGGTAAAGGCAAGGAACTCATTTTTTAGATCGTTCAGACTAACTACACAATCAGGATGTTGTTTTTGCTTCCTTACACCAATAGATCGGAGATTAGACCAAAGTAGTTTTGATGACTCAATTTTGACGTAAAAATAACCTTTTTTTTTGCTAATCTGCTAGTCCAAGTAGCACGATTGCGTGCCTAACAGAATCATTTCCACATCCCAGGAGTAGGGTTGCTTCTCGACCTTCGATACTTATTACGACACGAGTGAAACACTCTTTTACTTCAGTGTTGTGCCAAGGACACTTTACGTATTTCACACTAATGAAAGCTATCCTTCAAAATCGAACTGACTTCGAATAATCGAATAAGCTTCCTTTAATTTCAGTAGAGCATCACACTCTTCATACATAGGTATATACCATCAATATCAGTTAACCTATTTTTGACATCATAAGCCTCTTACAAATTAAGGCGATCAACCAACCATCCACTTACAAATGCACACGCATTTTCGCAACCACTGCCAATTACATGATTACATAAAGTGGTAATGCGTTATAACATTTTAATTGATAAGCTCATTAATAAAACCCACTTCATTTCGCATCGCATCCTTCGCGCGCACACACATGTCATCTCGTGAGTTTTTTTTTGAAAAATTATCCCATTAAAACCAAACTCATATACATTTTAAAATTAACCACTAAATTTTACCATCTCCACCTGATGTCCTCATTACTTCTCAACCACCTCTCCTATACACAAACAAACACACAAACACACACTCACATCATGTCCTTTCTCCATCGTAGAGCATAGAAGAAAAAAAATTGAATTAATAACCACCACTTAATCAAAATCCATAATGGCCTCACCGGAAATAGATTCTTATTAATTGTCGCGCATTTTGTATTCGACACAACAACGAAAAAAAAAAAAACAAAAAAACGAAAACCAAAAACCGAAAAAAAAACGAAAATTAATTAATTTCGTATTTTTGTTTTGAAAGCACACACCACCGTTAATCATTACACTAATTACTTTCAATTAGACATTAGTATCCTGTTTTGATTAATTCATAATAATTTGTTTTGTTTTCTTATAACGTTTCGTTAAAAAATAATTCTCTTTATATTTTTTTTTGCATATGTCGCTATACATACATACATACATATATTTTGATGTAATTTTTTGTGTTTTTTTCCGTGGTTCGTGGGAATATTTAAAGGATACGAGTTGTAATATCCTTGAAATATGCGTATATATGTGTGTTTGTTGTGTGGCTGTTGTGTATTTTTGTTATTAATTTCGTTGAAAACGCACAGAAAAATATAAAAAAAAAACGAAAAAAAGAAAGAAAAAAAGAGATGATTTATATCAATGACGACGATGATGATGATGGTGGCACATTTGGTCTCGTTTTCGTGTATTTAATTGATGTAATCTGACATCATGGTGGCAAAATATGAAAAAGAAAAATATTGAATTTTCCCCCTCCCGGCACAGTGTAGCTCTTACGCAAGGATATCCAACATAAACAACAGCACACACACGGCACTCATTTGTATAAGGTATTATATTCAATTAAATTTAATTAATAAAAAAATAGGATTGTAAGGATTTCAATTACGAAAAATGTACAAACACATATTATTCTTCGTGTAAATGTAGTCATTAGTGTACTCGTAATACTATCCTGAAAGTGCAAAGTGTAATTAACTTCTCGACTCCTAGAGCTGGTGTAACTATTTTCGAAAATTCTCTTTGATTTCCATTTAACCACTGAAAGATGTTCTAGCAGAAGTTTTCCTCCTTCTCTCTCTCTGTCTCTCTGATCAGAAATTCTTATTTACATCAAAGGACATTGAAAGGGTGAAGGGCCTGAAGAAAAAGGATTACTTAGCTTAGGGTGATGTAATTTCTAATAGAAATAAATATTCCATTTAAATCATTTCGAAATTCCAAACAAATATTTCAAGTGTATGTGTGAGTGGGTGAGGTTTAGGGAAAAGTTATGACTTTGAGGTTAGGTTGTGCAGTGATTAGTACACATTTGTTGAGGAATTACAACGCCAACTAGGGAGTATGCATATAGCATCTATGTAGTTAGGAATTAGGTAAAGGACCATTGAGCAATTATGTGTTTGGGTAAGTTTATCCTCCTAACATGCTAAGATATCAATTTTGTCTCACGAGTGTGTGTTTTCAAATTGTTCCTGTAGAGTGGGGCAAAGCTGATGAAACAATTTGGTATGGATATACCAACTTTTGAAGGTCAGCAAAAGAGTGTAATGGACTTTAAGCCAAAATTTCGGCACAATGAGCAAAGGAATTGGAAATGTTTTTAAGTTTTTTTTCAAGTTTGTACAACTTTTGCGAAGTCTCCAAGGTTAGGTACAATTTAAAAGGCACCATACCACATGTGGAAATATCAGACGAAAAATGTCTCGTGGTGGTTACCAATTTCACTTGATAACATCCTTCTTAAGGGCGTGTCGAGTATGGCTAGACCACTTAAATCAGACAGAACGTAATATGTACTTATTTAGACAGTGAGTTTCTCTGTAGAAAACTTTGAAGGAACTTCAAAGAAACTTTCTGACATTTCTACATACCACGGGATACCCTGTTAGGGCGCCAATTAAGGATCCTAAGTTTTTCCTGTTTAAGTCTTCTGATGTTCTTGGGATGTCAATCCCACGGATAACAATTCTTGAAATTCTTTGAAGAAACCTCTTTTTGCTACAATACTAAAACTTAACTGAATTCCCGACCACGGGCCACCGTGTTGGTGGGTACCCTTGTATTCCTGCCGTTTAGTTCTCCGATTGAATATGTAAGACAGTTGTTGACTTTAAGTTGAGAAATGGACGAAATATAGCCCGAAATATACAAATTTTGAAGGCATATTCGATTTCCAAAAAAGCTATCAAGTTTAAAAGACCTTTCTATAAGGATAACAAAAACGTATGATGAATATCTGGTATACACTAAGTTAGATCAGAAAAGAAGAAGTAAGTGTCGGCTACGGAAATAAGAGCAAAAAATCCAAACAAGAGCAGTGATTGTTTAGGAAAAGGACTACTGCCTGACTGTGTTCACAATATAAAGGACTCTCACATTGCTTCAAACCCTATCACTATAAAATAAATGAATAGAGCCTTCCAGGACTCTTGTTCGATTTAATAACTCACCTAGTCGTCTGATACTCAAGAATGAAACTCGTGTCATCAGCCCAAGTTTTTAAATATCAATTCTTAGACAAAACCAACATTTTTCTTTGCACACCACGTTTGCGAACGTTTGACAAACATTCGAGAGTGTTTTTTGGCGGTTCTTCAACCCTTTTCAGTGGAGAATCAGCTTGATGTCTCGTGGGATTTCCATAGCTATTTCCAAAAAAATCATGGGTTCAACTCATAGCTCACTTCCTCTGGCTAACAAATATTCTACCGTTGACCAAGTTATACAGAATTTTGATGCATAAGCCAGGTATAATCTTGCACACAACTCACGAAAAACTAGTTATTGTAACATCATAATACTATGAGTGGAAAAAACAAAAAAAAACAGCGCGGAGCTGTCCTGGGAAGATTATGATAGAAATATCAATATGTCATCAACATTACAATTAGGCTGGTCCAACATGAAAGATAAAATCAAAAACGTACAGAGATGTCCTTCAGAGAACACCTTCTTTCCCAGAGAACTGACCAAGTTGCCCAAGCACGAGACCTCAACATAATACCAACATCAAGGGCTATAATGTTAAAGTATACACTCAGCTCTTGTGACTACCTGCCCTGGAGTTTTGACGATCTTGTTCGAGACTTTGTGCCGTCTCATAGATAGACCGGCTGATGCAATCGCAAAATTCATTTTGGGTCTAGTTTGAGTCAGAGTCTGATCCAGAAATTCTCATCAATTGGCAGAAAACCAGTCAATCCTTTCATGGAGGACTAGAGCATAAGACTTCATTGGTGTTTGGACAAATATGCTTCAGTTTTTCAAAATAGATCTATGCTATCTTAATTTTCATAGAACACACGTAAGTCGAAGTATCTGTCTCTGAGTTCCGTGTTCAGTTCTAAATTTATAATGAAGACGACAATACTAGGAAACATTTCCTTCATACATTCTATCCTGACAAAAAAATACTACGCCTATCAGCATCAGCAGTAGGAAGCATTAACGGTTAGGTCACATCCTAAAACCCAATTCCACTCGAAGAAAACGCTCCCACCTTTGATAGATTACCCATTTTGTTTCCACATCCAGCAACGATTTAAGGACCTACTTCCCGCATGTACCAACATAAAAATAATTATCGTCATAAATAAAATTTGTCTGACCAGCGTTGGAATATATCCGTTTATCTTCCGTAGCTCGTTGCCTTCTTAATGGAGCATTAGATTCAGATTTATGTAAGACAACATGGTCGTTTGTTAGCTGTGATTTCACGCGAATACTTGGAGGGCACTTATATGATAACCTACCAAGTAGGAATTAGTATGAGATGTGCTTTAGGGCGTACTGATTGGAGTGGCAAAAAGGTGGCTGCAAAGATTGGAAAACAAAAAACGCATAGCAGAGTGAATCAGGTAGAATAGTAGAACAGGAAATCCTAGAAACTAGTGAAACCAAGGACTAGCTAATATACAACATTTCTGGTCTTTTTTGACGTAGCACAGTCCTATGATTTAGTCTCCCGGTAGCGTTACAATATAGAAATGTTGTTGTAACGAAAATCGGTAGTTGTTTGAAACCTTGGTACGATGGGTATCTACAGACGGATTTTGTTTATTTTGGTTTCAATCAAAGTGCACCACCGCGCTGCGTTTCCACACATTTGAGAGGACATCACACAGAGGTGCATGGAGAACCAAGATTGCATCACATAGAGTTTGTATTACCCACTGTGATCCTGCGACTATATTAACCAAACCTACACAAGACTTAGCAAGCAGCTCAATTATTAGATAAGTTTTAACGAATATCTGAAAATTTTCGAGAAAGGAAAAGCATGAACCTACAAGGACAAGTACAAGTTATTTCTTTAGGGCTCGACATCCATCCACAATGTCAATAGTTGCCCTAAACTTCCTGACATCAAAAGTTGATCAACTTTCATTCATTCCAAATGAATGACTATACCGATGGAAGAGAGTCAGTGTAATCTCGTTATGTGACATCCAGGAATAGACTTGGAATTTCAGGCGAAAATGAATAACATTCTGATGAATTGAAAGAGCCGAACACGTGAAATGAATTGGTTACTCTACACGTGCCGGCCGGGATATAACTAGGTCATGATTGCGAAGGAGAAGTTAAAAATATCACCATTAGTTGAACACGAGGAAATGTAGGCGTTGCGCCACCCACAAAATGTAATAAAAAAAACTGCCTTCAGGATGTGAGGATAATCTTTCATGTTGTCTCGATTATTATGAAAGGAATGAACCCATTGCCTGATATGGAATGAAGTAAATATGTATTTCTTCCACTTTGAGGTCCTTGAACAACCTGTTCAAGTTCGAGGGCGTACTCTTCAACTCCCCTATCACTGGTGGGCATCCCTACAAAAATGATGTACTACTGCAGTGACACTCTTCCACTATCAATGAAATTTTCATCCTTAGCCAATGGCATCAATGAAAAATTGAGCGATGATAACTTTAGGGGAAATAAATTAAACGATGGCGCACGCAGTGATTAGAAACGACAAAGTAGTCAATTATATGAAAAGATCCCGAGGGATAGTAGTTTATATACTGGAATTTTAAAGAGACACAATTTTAATGGTTGGCATTTCTTCCATTTGAAGTTTATTGCTTCCGGTTGTGATCCACTTAAGTAGTGCTTAGGGTTCAACAACTTTGTACAAGCGTTTTTATGGCCGTACGTGAGCAATTAAATTTGCCAAGGATGTTTGGATGTTTAGATGTTTGGATGTTAGATGTCTAAATGGAAGTGAATGCGTGCGTGGGTTGTATTTTTTTTTTGGATTTTGTTTTCTTGAGTGATATCCTTGAGATAGATAAATGTTTTCCAGGATAAATGGTCGAAGGCCACGGACGAGATGGAGAGTTCTTTAAAATTATTTTAAATTTACTGGTATTGTACTAGGATATGGTAAGGAAATCCATCTGCAGCAAGTGGTAGGTTGTTTGAAGGTAAATATGGAAAATATTAAGTATACGCCATACAAGTGCTTAAAGAGAAAAAAAATTAAGTATACGCCATACGGAGGATAAAAATATAAGTAATTCTACATTGTGTTATGTATGAGTAGGAAATCTCTGAAGCAGTAATGGAAGGACTATCTTAGATTTTAATGGGGAGTAGGTCTTCTTCATAGTTTGCATCCATAGAGGTAGAGGTAGTGTTATAGTCAATGTCTTAAGGATATTCTGATCGAATTATATGTAGACCTTTAAGGACTCTTCAGAAATAAGAAGATTATATTGAGAATGACAGTAGGTTACATGTTTTCATTTTATGGCTACCACTATCCTCCCAACAACTTCTGTAGGAACTGAATGGACAAAGAGAAAATATAATCTATTCATCAGTTTCTATGTCATAGTCTAGCATTAGCCACAAAAACGAAAGACTCTTAAGAGCTGTGTTGGGTTCTCAGGTGTCTTATTATTGAGTACACCGGACTTTTAGTTGGTCTATGTGAGCCGTTGGCAATCTTCGTAAACAAGGAGACCCATTTATCTAACCTAAGCTGGATAATTATATATCTTTCAGTTATTAACTTTCTTAAGAATGAGACTCAATCAATTATAAAGCTCAGGGACACATACTTTCTAATACTTCGTGACTGGAATCGAATTTTCTTACAATAGAAGTTTTGATCTGAATTATTAGGTCCAATTGTTGATGTTTTGTACGTAATTTCCGACTAAGGTATCCAGAACAAGTACGTACAGAGAATGTACTAGTATTCCTTCCGTTTGATATCCTTCGTAAAGTTGATGACCAATTTTGATCGACACAAATATCGAATTTGTGTTTATCGATGACTTAGCTAGAAGGACGTACATATCTTTTGGTACACTAGAAATCTAGGGCTGATATTTGACAGGAAGCTGAATTGGACTCCTAATATTAATCAAAGACTCAAGTCACTATGAAGTAAGACTGTCAGTTAGATCACCACGGATTACCCGACTCGGTACCTATATTTCGAAAGACCTTTCATAAACTCTATCCCAAGCAGAGAAGGTTAGAAATGCGGTCATGGCTTTGGTATTCACAGATGGATCAAAAATGGATATATGCATAGGTTCCGGTATGCTTTTTAAGCTTACATCCTGAACTACAGCCGTGTGAAGTTTTACTGAAGGAAATACCAAATGAAATTAGACAAGGTATCCTAGTTGTCATCGGTAGGGGCATTACACTCTGTGGGATAATGATCTCCGTAATCTCCAAGAAGTATCCAGAATCTCTGGAGTCTCTTGATAGCACTAGAGCCAACAAAGGAATTCGACCTTGGAATTGAACTGAGTCTTCGGTATAACAAAGTTTCTCACTATCATATCTCAGTCAGATATTAATCTTAGGCTTGTTAATGGGTAGGTCCGTGGTTTTTTACACCTAACTTGGGTTGAAGTATTAATTTTGACAGGATAATCAGCCTACCTTTACTGATATCCTATCAAGGTAGCTTAAGTGTCATCAGGGAATAATTTGTCTAATAATAGATCTAAATGAGATGTATAAACGTCAAATCCTCGAAATTTAGTAAAGATTTGGTGGATTTAGCAAAATCCCTGTTAAATCCAGGGCTTAGTTTTGGTTAAGACACAGCATTAGTAGGATTTGTTGATATCCTCGGGATTTGATAATATAGTTTACTGAATTAATAAAGGATTTACTTGCGACTTTATAGGACAGGCCTGTCAGTTCTAGCAGTTCTATGCTTCTTTTATAATCGAGGTCTCAAAAGTCGTGGAGAAAACTTGAGTTGGGAAATGTTAGGGGCACTGAGTTCTACTTTCAGATGGAATTTGTCTTGAAAATTGGGTTCAAGGCTCCAAGGTCCTTCGTTTAAATCATAACTTTGTCTTAGCTTAACTTGGAGAACTCTCTTTTGGAGCTAAGTGATCAAAAGAGGTTTGCCGTCAAATAATGTTTGAGGTTTAAAGTGGCATCCGTCAGAGGGCGAGTTGGTGCTCCATCTTCTCCATTTGTACACTATTTTGCGATGAAAATTTGAAGTTCTAAGGTGGTGTCAAGAATAACTTAAACTCGGTGTAATGGTTAGCTCAGAGATGAAATTTAGATTTTATAGGATTGGGGGCCATATATAATCTATGTCTAAGGTGACTTCATCTATTCGTGTTGAGAAGTTAAGGGGAAGTATGTGTACCTATACGTTCTGTACCTTTTGGAGTATGCAAGGTTGTTAAACCCCTGTAAACTATAAAAGGACTAAAAGAGTGAAAGAAAATGAAAGGACATTCTAGATGATGGCTTAAAGGATAATTGTGATTACTTGTGGTTTGGTGGAATTACAACGTTAGTACTATTGTAGGATCATGAACCACATCAAATGCAACAGTGATGCCTACAACCAGACAACAATTAAAGAGGATAACAAAACTAATAAATCAAACATCCAGTGTTGGTGTATTGTGTGTATCTAAAACATACTTTTGTATCTATATTTGTTAAATAATCATATTCTACACAATAAAGGACCTCTCTCTGTCTCCTTCTTGTTTAACCATACTTAATAATAGTTATTATCAAATTGCATACTATCGCTCGAACTGTAATGACTCGCTGTCGAGTTTGTTGTATTACTATGTTTGCGATTGTGTCGGTGTTGCTGTTGCTGCTGTTGCTTTTGTACCTCCTCACTACTACACTTGCCCTTGTTGGAGGACTTTTGCACAGTCTTTCCCTTAACCTTATTCTTATTGTGTTTCAAGCTATGATGCTGTTTACTCGGATGATGATTGCCCGTCTGATAGTGATTGACCACCGCCGAGGTCTGATAGTGACTCAAATTCGAATTCGAATGATATTGATGTGGTTGGGTGATAGCATCATTACCGCTATTCGATTGTTGATAAATTTGATTTTTCGATTGACTACGATAATGCAAATTGGCAACACTATAATGATCGATGCTATCGATCGTTTTGAGATAGTGTGCACTCAATTGTTTGTAATCATTCGAATCGAGATCGTTTATGGTTGTACCCGCGTGCCGATCAAGTGAATTGAATTTATGATGTGGATGATAGTGATGGTGAGTGGCATAGTGTGATGGTGGATAGTGTTGTTGTTGCTGTTGTTGTTGTTGTTGTTGTTGAGTGTGGTGAGAATTATTTTCGCTCGTTGACAGTTTACTTAACATATTCTGCTTATGGCTATTTTTCAGTGGTAATGGTGGTGGTTGTGGTGATTTATTGTTATTTGTGTTACTGGTTATTGTTGTGGTGGTTGTGATGGTGGAATTGGCTGTGGTGATTATTGGTGGTGGTGGTGATGGTGATGGTGGTGGTGGTAGTGGTGGTTGTAGTGGAGGTGGTAGAGGTACAAGCTCCCGCTACGCTACTTGGTGGTTGCCAAATGTACGAAGTACTGGTACACTCTAGAATTCGGAAGAAGATTTCGTGGGTAAGAAGAAGAGACATACACACATAGTATACATATATAAATGTAATAAAGTAATATTAAAAACAAAAACATTAAAAATAAAGAAAAAAAGTGGGAAGTGACTTTGTAGGTGGTTGTGTGGTATTATGGTTAGTTTCAATTGTGGGCGAGATGAAGAAAATATAAGTAGAAGGACTATACGTTTCCTAAAATGGGTGTTGCATTACTCCTGTCGATATGGACACAAAATACAAGTCTCATGTTATAATTCGGTCTACCGATAGGGTTGTTGGCTAAACTAAAGTGCGTGTAACGAAAACTGGTTGTCGTTACAAGCCGTCGTGTAAAGGTAGGTTATTTTCATAATTCGTTCAAATAGGTATCAACGTCTAGGGTATTTTATCTACTATACTACTATCTAAACGGGAGATGGATCGCACACAGGATGGAAGTCTCTCCAAACAATTTGCAAATCAGTTCTTATTTTACAGTGTATTGACTAAGCAAGTCCTAGACAGATTGGCTTTCCCTAAACTAATTAAAGAATGTAAAGGTTGAACAGTAGCGAGGCTAGGGCCGATCCTTGTGGAAGACCATTTAGTTCAATCATCGATCAATTAATGTGAGAAAGGTGTGTGCCTAAGCAGTAAGGCACATTCAACGGAAAGATTTAGCATGACTAAGTTAAAGGCCATTGGCTGCTTATATGGTGGTGGTCTTTAGGATGTATTTGCTAAAATTGCCGAATGAAGTCAAACTTTCCTTTTGAATTTGTGTACACCCTTTTCCATGCATAAGCTTCAAAGTCGTATAGAATATGTAAACTTTTAAGAATTTTTGGTTCAGGTGCCTTTTATCTTCGTTCTATTCGTGTCTCCTCTGTCAGTTAATTATTCTGATCTTTTGATAATTCGTTTGTCTTGAATGTTGCTTCCAACTAGGACCAGAGCTGTTCTGGTTCTCAAGAACCCTATTCAATCTTAATGATTATGAATGCGTTAACCATCCTTGGAGTGAAAATTAAATCGTGTTTGTGGTGAGTTGTTTAGTTAAACAAGTAGCTATCTTCCTACAGCTATTATACGAGCAAAAAAGTACTGAAACCTGTTAGATCTCATCTCCCAATTATAGCCCCACCAACTATCCATTGGGCCAAATCAAAGTAGTCACATTTCCAAGCTAAGTACGTAATTTCAACTCAAAAAACCGACTTAACTATCCATCTGGGAACTTCTTAATTTCACCCAAAAGTCGAAAGAAGCACCATCAATTTACAGAGGAACCATTTGCCATAAAAAAGGACACTCTCTTCCTCCCAGTTAACTCCTTTCGTCGTTAACCAAAAACCATTTTACAACGAAAAGAACACATTTTTCCCTTTCCTGTTCCTGAACTGTTACAAAACTCTTCTTAACCCTTACCCAAAGCCAAAGTCAACTGCTAACCCCATCCTTCCTTATTATCCTCAAATCAAGAAGGATCAAAACCGTAGTCAGTTGAAAAAGTAAAAAAAAAAAAATATGCTAATCGTGACCGCTGAAAATTAAAAGGATTATTAGCCGTGGGAATTCAAAATTACATTTGCAAGGCTGTTGCTCTGGAAGGATTTCCTGCTTCACGGTCACCACCACACCCGCCCATTTATCCTTCTTCAACACAAGACACCGGGGTTAAGGTACTTTCGGGACAAAACTTTTATGTTTTCCACCTCATGGACTACGAAAGGGGTGAGAAAAGGTTAAAAACCCACCCAACCGTACATACAGGAGTAATGCAAGAATTTAAATGCAAAAATTGTGGAATCCTGGAACATTCTACGATTTCTTAAGCACTTCCTCTCTCTTAGTCTATCTCTCTCTTTCTGCGTCTTGCTCTATCTTTTTCCTCAATTCGTGTCCACTTAAGTGCTTGTAACGACTAAAGTGTGTACTCGTAGAAATGAGTTTTGAGAAGTTTTCTTCGTCTACTTTTCCTCGCACACAAAAATTGACAGAAACAATTTTATTAAAAAAAAAACTTAACTTTTTTTTTGAGAAAAACTTTTATGTGGGTTTTTCGGTTTTTTTTTTTAACATTTTCTTCTTCGCCCGATGAGTTTGGTTTTGTGTCTTCAATTTGTAAAACATGGAAAATTATAAAAGTATTTCTATGACTTGTTCGGATGGAAATTGTTGTAAAAAAATAAAAATAAAAGCAAATTTGAGTAGGTATACGAAAAAAATAAAAAAAATCTTTTAGTTCTCTAAATGGTTTGGAGTTTGTCTATATATTTTTTGTCTGTCGTTTTGATGTATTTTTCGGTTTATTTCCTTCTTTTTTGTTTGGAGAACTTCTGAGGGGCGTTTGGTTCTTTTTTTGTTGTTGAAATTAAAAGGTTTTCTTATTTTTTGTTAAATTTCTTGTAGTAAATTAAAATATTTTTAAGTAAAATAAAATGTAAAAGTTTTTTTTTTTTTTTTGGAAATTGAAATTATAAAACCTCGACTGGTGGGTGGGAAAGGAAACATTTGCGTTAGGGCCTTAAATATTTTTAGAGTGGGTGACATTTTGTAGGTGATTTTAGTTTAAGAATTTTTGTATCACAGTAAACGGTCGCCATTTTGTTGGAGTTTATATTTGTTTCTACTTGCTTGAGTACTTACCTGGATAGGTCCAGCCATTTTGTATTGATCTATGATGGTTTGCAATTATGTTATTTAAATTTACGGACATTTTTTGTTTTAGGTTGAAATAAAAATTTAAAATTTATACGTAAATACAATTCAAATTAAAAATTCAATCATAATCATGCTATTTAACTTAATTTATCCTCAAGGGAAATATTTTGTGTGAAGGGCACCTTATTTTCGGGCTTTAAGACTGGGTAACCCTTCATGTAAGAGGACAGTCAATAGTAGGTACAGAGAGTTTGAAAAATGCTATCATATGCAGGTAACAAACGGCCATCGTAGGACATATCAGTAAGTATAATTCGATAGTCTGGTGGAAAGCACCATTAGCTGAGGACAACCTTAGGAAACCACTGTGAGTCCTATTGCATTGGATGTCTGAGAATGTCTACATCTTATCGTGATAGTTGGTTGGAAACAAGACAGAGTCCAGTATATAAAGTAAATAGAAAAGAAGAAGTAGTATGATGTTTAGAGGTACACAGGTCCAGCAGTTACAATGAAGTCCTAGAAATGGAACGTTCTTTGAGCAAAATTTAGGCAGCCCCAGCTCATTGAAGTTCATTGGGCTAAGCTTGTTGACTACCGAAACAATGTGGAAATAGACGAGCGAAAGTTGCGTAAGACTCATGAAAAAGCAACTCTAGAAGGAGACTGAAGTAGAGTCCTATTAAATAAATGTGAACTGAGCTTATCTTAGCTTACGACGAAATGCACTATCTACAGAAGTAAAGAGCAGGTGTGACTGTAGAAACGTTTTCAGGGCTAAGTAGCTATTGCTCTATGCAATACTCTTTGGAAGCCTTAAACCAGAAAGCCTGCTGAGTTTTGACTTAGCTGTCGATGGAAACAATTACCCAATGATGCCGACAACTCTCTCAACAGCAGATCTTTGAAAGACAGGATGTAGTCTAGAAAGAAGCTTTCTAAGAGGGTAAGACTCCAGAAAAGTGTTTGACATGCCCCACTCACAAATTACACTTGAAGCCAATAACCTTCTGTGTACTTTACATAGGGAAATGGGTGGCTAAAGAAGAACTCCATCCATCTACTGATGCTAAGCCGCAAGGACATTTGTACTGTCTGTATGCTGATTGTCCACTGTTGAATGGGTAATCAGAAGCTGATGGGATGTTTAAGACGTATAGTCTATGAACCACACATGCTGTGTGTGAAATGCAACCTAAATGCAGCCTAACCTTATCTAGTTTGTAGTCATTTTCTGTGATGTTCCTGATTGAGAATATTAGAATGGTACGGTACATCGGCTAAACTATCATAAGAGATCCTACAGTGAAGGATTGTAATAAGTTTATCGATCTGATCGACTGTAGTCTTAGCTTTCACCTTTTAAGCTGTAAGTAGGAAGGTTAGAATTGTGGAATCCTATTGAAATAGGTCCTTGCTAAGTCTGAACATCTTCACAACAAAAGGTATTAGAGACTATTAACTTACTTACTTAACTACAGTCTGTATGCAATTGGGTTTCAACCAGCAAGCCTCTTCAGTTAGCCTAATCTTTTACTAACTGTTTTCAGTTACGCAATTCAAGTTGAGATCCTCTTCCACTTGTGCGGCCCCACCTTCTGTCAAGAATGAGCTGGCGCCAAAATGTCATCTACTACATGGAGATAGAAAACTTGAACAACAATATTGGGGTCCAACAAGGTTGCATAGTTTCGTCGATATTTTTTTTTCTCTGATTATTGACAATATGCTTTGTGCTGACTTGTGGACGGGAAGTGGAAGAGTTTGATTGTTTCTTACAACGTACGGTTTTGGCCCTTAGACTTCTATAAATTGGAGGTTAATAGAGCAGTAATAGAGAGTTTTCAGTACTTAGCTAGTAAAGTCTTTACCGAAGGCGTAAGTTTACAAGATATATTTACCTAGCCAAATCCAATCAGGAGTTCAAGATATGAAGAAGCGATCATGGGTATGAAACCCATCATCGGTATCGATCCGATGCGGGTCTTGAGAACTGTCGTGGGTATAGAACCGACTGAATCGGAATCAAACGTGGTCATCCCTACATTGTTTCGAGCTTTGGCAAATTTTTATATGTTTTATAGGACAGATGATCGAAGCTTAGCTATAACCGTGCCCGCTCCACAGATGAGTCGCATCGTTGACTAAACAATGAGTCAATCATACTTCGAGGACGAGATGTCTGGCTAATCGCGACTTGGTTGAGATAAAGGCAAACCGTTCTTATTCAGACAGTTTTTAGGCATTTTAAGCTTGATAGACAATGGCTTGACATTGACAGATATTACCATACTAGGTGCAACATACGTCAGATAATGTTAACAAATGCTAAGATTGCCAAGTTGGGGGACATAAAATCAGTCTCTGTTCATGGTTTAGTAAGACTAATAGTCAAGCCGCCATCTGTAACACATTTAAACATAGTGACAGAGTGAAGATTCTTGAAAATGGTGGCCAAACCAATACTCCTGTCAAATCATTTGCACTCCTTGAGCGACGGTGTTCACCTACAAAAACCATTCTAATGGTAGAATTGCATTAATATGTGACTGGCATTGACTTGATTAACAACATCTCATTACCGAATACAATCAAGCATGTTTCCATCCAAATGAATCTAAAAACTTTCTTAACTTTTGTCTTGATTTAGAAAGTTAATTTCACGCTTGTTAGACTATTCACATAAACCAAAACTTCAGTTCGTGCATATCACCCACAAACGAATTGAATTTAAATTGGCTCCTGAAGTTTCAAACTTAAAATGAAACTCATAAAACTCCCGCTGTCTGCCAAACACCAAGGGACATCGTACAACTTAATTAAACCGACCATAACTAGCAATCAACTAATGTCCGTACACCTAATTATGAACAAAAATAAGAAGGAAAAGCAACTCCTCACTGCTATTCAAATATTTGTCATCTACTGTCCACTGTTTTCAACATCATTCCGAGGTTGTATACTAAAAAACATATAGTTGACTCCGTGATGTGATTTCTAAGCTCTCTCCCATAAACGTACTGCTTCACTGGCAGAAGAAACATAATAAATTTTAAGTGAACAAAGAGAGAAAACCTTCAACAAACGCTACAGAGGATATTCTATAGAAGAGTAGTAGCACAATGATGGCCAGGTCTCTCGGTTGGAAATTGTACCCTGCTACTCTCGTTGGCTAACATGTCGCCTTCCCAATAAATTATTAAGTTTTTTTTTTCTTTCATTCTTCCTGTTTCCCTCTTTTTGAAGATGAAACTTTTGCCGTCGGATTGTGTGGTATACCTTCTGTTCCAGAGGGAGGGGTTAAAAATGAATAAGAGTGTCCAGGAATTTTCTTTTATTTTTTTAAAAATTAATTACGCGACGCAAGTGAAAGGCTTCGCACTGGGAGCGATGCAGCTCTGATATTTTTGTAGAAATTCTATTTTCTACCCATTTTTAAGTTTTTTTTTATAGTTCTGTCTCCTTTCGGTCTATAGTCGAGTTTACAAAGTGAATAAGTTTTGTGAGCTTAATTATACTTTTTTTCAGCCATTGTCCTTGTCACTGGCAGGGATATTCCACCTCTAGAAGAGCACGATTTCGTTTAGAGGGAGTTTTTTTCCAACAGTTTGTTACAGGGTGTATGAACTTTGAATCAGAACTTGTAGCTAAAATAATTGGAATCGCAGGAGAAGCTGGTAATGAATTTTTAAGAACCGAGCAGAACAGAAAAACTCGAAATATTCGGTCAACACTAGGACACAATAACACTACGAAAATTGTACGTCGAAAAAATCATAGAAAAGGATATGATCATGAATGAAACTCTGGCGTGAGTGGACACGGAATATGTCAAGGTGTTTTGGTATTTGGATAGTCTAGTTATTTTAATGCCCCCGACAAGGAAGACCGAACCTCCGTTTTAAAGACCAAGCTATCGCGGATGCCAGAGCTCTTGGTCTGGACAACTGGAAGCAGCGTGCCCGGGATCGAAGAGAATGGAAGGCTACCGTGTCTCAGGCAGGGACTCTTCACGGGTCGGGAGCCCCTTAAGTAAGTAAGTAAGTTATTTTAATGTCATGGAAGTTTCTCTCCGTGTTAAGCCAAATCATGGAGAGAACTCTGGGTGTCTTCGGAACTAACTGAAGTCCGTTTCCATGACCTGGATGTAGCGATTTATACGGACGATTTAAAAATGGACTGCAGAGTCGGCACATACATATTTGCTCAGATAATCTGAACATGTCGAAGACCTTCCGATTAACAAACTCTATCAGATTTGTTAAGGTCTTTCATGGGTTTCTGGTAAACTGAAAAAACTTCGAAAGGGTCCAATGAAAAGGCCATAAAGAAAAGTCTCAAAATCTTCTCAGAAGCCAAAGAGATGATAGCAGCTTTCTAGCGAAAGTATTCCGTATTAGAGTCACAGAATAGAGTTTCAGTTTAGAAATCATAGAAATCGTTTAAAAACAGTTCAAAGCACTTTGAAAGGCTGTCGTGGTATAAGATTGAAGGCATTAACCATTCATTATTTTATAATACCCAAGATCTTGAGTGTGCATGTGAAATACGTGTGAAAGGCTCTTCAACCAGCTAGGTGATGAAATATAAAGTCAGCCACACTTTAATTTCACTAATATCACTCATATTCATCCTCAAAAATAATCCTTATCATCATTCACTTCATCTTACAAATTTCTCATCTATAAGATGAAAGACCACCTTTTTGCAATATCCGCAAGTAGTTATCATAGATCAACCAAAATTCCCAGCAGTATCGCTTTCCATCTTCAACACTGAATACACACAACACTAACGTGCCCCTCAATAGAATCCTTAAATGTCTAAGAATCAGTAACTTAAGACCAACTCCTGGGAGCTTCTCTAGCTTTGAAAAGTTTCATGTAATCACTTCAACGACTATCCACCTAAGAATCAGCCTTGAATAGACATCAATCTCCTCATGTGAAGCCTGTAAATCAAGATCAACCTTTGCAGTGAAAACTTATAAGCCTTCATTCCTTTTGGCTCCAGTAAGATAGCCATGAAATAGTAAAACTTACCACCAATACCTTCCCCTAGAACGCAGCATCATATATCTCTTAAGAGGCTTTAAAGCCTCGGGGTAATTCTAGACTATAAACTTAATTGCAAACCTCACCTGACCAAATCCATTGAAAGGGCACTAAAACCTTTTGGACCGGCTCAAGACTTTTTGGGGAAAATATTAACTTTTTGATAAACTTTGACAAAACAAACTCTTAAGCTATAGAAGTTAAGATAGAGTCATAAGTTTTGTGAAGGGATTTGCTGACATAAGTGTTAGAGAGTTTTCTTGACTGACGTTTAATAAAATTTCCAGTCATGCTGGGATAAAAGTTCCACCTCAAAGGTAATATCTCCTCATATCTCCTCTTCCTTAGCTTTTTGGGTCAAATAAGGCAAATTCATAAAAAACCAAACCTCGACCGAAAAACGCTTTAGACTTTGGCATACCCAGTTGGCCGCTATTATGCATTTGAAAATCAATGTGGGGGACCACAGTGAAACATGGTGAAAGTGGTTTAAAACAAAATAATATTCAAGCACCCTGTCATAGAAAGCATCAACATATTGAAAGGATCATGCCAATTGCGGGGATAAGACATAGTTTTACACTCGTTTGCTGACAGTGATCTATAACAAGGTATTAGTTCACTAAATCATAGTACCTTGAGCAGCTTTGAAAGATCTAATCCACAAAGCTAAGAAGAATGCAATACCAAGTTACCAAGGATTCGGTGAAAGATTTTACCAAAGACCTAGCTAGCCTAGGCTAGATTTGTGCTATGTTGGCTTTTTTACCACCCTGTAATGGAGGTAGTGTTCTTTTACCAATTTGGTAACCTTTGGTACAAAGACATTGGTTTACGTACAACAAAAGTATACAATAACTTCGCAATGAAAGGAAATTTCGTTGTACATGGTTCGACCGATATTTAGTCACTACAACTCTAGGTCTAGGAGTCTAAGAAACACCGCCTACTTATGTCACTAATCGAAATTGAAATCGAAAGGTCTGGGGTATAACTTTCACAGTTTTGCAAGGGAAATGGCTGGCAAACCACTGGAGTTAGGGGAGATCAGTCCTTAACCCATTTATCATCTGGAAACACCCATCCCTATAATTACTTGGGAAAAGTAGGTTCGAAGGACTAACAAATTTAGCTAAATTCACTGAAACTCAACTAGAAAACAGTCGAAATGCCAATGGGGATACTAAACATCCAATTTGCTCCTGCTTTCCGTTTTTTCTCTCCCGGCAATCGTTATCCTTTTAATCCTTTAATGTTTTTTGTTTTTTTTACTCAGTCCGGCTTGCAGATGCAAGTTATGAAGGTTTTTAAAAAATAATTTCGCAACATAATTTTTAGTTTTCCGAATTTTTTCGTTCGTGTTACCCGCGTTTTATTATTACTTTCTTTCATTTTTTTTTTGGTTGGGAACATTTCTCATCCACAGACTTTGTGTTCTGTGCGAAAAAAAATGGCGTCGAAATGACTATCCGCAGGATAACGATGTAAGCACTAGGGCAGCGAAGTAAGGGAAAATTTAAAAGAACAAAATAAATTAACGATTTAACGATGGGGATGAAATATAATTTCGCTATAATTTTGTGGGTGATCGCGCATTTGGTACACCGTTCCGTTTTTTTTATTCTTGTACCCCCTAAGGCAAGGATATATAAAATCCTACTACACAGGAGGGAAAAAAAGGATACGCTGCGGTAAATTGTTATTTAAATTTTATTCGAAGATGAAAAAAAAAAAAAAAAAAGAAAAAGAAAATGTGTTAATCATTTAATTTGTTGGTTTGGACCTTTCGTCGTTCTCCTACTCTCATTGCGTGATGTCTTCATTAGTTTCACTTTACTGTTACTGACCGTTTTTATCATCCCCGAAGCTGTTTATAGAAGTTAATGAGTTGCGAATTTATTGGGTGGATCCTTATGTGCGCGCGGACAGGACGATTAAATTATTAAAGCCATTAAATTGGTAATTTAAATGTTGGTTGATGAAATTACTCGTTGTGCCTCTTCCGTTTAGTCAACGTTCTACGTTATAGTGTCCTGGCCAAAAAGGTGGCAATAAAAAGGATTCAAAAGGGATTTTGAGGGAAAATTTATTGGATGGTTAATTGGTTGATTTGGATTAAAAAAAGAGCTGATGTAAGAAAGATGGATTTTGGGAAGTTTTTTTCTTCTCTGCGAAATTTAAAGAAGGTCTGGAGGGAATGTCCAAAGTAATTGTTGTATAAATCATTGAGTTACATAGTTCCATGGTAGGATGGGAACGTTAAGATTTTTTGCAGATCTGACTACGAAACTTAGAAGAGAAATGTAAACCAAATAGGATAACTATCTCCACATCAATCTAACATGTTTTCTGCTCGAAAGAATATTAAATGTTTACATTCCTTCAAAACTAACTTTGAAAGAGGTCTCACCTGTCCCACGTGCTTATGGGACATTGACGGAGCCTTCACCGTTGTAAATTCGAAATCAGTCAGAATAGCATCGGACCAGACTTACGCGAAACCCATCCAGTCCGACTGGAATGTACATATGTTCAAGACAAGAAAAACTAAGTCTGGACGCTAAGTCTCTCTTTGAACTCTCCAAAGTTCATTATTCTCACTGTTCTGGAATGTAGTGATAACCGAAGTCCTTAAAAGACTATACCAAAATGGGGTTAGGGGCGTTGCCTATGTGCATGATGTCCCCTGCTACAAACCTCTCTAAATGCCGCTTATAACTGGGTTAATGAAGAAAGAACAGACATAGTTCTCTTTACCAATAATAGGGGAATTCCGGTTCAAACTCCAAATATTGGAAAAAGCAAGATCCATACACAGTAGGTCGAAAAATGAACTGAGACGACAATATTCTTGAGTCCATTAAAAAGGCTTCGATAGCTTTTATCGCATGCAGCAAAATTTGCGTTAGAAGATTGGGGACAAAACTAGCAACCATCTACTGTTTGTGTACTGACATCATAAGGCCCATCCTTAAACATGGTTGCTTGGCTTGGGATTAGCTGCCAAAAAAACAAATTTGAGCAAGAATCGAAGAAGTAGTGTGTAGGGTCAGTGGTAGAACAACCTTCAGAAGTCGTATCATGCGTCAAACGTGCCCTACGTCTCCGACACACTTGTATGTGGAAAAATAACCCAACCCCATCGGACAGAACGTAATTACCAAGTGGTCAAACTATATTGCCCCTTTGGACTTCCTTATCTTCCTTACGGATTTGAGCTTTGATCTCGATTCCATACTAAAGCCCATTTATACCTACATCCATCTTCACGGATGGCTCAAAAATGAGCATTGGTACTGGCTCTGAAATATACTCAGAAGAGCCATCAATTACCAGTCCAATAAAATTTTCTAATCACGCAAGTGTTTCGAGTGAAAATGTATGGAATTACCGAAGGCTGTTGGGACGTACCCACTCTAAACTAAGCATAGACAGTAAAGTAGCCGCCAAAATGATAACTTCATCACATCTCAATAAAACAGGTCAAGAGGTGCATATATGGACCTAATATAACCAAAGAAAGACAAAGGACAGAAGTTCCTTCTGTCGATAAATACACGACAACTGACTCTCCACTTACGTTAACATAGGCCTACCTTAAGAATGAGAATCAGTATCATAGCTAAACCGACATGGATGTAAAAGAATACTTGAGAGTCAAGAACTATGTAAAGTGTCAATGGAAGTACTCAGTATCATGATATTGTCGTCCTTTTGAGCTCGATTCAACATGTTAAGTATACCCAACTTTGTGAATATATATTCTTTCTACTTAATGGCTGTCAAACTGCCATCTGTGCCTTCCAGTGATGACAGAGCAGTTCAACGCTGAGCAGTTATGCTGAAAAACTCTAAGACCGACTAGTTCTATAAAAACAATATTGCGGAGTATCCCCCTCACTTCATAGAAACATCTACTAAGGCAGGAAGCTATACGTCCCAAGACAGATCTGGTTATCATGTCCATAACACTAGTCACTGTTTGAAAGGCGAACATGATAGATTGAATTTCTTTTAAAAAAATCTGTACAGGAGCTGTAGGTAGGAATAAAACTCCGAACTCTCCTATCCTGCCCTGAACCCTGTCCTAAAAACCCTTCTCTTTGGTAATCTAAACAAACATCCTCAACATCATGATCTAATTATATGTTCTATATTCTCTTACAGACAACCACTCTAACCTAAGTTGAAACCTAACCATCAATGCTTGTTGAAAATTGTCCAAAACATAATCCAATGCTTGAAGTTAAGACTGTTTTGCTGTAAAGATATGTTAGCGACTAGACTATTTAAGAATCAACTTTCACAGATAATTTATTCTTTCCATACGAATCAGTCGACTCTAGTCCTACGGTTTGATTTTGGTTTGGCTTTCAGGGAGTCCGTCTTTCCAACGAAATTTGTATTACTTTGGAAAGATACAGACATAGGAAAGCTAGGTTTATGCCTCCATCTTCATCGACCATGAGCACATGGTATATCTCCAGGGGGTCATACTTTTCTCATACTGACTTTGAAGAAAGTGGTAGTCAGGTGGTATCCTGACTCATTCGTTTGTTTCACTTTCTCAGTGCGTTCGTTAGGTTTGTAGGCAAAATTGTTTTCAAATGGATCATAAGCATGTCCTTTAGAAAACGATCGAAGGACGACAGTCTAGTTATTTTAAGCTTTAGCCAATCTTTGTCCTAGTTTTGGTTCAGCTTATGAAGAGGGAATTTAAAAATGTATTGGATCTCTGTAATATATATGATGTACTTTGCTATGAGAGACAAAAGGAGATTCCGTCACCCTCCAGATGAACTTAAAGTGGATAGAGATCCTTTTATGTATAATAATTTATGGTAGGAATGTTGCACGATATGTAGTAGAATAAGGTATCTTAGTAGGCCAGTAAAGCTAGCCAATGTACATACCAATCACAAACGTACCGATCCAATAAATTTTTACAATGATTTTACCAGAATAAGGTTTTTAGTTCCAAAAATTCAAAAAGTTAAAGCGATGGAACCAGTCTCCCTATTTTCCTTTACTTTCAACACATCGTGTTTTGAGAAACTCAGAAAGGACGGGTTCTCGATCTAGGAACGCAGTAGATCATTTAGAAGATGTATACACGGTGGGTGTATTCACTTCGTAAAACTTCCGAGAGGAATTCCTGGTTTGATCCAACCAAATTCGATTGAAGTAAGTTTGGGAATCTACAGCACCTAACTGCATGAATATACGATTAGAACTAGGGAATCTATTTGACCTCTAAAGATGCAACCCTAATTAAATGTCCATGACAATCTCTCTGACTAATTTTCTGTTTAATCCCCGGAAAGGTGTGCAAAACTTCGTGACAACGCGCCTGTTGATGCGACATTGTGTAATTCACCCTCTAAAAGTCAACCATCCTCCGGCTCTAACTATCCTTCATGAAAAATTATTCACAACCCGTAAAAACTCAATAAGTGTCCCGCTGAGTAACTTCTTTAAATTTGTCACAACGCCAACCTAACCTTCACTAAGCGACACCTTCACAGCTCAAAGAATAGCACATTATTCTGCACCAACTACCGAGTAAACTACTTCACCATTATCCTTTTTTTTTTTTCCTACCGTACTTTACTTCACTCTACTACAGATCCACCTAAGGGTGACTTTTTCTCGCCCCATGTAGTTAATCATCTCCATGCAGACCACCCACAGAGTACCTCAAGCTATGCACTTACCCGGCCAGTACGAAGAGGTCCTTAAACCTTATTTCAAGTCCCTTCGCTGCTCAACGAACTCTACTGTACTAATGAAATATGAAATCCGTTAGAGGGTGTAATAACCAGAAAAGAAAACTGAATTTTTAAAAAAAAGAACCAACCAAATCAGATGATGAATACATGGACGGAGGAGGGATGATATGCAAAAAAATAAAAAAAAAACAGAATGGAATACACCAGGATCCTTTTAGCACAAAATTTACTTCTTTTATTAATGATTTTCGTCACGAAAGTCGAAAGCAGCAACGGAACAAGAATCTCTGCAGGCGTTTCGTAGCTAGATAGGTAGTACCAATTCCACACTAAGGATCATCACGACTATGGTGACGTTGTAACAGAAAAAAAAATATATATAAGGACAAACGGGGAGCGGGAAGTAAAATAAAGGACGCGTGGTGATTTTTTGTATAAGCAAACATCAAGCAAGGACCTTTACGGTAAATACAACGTGTATGCAAACAGTTTGTTTATATACAGAGAAATTTATTTTTTCTGCCATCATCCTTGTTCGCCTTACATTATCCTTGATGGAGTTTGACTTTTGAACGAGGACGAACTTTTCTTAAGCGAGTATTTTCGCTTTCAATAATTTCTCTGTTCCCGCTGTTCTTCCACCGATATGCCGTTGTTTTTCCCCCAAACCCCCATCGAAAAGGACTTTCACAGTGAAGCACACTTTCAATTTATGAAGAAATGAAGTCAATAAAGGAGGAAAACTGGAAGGCACATGGTTAGCCTGTGTCCTGGTGGTGATGGTAAATAATTTCACCATTAAATGCTTCGGATGATGGGTTCGCGTAATTGCACTATTAAAATACGTGGGACGTGGCTATGAAAAGCTATGATTATGGTGTTTTTTTTTTCGCTTTTGAATTTTTGTTCGTTCCCTCTTGGGGAGGGATACCTAAGGCGCACTTTGAGTCCAACGCTCTTGCCATTTTGGTATAATGATGGACGTTACGTTAACTTTGAACGGTTGGCGTTCAAAGAAAAGTTTTTGATTTTTTTATTTTTTTTGCGAATTTCCGGAATATTTACGGGCAATTGAGGGATTGTAAACTATAAAGGGTGCTCAAGAGGCGAGCATTTTGTTATTTGATAAGAGAAGTAAAAAAGTCGTTAGTTGTGGGCAGTATAATGATTTTTAAGGACATGCACCACATGGAGGGGGTACCTCGTTTTATACATCACCGAAATATGGGTTTATATGCGTTTGATGGCAAACAAGAGGTTTATGGTTGATGATGCGAGAACCCAAGGCATGACTGAGGTGTAGGGAAATTACTCCACGGGAATTTTTTCCACCTTTAGTGGAATTTCAGTGGAATTTGAGGGAAAATTGCATTTATTTCGATTACTGTAGCATTCCATAAGTTTCTGGTAGTTGATGGTCTTAAGCGGATCGAAGTGGCTTGTGAGGGTAGACCCTGGTAAAAGACCATCCGAGTCACCCAGATCAAACCCAGAAACAAACAGGCATCTACCTGGCAGTTTTGAGACATCCTTGAAATGTGGAGTAATTTCTCACAAGGTTGGGATAATATTTCCCACTTTCTGTTAGAAATGACTACATAATCGGAAAAAGGGTTAATGAACTAATTGCCCACTATAGGTGGTGCCTCCATTATCGAACAACCTTTATTCTTCAGTCTTCAAGCCACAAATTATCTTTCTGTTGTAACTTAGACAGTTATGACAAGCCTAGGTATGACAGGCCTTGTAACTGGAGCCGAAGGAATTCTATTCGAACTCCTATAGCTTTTTTAACCCTGGACTAGTCTTGAATCTTTAAACACTGGTTAAAAAGGCTCAACAATCATACGTCTTGATGTACCACCGTGGAAGAATACGAGAAAGTACAAGTAAAATGTTGGTGTACATCAAATGCAGTCTAGTTTAACATCGGGCTACCTAGCTGGGGACACCGTAACGTCCCTAGATCTAAAAAACTTTATGAAGCACTGCTAAACCAAATAATGTTCGCACGTAGGTCTAATAGATTCAAAAACTTTTCGTTAGGCAGGCATACCTCTGTTTTTCAAGCGGAGATCAATGCTATCCTAAGATACTGCATTTATTGTTTGGTCGAGGGCTCAGCGTATCTGCGATTAAAGCAACAATTAGGCTACATTTCAGGACTTACTCAACCCAAAAATCGTTGCAAAATAGTTCGAAAATGAAAAAAGGCTTTGAATTCGGTCGCAACTCTTTGAATTTCATCTCATAACTTGGGTCCAAGTGAAATGATGTAAAATTTCTAATCAAGACAAGACTTAGAGGACAATTTCTAAGGATAACGTCCTTGGCCAGAGGACCTTTGACGAGCAATTAATGAGAAGTGCCTATGTATGGACGGGTGCAAGAACTTGGAGTGGGAAAACTCCAGGATGTGGACCTGGTTATTCATTTGTTCTTTAACTCAAGAGATACACAAACAAATACTAATATTTTGTGCGATAGGTTCATAGGGAACTTAGGTCGTAGCTTTTCACAACCATTCGTGCTGTGCGTGTAATATTCTTCACATGAATGAAAGGGTTCAACTGTTTGGTCCCGTGTCCGAACGACCATTTTATTTTAGAATATTTTTTCTATTAGACTTATTCGATACGAACCTTGAACACCCTATACATCTACTAAAATAGGATTGGGTGGTTGTCCTCGCTCATTAATGTAATCAGACCAAAGAAAGCTCTACTGTGGCAACTGGTCTAACTGACGTTGAGTTCGATCCTGCAACATAGGATAATGGCCGTTTTGTCTTTGAAGATAAGCAAGATGGTTAATGCGACATGGTTTAGAGATTTTTATTTGACTTGGTTCGCAATCGATTGAATTCCTCGCTCATTTGAGGCTTTTCATAGAATTCTGAAGAATGCAACCTTTAAAGATATTAAGTTTTAGACTTGCATATCCTAATGGTAGGTTCGAAAACTCCTCCGATTGAATATGCCCAATATAATTGACCACTTAACTTTTCTTTTCAAAAAAGTCCCCCAGCTTACCCCTCGTGAAGTCTAATCAAATTATTGTCAACTATATAATTACCGAGTCCTAAACGATCCCTATTTCATTCGTTTGTTACAAGTTCTGTCCCTCGCCCTATGGTTATTGAATTGATTGAAAAATTTTCAAATAAAACTTTTTCCTTTTTTGCAATTTTGTTGTTATTTACTTTACCGAAGTCAAATCTTCTCTTTTGAACCAAATATCCTTTTTGAATTGTAAATGTATTTTTGAATTTATTTATAACCTGCCTCACAGGAAGACCTCAAAAATTTCCCTAACGACAAACTTTGATGTACATACTTGCTGCCCCGCCCCCTCATTCAAAAAAAGAAGAAAAACTTTCTCTCTGTAGAGGTACTCTCACGCAAAGTTCTCTTTTTAGAAAAGGAAAAGACCCGAACTTAATTTAAGGCGCAGCGAGGCGGTAAAACGTGATTTTTGTATTCACTTGGGCGTGTGTGTACTTTAATGGTGGTAAATTAGCTAAGGAAGCACTTAAGTTAGCAAAAAAAACACACAGGTATACGAGTATTTATGTAGGTACACATGGAGGTAGGTATAGTCGTAGTCGTAATGAAATTATCATTTTGGACTAGATTTACCGCTGCGAAGGTATTTCTAAAGGTGACCCGTAGTCATTAGGGTTTTTTTTCCTTTTTGGCAACCATAATCGATTTTAAATATTGCGTGAGAGACTTGAAAAGACGTTAGTTAGGAAGGGTGACTGACGGTGGCTTGTGAACAGTTTTCCCTTACTAAATGGTCAATTTGTTAGAAGTATACAACAGACGCCGGAATGAACGGAAATGTTGCATGTTTCTGAGTGATTAAGTTTTCAAAAGGGTTGTTGAGATTTCGAAAGTTTTTTTTTTTTTGAGGTTTGAAGTGGTTTTGTATTTGGAGTAGAAGTTACCTTTATGACCTCGCCTGAGACGATGATTTAATCAGTTTACATTTGAAGGCGTCACAAATGTGTTCAAGGGTAATCAAATTAATTGAATGATGCCATAAAGAAAACAAAGTCAGCAGCATATGCTAAGTGTGATTGTTATGGCTGTTGGGTGGGTTTCAAGAGCATTCGGAAGATGGATTGGATTGTGTATGTACATGTCTTATAAGGTCTGTCGCAGAATATGCAAGTAATCCATTAGCAATGGAGTACTCTCCGTTGAAATCATTTGGGTCTCCGCTAGAATAAGTGGGATTCTGTCCAAGGAACATTTCAGCTCCTAATCATGAAACAGCCTTAATGGACTTGGCCAGATTCTTCTTCAGAGTCTTTGGCGTTTTTAATGAAAACCCACTTTCTTACTCATTTTAATGAAATAAACAATCTTGACGGCATACTGTTCATCATGCTACATAAAACGCTGAACCAGGAGGTTTCATAGCTTTTATCGATTTTCAGAAGCTGTTTACTATTAAATGACCTTTCCCTGAACGCCGAAGGTTGGGAAGCGTAGGCATAAATCTCTGAAGGATTTGAGACCCAAAAGTTTAATCTTATTCATTCTCTAAACGTCAGACTGTATTTTAGTCAGCCATGTACGAAAAATTCTAGAAAGTTAACCTTTGGCTTTGAGGGATAAATATTTAAAAACCATCCACCACAAAAAATTTCCTGGGCGATGAAGACACCTTCGAATACGTCCACATTGGATCGATTACTGGGAATTACAGCTGGGTGTGAAAAGATTTATTAGGCATCCAATCAACTCTTGGGAACAGCATTTCAACCAAGCTCGATGCGAACGATTCCTTCAATTCTCAGTGAAATCCTGGAAGGTCCCTTGAAGTACGTAGGCACATGGGCTACTAGTCAATCCCAGCAAAAGTATTCCACGGCTGAATAATCAAATACTCTCCTTATCATTCATGCGTACGTACCTAGATGTTGTAATCGATTCGAGTTTTTTCGTGGCCTGCGTTCAGAAAACAACTAGAATATAGGACCACTGACCAAAGTGGAAAGAACCATGTCTATAGATAGTAGAAGTGCCATCCGATCATGTCCAACCGGCATCTTATAAGCTGATACAGTGTAAGGAGAAGCTTGGGTGATGAGGTGACGAGGTGCGCTTCAGCCCTAGACTGGATCTTCATGAAATACATCTCTTCACATTTTCTTGTGAGCGGTCAAGGTAAAAACCCCTTCCATTTTTTACCAAAGGCAAACACCAAGCTCCACCGGTTCAGAATACGAGATCAATAAGACTAGTAACGACATAACAATGATCAGAGCAATTAATACGCTACACAGGGCCACACACTCTAGATGGCATCCTGGCATCCTGGCATCAATCAAAAGGAGGGATTCAACTACTCTGCGAGTGTCCGACTCTTGATAGAGTCAGACATCGTAGGAAAACCTTCTTTGACAGCCTTAACAAAATTTTAGTGAAAAAGTGAACAATGTAAGTGTTTAGTTTCCTTAATGTCACAGAATAGTTGTGACTCATTGTCACAGGTCCACGTTATGGTGGAACTGTGAAGCAACAATTTTGCCTACCTTCCTATTCTGTACACCTTTATAGTGAAACTGAGTATATCTAGTATACCACAAGTCGTTTCTCTAACTAAGTCTCTAAAAAATCTCTTTCACTTTGGAAGTCTAGTGAAAATATTGAGTAAATTGAGTTTTTCTTCCAAAAAAATTGGCGTATCTATGCGTCTTGTGTCCCTTTTATCTTTCTAGGTCTAAACTGAAAACCCGGAAAATGATGTTAGATAGAAGCTCGACCATGGCCCATGCTCATCTTAGGAGGTTTGTGGTAACTTACCCAACAGTAAGAGTATCAAACAGCCAAATAATTCAAAGGCAGAAAGGCAGAATTTAAGAAGGTTTTAAGAGGAGCAGGGACTGTGGATGACAAACTCCAGGATAAGGAGTTCCTTGCTTAAATTGTGTACCAAAGAATAAAAACGAATGCAATTATTATATGGGTATATATAACCCACTTCTGACCTGCGAGGAAACTACACTTACTTACAGTCTGTGTCAGATAAAAAAAAAATGACAAAGCTTTACAATGCCCGATTCGCGTAAGTTAAAATTGATAACACATTTGGAAAACGTCAGGTATGAACGGGGCTTTAAGGGCAAGACATTGAAGGAGAGGAAGTGTGGCTTTGATTGCTTTATAACTACGATTTGTTGTCTAATTGACACGATCTCACAGAAGTAAAGGAGTAACATATAAGGATTCAATGGAATCAGCTTTTAACAGATATAGCGATTGAGTGGACGAAGTCTATCTCGAAATACACTATGATGCACTAGAAAGCTAGCAATACTCACTTAAGTAAGAACCATGTCCGACAGTCTGTTCCCCTTCAAGATCGAAGGAATATTCAATCGGCACCTATGTTGAACTTCGGATCAAAGAGACATGGATACAACTGTTGGTTGATGATAACATGAAAACATTTTTTTTTTTTCTAAACAGAGTGGAGTAAATAGTGGGCACAGAATCATATAGTATCTCCCGAAAATCTGTATATATTTATCAAGGAAAACCTTAAACGAACACTCCCTTCCCTAATTTGAGAGTTACGTCACTAAAGGAGACGCTCCTTGAAACTCCTTGAACAACAATGACTACGAGTGTTCAATCTAGCTTATGAACTATGACTTGTATTGTATTTGCCGCAGCTTAAGTAGTTACTCGATCATTGTTTAAGAATTTATTTTATTTTAAACAACAAATTTATTTTTTTCAGTGTACCTTCCTATTAACAATATTTCTCAACTAAAACTAAAAATTCTGCAAAACAAAAATAAAATCACTACTTAAACATAAACTGAAAATTTTAATATAAATATGGACACAATAATACTTACTTTTTTCGACAAAAAAATGGCGACCGTTTTTGCTAGAACTTTCACATTTTCATCATTAAACTTCACACCAACAAATATATTTATCAAAGGAATAGTTGCTCATAACCTTTTTTATTCTTAAACTAAAACAAAATTTAAAAAAAAGGGAAAAATTTTCAAAACAAAAAACCTGTATTTTGGGAGCTAAAACAACACTTAGCATGTCCGTGACAAGTATCAGAGAATTAAGCAAAAAAACGTTCACTCGTTGAAAATAGAGCAAAATCTCGCATTATCCTTCTATTCATCGCTATACAAATATTTAATTGTCATTATAAGTTGTTTTTCTTTTATTGAAAAAAAAAAAAAATAATAATTTCATGTACGTTCTGGTGCTAACAATTTTCAAGAAAAAACGTTCAGTGCAAGTTGATAGTGAAATTCCATAAAATGGAAAACAAAAAATAAATAAAATCATATTTATTGTAAGAAAACAACACAAAACAATAGTGAAACAACACAAAAGTGTAAATAAATAATGCTTATAAGAAAAATTAACCGAACAAAAACAAATATTAATTGAATTAAATTAAGAATTAAATCAAAGCGTTAATATAATGTGTACAGTGCATTTAAGTTAAAAAAAAAATCAAATATTCAGAATATATATTTCGCTATATTTAAATATATTTTCGATTTTTTTTTTTTGTATTTTGTAGTCATACTCTCACGCAGGCAATTTATGAATATTTAATGCTAAGTTAAACTAAAAAATATATAACGACTGTAAACAAATAAAATTTCTTGTTTTATATGGAAGAATAAATTAAAAAGCAGACATCTATTTATTATATTAACGTTTATTGGAATTAATTTTGTGTTTTTCTTTCTGTTGTTGTTGGAGTGTTTATCGAATTTGTTTTGTTTTATTGCTGTCTGACAGTTGATATAGTGTTTATGTCTGGTTGTGTTTGGATTTAATTTTAAATAATATATCCTGAGGAGTTTTTTTTAATATGATTAATAAATATCTTTGTTTTTATAAATGTTTGAGTTTTTTTTCCTCATTAGAGATGAGATGGTTAGGAACAATGATTCTTTTAGGTGCATTATGCTTCTACAATTTTTGCTAACTTTCTACACTCGTGTACACGTCTATCTAAGCTATTTTCGGATAAAGATATCGTGGTTAACAGAAGGAAATAGTCCCAATTTGCATCAGTTGTACAGTACGCATCCGATTTTTAATTTTCTGTTTGGTTTAGATCAGATTAATGCAAATACCAAAAAAAGGGATTCCTTTTCCGATTCGATAAAGCAGTTTGCATAGTCTAAAAGGACGTCGAAAGCCTTGTGGATAATTTTAACGTCATCGCACGGTACAAGAAGCACGGTCCCAAATCAGGCCAAATGCAAGTCTTTGCGAAAAGATTGCCTCGCTAGAGATACCCATGAATCTTTAAAAGGTCCTGTTTACTTTGGAAGCACTATGTGTATGTATTTGGAAAATTCTCTGTGCATGGGTTCCTACGTAACTTTGGAATACTTGTGTCAGCTAAACTTTTCAAAGACAAATTCAAATAGTGTGGCAGATGGACTATGGAACCAAAAGTCTTAGTAGCTCCAGTACAGATTGATAGAGATGGGTCGAAGACATGCTTAAGTAGTGGAGCAAGAACGGAGCTAATTCTTTAAAAAATATGACATCAAGATGGCCGCCACTAGAAGGGGTCATCTCTCTATTGCTTTACATTCTTACCAATATCCTAAGAATCTTCACAGAGAACCAAAAAATCACAATTTTAGCTTATGCAGACGACTTAGAAATATTATTTAAAGGTAAATTCTAGTCCATAAACAGTAGCTAAAATGGAATCTAAACTCATATAGCTTTCCATGTAGATGAAACAGAATGAGTTAATACTTAGAATACGGTGGAACTGGGCAAAGCACTTGTGAGACCTATGATCTCCAAAGCGACTTTATTCTGGTGGACAGCAACCAGTACAAGGAGCTCACTATGGGAGCTGTGTAAAGCACGTCGCAACTTTGGCTAGATATGATTCTTAATACCCTTTACCCGAACTTAAAGGTTCTGGCACTAATGAAGCGCTTAGATTGAGAGAGCGCACAGGCCACCTATGGACATGCAAAACAGGCTGTGGAAATATATATATATAGTAGGAAATATAGCTTCGAAAACTTCACGTCCACATCGGACTACAATGTCCCTTACATTGATATCCCAATTTGAATTCCTTAGACAAGGATCTAGTGATCACAGACTACACGGATGGTACAGGAGAAGACTTCTACTCATAACATAAATCGTTTAACTTATCAGAAATTCTGACAATGGTAAAAGGTGCTAGATCCATAAAAGTTAGGTAGGTACCTTATTCCGTCGGATATAATTGCCTTCGTTGATAGTCAAGCAGTCTTAAAATCACTATAAGACATCATTTGGTTATTGAAGGTGATGAAAAGGCAATAATGGGATCGGAAATGATGGCTTTAAAATTGTATAACATAATTGGCGGCTTAATAGAATAAGAGGCCAGCTCATCCTGGTTTTCTGGAGAGGACTAACCAAAGAGCTTTCTGGGACTAAATCGATCCTTTATCCGCATCCTAACTGAGATATTCAAATGATACGATGCAAATGGATATATGCTCCGTAAATGGATGGCAGGAGTTAAGCCAATATGCAAGCAACTGAGAGTTAACAGGCTTCCAGATATCGGATTTTCTCGACTTCATCACCAGTATGCATCAATTGGTTCTCAAGTCGGTCTGCAACACCATAGATTTTTTGATTTATAATTTCCATTTTTATAAAAGGGGACTCACAGTAGACCTTCAGTTGTCCCAAGGGACACTACATTCCTTCACACCCTAATTTCATATAAACAATTCCGCCCACAGCTGGATTTAAAGACGTAGATGACTTCTACTATGTATAACACTTTGCAATAAACATCCCTTTGTGTATTCTTTATACACATGGTTGTAGGCATCCACTTTACAAAGGTGAGCCTTAAAGGCAGACAGACAGACCGGCAATATCTTATATCTCTTGATCAATTAAGAGGACTAAAGTTGTAAGGTGGCCTATATGCAGTGATCCTTCAGGTCATCTGTATACTCCTTGACTTATGTAAGACTATTTTGAAAAGTTAAGTTTTTTATGACTAAGTTGACACTGAGACTGACACTGATCGCGATGTAGATATCTTCAAACTCCTCCAAGATATATTATTTAAAACAAAATGTCGATGACTATATTTATGTTGTATCGTATTATAAAATAATATTTAAATAAAAAAGGAATAAAACAAATAATATCCACATAAACAAAATTAAATTCGAAAAATAAAAATTGTATTCTCAAATAGGGTGCTCTATATTTAAATAAATTCATATATATATGTAGGTATGTAAGTATGTATATTATGCATATCTCAAAACGATTTCATATCAAATATTTATATATATAGTTATTACGCATTTCTCTTTTCAAAATTCCATTATATATATATAATTCCAAAAACTTTGAAAAGAACAACTAATTATGAAACAAAACTTCCACTGGCTGGCTTTCAGTACAGAAAATTACAATGAAGGAACGACAATGAAAACAAAATTAAAATATTAATCTTATATCAAATAATAAACGAAAAATATAAAAAAATTTCCATATACAATTACATATTTGAATAATTGAAAATGTTTTTCATTAATTTTAAAAGCGGTTGTAGGAATAAGTAAAGGAATGAAACTGAAAAAACATCGACGTTGATCTGCTTTCAAACTTTTCAATATGTTTTCCAAAACAAAAACAAATATGTAATACATTAAGTAAGAGTAAGTCCAAACAAAAACAAAAAAAAGTATAGAAATAAAAATGTAACATTTAAAACAATCGCTATTATATGGAATAAACATTTTCTTTTATATAAATAAATTAACGTTCTCATATATATATGGCTTATAACAAGTAAACATGACAAAAAATGGTTTATTATATGAATTTTCATCTCATCATCCTTATGCAATACATCTGTCAGACGAGTCATTTTATTAATTATTATTATTATTTTTTTTTTTGTAAAACACTTTTCTCATTTTCTTATAACCAGCATTTCTAGAAAATTTAAAATAAAACAAATAAAGAAATGATAAATAAAAGAAATGAAAACATCTCCATATTCATACCGGGCTAGATGCTTTTACAAGGAAAACAAGGACACAAAAAATATATATATGTATGTAAGAAACAAACAAACCAAAGGACGGCTTAACACAGACAATCCTTCGGAACAGAAATTCTCATGACAACGGTTTTTTTTTTCTTTATACAAAAATTAAGGTCTCTGTTATTTAAACAATACAGCCAAATAAAAAATAAAAGAAAAACTAGATAAATAAAAACACACATTCGCAAGTCAATTTTTTTTTTTTCAAAACTTATATTATTCTTAATTTTTTTGTTAAAATAGTCTTTTCATTTATATAAATACAAAAAGATTTACTAAGTAAATTTTCATTTCTTACAGTTAAAATAAAATAAAAAATATATATATATGGTTTTTGTTATATTTTTTTTTGTGTTACGAAAGCATATAAGATACAAAGTATTTTCTGATAAACATATATATTTTCAAATATATATATATATTTTGGTGAACAGAAAAAAAAATTAAGAAAACATTCACTTTGGTTTATAATACAAAATAAAATCGTTAAACAATAATACATATTCATTATGCATGAGCAAAAGAATAAACAAATAACTGACGAAAAAAATAAGAAAATTAAATTTGAGTACAAAATTAAGGAAATTATCTTAAAACTGAACTTAGATGTAAGTTAAGTAAATAAATAAATACAAACATTCGGTATTTGGTTGATCTTACAATAATGAGTTGGAATCTTTTTTTTGGCAATAAAATAATTTCTTTGATTGATTTTTTTTTTTTTTTTTTGATTTTTTTGTTTTGCTTCGTTTTGTGCAAAAAATAGTGCAGTCAACAACACAGAAACATAATTATTGTTTATTTGTTAGGAGTAAAAAAGTATTTTTTTATTTTTTTTATTTTGCAGGATAACCACAAAATGTCCTTGAGTATTATTATTTTTTAATTAATTATTTCTTTTTTTTTATAAATAAATTGTTATCACTTACACAATCCATGGTTAGTTTGGTTAGCAAAATTTCAAAACACACACAGATATTTGTTTTGGGAAGTGGGGACAGAAAGTAGTATGCAATATGTACGAGTAGTGTTCTTTTTTTTTTGAAAAGTGAGTAGTAAAAGTTGATTTAAAAAAAACGTAAAAATAAAGTGAAATTGATGGTGAGTACCTTTTTCTATACAGTTTTGTGAATTTCCAATCCAAAATTTGCTTAAAACCAATTTTCTGATTGGAATGTCTTTTATACCAATTTCTGTAGTCCGCTGTACTTTTATTTTTTGAGAGATGTAGGTATAAGGACTTTTTGAAGATATCATCACATAAATACACACAATTTTTCCCAGTTTCATTATTTCTACTGATCTTTAAAGGATGATATAGACATTCAAAGGATAGAACCCCGTAGTAACAGTCCGGTTTTATATACTTAAGGGAATATAGATGATGTACGTAACCTTTGGGAATATATTCTCTTCATTTAGGTTTTGAATCAAAGTAGGCCTTCTTTCTATTTAACAATGTATATTGCACCTTTCCAAAGGTATGTCTATGGAAACAAATGCTCAATGAAGTCCATAAATATAAGGGTAAAGCAGAAAAGAATGAAGTCCTTCGCAAAAAGATAAACCTTGTCTCTACATTAAAATTAGCCTGCAAGAAGGTATCTATTGCAGCACAGCTTTAAGAATTTGCTTCAATAGTCAAATTGCTGTTGAATTATGATTTTCTGTATGGATTAGCTTAAACCTGAACGGGTACGGAAATATAGTTTTGGGATTCGGCTTTAGGCTCAATGACATGCAGCCATCCCTATAAGCTTACAATTTTGTACAGACTACTGCTCTTCGGTTCATTTACGTGAACTAATTCAAGATAGCTGATTTCAAAACACTTAAGTAACCAAAGAGTTAGTCAAGTCCAAACATAGCCTTAAACCATTTAGTAAAGATATCAAAATCGACAAAGCCATAGAATCAGTCAAGAGCCTAAAGACTGACCAAAACAAAACAGTAGAATCCATACTTCTAATATCTCAACTTTAAAGGACAAAAAAGTTCTGATATAATTTTTAATTCAGAATGAGAGTACAGAATAGTACTCCAGGCATTCCTATTTTTTTTTTGCGTTTAGGGCTTCCTATCTAATAGACTCCTTTTACATGGAATCATATTTGACGCTTTTGCATTGCAATTCTAGCCACAATGAGGTCTATCTTGGTTTGTTGCCTTGTAGTGTTTGCTAACAATTTCCATCTTCTGCTGAGTCATAAACAAATATTGAAATAATCCAGGACTTAAGCACTCAGAAGCTTATCAAGGGATACTGATTCTTAGGAGCAGTTCTCTGGCATTTGGTCCGAACGTACGACGGTGGCATTTGACGTATTTTCCACAACAAGAAATCAAAATGGGGATCCAACAGGGTTGTATGCTATCACCACTGCTATTAGTTCTAGGCATGAGTGATGGTATTCTGGCAGGGAAGTATTTTACCGAATACTGGAGCTTCATGTAAGTAGGGTGAGATATATGTATACTGGTGAAATTGTACTCCAAAAGCGTCCAGAAATTTACATACTTAGGTATGTAGGTGCGTAGAAGACCATGGTTAGATAGATGTATAGCAAATAATGCAAAGATCAGCTGTGAAGATTTTCGGAAATGAACTGAAAAAAAAACTAAAAGCCTCTTGTCTAAAGAGCTTAATTTAAGAACCTCTTTTGGCTCTCAGATTATGAAGCATACTTCGAAAGAGGCTTCGAGAAGCTTGTTATGGACATCACCATTTTTAGAGAGCAGCAATTGCCTGTGCTTGTCTATCTAAAGCTGCTAGACTATTCCGCTAAGATTGATGGCTCCATATTTAGGCACACCTCCCATCGTAAGCCTGGTGATAATTTAATTTAATAAGAGTTCCAGAGTAGCACAGTCATGTTCTTGATGAGTACTTTCCAATTAGGCTGTCCTTAGACGGATTTTTGGTTTTTTTTGCATTAATTTTGCGTGAGTCTTCTCTGTTTCAGAGTTTTAAAGATTTGTTGAACATACGTAGACAGTATCATTAATCTCAAAAGGAGCTTCGATGGGTTCAAGGAGCTCTTAAGTAGGTGGAAGTAGTGAAGAATATTCTGAACTGCCTTGGGTCTATCTGGGTACAACCAGCCTCATTAATCTAACCAAACTTATTCTTTTCTCTTGTGACAGGATATAGGTAGGTAAGTAGAGTAAACTAGGACGAGTATCGGGTTTTTGAAGAAAAAGTCTAAAGGATTTGAACTCCCAGAGACATTTTTCGATGAAAAAAAAAGAATATTTCAGTTCTTCCATTCCTTATCAACTCCTGTACACAATTACGGACAATTAGCAGGGTTGTCACTTCCCTAAAATACAAAAGAGAAAAACCAAAAACCCAAACTTTTCCACTTAACTAACAGCTCTCAAATTAATTCTATGTGGCACCTATTTGAAACAAAAAAAAAGAAACCAAAACTTTTTTTTTTGCGCAAAATTTATTCAACCCATTAAAAGGATGTTTGTTTGGTTTTTTTTTTTTGAAAAGCGTGAATGAAACCGTTTGCATCGTCGCCTGTTTATTTTCTATCGCCTGTGGTGGCATGGGCATAGCCCACACACACACAACAAAAAATAAAGGATTCTACTGTTTGTATAGCCGTCTACAAAGTTTTGATTTAATCTGAGGTGGAAAATGGGGGAAAAAAAACCGTCGGTGAAAAAGCAAATCAATTACGAGTTTCTCACCTGCGCTGCCGCCACAAGAATCACTCTTGGAATAAAGTGGAAAGTTTATGTGCCTCTTTCGCTCTTTCTCTTCCTTTTGCTTTTGATTTTGCTTCGTGCAACACTCACTCAATTGAAGTGGCATTTGTTAGGAAGTTATTCCGCAGGACCTCATCTAAGAGCGGAGAAAGTTTATTGTTTCTCAGAACGTTCTTGTTTTTTTTTTTTTTTAGTCCTGTTGTGTCGTCGTAGTTGAACTTTATCTTTAATTACCACAATCAAATAAGAGAGGGCGCGTTCTGTGACTTCATGTTGGAACCGATATGAGAGTGTTTTTGTTAAAGTGATGGAGTTACGATAAAAACAAAATTTTAACGAGGAATCGATTCAGTGAAACGTGATGTTGTGACGGTAGTTTCGTATAGTCCTTCTGTATGAAAGGCAGCAGTTTAATGAAACCTCGAAGGATTCAGATTGAGAATGAGCAAGTTTTGTCGATAATGTAATTTAAATTTAACGACAAAAATTCTCGGCTCATAGGTCGGAAACACATGGGTTTCGGGGTCTATGTGTTCATCGTGGTTCAACATCCATAGTAACTAACCCTTCCAGCAAATTGTTAGAAGACATGTATGAATGACGCAATGGCTTCAAGAGTCTTGAACATTAGGGTATTGACTGAGAGAAACATGCACTATCAGATAGTCAAGTACCTAATTGGAGGATTAAACAAGAATACTTGAGGCGAGAGGTCTATGGACCCAAGGTCTAGCTTTTCCCAACCATTCGTGTTGTGCGTGTTGTATTCTTCAGAAGAATGGAAGGGGCCTACTGCCGTATCCGAAGGGCAATTGCTTATTTTGAGAAGCTTTTCCAGGACAGTTGTACTCCCATATGTTTTCAGACGTTCGCGTGAGGTGGGGCCGTAAAAGACATTTTTAGGTGTTGTCTGGAGGTTAAACCTGCAACCCTCTTGCGTCGTAGTCCAATGCACTAACCTCTGGAGCCAAGGTGTAGCAATGTAATCTACTGAAACAGATTGAGTTCTTAGAAGGACATAATGGTCCACTTATCCAGCTAAGACTTGTACTCTCGATAGTATTGAGCATACATTTTAGTTTACGTGTAACGGTTGGTATCCCTAAGGTTCCTTGCTTTTCTCCATCAAAATGGCTCAGCCATTCCGTAAGAGATAGCAGTTTGTCTTGGGTATGGGGTCAACAATTTGGAAGACTAATGGCTTCACGAGATGATGAAAGATACGATTATACTGAGTTTGTACAGGTTTGAGAAGAAAATCCTTAGAAGCTTGGGTGCCACTAATTTGTATTGTTGCTAGGACTTTCTGGGCAAAAAACATTTTGAGCCAGTGGACAAGCAGTCGACAGCACTAAAAGGAGAAGGAGAAACAATGTTTTCGACGATTAGGGCAACATTTTTCATTTAATTCAAGACTGTCACGATTCGATTTATTCATTTCGAAAACAAGCCACTGTTGGTCTACTGAGGAAACAAATTTCTATAAACTTCTCCCATCTCGGGAGAGTTCTGTGTAACGATCTCTGTTTCTAATGAATTGTAACTAATGAACGGCTAGGCTTAGACTTTGTACCTCTATTCAATCGGTCAGTGGATGGAGGTTAATCAGTGGATCACAAGAGCAATAAAGGTTCATAATTTTTAGGAGAGAGTATATTCTATGAACTAAAGCCTTCACGATGGTGTATACTTTTGTCAGTTATACTCAGTTCTAAAGCTTTAACTTTAGCAAGAAACTTTACCCTCTTATTTGTATTTTGCCAGCAAAAATTTAGCTCGAAACTCCGAACTTGTTGGGCAAAACTCCTTCTACATTTTACAAATCTATTGTAGTACCAGGTACTGAACGATGATGTAGAAAACAGAGCTGATGTAGGACCTTTCCTTGGGAAATATGCGCTCATTAACATCATTGTTAATCGAGTGTAATAGGTACAACTTTGATTCGGCTACAGCATCACAGATACTTAAAGTCAACCTTTCAGCTTAAAAACGTCAAGGAAAATCCAACCTTCTGGCCTGAATAAGTCCTAGATTCAAAAGGACCGAAGTCACATAGTCCCAGGTGTCTGGAGTATCTGTGGGGCTACAAAGGCTTTGAGTAATTGTACGTACAGTCTACTAATGATATAGACAGAAATAAGGTCATTTAGAATCCAAGTCACAGCTTAGGATTGTTCTGCTAGCGCACGCTATATTCTTAGCGAGAATGAAAGGAATCTATACTTTTTAATTAACGGATTTAAACAAGGACTGCACTGTGATGCGAAGATTAGCTTAGACTGTCCAGTACTAACTTGAAGGGCCATTTCAGTCATCCTTTTAAGTTTCAAGTGAAACTCGGATTTCCGTGTCATCGTATAAAATATTGAAAAGGTTTAACATTACAATGACTTCGTGGAAATTCACGTCCCCCACTAAGAACTTGGGTTTCTAATGAACAAAGAATTTATTCGAGCTCTGCGTCCCGCCCAACTGTTCCACCCACATATGTACCATGTAGTAAACCTCCATAATATTCATTTGAATAAAATGGTTGAAAATATTTTCTACGAAATTAGAATCCTTTCTAGTACACACGAATTGCATTCGAATTGTACATGTTAAAAATAAACACGAAAATCCTCAGGGACCTGCGTCCCGGTTTCTGTGAAGTCATGCAAAAGCACTCTGGGTAAATGGAAATTCCCACAAAACAGTATTAGTCCTGACCGTTGTCCTCTCACTTTTTCATTCAACGAACCGTTTATCGCATCATAATAACTTGGGCAATTGTGTGCAAATTGTGTGGTTTTAAGCACACACTACCACATATTCCCCACACACTCTAACAACCAGGAGGAGACACATTTAGTGTACTCGAAATAAAATAACCCAAAAATACTTTGTCTCGTCCTTTTTTCCCCACCGCTACGTACCGCATAGTCTAAGTAGAGTCGAGAGTGTGTGTTTAAGGCTTAGTGGCTTAAGAGGGAAAATGTGCAGTGGCGAGTTTTCGCTTCTCATAAACAGTTCTTGTTTCTATGGAATTTTCACAGGAAACAAAAGGAAGAAGCAAATTAAAAAAAAAAAGGACGATGAAAACCTATTAAATTTGTACCAAATTTTAGTGCAGGACTAAGTTTGTTTACGGCGAGGAGGGGACAATGAGTTTGGAGTTTTGTATGCACGGAATTAATAGAAGCTCATGGCTGTTGTTGATTTTAACGAGCATTACTGCGCAGAGAGGTTAGAGTAGAGGTTAACATTTTTGGGTTAAACATTGCGGATTAATATGGTGCATAGCGGGACTTTGGTAGCCTCAATTTGCAAAGGATTGTAGATGGTTGAAGTCAGTCCAGGGAAAACTAGGGGATTTATAGGTTACCTTCTAAATTGGAACTTTATTTGAACAGCATCCAGGGAATATAATCTTTGTCGACCGCAGGACGAAAAGACTTTTCAATGCACTTTGTGTTGCAAGAATGTTGGTTATAGGGGAGTCATACCTGTGAGTGCTTTCTTAAGGAGTGCTATAGAACCGTTGACTCTTTAATTGGAGATTGGATATGTTTCTGAGTTTGCAACTTAATTTGTTGATACATTTTTTAGTGATTTTAACGATATAGCTATTGTCAGAACAAACGGCTCTAAGAAAGGCAAAAGCAACAACTTTACGTCGCTGTCAAGAGAAGGTACATATGTCTCGCCCCGAAACTGAGACTGAGGCTCGAACTGAAATCAGAATACTTGAAAAAAAAATTCAGGACATCTCTGGTCCTACTATATTTACATAGAGCCACTATGATAATATAGCATGAGCACAAGTAAAACCCTAGTCGACTTGGAAATGAAGATGAATCACGGTAGATAAAAATTACTTTTCAGATTTGGAAATCAACTGGGAATTTAGAATAAATTTACTTCCAAGGAGGCGACTACATAAGACACGAAGGCGATTGGCTTGAATATCACACTGATGTCGTTAACTGGGTTCGTTATGAACGTCAGCAAGAAGGGACACAGAACATCAACGAATTGGTTTTATATCTTTGAGGTAGCAAGAAATTTTGAGTACACTAGAGTAGTAGAGCTCTATCCTGGACAACTAAGTAGAGTCTGTACAAAGTCTTACGCATCCCCATTACTGATGACGATTTCCTCCTCCACATTTCAAGAGAAAGATTCTTTGTAAAATTTTCGGTTCCGTTTACGTTGACAGGCTTCGGAGGAGGAGAGTCAACGACAAACTATACACAGTGATATCAACTGTGGCTAAGACACGTAGAGCGCGCTGACACAAATGTTTCGGCTCTGACTTGAAGTGCACAACTGGAGTAAAACTAAATTGCCATCTTGATCCGAAGGCTACGGGTTTACAAATGTAAGGTTAGCCAGGTTGACGCGGAAACTTCCATCTCTCTCTGGTGGCTATGAAATCTCTCTCTCTCAACTTCTTAGAACATGCATTAGGTATTCTTATCCTTGATTAATGGTTCAATTTACGATTAGCTTCAGGTTCAGGCCCAAAGTTCTGGGCCTGTATTACAAGTAAAGTCAAGGACTCGAGATCATGGTCTGAGGAATTAAGCTGAGAATGAAGTTTATAGGAAATCCGCTCTATAAACTACATGCTGAGTCAGGCTTAGACAGCTCGAGGGAAAAGCTCCAAGTCTTTCTAGGTTAATTCATTCCCAGCAACTAGATTTTTACACTTGGGAGTTGGATGACTTGGGAGCAGAAATATGTAGGCAGATACCCTAAAAAAATGAGAAGCAAAAAGAAGGGTATACAAGTTGTACACCCTTGAGGGAGGGCAACGTGACTGTGACGGAGCTTGCAGCGACTGCTACAGAAGTTAAAGAGGAGCTAGATGACGGGACGACTCAAAAGTGCCTTCAATCAACGCGGAATCATTTGACGGGGTAGAACCTTGATCACTTTGCATTCTTGGGTATCATAATTTTATTATGTTTATTAATTGGACCCCAAGTGGTCCTAGTTGACGGGGTAGAAGTAATGCAGTTCAAGATGGACCCAGGAAGCGAACCTCCAGATCGGTGCGAAGAGACCGAATATGATTTCGGATTGCATTAATCCAATGAGAGCGGCAAAATCTAATTTCGTCATACTAACGCATCTAGGTCTCAAGGGCCAATTTGGTCGCAAGCTCACTTAGATTTTTTTTAGAAACAAGTTTTTCGATATACTCGGACCATTAAAGCAAATATCCAACGATGGTGTATCCGTGACGGAGTTCAGCAGCTTTAAGGCTGTTTCTGATCGAATGTGCTACTAAGTCATCAGAAATGCCATGACCTTTGTACTAGGTTAATGCGAATTCTTTGGAAACCCCCGACAAGTGAATGGTTTCTTCTACTAAAGCCGCTGATTTGTATCTAAAAGAAAAGTGGGCTAGTTGGTCTTATAAAAATAAATTTTTTTAAGTCCCTAATCCTTCTTCGTGATAAAGAAGCTTGGACTAGGTCACAATAGGTTGACATCATTTTCTCCTTCTAGGCTTATGCTACCGACACTTTGCTCAAAACGAACTTGAAATTGTAAAAATAAGTCAAAAATACCTACAAATACAGGACGACTTGAACATTACCCCATAAACCCTACCTAGGATAGGTTCCCCAAAACAAAATTGTGCGTATTTATGTGATTTAAAAGCTTACATCTTACCTTTTGATATTATGTACATATGTGTACGGAAAAAGGCACCTCAAAGGACATGATATGAGTAAAGTAAAACCTAATTCAAGTGTTTCTTCTGTGCAATGCATGACTGTGTTAAGTATATTTCTCGAAATGTGACACTTAAAGGATATAAACCTGCAAAAAGGAACAATACAATACAAAAAAACGAGGGTTTTTTTCTCGTGCCCAGCCAAATGCATTTCATATAATTTAAAAAAAAAAAAAACGAAACGAACATCAGTCCATTCATTATTACACAAGGATTCCAGTAAACGCAAATTCAAATGAAAAATAATAACGACACTAATTTTATTTTCTTTAAATCCAAAAAAATAAAAACGAAGGGGAACCACAAACTCATGTGCACACAAGGATTCCTCATTGACTCATTCAATGTACAACAAAGAGAGTAAAAACAAAATAAAAATAAACCAGGATCCCGACGTCGAAAAACAAACAATTTATTCCAACTGCCATCTCAAATGACATTGATTTACGTTTCCTAGTTAAGAAAATTAACTTAAAAACCAACAAATTACAGGATGACGAACAATAGAAATAAAAAGGACACGACCAAATGCACAATGCACATAATGTTGCTTTTTTTCAGACAAAAACTAAACAAAAAAACGAAAAAAACAGAAAAACTTTTTTTCAAGGATAATCATCAGACTTTTGGTTTGGATGGTTATGGAAAAGTTAGCCATTACACAATACATAGTTGAAAGTAGGGTGTGTGTGTGAGTGGGTTTTTGAGAGAGAAATCACAGGCAAGCAAAAGAATGAAAAATAATAAAAAAAAAATATTTATTTCCGAAGGATAACTCAAAACAATCGAGAGAGACAGTGTGGATAAAATTTTAACTGAAGAGGAAAAATGTTTTATTTTTTACCCAAAGGACGAACAAAAAAAAAGAGAAACACACATTCAACGGCAGACATTGAAAAACAAAACAAAAACAAAAAAAAAACGAAGGAAATCAGAGCAAAAGAACAGAAAATAAAACAACGGAAAGAGAAAATCCAACCAAGGAACAAAAATGGATAAATGCAACATGTCAGTGAAAGGAAGGGAATATAAATTCATGTCCCTTTAGGACCCATCGCGGCGCCAATAAAAGAGAGAGGGGGTGTGGGATGTGCAGTGATTAGAGGATTTCCTCTCTGCCTTTGTTTGTATAACCTGATTTTTTTCTTCTATTTGTTTGTTTGTCCTTATTTGACAACAAATAAAAAATCTCTTCTCCATCCTTCACACATACAGTTGGATTGGTGTGTGAAAGGATTTGCATTGTTATTGAATCATATATTTCATTCTGGGAAATTTTGTGAAAAGTAAGTCCTTTTCTTACTGATTGCGCGCGAGTCCCTTTTCTCTATTCTGTATGTTCTTTGGTCAATCCTTTGCAATAAAATAATAAAAAAAACAGGACACTCTCGACAAGGAAGTCGGATGGGAAAAATTATATAAATGAGAAAAATTCACTTCCCTAAGGACTCAATTTGTCATGGTGCAACAGGAATACTAAAAAAAAATGAAAATTGAAAAAACAAAACGGAGACAACAATGAAAATGAAAATCCAGTACAAGGATAAGAGGAGTAGTAGATGTTGTCGAAGGGATGCCTTCCTAATGAGTGATAAAGTTTTCTTCTCTCTCTCCACAACGAACGAAAACAAAAAAAAATAATAATACGAAATGACTGTCCTTAAAATTAGTTAGTTTTGTCATTGAATCCTTTCTCCCAAGGAAACAAATGAATAACTCTATTCTAAAAACTTTTATCCTTAATTTAGTAGTAGACAAAACGAAAAACAAAAAAAAAACTTCAACTTGGCAAAGAAATTGATTAAAACAACAGAGGAAACGCAAAAGAAAGAATACACTTAAAAAAAAGGATACAAGTTAGTTAAAGTCCTGACGTTGATCTCAGCCATTAAGGTAAGGAAAATAAATTTCATAAAAAAAAAACGAACACAAAACAAAAGACAAATAGAGTATCTCTATCCTTGAAGTTATCCGTTTGTTTTTCGTATGTTCGTTCGTTCTGTAATCGTGTACGTCCTTGCTTCTGTTTTTTTGTTTTTTTGTTTTGTTAGTACAAGTTCCTCGTCAGGGAGTTTGGTCTAATGAACTTGAGTAGTTGCTGGCCGTAAGAATCTATTGTTACTATTTACTATTACTATCATTTCTGTTTGTTCTTTTAGTTTTGAGAGCGAATCCGTCTGTACACAGTCCAGTGATGGTTGGTAATATAATTCGGAATTCAGTTGATGAAAGAAGTCGATTAACGACTGTGCTTTGGAGTTTGGAGTGTTAACGATAGTCAGGGGGAAGGAGCGGCTTTCAATTAGAGTGTCCTTTGAGAGTTGAATAGGTTTCCTCTAAGAGAGTCTATTAGATGTCCTGGGGTATAGTTGTGGTGGTGTTATCGAAATCTGTTGATGTTCATTGATGTTAAGGCTGGGTATGTAGCTCTAACTGCTAGTAGCATCTAGGTATAGAATGCGAAATTTTTGTATGAAACGTAGGGTTAATGCCTCTGCCTGAGAAATGGATCGAGGTTCAAGTATTCAGTCAAATCGTGATTAAAAAATGGCCTAACACAGCTCTGAGCTTGTAGTGTTCAAGTGATCTTTGATTTCCTATCTTTCTTTAGCTTCTTACAGAATAAAAGCTCTAAATTGTCAAGACTAAATTGCCTTATTTGAAGAGACCTTCACTCTTATGGTGCTTTCAGTTGAATCTAGACCAAATTTTGCCTTGTACAGTAGAATAAATTGACTTCTGTCTTTCATGAACCCTTAGAGGCTTAAATCTGTAAAATTAAATCAGTGAAGCTGCTTTTTAGCCGAGAGGCGTGTCACTTCTTCATATTGAATGGGTTAGCTCTATTTTTAGCCTGACTTGACAGTTTTTAAAAACTTTCTAAGCCGGCCTTACGTGTGTAGCAATTTTTCACAATATGCTCACTTTTCGTTTAAGGTTTCAAAACTATTTCTCTTTATGTTCTTCATTGTTATTCGGGATTTAAACTGATGACGATTTTACTCGATGGAAAGGATAAGTAGATGCACTCAAGTTCTAGGGACATATTCTGTTTCTAAGAAAAGCAAGTTGAGAACAAAATTTAGTTTAAACCAAAACCTGCTGTTGGCCATCAAATGTTCATCTATCAGAGCTAAAATGACTGAAGCAAACAATCCCGACAGGCAATTGTTTAATATTTTGACAAATGTCTGTTGAAGGATTGTACTTAAAGCCAGTGTTTAGGCCCTCAAGTCGTACAAAATTTAGGTGAGTATATCGCATCGCTTTAAGCTTCTCATCGGACTAAGGTAAGTATGTAATGCAGGAAGACTTAATATATTCCTGCATATAAAGATGGGTTTTACGATTCATCGGTTGTTGAGTGTACTTCTCGCTAACCTCAGTATTTGAAGACTTACTTCAGCGTTTAGTCTCTAAGTAGAGAACTCTGCTCAAAGAAGTAAGACATTCAGTGATAGAGAATGATTCTTACTTTGTACACGAAAGGCTCTGTTTTAAAGCTCTAAATGTGTTAACGTCTTCGACTTAAATTTAATTTAAATTATAATTGGTGTGCAGTGGCAGGCCTCTATGCAAGAAAGGCTTAGTTTGGATTTAAATGGAATCTATCGAGTCGTATGTCTACTGTCGTTACTTTCAAAGGTCTATAAATAGAGACCCAGTCTTGAAAGGGCTAAATCTCATCCATACTGTAGAATATAGGGACGAAACCAGACAGACTTATACGAGTAATGTTTAGATTTCTTTTTCGAAGCCAATGTCAGTAAACTTAGGCTGGATTCGAACGATTTATATGAGCCATGACATACACAATTGATGACCATGTTACTAAGCTTTGTATTCTCTACGCTTTTGGTGTCCATTCTTAAATAGAAAGACATTTCTTCGCAAATTATTTGAAGATGAGGATCCTGAAAGGACTTGAGGATAGGCGTTCAAAGGTTAAAAATTCATAGCAGTTGTTTGAACCTTTAACTTCTCGATGGTCTAGGACTTATTAAGTGGCAAAGCTGTCTGTAGAAACATTAAGTTTAGACGTTGACGATTTTTGGCATTTATGTAGTCTTTTGACGCAGTAGTATTAGCCTAATATAGTAGGACTCTTGAATGCAAACTTACAACTTGAATTGCTAAAACTAGGACTTGCTCAGAGTTGAACCAAATTCGGGTTCCCATGAAATACAAGTCGTGTCATATTGTATGGTTGGAAAACCTACGTTTCAAACTGATTTCTACCTAGCTCTCCTTATTTTGTGTTACTGTACGAGTTTTCAAAACTGCTCAAAGAGATAATGTAAGGCTTACCACTAGCTCCAACACTACATATACATCTCATGTTACCCGACCTCGCATTGCATTGAAAGTTTTTTTATTTTGAAGGACTTCGGCCATTGTCAGCAGTTTTATTTGAATGGCTGCTCGTTGTTCAATAAAACACAAAATACCTCCACATCAATGAACAATACAAATTCCATCAATACCACACACAAAACAAAACAGGATAATGCCCATCCTTTTGTTTTAAAATGATTCTCCAATCAACCGAGCTAATTAATTATCCGATTCTATCGATTTCACCTTAACACAATTTTTTGTTACTTTTTTTAATTATACTTAAAAATAAATTTTAATATTTTTGTTTAAATAAAACTGCAGCTCGTCCTGTCCATTTATATATAAGAATAATGTTCAGTGTTAAATCCATAATTTACATATGTTTAAAAAATTTGTGCGCACCATTTTTTTGGACGGAAGTAAATTAAAAAATAAAAACAAACAAAAAAAATTAATAAAATCTGTCAGCAATTAAGTACGAGAAAGGTAATTAGTGGATGCGATATGAACATCCACAGACGGGGGAATACAAAATACAATTCGCATATTATTTTAATAGTTCTCTGTGTTTTTTTGTTTGTTTTTACATAAAAAATAGATAATTTATATACAATAACATTTTGATAGATCGTATATATGCAGCAATATGTATTTTATAATTATTTCGTATAGATTTCTTTAAATTGGAAGCTCAAATTTGATTTTCACCTCAGTTGAATTTATATATGTATAATAATATATCGTCTTTTATTTATAAATAGCTTAAGCTTATAATAATAACTAATTTAATTGTTTTTTATACACTTATTAACAAAGTTTTGATTTGTTGTATGGGTTTGCTTTTTCTTTTTTTAAATTTTAGTTTTACTAATTGAATTCATTTTATTGTCAGTTGTTTTCAATGTATCGTAGGGCGTTTAATTTATAGAACAATATTTATATTAATACTTTTTTCTTTAATTGTAACAATTTTTATAGAATTTATATTTATTTTTAATTTATAACTACAATAACTGAGTCTATTTACTTACAATTTTATATTATTTATATGTTTCTAGTTTTAGCTTTGATAAAATAGCTTTGGAGTCTATCGATCTAGTGATAAGTTGCTGGATATGTAGCAAAATTATTAGCTTTAGTGATAAGTGGGAATGGAACAGGTTTACAGTGTCATGGGTAAGCGTGATGAGTTGAAGTTTGACGGAAGTTGATGGAATTATTGCAAACTAATGCTCGAACGATTTAACTGCAGAAACGTCTGACAGGAGGTCATTAGACCACATTAAACATTGTAAGGTCATATCATCTCCGGGAACCATATCAAAGACTGGTAGAGCACATCTAAGAACACGACGTATTTGCCAAGGAGACCAAAGTCAGAGAAAGTCTTAAAAGAATCCTTGTAAACCAAATCTGGAATGATTTTGTAGAACACGTCCTTTCAGAAGTGGGAATCCAAATCCAAAAAAATGTAGCTCTGTTCTGTCTATCACATTACTGTAGATGGGTAGGTAGATAGGTTGTCGTACCAGGCAGAGTGAGAAAGCAGTCTTAAAGATTCAAGACGTGGTACCATATGGATGTTAAATCCTCATAAGAGAATTGACTGTTAGCCAGTCTGTCTATGTTATCCACGAAGTAGGCTTCTTAGGGCAATATTTTTCGAGCTTGGAGCCCCTAGAGAGCTCATTAGAAAGAAGACTCATTCTAATGGCAGTGTCTTTTAATTTTCTGTCTAATAAGCCCTTTTTGAACATTTCTAATTCATTTGTGGCCAGATCTGTTTAGTAATGAAGCACGTAATCAGATTCCAATTATAAAAACAGACATCAATTCCAAGAACTGAGATTATACATACCTCCTATCACTCATTGCTTTGAGATGGCTTAAGATGAGTACATTTCTAGATTTTAAAATACTTGAATTGTAGACTGGTCCCTTTGACAAGTTCATGAAGCCAAAGGTGGTTCCTTTTAAGGGCACATCATTATTTAGTAAAAGGGATTCTTATTTACATAAAGAAAGGCTTGCTTCATCTATTCCTGGCGTCTTGGCTCTGTTGGACACATTTCTGCTTGATGATCAGGGACACCACCAAGAAAGCAATATTTTAGTGAAGGAGGCTTTTAGTACAAGAACATTCACATTTAAAAGACTGTGTATCCCTTAGGTAATCAGTTCAAAAGTTTTACCTTCCAAGCTTAATTTTTTTCGGCAAAGAATAAGGACTAGGGCTTAAATCATTGGACTTGCGATTTCATTGCTGGATGCGATTTCATGGACGTTATCCTAAACCAACGATGGTTACTATAGTTTTGACCAAAAAAATTTCGAAGTGATTTGGGAACTCTGAGGAATCAGGACCTTAAAAGGAAGATTTAGGTATTACATCGAAGTGGGATTGATTATGGAGCTGAAACTAATCACATCCGATGGTAAAGATACGAGTGATCTTGTGCAAATAACAAGAAAGGGCTTGGTTATATAAAAAACCAACTTAGTTTGTACCACAAGAGGCAATAGACTGAGGAGCAAGATTGTTGAAGGAACTTGATGATAGTCTCATTCCAGGTTGTAGTGAGATTCATTATAATTGTTGGATACCTGATATAGACACTGTTTTGGCGCTCATACAACGAATAAGGCCTTAAAATGTACGACTGGGTCATACGTACTTGCATCTTAATGCCATAAGAATACTAACATTCCAGTTTTGTTCCAATAAAGTGGGCGTGGTATTGTCAATTTTTGATAGAATTGTAATGATAATATTACACCGAAGTTATCCAGGAGACTTTAAAAAAGTGGAAATGGCTATCAAATGGGTATCCACATTGCCAAGACCGAGGCTTGGACTGAATTCTACCACTACATACAGGGCTCCGTAAAGTTGGTCAAGACTATCCCTAAGATGCATTCGAGTACACACATCAGTAAAAGGCTGGATGACCTTTGGACCTGGTCTTCCAAAAGGCTTTCAACAAATCCTTTTCCTGTTGCGAAGGTAGCTGTGTAAGTTCTGCAATTTACACTGAGTGTCTAAAGACGTTCTGTGGAGTCGATAGGACAATGAAACATAATTTTGCGTATATGAATAATATTGTCATCCTTACAGGTGACCCAACTGGTATAAAGTCTCGTGCAGGTCGGGCCTGATTAGTCTTTTTTGGAAGCCAATCCATAGCAGTAATATCGAGTAAAATGGACGCTGTGGCGATGAACCCTAAGCAAGAATTGGGGTGTAGCAGTTGAAAATAGTTTGTGCACCGGACCGGAACCACTACTAACAAAATCCTTCTTAGTTAACATATTCCAGAGTTTGCAAGGCACTCTTTGAGGACAATGCTAAACCACTCTACTCTCGTGCAAAGATTTTTAAAGAAAAGGAGCAAAAATTAATATAAGATGAAAATTGTGTGGTTCATGTCATAGATACACTTCTTATAATGAATAAACTTAGGTACCACACCTCTAAGATTTGGTGAAGGGGTCACACCAAATTGCTGCTTTCTCCGATTGATTTGGATTCTAGAATCAGTCAAGACTGTCATTTAAGACAATCAAAAGTGACAATGCTAAAGGACTGTACTGGTCATCCTGACAATAAAGGCCTTCAATGCAGAGACTATAAACAGGATAAATACGATCTATATTAGCAAAACAGAATTTCAGAATTTTCTCAGACTAGTTTGTACACCATCCACAGAAATTGGAACCATCTGAAGTTAGAACCACTGAAGTAGGTCCCCGGTACACGCTTCCCATGACATAAACCAAATTTCATGCTAATCTTGAACTTACAAAAATGTAACAAAAGAAAAGAAACTTATGTACAATTGTATTGTACAAGTATTTCGTTATTTTTATAATTTACAAATTTTGAAATATTATTTTGCCATCGAAAGTCCTTCATTACAGCCCTCTTGGTGCGTCAACCACCAACGCCCTCTGCTAACATTCATATTCGAGGATATAGTTCTCCCTTGGTCCCTTGAAATTCGGACTCAATTTACTGCTGCTGGTATATGGTCTGCCCATGGAGCTAATATATTTCTCCCTGTGCACGGTGCCGCCATTGATGGCCCCACCATCGCCGATGAAGTAATTTCCTGTGGTCACCACACTTGAGTTATTCAAATCGCCACCAATACCACCGCCACTGCCATGCAGGCCGTTTCTCTGGATCGATGGGGTGTGATAGGATCGCTTAATGCTTCCAATATCGACGGGTGCGCCAGTAACACCGCCATTTCGCAGAGCAATAAAACTGTCAAAATTATCCGACGACGATGCGTTCGATGCGGTCGAACTGCGACGAAAATGACTCGTCGTTGTCGGAGCTGGGGCGTGCCATAAACCAGCAGAAAGTTGCTTAGATTGTCCCTGATGGTGTTGGAGGAGGTGGTGGTGCTGCTGCTGCTGTTGCTGATGTTGATGGTGCTGAAGGGCGAGTATCTTCTGCTGCTGTGACACAGATGACGATGTTGTCGACGATGACGATGATGAGTTAGTCGTTGACGAGTTCAGCGACGATGGCGGCTGCTGATGTTGGTAGTACTTGCGAATGTTTTCCAAAATATATCGATTCGTTGTCGAATTGGGCGCCAGGGTGGTGGCTGATGTACTACCGCCTCCCGAAAGGGATGATAAGGACGAGGGGAGTTTAACGGTTGCCCCACTGCTACCGCCGCCGCCACCGCCGCCGCCCATTGAAGATGAGGTCGTCGACGATGACGCTGATGTCGATGAAAAGGATTTCGTTGGTACTCCTTGTGGTGTCGTGGCCAGAGTTGACGATCCAAAGCCGGTGGCAATTTGAATTTGTGACATATTGTCATCGTCGTCTGCGGTCGTGTTGTGCAGGGTGTAGCGCGGGGTTTTTGTGCAGCGATTTGTTATCATCGACGAGTGTTGATTGTTGACAGCTGCAGTAGTGCCATTGTTGCTGTTCGTTGTGGTTCGTTGTGATAAGGTTGTCTGGGCATAGTGCTGTTGCTTTTGACGCGGAAAGCGATGCTGCGGTTGCAATTGGTGCTGCGGTTGTAGGGACGATGACAATAGGAGGGTGGATGACGACACCGATGATGATGGTGCGTTAGGTGCATTTGGGTGGGACTTTGACAGTAATTGCATACTATCACCATTCACATCGCCATAGTCATCCATGGAGGTGAAAAATTCGGCCTTTCTGTTTCCCGCAGGTATGTCGATAACTTCAGAGCTCTTTAGCTTCGACATTGAGTATTCGATTCCTCCGAGATTACGACGCGTACGAGCGGACCGGTAGTCCTCTGGCGTCTCTGTGGTCCGCTTTTTGTGGCGATTATAGTGCTCTAGGTAGTTTTCGTACTTACCGGACCTCGTATCACCATAGAAGCCCTTTCCGCCATCAGGGTAGGATGTGTCGTAGATAAGGAAGTTCCGATCGTCATTCTGTTGTTGGTACCAGCTACTTGTGTCCACGATTAGGTTATTTGGGAACTCAAAGTCGTCGACCATTACCTGCAGTGTTCGCTCGTCCTCGTCCTCGTCGTCTTCTAGGTAAAACCTCTGCGATTCGAGGAAGAAGGGATCTTGATCGGCGGCATATGCCGCCAGGTTGTCGTAGAAGAACTCAGATATCTTTGGATGCTCGTAGCGGGTTCCGGGCTCTAAAATTTCCGGTGTACTTGAGTCCGGGGGCTCACTGAACACCGAGGCGTAATCACTGCTACTCATAGATCCTGAGTGTTCCTCAACAGTCTTGGTGGCGATTGGCAGGGTTCCAACAGTCTCGTAGCTACTTCCCTGAGGCACAACAACTTTTCCACATGATATACTCCGTTTGTGGGCCTTCGCTTTGGCTTCATCCTTATGCCGGAGCAACCTCGAACCCGCAGACCTACCAACTGAATGTGAGGCTTTCTTGTATCCATTCAGGTTTTCGTCGTAGTTCTGTTGCAGATAGGCATCCAGATAGTGAAGGTTCTTGGTAAGATCCAACTCAGACTTGTAGGTCTTGTAGATGGCCTGCTTGGCGCACTTAGTCTCATAGTTGCTGATCTTGGAACGATCGCTGATGAACTTGAAACTATCGTCTTTCGCATCACGATTACAGTCATCCGCGGAGTTGTGCTTAAAAGTCCGGCACTTCTCTTTGATGCGCTGTAGGCCTAGTTTGGTTTTCAACTGCAGTCTTTCAAAGTAGGACGACGAGGGCTTGACATCAGCTCTTATACTATGAATGCTCTGGGTTCTGTTGGGGTAGGTGATTTTGAGCTTCTTCAATTGAGGCAGATTCGGGTTGAGCCGATCCCTCGGCTTGTGCGTTTTTTTCAGCGACAAGTGCTTCAACACCGATCCTTTCTTTGGTTCCACTTCCTCGGGGTATTCCCTGAAGTCTTCCTGCGTAGCCGGACCGTCGTACAAATAGTGCTGACTGCCGGATACTTTCGCTACTCGCATACCCTTTGGTTGCATTGTCGCTGTGTCGAAGAATCGACGAAAAGATCGTTCCGATCGGTGCTTCTTTATCGGTCTCACGAGAACGGTTTGAGTCTCCGATGGAAGTTTGTGCTTTTTATCCTCAAGATGGCTTGAGAACGGATTCGTTATGACCATGCTATCATTTTCAAATTTACTACTACTATCTACTGATGCCTTAACTAGTTCTGACAGGAAATTCTCATCGAGACTATCCCGCAGGATGTCCGAATCGGACTTAACCTTTCGTACAACTTTGGGAAAATCAAATCTAAGCTCTCGCCGATGGATTTTCATTGATTGCGATTGTTTCTGAAATCGATAGAAGGGATTGTTTATGGAAAGCTTTCGCAAAAGACTCTCCTCTGACGTTAACACTGTCGGCGTCGGTTTACTGTCATCCGATTTATTATTGTCTACAAGTTCTTTGTCTGACTGTGATGAGTTGAGAATTTTTGTATTATCCTCATCGGACTGTAGGTCCGGTGGAACTTTCTTAGAACTACTCGTACTACTACTGTTACTACTACTGTTACTACTATGCGTACTCTTACTACTATTCGATCGACTACTGCTGCCACCTAGGCAGTGGGTTTTGTCTTTGCTAGGACTATTTTTTGGTTTTTCTGCATTAGCACGATTTTGAGACATGTCCGTGCTATCTGTGTGATTTTGTTTATCATGGTCAGTGGCAACGTCAACAATATCGTCTTTGGTTTCGTCGTCGTTGTCGTCGTCATCATTGTTACTGTCATGAGCGGCGCTCGTTTCGTTAGGTGAATTATTTAAATTATTTAAATTACTGTTATTATTGGAATTAATTGCCTGCTAGACCCTAGTTGGGGGTTGTAATATCATTGCAGCCATTCGTACCTTCATTGCTTCGGGTGATCCATGATGTCCCGGATGTTGTTGATGGTGTTGATGATGGAATCCAGCCGGGGTGGTATAAATCGAATCACCCTGTGGTCCGCTGGTACTGTCCGAGCGTGACTTTAAATCGGCCTTTTCACTATAAATGAGATAAAGGAAAGTAAATGTCAAATAATTGCTTGAAGAATGATATAAAATGTATCTTAATGCGAACAAGATCAAACAAATAGTCCTCATAGGCTTTATAATGTAGTTGGACCACTGTGCTCCTTATGATCTTTTCACACAATTAGCAAAGAAAAGCACAACCCTGTCCATTGGTGTCAAATTGTTTACCCAGAAAAACTTATTTTCACTGAAAAACTCGTTACTACGCTGGTCTATTTATGTACCAGCGTGTAGGCCATGTTTCCCACTATGCGACTGGAAGTGTCAGATGGAAGAAATATATTGATCACGTTGTGGGAAGCCATACAAAGAACTGCGTTGTACTTTCGGATGTATAGTCAACCTCAGGAAGGAGTTGTAAGCATACCCGTCAACCGATATAGATGAAATGAACGGAAATATCAATTTTTGAAAATAAGTTTATACATAGGAAACAGAAATTCCAAGGCGTTTCCTCGCGTTACATTGGTCCCCTAACCTAAGTTCAAATTGTAGATCGTTTCAAAAACTAAAGATATTACAAGGAAGGATACAAAGTCAAGTCCTACTCTGTATGCTTAACAATTGTATGACCAAGAGGGAACATCTCTTGGGGAAGGTGCTCAGATATATTTGCTATCTATCCTGTCCATATGTCTGTTGTTTACAATAGAATATTTGAACTCTAAGGTCTGGTTATGTTTGTTGGCTTATTACAGAATGGCAGGTGCTCAAGGGTTTGAGTTCTTAAAGCCTGCCAGAAACCCTCACAATGGGAAAGTTACAGATGAGGTTGATGTCAATCACCTCCTAATCATGTCTTTCGATCTTCTTCAACTCAATAATAGCCTCCTTACCAATTTTACACGTAGTCATCATAGAAGAATCGACTTTCATGGCAGCTTGGTTTGAGCCATGTAAGCGGCCTTAGAGGTGGTTCAACCTAGGTTTTCAGTAAAACCGATGGACAACCGGACTCTCTATACGTTCAGCAATACCATGCCAGTAAATAATTCGGTTTTATATGTATTTTGGCATTCAAAGGTGCTTAGGAAGTATGTTGATGCAACTACACATGGTTCATTTTTCAAGGTCCGTCAGTAGGAAAGCAATAAGCTGATAGCAGCACTTTAGAAAGCCATAGACATCCATTTCCATTATCTACAGGTTAAGGCAATATACATATCGCAGAGCATTGTGTCTATAACAATTTTTTTAGGAGAACAGGATAAATACTGTCAGGCTTAGGAAAACTCAATTACCAGACGTATCGTCCTTGAAAATCCCACTTCTCATCACTTTCACTCCCAGTAGGTACATTGTGCACCTAGACATCAAGAAACGAAGCACAGAAAGGTCCTCAAATTCACACAGACTTATACCTCCATACCTTTAAGCAGATTACTTGCCTTTTAACAGTAAGCACTTCCTTAATCTCCCATTTTCAAATTCATCAGCCTTAAGCTCAACAGTCTGCTGCGAATATCAAAGTACAATGTCTGCAGCTCCTTCCCTTTCTTGAATTGAAAATCAACAACAAATACAAAATAAAAAAAACACCAAATTCTATTGAAAATTCGTATTAGATTACATCAGAGCCCTCTCCGAAGCCCACACAAAACACACACTCATCGTCCCGCACCCTCTGGCAAAACAAACACTCGTCACCTCTAACAATAAACATTTTTCTTTCCAAAAAAAAAAAATAAAAATATCCTTGCACTGCTATCATCACCCAATCTCCTTGTTGCCAGAAGAGATGAAATCTAAATCTGTGTTCCTTCACATTTTTTTTCTTCTCCTAATCGAATTATCCCCATAGAAATTTTTGTGCACGAAGGAAGGACGAAAAATAAAAAAAACGCCTTTATCCACCTCAGATTGAAATTTAAATTTGGAAATGAAAAAGGATAAAATCACAACACAACACATTTGAAAAATTCATCGATCGCTTTTTCGGTGCGTTTGTGTCCCCCCAGTCCTTTGGTCCTTGTTGCGAATGGAGAATTCCTATGAAAATTTCAAGACTTTTGAGTGGAAATTGAGCCTGAACTGAATCCGGATGACGGGTGTGTAGGCGAAAAGGGCACAAATTTCAAATTCAATTTGAAATTATGACGTAAAGGATCTAGAGTGGAGAGGTTGGAGGAAAAAAAAAGAAAAAACGCCAGGATGGAGGAAAATGCATTTTTTTTTCCTCATTTAATTGACACTTGATAATATTTCCAGTGTAGGGGTAGACGAGAGGATTAAAAAGCAAAGAGCGCTCAGGATAATATGCAAATTTATGGAGACCTTCAAGTTGATAGAAATATCCGTGAAAGTCAAGAGGATTCCATATTTTTCTGATGGAAAAGTCCACTCGAGAATCGGTTTTTTTTAAATTATGGTGGATTATCCGAGGTTTGAAGCAAGGATTTAATTTCGAGTGATTGGCTGGAAGGGTAATGTGGGATGGACACATACACACATTGATTGAATAATAGAAAGTGAAAGGTACAGTACAAGGTACTCTTTAGCAGAAGAACAATGATCCATGGATCTAGGATTTCCAGGGATGTGACTGAAGCACAGGCAGAGCATTCCTTATAGTAGTGTGCTCGCATTAATGCGACACAGGAGATCGTTTTCATAATGAAAACTGAAGTGTAACATCAAGTGCGCAGATAAAAAGGAATAATGCACCTAGTTTGGTGGCGTATACGTAACATTTTCTTCTAGGCATTCAAGGGTTCTTATTTTTTGATTTACTTCAGAAACCGAGGCAACAAGGCAGTAGTTAAGCAGATGTGTGATCAGGATGCTCAGAAACATAATGTGTGGAATGAGTCTAACTAGAAGGTAGGACTAGGAACAGTATACCTAGTTCGGTGGCGTATACGTAATATTTTTGAAGAAGTACGCTCTCAACTGTGCTTCCTTAATGCTTCAGGACGACTGCATAGCCCACATTAAGTCACCAAGTAATTCGTTACTCTTTCTCCCGATTCCATTGGATTTAGAGGACTGATCCTACCAAATTGTACAGTCTAACACATCGGACGAAGAAGGCTTGTCATGAGGATGAATATAGTATTACCAGGTCAGTAGAGTAGAGCTGCATCTCTATTTCCCTTAGGCGATAGTGGATTCTATATTTCGTTGATATTAGCACCGGAAACGCTTTAGAGATGAGACATGTCACATCACTACCGAATGTCTTGTCCTTTCAGTAGATAGATAGCAGCTTCTTGTTCAGTTTATAGTCGTTTATCGAGTCAAGAGAAACCAAGGTCCGAATGATATGAGTTTGCTTGCTTTGACTCCACTGCTGTCCACGGTAGTATGTAATACATTTGGTCAGGTTTTTACTATCCCTGGGTAATTCTTTGAGAAGACCTGGACTTTAATCGGTATCCTTGAAGGTGAATAAAGCTTTAGGGTTGCATAATATACCTCAAAAACACTCTCATACTAATCGAAAACCTCATCTGCGTCTTCCTTTGTTGATCAAGGACTTACCCAAAACGTTTACCCGACATTTGGTGATAAATTGTTAACATTTTATACAGTATTCTAGGACCCTGTCATTAAATTATTTTAAGTATAGCCCAGGGATTGTCAAAAGCTATTCTAGCACTATCCTCGACAAGAAACTTCTTGGTAGGAAGGTCTCGTAATTAGAAAGGATTCTGGGCCATAGAAGCAACAAATAAATCTGATGCACTGTCTAAGCGAGAAACATTTTTCAACATTGTTCTAGAGGAGTCTACAGAGGTAATTTTATTGATAAATTATTATGAACCAGCGCTACTTGGTCTACAACTCACAGGAAATGTTTAAAATTTCCTGTCATCCATCTAGTTGGTTCAGTTTGCGATGCATCTTCACATTAAATTATATCAAACCAACATTAAATGACAGGTGACATATGTCAAAGCGTAAGAGTAGCCAACTTTACAAAAAAAAAGTTGTATTGAAGAGATGGAATTGTACTTCTCATACAATGCTTCGTTTGGCAGAAGGCATTCAATATCCAACTCTTGTTTGAAAAATTAAACATTTAAGCTCCCAAGACGGTGCATACATATGTACGTATATATTATTCGTTTCGAAAGGCTTTCACCTTTTGTTGTATCTCTTTCCATTCATCTATGCATCTATGTAAATTCAGTTCCGAAAAATTGTCATTTAAAGGATTTACCAGGCTATTACTTAATGTATTCCTGTCTTTTTAGTTTTTATTCAAGCATTTCGCAGTTTTTTTCATACATCTGTATGCACTTAGGTAAAGCTTCAAAACTGTGCTCGGAATGGTAAAAAAAACACAATCACACGAGAATACAGAGATATTCCCTTTAATCCTTAAATGCTGATGTAAATTTCATCCCATTCCCTCCGTATTTTGCATAAAAAACCTTTTTTTTCCTACCTTCGTTCGCATTAATCAAACATTTTTTTTTATTATTTCTATCATAATATTCCTAAAATTAAAATGTTCATTCAGTACTCACCTGTCTTTGTCTGATGATTTATAACCGGAGCTACCTGGAACGTTCAAAAATGGTCCACATAAAAAAACCGGAAAATAAAGAGAGAAAAAAGGAGAAAAAGAAATTGAAATTAGTTTATTCAAACTGCAGGAAAAAAATAAAAGAACTAGGGAGAGAGAGGAAGAGTAAGAATAGAAAATTGTACCACCCAGCAATTCCGCCCGAAAAGTCATCTGTCAAAATTGACATTTCCATAAATACCACTTGGGGGCTATATCTACCACGTTTCACCAGACTAAGGCCCCTTCCCGCCATAGGGAAAAGAAATTGACAACATGATTGACATTAATCAAACGAAATGAAGTGCAAAACAGAGAACGAGAAAAGGAAGCTGCGTACAGATAAGAAAGTCCCTTCACTCTGACCTTATATTGCTCAGCTTTTCTTCTCCCTCTTCGAAGGAAACAAGCCATAAATTGTGTTACTTGTTGATCGATTGAGTATCCTCTTTTTGACAGTTATGGTGTATTTCCTTACGTCAAATCGACACATGAACACACATCATGTGGGATCAATACTACCGATTAACACTAATGCGGGCGGCGGCGGTGGGTTGCTTGGCAGAGACACTCGAGAAAACAAACCGGATGACTTCCAGTAGTGATATATGTATGCATACAAGGACATTTATGAATGGGATGAAAGGATAGATAGGACGTCCATATACATCCCCCACGGATGTTGACAGGACTTCATTTTATTTATGCGCATTTAAATTGCTTTCACAACGTGTAAAGGATATGAAATTCTTTTTCATTTTTATTTCGTATTTTCATTCGAGTTTATATTTTTTTCCTTCGATGTGTCCTTTTTGAAATTTCAATTTTCTGTCGCTCTGTGATGAGCAGCAGACGACGATGACTGCGCTGCTGTCGCTGCCGCTGCAGTGAGAGAACGAAAAATATGATGATGCAAACATTGAAAAATTACAAATTCATGAATATTTATTTTTGCTCTCTCTCTCTTCCTTTCGATCTCTGTGTATGTGTTAATATCTGGGATTTTTTGTATTCTGGTTCCCATCAGGATCTCATCCAGGATATATGCATGTACGTATGTATGATATCGAATGGGGGTGAGGCGTGGATAAACATAAAATTGAAGTACAGGAATCCCTTGAAAGACAAAAGGATATTTCAATTTTTAATTGAACCGCATATTGCACACACAAAGGATGGTGATTCTCATTTCGCTGAGGAAGAGTCGAGCCTAAGGACTTCCAGAGTTGGGAATATACTTTTTTTTTTGTAATTGATTTCCATGACCATACACAGAGAGAAGTGCAAATAAAGTTTGGATGGGTATTCGAATAAATTTGATATCTCCTCCGTTTGGTTGAGTTTTTATTTTTCAGTTTTACGATTTTAATAAGCGAAAATGGGTAAAGTGGTGTTGCATCCACAGTCTGGTTGACAAGAAGTGGAAAAGGTACGAACGTGGTGTATAGTATTGCACCAACCTAACAAGTTTGGAACAGAAGGTGCCCAATGGTTACAAGGTTACAGGACTAAAATATTCTTCGTAAAATAATTTAAAAGACATCCGAACTTCAGATAAATAGAGCAGGCAAAGCGGTGCAGAATTTTATATGAAATGATGTTCTTGGCGTTTTTTTCCTGACTTTGATCCTTCTTTTTGTAGGCGAATTGTTAAGCAGTTTTTGTAAAAAATGTCAGCACTTGACTTCCCATAAAGTTCTGTATTGATCCAGCTTGTGATGTCTAAGATCGAGGAAGCATTGTCTAAGCTGTAAGAAAAGAAGATGACACCAGCTGAATTGGTCTGTAGAAGCTCAGAAATAGGGTGTTTCTATACGGAGGAGAGAATATCATATGCCGCATTCCTCAAGAGTATATGTTAGGTCCTTTGCTAATAAAGCATAAAAGGTCATGAGTCCTGACGTTTGCTTTGTATTTTCTTATGAACCCGATGGTAACGAAGTTAGTAGAACTAAGTAGTAAACATGTCAACAGCGGGCGAGTAAACGTCAGGCAATCATGGTGAAAACATTAACTGCGAAACCGTGGTAGATTTTCGAAATAGGGAAGAAGTTCTTCGAACCTGTCAGTAGAAGAAGCCAACAGATAGACGCATGCTTTCCTCTACTAAAACAATGAAAGAGGCAAATCCCCAAGGATAATGATGAAATGTGCATAAGTAGCTTTGACTGCAGGTAAAGCACTCCTTATAGTAGTTTCCTTGCAAAAATGTGACGCAGGACATCGTTTAACATCAAGTGTGCCGAGACAGAAGCTACGCAGAGCATCTACAAAGAATTGTGTAAGAGGAAGGAAGAATGCATCTAGCTCGGTGGCGTATACGTAACATTTTTTTCCAGGTATTCAAGGGTTCCCAATTTTTTTGATTTTCCTTAAAAAATCGATAGTAACGAGGCAGTAGCTAGGCAGATGTGTACTCAGGAAGCGAAGGAACAAAATGTCTGGATTAAATCCTTTCACCAGAACGTAGGATTAGGAACATTATAGCTCACTCGGAGGCATATATGTACGTAACACTTTTTTCCAGGCATTCATGGGTTCTTAATTCTTCATTGATTTTCGTACAAAAACTGAAGCAATGAGGCAGTAGCCAAGCAGATGTGTGACTAGGATGCTCAGAAACAATATGTCAGGATTAAGTCCTCTAACCAGAAGGTAGGAAGCATGATTTGTACTACTAAACAATGAAAAAGGCAAATCCCCAAGGATAACAACGATGAAGAAGTACTCATTGACTGAATCAATTACACCTATAAATGACTTTGGAAGTGGTTCGAAGCAGCCCCGACACGATATGATATGCCACGAACGCATTAGGTTGTCGCATAAGGACAGAGTAAAGTACGTAGAACTTTGTGGTGAGCAGGTACTTATGCTTCGACAGTTTGTTATGAATGTCCTGCCTTAAGGAAGACGAAACATTGATAGTCCTAATATGGAATTATTCGATCGGACCTTGTATCCCTACCGATTTCTCCTGACACAGTATAGTCAGCGGCTGTACGTACATACATCTTTGGTTAGTAGTGATGTTGTCACTACATTCCAATTGATTTAAAGTGATCTGTCACCCAACACCAAGAATCTTGACTCAAACGTCCAGCCTTCAAGGATACTGGCCAGTCATTTACAACTAAGATCATTTATTGCTATCCTCATGAAATTAATAAAATCAGAATGCAAACGATCTACGTTTTCTCTTCTCGTCGAAGAACGAGAACACGAAGAACACGAATATGTTCGAAATAAAATGGCGTGCGGATAAATAAAATGGCTGACAAGATCAGTTTCGGATTGATCGATAGTTTGACAGATGATTTGACGTTTGACATTTGAGGGTATTTTCGGACAGACAAATGCATGTCATTGCCATTTCTGCAACCCATACTGTGGGACCCCTTACTTACCTTTGAAACAACACTTCTTTCCTCGTATCGCGTATATGCACAAGCAGATCAGAATAAAAGCAGCTGCTAGACAACCACCAGCGATACCCATCAAATAGCTCATCTCCAGGGGTTCTGCTTTGAATTCGTATATCGTGCATCCAATGTAGTTAATGATGATGTTGTCATCGTCGTCGTCATCATCGTAGTCGTCCATCCAAAAGGGGCGAGCGTTCCAAAAAGAAATTCGAAAAAAAAAGAGAAAAGAAACAATCCACACAAAGAAGGTGAAATAAATTATTATTTTCGGAATTCGGCTTTTATCGACGACAGAGGGATGAGATACTTTGAAAATGTACGAATAAACAAAAAAGGATTCAAACCACCCACTCTGCATATCTGCACCCACAAAAAAGAAAACTACTACACACCACATACACACATGCATACCCTGTTGTTGCGCCGTAACCCACTGTAGTGAGGCCGGATGGGTTCGGTAGACTGGTCGAAAGGACTTTGGGTCAGGATTATGCGGTTACGTTGGAAAGGATTAATAATAATATAATTCATGTTTACGTGTTTGCGGGCGAAATTAATTTGCAATAGCACACATACAAACAGTTGGTGGGATTAAATTGTGGCATTCAAGCTGGTTAAGAGTGCAAAAGGTAACTGTTACTCAGCAGCAATATAAATATAAAAAAATAAATTTATTTATGGGTGCAACCACATGGGGGGTGGTGTGTATAGTGTAATTTGCCCTGCCATCTGTTGGATGTGGATGGGATATGCTAAAAATTTCAAATTGAATGCAAGGGTTTTTTTTTGTTTTCGCCTTTGCCAATCTGCAAATTCTGGAATACACAAAGTGGGGAGAGAATGCTGGTAATAAAAAGTATATTGCAAATATTTTAATTAGTTGGTTATGTAAAATTTTTTGCTGCGGCAGCGATGGTTCTGGTCGATCGATTTCTTTAGTGCTGTTGGGGATATCGATGGATATGGATATTGTTTTGGCCTTAAACCTAATGCCAATGAAAAAGGGGGTTTCGAATTATCTCATCCCATTGCTGAGGATTATAGCACTAATGGATCACCTAGTCTAAAATGTACGGCCCACAACTAGGCAATGTACCCGCAAATGGAACTGGCGTTGACGTGTAATGAAGATTAAATTAGGGCAGGAGATGTATACTGATACTGATGCTTTAAATATGATATTTAAATAAAATGTGGAAAACTAGGGAGCTTAGTTAGAATAACTAGATCGTTGGCGGCTCAAAGTCTAGCCCTTGATTGAACGATATGCAGTGGCTGACATCCACCGAAATGTTAAAGAGGTATTGTTGCGATGAAACTTGGCAGCACTCTTCGTGGATTCATCACAGCTGACAGCTCTTGTCGATTGACAAGACACTTTTGACATTTTTCTATTTTCTACGCCATAGTCATGGTACTGCGTTCACAACATGAACGACGGACATGAAATTTTGACATTTCTGTGTTCAGATTGATGAACATTTCCCTGGAATTTTGTTGACGTATTTGTAGTGGGCTTCGAATGAAATTGATTAGCTTTTAATAGAAATTTTAATGTCAACTGTTTTTAGATTTGTTTTCCCACCTTTGACAGCGAATGACATTTGCAAAAGTCAAAAAAAAAAAATCCAGAAAATTTCAGAACATTTGAGAATCTCCTCTTAGCCAGTAAACATAAAAAAAAATCCAGTCCTACAATTCTGTGCGAACAGGCTATCATAGAATACATAGATGACGTTAATTTCTTCGTATTTTGTTGTATTTACATTCAATCTTACACAGAATGATTTTTAATAAACATGATTTTCTACCCGTCTGACTGAACAACAGGTTCGAAATGATTATCCTTTTAGAAAGATTTTTAGAAGAGCTCAGTCTAGGTAATATAAACACATGTCGAAGTACTGAGAATAAGTAGATGATATCTTGAACTTGATAATGATTAAGCTGCGAATCTGTCAAATATTCGAAAATGCTTTCAAAATATAAAGGCAGATGACTCTTTTTGATATAAGTTAGTGAAGGGAATCAGGCTAATATATTTGTAGGCGAAAACAAAAGGATGTGGGTCCGTATGACATGCCAAAAATTCAGTAGACCGTAAGATCTTTCGTAGTACTACAAAAAGGCAGTAGTTAAGAAATAGGTTATAAGATTTCCATATACAGTTTCGGCAGTGGATATTTATTCACAGCGCTAGGATTCAATGATAAAGTTCAAGCTTCTACTATCATTCAAAGCTCATTGACCTGACAGCAATCTGCGTGGCTAATCTGTGGAAATTATAAAACTAAGAAAGAAACTAAGTTATTGAAACCTTTTCAATCCACAATTATCTAATCCTTGACTCTAAAGTCCAGACTTATGTAGAAGTATGTAGATAAAGTCGATTTGTTTTAACTTCTTGAAATGCATCTACATTTCCCCGAGATTTTGGCACTGAAGGCAGAAAGAGTGTTTCAGGTTAAAAGTCTCCAATACAGTTGCTTAATCAAACTAAAGTACCTGAAGATACGAAAGACTAAATTGTATGTTTGCATCATCTGCAGATCTTGAACATAGATCTACAATTCTCCTTTGCTCGGTCCATGCTGGAAGGGATTTCAAAAAATGGCCCGAAGTTCTACATGACACATGAGTTTTACGGCAAATACATAGAGTCACTTCAACGTTGGTATGTTTGGACCATAAATCTCTAAGCTTAGTCTTAATCTAGATCGTTCAATTTTTACGGTTTTGAAAAATATGCATTTGCCGATGAAAGGAAAGCATTTTGTGGCGTTAAAGCTACACAAGAGGCTCATTCGATATGATGCATTGAGTCGAAAGGAGACTATTTTAAAATAAATAGTTTTTGCCAAAAAAACCTGGGGTTTACTTTGAAAAACACTCTATACATGGCTTGATAGGTGCTATAGGATTTTGCAGATAGAACCTAGCATTCACATTACATAATTCCGCAAGTATATTCTTTTTAAAGCGTTTTGATCAGAGTTTTCGTTGACTGCATATGGGTATGTTTCGAGTCCAATCACTTTGCATGTAGACGTTTCTTGCCCGACAATGTCAGCAGCTAGAAGTTCCTGTTTCAATATACATTTTTGGAGCCTGTATATTAGATTTGAAGCTTCTGTTCATGGGGCAGAGACATAAGCCCCAAATTGAATTAGGGACTTATGTCCCCTCTAACATATTTTTTGAGAATTCAAATAGCCAGAAGAATATGAAACAAGTAAGTACCTTGCAGGTTATAGGCACCTGCCTGGCAGATGTTGCTATACACTTAGTGGAGAGGCGAAGTCGTGTGAGCGGCTAAACCCTGTGGAGTAAAGGGTGAAGTTATGTAAGCCAGCGAAAAAAAGTCCCTAATTCAATGACTGACTTGAGTCCCTGCGCATCTGTTCATATCAAGGGTTAGCATGCTCTTTTTCCTTCTAGTATCCTTGTTATTGAAGGCAAGCGATGTTCGTTGTTGTTTAGCCTTCCAAGAACCATTAAGTGGCATGCATGTACCTTGAATTTATAGTGTGTACAGAATGTTCCTATCATTAGTAAATTTGAAGTACTCTAGGAACTTTAGTTAGCAGGATTAGCGTACGAACAAAAGCTGACGTAGAAAAGACATCCGTGAGTGTAATCTAGATTTACCCTTCAGCACTCTTATACAATAAATTCTGAACAATTCTCACAACATTATTTCCATCCACACATAATTAAAAAACTTATATCAAAAACTATGGTAAGCCAATCTTAAAAATTTACTAAAAAACGTGATTCATGAGCCAAAGTTAAGAACTACAAAACACTACTATTACAGATAAAAAGAAAATTACTACAAAACCACAAGTATGATACGAGAAATAAAAAAAAATTTCCACCACAATGACTATAACAAAATTGTATATAGAATTAAAAGAATAAAGAAAAAATCAAAATAATGAAAAATAAAAAAGTTCAATGCACCTGCAAACGTACCCTCCACATTCAAATGAATGGCGTGTCGGTCGGTGCCTCTTTCGTTTTCCACTACCAAATAATAGGGTCGCGAGTCATGCTCATCCGTTTTGGTAATATGCAATGTGGCCAAGTAGCAATCCTCACGTGAATCCTGGACGACATCATCGGCACGAAATCGGTCTGCTTTATAAAAAATAAATAAAAAAAAGAAAAAAACACAGGAAAATGTACATAAAAAGTCGAAAACAATTATTTTTTTTTTGTTTGTGTTTAAACTTGTTGTTTTCTCTGCACCTCCTTTCTCGGTCGTCCTTTGTGTGTGACATTATCCCATTCAAAACTGCTGTTTCGCGTTACTTTCGCCTGTCATGTTCCATTAGGAAATCCTTCTTTCGGATTTTTGATTTACAAAAAAAAAAAAAAACACAAAAATTGCAGGATGAGGCAATAACTCAAACTCAGACAAAAAAGGAAGAAAAAAAAAAACTTTTTCAATTCATTGTGTGGCATTTGCCCGAAGAAAATCCCGGGAATGGATTCCTTGCGGGAATTTATGTTATTTCCTTTCAATGTGTCAATATTTACACACCTTTTGTGATATTTACTCCTGAATGATAAATCCTCCTGTTTTTTTTTTGTGAGAAAAAAAGGAAGACATATTCACTCGAAGAAAAAGTAAAATACAAGGACTTTATCGAAAAAGTTTCTCCTTCCATGCTTTGTTGTCGTTTGTCCTTTTTGTGGTTTATTCGACAAATCCACTTTGAAAAATATCCTCCACTCATATACGGTGGCGGTACGGAGGATAGGGCAAAGGAGTCCAAAAAAAAGGAAGGAACCTCTTCCTCCCACTCTACTGTAATATCGAAGGAGTATCACTTCCAAATCCAGATAAATTGCGGGTGGTTTTTGGTTGACATAAAGGCAGACATACATCCAATCCCAACTTATATTCGCTTCTTCGAACTGTCGATGCTCCATATACCCCCATATACCCAGGGTGGATTGCTCTCTCACTGATACAATTGGCATCAACGGGAGTCGATTACCGATCCGATTGGATTCAATCCTGGAAACCACGAAAACAGTCATGGTTCTCAGGGTGGGTTGGGGGCCAAATTTGGAGCCTGAAGGGGTTTCATACGGATTCCTGGAGTGACTACGACTAAAGGTATCTGTATCAGAGGGCTTTGTTGCCTCTGGCAGTTGTCACTGGGAGTATTGATATTTGTATTAGGGATTTGCCGATTGATAATGGGGGACTAGGATTTTTGCGAAATCTTGGACACCTTGTGGCGTTGTGATTTAAACTGGTCTGTTTCGACAGTGTGTGCGTTCGAAAATTGCACATTTTCCAAAGATTTTGTATTCAAAATTCTTCGGTAGGACTTAGCACACGTGCACGTAATCTTGGATACCTTGTGCTTTTGTTTCATTCAAAAACATCCTATTTTCGAAATACTGTTTGTCCCAGAACATGTTTGAAGTTGAAGATAGATTACAGAGTAATCCTCAAGGAATCTTGGATACCTTTTAGTTTTGTGGCTTAGACTGGTCTACTCGAACAGAATGTGCGTTCAAAAACTGTCCGTTTTCCAAACATTATTTATCCCAAAACAAGGTTGAAGCTATGGAGGATATGGAATCCAAATTCCGTGGAGATATCTCAGGAAGTCTTTGAGATTATAGAGTAATCCGCAAGAAATCTTGGACACCTTGTGAATGTGTGAATCATCTTTCAAAAACTGTCCGTTTTCGAAATATTGTTTGTTTTAAAACATGGTTGAACATACATAGGATATGAAATCTAAATTTCCTGGATATTCCTCAGAAAGTCTTAGAGATTATTGAGTAATACCCAAACGTTCTAAATTGATGGTACAGACTGAACTACTAGGGTTTGCCCTCTTCGTTCAAAACTGCATATTTTCTGAGTATTTTGTATCCTAGCATAAGGTAGAAGTTGCACAGCAGTCTCTCAGAAAAAGGAAAAGACATTTTGGACTCTATGCTTAGATACATGAACCTTCAAAACGTGTCCATTTTTTAAAAACATTTTGTATCCTAGAGTACTGCTGAAAATATTAGCGATATAACGCTTAAAATTGAGGAAGCTAGCTCAAGTGTCTTAAAAATGCCAGGGTGGAATATGACATGTGACGAAAGCTTAAACTGGTTCAGGTTGGGGTTATGGTTCTTCATGGACAGTGTCTGCGTTCAAGTCGAGCTCTGATTCAAAAATTTTATCTCCAAAGTTTGTGTTACACGCTTGGAGGCTAAGATATGAAGATTTTTTCGGCAGCTACAAAGGTTACACTGAATACCTTGACTAGCATATACCCTGCATCTATACGAGGACTAAGCTTTATTGAAAGACCTGTGAGAGCGCGTTCTCGTGACTGAATTGACATATTCTCGAGTCTTCTTAAGAATACAGCGCCTCCTAGGCGTATACTCAACCTTTTGGCATACCTACATCTATGTAGAAACGGATGTAGTTAGCAACAAACTTCTAGGGATGGAGCAGCGCCGAAATCTTCAAATTGCTGTTTTCAAGTTCGTGTTGCTTAAAGTCCCAACATACTTCGGAAAACATGGCGATACCCAAAATGGATAGAGCTTACTGGCTATAAAAGGACTAATTTTTTGTTTAAAACTTTCCCAACAGAATCCCTTTGGAGGTAAGACTAAGTTCGTAGTATGTCTCTTGGGGTCTTACAAGCTTTAATTAAACCTAACCCCCCGAGCTTAAAGGTAGCCAAGGAGAGAAAAAAAAGTGAATCCTTACACGTAACATAGTTCTTCCCTACAAACAAGTACAGTTTCATTTACGATGTAAGATTTTTTTTTAACTATTAAAAGTTTCCTGCAATATCCTTAAGAGCATCTGTGTTAAGAACTTAAAAACTTACCATGTCGCCCGGTGAGCAATTAACTCTTACACCAACCCTGAACCTGGCTCTGTTAACACAAACATATCCATACAGTAGAACGAGTATTATCCTTTTTTTGTATTTTTTTTTTTTTTTGGTTTAAGGATGCCAAATCGGTAAAATGGTGACTGTTTGGCTATGAAAGTCACCTAGTAATGCGGATGAGATAAGGGATGAGTTTGGGAAATGGATTTGAACTTTTGTCCTGGCTACTGGCCACTCGAGTGTGAAGTCACTCTCATACACCCATCTTAGCCCGGTAAAGCAGATTGAAAACTTATCTCATTCAACTCTTAAGCTCTCCACCATTCGCGCGGTGATGGTGTGAGTATGTGTTTGTATGTTTATGTAACTTGTCCGGGGTGGAGGGAAACGAGAGTAATTTATTTTACGTTCCGCAAACGTTGTGTTTCGAGCTTATCCCCGGAAAAGTTAGGGATGTGGAATTGTGGTTTTCTTCCACACAAAAGTTTTCGTGTGTTGGTGTGTGAGAAACCAACGAACGAAGAACTTACACAATTTAGTGTCGAAACAGTATGAAAGGATAAAAAGCAAGGAATTGAGTTGTAAAAAAAAAAAAAAGGATTCCCAAGGATTCACCAACAGTAACAGTTGAAACCGCAGTAGCAGTAAAAGTGCTACTACACCACACGTTGCAGTTTATTTCATTTTTGTGTCGGGACTAGGGAAACAAACACACATGCTGTTGTAAGACCTGTGGAAAGCTGTACCTATGTTATGTTGTTAACTTACCGACTACGGCTCCAGCTTCTAACCGCAGTGAGCCCCATTCCCAGGCGACGCGATGCGGTCTTGGATCGGCACACACAACCAATGATAGGCTGGCCGATTCACCTTTTTTCACCGAGACCGAGTGCATGGATGGATTCAGGCGTAGGACTTGTGGTGCTCCTGTAAAGAAGGGTTTTAGTTTTGCATTAGGTGTTCTGTGTGCGTTAGGGTTGCTTGTTAATATTGTTTTATGCTCAGACACCACAAAGTCACAATAAAGTTGTAACACATACGCACACATAGCGGTGCGTTGGGTTGGAAGTTAGTTGATGTAGCATACAGTGGTGATTAGTTGGTGTGGTTCCCCCTTTTTGGTGTTTCGAAGTTAGATGTGTGTCAGTGCTGCGGTTGGGTGTTTTCTTGACACGTGCTGGTGTTAGACAGAAGATGGTTTTTGAGAAGTTCACGTTGGAGAATCGTTCCTGAATTATGTACATAAAGGAAGATACACACAAAGCAGAGGAGGGATAACTATTTGAAGAGAGTCTTTTATCGCGCATTCGAGGGACTTTTTACTGTTTAAGGATGATTTATACTGAACTGCATAGTGCGACCTAGGAAAGGAAAGGTCTTGACTTCAGGATCTAGACAAATGTTGACTTAAATAATTTGCTGATCATGTTGTATGTAGATTAGGTCAAGTGTGAATCAAAAAACTTGTTTGCTGTACGAGAGGAGCGTCTAAAAGTGTTTTTCTTTTTTATGGATTTTTTACTTTCTCTTCGTCCTTGCTGTTCTAACACTTACAGCTGAGGTTCAGAAGATCTATAGATTACGATAACGATTTGGCTGTAGCTTTGTATGTATGTAGTAGATACCATGGCCTGTCAACCTCCTCGTTTGATTTAATATCTATTTCTCTGTTCAAAGGGACTAGAGGGTGTACTAGCCCAAGTAAAGACCTGGAAGGAGGTCAGTTTTGACCCTACACTAGCTAGGTATTCTGGTGATCGAATACGCCGACTTTTGATGCACATTTTCAAAAGTTTGGGCCTTACCGTAGCTCACTGTAACTCTTCAATGGTTGCGGAACTGTTAGCTTACCGGAATCAACAAGATAAGGATATCACTTGAAAAGGGATCAACTTAAGTTTCTCTGATGTTCGAAATATGACGACGGTTTAAAGAAAGACTTATGGAGTTCTACATGTTCAACATCAAGCTAACGTCTTTCATAGAAGTAAGCGCCATGTCTCAAATGGTTAGTGCGTTGAACTACGGACCAAGAGGTTCCAGATCAGATCCCTAAACAAAACCTAAATTTTCTTTCACGGCTTCATCTCTTGCAAGCGTCTGACAAACAGCCGAGAGTACAACTGATATGAAAAAACTTCTCAAACAACAAATTGCTCTTCGGATATGGCATTAAACAGTTGGGCCCTTCTACTAGCAGCGAGTAGTATCTTATAGTGCACCCAATGTGCAGTCAGGTTAGGATACTTAACATCAGATACAGAGTACTTCGATTCAGTCTGTACTGCTAGTGCCAAGTGGTTAGGACAGACTGTGGTGTTTCCTATTTATGGTAATAGGAGGTTTGGAGAACTTAGATTTCTTTCCTCTCCAATCAAGCTTGAATAGTTCGAATGTACCAACTTTGTTTCGAGTGGAGTTTCATGCAGGAATGGGTATTCAATAGCAATCCTTTCCTTCAGTTGTTAGGATGCGAAGGAAACAGTTGAGAAGTTCATGTACTTTCGCGAAAACATCAACATAATAGTATAAGTAAGCTTAAGGAGGCTTTTGGCTACAACTTTAATACCCAGCCGTTTTGGCATAAAAACTGTCTTTCCTTTGAGAGAAAAGTCAGTTTTGCCAAATAATTGAGCCAGTATTTGGAGAGAGCACTTTGAATATCGCTTTCAAATCTTAAAGGCTTGGGTTGGTTGATTGGTTGGTTTAGACCGGCCCTCGGTAAGGATGCACATAGACCAGAAAAAGTCCATTGAACTGCTGTAGTGTATGGTGGTTGGATCACCCTCTTACTCTGGGAACCATCTGCTTCTTTGTATGAAGGAGCTAATCAGGTAGTGATCAGGTCGTTAAGATCGTTGAAAAGGCATTTACTTATTGTAGCCCATTCGATTTCGACCTTAAAGCTTCTGCAAAAGTCGTTGTAGGGGATGTCCAGTCTTTGAGCATGTCTTCCTATAGAACAGTGGTTTAAGGTTGGCCAGATAATTGACCACCTTTGCCGTATTGGCGTTGATGAAGTATTTAGCTTAAGACGTTGGCGCCTCGATATCGCGACGTTTAAAAGCAGAGGAGTCTCTTCTAGCCAAAGGGTCAGCTTGACGATTTTCCGGTGTGTCACAGTGACCTGGTACCCAGCAAAGAGTGAGGTTGTACTGACAAGATATCACGTTAAGAGATACGCAGCAGCCTTTTACTGCCTTAGATCTCGAATTGCTGGATGCAAGAGATTTGTAGGGTGCTTGCATTGATTTCGGCTTGAAAAACGCTGCAATAAGTTTGGAATGTTAAAGGTAAAGGAGAGGTGGATGGTTAAGTACTCTGAAAAGACTCATCAGCACCGACTGCGTCCTCAGTTTTGGACGCGTCCTTAGAAATTGACAGTGATTCGTGTACAGAATCTCCTTGACTCTATTCAAGTTAGGGTTCGTTTGTAAAATGTCGCCAATGAGAGACCAATGCTACGCATGTGATGTAAGAAATTGACACTTCATTCCGAACCATTAGAAAGCCTGGTTTGAAGTCCAAGTTAATGCTTGGAATAAACAGTCTCCTACCATATTTGTCAAGGATGCAACGTACTATGTACATGGATTTTGATTGTAAGTTGAAAAATTTCATGATTCGGGCCTTGGTACTAACAACTCATAGTCCTTGTTGTTAGTTGCCACAATATGGATTGAAAAAGAAATGCAAAATGTTTTGAATTTAAGAAGCATTTAGGTTTGACTATGTGGTTCATGTACGATAACCTGGCTTATTGGAAATTTTTGAACTCGTATTCAAATTTTTAGAATCTCATTCGAATGTCCTTTAATGTAGTCTGGTCCTGACTTGAATGGGTTAAGCTTGTATAGATTAGGTCTTAACATGCGTAGGGACAAACGGAGGCGTAAATTATTCGTCAGAGAAAAGGATCCTGCTCTAAAAATGACCTCAACGACTCTATTATTCCGTCAATTTGCCTTCCATTAACACCTCTATTCTTTCACATAATGTTAACTTCTGACTGTGCAGCGGGGCTTATCAAGGTCTGGCTGTGCCAAAGGGGCCCTATTAAATCAAGAAAGAGCAAGACCGCGACTGCATGTGATAAGCTGCTGCTTCGCAAACATTTTATCTCGACCTCAAGGACAGAAGAGCAAAATCCAGAACCACTGTTTAAACCAAACAAATGTACTTCCAGTATTTATCTTTACTGAACCTTTACAGAGGTACACTATCGTAGAGTTCTCAATGAAGAAGAAACAGCTCTATGTCCATCAGCTTGTACCATAGATACCACGAATACCAAAAACTCTTTCAAAATCCCCTAAAAGATTTTTCCACTCTACATGACTTTGGCGATTAAGCTCGATGCACATTCTCAGGACTCAAACAGTCCGAGTTATCTATGAACAAGAATTGTAACATCAAAGAAACAACTACCGCACATGACTTCAGCTTAGACCCTGGCAATAAATCCGTTTGCCTTCGAAGGTAGCTCGAAAAAATTCCCTAATCTATAAAAGCAACACTATCACTACCCAGCGAACTGAGAAAAAAAAAACAAGCACGAACTAGATCACGAGGAGTTTCTACGGCCAAAAGGAATAAATGGCTTACACAACGCCATATGCAAGTGGTTTATGGTTTTGGCTCTGAAAAAAAAACAGAACCCCTTCGTGCATTGTTCTTTCAGCACCCTTTTATCGTTCAATCCTTCCTTTCTGCTCTTTTAGATGTATATACATTTTTTTTTGTTTTGTGGATTTTTTCTTCTTTTTTTTTTGAAGCTCTACTCCGATTTCTAGTTACGAATTCCAACGTGCACCAAATGGAAAAGTTTGCCACCACCAAGTTTGCTGCCACCTCTAATCCTCAACCCCCCCAGCAGAACCCACCAACAAGGACGACGACGACGACCAACGACGACGGTATGCATTCCTATGTGCGGTTTCGGTATCTGTTCTACATTTGATTTTTTCCCATTCATTATCTTGTGTATGTACATGTATGTGTATCTCTTTTGATTTACCTACGACTTGCAGGGATACTGGCTCCGATATCGCTGTCCGTTCCTGGCCATTTATATAGCTGGTCGCTCGGCATTCGTATTCACCCTGATAGTCATAAGTTACATTGTCGATAACTAGACGGGCTTCATTGCCTCGTTCGAGATACTTCGAACCGTGTGAGATCCTGTAACGAAAAAAAGAAACAAAACGAGAACATGAGATAGTGAAAAGGTAAAGGGAAAGATGATTCAGTAGAGTAGAGGCAAAAATTGATAGTAATTTTCGGGTACAAGGCTCCCTCGGTGTAGGTATATGCTCGTACTACGTACGAGTACTACGATGCTAAGAGCCTTTTTGCCAGCCAAATTAAGTTGCACATCACGTACCGAGATCTCAAGGGAACAGCAGCGCTACGAGGCGGATTGGGAATTGAGGACGAGAAAATTGAGATTTTGTTTGATTTCTTAATTTTTCTTTTCCACAGAATGAGCAAAGAGGACTCTACGAAGGGGATACTCGTACCACCAGTATAGCAGTAAGCACATGTGAGGGTTTTGCCGAATGGGAATTTGAATCTGCGGCAAAGCTTGATTAATATTCCCCCAGTGCTCTTCTGGTGAATTGTTAACTTGATGAATGATACTCGAGGAATTTTCACTAAAATGAGAACCAGCAAGGATAGTGAAGCAAGGATACCTAGACCAACCGACACAACTCCAATGGAGTAGGTATCGTTAAATTAAACTGAAACTGCAAATCCCTTATGTAAAGTGTTGAAACGTATAAATGGATGGATGTACTATGTATGTCGTAGGGATTATGTTTGTCTTCAAGGAATTCCTTATAAAAATTTATATATCTCTTTTAAAGAGGCTTCATAATGAGCTACACACACACACCCATGTATAGATACATCGCCAACTATTTACGAGATACAAAACAAAAAAACAAAAAAAGGAAAAAAACAATGTAAATGGAGAAATATTGTTAACACTGAAATCAGATCCTTGTTAAGAAGACACACGATGAGGAAGTTGCTTTCTGTAAACCTACCTACTTATACACAACACAGTATGTCCTCAGCAAGGATGGGAGCGCCGAAGACAACTATGCGAATTGTTGGGCGACAAATTGGCACCAAGAATACTCTACTCCAACTCAAGATAATGGAACATTTTTTATGATGAGTACTTCAACATTTGTTGGGATGATTTTATGTGATTTGATACGAAAAGTAAGTGTTGTTGATTGTGAAGATACCGGAGAGAGGTTGTAGGGACACTCTGCTTGTTGGCCAAACGTGGGATAGTAAAACAGAGGACAGAAAGTAATTTGATTTATTTCTACTGGCGATATGCTGGTATGGGGGGGAGCATTCCTTCGTCTATGTATGTAGTTATGAAGGAAATTTAAGTGTACCACTGGGGATTGAGAGAAGGAAAACGATTTGAGAGTCCTTTTAGTAAAGTCAAGGTCAGCTCGGAAGAGGATTAGAAAGAGTGGTATTGGTAAGAGATTAGTAATTTTTTTTAAAGGGAAAACATGATTCGATTAGGAGTAGTTGTTTTGAAGTATTTTGTTTACTATGATGGATGGGTGGGATGCAGGACAAATTGGACGAGATAATCTTAAAATAGATTTGAGATTTGGATTCTCAAGATATGAAGAAGGACTGAACGTTATATGGGCGAACGTTCGTTATGCGTATAATGAGTCTATAATCTGAAATCAAAAGAAAGAGCAAGCAATCCAGGGCAATAAATGCTGTCGTATTTTGCAAATTGCTATGACTGCATTAAACATCTAAATACATAAATTTTAATGAAAATATTTCACTAACTATAAAGGATGTTTAGTTGCAAAAGAAGTTCAACTTTTAAACGACAAAAAATCAACTAAAAAAAGGACGTATTTTAAGTCAAATAGGACTTAAAACAAAACCACAAAGCATACTTCAAAATATTTCCAAAAAGGAGCCGAAAAACAAAAACAAAAATGACATATGGTCGAATAGCATCAGAAAAGCTCAATCGAAAGGAGGAAAAAAAGAAATGGAATATCAAAGACTGTAATGGAAACAAATTGTAATTAGAATGAGTTCCACGAAAAACTCCAGTATATCTTTCCTTTTAGAAACAGAACAACAATAAACGAGCTGGGATCGAAAAGCGAAAGCAAGAGATAGACCAGATGACATTAAATTGCAAGGATATAATCTATATCCCTCCCTATAATTGTGAAAAAGAAGGGCCTGCAGTTTCAATCAAAATACGATTGAACACAATACAGAATCCAAATTTCAATCAATCCCATGCGATAAAAGGAATCTCTACAAGCAGAGCAGTGGGCAAATATCCTTCGTATCAGTATGTACATATATGTTAATGTTCTCCTAGCTATAGCTATAGAAACATGATTTTGAAAGCCATTTTCACATATTTCACAATAGACTGATTGCGGGGCGAGGCTTTAATGCCACGGGATCTAGATTACCAATTTAATTTATTGGAGGCCAGCTTAAAAGAAGGAGCAAATCTACAATCAGATTACTTTAAAATATTTGCTACAGCTTTGAGATAAGGTAGTAAACCAGGAACATAACTCAAAACTACATAATAGGCTGAATGACTGGAGTTAGGTCAGACAGAATTTGAAGATAAATCAGAGCTCTTATCCTCATTATATGTGAAATTATTACCAAATAGAAGAAACCTAAGAAAAGGCAATTAAGACAATTTAATTACGAGGCTTACCAATCTTACAAATCTGGACAAAAGGGCGCAGAGAAAAGCCAGATATTTTTGATGAGTATGTACTCGTAGAACAGGTCTTTCAGGCTTATGAAGATAAGTGATATCGAGGAACAGAAGTAACGTTCTTCGACCAGTCGCAGTTAGAGAACTTACCAAAAGTTGGTAAATTTTAAAACGATTTCCAAAAAAAATCCTATAAAGGCTATAAATGCTGCATTTATAGCGATTTGGTTGTGAAATGTCCTTTAATGATTTTTCCTTTAATTTTTTAATATTTCTCCTTCATTTGCTTACCATCAATAAAAGGTCCTTCGAGAATATAAGAGTTCCTAGTGTAAGGTGATACTTCAAACACAGCAAGTAACTAGACTACATAGGACCCTTATTTTCTCAACATAAACCAAGGTAGGATTACATCTAAGGTTTGTGCGAGCCCTTCCAGAGGACCAATACACCGCTTCACTCTCTAAACAGGAAAGACTGAATAAGTCCGAAAGATAGTCGAATAGACCGGAATTGGGGTCTGGTAGTACAAATTTCAGGACAACCGACTCTTTGAAGTTCCAGAAGTGTCTAACTACACCTCGTAGACTTAGTTCGAAAGGGAGGTCTTAAAAAAAGGGTAATAACACTATCTACGATCGATTGGACTTATGAGATGCTGAGGAGAAGAACTGGAGCGTTCACTAGTATTGAAACGGAAGCTGCCATAATGGGTTTAGCGGTAAACTAGGGCAAAACAAAGTATATGCTGTCAACGAGAAGGGACACACAACATCTTGCCAATCGCTGTTTCTTTGGGCTAAGACGGCAATTGAGTAGCAAAGCCCTATCCCGAAGAACCAAGGAGACTCTCTATAACACTCTGATCATCCCAGTTCTACTTTATGGCGCTGAAGCATGGACTCTGAAGAGATCCTCAGTCGCTTCGAGAGAAAGATTCTTCGTCTAATTTTCGGTTCCGTTTGCGTTGATGGATCTTGGAGGAAAAGATTCAACGACGAACTATACGAGCTGTACAGCGACATCGCCCTGGTCAGAAGAATGCGCCCGTAGAGTTTTCGAATCAAACCCGGAGGTACAACGCAGTAAAGGAAGACCTCGCCTTAGGTGGCGCGCACAAGTAGAAGGGGACCTCAACCGACTTGGAGTGCGCAACTGGAGGCAGTTAGCTAAGCACCGGGCTAACTGGAGAGGCTTGTTGGTTGAGGGCCAGGTTCACCCCGAACTCTAGCGCCATCTAAGTAAGTAAGTAAGTAAGGAGAAGAACCACTAAGCCAGAGAACAAACTGATCATAATAACCATCCACAAGGGCAGATTCTGTCCTCAATATCTTCTAGATTAGTAGGCAATGGAGGATTGTAAACACACTCATTGAAATAAGTGAAGAAGTTCAAGGCGTAGAGAAGTAATGAATAGCTGGAGGACTGAAACACCCCAGTTTCTATAGAGTTTCTCAGCTATGTGTGTTAGTGAGTTCCTATTGCTATTTAGTTAGTACACGCTTCAATAACGTGTATCGCATTTGGGTAAGTCAGTAACCCGAAGTCATACACGAAATGAAATTATACCCACTACATGCTGGAGGCGTCATTGGCCCTCTTCATTAGCGATGCTGGCAGCACGGTTCAGTCACAGTCAATGTAGTTCGGTACTGGACCACGTTGACTGTCTATATTTACGATAAAACGAACGAGGATGTCTTGGAGCGTATCAATGTGGGAAGATGACTTCAAATAACTTTGTGTGAACAACTGAAGGCAGCTCGTTAAGCACGGGAACCAGGTTCACCCTGTTAGTCAAAAATTAAGTATCTGCGGGTGGCAATATGGAAATGCTTAAAGCTTCAAGAGTGTGTACTTTAAAATTCTTTTCGAAATTGTATGTCTACGAGATGAAACCAAAGGCTATCTGAAATTGACAGTCAAACTGCCGAAATCCAAGCAACCATACCCTACAAGTCCAGACATCATAATATGGGTTTATGAGTTAATTTCCATTCCTCTCCATGGGCCAGAATATTGTCCGATATAAAGCGGTTTTCAATAAAAGGATAACAATTCTGTATTTTAACAAAAGCACAGAATAACTGACATACCGCGTTGAAATTCTTTCGGATAATATGGGACATTTAAGAGAGAAAGGAGAGATCGATTCTTTGAAGCCAATGTGCACCACTCTTTTTGGAACCACATATCACTGATGTCAAGTCCATCCAATTCTGGTCAAAAATACGAATGATAGCGACAAGTTCTTAAATTGATTTGATCTTGTAAGGGCGTAGCCTAAGATCCTTATGGAAAACTCCATATATTAAAATGTAAACTGAAAGATGTCCAATTCCCGGAAACGGCGTGAAATCGACAGATTTGGATCCTTTTGAATTTAAGCACTTAAGGCTGGTAAATATTTTCTGTACTGTGACCAGTGCTTTGTCTCACTGGTAAGGAACAGTCAATAGTGACTATGTTGACTAGACTTCATCCTCATAGGACGATTATTACGACCGAAAACTAGAGTAAGGACTCTTTAAGTTGCAACCACCAGCTTAGAATTTTGGTAGTAATTTTTTAGTAATTTCCAAATGGTGTTCGTTCATGAGTTTCACTATAATAAAAATGTAAACCTTGACTGATGTTTTGATATTGACAGATCATAAGAAAAGTTTAAGGATGCGTGCACATTGAAACACAAAATAGTTATGTCCTTATTGAAAAATCTTTCATCTTTGTATCATAGATTGTAATTGGCAACTTTACAACTCGCGAAGTTAGTGAACTTCTCAAAAGAAGACTTGGATCTTCATAAAGCAAATATGAAAAACAATTGGAAAACTATACAAATACAGATGTGTACCTCAAAAGGACTTCGTATACAATGTTCATTGTCCTCTTGACCTACCGTTTCCAAACTACGAATACGTATTATCACCGGAAGCGGAAGAATCAACCTGAATACCATAAAATTTAATTAAAATTACCAAACAATGGATATAACCCCAACAAAAGATTTGTTGTCTCGGACTTGATGATAGTTAGCCACCACTAACCCATATTCCCTAACTTCCCCCACTTGTTAGTCTCATAACTAATTTACACAATTAAAATCTTACCCCATCGTTATATTCTCCTCCCCCAGTATTCCCAGAGAATAACTCCACAGAAACTAAGTAAATTTTACTTCACTTCCTCTTACGACCATCAGCTCCGCACTTCTATCCTTAAAATTGCTTCGAAAAAAGGACAACAAAATCAAGTCCCCGAACGGCATACACAAAATGCCAACCCCAAACTCAACCCAATTCCTTTTTCCTGAAACAATTTTCCCTTTTTCATGCAATTTACGCCTTTAGTCCCGCGACGTGTCCTTAACGACGACGACCAGCCGTTCTAATTCCTTCCACACACAACCAAGAAACAATTGTTTTAGTGACGCGGCTACAGAACAACAAAACAAAAACGAAAGCGACGAACTTACGAAACAAAGAAAATTTGAGGAACAATTTTCGTTTAAATTTTCTCCACTACTACAGGCGAGGGAAGGGGGGCGGCAGATCCTTTTTTATTGTATGTACCTACCACCACCATCTTGGTAACAAAGCTCAGGAAGAACACGACTAAAGAACTATAATGAAGCAAAAGTTCGCTTGCTTAAGTTTCTCGCCTCCAACACTGCTGGATCCTTGAGAACGAACGCAGGAGAGGAGGACAAAAATTAAATGCTCTTCCTTGGGATTCATAATGGGAATGTCCTCGATGTAATAATGAACTCTCGTGCTTCATACTGGAGTAGTTTTTTTTTTTTTTTCCGAAGCTGGAACATACATACCTTTGAACCCATTTATATGACGGCGTCGGGTTGCCTTCGGCGACACATTCAAATGCAGCCGGACTGAACAGTGGTGCTGTAGTTAGACGATCTGGGCCAGCTGATAGAATCTTTGGTGGAACTGCGTAAGGATAAGAGAGGGAGAGAGAGATAGAGAAAATGAAATTTTTTGTTTATTTTTAGAAAATAAAAAAAAAGTTTCGTCCTTCGGTGAAACTATGCAGAAGCCGTGGGAAAATATAAAGTTTTCCACAAGCGAGAGTTTCTTACATTTCACATCAAGTTGCACGGAAAGTTGCTCTGACGTTCCAACAGAGTTTTGCGCTTGACAGGTGTACAGACCAGCATCACGTCTACCCACAGGACGCAGTTGGAGAGATTCCTGCAATGAACAAGTAGAGTGTGGGTAAATAAATGTGCTGTTCCAACAAATAAGGTGAACAGTGGGGGCTATGGTGACGAAAGGTGGTACCACCAGCCAGATCCGGGTTTGATTTTAAAATTCCCACTCGTCCCCACTGTGTTAAGTACAAAAAGGAAGTAAAATAATTCCTCACCTGTAGACTAGCGATTTCCGACCGACCTGCTCTCCGCCAGACAATACTTGCCGGCGGATTAGCATCAGCCACGCAACGCATAATCAAAGCATCCTTGTCCTCCTCCAGGTCAATCTCTGGGGACCCAATTAGCCGTATTGTCGGAGCATCTAAAGAAAACAGAAAATTTAAAATCATTACCTCCACAGGACAACAAGTTTAACTGACATTTTATATCCATCCTCGCCTCCACTGTCACCGATTTCGCTGAATATGACTCATGGAACGCCACACAACGCAGCATATCACCGTGGCGCTCACGCATCGCAGACACCTGTACAACAGATGATGCCGACCATGTCCTCGGATTATCCGGTTCAGTTGAATTAACCTGTGGACCCAGCGGCATCAGCTCCTGATCGCCTGTGTACACACAAAGAAAAAAAAAAAAAAAAAACACGAAACGATACCCAATTACTCTCTATCTGGCTTGTCGGTCTTGTCGGTATTGTAGATTGTTTATCACCGTTCTCTCACCTAGAAACCACTTAAGTGTCGCCGGTGGATTACCGTAATGCGAGACACACTTAACCGTCGCCACCGCACCCGAGTCCACTGTGATGTTATGTCCTGGCGGTACATGAGCACCCTCATGCTCCAGTCGAGGTCTCTGTGGTGCCACTGAGGATGAGAATTAAAATGTAATTTAGATTCTTCATCCTTCCAACGCCAAAGGATGGGGGTGTGCCGGTAGAGGTATTTTTAATTAAAATTCACACATACACCCAGAAACGCATGGCACTGCCAGTCGAAAAGGGGTAATTGTCCCGGATAAGGTGACTTCCTTTGGCAGTAACACAAGGATCAGGGATTCTAATTTCAATTAGTACACCACTTACCTCGCACAACTAATCGCACTGGCTGGCTGGTGAGGGCATCTTGGGTCGTAAAGTCACTCGCTGTCACCTGACACTCCCAGAGGCCATCGTCGAAGTCGAGAGTAGCCGAACGTATCCATAGTGAACAGTCGCCGCCAATATGCGGTGGTGGCTGCAGATCCATGTGCAGGCTGCCGGTGGATGGGCGTGCCGCCCATTCGTATTTCTTGGCGTAGATTCCAACGGGCTATAAGAAAACAAAAAAGCCAGAGAGTGAGACCGTAAGGATGCAGTTTTTGAAATGGGGTCGGTATTGTTGGTTCGTAATTGGCAACGGGATTATGGGAGCTCATAGTTTTGATTGGTTTGATTATATCAGAGTTTGGATGCGGTGCCGGTGTGGGTCCTGTGGCTGGCCGGTGGCAAAAAGGATTAATTAATTCAAAAATATTACCTTCCTGGATAGTAGGGGCAGATTAGCAGAGATTGCATTCACTCTATAATGCGGATAACGATGGTTGTGCTTTGAAAATGCAGCGAAGAGGAAGTTAGATCCTTTAAAGAGGAAATATCTTTTCAAGTGCATCTTTGCAAATGAAAGATGTAATTGGAGAAAGGGTTTGTATCTGTATTTAAATGATTCCATTTAAGGACTGAACTTGAAGAATAACAAGAAGTCTGTAGGGTACTTCTGCGTATCCTCTGCAGTTTCACATTGCCAGTTGAAAAAGGTTTTTGATTCGAAGGTACTGCAACTAAAACCGATCAACTTCTTGGATCTGACTCTGGCTGCTGTTCTTAAAACTGAACGGTGATCAAATGAATTTCAGCGATGTGTTGAGGGATATATCGAGGCTAGCTGCAAGGTTGTGTTCTATCTTCACGCCTATTGTCTCAATATAGGTCAAACATTTCTGCAAAGGAGGATTGTGACTAATTGAACGTAATATCCAAGCGTTAGAGTATTTCTGGGAAGACATGTCCTCTAGACCTATGTATGAGAGCTCACGCGGAGAATGGTTTGACTCGGTTGCAGGAGAACTTTTCCAAGTACGCCTATCTCTGCTCTAGATGGCTTGGTTGAATGACTATACCTCCCATTGGTGCTTTAAAGCAATCTGTGTTCGTGGAGACTGACAACAATGGATTTTGTAGCTCGTCAGATAGCATACTTCTGTCCTTTAAAGCAAAATCTATGCTTTGCTTAGGGTTAAGGTTTAGGTGTCACTTAGCCAGACACTAAGCAAAGTCAAAGTTCTGCCTGAATCGCACCCGTTGGCTAATTAAACTAACCGGAGGCTGAAAGAGGATCATGGCACCTAGTGACGCAAGTTCGCCTAAGGGAACGAAAGGAGCTCCTAAGTGAAGTAGTTTTTATGAACAGAGTTGGTCTTCTGCAGAGATCTTCTAAAAACAGCCTTCCGATACGCTGGCCTATTAGAGGTTGTTCAGTGAGAACATTGATAACATGAGTGATCTGTGACAGTTTAAAAAAAACCCACTACTACACTATGTGTCAGATCAAGCCTAGGTCAGATTTGTCTCGAGAAGTTGCAAAAGGAGAAATTTTCAAATCTACAGTTGGTACTACTAAAAGCGTCCAGCCTTTACAAGAGTGTGCAGGTAGAGAGCAGCATAGCCGTCATTTCCTGTACTTCAAGTACAAGTCTTCCTTGATCACAAAGACTTTCCTAATTGCTACTTTGTCCAGACTGTCTTCCTAGCCTACCTGCAATCCTGACTTTTCTTCTTCAAGAACTTGACTCTTCTCTGTAATGGATAACCTATGCATGGATACCAAGGAACCTTTAAAAGTGAATACTGTGAGCTGGCAGAAGACATTTGTCAAAAGGTTTTCATTAACCTCTAAAGCCAGGCCTCAAAACTTACTATTTCATAATCGATTTGGAAGCAAGATTTAAAATCTTAAGAATTATAGGCTGCATTTGAACCATAGCAAGAAAAGCATCCCTAACACGAAAGTTAGCTTAGTCCAAGTCCAAAAACTGACCTTGAATGAACTACCTTTCGAGTCGAGCTGCTCTTTACACATCTCTTGCAAGATTATTTTGTCAAATCGGGGAAACTAATAGTACCTGTTGGATAGTGAGCTGTACACGTTAAACTCGACACTCAGATCTGCACAAGAACCGCCAGCTTAACTTCAGCCAGGCCATCTCTTTCGGACTTAATTGGGTGTACCATGCTTGCTAGATATTTAGCAAGCTATCCTCAGAAAGAGGATGTATAGTGAAGGAGTTTCCTTAATGGATTGTCGGATGCCTTATTTGAGTCAGTTTGACGTCTGTCACACATCTGTCTCTGTCAGTGCGAAATAAACTTTACGAACTCTCAACTCCTTGTCAGTATTCGGACAAAATTTGAAGTACACCAGCAATGTTTTCGTGTCGAGGATCCAAAGCCCTATCAGTGCTGTCAAGTTAGACGCAAAATACTTGGCAGTTAAAGAAGAAGTCTTTTGCTTCTCTTGAAGGCTCTTATAGACTAGTATGGTCCTTTTTGGAACGTTTAGATCTACTCTCTTACAACAGCCAGCTGCAAAGTTGTGTTCTAATGGTTGCCTCACTTGAAAACCACACGTTTATGGTTTGATTTTCAGAAATCTGTATTTGAACTAGGTCGTGAGCATATGGAAGAATCAAGCATCTTCTCGGAACTTTTGGAAGCTCAGACATCTTTGATTTTAAACTGAAACCAATGGTTCAGTGAATCCACAGTAAATCCTTTGATAGGGTGAAAATAGAAAGTCATCAACCAAATATTGATGTAACAATGGAAATCCAATGTCCGACCGAGACTTATTTATGGAATTCGTAGATTAAACTATTGAACATGAAGCAATATTCCGAGTGTCCCCTACTCGAATGCAAATGTTCCTTCAAAGGAAAGGTCTTTGCCTAAAGCATTTCATGCAACAAGGTAGGTACTCCTATTCGTCAACGCAACACTGTGACAATAACTACCTAATCCACACATAAGAGCTCATAGATACATTGTATAACAATTGCAATTGTATCCCTTAATTGCGTTCTGAATAATCGATAACCAGATAAATAGATTGTGCTTCATTGTCCTATTCTCACTTTATATGCAAAACTACAAACAAATTTTGTGCCACAAAGTGCGAAATGCAATTTTCTCCTTCCACCTTGCCTTGCCACCCAACCCTCATGTCATTACACCTCCTTCACACAGTCACAGGGTGAGGGAGATAGAGTGATGGCAAAAAACAACTCCACCACACAAAACGCCGGATAAATGCATACTGCCACAGTACCCCCACACACATCCAGTATCCTGATTGATATTTAAATTTGCCCCAATAATAGGATTACATTCTAGAGAAACGAGCAGTTGGGGAGCACTGTACCAACATCCTTATCCTGTTGGTTATAAATAACGTGATCTTTTCAAAGAGATACATACACCCCAGGCACTTCCTCAAAAAAATACAAACAAGGTACACACGACCGACAGGAGAACTTTCAACCTCTCCAACACCACTGAAAGGCGAAAGAGTCCTGCCTGCCTCAATACTTAATACACGTACTCGTGTGTGTATAGATGCATGTTACACTCGGTTTGGGATTTAGTAACTAAAAAATTTTATAAAATCCCCTCCTTTGCACTGGGATTATGTAATTACCTTGTTATCCTTTTGCCACGAACATGTTCCTCTCTTATCGATTATTTTGCATGTTAATAGTGCGTCCTGGCTGGGATTCACTTCTGTGTACATTGGCTGTTCGGAGAATCTCTGGAAGCAATTTATTCCTGCAGGGAGTGAAAAATTGAAACAGGATATGATGAGAACTGTAAAGTCATAAGCATAGCATGCTGCACAAAAATTTATGTGTTAATAAAATTTATGAAATAAAATTTCGTTTACAAACATGTCGGGGTGGTGGTGTTGTATCTACATATGTGGATACACATATGCAGATGGTAGGAGCCAGTCATGTGGGTAGTCGTCCGGGAAATGATGATTGGGGATGATGAGGAAGAATGTTATTTCAAGGAGATACTTAAAAGTTATTTCCATTTTAAGGTGAGCTCAGGAAACAGGAAGAGGAACCTGCAGACACGGCTGTAGATTTTCATTTTAAGGCGATTTGGACGGAAGAAACTAATGTCTTTGGATGAATTTTACATAGTATCTTGTTGTAGATACAAGCTTGAGATAGAAAATGGGAGGTTCTGTCAGTCAGCTTTAATTGTAGTGCCACCTCTCTTAAAAATGGCTTTAACTTTTGGCAATATGGATACCAGCAATGGGCGTGTCATCATTAACGCCTGCAACAGTGCAAACTGGAGAAACTTCCTGGACACACTTACCGTCAAGTGAGTACTAGAATACTCTACTACTACTCTACGAGATTGATGAAGGAATGAGGCAGTATAACGCAACAGGTGGAGTTCCTCAAGGCTCTGTACTAGGTTCGCTACTATGGAATCTTGAGGTCTTCGAAAATAGTTGGCTTCAATGATGACAATCGGCGATCATTGAAGGGAACAAATTCCTTGATTAGTTGGAGTATGATTACAGTGAAGCACTCGGGATGGTATAGAACTGACTAGTACCCATGGGCCTACAATTTGGAAATAAGGACGAAGTAGTGCTCATCAGAAGGAGAGGAGACATGGAGACTACACGCATCCCTCGTGTCCAATAAAAAAACTATAGATACAAGGCTATCTTATAAAATACTTGGCGCAACAGGTCGATGGGACCCAGGACCGAGCTTCTTACAACCATTCGTGTTGCGCGTGTTATATTCTTTACACGAATGGAAGGGGCCTACTGTTTAATACCATATCCGAAGAGCAATTTGTTATTTTGAGAAGCTTTCTCAGGACAGTTGTACTCTCGGATGTTTGTCAGATGCTCGCGAGAGGTGGGGTTGTGAAAAACTTTTAGGTGTTCCGACTGGGATTCGAACCTCGAACCCCTTGCTCCATAGTCCAACGCACTAACCGCTGAGCCACGGCGCCCACAGCACCTGACCTATGCAGATGATGTTTAGTTGCATTCTCCTTCAGTGCTCTCGGAGCGCTCGGTTATTAAAGGTTGGAACTTCCTCCGAAAGTTTTCTGGAGGCATGACATGATAAAATTGTGTTTCTGAATGCCGCTGGGTCCTGGAACCCAAAGAAATGTAATGCCATGGTTTGTTGTGAGTGTTTTGGATTCTCCACGGTCACATTTTGCAAATTTGGATTTGACGTAGTGCTTCAGTGATTGCTTATACATTTTGGCAGCTCTAGAGCTCTTAGTCCCGAAATGATACTTGGGTAAGTAACGATGCCGAGATGGACATGGAAGCTATGGAACTTCAGAAAATTGGCTGTCTCTGGTGTCATGTGCTCTTGGCCTACGACAACATTAGAGAAGAGACATCTCCTACACTCCTGGGTACTGGACCCTAAAAGATTAGTCTGGTTCATGCAATGACCGAATTTGGAAAACTACTATGCTACTGAGATCTGTGTTAGAATAAACTTTCGAAATGTATAAAGGCCCCTAGAAAACATATATCCTTCGTGGAGTTCATGTCAATTTAATGATCCAACGATGCATAACATCGTTTGATAGACATAACACAGCTAGGACTGGACTGACGCTCTCCGTTTATAGGACCAACATTTTATTGTGCTTTCAATCGGGATGCCGCTGTACAGATTGATGACTAGGAACATAAAGTTCACCCAAACCACTGGAAAATGGCTCCTCTCTCAGGCTAATCTGACCTAGAATACCATCTAAACGAAATAGATTTATCTCATGTAATGTTTTATTTTGTGTAAAAGACCGACAAAAAGCAGAGAATATCCCGAATCACGGCGAATTTTCGTCCTGTTTTCTTTCGTTCCTCTGTCGGTTGGGGTGTGTTCCGAAATATGGTCGCGTCTTTGATTGTACTTGATTGGCTGCGTTCAGCTGACAACGGCGTCTAGTCAATTTCTTGTAAAAAACACATATTTTTAGACCAACTCTGTCTATTTGTTAAAAGAGTTAGCATTACTGGAGTCCTGGTCAAAAAATGGTTTCAAGAGGTAGCTCCATTTTATAGCACAGTACCGATTGTCCTTTCAAGTTAAAGCTGTTGTACACTATTCGAATATATATGCAAATACCACGCAATGAAAGTAATATTCGCATATGAAGGAGACATCCTGTTCACTGATGAATAAAAAGGAGAAATTGTCAAACGCCAAATGTAATGACAAAAAAAAAACCTAATGGTTGGCAAGGAAAATGTAAACATTTTCCAATGGGATGGGCATTTTCGAATCGAGTTCACAAGGAAGGAAAGAAAATTTGTTTTTCTACGAAAGAAACAAAGTTTTATTCCATTCTTATTCCTCCGCCATTGATTGTCAAAAGAAAAATGGAAAACTAATGAGATGGCAGAGTACTCTGTTAAATGTTTGGCACATCGAATGGGGAACCTTTGTACTAGACTGCGGGCGCACTTCCTTGAAAGTGAAAAGAAAATTGTTTCTTTTTTTTTTTTTGTTTGATGGAAACTTCAAGGAGGATGTTTATTCTTGAAGGTTTTCCTTTTTTGTATTGTTTTTATTTTTCTTTTTTGTTTTAAGATCCTGCCAGACAGTAAAGGACAATTTGAATGAAATGAAAGTAGAAATACTTTATGGAATGGTTTTCAAATAAACGATGCTTTTGAGTGGGCTTTCATCTTTGCAGAATCGTTAGAGGACTTCAAATAAGGAAAAATGTAATTGCTGTTTTGTGTATTTGTAGGGATGGAGACTGTCCTCATGATTTGAACATATGAATGTAAGCCAAAAGGTTTGAAAAATGAAATACAAAAGCGTAGCTAGCTTTGGACCAATGCAAGACTCCGCTGTGATGGATTTGCAAGCCATCCTGTAGATGTGATGCAATTCAAGATGTCGTTCAGTGTTCTACTGGACATTTAACATTTACATATTTAACGTCCTGGAAGAAATGTCTTATGGGACCTGTGTAGTGACATATTCTCCTTTTGACATTGGTAGGTGAATGGATTGATAGGGGGATTGAGGACACTTTGGTCGCAGTTCCTATACTGGGTTTGCGAATGGACCTCCAACCATCTAGAAGTCCTCAGAAAGATGGACAGACAGTTCTTGCAGGTCCTGAAAGTAGTATCTACCTAGCGTTCTGTTCCACAATTGATATAGGCTGGGGGCAGTGACACAGGTAGTGAAGTGTATTCTCGGGTTCTCTTCATTCGCAGGAGATTATGACTAATAAGTGTACCTACCATCATTGACAGCGTTTTCCTGTCACGACTTTGTTAACAGAAATAACTTGATACATATATCACATTGAGGTCAAACTTTTGATTCGCTCTCTAAGGTTGTAGAATGGACGGTTGGAGGCTGCAATGCTAAGGCAGGCGTAAGTTGAGGCTAGCCGGTATGCATGGTAGCTGACTCTCTATTGCATACTCTCAATAGTTCAGATGTCAATGTCCTTCGCGGATGATGTTGCCATACATTTTGTTGGATCATGCCTATAGAATGTCTGTGGTAACGCGTAGCTAGTTTTATGACATGGTCAATGAATAGTCCACTAGGAATGAGCTTCCGGTAAATCCTTTGAAAACTGAGTTTGTTCGCTTTACGAGACGGAAGAGGAGCCCGTGCTCCGATAAAGCGAATCATCTGGAAATCATCTGGGGCTTATCACCGAAAAACGACCCCTGCATCTATACGGCTACGATAAGACCTTTTCTGTCCACTAAACTCCAAACAACGCCCTGTTTTGGGTGCACGCTAGGTCTCCCGAGGACACCTGACATTGCCCTCGATGATCTGACCTTGGTTCCATGGATACTCTGTCTGATGAAATGGGACTGGAAATCCGCCTAGTGTTCAAAATCATTTTTGAGTTTTCTTGTGTTAAGGACTGACATCGGCCAGAGTCTGAGATTGGACTGGGCTGCTGTTGGATTTTTCAAGGCTGGTTTCAAAACTAGTCAAGGATCCGGTGCTAGTGTCTTCATGGAGACCGACAGTACTTGTCTGCACAGAATCGCAGAGATATGCTATCCTAAGGATTGTTAAGAATAGGTGGCTTGGTTGGAGTCTGTGTATGACACGTGATGACAGTCAGGCTACGGCTTAACGCCTTGCGCAACCCTGTAATCTGATCCCATATACATATGTAGTTCGAGGATGCAAGAACTCTTTGAATTCGGTCGCGAGACTGAAGTCTCTGGGTGCTAGGTCACACTGGAATTGCAGGAAATGAGATCTCCGATGAGATTGTTATTTAAGGCTCAGAGGATAATTTTTCAAGATTTGAAAAATTTTAGACTTTGTGACATAAAACTAACAGAACTCTTCACTCTCTTAAAGTTCATTCGAGGAAAACCCAGAAAACCAACTTGTCATCCAAATTCAAAGCTTAAATTGGATATCCTTGTAGCCATTTCAAGTCATACTATTGATGTTTGAAGCAGGCTGTCTGTACGGGTAACATGGAGATGAATTTCAGTCCAGAATCGCAGAAAAAAACAAAAACCTCTACCGCTCTAAAACATACGAGAAACATCCGAGAGTACTTCAAGCCTCCGACTTAAAGCCTCACAATCCTTTGACTTGTCAGCAACCACTTTTGATGTTGAACTCCTTTGGGATATAATTCGTTTTGCCATTCATATGCAACGAGGTAAGCACACCCACTTCAAAACTGTTGATGTATCCCCTTCCAGTAAAGGTTATTGAACTAATCCCCACATAGCCGTCCTTAAAACGCTAACAAACTGCTTAAACTTCTTAAAAACTCCCTTAACCGCTTCATTCGCTGAATAGGAGTGGTTTTTATCAAATGAATTAATCCCCCTCAAGATATTTACATGGTAACCCTGTCTTGAGTGCTCCTGCTTTCAGTCAAAACGTTACTGTATCCCCATGAATGAGTTATGAGGATCGCGACAGAGACTGCCAAAGAAATGAATACAACTGTCACGTCACGTCTCAATTACTTTTCCATTCTTGTGTCTCTGCGTCCTATGCGCGCACTGTTGTGTATTACCAGCATCGTCGTTGTCACGGACGGATGTGCATGCGGCTGCCACTACTGCACTCTCCTCATTCGAACCGCTTCAGGGGAGTGAGGTATATCTATCTATTCGTACAGCAGAACGATACACTCCTCACAGTTGTGCAGTAGCATCCTCATTATCCCATCTTTTGCTGCAGCCAGCGGCAATACGTGCTCGGGCATTCCTGCTAAGGATAACAATAATAATAATTACGGTGAACGAGGATGACGATGATGAGATGTTGATGTACTGTGTGTACCGCGGTGCATTGTTGTGCTTAAGTACCTTTACTTTGGCACTATATTACTCCAAAGTGGTTATGTGCTTGGAGATCCGCCCGAATCATTCTCTCTACCTCTGTTCCTCACTCTCTTTTGGCTGTCTTGTTGTAGTGAGCCTTTGAGTCACTAAGTAGGCCATTGTTGGGTGTACTTGTTCTGTTGTCTTCGGGGCTCTTTAGGCTCTGCACACGATGAAAGTATAATGATGACGGAGAGACAATTGGAATCCACTCGCTCTCATTGAGAAGCACAAATTGTTGCACCTAGGGTTTGCTTTATATATATATATTTTTTTTTTTGGAAAAGGATTTCTTGAAATGGAAACGAATCCTCGAGAATAATTGCTTTGCTGCTTGGGCTATAACCGTTGTACTAATGGGTTGCTATTTGGGCTGTAATAATTGCTGCGAATGAGGCTCCAAGTCTCAAAGGGTTCCGTTTAGTATCTGCGTGAGTGATAATTTTAGGGCTGGTTATTCTTCAGAGCAGGTTATTACCAGGGTATTGTATTATTGCTTTTGCTGGTACACAAGTGAAGTCCCATTGTTTGGGGCAGAACGTACCTATGGGGTACTGTTTCGGAGTTGAATAACAATGGCTTGGGTAAGTTTAGAACGCGACACGGAATATGCCCTAATATGGCCTACTAATATACCTACTCTGATTGCAAGCTTTGTTCGAGTCCCTAAAAGTTAATACTTCGCTGAGTGGTATAGGATTGGAGATATAGTCAAAGAATGGGCTTCTAGGCGGAACATTGAGATGTAGTTCTCAAAATCCAGTACAGATTAGGCTTAAGGATTGGATAATCTGTTCGATTTTACTGAATGAAGAACATTATCCTTGAGAGTCCGTAAGATCTTGGTGAAATAACGTTGTCTCAACTAAGCCTAAGCTTACAAGGCGTTTGAGAGTATGTAAGGCTTGAAGGCTCTGATTAGATCATTGGACTTTCTCCCCAAAACTCAGGGAAACACCGACTTCGGGTTGGAAGATGAGATACATACTTGCGCAACTTCGAATCTGGACTTATAGAAAATAGTGACTGCCGCTCATTCGTTTTAAACTCGGCTTTTGCAAAACGTAAGGATTAGGTGGTCCTACGACATTTTAAATGTTTTAAGCTTATCTTCTGAGTATGAACACGTATCTATCACATGGGCAACAGCCAGTGCCGTTCATGAATTGAGATACTCAGCTAAATGTGAGATACTTCCGCAGAGAAGCAGCACCAATCCAATATCTAGGAAAACCATGCTATAAACTATTCTGTTCTAAAGAAAGCAATAGATGGATCCTCTATGATTGCAGATGTCCCAAACCAGGCCCAAATCCTGAGAAACCATCCTCCAAGCCTTGCCTGTCAATCTTATCGGAGATTTCATGACCCAAAATGTTCTCCATCATAGCCCAGAGTCAGATAAATCAAGTTTGTGTTAGAGTTTTGGAACTGGTTAGAGGGTTTAGCAAGGTCTTTAGCTTGGTATTGAAGCTTTCTGTGAAAATTTGATTACAGATCAATCCAGACTCAAACTCTGGTGTCCAAGTCGAGTCGAATACTCATGCGGTCACTTACGGAACGATTTCGTGGTAGGTGTATAGATCTAGTGGACCTATGACGGTGATAAGCCTCGAAGTCCTCACAACTGTGAGAAAACTAAGGGTGACTTCGATGCCTTCGTCATGAAAAAGGTTCTAGAATCATCCTTCTTGTCAATAGAAGGCTCGTTATTCGGTTTCACCCAATTGCAAGTTTCCAATGACTTCCAAGAATAACAACACACTCAAGCTATGATACATAACAGAACTCGTGTCTCTGACTTTCCTTAAAACATCCAATCGTGGAAGTTGTGAAGAAACCCAAATGTTTTTTTTAAGGATTCTCCAAGAATACTATTTCCTGGCAACCTCTCAGACGTCACATGGGCAGAGCACAAGACGCGTTTACCCCATTCGACATGCAGACACCCATATACATGTTCGCGTCATGAATTCATCTCGTAAGATGTCATGCCCATTAATAGGATATGCAAAGGAGTTCTTCGACCTGATTTCTATTCTTTCCTCTTCTCGTGGTGTCGTCCTTCGAGTAGACGATATTCTGCACGTGTATGCATTGCACTCTTTCTCTCCCTCTTTCGACTGTGTGCCATTGTAATCGAAGAAACGTTGATGGTAGGAAATCAAGATTCAAGTGTTCCCTGTGCCTGCGCTTCTGTCGCCCTCCCGAATTCCACTTATTCTTCAGTTCCTGCCAATGCTGCGCTGAATCTCCTTGGTCACATCACTTTATTATGTAAGCACTTGTGTGCAGTAGAATGCATGGTTGTCCTACTTCCGTTACAACTCCCTTGCCAATGACTAGCTACTAGCTACGTTGTCGTCGTTATCCAACAACAAGGACGACACGTCAACGAAGACGCTGACAGTAGTAGCAGCTGTGTGTTGGTGTCATTGGCGGCTTTACTCCTGATGATGTATTCCCTGGGTGTGCCACCATCGCCTCTTCCATACTCTCTCTCTCTGGAGAATCTCGAATGCAATGACTGGGAAAATGTACAATTTGTCACTTGTCAATGGTGATTACCTCTCGAGGGGCCCACTTCTAGAATCCTTCCACACTCACTCCCGCCCACACCCAGACTCTTTCTCGATTGGGTTGGGGTGGTGTGGGGGATGAGGGTGAAATATTTTCTGCTGATTCTCAAGTGATTTACATGCACACACGCACATGCGGATGCCACACGCTGCACAGCTAATAATGATGACACAATGCAATGATGCGATTCGCTCGTGATGTAGGGTACATTAACTCATTCGGCTGTCTACCCGAGGAGAGGGTTTGAGAGGCTTTGCTAAGGATTCCAGCAATTGGATCAAGACGCGCTTAAGTGCTTTGGGGTATGATTAATTCATGCGGAGCGAAGCGAGGCGAGGTGTATGTCGTGTATATTGAGTTATGATTCTGAAGGGGATTACCGTCTATATGCAGCTCGCGATGGTCCTTTTTTTCGCTCTTCTCTTCTCTGCTTAAGGATCATTATTCATCATTAAGGCATTGCAAGCTTCCGGGATGAATTGCAATGTGGAACATTGTTGTCTGCTTTTAAACGAGGGGTTCCAGCGGATGTGGTTGATTGCGTTGCAGTTTTCTCGAGATTATTTCATGCGCTGGTGTCTGAGATGGATGAGTGGCAGGATAGAAATTGGATTGTGACGTGATTTGGAATAATTTTCAAGTGTCAAGCGAGGGGTGACTGAATGTCAACCTAGAGAAGGATGCGCGACTTAGTTTTTTTGCTTTAATATGTAGAGTTGGGATTTGGCTCACTGTCAACGAAGGATGGTTGAAAATCCATTTTACTTTAAGGCTAGCCCATGGAAATGTTCCAAAAATGGGAGAGAAAAGGACCTACTAATCTATTGGTCAAACGTAGTGAGTGCACATTGTAAGGAGAATGGGAGGAAGGAGATTCTAATGATCAACTAGTACCAGAACTTTCCCTAGAGGTATGAAATGCATTTGCATAGCCCCCAGAAGTCTTCAAAGTTAGACTGACTCTAAAGTCTAAACTTCGGTGACTGGAGAGTCATCCTAAAAGGGCTTTACAGAGCACTTAGTAATATGAAAAAGCTTCTTTAGGCGCATGTACAGAGCCTTCTGTAACATCAACTAAATGAAATGGAACTTAAGGAAAGGTGTGCTTGGTGAAAACCCATTTTAAGCAGAATTGACTCTGTTTAGTCCAGGCTTGGGCCGCTATCAACAATGCTGTTGTCTGCTCAAAAGGGATAGTTGAACGAAAAGATTCATATTGTGCAAACCTAGAATTAGGTCAACCAACGATATATGTACCAACTAATCATCAACATTTCATAACTTGGGACTTGGCTTCTAGTCTGGCTTGTTGGAAGCAAGACTAAGGTATTAGGAGAGCAGGAAAGGCTTTGAAAACATAAGGCAAGAGGTTAATGATGAGAATAATAGATCCAGCGAGCTGCATACTTCAATGGACACTATGGGCAAACTATGCCTTCCTAGACATCAAGGGCGTCTTCGGCAATATTGACTTCAATTCGATAGCAAGAGCAATCGGAAGCAGAAGTTCTGACAATTCAACCAACCTATAGATCAGGGCCATGTCGGAAAGTTGATAAAGAGGACTTCTCTTCGTCATCCTGCTGCAATCAAAAATGACTTCCTAATATGATAGGTATGGTCTGGCAGTCCAAAAAGAGCTATAGAACTGCTAGAAGTATGCATCAACCCACACATTGACTTCTCCACCGATGACTTATTACTTAAGACGTAAACAACTACCGAGATCGTAACAGATACTAGATACACATTATCAGGCCAAGAAGCTCCTTTATTCGGTGTACAGTCAACAACATGGTAACCTTTTAAGCTGAATAAAATACATCCGCACTTAATCTAACCTAATGGCCCAAGGACATGTTCCAAATGTACACTGTCCCCTTGTTTACATAACTTTTGTACAAATATCTCAGTTGCACTGTCAACATCCTTCAGAACAAATATTGACACATGTCGAAAAGTCCAACACCACTCACCCTCCATGGTCAGTTCAGTTTGGTCTCCCAATAAGCCACAGTCTAGTTGTGGAGAGGACGAAAAACAAAAAAACAAAACTCCAAGTCAATTCGTCTTTAAGAACCGAGTTAACACCACATCAGACCCGAGATCAACTGATGTGCAAAACTTCAAACTCCGGAACAGTTTGTAATCCACCAACATCCTTGAAGGATGCAATTCTCTAATCCTCACTTCCTGCAAACGTTGTCGTTTTTCTTCTACACTTTCACCTTCTCTCTGTCTTGCTCTAGCAAGAAAAGTTGTCCATTGGCCAGGCCAAGAGGAAATACCCAATCATCTACTTGAGATTGTTCCTGCAAGCACACTATCCATCCCCTTGTCCTTGCATAGATATTTTTTGGTAAGAGAATGGCAATGGGCCCCTTGGCGACTCATTCTGTGTCTCTTGCTCAATGTTTACACAACTAGAAGAAGGAAAGTTTAAACTGATGCCCATCAAGGAACCCTGGCTTCTGTTGGAGAGTTAGTTTTCCATCTCTGTGGACAATCGGAACAAAGGGAGAAAAGTACATTTTCGGGTTGGCAAAGGATAAGCCATTCGCCGAGGATAATAAGGCGGGTGGAAGGTGGACAGTATTGTAAAGTTTACCAAAACGAAGGAGCTAGCTGTGTGCGAAGAAGATTGAAAGTTGTAGGAGGAAATTACCAGTAAGGATATTTCAAAATGACGTAATTGCAAGAACACACACACAAAGCAGCAGGAAGCAGTAGCAGAAGAAGACGAAGGACCACGACGACGTTGTGCAGCTGTAGCAATCCAATTGTAATCCATCCTCTGTTTGATTGCGATTCTACAGTCTTTGTGTGGGCGCTGCGCTGCATCTCCTTCTTCTTGGACTAAAATGCCTTCAAGGACATTTTTAGTTGTTTAAAGTGCAGCTATTTACTTTTCCATTCGAAAATGGTGTTTTGGTGGTTTTACCATTCGCTTCATCTTCATCTTACTCTTCTTCTTGGATGAATTTACGCCTCTCTTTTGTGCGAGTAGCTGTCCTGCATATCATCCTGTCCCCGTTAAGGAAGTGTTTCTTCTTTCCTCTCATTTTGATCATCGTTTGCCTAAGGATAATAGTACAATCATCATGGTGATGATGGTTGTGTTTGCGCTCCGCCGTAGGATAAGCGTTTAGAAGAGCCACTACACTTGGAGGAGCCAACGAGTATAGGGGAAGGAAGAGAAAACAGAAGAATCACAAAAAGAACAAGAAACGGATGTGCGAATTGACGAAGTGGAAAATTGCACACTTAATCCGGGTGTCTGCCATCAAGTACAGAGCACGTACACTCATAGGCACATTTGTACAAGGCCACCGAGGGTGCTTGTGTTGTGCAATTGAAAATTGTGTAGTTAACCGTGTTTAAAGTTTTATTTGATGGGACGATAGGGGAGGTCTTTAATATTTATTCTGTCTTAGTTGGTCCGGAAGTTGAAGCTTGTGTATGGAGGAGATGGGGCGAGGCTAATCGCTGTGGGGCAGACGGACTGCAGGCACGTGATTGGGGCTTTGGAGTATAGAGTTATACACAAACCGATTGTCCATCCATCCATACTTGGTCAATAGGATCAGGATAAGAGTAATTTCCTTAAAACTTTAAAGTGCGGGAACCATTATACGCGACGGGACATGCTAACCATCAGTAGGTCAATAATAAAGAAATGGATAAGGTGAAAGGCTACACCCTTGAGGGACCTCAGTATAATTTACAAGGTCCTGCAGGACATTCGCTTTGGAGGAGTGCAGAGACATTATGACAGATTAGCAATGTCTTTCCCTATATAACACTGATGGTCTCCAACGGTGGTTTCTCCGAGGACGGATAGTTCTAAAGCCTATGGAAACCCAAGTGAAGTTAAGTCTGAGTAGTACGCCAACTCGACTTGACTTAGAAACTAAATTCAAACGTTCAAACCTTGGAAAAACCTTCTTCTTCGCTTTTATGCAAGTGTCGTGTTTAAAAGGGTTTAAAAAAATGAAAGTCCCAATGTGGTGATATGAAGATCTGTTAAGCCTCTGACAGCCCTATAAAGATTGTCTAACTATGTAAAAGAAGTACATTAGAATGGGTAAAAAATAGGACTAAGATTACTGCCCATTGATTCATAGAATCCCTTCAAGAGTATCCTGTTCTAAAGACACAGTATTCTGGAACTCTTGAAAAGATAGTCAGAAATTGGACAGATTCGTGTGCAAAATGATTGGTATTACTGATGAGAGTGCAGTTTCTGGGCTGTAGTAACAGTGGGTAGAGGTGATACCCACAATCTGGGTATATCCTCCAATCGCACATCCCAAGCCAGATATTCTGTTTCTGTGTATTCGAGGCATAAACTAGCATAGCTGCTGCCTCGAAATGCAAGTAGGAGACAGAAATTTTTTCAACCAAAAAATGTATGAAAAAAAGGGCAGTGTACAGCCCACATTTCTTGATACCCACAATCTGGGTATATCCTCCAATCGCACATCCCAAGCCAGATATTCTGTTTCTGGGTGTTCGAGGCATAAACTAGCATAGCTGCTGCCTCGAAATGCAAGTAGGAGACAGAAATTTTTTCAACCAAAAAGTGTATGAAAAATAGGGCAGTGTACAGCCCACACTTCTTGATACCCACAATCTGGGTATATCCTCCAATCACACACCCCAAGCCAGATATTCTGTTTCTGTGTATTCGAGGCATAAACTAGCATAGCTGCTGCCTCGAAATGCAAGTAGGAGACAGAAATGTTTTCAACCAAAAAATGTATGAAAAAAAGGGCAGTGTATACCCCACACTTCTTGATACCCACAATCTGGGTATATCCTCCAATCACACACCCCAAGCCAGATATTCTGTTTCTGTGTATTCGAGGCATAAACTAGCATAGCTGCTGCCTCGAAGTGCAAGTAGGAGACAGAAATTTTTTCAACCAAAAAATGTATGAAAAAAAGGGCAGTGTACAGCCCACACTTCTTGATACCCACAATCTGGGTATATCCTCCAATCGCACATCCCAAGCCAGATATTCTGTTTCTGGGTATTCGAGGCATAAACTAGCATAGCTGCTGCCTCGAAATGCAAGTAGGAGACAGAAATGTTTTCAACCAAAAAATGTATGAAAAAAAGGGCAGTGTATACCCCACACTTCTTGATACCCACAATCTGGGTTTATCCTCCAATCGCACATCCCAAGCCAGATATTCTGTTTCTGTGTATTCGAGGCATAAACTAGCATAGCTGCTGCCTCGAAGTGCAAGTAGGAGACAGAAATTTTTTCAACCAAAAAATGTATGAAAAAAAGGGCTGTGTATACCCCACACTTCTTGATACCCACAATCTGGGTTTATCCTCTAATCGCACATCCCAAGCCAGATATTCTGTTTCTGGGTATTCGAGGCATAAACTAGCATAGCTGCTGCCTCGAAATGCAAGTAGGAGACAGAAATTTTTTCAACCAAAAAATGTATGAAAAAAGGGCAGTGTATACCCCACACTTCTTGATACCCACAATCTGGGTTTATCCTCTAATCGCACATCCCAAGCCAGATATTCTGTTTCTGGGTATTCGAGGCATAAACTAGCATAGCTGCTGCCTCGAAATGCAAGTAGGAGACAGAAATTTTTTCAACCAAAAAATGTATGAAAAAAAGGGCAGTGTATACCCCACACTCCTTGATACCCACAATCTGGGTATATCCTCCAATCGCACATCCCAAGCCAGATATTCTGTTTCTGTGTATTCGAGGCATAAACTAGCATAGCTGCTGCCTCGAAATGCAAGTAGGAGACAGAAATGTTTTCAACCAAAAAATGTATGAAAAAAAGGGCAGTGTACAGCCCACAATTCTTGATACCCACAATCTGGGTATATCCTCCAATCGCACACCCCAAGCCAGATATTCTGTTTCTGTGTATTCGAGGCATAAACTAGCATAGCTGCTGCCTCGAAATGCAAGTAGGAGACAGAAATTTTTTCAACCAAAAAATGTATGAAAAAAAGGGCAGTGTACAGCCCACACTTCTTGATACCCTCAATCTGGGTATATCCTCCAATCACACACCCCAAGCCAGATATTCTGTTTCTGTGTATTCGAGGCATAAACTAGCATAGCTGCTGCCTCGAAATGCAAGTAGGAGACAGAAAATTTTTCTACCAAAAAATGTATGAAAAATAGGGCTGTGTACAGCCCACACTTCGTGATACCCACAATCTGGGTTTATCCTCCAATCGCACATCCCAAGCCAGATATTCTGTTTCTGTGTATTCGAGGCATAAACTAGCATAGCTGCTGCCTCGAAATGCAAGTAGGAGCCAGAAATTTTTTCAACCAAAAAATGTATGAAAAAAATGGCAGTGTATACCCCACACTTCTTGATACCCACAATCTGGGTCTATCCTCCAATCGCACATCCCAAGCCAGATATTCTGTTTCTGTGTATTCGAGGCATAAACTAGCATAGCTGCTGCCTCGAAATGCAAGTAGGAGACAGAAAATTTTTCTACCAAAAAATGTATGAAAAATAGGGCTGTGTACAGCCCACACTTCGTGATACCCACAATCTGGGTTTATCCTCCAATCGCACATCCCAAGCCAGATATTCTGTTTCTGTGTATTCGAGGCATAAACTAGCATAGCTGCTGCCTCGAAATGCAAGTAGGAGCCAGAAATTTTTTCAACCAAAAAATGTATGAAAAAAATGGCAGTGTATACCCCACACTTCTTGATACCCACAATCTGGGTCTATCCTCCAATCGCACATCCCAAGCCAGATATTCTGTTTCTGTGTATTCGAGGCATAAACTAGCATAGCTGCTGCCTCGAAATGCAAGTAGGAGACAGAAATTTTTTCAACCAAAAAATGTATGAAAAATAGGGCAGTGTACAGCCCACACTTCTTGATACCCACAATCCGGGTATATCCTCCAATCGCACATCCCAAGCCAGATATTCTGTTTCTGTGTATTCGAGGCATAAACTAGCATAGCTGCTGCCTCGAAATGCAAGTAGGAGACAGAAAATTTTTCTACCAAAAAATGTATGAAAAATAGGGCTGTGTACAGCCCACACTTCGTGATACCCACAATCTGGGTTTATCCTCCAATCGCACATCCCAAGCCAGATATTCTGTTTCTGTGTATTCGAGGCATAAACTAGCATAGCTGCTGCCTCGAAATGCAAGTAGGAGCCAGAAATTTTTTCAACCAAAAAATGTATGAAAAAAATGGCAGTGTATACCCCACACTTCTTGATACCCACAATCTGGGTCTATCCTCCAATCGCACATCCCAAGCCAGATATTCTGTTTCTGTGTATTCGAGGCATAAACTAGCATAGCTGCTGCCTCGAAATGCAAGTAGGAGACAGAAAATTTTTCTACCAAAAAATGTATGAAAAATAGGGCTGTGTACAGCCCACACTTCGTGATACCCACAATCTGGGTTTATCCTCCAATCGCACATCCCAAGCCAGATATTCTGTTTCTGTGTATTCGAGGCATAAACTAGCATAGCTGCTGCCTCGAAATGCAAGTAGGAGCCAGAAATTTTTTCAACCAAAAAATGTATGAAAAAAATGGCAGTGTATACCCCACACTTCTTGATACCCACAATCTGGGTCTATCCTCCAATCGCACATCCCAAGCCAGATATTCTGTTTCTGTGTATTCGAGGCATAAACTAGCATAGCTGCTGCCTCGAAATGCAAGTAGGAGACAGAAATTTTTTCAACCAAAAAATGTATGAAAAAAAGGGCAGTGTACAGCCCACACTTCTTGATACCTGGGCTGTAGTTGTTTTCTTTTCGAAAGTGAGTCATGAATCCAGGAAGGAATTCAGGCCTATTAACTATTGACCACCTTCTTTGACCACCTTAACGAAATCTCAAGAAAAAGATTTGTATCTAGAAATTCCATATCTTTGAGTACAGCTAGAAATTCTAGACAGAAATTTTTTCAACCAAAAAATGTATGAAAAAAATGGCAGTGTATACCCCACACTTCTTGATACCCACAATCTGGGTCTATCCTCCAATCGCACATCCCAAGCCAGATATTCTGTTTTTGTGTATTCGAGGCATAAACTAGCATAGCTGCTGCCTCGAAATGCAAGTAGGAGACAGAAATTTTTTCAACCAAAAAATGTATGAAAAATAGGGCAGTGTACAGCCCACACTTCTTGATACCCACAATCTGGGTATATCCTCCAATCGCACACCCCAAGCCAGATATTCTGTTTCTGGGTATTCGAGGCATAAACTAGCATAGCTGCTGCCTCGAAATGCAAGTAGGAGACAGAAATTTTTTCAACCAAAAAGTGTATGAAAAATAGGGCAGTGTACAGCCCACACTTCTTGATACCCACAATCTGGGTATATCCTCTAATCGCACATCCCAAGCCAGATATTCTGTTTCTGGGTATTCGAGGCATAAACTAGCATAGCTGCTGCCTCGAAATGCAAGTAGGAGACAGAAATTTTTTCAACCAAAAAATGTATGAAAAATAGGGCAGTGTACAGCCCACACTTCTTGATACCCACAATCTGGGTCTATCCTCCAATCGCACATCCCAAGCCAGATATTCTGTTTCTGGGTATTCGAGGCATAAGCTAGCATAGCTGCTGCCTCGAAATGCAAGTAGGAGACAGAAATTTTTTCAACCAAAAAATGTATGAAAAAAAGGGCAGTGTACAGCCCACACTTCTTGATACCTGGGCTGTAGTTGTTTTCTTTTCGAAAGTGAGTCATGAATCCAGGAAGGAATTCAGGCCTATTAACTATTGACCACCTTCTTTGACCACCTTAACGAAATCTCAAGAAAAAGATTTGTATCTAGAAATTCCATATCTTTGAGTACAGCTAGAAATTCTAGCTCGTGAGGACACTGGTTTCGGAACCATCTGTGTTTATTGAAACCCGTTCCAGGTGTATTACTTCGTGGTGTGTTTCGAACTCAAGGGTACCTACCTATGACCTACATTGTTGAACTTGAGATGGGCATTTTCTAGAGCCAGAGGTATACTTGACGGGCGCTTTCGATAGGCTTCCCCTATACATAATTGAAAACGTCCGCAATGTCTCAGAAAGCAACTCTTGCAAATTGCTCGTAACTAGCAACTTATGCTACCAATTAGCTTTCACTGCTTAACCATGCCATAAGATAAACTCCCAATGCGACAGTTGGCTGTAATTTGGATATCCTAAACGTTCCATAGTATCTTGAGAAGGAATGTCCATGGACTATGGGCATGGGTCTGTAGTCCTTCTCTTAGATGTGACTTGATTTACCCTGTGTTAGGAATGAAGACGACCATCACTTCCCTCCACCCTCCTTCTATATACATAAGTTAACCCTAAAAATTATTTGAAAATTGTCCTCACGCTGTACCTAACCCGGAATGTCTTTAGGGTCTGGCGCTTTGAATGGTGCAGTTAGCTTAGCAGCCCAGTGCAAGTTCTTCGATGTGACGATATTTACTACCACTAACTGAGTACCCATTCGAGAATGGTTCTAAGGACCTAGGGTCGGTATGCAGCTGTCTTGCCAAATACTTGTATTTTCTGTCCTTGCATTTCCTCCTGCGTATAAAGTCTCTGTTGAAGGATATGCCTACCTCCAACCTCGATGCAAATCTATCATGGGTCCTACACAAATCTCTTGCAGTACAGCGTCAGCAGATACCATCCAATCGCTTCGAACCTAGTTAGTGGAGTCGAAATGATACTAAACAGAGGACGACATGGTCTCAAACTTAAGGCATTTCAGCATTGACGTCCCGTCAAACATGGTTTAAAGAATTTTCTTGAAGTTCTCCGCACTCGTTCTCATATGATATTCACTGAGGAATCCCCACATGTCATGCCGTGACTCCAGGGAACAACTACACATCGATCCGATACGAGTAGGCTTCATTAAATAATCCTTCGCCGTACGGCCTACTTTTGGGACCAATTACATAAAATTTTCTCAAAATTTTCAAATCATTTCAATCGACGTTCGACATTCGTCAGACCCAATGACACATTCTAATAAAACACACACAAATGTTTCTCCATAAAAACTTCATCAATATTTAATACGTTGTTTGATACCCCACTGAATTGGTTTCGTCACGTTTTCCCAGCCGAAAAGTCCCATCATGTGTGCGTTTGTGTGTCGAAAATGGGTTTCAATTACATGAGCCATAAACCCCAAAAGGGGAACACATACCGACGACGTTTAGTGCCTAGAACACAAGTACCGCCCAACGATACTTAATACATAAAAGGACCCAACACCCATGCCCGAGTTTATTTAATATTTTAAGACACTTGTCAACTACTTAATTCCAACGACTCTATTTCCGCACGAGCGCCTATTCACGGCACCCATTGCCATTGTTTCAGTGTTCTGTTCAGTGTACGAGTACGTAGATACTTCTGTCAAATAAAATCGAGAATAGATTCCTTGGCGCTTATTGATTTTCTATAATTTTCCATTTCTTCAAATGCCAGACCGCGTGTAGGACATAACCACAGTAAACACATTTTCTTACGCACAACACGAAATTAGAAGAAGGATTGACCTCACCCTCGTTTCCAATTAACGAGGACGAGGACATCCTGACGGAAAAAGCGTCACCGTAAATAAATGTCCCAACTCGAAATAATTTTCCATTTTCGTCCCTAATGGAGAGGACATCCGCTCTCTTGGTGGTTTTTCATTCTTTCCTTCTCTCTCTCTTTTGCTTTCTGTTTTTCGTCCTGTGTTACTTTGGAAGGACTAAAATAGGAAAAAGGACTTCCCTCTGGGTGAACCGAAGGGAACGAAAAAAAGAACGCTTACTTTGTTTCAGAATGAAATATTACGGTATTTAATCAACAACATGGTAATTCATTACTACTGCTTTGCTACTTTCTATTAAGCCACTCGGTGGAGTTGGTAGAGAAGAAGGACACCCTTCGAGGAATGACACAGGAATGAAGGGTTAAACGAATGGGACCAGGGAATGGAACCGCACAATACCAGCGAATTGTCAAAAGGCACGCTCGCACGTCTACTAATGGGTGGTTGGTTTCGTGGTCCCTTGCCTGGATATGCATAGATATCCTGCGTGTGGGCCGAGAGAGAGAGAGAGAGAAAACAACCCCCCCAACTCACGTGAGCAAATGAACTGAGTAATTCCTTGTAATAACAATTAATTTTAAGTGTCGCGCCTCCCCATACCTACACACACAGTCACAGAGAGATCCACTTGAGCACAAAAGGACGAAACGGAAATAATTTTATTGTAATACGGGAATGATTAATGTAATCGATTAATGCGTAGGGTCAGAGACAACCACTACCCACGGCGGGAGCAGGCTATAATAGACACTTAATAACTGTAAATGAATATGAAATTATTTCAGGACACAACAGTTTTGTTATTCGTTCGTACGCCCTACGAAATGATAAATCAATTCAAGCTGTACAGCCATGGGGGGAGATGTGTGGTTAAGGATAAGGGGAATTTTAGATTTAATTCAATTTATCTTTGTGGTGGTCAGGGAGCCATGGAGAAGGTACACGAAATGATGGATTAGGTTCGGTACGAAAAGGTTCATCAAAAAGGACAATGTGTGTATCTATCCCGAGTAGTTGGAAGCAGTTTACACCCATATCAGGGGTCATCGACGAAAGAGTATACGTATAAGGGCTGATGTGTGATTTTTTTCTAATAAATTGGACAGGACATGTACGAAAGGAGATGAAGAATCGTCTATTTTTCCTTTATGTCAGGCAGACATCATTGTGAGTTCCACACCATAAATACAAACAGCCACAGAAATGTTTGTCCAGCTAAGGTCAACTCGGCCCTCTGTTGGAATTGTTTTGTAGATTATGTGTTCTGGACCGGTGGCAGTTGGTCCAGATTTGTCTTGAAACGACATAACTCTGCAATCCATGCCAACTGGTGTCTGTATCTGATAGAAAATGCGAAAAAATTCATCAGTTGACTACTTCCAACCACATGGAGACACACTTCGCAAGGAATCTGTTGAGGGCTGAATCGCCAGCCTGAGCTATGAGCCTCACCAGCTGACCAGCCTATTCATTTCCCTCTATGTTATTGTGCTTCCGAATCCAGAAGCGGCTGATCTTGAGTTTCTAGGGTCTTGATAGCAGCCCTGTTAATAAGGATGGCGATGTTACAAAAACTTAAGCATCTACTCCACAGTCCAACTTACCAACATCAGGAATACTACACCAGGTAAATACATTTCCAACGATCTTAACGACCTGAGCAACGTCTGGCTGAGAATAGCTGTTTCATACAAAGGAACAGATGGTTCCCAGAGTAAGACCCAGAGTAGGACCTTCTCTGGTCTACGTGCAAGTGGGCGGTCTAAACCAACCAACAGTATCTCGGCGATTCGACTTCGTATCTGTCATAAAACTCCCTGACTGTGAGTATGTAAACCACTTTATTTCGAATTTCTCTGCTCGACACCCACCTCCGTGACCATGACAACATATACAAATTCGGTTTGTTACCAAGTCTCACCAACTGACTGCCTTCGTCAATCCAAAAACCAGTAACTTACATGGACAAATGAAATTTATTGCAACACTTCCTACCAGCTACTCAAACACTGAGTCCTTGACGTCGTCTAACCTCATTTACTTCGTATTCTTCTTTCAAATAAAAAAAAAAAAAAAGGCGCCCACACACCATGACAATCAGCCAATGCACAATAAATCACTTTAAATGAAACATTAAAATCTAATGTCTGGCAATTTTCCTTTGAATTGCCAAACGGAAATTGCTTTTGTTACGCTTCTCGCAATCGTGATACCAAGCTTTTCCAAAAAACGACACAGAACCACACACGAACTATACACCCTCCTCAGTCGGTATTAACATTTGATTGTAAAAGAATGAAGACGTTGATATATTTATTTTTACTATTCCGGGTAAGGGTTCTAACATATGTATATACTATTTGTTATACAACAGATACAAGTGTTTTTTCTTTCAGTTTTCGGCTCAAGAACAAATCAATTGTGAGGAACAAAAAATGCATGCTGTGGTGAGTTTAATAGTTTGTCAAAGTATCTACAGATGTAGAAATATTTATTGACGTTATAAGGCATGTCCTTGGGCGTTAGAACGCACCATAGAGTACTATAGTCAAGTTCAGTCACTACCTCTTCAAGCAGGGTAGTCTCCTTGATTCTTCTTTACATACATAGTTTAACAAAGGTTTCTGAAAGAGTGAAGGAAGGGGATGCTCATCGAGACTCCTCAAGACAGCGATAAGGGACCCTTTTACTGGAAAGGTATTTCCTCGACCTATTTTTTTTTTTTGTTTTCCTTGGACCCTATCCCATATAGCTGATACTGCGACCTAAAAGATCTATTGTATCTTAGGGTGTAGTTTTACTCCAAGAGACGTACCACCTCCCTAATGAAGGAAAGCACGTCCTTAGTTGCAGAGGTTCTAATATCTGCCGGCGAGCATGTTACCTTGCGGAAGATGCGCCGCCTCAGTCAATGCCGAGCTGGACATTCACAAAGAATGTGCTCAGATGATTCGTCATCTTCTGAGCAGAACCTGCATTCTATGTCTGGGCATAGATTGAGTTTGTTGAGGTGATATCTCAGGCCGCAATGACCTGTTAGAAAGCTCACCAGCTTCCTAATGTTTTCTTTGTCTAAACTTAGAATTTACCTATAGGAATATGGCTTGATTAACCTCTGGGATTGTCGTAACCCCGGGACATTTTCCCAGTGGGTTAGACGAAGTTTATGCTCCCATGCGTTAATCAGCGCTGTGGCATTAGCCCAGTTGACGCCACAGTAAGGTTCAGGTCCAATGAACGCAGATCCTGAGCCAGCCCAGGCTAGTTCATCTGCAATCCCCTGATAACCTGGAACCCATCCGAGTACCACACTATTATGTCTAGCAAGAGATTGTAGTGCATCGTAACGGCATTTAACTGTTAAGGAGTCCATAAAGTTGGACGACAGAGCTCTGAGAGCTGCCTGACTATCTGAGAAAATATAAATTTTAGCGTCCTTGATTCTCTTACTAAGGTTTATTCTGGCGCAGATCTCAATGGCATGGAGTTAAGCCTGGAAGACCGCGGGACACATTCCCATAGGTATTGGGTTCAAAGACACCAGCACCCACTCCAGAGTCCATCTTTGATCCATCTGTGAACCTAATGGACCCTCGACCTAATGGACTCTAATGGATTAAGCACTCGATGTCGGATAACCAGGTGGCCGATAGCTACATACATTCCTACGATTTCAAAACCGCAAGATACTCGTACTATATCTCATAATTGGCAGCGCTATGCGACGAGCGAAAGGGCAGGGAAGAGTCTCCCATTTGGTCTAGTTTGAGATTCGAGTTCATCATGACCAGATAAGAGTGATACGAAAAAAAAAATCGAATAAAACGACAGCGATGTGAGAAATAAAATTGATATTCTGGCTTTATTTTGAAGCTACATTCATGGCATTTTGGGTGGACTAGTACATCATTCAAATCACCTCCTCAGGTTTGCTGGCAATGTTTCAAACGGTCGGTCTAATATGTGTTGCGTTATTCCAACAATAGCGTCTCAAATATTCCCTTCAAGTTCGTCTAAAGTGGTTGACTTGTTAGCGTACACTAAGGACTTGACGTAGCCCCAGAGAAAGTAATCGAGTGGTGCCATTTGCATGATCACGGTGGCCAGTTGGTGAACGCTCAACCCAGTCCCCAAATTTCTCCTTCACAACTTCGAGCGTTGCATGTAACGCCGTCTTCTTGGAAGCAGAGCTCGGATATATTGATGGAGCTCTGGCCACAGAAAATCATCAAACATCGCTCTAGACCTGAGGCCATTGACGGTAAAAGTCAAGTTTCGAAAGAAATAAGGTCCGATGATGCCACCATGTCATAAACCCTACCAAACAGTCAATCTTTGTGGATGGATTGATGCTTGGTCGAACACTTGTGGATTGTGTTCACTCCAATAATGGCAATCGTACTTGTTGAGTCAAAATTTGGCCTCGCCCGAGAAGATGTTTTTTTTTTGCCAAAACCCGGATCTCTGGTCAACGTTTCCATTTTCATGGTCATCCGGCTTCAATTCTTGCGTCAGCACGTTCTTATACAAATGTAGGCCCAAATCCAACCGCAAAATAAGCTTGGTTGACTCTCTGGTGATGCCTAATTCAGCTGATCGTCGTCGAATCCATATTTCTAGGTCTCTTCGATATTGGTCGCTATGCCGGGTATGCATTCTTCATTTTACACCAATCTTTGTCTGGTTGGTGGCTTAAGGTCCAAGAGAGTGTACTTAAGCTCAAATTTTTTCACGTTCCGACAGTCAAATACCAACAAAAGCCTCGGAATCGTCAGTAATACCATCTAAGTTTGTAAACCAAAAGAGTGCATCTCCGCTGTCATAGTGCTGAGCTTCGTCTGACAGGGCTAACCCAGGCAAACCCGAAGAAGATGATCTAACTTGTATCTTCTCTGAAACTAGGGAGGTGCCGCAGGTCATAGTGTTTCTCTAACAAGACTTTCATGCACAACCTGATATATGATAAACATCTGATATACAAAGCACCTATCCTCGAACAGTTTTTTAACGCTTAGGAATTGTCTTCTATCCTCCAGTACTACGCCACACGATGTTGTTTTGTGACTATTGCCAAAAATGATGTCGAATTCAACAAATGTCACGACACATACGCCAAAATGGCTAAGCAACCTCCTGAGAAGCTTGAATCTCCAGAGCGCATCGCCATAAACATAGTAAGCTGAGTTCAAAACCATCAACAACATTTTAAATGTCAAATGCTTGCAGTGTGCCCACGAATGCAGTCTCCTGAAAAAGGGTTTCATCCGCAAGGAGTACAGAAACGAATTCGACCCTGATGTTATCGAGGATTACTACCTGAAGAAATACCCCCAACTGCCAATATTCTCCACCTACATGTTGGACTCGTTTAAAAAATGCCTAAAGTTTGGTATGTCTGACAGCCGCTGTCAAAGTGACATTTATGACATACGAGCATCTGTCATTTCTTTCATTTCCAGATAGTGTCGGTGAAGTGAACATAAAGTACCCCAATGTGACATTCCTCCAGCATATAAAATGTGACCCACTGGCGGCCCGAATTATGATGTGTGTCCGCACAAAGGCAATGCAAAGTTGTCCACCATCTGCATGGGACATCCAGTCCATGGATTGTGCTGCATCCAAGTTGTATTTCAAAGAGTGCGTTGGGTCTATTGAAAAAGTCGTACGTACCATGGATTAGAACTTGCAAAAATAAACCTGTCACCCTGCTGACCATGACCACTGAGTTGGTGTTTAATATTGCAGCTACCTCACATGGTGGGTTTTCCAATTAACTCCAACACTGTAGCCCCGAAAACTCATCTCATTACCCAGTCAGGGTGCCCCCCGTCCCCCGTTTGCTGTGTTGTGGTTAACCCTCGCGTGAATGTCAAAATAATTGAACATCACTACTCATATGGTTAATAATTAGGGGGGATGACACGAGGCAATGTATCCTCTGTGGTTACGTTTCGAATATCATGGCACTTGGGGTTGGTTGCTGTGGCAGAAGCCTTTGGCTGCTAGATACACACACACACCCACAAGCCAGGCTTATGCTAACAAAACAAATGAAATTATTTATTCCTTATTATCCGACAGGATGCCTCATGGGATCACCGACTGGGAGATGGCTTAGAGGATGATGGAAACACAGTTTCCCAAAACCACTTTAAAGTTTTCCACCAGGATAACAACACCAAACGGGGAGCCAAAAAAAAAAACCTGATTCAGCTTTAACGTTTGATGTGTCTTCGTGGTTTCACTTCGTCATCAATTTGCCGCTAGCTTTGGCAATTTTCATTCCCTAAACGGGGAATGGTGGTTGCGTATCAATCTCGGAAAACTTAACAATTTCCCGCGGGGTAGTTTTTTAGATAAGTGTTCGTACGCGTGTGACGCGTTAGGAAGGAAACTGCGTTTAGGTGTAATTACTAGTCAATCAGCTAAACTCGTGTGTATGGGTTCTAAATATTGAGTTTTAGAGAAAAACCTCAACCACCCAGGGGGTTGACATTCACTTCAATTTCGATGGAATTTCTCATTCCCCCCGAGTGTGGATGGAATTTTCATCTTCACCTTTTGATTGCGAGAGCTGGTTGCCACCGAAAGTTAATTAAAATCCTTGTATCTACGGGCGTGTGTGAGTGTATATCCAGGAGGAAACCCTGTTCATTGAGGAAATTGGAATTTTAGGAAAAAATTTCGATATAGAATTTTACACTTCCGATCGTTAGATACGCTTTAAAAAGATAAAAGATATCAATGGCACATAGGACGGTGATTAAAAGTAATTCCTTTCCGTTGTGTAGAATCGAATTCGATTTCTTTTTTAATTAATGCACTCGCAGGGGTTTCTAACTTAATCCGGATATCTCTGCACGAGCCATTCATCATTGACGTGCAGCGGGGTGGGATTTGTATGAACTAAAGACGTTAATTTCGGAATTGTCACGTATTTAGATGGAATGGTTTGTCTTGTTTGCTTGGGATTTTTCTTTCTTTTTTTGCATCTGGATTGGTCTCGGTTTTTTTTTTTTTGATGAAATGTGCAATCGTGTTGTGGAATGAATTAAGTAAACCAAAGACTGTGAAATAGCTGTGAAGCACATGCAACATGAGTTTGCCTTTTTTTTTGCTAAGTGTGTACTATTGTACTTGAATTTGGTTTGCTGATGTTGAATTCATATCTGCTGACTTGCATCGTCGCAGCTGCACTGAAGTAAAGATTAATGAGTCCATAAGGGAACCGAATATTAATTTGGATTTACCATAATGAAACCTTCGGTATCAGCATCGTTTTTTTTCTAGGTCAGAAGATTAGTTGCAAGTGGTACTGACTGATGGGTAAGTATTATGCTTGATGTGGCCATTTGTGGCCATCTGTGGATTCTTCTTCAGACGTTGTGCAATCCCCTATATGATGTATGCCAGCACAGATGAACTTTTCACTAAGAATATTGTTAAATTTCACACACTTATCACTTTAAAAGGAAGCTAAATGATAAGTGCCTGCAAAACGATAAAGAACTTATCAGAAGTCATATTTTGTTTTCAAAGTGATAAGTATATGTAGTCACAACTTATGATAAACCCTTTCAGAGAGTCAATTAATGCAAATTTTACTATACGATAACTGATAAGTGATAAGTAAATACATATATTTGGGGACAGCAACTTGAAGAAAAATCAGAGAAATCGGTTTTCATTGATAGATACGAGATTGTTTGCTCGGCCAGCATTATATAATCCATTATGTAGCAAATGATAAGTGATAAGTATGACAGAAGCGAAAAGTGATTTGTTGTTTTAAGTGTCTCATAGTTTTAGAGTGTTTTTAGTGCCAATTTTTGGTGTTGTTGTGGCGATAGATAGAACATCAGTGTAACACTCACTGTGGAACCATCAAGCGATACTTTTTAAATAAAATGTCCTTATGATTCAGTCATAGAGAGAATCTGCTGCCAGTAGCTGCTAAATTTGTGCATAGTATTGACGAGGACAGAGATCCAGCTTATTGTCATGGTTCCCTAGAGCGTAGTATTCTTTAAAAACGTTGCAAGTGTAGGGTCATCCAACAAGAAATATCATTTAAAGTTATTTGAAAAGTACAATTTTTTTTTTGAAAAGCAGTGATATTTTCATTTCAGTCTTAAGTGTAGTGATTGAGGTTAGTAATGCAGTACCTTATTTGTCAGACTGCCTCGAAACTGTGTTCTGATACTTTTGATGAACCAATAAAGCCATTGTTTCACCACCTATGTAGCTTATGTCACCGTTCTGCTGAAAATTAATGTCGTTTAGGTGGTCACTTGACTTCCATTCGTATGTCAACCAGACCTTATAAGCTGTAGGCCATGATTCCTATGAAAAATGCAGTCCCAAGTGACTGCGGATACGCCCAATTCCAGTGATCGTCTCCAAATGGACACTTCTGGGTTTGGACTCACACTCTCGGCTATGGCGGTAGTACTTTAAGCTGATCTTATTGTAGAAACCCGAGTTGGAGCCCTCATATCACTAACCTTTGCGAGACCTAAAAATGCATTGAATAAATTCACTATAGCTATGCAAGAAGGCACCTGAAGACGACCAAAACCAGTATTTTAACTCTCGAGATTTTCATGGTTTTACAAGTCAATTTGCACTGTCTTCACACCTTGTAGGAGTGTGAATCGATCTATATTTGATAACCTCCTAGCTTATACTTATCATAAGCCGTCTGGGTGATAATTAAATATTGACAGTTCTCCAAAAGCGCGACACTTAAAATGACACCTCTTACTGGATGACTCTATAGGTAAGATTGTGAAAGTGCAACCAGTTAATATTTGCATGGAAATAATGATAAAATGTTTCTTTTTACTTTTACTTTTCCATTTGGGAGAAAATCCCGTCTACGCACACACCAGCAGGCGGCAGAGCAGTGTAGCTACCATGTATCTATGACATGTTTACTGAACCAGAATGGAAAACATATCTTCAACTTCTGTCCCTAGGGAGTAAATGAAAAGATTTCGACATAGAAACTTACTTAAAACATTGATCGTACATCTCAATCCCCAATTAAATGTCAAATGACAATCCAACAACTAATTGTTACCTACGTTCATCCAACTTTTCAATTTCTCTGTTCAGCATTGTAACGAACGTGTTTGTTTTTAGGTTTTTTGCTTGTTTTTGTTTTACAAGCTCTCACTCCATCCAGCCCATAGGTTGACTGCAATCCGCATAACCCTACCACACGGTAACCAATCAACTTCACGGTCCGCTGGGCTATTCGGCTGTTTGGCGTGATTCCTTTGTCGTGTGCTCAAAACCAGAACCTTAACTTCGAAATGAAATGTTCTTCACCGAATCGGAAATAATGACTTTTACGTTTCGGATTTAGTATTTCAGTTCGAGAGCTACATAGATACTTCCACACCACAGTCATAATGGTTAACAATCGTAATAAAGTTGTTTCACCAAAAATCGTAACAAAAAAAACATTAAAGTATCGCGAAAGTTCAGAATTAATATGCGAGATGACAACGTAAGTGCGGCACTGTACTCGTACTTCAAACTTCACTTAGAAACCCCCAGATCGAGACCGTGTTCTTGTTCTTCGCTAGATGCACATTGTATCTTCGAAAACGAGTAGGGGGGCCGGTAAGGGGGCTTATTAATTTCCCGTCATCGTTGGGAGGAGTTGTGCTTGGTTTGCTTTGTTCTAAAGCACCAGGCAATGTCAAGTGAGGATGGAATGGGTGGGAGGAAGTGTACATAGATACACTATGTGTGTGCCTAAGGGGCCCTGCTGGGAAGTCACATTATTCATGGACACGTTGCGTATCTGTGTTTAGATAAACAGACGATTGCCTTTGTTTGTCATGCGTTTTGACGTTTACTTTTTTCCCTTTTGGCTCTTTTACTGCCGGCGGCGACGGCCGCGGCGTTTCGTTGGGGTAACGACAATCCTATAGAGACATTGAAATGGTTGGCGGCGGGTGGAGGAGTGTGGACGGTTTTGAATTTTAAGATGATTAAAGGTTTAAGGCTGACGGATGGCAGAATGATGATGGCTTGAGAAAGTTTGTTGTATGTTGTTCTTTAATTGGAGTAATGGGTTCATAAGTCACATGAAACGAGAGGAGTTTTTTGATGGATGGGGCATAGGCATAGGAATGCTACTCGTATCTGCGATGTTTCAATTTGTGATTAAATTCAATTGCTTTTGGGGCGGTTGGTGGGAATACCATGCTTGAGTATGTATCTGGGGTAAGGGAACAATGTGCTGTTGAGATAGAAGCCCGTATTTGGGAATGACAAGCTGCATTAGTTCTGAATTGGACGCTTTAGATGTTCAGATACTTCTTAATAGGGATTTGTTATGAGATATTTGGAATTAGTCACATAGTGCATACTTGGATGACATTGACATTATGGTAGGAGTAGAAGCCTTAACACAAACAACGAGTAACGTTCTTGAAACTCATGTCAATCTTGGTTCTTTGAGCGAAAGAGGCAGAAAGGTGCTCTAATAAACGACAAAGATCTGAGATCTGACCATCCGAGGCCTGCTTTACGATGGACAATGAAGGGCATTGAAGAGCTGTACTTCGATCAGACCTTTCCCTGTAGGGATGTAGAAAAAGGACCTAATCCACTTCATCCCTAATCACAGTTCTTCGATGAGATACATAAGTTTTTTTCCCAACTTCATTGCATTTGATGACTTCCAGGCGATTTACACTCAAAAGATAGCTAAGGGCCTTTCTACCATACCCTATACTACTCGCGAATGTAAGGCATTAAACTTTCATGGTCCAAGCCTGTTTTAGGGCGACGATAAAAAACGAAAGATGACTTCTTTAAGTGTTCAGTTCTATTGAGTGCAGAGCTGACCAGAAGCTCCACTTCGACGGCTTTATTCGGTCCATCTTGGAAGAAACTAAATTTTATGGCACTCCACTCATAAATATCAATCAAACGAGAAGTATCGTATATTTGCAATACCGAAACGATTGTTTCGCGGAATTAGTTGAAATAAAATTCCCTGGCCTTAGCCGATTCGACTTTTATTTGCTCCACATGCTGGCCATATCGAATGCTCCTGCGGGTAACTATCCCTGCGTCATAACCCTCTTTTATGCTCTCATCTTTGTGTCTTACATAACAAGGATATAAAGAGTATTTTTTATGTTATACTTTGCGCAATCCACTTAATAGATAATACCGTTCCTTATTCCTTATTCCCTATTCCGTATTCTGGATTCACAAGGACCATTCTGCTACTCAACTAATAATCCAATTTCGTGGTAATTGGGTCCACTCTGCGCGATGATATTTGCCAAAAAAAATACAAGTAAATGTATTCCCACGAAGAAACCGGCTATAATGCCAAACGATAGTGGTGGTGGGCCCAATCCACACATCGACTACTGACCATCAATGGGACACTGACTCCTGCCAAGCGAAACATAATCGAGAATATCCTTTTACTATTCCATGCACACACACAAAACCTATTCATTTCATAATCATTTCATTTTCGTGGGGTTCTTCTCTGTTAACGGCTTAATGAACCGTCCTCTTGTCGAACGAAAAAAGAAGGAAAAAAAAAAAAAAATAAGAATATCACCCCAAAGGGGACGGAAGGCTAAAGGTGGTGACGATGATACCGACCGACAACACAACCATACTCCGGCGACAACGACCGACTCAATAAGACGGAATGAAAATGATTACGATTTCTTTTGTAAAAGAGAAGATCCTTGCCAGGAGCTACTGCGGAGGAACACATAGAATTTCCACAATCAGAAGTAATCAAGGAGCAAGAAATTTCCTTCGCTTTGAATGCCAAAAATGGTGTCTCTGCTTGTGGCTCATTTCGCATCGATGCAACGGTAGTACACAAGGACAACGACGACAACGACGATGATGATAATGATGATGATGATGCTCGTGATGCCGGTGATGGCGGAACAGCAGGGAGAATAGTTAAATCGGTAGTGGTGGTGTACAATCCCCATCCGGCAACGAAAGGATAATAACTGAGATTTTCCCTTCTCTCTTTATCTTGTCTGGCGAATTGTTCAACACCGGCAGGAGGATGGCATTCTAGGTGGCCACCAATGCAAGACCAAGTAATTCCAAGGATTCAATGGAAGAATGCCACCGAATACAACTTAAGACACAGAGCAAGAAACCAAGAGAGAGAGAGAGACAATCGCTTTCCTTTTTGGAATATGAAACATTTATTTTAATTTCTTTGATGCATTTCTTAGCGTTTCGAGGAGGATGCAATCTTGTGCCAGGATCTGGTTTCTTTTGCTTTCTGCCGTCGCAAGGAATGAAATATCCTTAATGGCAGACAATTGTACCTCGCACTTGGCATCGGCTGCTGCTGGGGGTGTTGGGCTATTGGGTATGTGCGCGTGATTGAGCATTTGTGGTTGCGGTGGTCATTGTTATTATCGTGATTATAACTGCGCCTTTGTTCAAATGTAATCAATGTGAAACGTTTGAATTCGAACAGAAGGACGAGGCAACAATCGAAATTAGAAAATTCAAACGCAAAGCAGGGTCGATACGCAATGAACTGGAAGTGCTCTTGAAAATTGCTGATGCGGAAGGAGATAGTAAACCGAGTGACATTGAGGGCTACCGTATGCTAGGGTAGTGGGTCGATGACACAAAGCCCTAGACAGAACCAAGGGTGACAGCCATTGTACCTGGATGAAGACTTAGGACGTAGTCTTGGCTTAAATGGGAAAGACATGCCAAGCGTTCCTTCTTTGTGACGAGAATCAAATAGTGCTCTGCTCTATACAGAGCACAGGATCGAATCAAGAATACATCATAACAACTCAAGTCCCAGGTAATCTAAAGGAGCAGTAGTGTAACTACTTAGAAGAGTGCCTCAGGGTGGCCTAGTATCACCACAATTTTTGTCAAAAATAACTTCGTAATCGAACTAATCTTAGACGAATGTTTCTCTCCGTGATTAGTGAGATCTTGCAACAATTGGACACTGGCACGCTGGCATCTTTACCAACGAAAAGGATTCTTAACAAAAGCCCTCATTCTAAGGACTATCGTTGAAATACAAGCTTTGTTAACAGAATATGAAAAGCTGTGGTTGCTATTTATAGGAAAGTCCTTGAAGTCTGGAGCTTGAAGTCTTAGTGACCTTTCAGTAGGGTACTTCTGATTTATAAACTTCGTAGTACATATGCCCCATGAAGTTGATATAAGCAGCCATTCTGACTAATCTCCTTTAAACCCATCTGCTTGACCATTGCGTGGTCAGTACGTATCACTACTCTTTGGAGAAAAACTCTAAAATCTAGAGTATCCAACCTTATATCGGATATTAACTTATGCGAATTTCAAGTGGACCTCCACGTAAGATCATCAAAAGACTAAGATTAGGCAAAGGCAGTGGCGGTCTCTAGAATATTGGTTTCACCTGAAGTATCCTCATAAAATGTGTGTATCTGCTCGTTTCTAGCACCTTAAAAATATTAAATTTCCAAACATACGTATAGTAGATGCGCTTCCTCAACTTACTCGTTTCATGGATTCACACCCAGTCATAACCATCGTCAAAAGTCGTCAAAAAAGGACGAAAATAAGCCATCATAACCCTAAGATTATTCGTCGCTTAGAGTGTTGAAAATTTGGATGGAACTAGGAAGTACAATGCCAAAATTAATGACTCTGAAGGTCCCCTACTATCGAACTTGATATACATATGTATGTTTGATAACATTTTTGAATTCGTAGTTATACATGAGCTCAACAAGAACCCTGGGCATCTAAACTAGCAATTGACTAAAATATTTATAGTTTTGAACCCTATCTACCCAAGTCGACAAGACTTATGGGTTGCATCCAGCATCTCCGGTACATATGAGACTCAAGAAGTCCATTACAATATCAACAACTTTTCTAGCAGCAGATTCCTGCGGGACCTGTTAAAAACCGCCCTTTCTATGAAGGATCAATGGCAATACAAATTAAATTGGGTTTGTTCGAGGAGATCTATAGCTCTTGGTTTAAAGACGGATTACTTACTAATCCAACTTACCAAGGAACGCAGACAATCAGGAGATTCGTCTTCCTACCGACCTTTCTGTATGTTGGACATTATCATGTTGAACTCATCATCTGTATGAGACTAGAAGCTGCTATTCTATCAAAGACTAACAATATACTGCATGGATTGCGATCTTGTGACGTCCCAAGGCGTTTAAGCAAACTACAATTGGTTTACAGGAAACAGGACTCGTACAGATGTTACATGAAATATACTTATTTGTCACGCATTCAGACTACAAGCATTGGTATTTCTTTTTAACGAAAATTGTCGCCACTGTAGCAATGGCAGCCTAAGGAAATGTCCGGCCCTGGGGAAGAACACCAGATAGAATCCTTTTTAACAAAATCTCAAAGAAAAGGATTAGTTTTCTAAATATCGCAAGTATCTTGTATGATTATGTTTAATGTCATGCCGAACCACTTAGACCTGACAAAGAAATATCGGTTAACTAGTGGCATCTGGAATTATTTCAGAAATGGAAATTGGCGCCCAATGCAGGGCCCAATGTTCCAAGTGCGGCTTCATGGTAGTTTGTAGACTTATAGGTTTGGTTTACGTATTCATATTCTTCATATGTAACCATTTTTTGAAACATTAGCTGTCCTTTATTTAAATTTATGCAAACAAAGATATGTACGTCACATATGTATGGATATTCTAATGATATCTAGAAACACAAGACATATTGTCAGTACTTCAATCTTTGGCACAGAAAAAACACATGTGTGCCCCTCCATGCCTGATATCCATGATGATTGCCAAGAAAATTTGTGCAATCGCAGAGCTTACAGAAAGAACAAAAAAAAAAAACAAATATCCTTGGCAAAAGGATCCAATCTCTTTCGTTTCCATTTTTGCTTTGCGCCTTTGAATATTGCCTTCAATCGATTTCCCTTTGTCTTAATAAATTTAATGGAAACAGTACACAAAAATCTGTTTCCAATCGGACGTATCTCTTGTGACAGGCATCCACACATATGTACGTACGTAGATATACGAATAGATACGAGAGTATCTGTCGGCTTAATTTTGACAAATGAAAGATGAAAACGTTTGTCGTATGTATGTCGGTCGGTGGGGGTAATGAATTTGTTTTCATTTGAAATTGAAAATTTTATGCGAATTTGTTCCTTCTCTCGTATGTATGTGTACGTAGATGTGTAGAGAGGTTACATTTAATGGCATCAAGAAGGACGAACATGATTTGAATAATTCATTTGTTTATGTTGGAGGAAGTTCTTCCGTTTTTGTTGGTTTTTTTTTGTCTGTTTTTTGTCTGTTTTTGCAGTCGGCGAAACGGGTGGGAACAAAAAGGATTTATACGTTTCTATATATTCGTGTTGTGGTGTGTTTGTTTTTGGCAAACACACGTGAATGTGACAATTTAGCTGAGATTTGCCAAGCACACACAGGGGTCTGGATGGTGGGGATGATGTTGACAAATGCTCCTTAACATGATTTGCTTCAAATTGGCACTTAAATTAGGCAAAACAAATGGAGCAGAAGATGAGCGGGGTTATGCGCCGTTTTTTTTATGCGAGGAGCGGGATTTTTACTAATTTATTTTTAGTAGTTAGGATCAGGGGATAGTATTCAGGGGATAGTATTAGAAGTTAGACTCCTTCAGTTAGGAATGGCTAACGTCTATAAAGATTCCCTGATTTCACAATGTCCCCCAAGAATGCAAGAGATACTAACGATAGAAAGAAGCCGACTATCCTTTTGCCCATTGGTCTAAATTTTCTAAAAGAATTGAGTGCTAAAATGAGGATGCTTTCTACTGGTTGATATGTCCTCGAGATTGACATTTTCACCTTGAAATTGAAAATATCCTTATAGACGTGGCTTCGACTATAAACTAATAAAGACTTGAGACAGGATAATGGATAATGGCACCACAATTCGCGGGGATTTCAACAGAAATAAGAAGCTACCTGTGCATACTGCACAAAAGATAAAGTTTCGATGTACTTTTGTGACAGATGCGCCTCTAGGCAGGCATCACCTACTCTTAACCTAAGACAACCCTCTCTGTAGAAGCAGTCTACCCATAAAAAGACAGAAACTTTTAGAAATTCAAGAAACGTGAACGATAGATACAATTCCAAGTTGATGTAACGAAATACGGTAGGCGCTTAAAGCCTTCGTGAAAAGGAAGTTTTTGATGGATTTCTTTCAGCAAGGTATAATCATATAGAACGTATCTATCACCATGCAACTATGTAAGCCTATTAGCTTTACCTTGTTCCAACTCAAGAAAGATTAATACATTTCGTACACGCCTAGACTAAAGGTTGATCTAAGGAGACAGCCCTGCCTGAGATGGCAACGCGCATGGGCTTATTCTCCCTGGTTATAGAATATAAAATCAGAATTTATAAGAACCATATTGAACTGACTTTAGACTCAGCAATCTCAAACAGGCTTGAAAGTATGCCAAAGACAAGACATATCAACGCAGAACTGGACGATTGTTAGATATAGGTCGATGTAAGTCACTGGCTTTATCCCCTCTACTACGGATACTGATCCCAAATGAGATTCTAAAGAAATTATTACAAACTAGTTGTCCCATATGGCGATCATGTCGTGAGAATAGCAACAGGGAAGTTCATACCCGCCATCACCGAAATACTTGTCTCAGCCCACAATACCTTAAATAAATGGGCGGAAAGTTGCCGACTAAATGTTAATCCACTGAAAATATAGGTAGCCCTCTGTGTTGTCTTAAGACTCAATGGTGTAGCCCTCTGAATTTCGATGAGATACTTGGGGTGTACTCGACGGTAGGTAGGATCAAGCGGTCACTGCAGTCAAAGAGAATACAGTCTTACTTGGATCTAGACGGGTCCATTCTTTTCCCCGGTGTTGGCTACTTGAAAAAAGACAAAAACTATTAATCAAACAGATTAATCCATGGTAGGAGCGGCTCTTCTCTTATCGTTGTATTGAGCCCAAAGTAGTATCAAAACACCGCAAGACAAGAGAGGGCTCCACCTAGCATTGGACATGTTATGAGAAGGCTAATGTGAGGTTGGGCCGATTGAGCCGTTGGAATGTTAGTTGATTCCGAGACTGTTCTAGCCCTTGTGTTTCCTCTGAAAAAATTCCTGAGCCAGTGTCTCCATCTTGAAGATGGATATGCAGACGAGCTTTATGACTTCACCATTCGTCCAGCTCTTTTTGGAAGAAAACTTGCAGTCGAGGTTGAAAATACTCGACGGTAAGTTGACCTGAATAGAAAACCCATCAGAAAGGATAAGGAAAGCGTTTATAGCCTTCAACGTTGTCACCAGATACACCAGATACTCGTACCAATAACAGTCCCACCAATGCGTGATTTAAGCTGCAAGTAGGTACTCGTTTACTCCAGTCTTGAATTCAATTTTCTTTTCTGGCTTAGTGAACACTGAACTACAATGTACCGACTGTTGATTACACGTTCAAACTAATAGGAGACAATGGCTTAGCAAAACACTCATTTGTAGAAATATTTCTTGAAGTGGTACTCAATGATTGATCTCAGCCCGCGATTGTCGTCATGCATGGAGTGCTTCTCACTACAATGCATTGGCAGATTCAATTTTTCTTCGCACTACAACTGGTAAAAGTATCTACACCACCTTATCTCTGACTAATTTCCGTTCTATTCGTGCTGCGTATCCAAAATCTAGTGATCTATGGAAAATCTAGCCTTTAGCGGTCACCGATACCCATGACATCCTTTCAAATGCTAAAAAGATACAACCCAACTGAAACAAATGCAAATTCTTCACTTTACCACGAGAAACGAAACCGTCAGCTTGCCTGTACAATGTATGTACATGTGTATACCCCAGTCCCTCGGACACACTTCGAACCTTGGGACCCAAATCCTTAATTGAATTAAATGAAAAATCGACCACTGCAGAGGAGTTTTACGACCGCCCTACATCACACCGACTACCGAACATAAATCACACAAAACCGAGAACAAGAAACAATCAAATCAATGGATTTAATCAAATTTAAATGTCAACCCTATATCCAATGTCATCAGTTCCCCCCGCTGCCCTATGCCTATGCGAAGCGATGGTGGAAACCCTTAAATTCTCGATAATCACCAGGCCCGATGTATGTCATTCGAATGCTGCTTGTAAGTCAATTTGTTACCGCATGTAACCTAGAAAATCCCTAATCCCCCTCCTTAAGCTCAGCTAGATCCAACGGAGAGGCAAGACAGTAAAAAAAAAAGGGAAATGTCCCATCGGTCATACACCTCACTCTATGATTTACGTTTATCCCTGGAATGGTAAAAGGAACCAGTGGTAGCAAAAGCAAGCCGATGCCAAATGGTGCCCAAATTGCAAAACATTCCATAGACACACAGATACGAACAGATAGATACCTGAATACTTTGAAGCCCGCCCCCGCACACCTGAAATCATTTCCTCCACTCGTTCACCTTCGATTCGATCCGGAACGTTTCGACACACAAGCTCTCGATTAATGAGCCGAAGAATTATCGGTGTCGTAATGTGAGTCGACAACGACGACTACGACGAGGTATCCCTCCTTAGCACACTCCATGCAAGGTAGACACCGGAAAATCTTTATCGATTTTTCCTTCCATACACAGCAACGACAACGACGGGTGTTAACCCTAAAGATACGACTCCTTGCTGTGTGTTAGGCATTGAGTGTGAGTTGGTAGGTACGTGGGTGGGTGGGTTCTTTTTGGGGTTGGGTCTGTTGGGGTGCTTACTCATGTGCGACTCCTGCTTAAATGAACCAATTTCGCTATCGATTCAGTGCCAACTACAACGACAACGACACGATGACGATGTGTTTCGGCATCCGTTGTCAAATGGCAAACAGGAAGTCGTAGATGTTTACACACACCCACCCGCCGCCGCCCCACAGTATCTGTATCTAAGCGTATCTCGCTCTCTCTTTGGTAATTTGCTTGGGAGAAATTGTATTTTGCAATATTAGCAGCAATAATCTGAAGTGGAGCGTGTAACCGAGGCGATTAGTGAATTGCTGTCGTTCGAACGCAGAAAGTTTTGTGTTGTATCTGTGTATCTGCCACACCCCTTTATAGGTCTAAGACTTCTTCACTTACCGGCTACCTAATATTCTCCCATTGGGAGTGGAAATTTTATGATTTTGCTTTAATGACCCTCCCGGCCCTGGGATACGAGTACATAGAACTTTAGCGATGCGCGAGGCTCCATTATTGAAATTTTATTACTCTCGTGTGTATCTTTTGTGGTCGATGCAACACTGGGCAAAGGAACTCTAAGTAGCCAACTGGGTGGTGATTAACCTACTTCAAACTCCTTTTTCTTATCCCCCCACCCCCATGCTGCTTGGGGAAGAGTTATATTGCTCTCTAAACACCCATCGAAGCACAGGGGTAATTAATCCAACGAAATAAAATGTAAAAGGAAAATCCTAACACCCGCGCATACATGCTGGACATAGTGGCATAGTGCTGGGGCTAATTGCGCTCACTTGTTGCTGACCATATGGGGGCTTTTGGGAGAAAGTGTTGTTTGGTTTTTTTTCATTTTCTTTGATTGCCTTTGATTGGAATGGCAAATGGGAGGCAGACACACACATAGTCGAGTGGATAGGTTGGAAATATCCAGACCGTGAAGATGACAGAGCGTGAAGTAACAGTGATGGAGTTTCGTGCCACTAATTTTTTTGTTTTTTGTTTTTTTTTTTTGCTAATTGTTCAAAAGTTTGTTTGTGGTCTTTGTTTGGCTGTTAGATGCATGCCGGTGCAGATTGGCGAACGAGATTGTGACGGATTAGGAGTTTGACAATGGAACTACTATGCGGTGCTATATGGTCGGGTGTGGACTCGAGCATGTACGAAACACTCTTTGCGGTACAGCACTGACACTAACTATTTAGCTAATTGCCTTCGAGATTAAGAACAAGACCATGGTGTGTGTTTACAGCTCTTGCTGTTGGAAAGTACAAAGAAGCGCTGATCAGAAGAAACTGATTAAGAAGGAAGCTAATTGTAATGTTCTTAAGCCCCGTTGTTGAAAGCCTTTTATTAGAAAGAGAATGTTTTGTATCCAAGCGGCGTTTAAGTACCCTTATGATTCCACAAACAATGATGAAAAAGGAACTAAGGTTACCCTAGCTATTGAATGACAAGTTACGGGTCGAGAAGATTCTTTAGATGATACACGAATCTATTGGGTTTATTGAGGGATCAGAGTTCGATTGTAGGACTAAATTTTGATAGAAATACTGAAGGGTTAATCGACAGCAAAATCAGGCATTAGTCGATAGTATTCGAACTCCCACCCGCTTCCATGCAAGTACTTTAGAAATAGGGATTGATCTACAAATGGAGATCTGTGGAAGTTAATGGACAGAGATACACCAGAGAAACAGATTTACTGTGTCACAGGTGAAGGAATAAACATATAATCAAACTCTGTGTCTTCTTGGGATGAACTGATGCGAGTTAGGTTGAGTGGATGAGCGCTCTTGCTGACCAGAGTTCAGTGGCTCACTTAGACCTCAAAGTGTAAAATGTGTGCCAATAAGTTAAAATCCTGGGAATTTTAGAAAAATTTATCATTAAATCGACCTTTGCAGCGTTTGCAGGAAGGTCATTTTCATTTCCATATCTAGATCATCCATAGGATCATATCCACCTAAAAGTGTTTCCAGTAGAGACATAACAATTTTTTTTTTTAATACAAATGCCCCCTTAAGCTTGTTTAATAATTAGTTAATGTCAAAATGTCAGTCAAACTCTACATTTTTACCATAGTGAATAATAACGTCTACGTTTGAACTTTTTTAAAAACTACTACCGGAATTCTGAGTTGGTGGTCGCAACTTCAAGAGTGTTTGTCCTACCAGACAGACTGTTCCTATGGCAGTGAGATAACCCACTGGTAGAAGTACCAAAAAGTACCAAAAGTGTCCTGGTAATACAAGTCTCAGGATATCTTCATTGAATTTTAAATGTGGACAGCATCCGCTGTTTTCCAACAAGTTTCTGCAAATGTTTCGGCATAATACACTTTGCGGAGTGAGAATCAAAAAGTGGTAACACAGATTTGAACTGATGGTCTACACTACACATTTGAAGCGCCGAGACTTCTTCGATTGGGCTCTAAAAAAGTTTGAAAAAAATACTGAATTTCATCGAAAAATCATTTTTAACGATGAAGTTCACAAAAAGTGACTGTTTGGTGTGGATTTCATGCCGGACGCTTTTTTCGTCGATGGAAATGATCGCCATGTTATGGTCAATGTAATTCGCTATACTGAGATGGTGGAAGACTATTTTTGGCCAGAATTGGATGGACTTGACAGCAGTCATATGTGGTGCAACATGCTACACAGCTAGTCAAACACTTGATCTGTAGAATAAGAAGTTTAGTAATCGTATGGTCTCCTGAAATGGTCCTATCGAATGGGAACCACATTCATGTGGTTACATTAAGTTGTTGGTTTATAGTAACAATCCAACAACGTTAGAGGAGCTTAGAAGCAATTTCGAATGGAAAATTGCCAATATTTCGATATTTATGGAAGAGTGGTGGAAAATCGGAAAATGGATCGCTGCAAATGTGCTAGCGATAGTCATATGAAAAGAATTAAATTTTGTACCTAAATTTAACAGGTGTACTACATTCAGACTGAATTTCGAAGCCCAATGTCTCAATTATTCTGTATTTTGGTTAGACACAGAATTGGTATGTCCCTTCACAAATCTGGTGTGTTAAACTCCATAACGCTGTGGAGGATCCGAACGAGTCATAGTTTTAATAGAGGTTTCACCATCATTTCACTCACGTTGTATGATGGAAATGATTGGAGACACGGCATTCCTTTGCTTTTCGAAGAAAGAATAAGAGACAAGGCTTCAAGATTTCCAAATCCAAAGTGGGATCCAACAAGGCTGAATTCCTTCGTCGATGTTTTAATTTCTATGTGAAATTGATTGTCTAGAACAATTTGACTATTTTGAAGACGTATGGCTATTTTTTTTCGGTTTGGAGACAGACAGAGTCACACGAAGGCACATACATCGGTGCTAAGTTTATACACAATCAGTCTCTACATTCCTTCTACCACTGCTCTCTCAATATTGACTCTAAGGCATTCTAAAGTTTCTGGCTTATTACCATGGATCATGGAGTTGTCAAAGAAAGACATTTAGAAGCATCAAGTCACACAATTAAGGCAACCACTTCGTTAACTCAATTGTTTTACAAGCTCTGTGAGATGTGGCACGGTGTTACTGGAACCACACAAGTCCAAGTCGCTCTTCTCTCAATTTTTTCCAAATATGGTCAGTCAACATGGTTCAGTGGCGATCTCCATTGACTGAGACTGCGTTTCTCATATCACTGAATGATAACTATGGTCCAAAGCAGATCTTCCACTATAGAACCAGCACCAAATAGCAAAATGAATGGCTTCGGGGTTACTAAAGAAGCCTTTGAAGAGACTTCGGTAAAAATTTGGGTAGTTTGCGAAATTTGTTGAAGCAAACAACAAATAGAATGTGTAGACGGAACAATGGAACGTCCCAGTTGGGACACAGAACGAAGAAATTAAAAAAATCTGAAACCATACCCGATGGCAGGACATCATTATTCAAATAGAATTCGATAATTTTCGAAAAAATATTTGCTTATTCACTCGGGAAATTGGGCCACATGCCAATTACTGGCGTCATCCTGGTCAATACCAACTCATCAATAGCGTTCCACTCATTGAACCCTGCCCAAAGCCTGAATTACTAAAATTCCTGATAAAAAATGCAAATCTGCCCACGTTCCATTTGTCAGAGATAAACATTTTAGGGAAAATTATAAATTCCCAGAATTATTCACTCATTTACCCATTCGGGGTGCCACCGGGAAGAGGAGCCAATGCCGACGAACTACCCTCCTATCGTTTCAAGTGTAAACTTTGAATATTAAATAATTTATTTAGAATCATTCAACTGAAACCCAAATATTCATCACTCTGCCTGATTGTAACAGGATACAAATCCGATCCCATCCTTCGTCCTTGTAACAGCAGCCAGTACCAGTACCATCACCACCACCACCACCAGCAGTAGCAGTAGTAGTAGTAGTAGTAGTATACCCTGTCATCAATTCAATTCCATTAATGTACTCAATTTAGTAAAGACTATGGCGGAACTGAAGGGTGTTGAAGTGCTTCCCAAAGCTCCAAGGCCTCCCCCCTCCGCCCGGTTCTCCCACGGAAAATATATTCACTGAGATTCCCATTCATGGAGTCAAGTGGTAAATTAAAGCAAATATTTGAGTAGGGGGGAGTGAAATCTCCCCAAGCGGCAAGGACGAGGGCGAGAGAACGGTAATGGTTACAAAAACTCAAACTCCGATTTAAATTATTCCCCTAAAAACCCTTTTTCAGATACATTACCACACTGGGACTGGGTGCTACTACACCCAGTGTACGGGTAGCTGCCTCCTGCCGCCTTGCTGTTGATGTAGTGTAGACACACTCAGAACATTGTGTTTACTTGTTTGCTTGGGGAACATCGATCCTACTCCCGAGCACCAGCCAGCTTTTGTGTGCGTATTTGTTTCGAAAGTTTCCATTTCTTTGGAAAAATAATAGAAAATCGATGATATTCGCATAATTTGCACCATATTGAGAGTTTTTCCTTCGCCAAATGAGAATGTCGGTCGATCTTCTCCCCGTGCCCCCCATGGGGATTGGAAAGTTTATTAAATGCCGGCTGGCCAACATCCGAATACCATAAATCCCTATTTCGAGGATAAACTCAGTTTGGATGGGGGATAACATGGGAAAGTAGCTTAACCGAGGAGAAAGTCAAAAAGTCCTGAATTTCATCAGAGGAACACAGTTCCTCTCTCGTGGATGTTTCAAATTGTTTGACCACTTCGACTTGGGATGGACTTTTGAAATGTTATCCTTGATATCTTTGGGGAATTTTCCAGGCAAAACTTTTCAAGCTAAATGCGGAAAATTGATCATTGACGAACACGTACATATACATGTAGTTGGAGGGTGTGGGGGGGACAGGATGGGTTGACTGGTGGTGGTCAGATAAAATGAAGTGTTTTGACAGCTTGTGGATTAAATTTTCATTATACAAAATGTTTAATGGTGGGTGTGAGATGGTTTATTAGTTAAAATATGCCTGAGGGAGTGGTGTTTTCAAAGTCATGATTCGAGGGTGTGGGTGGGATGTGGAATTTTCATTGAAAGTTATGTTCGTTAATTCGAGAGAATTAAGTGACTTATGGTCCATGATCTTGGGCTTCCAGTTAAGATTTATTTAAATGGGGCAGATGGCAGATAATGGTCAGGACCCGGAAGGCATTATATACTTTTGCAGTTCACCTCATCACTAGGTATAGGTCGTGTCTGAGGGGATTTGCGAAATCTACCTGTCATAGATACACATTGAAATGTTTCTCAGTTAAGGATTGGTAAGTTGTATCTATGGGTAGCGTTGACTGACATGTGCCTATAAAAGCTTCACCACTTTATCATCAATAGAACGAATTTGAAATTTAAGACACAATTATACGCGAGTGCATAGGCGATATGGGTATAGGTCCGTGTTGCGGATAATCTCCTAAATTTACATAATTTTAGTCATAAATGGATCTTATGAGTCTGTATGCCAAAATCTTTATGTAAAATGCGATGCAAAGTGGTTGCAGATATGCCCAATTCATGTGATGGTCTCAATGGATATATGAACCTGAGCGATATTTTCAGCTCGTTTTCCCAGACAATCACGAGTTGGAGACATCACATCACCTACCTGCTCGAGCTGTTCAAAGTTATCGATTTAATTCACTACAGCTCTGCAAGAAGGCACTTGAATACGGACTATTTACACGCAAGGTGTCTGCGATATTTCATCGTGAATTTGGAGCGAATTTGCATTATTTTAGGATATAGTGCGAGTGTATATCGATCCATATTTAATAACCTTCTAGTTTTAACTTATCAAAAGCCTATCCAATGGTAGTTGATTGTGGGCAATTTAACGATGAGACGAAAATTAAAATGACACCTCTTGTTGGATGATCCTGTATAAGATGGTATAAGCAGCAGAGGCCTTCTGGATGGAGTTCTACACTCTTCATAAAGTGTGCAGCTGATATGTAGTTAAACTTAAACTTAAAGCCTCTTAAACTTTGCAAAACTGAAGATTGAAGGTCAGCACTTGTAGGTCTTCGGATGCATTAAATGATTATAAGTGACTTAGTGATCATACTCAATCACAAACATGAAAAGGAAGGTTCTCTCTGAATTTAGGACTAATAAACCAAACAATTGAAAGGAAGAAGGAATAGCATGATCTTCCAGCTAAAGCTATTAGGATGTATAAGACTTTATTGGTAAAGGGTTTTGAACCAAACTAATGAGTTACACAAATTCTAAAGGACTCAGACGCAAGTGGCTTATTGTACTAACCAAGCCAGTATTACCAATTTTACTTCAATTTTTCGGAAGTATTCACTTCAGCGATGAAGAGCTTCCAGTATCAGCACTTACCACATCAGAACCGAAGATGCTCCTGATCCGAGCAAAGTTAGGACGATAGCAAATGAAATGATGGGTAGTATTGTTTCCTTCTCTTAGCACACTTACCAAAAGGAAAGTGTCCCGTAAGAATGCCAATAAGTTGTTTTGAACTCACGTTTAGTCCGCCTTCATCCTGAAGACCGTGCTACAAACAATTGTGCTCGTGAGAGACCCAATTCGTAGTGAAGACCCTGACCGAAAACCCGGGAAGATCGAAAGTAGGTTTACATCCTGAGAAATGATTCCCTGAGCCTAGCTTAGCAATATCATCCCATATCTCATTTTCCGCAATCCAAGTGTGGCCTGGAACCCAAACAATTGTTAAAGAGTTCAGACATGCTAATGAATTCAAGGAGTTGAGAAAAAACTTACGCCGAACTTAGTCCAATCTCGCCACCTATTCTGAACAGTATAGTCTACAGAATATATCTCGGCTTGAAAAACAAAGGCAAGCTTGCCTAACGAGCAGTGAAGTCTACATTTGTCGGTCTCCACAAAGACACTGGCATGAGAGCCTCGTCTAGTTTTGAAACCATCCGGACAACAGGCCAGACCAGGCTAAGGCTCTGGTCGATTCCAATCTGAAGTTAAGGTTTCATTAAATTAGAACTATGGTCGTAGGATAAATTGACCTCTTTCGGTGATATGGGACTTATCTTGCCAAAGCGCCTCACAATGTCAGAAAACTGAGACCACCTTGAGTGTTTTCACAGAGCACCGGGATACCTCTAACATCTCCCAAACCACAAATGCGTTTTACATTAACTCCTGACTTGTTTCTAGTTCTATGGAGTCCTTACGTAAGAACTTTAATCATTTGGATTTTTGATCTCATTTGTGCGATCTCCAGGACTACATCCAATTTGCATGCATGTTTTTAACAAAAAGAATGTTAATGTGGAAACCGGTTCGTAGTTCCTGGATGTGGTCCCACCAAACTTACGTACGCGATTAAATATTTTATCCAACCTAAGGTCAGTTTAAATCCCAAAATGCAATTTCTCCCTCCGTTTAATTAAAAAAATAAATTACTTCATGGTAATATCTGACATCGTCCTCCGTTGGTTAGGTATTTAAAAAAGCTTCAACCCGCCATAAAGCAAAAAACTAATCTCCTGCCCTCTACCATCAAACGTCAACTATCATTTAATGCACCCTGACATTCACCCTTAACCACATGGAACTATGTATCTACATCAAAAAAAAAAAAGGGAAACAAAAAATCCTAGAACTTTCTTTTTTGTTCTTTTCAAAACCGTATGGAGGAAAAGGTTACTAAGTCCTTTCTAAAAAACAACGAAACAAAAGACCAAAATGTCCTGACTATGGTGATGGCGTATGAAGGACGGGAACGAATGAACGATACGGACAAAGTTTTTCATATTCGCATATTTTTTTGTGTTGACCCCAAAGTTTACATACGTCTATAGCTGTGTGTACTCTTCACTTCACATTCTAGAAATAGAAAAACTTGTTCGTCCTTCGACAGGATATACAACTCGTGTGAGTCATCATGATCCATGGCGCGCGTGTGTGTTCGTATGTATGGGGCTGTTGTTTTTATCAGCGCGAACTTGTGCCCTAAAAATTTCTCGATTTTCCATCCATCGCATCCTCTCGTCCCTTTTGGATTGGAATAATGAAACAAACCAAAAAAAACTGCCCTGCGTCATCATCAATCCTGCATTTTCCAGGATCACTAAGCACGCAGCGATGAGGTCAACGGGTGCTTTTTTGTTTCCTTTTTTGTATCCCTTTTTGCATGTGTAACAGTCACCGAGTGTCCCGAAAGAGTTTTATGCATATGCAATTTGATTTTTTGTGCGCTTCACCGACAAAGTTTTGGCTGCCACTATGTGCTAGTGTGTGTTGCTTTATTGCGAATCCTGCCAATAAATTGGTCAGTCGATTACGTCTTTTTTATTTATTCCTTTACTGAGGATCCTGTTCCGTTCACCATCACCTCTTGGGATTGTGTTGCATTAGAATACAAAAAAAAGAACCAACAAACAACTGGATTTCCAGGACGAAAAACAAAAACAAAAAAAAAAATATAGAACAGAATCGGAAAGAGTTCGTCCTTGCCGCCAGGGTAACCTTCCCATGAGAGAGAGACAGTGGATAACATCAGAACCAGCAGAGTTGAAATATCATACAGAGAGATCCTGTGTGAACGAAAATTGTGTCAAAGTGTAATGTACGTCTGTTGTCCTTTTTGTTGCTGTGCTCTGCTCTGTGTTGATGGGTTTGCTGGGAGTCGTGCGTGGTGTTTACCCAGAGAGAGAGAGAGACCATTTATACATAGTACATGCTTCTGCTCCCGATCTGAATCCTTTGTGGGAGCAAATTGGGTTTTCAACATTTTTCCTTCACATCCTTTATTTTTGTTTTTTTTTTGCTTTCGTCCATTTGTTATGCTTTTGTCTTTTGTTTTTGTGTTAAGTCATGAGTTTTGCAATCTTTTGTTTTTCCCAGATTTTATCGAGGCAGTGTGGGTGGTTCGTAGGCGATGGATGGCTGGAGATAATGCCAAAATGGATTTAAGATTGTTCTAGGATGTGAGTGGAGGGTTGTGTGTACGAATATATCGGTCTGCAGATTTGCAATAATTCGTTTTAATGTGTCGGAGATGTGTGGACTGATTATGTCTGTCATTATGAAAAGAAAATCGTTTCATAATGAGGAAATAATTTTTTCGAAGACAGAAGTGGATTTTGGGGCTATTCGGCTCAGGGAATGAAATAATGTTGTTTATCCTTGATGACTTGTGGTATGTGGGTCAAATGTTGATTTAATTGAATTGAGGGCTTTAGATAAGTGAAGTGAAGGAGATCTTTCTGTCAGAAAACTGGTTGTGTATAGGGTTTTCCGACAATGTGGCACTAGATGTGTCACTTTCTGGGTTTTATGGATTTATCGCAGGCTCTCAGCCATCGTAAGTGCTTTCTATCAGTGAAGAGAGGTAGAAATCTTCAAAATATACTGAAGGACCAATCTAGATAGTATTTTGTAGCAGACTTTCGACCATCTCTCTGACCGCATTTCTGTCAACCACCCAGCATTTCATTATTGTTGCTCTTAAGTTCACCCCAATCGCCTAGCTAATGCATCGTCTTCCTGGTCATAATGCGTTACGTCTTCTCCCGATATTTTCACTAATTTTGGTGTCAAATAAAGTCTAGGGGTTATCGTTATACACAATCCTCTAAATAGGTTCTACAACATCCACAAGAAGAAAACGTCTGCGCCAGGTTGAAGGTCATACAAGTTTCTTAGACGGTATTCCGAAAGTAGTACTTCCTCCCTAAGGGCTTTATCAGTAATACTCTACCGTCTTCTATGTATATGTTTCTTCTCTGCCAGTTCTAAAAAGGGTTGCTTTAATGCTACCAAAACGATGGTGAAGCTAAAAGCTAAACCATTTTATTTCCCCATTTGTGATCTAAAATCTGCATTAGAAACTATAGCAGCGGTCCTAGTGCACAGCCCAGAGGAATGTCATTTCATATTCCATCAGTATCTTCGGAGTTCTAATAAGATATTTTAAACATCGACTGTGATGATGGTATATTTCTTGTATGGCTTCAATCAGGGAGTCTGTCTCCATCGATCCATGTTCCTGAATAGTGTATCTCTCCCTCAATTTGAACGGAATCAGGCACTAACCATGAACATGGTCTCCCAAGATTATATATACTTATGTAAATACCTCGGGATTTTATTTACCTCCTCTATGATTGAGTACTACACGCCTTAGAAGCAAGACATCTTACACAGATTGAACCTTGATAACCAGTCTGTATTCTAGCTAAACTCTCTATAGTTCAAGTTTGCTCAAGGAAAATGGCGTAGCTCAGTGCTTAGTGTGGCGGACTACTAAGTAAAAAGGTCGATTCACAGGCAACAGTTAAAAGTTATTTCATGGTTCTACCTCTCGCAAAGGACTGACTAATGTCTGAGTGTATGGCCTTTGGATATGGCCTTAAATAGTAGAACGCTTCCATTCGTGTGAAAAATTTAACATAGCGGACGGTGGGTTATTTTATTACTACAGCCGAATAGCATTCAAAAAAATAAGAAAAAAAAGAGTAAGAGACACAGCACAGCACCTTGGGGAACACCATCCTTTTGGAAGTATATGGTGGATGGTAGAATCATTTATTGAAGAAGGGACGCTGGAATACAAAATGTTCGACGAATGAGCTTTGAAATTCTTGTTAGTACCTTAGAAATACATATTTTAGTGCATATTCATGGAAAACGCGGTCTTAGAATGCAACTCTTTTGTTGAGTTATAAGTGGTTGAGCAGGTAGTGTATAGTATGCAGTATAATATACATAGTGTGTAGGGAGATTCAAAAAAAAGGTTTTAGACCAATTAAAAGAATTGTATCTCCTCATAGATACAAAGCTACATCCATCAAATTAAAACAAGATTCAAACACTTACATAGCTGTTGAATATTAAATTGAATTTGTGCAGCAAATCTTTTATTTTAGATTTTCTTTTGGGAAAGTGTAGCTTACCTGAAATGAAGAGAAAAATAAGATTTTAGATATTATTTAAGATTATGTATTGAATACAATATGATCTACAGTCTATGCTAGAAATATATTAAGTTAGAGATATAATTAGCAAAGATCCTATAAAACATATTGACGATCAAATTCAAAAGCCAAAACAAACAAGCCATGTTCATTCGTATATCACCAACTGTTGAGCTAGAAACATAAAGTTTTTTTACCTGGGTTTTTGAGAACAAAAACAAGTGCATAGTCCTCAAGATAGAGTTGGGTACTTCTCTACAGTGAATTACCATAAACAGTAGCAGCTTCCTGTGGCTTTTCTTCAAATCTAGACTTTAGATTCCATTTGAAGAATAAGCTGCAAAGAGATTACCTTCAGACCAAAAAATCACACATTGGGGTTCCTAAGGCATTCTAGCCATTTTCTGCTGTTCTAGTTTCTGTAGTCAAAAAAGGGGACCGAAAATAAAAACGAACTGTTTTTTAAGTGCGACGCCGTCTTAGATATTCCACCTCAGGACATGCTTAAATGTGTAAGCATATAGAAGATCTCGGCCTTCAAAGACCAAGAGTCTTATACCAGTCAGTTTAACACCGATCTTGAAAACCAGTAAGAAGGCCACCATACCTTGGTGTACTTATAAGCTAAAGGGAAAGAAATTTCAGTGATAGTTTGACGAAATGTGTCCCTAAGCCACTGCTTTATGGTTAGAAACAATGCGGCTTCGAAAAAACAAACATACTTCACTAGCTCCACGTTGACATATGGCCAATTGAAGGATAAGACTTTACTAAAGACCCTACTGGTTCCATGACGAGTTGAAATGTACTCTATTTGGTTTTAGGTGGACTATTCCTGTCACCAAGACTCCACAGCTTAAAGGTTGATTAAGGACAATCTTTTGGGACAAGAATACTTTTTTTTAATTTTGCTAAGATCCGTATTCCAACTCTATGCCACATAATATAATCCTATATTCATATACGGGGCTCGTATATAGAGTCCTTCTGGATCTTGATCTTAACTCCTTCCAATCAGTTGTCATCTTCGTAGCTCGCGAGAGTTTTTCCGAGTGCTTTCAGCCACAGAATTTAGCTAAACAATGTCCTTCATTGCTAGGTTTGATCAAAACATCAATGACGTTGAAAGTCTTACTGAGCAATGCCCCTCAGCAATGAAATCATTTTCCTAAGTATACAGAAGGTATTCGACATTCAAAATGTCATAAGCGGGCTTGAAATCAATAAGCAGGGTGTGAGTTTTAGTTTGAAATTATGAAGTCTTTCCTTTTCCAAGTTTGATCAGATTTCAAGGTTCAAATCTACACTAATTGTGCTCAGACAGTTTGCTGACTTATCTTAAAGTAGGAAACTTGCACTGAAACCCTCTTTTTTTTAGTAAGTCGTAGCCTTGACCTTTAACCACTCATTTTTTTGGTCAAGTTGTCTATAGTAGCCACAATACAGTTGTTTTCGAGCTCTAACAGAGATTGGATGACTTCCAATCTTTGGCTATATGATTACCTTACCACGTCAAGCGAAGAGGTATCAACGTATAGAAGGTAAGTTTGTGTCTTGTCTTAGCAAAAGTACTTTTCGTGGAATATAAGGGTCCTTCACTTCAGCCTAAGCCCTACTGCTTGTTCGGACACTTTGTAAGACGATCCTGGTGACCCGTTCACATCCATATGTATATTCCAGACCTAAGATCAGAGAGGTATTAAATTATAGTTCACAGTGCACAGTGGCTCAGTGGTAAGTGCGTTGGACTATAGAGCAAGGGGTTTGAAGTTCGAATCCCAGTCGGAACACCTAAAAAAATTTTCACGGCCCTACCTATCGCGAGCGTCTGGCAAACATCCGAGAGTACAACTGTCCTGAGAAAGCTTCTCAAATAACAAATTGCCCTTCGGATATGGCATTAAACAGTAGGCCCCTTCTATTCGTGTAAAGAATATAACACGCACAACACGAATAGTTGTGAGAAGCTAGGCCCTGGGTCCCATCGACCTGTTACGCCAAGGATTTTATTTTTTGTTTTCACAGTGTACCTAGAGTCCATAACTAGACAAAGTCCCACCTCACTCTTTTACACAAAGCTGCAGTAGGAACCAATAAATTTCTACGTTTTACTGCATACAGTCCTGGCTTCAAAAATACTTATGTAAACGAATGTTTTTATAAACAGTAAGTACCCATTACATTGTGATTACTTTCAGTGTCTACTTTACTGCAATGATCCACACGAAAGGACCCTATCCCGCCCTGCATTTACATATTGAAATTGCAAAAGAATGCAACTTTAGCTCCATAAAATCGCCATCCCGGGCACTTTATCAGGATAAAGAACTCCGACATCACCAATTCTCCTCATAGGATTAACATAAATCCATAAAAATAAAAAGAACAAGGGAAACAGTTCATAAAAAAAATAAGGACCTTACAACACACACCCCATAAAAACCCGTAAAAACGATACACTACAATGCAATTACAGAAGGACACTTCCATATCTCCTTTCAGCAACGCGCAATATAAAATACAATACCAACATTCCGTTGTCCACTTTGTCCACGATAAAGATTTCTTCACAAAAAGCGTACAGCGAGAACAAAAAAAAAAAACAAACATGATATCCTTATCCCACGACACACCGAAATCCTTTTACATTCCCCAGCGCAGTGTTTAATCCATAAAAGTTTATTGCATCCTTGTACCGAGCATATAACATCACATAGAAAATGCATTCGAATAAAAATGAGGAAATGTATTCAGTATACACCAGATATCCTTGGAATTATCCTGATTTTTTACATTTTTTTTTCTCTCCTCTGCCATCCTTGTACCGGTGTACAACTCCAAGGAGCAGGATAGCAAACATTATAAGACCAATAAAGTTGGAAAAAAGGAACACTCCCAGCAGCAAATAATGTTACACGTTTCAGGATATTGGGAGTAAGGACATATTAAAATTTTATTGGTGTCGCCCTTCTCCATTTGTCTGGTTGACCTTTGCAGGGATAGTCTTCGCTGTTCGTTTTATTTTTTTGTTCCTTCTGGGTTAACAACACAATTGTTAGGTGTTGCTTATATGGTCAATGTGTGTGCACTGTCTGAAATTGCATCCTTTCAAACTTGCATCCTTTTGGCCATGCACGAGGGTACACACTGTTTGGTGGTGGAGAAGAGAATAATCAACAAGCCCTGCCCTGTAGATCAACAAAACTCAGGAGCAAACAACAACTGAAGGAACCACTTGCTTGGTTAACAAAACAATTCGTCCTTGTTTATGGAGTTTCTGTTGTGTGTGTGCGTGGCTGTGTGGCTTGGCTTTTTCTTTCTTTCTGCCAAACTTTAGGAATATCTCACACACAAACGGCAAAAGTCATCCTCTGTCGAAATAAATTTCAAAGGATAATGCATTCGACCCAAAGACTGTTGTTGTTTAGGAGAGCCGCGCGCTCTCGAACTCCTACAAGGACCAGCGACACGACACAACTATGCGAAAATTGTACCAACAAAAAAATAAAACTAAACACAAGGATTTTCGTATTATTTTAATGCAGTGCCATTACTAGGACATTTACACAAACATGCACACAGCCAGCATCCCAGAATCCTTTTCGCACACAATCTGGCGCATTCCAATAAACCATGAATGTTTATGGGAGCAAACCCCAAAAAAAAGGACGACAGGGTGAAACGAAATATGTATATATAGCTGGAAAGGATATCATTTTTATTTATTTAATTACCTATGCACAGGAAAAAAGGACGAACAACAAAAAGAGAAAAAAAAAATATGACAGCAAAAGAAGAGAGAGTGAAACTATTCACAGGACTTGTCGCTGACGATGGAAAGGATTTCTCATTATTTTTGTGTTCATTTCGTTTCTGGCCGAGAATGTTGCTTTGCTCTTATCTATGGGTGTGTGTGTGGGTCTGGTTGGTTTAGAAAGGATAAATAGTTGAATGGAAATTGGGTTAAATTCTATTTGGAAAGTTTCGCTGTTTGTTTTGTATTTCATTTCTTCTTCTTTTACTAATTTTTTTTTTGTCCTGTTTTGGTGTTTTTGTGCGAACGAGGTCAAATTAATGAATCCTGCGGGCTTGGATTTTATCTTCCTCATCGGAGCCTTTAGAAATGAGGAATTCGTAGTCGGATTCGGTTGAGAATGAGCGCATGGATAAGAAATCATTGTGCACTTTGTGAGAGCATAGTGAAGGACTATCTAGTTTGTGCCTTATTCAAGCGGATTAGGTTTATTAAATTTGAGAAAAAGGAAGCCTTGATGTGCTTAGAATTTAAGAGCAAGAAGAAGGATACATTACTACTGTAAGTACATTGACTACCAAAGGTCCTTTTTCAATCATTAAAATCGCTAATGAAGTATCTAATTTGCAGGACTGTTACGACAGATCTGGCCTAGAGCAGGTACGCATTACATAACTATTATTTGAGTCTTCATTAAGTCGGATATCCCTGCATTGGTATTCTTGAATGGGTATTCCTTGTTGACCTGCTTGTCAGTAACATGCGCCTTAAATGTCACCCAAGAAGACCTCACTGGAATCAATGATGACATGCACCACTAAACTAAGAAACTAAGAAACCGAAATAATGGGTACTGAACCCATCCATAGTGGGTACTGACATCAGGTTTCTCCAGCCTCGTGTACGTGAGCGGTAGCAATCCAGCACTCAGATTTCCCAAGCCGAACAGTATTCTATTTATCTGAGTCTGCTATATGAAGTTCCAGAGTGATTGGGTTCAGGATCACAATTACAGCATCTGTTGGACTGGAACTCAGAAATCCTGTGATATTCACTCATGCTGAACTCTTCTTGGTCAAGACAGCCCATGGACAGACGATGGTCCATCGGTTATAAATAGACCCACAACCGAGGTGTCCTTAGAGTCATCTTTGCTTGGAATCCACAGTGCTTACTAATTGTCTGTACCTGGTTTTCTATGTTAAACTTCCAACTGATATTTGAATCTAGTGTCCTGTCAAGGTTTTTAGCTAAGAACAGTGGCTGACCATTTAGTTTGGGAAAAGTGATCTCTGGGACTTGGGTTTTAGTGGTAAAAAAGGCACGTTTCGGTCTCTTGTGGATTAACTCCGATTCAACTGATCGTGGCTCATGAGTTTACCTTCTCCAAAGCAGTTGCGTTATCTTGGAGAGACACTTTCTTGACACCACCTCAATCCTCTTCCTATGAAGTAGCATTCAAAAAAATTTGCTTATTGGTATGAGCTATAGAAAAGGCTAGGTAACAGCTCCAAGGGCTGTATCTACAGCTGCTTCACTGACTAAGAAAATCCTCCACACCTAACTCGTTGAAAAGCTCTCAAATATCTTCAGTATGGAAGCTGTTAAAGGATACTTCTATGAGTAGTGCCTTCTGGACCGTGCTTTGACCTGATGAAAAACTCATTTAGCACCCATTGAGTCCACTTTGATTGTATGTCCTTTTTCAATGATAAGTCGATCAAACGAGCCAACAGAGCTGTTCATCTGTTGATGTACAACAGCATCTCTCATATCATTTTCAGAATGCCCTACTTTCAGCTCTAGACACAAAAAAATAAAAAATGAACGCGTATCCTTACTGCCTGCTCCCTATTACCCCCTTCGGCAATTACAATTCCTATCCTGCAAATCTACGACTAATTAAATTTGACATCCTTAGCCTGAAACTGAGACAATACATTTTAACAAAATCCTTTTATCCTCAAAAAAAAAAAAAAAGTAAAGCAAATACCCTACCTATCGTGTTGTAACATAAAGGATTTCGACACATTAAGTATGTAACACTAATATCCATTAAATAGCCCTTAAGGACAATTAAGCACCAAAATAAAAGGTGGAAACCTTTTTTCACTTACAAAGGCCACTCACGTTCTAAGCAGTGGCGTCGGCGGCAGCGGCGTCGACGACGGTAACGACGGTGGCGACGGCACAGTGTACAATCGGTTGTACGGATGGATAATCCTTGTGCGAGAGGGATTCCATCAACATCCATTCTAACGTTGAAATTGAATCCTAGCGCATTCACCCAACCACCCACCCACACTAGTCCCAGAGTTATATTCATCAAGGATGGAAGGATTTCACTTTATATCCTTTTCACGCCGCCGCCGGGACCGAAAATAAAAGAGACGATTCAATGAACTGTGTGCACGTTTCGTGGGTGGATACACGTACAATATACATACGTGTATGGGTATCCACTTAAATCCTCTTTAAAGTCATCACATGTCATTAACTTCTAATCAAACCCCTAGCGTAAAGGACACCAAACGAATGAGCGGGATTTGGATTCACTTTGAACAGAAAGTAGGTAGGTAAGTCCTTGTATACATTTGGGGTAGATATCTGAATGAATGGAGTTTTGATGAGTGTCTCCCCGTCCGTCCTACGTTAATAATCTTTTCATTTAAATACAAGGATACACATAGGATCTATGTCAAGGAATAAGAAAAAAAAAAAAAATTCTTCTTAGTTAAAGGATTTTTCTTTTGGCATGGCAATCAAGTTCGATAGATTGATTGCTCGGGTACGAGTCCTTCCAAGCAGACATGATGAATCAAGAAGGAAGGCGAATGGCCTTTGATAATGGCCAAAAGATATCCACCCAGACTGGGAATGGGGGAGGATGCAAAGGGGTGTTTTCTTCTATAAATTGTTATTTTCAATTTAATTTCTCATTGGGATTGGTATTTGCGTTCAAGGATCTGTTTGCATGGAAGAAGGTAGCGCAGCAGAAGGATATTTCAATTGTATACATTTTTTTTTCTGCTTTTCTCTCCTTCTTACCGTTATTCTTTCTTCTGTGCAATTCTCTCTCAATTCCCCAAATTGGAATGAAGATTGTTTTCGTTTTCTTTTTTTTTTTCTTTTTTGTTCGTATTTTGTATGTCGGTTGTATTGGCAAATACGATGATATCCTGGCGCACACATGTATAAGCTAAAAGGAGAATTATATTGCGCCAAGATATTCGGTAACTGAGTATGAAAATAGATATACTCGTACATATGTAGAGCCAAAGGCGGGTGGTTTCCTGGAATTGATTCAAATCGGTCCGAGGAGAGATCATCAAGTTGAATGATTGTGAATACAAGTCAATGCCTTGGTGGTGTTGTATGTATCTATATAGTACTGAAGGGAGTATTGTACTCACAGGACAGTCGGGAGAATGAGGAAAAATATTGTTTCAACATGCACCTGGGAGCATAAATCTTTAAGACTTCTCCGTGGCAGCTAAGGGGATGTGTTGACGTTCATGTACGTACATATATGTACATATATTGTTAGATCGTCCTTCACGACGAGAGAATATCTTGGCGTGTTTTGTAGGAAAGCGTTGGCTCGTAAAATTTTTCAGTAGGTGTCCTTATGTTATGCCTTACGAGATCTCTTCAAGGACTACCACCTTATCTTGCCAAAACTTTTGAGTCCAGTATTGAAATCTTAACTAATGTAGGTCGTGTAAGGACTTAGTTTCTCGCGTTGTACGTGATGTAGTTTTCACTCGGCTGAAGGATTGTGCAGAGTTATGACACACTCTTGGCTAAAATTGAAAAATTTCCTTAAAACAGTCATAATCTCGGAAGTTTGTAGAACATTTGGTTTCCTCCTAGATTAAGGCTCTTCCGATGACTTAGACTCAGATTTTTGCTGAACCTCGCATCACAAACATGGTATCACTGGAATCGAAGGGTCAACTCCATGAGGTTTTGGTTTCGTTTTAACTAGACTTTGACTAGGATTGTAGTTCTATAGACAGTCGTACAAAAAAAAAGTGAGGTCAGGTTCGGCACAATCAGGCAACACTCTGTTTGATTTCGGTACAACGACAGATCACACGTTCCTAGGGCCCATTAGTCTTCTCCTGCCAAAGATTTGCTTTGGACTTTCACAATCCCGTCAACGAAAAGTGAAGCAGATTCACCTTATGCCAGACTCAATACAACCAAAACCAGATTAGAGAACTTCTGGGGCTAAACAGATCACAACTGACTTTTGTCATAGGATTCCGCACAGACCATAGGTTACGGACAGTGGTCCATCTAAGAAGAAGGAGAGCCAGTACGGAAAACCTATGCAGAGTCTGTGGGAGTACAGCGGTAGATGAAGACAAACCTGAGCACCATAAGTTGAAACACAATCCTTAGAGAAGTATTTTTCAAAGATCTGAGTGACCTAGAACAAGCAAAAAATTCATAATGAAAATGAGATGGTTCAGGACGACTGTTCATGGCTTCCCTTACTGTTTGATTCAGGTGAGAGTGCACTTCCTTGGGTCATTTCACCCACTAAACCTACGTATCTACCTAGTTCTGGAAGTGGACTAAGTTCAGATTAGTGGCCGAAGATTAGGTTCCAGCTATGACTTGAGCTACGGAAACGTTATGTACATCGTACCCAGTATCTACAGCTGACAGAGCAGGCCTTCCCAAAAGACCACTTAAGTCTCGAGCCCACCAGGAAATGGTCTATCACATTTTTTCAAACTCTTCTCCTGCGGATTTCAAAAAATCTTGATATCAGGAATACGGGGGCTTAAACGGAAGCTTATTCGGCAATGATCGGATAGTGGAGCTTAATACAGGACCTCTTCTATCTTTCTTGTAATTAAGGTTGGAGAATTGGCGTTATTATCTATGGATATATGTAGTTGTAGAGAAGGTAGGGAAGGTCTGTCCGATACAGTTGCCAGAAAATAAGGCCTCTGTTAGTAGATCCCTGTGGGCTCCCAGAATTTCAGGACTCGTCATAATCTTGTAGAACCTCTTGTTTAGAATTGATTGTTGCAATAAATGCGAGAAATGAAATTTTGGATAGTCAAGCATCCTTTAACAGTCACAGTTGTATACCAAAATACTTCTAGAGGAGTTTTTCCTGTATCTGTTGCATCCATTTGTATCTATTACCATCTATTCGACAGGTACATGTTCAAAATCCTTTTGGATCTTCTTACGAATCCGAAATGAGTTCAGAAGTACTAATCTTCTTCAGTCATGCCGTGCAAAGGTTGACCGACGGTGCATCAAAGTTGGTACTACAGAGAGGCTGTCTAATAACAACATGGACAATAAATCCACGGCATTTTTTCCACCGTGACCTGGTGAATACTAAGATCCTTTGGGATTGACAGGCCTTCATGATTCTCTCTACGCATTCCTTTCTTTATTTAAAGGCAAAGCCCTCCGACAAGCAGCTTATAGCCCGCATCACTGAGCTCCTCTAATGAAATATCCTTTCAAAAGTCGACCGCGGTGGGTAAAATCCATTTTCCATCTCGGATCCTTTCAATTAATCACGAAAATCCTTTCTATATTATCCCCTTCCAAGGAATTCTTCATCAAAAATGCCGTTCGACATAGCCGAGTCCACATATCAATGATCTAAACAACCACTTAACAAACGATAAATACCACAAAGTCGCCTAATGGAATGGAATGTTACTTCGGTTAATTACGTTCCGTTCCCTGTCCTTCGATTCCTTTTTTCTATATCCATCCTGTATCTCATTGACCTGTGTGAGACAGAGGGAGATGTACACAAAGGAAGGATGAGTTTTTTTTTTTTTTTACGTGGGAAAGGATGACACCGTGAATCAGCATTATAATTTCCGGTTATAAGTGAAAATGTGTGTTCGTCCTGTGCTGTGGTAGCATTTTTACGAGTTGGGTTTGGTGACTTATATTCATTCTTTCATTCTCCATTTACACAGTCCTGTCCTGGTCATTTCTTTTTATTATGATTTTGCAAAAAAAAAGCAAAAAAAAAAGGAGAAAAAAACCACCTTATGTCCTTTGTGTTCCCCGCAGTCATACCAATGTGTGCTGACAAACAATCGGACAGACACGCTATTTCTATGATAATTAAAGGTGTCAGGATAATGCATGTACTCCGTGTGTGGCTGTGTATTTGTAGAGTTGTGCAAAGTCAACCATATCCTGTAACCAGAAAAGTAAATTAATGACCAAACAGACACACATGCACTCTCATACAAACTGATTCTCCGGACAAACAATAGGAAGTGAAATTACGAAGGATTTATGAGACCATTTTTGGAAGGATAAACTACAGTAACTATGACAGGACGAATATAGGAGAGATAGTACGAAGTTTGGGGGGGGTAGCAGCCATGGCCAAGGATGTGTGGTGATAGTGTGTTAAATTGGATTTTATTGCGAAAGTGCTTTGTAGGGATTTGTTTATCTTGATGTGTATTTTTGTGTGCTTCTGTGTGTGTGGCTGCGTGTGTGTTTGTGTTAGAATAAAGCTTGGCCTACATTCGGCAGGCACGGGTAATTGATTTCGAAATGATGTGCAAGGTTTTTTTTTTTGTTTGTTGGTATTCTGATGTATTGCTTCTCCTTCCAGGGGCTGTTACTGCTGCTGCTGTTTGTGTTGTTCCTCCTTCATGGATGGATGGATGGAAGAAACTGCCTGGAGCAGCAAAAGAAAAAGGATTTCCCATTTAATTAGCGCACTGATTGGAAATTGATTAATAGATTTGTGTGTTAGTTTGGTTGTTTGCCTGCACGTACTCATATCCTCGAGATGAGGGGGCGGTTGAATGATTAAGATCTTTTGTTTCCGGCAGAGAAGATGAATATGTATGATGTGGATGACGGGAGGCATGTGGATGGTTGTTGATTGTGGCTACCTACATTTAGTTGGAGTAACTATTTAGGGATTCCGAATCATCGGTAGGTACCTTGATGGAAATGAATCTTTTGTTTATGTGAATTGGGGTCGTAATCGAATGGAGGCGTATTTGCTTGATTCCTGTGGGTATCCATTTTATTTCGGGATAGGATTCGTGAAACTGCACTGAAAGCATTGCTGGATATGGACTGGAGAGTGGTATGGTGTATCGGAAGTATTCTTGTAGAAGCTTTAGCTAATTCCAGTCCTTAACTTATTGAGGAGGATTGTAGTCGGAGGAATATTATCAGTCCTGAATGCTAAAACAGCAACAGGAAATTGTGGAGGCCGATGGTAGTGATTGGATGGATACAAGATTTGTGTGAGGTGTGCTTCCACTGTGTACTGAGTACATTTCAATTGACAGGGAGTCGAAGGAGGAAAAGCATCAGTTTGGAGTGCATTTCACCAAAAATTGCGACGATCAAGGAGAGGAGATGGACAATAGACTGTCATATATGTACATGCATAGATCGACTTTTGAATGTCAGAACTGATGAATCTTCGAGTTACTTTCACATGCAAGGATAACATGATTGAGTACACAACCACTTATTTCCAACTATATTCTTGGGCAAGTCAACTGTGTTAGGTTAAGGTTAGAGTAGCTATCTGCACGCTTAAATCCAAATTTAAACTGCAATCCAATTCAACAAGGCAGATGACAACTGGAAATGACTGGGTAGAGAGCAAACTCATCTGTAAAACTTGGACAGACGAGTGTGGGCCTGATAAATGGAATCCTAGTATCGTTTGGATTGGACAAGAAAGGAGATCCTAATGAGAAGATGTGTGAACGACTGAAACTCTATCAGTGTGGTTTCAAACCAGTAAAGACCACAATCGATCTAATGTTCATATGTACTTCGATAGATCCCTGGAACAAAACCCAAGAAGTCACCAATAGACTGATCTATACTTCAATTAAATAGACGACTCTTATCTCAATGTTCAGGAACGCGATCATAGCAAATTCCTTGGTGGTTTTGCAGTACGCATGTTTAGACACAAAGAGCAGAGATGAGCTTAGGCTCCGACTCAGGTGACTGTATCAATTAGTTTTTCTACTGTTTTCAATGGACGACAGGCTGATGGGTCGGAGAAAATCCTTTCATTCCATCTGCAACCATTTGGATATAAAAACAACTTTAGTCTCGAAACAGACTACCAGAGATCAATGCTCTAAGCTTAGGGACCACTATCCTGGAAACTTGTTTGGTTTGAGATTTCCCGTGACTCAAATTTCAGTAGAAACTATTTCCGCAACTAATTTCAAATTGATGTCCAAAACCCGAGGAGCTACCAGCAAAATGTGTGTTCAGTAGATGGTTGCTTGACTGATTACAAAAAATGGTCCAGTGGACATCTGACAGAACTAAGTAGCTGTGTATGGAAGGATTTTTGAAGAAGAGTTTCCATAGAAGCTTCGGAGGATTCGTCTATGAATCTGCAGAAAAGTTTCAGAAACGTCATTGGTCCATCGTCAGTGAAGTTTTGTATTTTTTAAGAGACAAGTTGGTTATGTACGACTCTTTTTCCTTCCTATGATCAGTTTTCTAAGAAATTGGTTCTTCTTTCCTCGGGGCTTATGAAGCGGACAGGACAGTCATGCTCATCGGTTTTTGTAGTTTTCACGGGCGAGATGAAGGTAGTTATGGTTGGTGCTTTTGTTTGTTGGAAACCTTCTTAGAAATTTGAAGAAAATCCTTCTCGATTACATACCTACAGGGTGATGGCGGAAACAGAGATATACGCCTCTAACATACATATGTAGGTAGTGATTGGGGGACTTGTTTGGTTTAAGTAGCAAGATGTAGGGCATAGCTGGGACTATGCGTATTCCCGGTTATTTATTATAGCATATGTTCCGCGCTTAAGGTGCAGGCTTGAAAAGTTTGTATGATGAAATTCGGTAGGACATTGAAGCCCTCATACCACAGGATTGATTGATTTTGTTCGTTGAGGTATAAACATGCAGGCCCACCAAGCACAGAGATTGAAGGAGTAGTGGTAGCTGAAGTATCATACTCAAAGTTGTAAAGTGAGTCAAGAAACTTATGAAAGTCCGCTATGAGTGAGGTTATAGGTATCAGAATGTGCAACAAAGGATATGTATCATTGGCTTTCCATTAACTTAGAGTACTATAGAGATTTTCTTGTGAAAGCCCACTGTGAGCGAGGCAGTAGAAATCACCATATCCAAGAAATACATTGTATCTGTGGCTTCTCTTTTACTTCGGATTCTATAGAGGTTATCTTTGAGCCAACTTAGGTGTCTCTTAACCTTTTATAGATAATTATGTTTAGGAATGAACTCTCTGTCATGTACATTCTTTATAGCTTTATGTCCTTTTTCCTGTGTATGTGATGAAAATGAGATTCGGTTAATGCTGAGTTTTTGATGTGTTCTCCTCATATTCCAGAACGAAGAAACCTAAGCTCAGTACTTAGGAATGTTTCCCCTAGCTATTGTGACTAAGGTTCCTCTAATTCCTATAATTCGCTGCGGATCTCAATTGGCAAAACTTTCTAGTAAGCCCAGCCTTAAGCTTAATAGTTCTGGTTGGATACTTCAACCGGTTCCGCTTCGTCTTCTTCTACCAGAAAACCCATTAATCTGTGAACAGACCGATGACATTTTCATCGCCTTTCTATGCAGTCCGTGATTTAGATCCATAGACTACTCATTTGCATTCAAAGCCTCAGAGTTATTGATATAAGTGATAGGGAAGGTACAGTGCACATCATTGGGAGAACTGATGACTTGTCACAGTCCTTTGTCAAGCCATCACAAAAGATTTTTCAAGGTTGCAATGTTTGTGGAGCCTATTATCATGTCGTATTGTATGTGAGAGCCTGCTCATATCCCGATGGCTTTTTGTTCCTAGTTCCACCTCCCCAGGCGATTTGAATTATTTTTTCTATCGAACTGACTACTGCCACTCACGACCTTGTGGCAATTACCAATGACAATCCTAATGAGAGGAATCTGAAACTTCAATCCATTAAATGAGTCAACCCTTACATTGGCACAGGACGAAATGGAAATCTGCCCATGTCCCTGAATAGATCCTTCAACGACAGTGTATCTATCTATAATTGAATGGCACTCAGTACCAATATTTCAAATAAATCCTTCAACACTTACTTTCCATTTCCTTTGTTTACCGTTAATGTATGTATGTATTACAGTCGTCCTTAATGGCATCTTCCTTTTAATTGGCAAAGTAGGTACGTGATTTATCCCAGTCAAAGGGAAACCCACACAAGAAATTATATGCAAAGGACAGTGCCTCCGACACTCATGTTTCTCTGTCGATAATCCTATGTGAAAATTTTTGCAGGACGTGACATTTTCCAAAGGATCTGGGAAAATTTTAATTCGTACAGAGAATTCATTAATAATTCCGTAGGAAAACTCTCCGGCATAACAGATTGACAAAAGCAATGAAAATATGCCCAAAGGAAATCTTATACAAAAATCCTCCCCCTCTCTCTCGTTCTCTGATAAGAATTCAGATCCTTTTTCGAATTAAAAGCAAAAACGCAGTTAAAGGATGGGAGGGAGAGAGTGAAAAAGAGAGAATGAGGTGCTTCTTTGATTGAAAACTGATTGCACAGGCGGTACACACGAATGGAATGAAAGACAAAGGTAAATTTACTTTGGAATCCCTTCGGGGGTCTTGTTTCATCTGAAAGGATACAGGTACCTACCAGTTTCACTTTGGCTTCCTCCATGGAGGTATTGGGATTAAAATTTTCTACGCTGAGTCATACTCAAAAAAAATTATTCGAAAACATCTTCCGACAGTTTGTCGCTTCCAGTTTTCCTCTCTGTTTTTTTTTTTTTTTTTGGGGGAAAAATTCAATCCTCTTCGGGGAAATTGTCTCGCGCCCTGGTAGGCACGGAGACTAATTGGTAGTGATTGTCACACAGTGCGAGTCTGTGCCCAGAGTGATAAGAATTGTTAAAGATAAATGAAATTATTATTGGTCCTGGGGTTTGGGGTATTGTTTCTCGAAAGGAATTGGTTTTGATTTGATTAGGAAATGGATTAGATGGTGAAATGAAGAGGAAGTGATGGCACTGGGATTGAATGTATAATGAATGGGATAAAGGTGGATGGGACTCCCGGGAGATGTTAGTCGGGAAAAATATTTGTTTCCTCTTGTTGTTCGTTGTGAATGAGTCAGATAATGTTAAAAAGTGATGCACAGTCAATTAAATTCAAACGAAAGGTTGAAGGTTTTTAAAAAAATTACCATTGGGACTTTATCAAGAGCCACTTAGGATTAACAGATCAGCTAGTGGTTACCATGTTTTGTGAACAACACTAGAAGTATCGCGATAGAGTGAGTATGTGCAGGGAATATTCTTCTCTTTCAAACAGAAGCGAGACTTTTTGTTTGAGGACAAGTCTATCTAGCTTGTGTGTATCCTCAGACAATGAACTGAGAAGATAGTCACATGCTTCCTTCTAGTAATAAGGCTTGGTTAGTGTTTCCAAGAACTGCCGGGTTAACAGCCAGATTCATCAATCTTCAGCAAAGTATCTGTCGAGAAATACAAAGCAATAGGAGCAGCATTCGATTGGCTAGCAGTTCCTTGGGCTTTTGTATCCTCTCACAGCTTTGAAATCTCTATCATCGAATAGTCATCAAAATATTATAGTTGTATCCTGACTATATTATCTATTAATGGCACACACAGCAAGTGAACTATTGTCATTACTCCCACTAGCCCACTTGGGAAGACTTAAGCCTATATAGTAGAGATTAACTTGGTATGATAGAGAAAAGGGCTACGAACGAAAAGGGAACCTAACGGATCATTGATGCAATGAAGGGATATATCGGATATCGTACATATGGTCCAGAACAAGATGAAACATTAGGAAAGCACACGAGGACTTAAAATATACAAAAAGACATTTTTTTCCGATTTACACCATTTGGACTTGCAGGAAGGAGTTTTACCGGATAAGAGGAAACGACAGGGCTGTAGGTGCTCTTTCCCAAAGGAACTAAAACAACTGATCTGTAATATACTAAAGACATCCACTTAATACGCTCTATAGCACTAAGGGTGGAGAAAAATTTGGGGAATTGAAAATGGTTTTTCAATAAGGACATAACAATGTCGTACTTAAATAGAACGCAGAATAATTAAGATATTGGGATGAAATTGATTTCAGATATAACACAAATGTGTGTATGTTTAAATAAAGTGCAGAATTTGATCTTGTTTAATTGACCGCCGCTAGCACGCTGAAAAGCAATGGATTCCTTGAAGGCAAAGCTCTCTTAAATTTGCAATCACCGACTCAGAATTTCGGTAGCAATTTTCAATAATTCTCATCAAATTGTAAGTCTTGACTAACGTCTGGGCATTGACGAATCATAAAAGCAGTTTGGGTGTGTATTTGCATTTAAGTACAAATTTGTTATATCCCTTTTGAAAAACGCTTTACATTTAGCAATATTTTGTTTCCAGACTGTGTTTTATACTGATTTCATCAAGATACGTAAATTAACTTGTCTAGATTTTTTATCAATAAGATCCAATTTTTGAAAATGAAGTGTTCAAAAAGTTCTCTCATTTTCCAGACGTTTTTTAAGACGTTAAGCACCGCCAACTCCGCCACCGTTTCTTAACAATGTAAGCCGCAGGCACTAGCGTGGATCTCCATTTGAAAAACAGAGGCTTGCTTGACAGTCTGGAGAAACTCAACATGAGAGCTGTCCCAAGATAGTCTTATTTGGAAAGACAGGTCTCGAACTGGAACCACTTATGTTTCTCCGTACACTGATACCGTCTACAGTAGCTAAATCCAAAGAGGCTTACGTTCACTTGTCTGCATCATTTCGAGGTCTTCGAGTACTAAGGAATATACTCGAAGACCTCGAATAATATAAGGAATATAAGGAATATAATATTGGTGGCCTTTTCTGACATTGAGTGCACTCTTAAGGATTTAAAATAAAGAGAAATCACGAGCATGGTTGTAAGTCTGAATGAAAACAAATCATTCCTAGTATACAGTGAATTATTAACTCAATGATACATCGGTTGGAAGTATTGTCAGTCGCAGTGCATCCTAAAGCGGTGTTTTGTCCGAACTTGTCTAAAATCTGCTAGTCGATGTGCGAGTAGACCGAGAAAGGGCAAGGACTGAGGATTAACCTTATTGAAACAAAATTTCTCTCCAACACTGAAGCTGGACGCTCATACCGGGACGAGCTATAGATGAGAAAATAACAAATGTCGAATCGTTCCAAACAGATCTAAACTAAGATCAGCTGCGTAATTGGTTTCCTCATTAGACCATGTCTGATAGGTCGACAACTGAGCCTCTTTTCAAATAATTTCTGCAGGCAGGACTGTCTGATAGGTTAAGATGGTTGTACCTCTGAAGCCTTATTCCAAAGAAAACTGCTCCTCTTTCTGCAATTGGTTAGTTTTATTAGTTTCTGGGAAACAAAAATGGAATGATCTATGGTTTGAGTGTGCCTACATCCTGATAGAGACAGTCACCCTGATGTAGAACTAAAAATCGTGCTGCACATGTGCGAAGACACTACTACTGATTTAGATGCCATAGGAAAGAAAACTTCCATCTAACGTACATTTGTGTGGTCTGGAGTTATGGTTCCTTGAATTCACATTAAACAATCAAAATCCTTCTGTATGCCCACCTTCCACTGAAAGTGATTTTCAATTTAAACCAAAACGATTCGAGTTACAAGATTGAATTGCACTCAATGTGAATAATATAATAAATTATGTATCCCCTTGTTCGGTGCCTAAACCCCAAAAAGCTCATCAGATTTAATTAAAACTGAAAATATTACAACTACCAGCTAAACCATCGAACATGTTGGCGGCACGCCACCGCATCCACACATTCAAACCACTTCTAATGCAAAAATTTTCCAAAATCAGATGAAATTCAATCGCAGATACACTATTAATCCACAAACTACAAATAGTTTTGGAAATTTATTTTCAACCATTAGGGTGTGGTCACATACAATTAACCCCATGAATGGAGGCAATGAAACTATTCGGCTTGGTATTTTGTGGGATATGTCAAAAATTCAATAAAGCACTCGTACCGGGGCTCATATAAAAAAGAATTGTATCTAGAAACACAAAATCGCAATTAATAGAAATGGGATACTCTTTTTTTTTTTGTGCCAGATCCACCCACACACTCGACCGGTAATCGCATTTGAAGTGAAACCAAATGAAACAGCGCGGATTGTGTACACACGCTCAATGACAGATACTTTCAATTAAATTTATTTCACGGTGTTTCTCGATACATTTTTTGGTATTTAGTTGGACGGTTTTAATTTGCCATTTTGTTGTCGTCTTTGAATAATTCGATTCGATGGCGATTTTTTGCTTTCGGATTCGGAAATTCTTTTCATTCATTCATGGGAGTGAGCTTTGTCAGATCAAAAATCAAAAACGAGAAAAAGATAAAACCGTGAGAATTATTTTGACAGACTCACGGGTTGGGGGCTGGGGGTGCGGTTTTCGAACAATGATAAAGCGAATTATTGTGTCGATTTGTTGGGGCTTCGTCTGAATTTGTTGGAGTTGTGTTTTTTTTGCGAAGCTTTGCCAAGGTTGGTGCGACTATAATCCGATGAGAGTAGGATATTCTGTCAGAGATTTGTCCTCAAATCGGGTTAGCTCTTTAAATTTTAACGAGTTTTAATTCAAGAAAATCTATGACGTTAAAGAGAGATGTAAGATGGATGATTCCATAGTAAACTTAGCTACTACAAAGTCTTCTTTACATATGTACCTACAGTCTGGCTTTTGGGGATATACCAACCAAATGGATTACTAAAGCATCCTTAATCAACTGTCTCTCCACGGCTTTGAATCCACATAGTTGAAATGGATATATTCGTACCTGGAAAAGTGTTTACTTCAGTTCTCCCCGAACTTTTTTTTGTTAGTAACCTTTGGTGTCCCACAAGGCAGTTATCTATGTCCCTTCTTTTCATTCTAGCTATAAACAAGTATGCATCTCTGCTGGTGACAGCAAGATTTTAAAGCCATTTCTTCACCTCAAGACTCCAGTGTCCCTCAAAAAGAGTGTTATGGCTCAAGAATTAATTAGAGCTCAACTACCTCAAACCTCAATCAATCGGTAAGTGCAACCAACTCCTTCAATCTTTTTCAGGGAAAAACTAGAGTTATGAGTGATAAAAGCATGCTTTGGCTTTCCTACTGTATCAACTGCAATAGAACTTTTGCTGGCATCATAGCAAGGGCAGGGAACAATCCAGTGGACAACGTAAGTAAGATCAGAGCCTGTTTCGGCTAACCAAACGGCGTGAACTCAAACCTCCAAGGGAATACACAACCTTGTAGGCAAAGACGTTAACTACTCGACATTGAAAAGCCAATCTCCAGCATATTTGTAGGAAGAATGGAAACGTATCTATCTATGTAAACGGGTCAAAATTGAATATATTCTCTACGGAACTAAACATAAACATGATGAGATGTCTCGCCTACAGCAATGTCGTCAAGGCTGAGGTCCTATTTGTGACAAAGGTCTTTGCATGATGGCGATACAAGCTAAAGTTCAAGCATGTCCAACTCTGCTGCGAAGAACTTAAGGTTCTTGGCTCGCAGCACGATATAAATTTCCGGATTCCACTTCAGTGGATCAAGCCATTATTCTCCAACTTCAAAGAACAAATATAACGTCAGAGTATAATGTGATATATCAAGAAAGCTCAGGCCACGATAGGACAAAGTCAGAACCAACTCTTACAAAAGGACAGGAAAAAGCTGTCAGAATCTCGTAAGGAATCACTGAATGAAACTTAAGGATGTTCTAATTATGTCACTGCCCAATTCTATGTCTCTTGAGGCACAGAACACTAAGAAGATACTACTTCAAAACCTACAAGAAATTTTGTAGTTTAATTTTAAATATTTCCGCGTTTCTAAAGACATTACCATCGGTAGAGATCCGATTCACCAACAAGCAGTAAGGATGTAACTGGGAAAAACCTAGTATACCAACTGCTACTAAGCTTCCTATCAGACATCGTAATGGGTCCACAAGGATTTAAGTATCTCCCTTATCAATCCACTCACCCACCTACCTGTCATTATAACTTCGAAGGCTTAAGGCTGTTTCATTCAAAATATCATGAAAATAGTTTTTCTTTAATGAAAACGCCCCCAAAAAGTGGGCGTGAACTTGACTGGATAGTCTCCAAAGCCAATGTATGAAATTTGATCCGCCTAGCTCAAATTCCGGTGCCCAAAAGTGGCATCTCTACAGGTTTCAAGTTTGTACACCAAATCGTAGACGTAATTGCATATTGAAATCCTTTCACCTATACATAGGGTCTCCAGCAAGTAACTACATATATTCCCCACGCATCCGAGGCATTTCAGTCGGGTTTTGTGGTGGTATTTCCAAAAAAATGTCCCCATGGAAGGTAGAAGAGTAGGGCTTAGGGTCCTGTGACTTTATCTTACCTACATACTTCCCACCTCATATTCATTTTTAAACTAATAGCGCTTATAAGCTTCCCAGCAAAGTAAATTCCTCTTCTAGTCGTTACACACTTCTTTTATACAAAATGCAACAAATAACCTATTAATAGTCCTTCCTCCCATTGTACATCCTTCAATAATTGACAGCCAGAGGTCAACATTTGTATTCCATTGTATCTACACTCGTGCTCAATAAAAGATTAAAAAAACAACACATTGCCAATATTCTCTCTAGCATAACAGAAGATATTTTATAGTTTGTGTGCCAGGGATCCCCATTCCCACTCCTCTTCCATTCCACACGGATATGATTTTGCTGCTTTTCGATCGGTACTATCATCGATAAGGCTTTTGGGAATATCCTTTCACAAAAAAAATAAAAAAAAAAGTAGAAAACTCAATACACTCCCTCCGAAATGTAAATATATATCCGTTCCCATATATATTACCATTTTTTGACGCTATTGCTATTACCTGACTGCTGCGGGATGGTGTGTGCTCCTGTACGTTCCAGTAATATCCTTGCAGATATTCTCGATGGACCGATAGATACATGTACGTATCTACTGAATATGATTATAAATATTCTCTCGACTTGTTTTGTTATACTGTGTGCATGTGTGTGTTTTTATACTGAAAAGGAAATATCCTTTTCTATCCAAATAAAGCGAAAAAAGGGACTTCGAACATACAGCACACATGAGTACATTGTAAACGAAGGATAAACTTTATACACGCAACCACACGGGGAACAACAACAGGCAATATTTGAAACAGACCCTACTACATCGCCCCCCTTTTCACCGTTCTAAAGGCAAGGACTCCTGTGCACCATCGTTTACTCTGATACTCATCGTTTTTTCTATGTGTTTGTACAGTAGGAGCAACATTTTTTTTTTATTTATATCCTTCCAAATGTATATTTGTAATTTTAGTGAAGGATATGAATATTTTTTTGTTATTTTACCTGCATGCACGGCTGGCTGACTGTTTTGTAGGGAGCGTAGGGGTGAGTCCTTTGCAACGAAAATTTACGGAAGCTGCCAGTTTTGATTGGATGAATACGAGAAGAGAGAGAGAGGCCGAATGGATGTGTTTAGGGGGGGGGGGGGGGACACAGCGAGAGGGAGCATTGCAAACATGTTGCGAGAACAAGGGGATATCACTTCCCCGGCAGTGGCAGGTTATTCCCCCAGGTAAGTGGTTCAATCAGTTGGGCTATTTACTTGAGAATGTGGAGAAATTTTAGAAAGACATGTGCAAAATGCTGGTCTCTGTCATAGAAAAAGGATACGGAAACAGTGGGGAGGATACATATATTGAAAACATGGCATACGTGTATATTCTGTAGGAAATTAGTTTTGGAAAATAAATATATTTACAGTGCAATTGTGGGTGAGAGGTCCTTTTGGGTACAAACAGGTGGTGAGCTGGAATACCTTTTGGAAATTGAAGAGAATTTCTTTGCAGCACACACTTTTAGTTTATACTGTGCAATCGAGGAGGAGTACCATATTTTCTTTCAAGCACTGCACAAAAGAGCAGATACAGATCTGCACATGACCACAGACACATGCACAGAGACCAAAGGAGGAACTATCTTACATGTAAATACATATATCACAAAACTATTGTGGGCTATCTAAAGATTTAATTACATTAGGCATCGTTGAGGACAAATGCTCTGTCTGCACTTTGTATTTCCTTCGACTTCTGTTGAACAGAGGTTCTGGTTTACCTTGATGACTCTTTCTGATCAAACTTGACTTCCCACTTTGTATTGTCGTTAGCAAATAATCTTTTTCTAAATATAAACATACTTCGAGCCTTCTATCACGATGTCTTGATGCTCATAATACTTTACATCAATAAATGATGAATAGTACTACACTTAGTTTGCATCCCTGCGGTATCCCTAAGTATTTCTCCTTCGCCTTGGATTAGGTTATGGAAATCAACTTTTCTAATATGGCCTAAACAAGGACGTAATGGTTCTTATCATGAAATTTGTTTATTTTGTTGAAAGCAATACTAGATTCCAACATTGAATATCGTTAATAAAGTCCCTGACCTTGTTCAGTGCTATATGTGCCGGAAAAGTATTAAGACAAACTCTTTCCGGCTAAAGCACATTGTACTTTTTAATCAATTTTAAAAGTCAGAAACTCTGGACAACAATTATAAGTTAGCTAAGGTCTCTTCCACTAGTGGGTGGCAACTTAGGCCCAGGTGGTTCTAGCAAGAGAGACGGTTTCATAAGCTGACACTCAGTACCAAAATTCATTCTAACTTCAAGTTTTGAAAAAAATTCTAAGCATCTCCGATCAAAGAAGACTGGGATGCCATCTTTCGATACATTTTTTCACCTTACTCCAGACAGGGTTTCGGGATCTTAGCAGACTTCAAAATCGTTGGCAAAACTATCTTAGATGACGACAAGAGTAGCTAGACCTTACAGACAGCACCTGAGCGAATGGTTCGAGGTTTTGCCAGGGCACTTACCACATGAGCCACGGAGACTATACGTGCTCTGTCACATGGGTTCAATGGACAATAACGCTCTAGTTCTCAGGTTAATGGTCTCGAACCAGGAAGACTGAGCCTCTGTTATAAAGATTTAGCTGTTAGGATGTGTTCAGCACCGAAGAGGGTAAAAGAACGCCATAAAGATGCTTCACATGTCGAAAGCTTGTTAAGTAAATCGCTAAGCTTATCTACTCAGGGTAAGCCTGTGAAGTTCATTTAACTGTCGTCCATTAAAGATATCTTTCCAAGGATGTAAAACCTTGTTCCCTGTCCCTCTGCATTTGAGATTCATTGCCAACGTGATTTACAGGTCATTTTAAAAATAGTATGCTGGTCAACAACGTCGGTCACGTTACTTTTTTTTGAAGAATCTTAGGAATAGACTAGATATGTCGTACCCGAATGGCTGATCCATTTTGACGACATCTAAGCTAGAGATTAGCCACCTTAGGGTTCATCTATTACTGGAGAAGATGAGATAGTTATTCAGGGTGATGTCAAACATGATCTTTTTGACATTATCCCCGAGAAATGGCCCGAAATCGACGAGGATTTCATTGAAGATTTAGGTGACCAGGAGCACTAGGATCATAGATACTTTTTGCTTTACTTAGTTGTCATTGTCTTACTTTTTGTGGATGAGTCAAAAAATTGTGAGATTCCATGGAGCGAGAGTGTATTCGTTGAACTAGTCTTATTGCCATCCCTGTTTCTATAACTTCTGTCGAGAATCTAAAGGGCTTCCGTTGACATTTATCTAAACCACTTCCTCATTTCTAGTTATCTTGACAGCCTAAATCTATCTGTCTGACAGTCACCACTAAGTTCTTATTTACCCACAACATCCGCAGTCATCATGGAAGTCAATATCTCCTCCCCCTATCGCGTCCCCCTTACCGCTGGTTAACCATAAATATTTTTGTCTACCACGGCCGACAGAGAGCAAAAATAAAAAAAAAAATTAACGATCCGTAAATTTTATCGATGATTTGCAAAAAACTTTTCTTCCGTTCGTCATAAAGTATCTGTTTTGTCAAAACAAGACCGGATACCAATGAGTCAATAACTTTTGTGATTTACACTCCTCGGCTTCACTTTTCCGATTCTCAAAGTAAAACATTTTCAACTTTAATCAAACGATACCAACTTTTCGATATTACCATCGATTGATTGGCTGTGGTGACACGAGGCAGATACAAAATACAGATACAGATACAAACAGTTCCCCAGTTGGTGGAAGATGAGGTAGAAACTTTATTCTTTTCTCTTTTTACTTGCACCTATACCTATAGGGCAAGTATTGCAATCGTGAAAAAAATCGAACTCGAGATTTTAATCAAACTTGACATTACTATGATGGAGAAGTCCAAAAAAGTAGGTCCGGCAATTCCGTCTGTCTGTCTGTCTGTCTGTCTGTCTGTCAGTCTGTCTGTCTGTCTGTCTGTCTGTCTGTCTGTATATTCGACTACAGCCTAAACGGCTGGACGGATTTACTTCAAACTTCATATATAGGGTCTGTAGGATATTCCCTAGAGGCGAAATTTGAATTTTCATTCTAACCTCAAAATTAAGGGTAGTTTACTTAAGGCCGATTTCAGTTAAAATGGATTTTCTCGAAAACGGCTCTAACGATTTCGATAAAATTTGATGTGTAGGTTAGTTTGGGCATATGCTATAAGGTGGCATACCACGTTTTTCACGAAAAATTCGAATAACGGTAATAATGAAAATCAGCTGTTTCTCGGGTATTTGTGCGGCGATTGGGCTAAAAATTATTATTTGTGGGTTATAAGACAAGTGCAAAATAATGGCATACCAAATTTTGGAATGCCACGCCCACTTTTATAAAACTTATTTTTTTTCAAAATGTTTACTAGAAATTGAGAAAAAATTATTTAAGCAAAGTAATAGGCCTTAAAATTCTCTATAATTCACTCAAACACCCTATCTGGCCACGCCCACTTTTTATGGGCATTTTTATAAAAACAAAACATTGAGTAAACTCCAACAATGTTATGACTATTATTCCATCGAAACGCGGAATGCCACGCCTACTTTACTGGGAAGAGCAAGACTTGGACTTTAATCCTGATAAAATTATACACTTATAGCATTACGGTGCAAGTACGTACGACCCAGTCGTGCACTTTATTTTTTGTACGGCGAATGGAATGAAATCAACTTGAAACTTTTTCCAGAACTCTCTCTCACGTTGTGAAATGAGAACATGATCAATAATTCAAAACTTCGATTTAATTATTATTTCAATATGGATGAAGTTTGGAAATCGAGAACAGCAGGACTGGTACCGATGGTGTTAGTGTGCAGGAATGTGCAGTGCCGATTGAAAAGGACTAAGTTACTTGGATGTCGGATTTTATTGAGTCAAGGAGGAGGTATGGATTGCCGCCCAAACACCTGGAGGTTGATGTCGAATTGAGTTTGCTTAGACATTGGTGTCAGATTGTGGCACCTGCTTAGGTTTGAGTGGAGCGAGGAAATCGTGGCCAATTTGGCGAAAGTTTGCCGGAAAGACACTAAAGTCTAAAGTGATTATCATCCCCTCAATAGGTTGTCGATACTACTTACAGCTTAATGGTTTGGGAAGGATTTCCAGATGAGATTAAGAAAATCCTTTCAAATCTCACAAGACACCACCCTGTGGTACACCACACATTCTCCCTTTAAGATTAGACACACAATAGACGTCCTGGCATTTGAAAAACAATTCCCCAAAAGCCTCTACAAACAATACACATTTAATCAATTCCATCAATTACAACTGCAATGGAATAAATCTTTCAGAAATTTTCGAAATGATTTTCCAAAATAGAAATTTAATTTGAAATCAAAAACACTTTCTTAGAATGCCCAATCAAGAGGACAATTCAATTATATTCCCTGAATGCTAAGGACGGCCCAGTTCCAATTCAATTATTATTGTTGTTTTGTAATAATAATCAAAGGATTTGATTGCACAAAAAGTGCCTGTTTTGCTTGGTTCTTAAGTTTTTGAGTGTTGATCAAGATTACTTTCGGTGGAAAACAATGCAGATACGAGTACACACACTCTGGACTATGCTACAGCATGGAGAACCCATTCATTTGGTCAATTGAAGCATTTAATCGTATTTTCCTTCATTGCATTTGTCTTCCTTTATCGAGAGACATAGTCTGCAGTATTGTATTTGAAATCAATAAATAATTTTACTGGTAAAACGTTCTGCATCTTAGTATAGTTGTATTGAAATGCAATTCACGTTCCGCAAGGATGCCCATTGTGTTGGCTATTGTGATTTCTATTTCCAATTGTTCAAGTTTGAATTATGTTGGCTTCTCTGTCGCTCTTTCTCTGTAAATGACTTGTTTTCGATGCAGTGGTGCAGAAAATTAACAAAAAAAAAAAAAGGAAATAATTTTGGCCAGCTTAAGACAAAAGTCTTGGAAGGAAAATTTCTTGGTTTTTCTGTTTAAAAGCGGATCTTGTGTTGGAGGGAAATAAATAATTGTATCGACTCCCACTTGAATGCAAGCCCAAATCCAATATCCCTTTTTCATTGTTATAGACACATAAATCAAACTTAGGAAACGTGGGTGAAACTCATAGGGGATAAGCAACAGTATGGTAGACAGGAAGGGATATACATACGTAGGTTGCTGTATCAAGAAAAGTTCATATTGTTCAAGGAACTGGCCTTAAGTGTTTCCCTTGTGGTACTTCTGCTACGTGATATGTTCTCGTTGGGGGGTAGCATCATGTTTGTATCAGATAACTTTTTTTAATAAGTCTCACGCTAAGGGTCTTGTAAAGAGGCTTGCTAAGGTTTGTAGTAAACTTATTTTCAGGAAGTCCACCGAATGTTGTTTCTGATTTAAAATAGTAAACTTATAGTTACCTTTTGATGATGCACTTTACAAGTTTGGGTAAGTAGAGTAAGTGATTTTTGAAACCTACTTCTATTTATTCGATAGATTTTCAGTGCCCCTGTCCCTGTACTTAGCAGTTTTAGGAACGAAAAAGTGAATTGGTTGAACAGGAGAACACAGAAAGTTGTTTTGTGAATGAATTGATTCAAAGGGTTCAGATTTTAAGCTGATGGCATCTGAAATTTGAATATTGTTGTGTAACGTTTTATACGTCCAAACTACTACTTTAGATCAGGACATCCTACCACACCAATTTTTATTTTTTTAAACTATGTTTTGCAATGCCTTCGGTGACATAGACATCAAAGTTCAAAAGACAACAAAGTTGATCATCTGCATTGCTTGACGCCAATCATGACATCAACCTTCAGAAAGTCATTGTGTTACGCAGTGAGTTATTGCAACAATCTTGCATCAAGTTTTTCTCGATCGGACCGGAGTTGATAAGTCAAAAACTTACTCAGAGCATTAAGGAGCAACAGAACTCTTGATCGTTTGACAGTCGAATGGTCGGGTCGAAGATTGGCAAATCTGTGCACTTGCAGCTAAGCGAACTAATTATTGTAGTATTGACTTGAGTGGTGGTGTTGCCAAAACCCACGAGCTGGCCCAGAAAGTACACTATGGAACACCTCTTAGACTTGCACCTTTTTACAACATTCAAGTACTTCAGAAAAAAAAAATCATGTTCCATTTTACCCAATGTAGCATTCTAGCTGGAAACATTTTTAGGAGTGGTCTGTTATAAGTTCGGTTTAGGTGCTGAGAGAGGTCTTCAAGAAGAAACAAACTTTTAAGGAGATATGGTAGCTTGGAGGCAGATATGGTTTGAATGTGCTTTTTATAGAGATCACATATAACTACATATGACCTAATGAACGAACTCATGCATACAGCTAAGGATCTTCATGTCTATATGCACACTTAATGAATTAAGGAATTTACAGACATTCCTTAAATCAAACTGAAGTTGATTTCCGGAAAATAATCCAACAATCAGCATCTACGTATATTATATTTAAAGGAAAAAATACTAATTACAATCAGTTAAGTTGTCGGCTATGAGAAACTGCACAATTTGTTTTTACACTCGATGCTTACTAAGAATACTATTCATCACTCGATCGCATGAGAATCACGGAGAAGGAATTTTTACAAATATTTTCTTTTGCATATTTCTCACTGCAGGTGAAGCTTTATTTTGATAAAATTAGATTAAGAATCAAGTGAAAATTGCAAAAATTTTAACGTTTTAAGAATTAATTGAGAAATAATCCTACGAGGATATTTTGGCAACTCAATGACACTCTGGGTATGAACTATGAATGTGGCCGTCAATCAGCGATGAATTTAAACGCTTATACGTCGACTTTAATAATATTTGTAAGGGAAATGTTTCCAGATAGTTTCTAAGACTAGAATGCCACTGTTTCGATGGACTTAGTCGTCCTACCTTTATGTACAAATTTGATGAACCACGTGGAGAATGAAAGAAAATGCTTGTGTGCTAACATATTTCAATCACAATTTTTAGCACTTCTCCCCCTGTTGGTTTCTTCTTAACCACACTATAGCACCGCACAATAAAATCGATATATTTACTTTAGAATGTCCTAACACAGGATATCGTTCATCGAATTTATTGCCAGCATCACCGATGGCGAGCGCCAACAGTCGCCCCCCAGTAAAGTTCCTTCTTTCAGGACAATAGATACCTTCAATAGCCCATAAAGCGTTGAAGATTGCTGCAGATAGCATCCAAACAAATCCTCCAACGAACATGATATGGATGACACAAGCAAAGAGAAAATAAAAATAAAAAAAAAACTGTTCCTAACAAAAGAAGAATGTTTATACTTTTAAAGGACATAATCCTTGTCGGACTCAACCCCCAAGACACACAGTAGGCCTGTTTCACTATTCGGTTAGGTTATCCTCCTCGGTGATTGAAATAAATCTTAAAGAGGATCCCCACTCATCCGCATCCGATAGGACTAACAAAAAAAAAAAATAAAGAAAAGAATCAAAACGAATAAAAGGATTTCTCTTTCAAGAGCAATAGATCAGGACAATGACGATGGTACGTAGAAAGGTCGCTAGGAATAGAATCCATGTGCGCCCACACAAACAAACAACGACGAGTGTAGTATCCTGGTCTCCATCGACCTCCTTGAAAGGATATACTAAGCGGCACGACATGAGTGCAAACATGTTTGCACTTAATATCTCGCTCTTATTCTCCCTTTGACCACTACCCACCATCATCGACTTTTATGTCCTGTTTCGGGGGTAAAATGCATGCAAATTCAACTGAAACGAACCAAAAGGAAAAAAAGAAAAATGATAGCTCAAGGAAAAACTTTATCCTTTCGATAGTAATAAATCTCTGAGAAGGGTCAAACTCTTCTCACTTAATCCCATTCAGGATAAGAGTGCATAAAAGATAGTCTGTCCCTCCTCTGTCCACCTAAACTTTTATTTTTACTATTTTTTTTTTTTCCTTTCGCCAACTTTATGTGTTTATCCTTCGAACTGTGTTTTTGAGTGATATTAGATGCTTTATGTGTACACGATTTCTGCAAAGTATTTCGAAATTTTGCACTGAATGTCTGTCCACACCATGGACAACAGACAAAGTAAGGAAAAAAGGATTAATCGTTACTTACAGGCGCTAGAGAGATATCCTGCCAAGGAACTTTTATGCATACATAACTTTTACTTACATGCACGTAAAATTTACTTAATGGCTTTGTTGTTATCCTTACATGCAAACATAAGCATGCACACAAATCCTTACTGATGTGATGCACACACAGTTTTGTTCACATACTCTCTTCGAAGTTCATCCGAAGATTTGCAATCTGCGGATGAGTCGACAGTAAATTTCTTTGGCCAGCAAGATTGATGGTAGTGGATAAAATATCCACAGGACCTGGATCTGGGGAGAAACTTTTTAATTTCGTAAATTATGCAAAGCGGTGCAATTTGCATGGAAGAAGTAAAGTATAAAATAAAATGAAAGGAAAAAAAATACTCTCACATACAGGTCCTTTGGTCAAGATGGAGATTAAAACGACGATGACGATGACGATGTCGACGACGACAACGACGATGATGATGATGATGATGATAATGACGAGTTAGAAACTCTGAAGCGGATAAATGATGATGACTTTGCCAGAGTGCGGTGGGTGGATGGAAGGCGGTATCCGTTAAAGGATACCCTCAGAGTGAATTTCACATTTTAATTGATTCACCTTGTGATTTATATGCACATAATAAAGTTTACAACGAAGCGAAATGCTTAAGTTGATGGAGGTTGAAATAAAATTATAACAAAGTCCTTGTGTGTATAGGTATGGATTACGAATATCCTTAAAGTGGAATTTCAATGAAGGATGAGCGGGAAAAATTCCCATATTTTTTCTACATTTTCTACATTTTTGAGGAATTAATTCCTTAAGCACTTTGGAGAAGTGCATATAGCTGAAGGGTTTGTCATGATAGACATTTTTAAAGCTGCATATCCTTCAAATGAGTGATTATTCTTCTAGCCATAGCATTCTATTGAGGAAAAGAATCTATCATCCTGTGAACTGTGGAATAATGCAAGACTTTTGGGCTTCTGGGGAAGATTACTAAATCAAACGCATACTAGAGTTCGGTTTTATTTGGTGGACAGAGAGTAGGCTGCTGTATCCTACAGAGTGTTCAGAGAATCAACTATGCAAGGTTTACTTGTTACCATCAACTCTTATATCCAATGACATTTGTCAAACATTTACTCATAGCCTGGATTCATATTGACTTCTGAAACTCGTCTAGGCTACTATGTGTCAAAAGAATTAACTCATTTGCCAGGTTGAAGAAACACCAACTTCGTGTGACTATAACTTCACTTAGAAGCTCATCAGTGGTTGGAACTCCAAAATATCCAGTAAAGGGGTTAGATGCTATTCTTCTGATTTCGGATGAGAATAAGCCCATTAGACGTGGGCGACTCTTCGCTACAGTTCATAACCGATTAGACGATGGTAATATGGTCCCGAACTCTAATGAGTCTTCCAATTATCTCATTTGCACCGGACTTCCTACCAAAATGGTTTTAACAACACCATGAAGGCCCTCAAGAAAAACAAAATGACGGCATCACGGCAGCACTAATTCAAGTGAGCCCAAATGCATTTTCAAAATTCCTACATTCCTTGGGAATGGGAAAGATTTATGATCATCAAGCTTCTAGACCTTGAGTTCAAAGTCCATAATGGACAGGATTTCTTACTGAATGAACCATGGAATGACCTATGATATCTTACCTTACACATCGGATAATGGACCTTCATCTGACTTGAGCATTCCTAAAACCCGTGCTCTATTCATATATCGAGACAGGAAGATCTTAACTAATCAATGAAGCACAATCGATAAGTCAAAAGCTACTTTCGGAATGCTATCCAGAGTCTGGAAAGCAATATGGGCACAGTACTTCAAAGGTGTGTAACACATGGGATCTGCAGACCTTCGTGAATCGATGACTAGAGAAATTAGGGAGAGAATATAGGAGATACCGATGTACGTTGGTTTTAACTGTTTGTCGAAGATAGTGTAAAGGAAAATAGAGCTTGGTAAAACGATCCTTTACTTCTTGACGGTTCGTCAAAAGAAAGGTTTAAGAGTAAACTGATGAGCATTCGAAGAGTGACGGGTGTTGCGAGAGAACTGTTGAAGGGGCGGAATGGAACTACCTATTTCACTGACTTTATAACTACAAGCAAGATATGGGTCCCTTTGACCTTGGATCAGCTTCCTAAACTTAAATTGCCACTACGTGATGCCCGTTTTAAGTCAAGAGAACTGAATGCATATCGTAGTTATGTCATTGAAAATCTAAGCTAACGAGAGCATTCATTACCTTCGTCAGTCTAACTCTCAATTCAATGAGAATTATCTAACACTTGGAGTGCCTACAAAATGTACCTTAGGATGTCAGTTGTACACTTACTTCTGAAAAGTAAATGCTAGTATCGAGAACTCTCCCTTAAAAAAATTATAGCCTGTTTCATCTTAAAATATATTACTCGATACTATACAACCCACCAGGAATGTTAAGAGGACAGGGTTGTCAACTACTTACATAGATTCCGATAAAAATTAGTATTCGTAAACACAAAAGTCAACTCGTTTGATTTATAAATAGAACTCGTAACTTTTGTGGAAGTCTCCTCTAATCTCAGTAACCTCAAACAACTTAGCATTCATCACTTCCTCAGAAAAAAAAAAAACAAAAAACCTGAAAAATCCAACATATTGTCCACTTTTGACATGAAAAGTCAAACTTTTTTTTCCCCCCAATAGGAACAATCTTCCAATGCGTAATCTCATTTCAACCCCAAACCCGTGTTGAAAAACTTTTTAAATTTAAAAACTTCACAAAAGATACATCCGTTCGTTCGTCTGACACAAATATGACAGCGATTGTGTGACAATATGATTAGCGACAGGGGGATGGATACATTTCTTTCGTCCAAAATAACACACACACAACATTATCATATTGCCAATATAAAAATACGATGATCCAAAAAAAAAGGAAGAAAAATATCCTTTCACCCGATATGATGAAAAGGGGGACAGGAACAGGAACAAGAACAAAAACAAAACTTCGATATCGCCCCTCTTCCGCCTAAAACTCTTATGGAATGTCACAGAGAACTTTTTAATAGAAAAATACTTTAGAACTCTGAAATGGAATTCTTCTGAAATCACTCCTGATGCAATTGTACACACACACACACATATATATATATATTTCTTTTCCGTCTGGTTCAGTGCGGTTTTCTCTCCACAAGGACAAACAGACAGACAGACAGACAACACACAGACACAGAGAAAGAGCCCTAAGATAGAATAACTTTTCCCATAACTTCTTGCTCTGCTGGTCCTCTCGGTGCTCCTCTTGTAGCATTCATAAATCTAGTGTTTTGGATTTTCTTATTTTAAAATTCGAATTAAAATTTATAGTTAAAACTATCTTTCGAAGTCATGTGAACACTGTGTTGTACATTCAATGGAGATTTGCATATATTTTGAATGGTGACTGGGGACGAGGATAGAACAAGTGCAGATACATGTATCTTTCTTGTATTTGAATTGTATTTCTAAATGGAAAAATCCTGTTTGCGACATTCACATAGACGTGCTGTTAAATCTGTGGTCTGGTTTTGTGTCAGTGTGTGAGGGAGAATGTTTGTTTCTACGGAAAGGAGCATAAATTATGTTGTACAATGTCCTGTGATTTGTTTCTTTTTTTGTTGGATCAGGGGATAGAGGAAGCGGAGTGATTTGGAGACAGTGAAAGATACTATTCGCAGTGGAATATGAAATTGTCTGTGTTTTGGCTGAGCATAAGATGAAAGATAAACATTTTGCAAGAGATTTTTTGATGAGGGTGGAACGGAGGAGTGAGCAGTTCAAGTGGCGACAAATTGAATCGGATGCTATGGGAGAGAATGAGTAGAATACTTTTCACACCATATCTGAGCTAAGTCTTGTTGTCACAACTGCTAAAGCTGTCTGTTCGAAGGCGAAATGCGGATCTAGAATGAAGTCCTACAACGTTGCCACCTAGTGTCGATAGTATTTCCACAAATTTTTAGTGCCAATTTTAAGTACAATTTTGTCCACAGCCGTTTTATGAACTTTCTAGTGAAAGGTCACCTCCTGCTTCGACTTTGTCTTCACATAATGGATATGTCCTTCATGATCTTATAACTCAAATGCAGATACCGACTAGTCTGATCTAAAGAGTAGTCAACCTAATTTCACCACTGGCATCAGATTATAGAAATCCGAGTTCAAGGATACAAGACCGAGGATTAAATCAGTCAAGTGCTTTCACTAGTTCACTAGTTTGGTGGAAGTCTGGCTCCCAAAACTGCAGTAGGACTCAGTGTAGTACGATCACGGTCATCGAAACTTTGCGGTCATGGATCGATACTATATCGATTGGAGACCAACGATGGGAGACCCACAGATCGACGGTACTTGATCACATGAATCCGATGATTTGTCATCCGGACAGAGCCTATTGGACTAATCGGCAGTGAAAGGAATTCTACAGTGACGGTTCTAAGATGGACATGGATAAAGGGGTTCAGGTCTATTGTGAAATTTTTAGAATAGACTGTTCCTTTAGAGTATTCGATGACTGTATTGTCTTCCAATCTGGAATCACGGTCGTTAGTCAGGCTACTGACATTATACGTAAGACGAGTATCAGTGGTAAAACGATAACTATCTATATAGATAGTAGTCTAGGCCCTGAGTAACTTAGACCGAATCTTGTTAGTTACAAATCACCCCTGAACAATACATACATCCAGAGCCAATAAGGTGACCGTCTGCTGGGTACGAGAAGATATGGATCTCATAGGAAATGAAAGCGTTGAAGAGAATCTGCCCTTCATTGCAATCTCAATAAAACCCTTAAAGAAAAAATCAAAAGATGAAGCCATTGGTGGAGAAAATCGACAGTGGAATCATCTGGGTACGTGTCCACTGTTTAGTGGACTATGACCAGCCCTAAGCAAGAAAAGATCAGTCGTCACAACACACAGATACTCTTCGGCATGATTTCCGGGCACTGTGTAGCGCCTCCGTGTACTGCACAACGACTATGAGAAAAAAGGTAAGTCTGTCCGACACTTCTTGTATGACAGACCTGCCCTATTTGCTAGAAGAATGAGAACTCTTGGTAGTTACTTCTTCACTGATTATAAGATTCACATCACTATCGGGGTGGTTCTCTTTACAGAGGTCTTACTTTGTAGGGTTTCCTGGGCAAAGCAACTGGGACCAATTACTCCAAATTCGTTGGACTAAAAGACTAGCGACTTTGCTGGTTGCAAGGCAGTCGTTAACCTAACCAAACCCTAGTGAGCCGTTGATATCTATGTGTGTACCTACGCCTAGGTATATGTACATATGTTACATAAGCGACAAACAAACTTAATGCTCAAGGAACAAAGGGCTTACAGGATGTCCTGGAAACCACACATCAATTACTCTTTTAAACCTTAAATAATAAATTGTATATAGGGTAACGTTAAAACTTACCATTTCCAGTGAAGAATATCACCGCCAACAGGTATCCGAGTGTTCGCATCTTCTGCAACATCCTGTTCACCATCATGTCTTGACACTTGAGTTCGTTTTCAATACCCAAAGCGTTTTACTATTAATTTTTTTGTTTTATTTTTAAACTTTTCAATTTAATTTTTAATCCTCGGTGCACGCGCGCGTTTCTCTCGGTAAAGGAACTCAAAAAATTATAATTTATTTTTTTTTTTCAAAAACCGATTTTTATCAGGACCGACAGCAACTTATCACTAACTCCATACCGTTTATCGTGTGCCACCGCTCAATCACTAGCGTGGCAAGAAGACACAAAGGAAACAATATTTTAAACGAAAATTAATTCGAAAAATAAATAAAAATTAATTCTGCGAAATTTTCCACTTTTCTTATATTACAATTCCCGGGGAAAATTACTTTCTTCTAAGAAAACGCTGAAAGAAAAAAAATCCTTTTGTCAGTTAACTGATGGTAGAGGCAAACATAGCTAAGGGCGTCCTTGCTGATGTTTCTCATAGTCGGAGTGCAATCTTTCGGAAGAAATCCTGTAGAATCTGTCGGAAGAGAAAAGTTAAAAAAAAAATTATAAATAAAACTCGTTTAATTTTCATGCAAAAGGAAGTGTCTGTTAATATAAAAAATATAAATAAATATACAAAAAATGTCTGCTCTTTCCATTGTGCGGCCAAGGATGAAGAGACAAAGAAGGGAATATACGATATACGTACGTTATAAGGATATGCCTCAAAAGTGTAGCATTTTTCAAGCGAATAAATGCTGTGCCCATGTGTGCATTCAAACGTATCTTAGTGTATCTAAAGAAATTGAGAAATTCTGTCGATGGAATTGCTCTTTAAACAGTTAACTTTGTGAAAACAAATCAAAAACTGTGGGCGGATGAAAAACGAGAGATAGAAAGAAAATCCAGAAAAAAAAGGAGAAGAAGCTCAAATAAATCTGAGTGATGAGGATGTTTACGCGGAGCGTTACGCTCTAATTTTTTTTTTTGCTCCCCCCCGCCCCCAATCCGTTCCTCATGGAAGGAATGATGATGTGGGAAACTGGTATCCTGTACGCAACAGTGATTTCAGTTTTCAGCGCTAGTGGATAAACTGAATTGAGGCGCACTATGAATTGAGTAAGCCAGTGGTTATGGTAAGTTTCTTGGTTTAAACTGTGTGGCAGATGGGTGGGATGACAGTTTGAACTCCATGAACTTGTATTTGGGTCAACCGGTTTGGGGCGGGGGGGGATTCGTGATGATATTTCTTTGGCAAATTGACAGTGATGTAAGGGGTTACATCATAGTGAAATGTTTTCTTTGAGAGTTCTGAGAACATTTTGATGAACTTTCGTCGAGTCCTGGGAGAAATCGTCATAAGACTCAGTGGATTGTAATGAGGCATAGCAGACTTGTATCCTTTTTATTCCGAGATACAAGTATGTCACTTAGGAGTCGGTGGATGTATCTTTGGATACACTTGCACTCGTTAGGGGTACTTGATTTCGGTTACAAGAGGCTATAGAGGTCGTAGATTGCATTGTAATAAGCAAAACCTACAAACCAATTCTGTTTCATTGAAAATTTAGAGCCCATCTGGAACATTTCTTCTAAGTGGGTGTGACTACCTACGACATCCAGCGACTCCACGGGAAATCTAACCAATTTCTTAGAAATTTGGTCAAAAAACAGATACTAGGACTTTTTCGGAAAAAAAGGGCGTGGCTTCCATGAGTTTTTGTTAAAATTTACGAATCTAATGAGATTTTTTACACCGAGCGAGATTAGTTATGTAAATGGTTTCAAGAAGGAAATACTTGTTCTGTCTTATAGGGGCGTGGTTTATTCCAATGGTACCCAACTATAGTCAGCTTTTGTCACATTCTATTAAAAACATTGACACACTCGTAGCAAAGAATTTGTCACAAGTTTTACTGATAGTCAAGCCGGCCTTGAAAATCTGCCATCTTTTACATTCAACTCATAAACATTCACATCATATGGATGTCGGAACAAAGTGATAGGACACAGTTGTATATCCGACTAACTTGCCAAGCAGGCTGCAACCTTGTCGAATTTATCGAATAAGCTCGTGTGCAGAGGGCCCAAACGGGGTAAGAAACACTTTAACTTTCCTATCAGACAAAAAAGGGTGCTCACAGCAATCATAATGGATCTCAGTATAGGACACTACAATATCGGTAGGCCCTTTTAGGCTGGGCCACCTCTCTAATGACTTCTGTAGAGGCTGCATGGACTCTGTTGCACCTACTACCATGATGATCGGGCGAATAGGTCAAAACCAATGTGACTAGCCTCCAATGCTTGATATTATGCTCCTGATGGTTCTAAAGGTATAGGCTTTCAGATCCATGTGGTACCAGAATGGACCCTTGTTGGTCTAAGAGTGACAACTCACGCGACTTGCCACGAGAAAGGATTCTCATGGCACCCCAGTGTACGCAATCCCTTGTTCAACAGCTTTTTCCAGCGTTTAAAGCCCAGCTTCTCTCAGCCATTTGTGGGATTTTTCGTACGCCCTGAGCCCACTTAAAATGGTAGACATTTCGAAAACTACTCCACCGTAAGAACACATAAGTAAGTACCCTTGCCTAGTGTTAAGTATCAACAGAACAACCTCCTTGTATTTCAAGTAGTGACATGAACCCTTTTTTTAATTCATGGCTGCCAACATATAAATTGTTTTTTGTCCTGTTTTTGATCTTCCGTCTCAATAAATCTGAATACCTATGCAAAACCGATTTCAACACCTACCACTCCTGGATTTATATATACCCGCTCCTTCATTTATTTATTTTTTACCACTTACTTATACAAGCCTCCTTCTCAAGCCATCTCATCCACCCTAAGTTAAGCACATTATGTACCTTTCATCTTCATTGAAATGCATCACTTATCGCCCATAATTTACCCAAATTACTCTCTTTCAAAATCTCAACCCACACTAAAAAAAACAGGCATGTTTTCAAAGTTCAAGGTTACCTACATACAAAGGTAAGTATATCCTGGGGACAAGCTTCAACTGCTTACACAAATATTCACCTCGAATCGTTTCGTCCAATTTGACACCACGTACACATACGTATACGAACACAGGACACAAAATCGTCCTTTAAACCTATTACGCATAAAATTAATCAACAGGAAAAATACACACACCGGGTGAAAAAGGGACACAAAAAAATAAAAAAAAGCCAAAAAAAAAGGACTCTCTTCAAAAAAGAAAACATTGCAGTCGAGTTCCACTCCAGAATACGAGTGATGAATCTTAATCAAGTGGAATGACCCGTATTTTGTGGGCTGTTTTCTGTTTTCCGTTTTTGTTCCTCTCCCTCGTTACTCGAAAAGAGTAAACCGAAAAAAAAATTGATGATGTCCTTGCTTCTTAAAAATGAAAATAAAAACGAGCCAAGGGCCAGAAACACAGAAAAAAAGGAAACACAATTCTAAAGAGAGACGAATTTCTATATTTCTTCCATTCCTGCCTAGGACATGGGGTTGAAGGCGGTTTAGGCAGTTGGCGAACGGAAAATCAATATTAGGCCAGAGTGGCATTCAAAACAAAAAAAACCAAAATGGGTTTACATCTAGAGGTTAAGGAGGTAAACGACGAACGAGGCGACTCCACAATTGTGTTAAGAGGATGAGAGATTTTGCTCTTGTAATTTGATGCTAATTAAATGTTTACTCATAAATGGATTGGTTTTTAGGCTTAGAGAGGTAAAAAGGTGACTCGAAAAGTAGGATGACACTGAAAGGACTAGGGTATGGCGCATCGGGTGGTTGGGATTGACCTTATTGTGGAAATTAAATTATGACTTTGTATTGAGTGGGTAAATGTGTTTTAAAGTTTTAATAAATTATGTAAATGCAATTATGAATTTGATCGATTTCGCCTGAAGGCATGTCGAGTTGTTGATCCTTATGCTTAAGGAAAGTTTAAGAATTTTGGTTAGAGGGGCAGAAGAGGGAAGTCATTTCGTTGAAATAGCATTTTCGGAAATGTCATTAGTTGTGTCTTTACTTTCTACACATCCTTAGTATATGATGCAAGCCAGTCTTATATGAATGTTTTCGTCAAAAACGTCAAAATCATCAGTCTTGTCAAATTGCCAAATACCGGGAACTGCATAAGATAGGTAGGTAGGTAGGTAGCACTTGACCCATTGGTGTCCTAAAGCTTCACTATCTCATTGATTTGGTTCGCAGACCCAAGTTCCTGTAAATTGTCAAGGAAGTACATTCCAAGGCCCTTAAGTCTACTCTGAGCTATGCACTGCCATTCATAAAGTAGTTATGTGATGTCCTCCTAGAAATCTTTTATCCGTATTTGATAATTCTAATCCCATGGCGTACGTTCTCAGAAGGAAATGGGCAGAGAGAATCTCTACCGCTGCTCCAAACCGCGAATAGCTTAGTTTCCTCCGATAGGGGAGAGCCTATGCCCTTCTAAGTTGGGCCATGTTAGGTCAGCCATATTGATGAACCTCTTTAGAAAATCAGCCACAGAGATCGGTGGTTTTATGCTCTAACCATGCTGCTTTGTGGAAGCCTGTCAAACTACTCAATATTATAGTGTCCAAGTTTATCATAAACCAGATCTCTATCTATTTACTAGATTTCGTAACAAGTTAGAAGTAAAGCTACTAATTGAATAGGGATCGCAAAAATTAAATTAATACTGCGAACTTTTAAAAATCCTTCGTCTGACACTTCAAGGTCTATTCATGCGGGACGCTCTGGTTAAGAGTAGTTAGGGACTCAGCCACCTGAGAATCAAAAAGTAGAACATATCAGTGAGTCGTTTCATTTAGAACGTACCATTTTTCCATTAGGATTTCGTGGGTACTGATAAGGTTGCCTACAGCTTACCTAGATTTTAACTCGTTCTTACCTGCAACTTAATCAGGGAAAGGTACATGCTTCCACAAAGTTTGATAATCATCCAAATTTTGATCAAACTTCGCGTTCGGTTGCGACACCTTAAAGTGCGTTAACTTTAATTATTTATAAAATCTAATAGAAAAATTTAAGTCAACATATGCACTTTAGTCTGTTTCTATGTAAAGACGTCCAAGGAGTGCTGAGAATATTGCGGATATAGGCGGAAGTCCAAGAGAGGTCCCAAATTTGTCAACTCCACTTTTTTTGTGGCAAATTCTCCTTTGGTTTGCTTTGACTCAAAAACTAATCTCAAACGACTGTAAGCTGCTACATGACTTTAGTGATTGGTCCCTAAAAATGCATGAGAACGATCATGATTTTCATCGGAAAAGTACTTTTAGAGATGAAGCCCGTTTCTACCTCATTGGCTCCGTGAGTAACCAAAATTTTCATCTCAGACTTTACAACCTAAGGATCAACATTGAACTCCGGCCCCTTTCATGGGAAATCCGCGAAATCACTCGTGTAGGCGATGCTTTGGAGGATATTTGAACGATTTTGTGGTTCATAGGTGAAGGAATTGATGGGACTTTGAACCGAAATTTACTGGAGATACAATCAGTTTTATTTAAATAAAATAGGGAGGTTTTGGAAAAAAAACCCTCTATTTCTACGTCCTACTGTTAAAACAGCTTAGTGCTTCTTTAGCTCTAAGCACTAAGCTGGTTGTTACCTCTTGCACTATAGCTGCAGTACTCACTCCTTTGTTTTCATTAATCGATCTGCATGTGCCCGTCAAAAAACATCCTTGCTAGGCCTTCCACCTTCTAAGAATGGTGCCAATTTTCACTTCACTCCCAGTCTTTATCCAACTTTTAAGGATTGTTGGTACATTAAAGTGTCTTGAAGGGTACTGGTTTGGGATACCCCCTTCAACACATATACATTTCAAGGAAATTCTGAGCCCAACTCGTTCCGAAATTCAGCGGAACCCTTGTTGACTGTATATTCTTATATTCACACAATTTTAGGAGCATTAACCTCCTAATAGTCCTACGGCAACTTTCGAATGTCTTGCACATTCATATGTAAGACCGTTAGCACATAACCTCCTTCAACGAGAAACAAAAATCCTTAACATCCATCAATCCCCTTAAAGTGTCAACTAAGTCCCCCAAACGAGAATAAATGCTCATTTACTGTGTGAATTGTGCAAAGGGAAAACGAAAAAGGAAACGGATTTCCTTCCACCAGCATTTTTCAGTTCAAATCACCTCCATATTCTAAAAAAAAAAAAATAAAAAAAATAAAACAGGCCCCTAAGAAGTGGTGCTCCTTTGATCTCATCAAAGTAAGTGCCAGAGAGCATTTGGGACAGCAACAGAGAGCCCAAAAATATTTATATATGTATGTATGTATGTGTGTCCTGAGAAAACATTTTGATTCTCAAGAAATTTTCAAAGGACTTTCGCCGAAAAACCAACCACTCACTTCTGTGCATTCTATCAGAGGCTCGTACATCACTCATGCAGAACACCGTCGATCACAAGTGCCTACATCAACACTTCTCCTTAGAGCTTCCCCCAAAAAGGAAAGAAGAAAAAAAAAAAAAGTAAAAGGCTTGACGAGGCCTCGTTGCCTTCCACTTACCCTCATCACATTTACTCCTCTCCAGTCATCCTGTCTAAGGACTTACTTATGTGCTGCCATGGATACGTTGCCTTTTACTGCAATCATCATAACAACTCGTAGAGTAGGCAAATGGTTCGTTCCATGTGTGTTTAAAGGAAGGCATACATTAAAATCCAATTCTCAAGGCAGGCACAGCCAACACACTACTGTCAGGACAAGCCCAGGCTAAAACTTATGATGATATGTGCCCTCTTGCCGTGTGTGTGCGTGTGTGTACGGGCCTTCAACGAGAAGAGTGAACCGCTAAATTTTATGTTGACGCGCTAGGCAATTTGCAGAGTGTAAACATTATGTTAACCGCGTAACGAAACGAGAAGGAGTCTCATTCGATGGGTTCGGGGTTGGGGCTGTTGCTGGAGTTGATGGCGAGGTCCTACCCTTAGGGTAGATATGCTTCGATGGTTAAGGAGAGTGTGAAATGCGAAATCAAAGTTTTCCTTCATTTTCACATTTTCACATTTTCACTGCTCATAAGAGCTCTACTAGCATTGGATGAGGGTGCGGGTGATGGTGCTGGTGGTGGTGGTACCAAGTCGTGGTACCTACATACCAAGGAGGGGAGCACTCCTTAAAAGTTCAACATTAGCGTGCGCGTTTCATGGGCTCTGTGATTTTTTACTTTCTGGCTACATGATGAGGTTGGTGGGCTGATGACTGCGGCTTCAAAGGGTGCAAATTCTTGCTTTTTTTTTTTCTTATTTTTGTTTTTTTTTTTTTTTGTGTTTGTGTGGAGAAACTTTGCCTCCGGCAGGCACTTCTTCTGTCAGAGCAGAACATACAGTTTGTGTTTTCGTTCTTGTGTTTGTTTTGTTGGCAAAGAAAAACATGATTCACTGATGTGATTTGCATTTTCTTTGCTATGCTGTGCTTTGTTTGGCAATGTGTAGAGGGGTTGTAAGTAATCATCTTCAACAAGGTTTTAAAAATATACCAGCATACATATGTACATGTGTATGCATGTGTATAGATTGCTTTTTAACTTGAAGGATATTATTTTGCATTTAGATATGACTTTGAATACAATGTGCCGCAGAAGGGAGGGAGTGGAAATTTGAGAAGGTGAAGGAGCTATGCTTTCTTAAAGTGGTAGGTACTGTCCTTGGTTAAACAGATTCCTGTATTGTGTACACTAGTACTACCAAAGGAAACGCACAAGGAAGTTTATTTAAATTAAATTAATGAATCAGTCAATACAAAAGGCAAGGCCTCCGAATCTTTCTAAAGTAAGAATATAGACTCAGTCTCAGGTTCACGTCTGATATAACCAACAAAATGTAGAAAAGGATCATTCAGACGGTTAGATCCACCACCACAGCATGTCCTCGGTACAAGGGTCTTACTAGAACTTACTAGAGCAAATGAATGACCCCTGTCATAGTTAGTTAGAGCTGTATACTTATTTAAAATATGAGTGAACCAAAGCTTACCTTAAGTCCCATATACCTATAAATGAGGTCAGCATGTTCCATGCATAGTGTCACAAGGAAGCAGAACTTACTAAGTGGCTTGTATTTATCGTGAAATATATTTATGCGCGACAGGTTCACAAAATAAGGAGTCACTTCACTTGAGCACTCAGATATAATTAGTCTATTGTATTACCAGGAATAAACAACCAGTATTACCCACTGTACTTGAATTTTCAATGACTTTTTGAGCAATTATCACATCAGTATAGGCGATCTGCCACCTGATTCGAGGAAAGGTAGGACAGTACCAAAGGAATGTATCCGGAGAATCACCACTCTCTCAACAAGCTTACCACACTAAGATGCTTCTTGTTCTTTATAAATGTCAATTAGTTGTCTGCAGCCGTTTGCCTCTCATTTCTTACAGACAAAAGTTCGGTAGCTTAGTCTGCCTGCACCCTGTAGAGCTATGCCATGTACAATTATGTTCGTAAGAGACTCAAACATCAATGGACTCAAAGAGTTCAGCCTTGAATTATTGAATAAAATATTTCTCGAACGTCTTACAGGGTTGAGTAAAGGTTTAGGCGTAACCTGACTGTCAGTATGATAAGTATCATAGATCTCCGCTTAAAAACAGAGCCTAACTAGGCTATGGACTATTGAAGTCTAGTGTTATTGGTCTCCACGAAGACACCAGCATAGTATCCTTAACTAGTTGGACAACAGCCCGCTCCAGGTTTGGACTCTGGCTCTAAGTTTAAGATGATGTCTTCGACTGGACATGATTTGCTTAAAGAAATTTCATTTCTAAGATCACTCTCAGATTTTTCGCTTCATTGTAAATCTATCTAGTGACACCTTTAGCACTGGCTGAGTCAAACCGTTGAAAACCCAATTCTGGTGCACCGTTCATCTATCATGTCTAAGGCTAATTACGCGTTAGCACAAACTGTCTGTAGGCCTAGCTTCATATGAAAGTGAAGGAGCGTACTGTTTAACATCGTGTCCTTTTTCGCTATGTAGCATTGTAGAAGGTGCATCTAGAGAAACCACCAAAAATCAACTCTAAGCTGAGTTGGAATTATCTTCAAAATATGATGCATGGATTGCAAGGATTAAACATTTCTATAAAAGCTTTACTTGACCTTCTGATGCCACTTCCTTTTCAGCTCCAACTATGTTCAGCTAAGAGAATAGGAGGTCGTAGTGCTTCTTCAAAGGACATAGCCAATCTCTTACGAAACTGCATGAAAGCCAAGTCATCAACCATACTTTTGAATTCACAAACCAATCTGTTTATAGATCAAGATCTGCTTGGCAAATGAATAAGTGTCTTGATTCACTTGCGGTGAGAAGCATCTTTCAAGACTCACTTTGAACAAAGTAAGTAGATTCAAAGGTCTATATTCCATCTTGCTGCACAGACTGTCCCAGTATACTTTCCCCAACACCTTATAAAGAAAAACACATGCCCAGGCTAAGCATTATTTCTTCTAGGCCAAGTCACGAAAAAATTTAAAAAAAAAAAAGAAAAGGTAAAGCGTAACCCAGACATTTCTATATGTACATACGGGCCACTTAAGTTGCCTGTGCCTTCGTCTTCTTCGCCTTGCGGTGATGTAAAACCGATGTTTACACAAGAAATAAATGTTGGAAATATTATTCCATGTCGGAAAGCCTCTTTACGCCAGGCTCATTCCGGGTTGCTAGGGTTTGCTCGTGGTTTCAGCTCACGCTCCTTCAGGGAGGAGGCGAACCAGATGAAACCCCCCAGGGTATAGGATGGTGTAATGACGTAGGTGTAGTGTGTCCTTGTGGTTACAACGACGACGATGACGACGCTCGCATGCCTTTAGACCTTTTTATACCACCGTCGCCTGTGGGGTAAATTTCTTATTTTTAACTTTCAAAACCACCATCAAACCACTCCTCTGTTTGAATTATAGAGTCGGGGGTTCGGCGCGCGTTAGCCTTTAAATTTTTGTACCACAATCGCCGTTGTTTGTGTTCTGTTGACATCTTGTACATCAAGATTAAGGGACGTTTTTATGATTTTGTTTTTCTTTCCCCGTTTTCGAGTTTATTTTTTCGTTTTCGTTTTCGTTTCAGTTTTTTTTTTTTTTTTTTGGTAGGAAATATGCTTTGCATAATTTTTATTACTTTGTTTGCTGTCCATTAAAGTTGACGTAATACGAACACTTGATGGAAGTCGAATAAAGTTATTTATTCTTAGGGTTTAAGTACGTAGGTATGTCTGTTTGGCTTTTGTTTGAAAGATGGATTAAGATATATTTTTTAAGTTCTTTTTATTGTGTCGCTTGTCATGGCATTATTTATGGATGGCATGTCGAAAACGGATCGTTTAAGCAAACTGTTTATGTTTTACAATAAAAAATGACTGGGAAATACTATTTTTTTTTTTTATATTTCGAGATATTTCAAAGTTATCTGGAAAATATGGGATCGTTAAAATGTTTTTTCTATAAATGGTTCGAAAAGTAATCTAACGACATCCTCTTTCGGATGAATTGAGGTGAATAGGTCGGAGGTAGGGTATGAAAACGGACCAATTTGTTTTTCAATGTAAGGGAGGACGAGGTCTAACAGCTACTTAATAGACATCAGGTAAGTACAGAGACAGGGCAAGAAGAAAACCCGCTTACAGTCAACGAAAAAGCCACTCTCGATCCCAATTTCGAAGAGTTAGGCTTTGCTGTCAATCAAACTGAAGAACAACAGACAACTCTGTTCAATCATGCCGGTGATGTGTTGGCAACGTGCATGTACGAAACCATCGACCAATTTTGGGTGGTTGGAGCCACGCCCACCTCTATATAGCCCATCATTAAGACAGGTGATTCCATGTTTTGTAAGAACTAGCATTATAAACAATGAACTTGATATAAGCTCAAAGAACAAAGTCTAGAGTCCTGATTTCATAAACGTGCACTAGATGGTCAATTCCTACTCACATTCTCCTCTTCTTCTAAAATACCGGAAAAACATGGTCCGGCAGCTGGACTTGTTGTCAGCATCATTAAAGGTTGATTCAAATAAGATACAACCCTTTAAGATCTTAAACTTGAACTTAACCTATGTAGTCGGAGCATACTAGAAGTAGAGGGTATCTAGTAAACCCACCCACCATATGCAATTGATAAGACACAGCATATTACGTATGATATTGGGAATTTTTCAAGGATATCCTAGAAGGTAATCCCAAGTACATTGAGACTAAAAGAGCTCCAGATTACTTTGTAGGACTAGAAAACGTTGTGTAGGACATTATGAAAGCCATTATAAATGTGTATGAATCGAGCTGACCAAAAAGTAAGGTCATGGTAGTCTGTCTAAGCTTTGATCTGAAACATGCAAACTGTTTAATATAGTTAAAGAGGCTCCATCAATTTCATATTGTTCCAAAATTATGACAAAAAACCTTGAGTGAATCCATCAAATTGAAGCTTCTTGTATTAGGCCATACTTCTGGTAAACCAATCAACCTTAACGGCAACAAAATCTCTCATCTAAGATTGGGGCTAAAAAATCGCAAGTAGTTGGCTTTCAGGGCTACACAAAGCAGGTTGTAATTCTAGGAAAAACATCATATTTGCCTATGCGATGCTCTTGTTAGTGTTCTGATGCGATCAGACTGCACAAAGTCTTGGCAAAATCGAGAGTTATACTCACGGTCTTTATAAATTGGATGGCAGCTATAAGGAGGATGAGGAAGAATAACCTCAACTGCTCCTTAAAATCGATTTTTCTGAAAGTTTGCCTAATACCGGCAATAGGGGCAGTATCAACTTAGTAACGCCGGATGAATGATGCAGGCATAGAATAAAATAGGCATTGTGTTCCTTTCAGCTTTTAAAGTCAACAGACATAGAGAGCATAGAGGAAAAGTAGTCTGAGCCTGGCTTAGAGTGTTAAAGACATCATCTCCTCACTGAAAAAGAAAACGTATTGATAGCACTTCGTATGAAGCTATTGTACAAGCCCTGAACAGAAAAGAAGCTAACAGCACAGTATTCAAGTAGACGTACGAGCTACTTTCCACAAGAAATAGACACGTCTACAAGGACGATGAAGGTCAACGCAACTATGTCTTCTATTGTGGATGAAGTCCTTGACAAACCAACCGACCTAGGTATCAAATGTAGGGTTTTTGACGACGACATATACATATGTAGGTAATAGCCAAAAGGGGGGTTTAACAAAATTCATACAAATGGGAACTCAAACCGGCCATCCTGAGATGGATACTGTCATGGTGAGCAAAATTAATCAGTTTCATTACCACCATGAGGATGACACTCAATAAAGTACAAAGATTGGAATGTACATACCTATATATAGAATAAGGCAATAAGAGCCTGCCCAACTTGGTCATGGAGGAAATTTTGGAAGCGACTGCCAATAAAATGATCCAAAGGTCAGTAAAAACGAACCTCTTTTGGATTCCAGACCATGCAGGAATAGGGGCAGTTGAACCCTTCATCGGCTCTGAACCATTCTGTTAAATAAAACACCATACCATAGAATTCAGGAGGTTAGAAAAAGAAAGCAGGGAATGACCCTCCAAAATCAAAAAGGACTTAGGCAAGCCCATGAACTTCTGGGAGATGCAACCATGAAAGATTCAAAGTATGTATCAATCTCCTTACAGATTTCCAAACGCTAAATTTTTTCAATAACCACCTGAGGAAACTAGGTCTATTAGATGGTCCTAAGTTTTCAAAAAGTCCAAAGAGACTTCCAACATATTCAACACTTTATCACAAAAAAATGCAATATCCTGGAAAGCATCAGTTATCGACTATGGAGCCGTTTTTAATTCTCAAATTCTTCTGAGAAACTGAAGTGGAGAAAGTGCTCTAAAGTGCAGTTTCCTTCCGAGGATAACCAAGAGTTTAATCTTGAAGAAATGGAAGGTTGAATGGAACAACCCTCACCAAGCTATAGTAGGGGGTACAATGCACAAGTTTTTAGTGCAAACAAAGTCTTCAAAAATAATACTAGCAATAAGATCTTGAGCAAAAATCTATCCTTATTTCCAAGGATATACAATATAAAAAATGTCCTTAGATTGCATCGCTTTACCTCCTAACTATGCACATGCTCCATTCCCAAACTATACTTCTCTTAACTCATATACTTCAGATCAATATCTGTATATTTCTTGAGATTTGAAAAACGTTTCAGCTTCATGTTCACCAAATCAATGCAGCTTTGGTCCTCACTAGTTTGACCACCACAGTGTATACATACAACTCATTTACATAAAAGCGTTGGCCGGTCCCAAGAGAGACTCAGCAGCTCTATTGATTGATGACAATAAGTACCAAAGTGCCACTGAATCCAAAGAATATATTAACCCAAAAAAAAAGGGCCCCACAACCCAACTAGTATAATTGACTTCAAATATCGATTGTCTGCCACAGAAACCGAAGAACATGTCCCAGCCGTTCGCAAAAAAATTCAATTACGATACATCCCGAACTAGAAAATAAAACCCCCATCAATCATCTTTAAATCGTCCTCAATTCAAGAACAGATGCATCCTTCGCCAATTTCTCAGAATGAAATCTGAGGACATTCCTCCCTACCCAATACACCCACCAACCACATCGAGCACTATCCTTTTTTTTTTAATAAACCCAGACGAAGCTTATAAGAACAACCCCACTTATTCTTTATGACATTTGGACCATCTTCCACTTGAATGCCATCCAAAACCAATAATTCAAAGTCGACTTATGTCCAATGCCAAACGGAGTAACTCGTAAGACGGGGCCCAGAGAATGTCCGTATATTACTTGTAAGAAAAGGATACCCCCACACACACAAAATGCATTCTATTCACTAAGAAAGGACATGGATTACAAAACCAAAAAAAAAAAACTAAAGATTAGCGGAAATGAAAAACGAAATAAAAGCCTCCTTAATACTGCAAGGAACTATTTACAAAAGAGAGGATGAAAGCCATTAAAAAACACGACTTCCTTCAAAAAACTTAGTCAGGATTCAGGTGTGCCTTGAGTCTGCATTTTTTTTTTCGGGACGACTGGACTAGAAAAAAAAAGAAAAGAAAAGAAAATGAAACAACGTGCCAATGTCTCTATGTGAACATTTGTTTGTGCGGTAATTTTCCTGTGCAGATCCTTTTTAATGAGTTTCTGAGTCTTCCTTCTATTTTTTTGTGTGTGTGTCGTTCATTCGTTGTTCTTTTCCTCGCAAGATATTACTCTTTTCTTTTTTATATTTTTTTGTACTCTAGTCCTTACGACTTATTTGAGGCTGAGGTTTAGTTTTTTTGTTTCCTTCGTCTGTGCTGCCTTAACTCGGTAAGAGATGCGTGTTATCCTCGTCGTTACTAACAAAACGCTTCTTAATTTATATCCCACTCTCTTGGTCTCTGCGCACAGAACAATGTGCTATGCTGATGGGTGGTTGGGTTAGTAGTTGTTGGAGCAACAACAAAAAAAGGATAACGATAACGTTTCAGGATGTGTGTTAGGAAGGCAATTTCTTTGAGCATTTCACTGTGTAACAATGAATGCAAGACGGGTGTACAAAGATAGATATCCTTTTGTGGTGAAATTTTTGCTAGAATACATCCGCACACACAAAACACAGACATACAGACATTGGCACATAAAACAAGGAGTATTAAAAAAGTCCAAAAGTTTCTCATCCCCCCCAGTGTTGTCGGCTTTATTCTTTTGAGCCGAAGAGAAATCCTTTTTTGGCATAAGAATTACGGTGAAACTTAGTACAAACGGAAAATCCGTTTTCTCAGCAGCAATAAGGATATCAAGGATGATTCTGGTAAGAACGTGAATAATGTTAGTTGAAGGAAAAAAAAAAACAGAGATTTTCATACGTTGCCGCGCGCGTCTTGTAGTTGAAGTGAGAAACCAAAAATAATAAAATAAATGTACAAGGAGTGGGTAAATGGGTTTCAGTGTTATTTTTTTTTCTTTTTGGTTTTGTGTGTGTGTGTTATCCTTGTGCGAAGGTATTTAAGGATAAAACTTAGGCAGTCAAAGGGGCAAAGCGACATAATACACTCTGAACTGGATGCGAAAAGACCAAGCGAGAGCTCACAACAACAAAAGAAAAGGATATTAACTAAACACGGCGGCCAAGGATACCCATTACTCCCTCATTCCTGAAGTGAGTTAATCAGAGATATTGCCGCCTTGATATGTTTTTATGTTTTCGAGGTGTTTGACATGGATGTCCTTAATTTTTCTGTTACGCCTGGCTGGGCTAAAATAAAGAGTTAGACCCGCTGTTGGGGTAGGAATTTTAAGGATCATCATTTATGGAAATTAAGATTAGCTTTTGTGTTGAGATGTGTTTGTCGGTAATGGGAATTAATTTCGGAAAGGTACATCGTTCTTTTTTTTTTTTTTTTGCTGTTCCATCCTCGCAAGTGAACAAGGATAATGATACTTTTATTGGGGAGAGAGCGAAAGTGAATGGGGGCAGTGAAGCATAAAAAAAAACGGAAGGTAATTAGGGAAATTAGTTAATGTCCGTGGGGTGTAACGAATGGACGAATCGGATATCCTAAGTTGTGGAACTTATTTTAGGATTTGTTGCTTGTTAGTAGTAATGACTGTGTATAGGCAGTCGGGCAGGACCTATCTTATTTTTATGGGTTGAGTTTGAGCAGAAAAAAAACAGGATGCTGTGCTTCCTGAGCTTTAATATCATGTGGTGTGTATATAGTCTTGAATTTAAAGGTAAACTCAATCTTTTTTTGCCAACGAATGCGAAAGAATGTGTACTTAGCTATAATACTTGCGAAATCTTAATCTGGACGTACAAGAGTTAACTGCTAGTTCTCAATCCTATTGGCCTCAACACTCCGACGATTTTTTTTAGCTACCTGAGACGTTTTCGCATCTTTAAATACACAGATATTTGTAGCTTAAGCAATCGAGATTGCTGGTGTATCCTACCTTGTCCACTCTTGCAAAGAAAGGATATCCATTCGCCGTGTATCTATGACAACACTAAGCTACTTCATCTGCGATTCAGAAATTACACCGCACACTTCACCTATTGCTGTTATGATCTGCATTACTTTCCTGTCAGTGAGAGTCAGTTGCGATCTTTAGAATTTCAGCTAGTATCGTGCAGTATCTGTTCCAATAATACTACCAACTGAGAAGATAAAATATCGGCAATCTATTACTCTTGAGAATGTTGCGACTCTCAGAAGAAAAACGCTGTTTTGCATTCGGCTCACTAGTAAGGGACATAAAATGGAACCTTGTGGAACACCGCCATTGTGGAACACCGTTCATTGTTGGATTTTCTGGGTAAAAATAGAGTTAGTACGACTAATGTTGAATTGGAACTCAAAATTACGTAAATAAGGATCCATTTCACTTTTTTCGAAAATTTTTGAAATTTCAAACAACCCGTACATTGTAGCTTTCTTATTTGGGAGTGTACCAGTTCTGTAAAAGGATGGATACAATTGGCTTACAATTTTTTTTTGGGACTTTTGCCCATTTGGTCGACATTGGGAACTAGGGGAACGACAAAATGGATATTTACAGAGAATGTGATCGGATGATGTGTTCCCTTTCAAGCACAACCAATATTCTGCACTTGAGCACAGATTAAGTATGCTAAGGTGATACCTGAAGCAGCAGATCACCAACTCGCAATACTATGGTTGGGTAAAGTAAGGATTTTCTTGTTGGTATAAGGCAAGACTAATTGTGTAAATTGTCTCAGCCTCGGGACTGTTTTCAAGTAGAATGAACCCATATTCTAAGTCAATCTTACTTAGTTTATCACTAGATTCGTTGCCCATAATCCCTTGATGATCAACGACCCATCCAAACCATCCGACCATATTAGGTTTGCCAAGAAATCGTTGTGAATTGGACGACAGTGCTAAAAGTACTGCTTGGCTATATCGAAAGATGTAGATCCTAAGGCCTATAATACCTTTTTGCGGTGAAGGCGTCTACTGGCCCACATGGACATAGTGTCATGCTCCATGGCGGACTTGATATGAAAGTTCCAGTTAAGCTGTTTTAATCTAGGATGACGCCGAGATATAAAATAAACTAAAGTGATGGATTTAAAGAACATAGGTCTGAGACTGACCATTTTGCAAAAGGCATGTAAGGATTGATGGATAGTACCTCTCTACCACACCATTATAAGACGTGCAGCTCGTTTGGTACTAGAAATGATCGTCCTGTGCTTACCACTAATAAATATCACCAAGTCATTCGCGATATTATTGATGATGTAGTCTGATCCTTGAAAATTAAATAGAAGATTGTCAATGACTACGGAATATAGGACTTCTCCTTGCAGACAGCCTGCAATCATTGTGATTCCAAACACTGAGACTTCTCTATTGGTTAGTGGCATTCTCGATATTTTTGCTACTAACTTGCCTTGCTATTGAGCCAGAGCTAGTGTTTTTTAAACTGTCCTCAATATGGAGGAAGGATCACACAAATCTTTCCTTAGAACGAAATTTTCCTTCTATCTTCTTCAGATGATAACGAGAGCACCAGGTGACTTACTTTCTGTATATGTATGGCTGGAATCCAACCGCTTTTACATTGTCCCATCTTACAGGAACATACGACTAACATCTGAGAGTTACTGACATACGAATCCATTTAAACTATTGATTCTGTTTATTCTGCAACTAGCTCTTACTTACCCCTAAAACCAGAGTGCGACTAGGCTATAAGTGTAGTCGACCAAAATTATATCCATCGGCAATAGTTTTCATCCTTAGGGACACCGTTTTCTAAATGCAAATAATTCTAACGAAAATTTGTGGGACATGGATTTCCAAAGAAGGCACGATACAACCCTTCTCTCAACTACTTAATTTCAACCCATTGGTCCCTGGGGAGTATCCCCAAAGTTTCTGTGTCTTATCGCAGGATTGTCAATGTTTCTTCCCGATGTTGTCTGTTGTTCTACCTCAATTGCTTATCTTCCCGTTAAACCCCCTAGATAATTTGCGTGGAATTTCATTATGACACCAATGTCCTTCCATCTGCTACATGTATTCCGTGAATTTATTTCGCAGAAAAAAGGAAAAAATAAAAAAAACTGTCACAAAGGTATTCCCAAGGACGATTGTCCTCGCTTTGCGCATTACGTAGAACGGAATTCGACACGAAAAATATCCTTTATTACCATCATCACCCGGACATTATACATTTGCATTCCACGCTTTGGAAAGGTTCTACAATTTGTAGGAAAAGGAATCCAATTATCCTGTCATTAGAAAGCGGTGGCAACTCATTAGATGGGCGGAGGGAGATGACTCTGTCGTCACATTAATTAACAAAATTAAATATCTCCTCTTCTGTGTGTGACTGCGGGGGGGACGCAAAGAATGTTGTAGCACACCACTCCTGCAAAATAAAAAAAAAAAAACCTTCGCCGATAGTGTTTGGGGTGCGGTATAATTGGCATGTTCGTGTCCCTACGCGTCTTTCTTCTCAAGGATTTACAACATAAAAGATAGAATTTCCTTCTCCCAGTTCGTGTTGTAATTTTGATGTTTGCAGGTGCTACTGCTGTTGTTCCGATTCAATTTCAACTCAAGGAAAAGAAACACGAAGCAGAGCAGAAAAAAAAACAGGTTACTTACAAATAGCATGGTGTACCCATTCCTTAAGCTCGCAAGGATAATCCAATATAGAAGGTGGAAATGGCTGCTGATACAATTCCAACGCAGCAGCAGCAGCAGTAGCACCTTCGGTGACTTTTCTCATAAAACACAAACGGCGAAAAAGAGCGAAAGGATATCATGGAATATCCCTTCTTAAAAGCCATTCGAGATGCTTTTTTTTTTTTTTGCTTCTTTAACTAGCAAAAGGGAAAACAAACCGAAGGACTTAGAGGATTGCATTCATCCACATAACCCATCATCTCCCTGTCTGGGGAAGGGGCTATTTGTGTATCTCTCCATCCACCGCACCCATTCCTTAACTGCGTGTATGTGTGTATTGCGGAATCATTCGACTATTTGCACTCGTTTGTGTTTCGCTAAAATGAAAAACGAACAAAAAGGGATGAAGGAGTTAACGGTGGAGTCCTTGATCCAGGTAATCGTTAGAATTGGAATTCTAGCGAAGCGTGAAAAAAATAGCAAGGACCTTAGAACGAAGAGGAGATTCCCTGTCTTCAAATCATGTTGTATCCTTTTGCGTCCTTTTTTTTTCTCTTCTCTAGTCTATTGTGTCTGTATGGAGAAAAGAGAGAGAGAGAGAACAAGGGTGTTATGGAATTTTAAGCGTCAATTCACATGAAATTGAAGTTGTAAGGATTTTTTTTTTATTTTTGTTTCCTTCAGGAGTATAAACAGAAGTTTTGTTGTTCCTCTTGTTGGAGAACATCCCGGACTAGTGAGAAGCGTTTTGGGGTTTTTTTTTTTTATTCTTGCTGGTTTTCTTTGTCGTGTGTTGATATAGGGGATATTGGATAAAAGATGATGGATCCTTCAGGTAGATATGTGACTACGTGATGGTGGTGGGGTTGGTAAAAGCATCGTCGTAAGCGATTTGTATTACAAGAGCTACTTTCTTGTTTTTTAAGACTTTTTGATTGAAGACGACGACGACGACGAGGATGATGATGATGAGGATGATGATGATGGGGTGAAGGTTATCTTCGGGTTATTTACTTAGGGGATGCTGGTGGAAATTGGATGAATTTTGATATTTTCTTCGAGTGCTTTTGGTTGAAATTTTTTTTTTTCTTTTCCTCTTTTAAATAGATGGGAATTCGGGAAGAATTCGGGGAAATATGACGGGGAAAGAAAATTGATTCAGAGTACAATGCAGAGGTATGTACCTGTAAATGGGTTCAAGGGATATTGCAGGAAGCTGTTTAGAAAATATTGACACCAGAATGGGTACAAGACGACGACTAACAGGTTGTAATAGAATACATGTATACTTTGCTTGACAGGGTGTGATAATGCCTTTCCCAAGAAAACCAAACTAGGTCCTGCACACACTTCTTGAGACTATTGCTAGGTACACAATATTTTGGGGTGTTCTGCATACCTTGGTACTGGTAAAATGGAACTCCAGTAGAAATGATTAAAGAGGAGAGAATTGAGTGCGTCATCAGATCGTTCTTTCTGTTCAAATCCCCGGGTCTGGATGGCATTTCTTTCGATCGTGTTAGGAGAAAGAATAGTTAGCTGCATATAGTCACCTTCTATTTGCACTGTTCCTTCGATGGGGACGCATACGTCGAAGATGGAGGGAAAACAAGGTTCTTTTCACCACCAAGTCTCATTTTCTTCGTCATGAAAGCTCCAGCACATCATGTTTATACGAAAGATCCTTTAATAACCTCAAAGCAGATCCAATGAGCAGAACCCTGACACACCCCAGCTGAACGGATATTGAGTATGCTAAACGATAGTTTAGAGGAATCCAGGTAAAAACATATGTCTCCAAAGACACACCTCAAGGCGGACCCATCTTCTCTTTAGTTCTAGTTCTCGTTCCCAAGAAAATTGAAAGTCAAGATCACAGACCACTCAGATGACAGGAACACCTAGCGACAGGAACAGTTGTTCCATCTCTTAGTGAGCAAATTGCAGAAGATCTAGGGATCTCAGACACCTGGATCAGAAAATGCAGTAGATCCCCAAAAAACCTAGTTTAAAAAAAACCTAGTTTACTGTCCGACAGCATCTTTTTAATGGGGTAAGAGTTCGACAAAAGACTAAACTGGAGATTGAATATCCAGGAATGAAGTAATAAAACCATTATAGCCTTCAACTTATGTATCAGTTGAATTATTTTGTGAAATAATAAGTCTATTGTAAGGACTCTACTTATCTATGATAGCCTTGTGTGGTGGCAAGTCCCTAGCAAGGTCACCACGATAGTATAATATAGGTTTATCTGCATTAGTCCTACTAGGAGAATCAGGACTAAAACTCCCTTCAGATAAGCCGACCGGCCGTCTGGAAACCGAACGGATTAGGGCACATTACGATCCTTCGTATGTATGTAGGAAATGTAACAACAACAGACTACATGATACCCTATTTTGCCTTTACAGGACCTATCTGTCCTCATAGGTGTGATCATGGGGCATATAATCTTGCGGTACCACATGAGAAAACTACCATTGATCAATAAAGATATTTGTGGGCACTGCAGTGATGAGATGCCTTCTTTCACGTAAGAAACAAGTTTCTATGAAGATACTTCTTCCAGAAAGAAATAGCTCTTTACGGCCAACATAATGGCCATACTGATCTGAGTGCGGCCAGGAGGGGTTTATCTCTTAACTAACTTACCTACCTGCGTACGACATATTGGCAAATTTGTCATAACCCGTAGCACGAGCTACATAGAATCCATACAAGTTTTAACGACACCTTCGCATGAACAGAACCTTATTTGCAAGATGTTCGTACAAAGCTTGAAAGCAATGTCATGATCTTAAACGAATCTCACAATTGGGACAGATATGTAGATTGCGGCCAATAGGTGGATTAGGATTACAAAGGAAACCAGCGAGTCCAAGGGTGTATCGGATAGCATAATCTTTCATAGTTTCTCAAGAACAAGGGTCGTGCGTTGAAAACTATCTGTCTCTTCGAGGACTCTCTCAATGCAACATATCTGAAGGTGTAAGCTACTGCTCCTAATGCTGCTAATATAATACTGCTAATAGTTCTAGAAGAGACGGCGATAGGAGTCACAGGACAGGACATCACACTGCTTCAACCCAAACGTCAAAACACTCTTTCCCTTAAGGCAGGACTGAATTTTCACAGACGAAATAGTAGGCTCTGTTATATACTCACCCAAACCTCAAATTGCACTCTCTCTTAGAGTTTTAAGCTACGGCAGGCCTTGGAAAAGTTTTAGCAATCAGAGAACAGCATTTCAGGAGGACGATCGACATATACATCAACAGTCGGACCTCCACAAAGGCCCTCTCAATTTCCAAATTTTGATTCCAAGACCCACTAGGGGATGAACTGGTTGAGGAATTAGATAGACAGGGTCCCAAAAAGGTTGTCATCTCTATTCTTCCGTCCCTGGCATTCGCTAAGTCTAATATAGGACAAGCATTCGTGAGACCAGCTAATGATAGATGGTGCAAACTCTTATGTCGTGTCTATAGAAAATTCTGAATGAAACTTAAACGGTTTTCCCAAGCCTGTGTAAATCTAGAAAAGTGGAAAAATCATCCCCTAACTTATAACAATGTCGGATTGCTTTAGGAAGGCTGCTTAGCTATACCAAAGCCATAAATGTTTGGTTCGCTTAGGATCCTTCTGTGATCTGGGTGCCCTTATTCCTACCTACCCAGCTAACTACCAAAAACAACAATCGACATCTCCTGCAGCTCGATCCAATTGAGTCAATCATTTCGAACTAACTTTCCTCACCTAATCGTCCTGCAAAAATGAAATTATCGATAAAATTTTTGACTTCTCAATTCACCCAAGGAATTCATCCTCAATTGAAAAATTACCTTCAATCAAAAACGTGCCGCTTTTTAGTAAAAAAAAAATAACATTTCCCAATTTTAATATCTATGCCAGGACAGAGGGATATACCCTAAACGAATTACTCGTGCCTCGTTAGCTATATGAAAACTGGCCCCATTACATCATGGCGTTACCATTATGCTCGAGTAATCTCCCAATGGACAAAATTAAAGTCAATAAATGTTATCCTCTGTTGAAATTTATTCCTATTTCAAATATCCTGGTTTTGATATCTACCAATGGATTCTGGATTCGCCCTTATCGTCCTCGCTAAAATCATAAAATTAATGTAGCGCACAGGAATGGACTGTCTTCTCCTTCTCTTCAAACTCGCTTAAAGCTAAAAACCAGCACAAAAAAAAAGTCCTTTTATCTCCTCGCTAATGCTTAGCATAAAGGAATTTCAATTAGAATGCGGCTTTGCCTTTTCCATTTCGTCCTATGAGTGTTTTTGTTTTTTTTTTTTTATTTTATTAAAAACCATCTCTTCAGATTGTCGAACCTTATTAACCGCAAAGAGTCCAATCTTTCTGTTTCTGCTCATTTTTTTTTGCAATTTCGTTTTTGGTTTTTCATTTATTTATTTTTCGTTTGTAATTCAAAGGATTTGCCATTTTGAAACATATTCTAACCACTTAATTCCGAATCTGGGGGCAAAAAAAAGGGATGAGCGACCAGAATAAAGAATAAAAATGAAAAAAAAAAAAAAAAAAATTAAAATTCGCCCCACGTTGGGCGCCATTCGAAAATAAAATAAAGGAAAGGAAAAACCAACAAAAAAGGAAATTCTTTCCTAACTGTGATTTCCCTTGGTCATTTTGTGCAAGGAGCGTGTCGTCGTTTTATTTCATGTAAATTTAAGTATTCATTGATATGCCACAAGAGTAATATAGTCCTCAGTCAGGAGGTACAGTCGCGCGTTGGTTTCGCCATTCGTGGATCCTCGTGTATCCTTATCACGAGTCTCGTACCTCTGGGTGAATAAATTCATGAAGAACAATTGTTTATCTTATATTGTACTTTATTATTGCCAATTAACCTTTGGATGAGATGTTTGTCGCGCCGCAAAGAGAGAGGAGGAAAGTTTCGTTTTTCTTTTATTTTTCGTCGTATTCGTACGAGACCATTTTCTTGGGAAGCAGAACGGGACAGAGTCCTAACTTCGGGGAAGAATCGACATTTTGGATACATTTTTCTCTCCCTGTGTCGGCTACATTCAATTAAAATAAATTATGAACGTGAATGTGTACTTTTCTTTTATGTATGCACAGAGTTGAACATGCTGGAGGATGGTAATTAAATTCGAAGAAAATGCAAATTTTCGCCACAAGCAGTGGCGAGGACGAGGCTGGAGGATCCACTGGAGAGATAAGGGAATTTTGAAGTCTGAACATGAAATGACGTAGAAGGGAATAAAAATGTCGTATTTGTTAGAATGAGTTTCGGTTGAGATATGTTTTATGAATGATAATTTTGAAGAGATGGCATTGTGTCGACGAGAGGGTCCTGTGAGTTTTGAGATAAAAAAAAAGAAAGAAACTTATGGTAGGTGAGTTGTTAGTTTTGACGTTGGGGCCAAACTAACAAAGATGTGGTGGTCTGACATAATAAATAGACTTGGGAATTCAGATGTTAAATTGTGGCAGAGATAGACGTTGTCAGTGCTTCGTGATGACAGGGGAGGAGCTTTAGTCCTGCGGTATGCATGCCCTTCATTTTTGAAGGAAGGTCGGACCGAAATACAATGAATACCTTTGGAGACTTGGGGGTTTTGAAAGCTCACTTCAATGCATTTGGATTGTTGCATGGGGCAGCTCAGGAGCTGGACTAGAACTGTACAAAAGTCAAAAATTCTTTAAAAGTGCAAATAACAACAAGACCATCAATACTGATATTTTGGTGCCAAATAGGCAAATCAGAAAAAGTCGGACATATCATCTGAATATAAGAAGAGGTTCTATTACTCTCCAAAGGTCGGTCGTCCCCAGATTGACCCAACTGAGAGACCTACATATGTATGTGATAGAGGGCTTGGTTTCTGTCAAATTCTTAGATTGCTCCAGTTAGAACGTTAGTTCGTCATAAGAACGTACATATGTATGTATCTCACCTGGCTAAATGTTCTTTTTCTCCACTTTGTTCCACTTGGGTTGAACGAGCGATTGCCACACGATTCTTAACTGTAGTATGTCCATAACTACAATTTTTCGCACTACGAGTGTTGGATGTCATGAGATGGGGTTTTTTTTTATGTGAAGAGTAGTGGTCCTAGCATGGATACCTGCGGTATGCTTCTTGTTACTTTTATTAAAGGCCACAGGTGGTGATGTGTTAATCTATGATTCACGTTTTGTTAATACTACTGGACTAAGATGGTTCCCTTAAAATGTTTAATAGGTTCTAGGTTTCTAGAGTCTCCTCTTTCCTGATTGGAATTTTGCGCCATTTCAACGAGCCAAATAAATTACTTTACAATCGCTGCGTCTTTGGGCTAAAAAACCATGTAGGAAACTGTATAGAAATCCAAAGCAAAATCCTGATCATTCTAGTCTTTCTCTACGACGCAGGCACAGATGATGGATCAGGCCGCTCTTGGTTGTAATGAGAGAAAAATACTTCTGGTGGTTTGTGGTACCGCATGCATAGACGAAGCGTGGGAAAGAAGATACAAGCTGTGAGCTGTCCAAGTTATATAGAGACATCGACCAAAGGACTAAGATGCCTGGATCAAGTACAGTAGATGGACAAAAATGCTCCGGCCTAGGGAATCTTTGAATCCACCACTGAGGGGCCACGGAGTAGATGAGATGGTGCGTTCAAGTGGAAACGGTTCTCAACCGATTTGTAATGGGAAACTGGAGGCAGCTGCATAAACACTGCACTGGTTGGAGGGGATTGTTGGTTCCACTGACTTAATCCATCTACCGTGCATATATTATCTCTCAAGACTCTACCCATTCCCTGCTTAGTCTTACACTCCAATTATGTTGGACTGGTCTAAGTGAGTCATCTTCATATGACTTATGATTTATCTTTTCTCTAACAGTGTGCCTTACTATGGCATCTACGACAGTGAGTACAGGAAAACATGGATATGGTATTACTTATTATGTAAACAGTAGTGGTCCTACAATGGATACCTGAGGTATGCTTAAGCTCACATTGAATTTCTAAAGGTTATTAGCGTTGATGTACTTAACTATGATTCAAGTCTATACCTGAGGTTTTTTGTCAAAGAGTGTTAGACTAAGATAGAACTGGAAAGCTAAGAAGAACTGTCAGAGTTATACTTAATTCTTAGATTTGAATCTTTAAGCCGAATTGAGGCCTTCATTCCTCTTCCAAGTTACTCTCTTAACCACGGAGACGATTTCCACAGGTCCCACTTTAAATTTGGGAATATTGGTAGGGCTTTGCGGTCTGTATACTTCAGTTGTTACGTCACAGATTTTGATAGGCACTAGTTAAGAATGAGTCTTTAAACCCCAATTCTTCAAATAAATTTTCAACATCAGTTCAATGCAATTCTCAGCCACAGCCTAACCATGATCTAGTTCATGGCCCGTTCATTCCATTTCGAGTGAAAGTTTAAGAAAAACACTTTTTTTTTTTACCTTCCCTCTCCATGTGCAGGAAGATCTGGGCTAATCAAATGCAAGGATACAGGGAAGTCTTGTTACGTGCATGACCTCAACAACTTTTATATTCTTTGGATTTGTTATTCTTTTCCCCTGCTTGATGCAGAGAGAAACCCCTCGCACAAATTTGCACTCACAGAAACAATGAAAAAAAAAAAAAAAACAAACTTTTCCAATCTTGGCAGACATAGGAATTCTCGAAGCTCGCTCTCCCGGTACACTTTTCTAAAAACTAATTTGTCAATGTCAGGTTTTTCGGTATACGAGTAGTTACGCTCTAGGTGGCTTGCGGCGGCGGGTTGGTTGCCCTAGTGATGGTTCTTCGGTAAATCTGCTTTCCACGTTCCACCTAACTGAATTCAACTCAGTGCTTGTGCCTGCGGCTGCTTTGAGTAGGCCAAGGAAAGAACGATGACGAAAGTTTCTCTCGATGGTAAAACAATGTCGGTCCTTTCGTTTTGAGTGTATGTACGCCACAGCGTGCTTGTTTTTCCAGCTCGAAGGCATATGATAATGTTGATGCAGCTGCGTTGTGTCTACCTCATTTGTCGGCGAAACTCCTCAACATCTGCAAGGACGAATGCGAGTGGGGGGAGGGGAGGGGAGGGGATATGTAACCTAATTTTTGTGTTTTTCTCTTCGAAAATAAGGAAAAGTTCACCATATTTATTCACCCGTACCCAAAGGCTCTGATTTGACATTGTCATGTCGTCGGGAGAAAAGCAGCTGCCAAATAGTGAGTTTTCAACTTTTATCCTTTTTTTTGAGTTTTTTTTTTGTACGTTGTTGTTGGCTTCCTTCTTCCAGCGGAAGTGAAATTTTCGTCGTATATATGAAGCCCTTGACTTGGTCCGTAAAAAAAAAGCTTGTTGTTTGGGGAATGACTCCTTGGGGAGAGATAGGCAGAACATTTAAATGTCGTATCTAGTGGATGGAGGAAACCACGAGGCAAGGATTCTTTTTTTTTTCGGTTTTTTTGTTTTTTTGGTGTGCTGCCATTTTTCTGGTTGTCTCTTGATGGATGATGAGTCATTTGTCATTACATTGGCTTAGATAGAATATACTCAGGGTGGTTAGGGAGGAGAGTGCTCCCGGTGGATGAATGTGCAGAAAAGTGTGGAATTTAGTTGGGTAATCCCTCAAGGGAATGCGAATGAAACAGCAGTTTTCTTAGATTTTCTACCATAAAAAGTTTGTCTGTTGTTTTATGGCCGTGAATGTGGCTTTAGTGAACTTTAAGTGGGTATAACGTGGGGTTTTTTCTAGTAGAAGTAAGCTTAAGTTGGTTGAAAGTGAAATTGTTAATAAAAATCACATTTTTCACGCAAAAGATACTTTTATCGTTACTGGCTCTATAGTAAGTAATGTGTGTTAGGGTTTTACTTAACTTCGTGCGTAGTGCGGCAATAGATCATTCGTAAGGTGGATTGGGCCATACATCATTGTTAAGACGGAGGATTGACATTGCGAAAGTATGCGCAAGGAAGTAGGACCTCTTTTTCGTTTGTCATAAAGGTTGATTCAAGATTTGAATAGGTAGACCGTAAGCTATATAGACCATCTCTCCGAGTGGAGAAAGATGTTGCTAATATAGATAGGGGATAGTAGATAGATAGATATTTGCTTAGTCAATGGCATTTGCTCAATTTTCTATAAATCAGAGTCCGGAATATTTCAGACACAAAGCACAAAGGTTCTTAAATGAACCGTCGAACATTTCTCCATCTGTTGATAGTGCAATACTACAAAACATGACCCTTCGATGCACTGCAGATACCAGTAGCATCCTAATACACAAATTGGAATAGATATCAACCTCAACCCGTTTAGTTCCAATGTTTAAATAGCTCCAGAAGTTTCAGTTACCTTTAAAGTAGTATAAGCAGCTTATCCAGCACAAACGTACCCACAACACCAATAAAGGTTTAGGTTCGGTAATAAGGTGCTGATATCCTATAGCTACCCCCAATTCGGTAAATTGAAATTGAAATTTCCAGGAATACTCTTGATTTTCCCTGATGCAGCACTAGCGTGGGTGTATCAGTAATTTATAAATACCGCACTGGCACGCCCAAATGCAAAGGTATCCTTTCATCAGCTCTTCCAATAATTACCCCTAAATTACATCACAGGTATGTATATAGCACTTTCATTGAAATCGAAATGAAGCTTTTCTTCAGACTAATTAACTCCAGCATACCTCACCCGTCCGACTACGTGCCATTTTTGGGGGTAACTAATCGGATTAGAACGAAAAATTCCAAGGATGCCTGTGATGGTGTAGCTCTCTGATTTCTCTCTCGCTACGTATCTATGTCTATCTGTCGATCCTTTCATCGTCATTATTAAATAATTCCCATGCCTCTGCGTAACCCAAAAATAGATCCTTTTAAGGGAACACTCACCGAGTGACACCCAATCACCTTTCACCGATACGGTTTTGCCTGTCGAATGGTGTCTCTACTTTTCATTAAATCATTAGACATCGAAGCGGCACGGGTGGCATTTTAAAGGACGAAAAAAAAGTGTGTATGTATACATTTATAAAGTGCAACTGAGTGTGTAACGATATGAAATTGATAGGCAAACAGTTGTGTAACTCAAAAGGATGTGAACTTGTGCCAGGTTTTCCAATGTAAATCCGCTCTCTAGCTAAGACTCGCTTTAAGGTGACACGGCAAAGGAGAACACCAAGGCTTAGGATGTAAAGAATACAAATTACCACCGACATCGTAAATATTCATAAAAAGGATATTCGTCCGGAAAGATGGAGATGGAGGTGCATACCAAAGCACACCACCTTCGTCGTCTTTTTCGGAATTTTATCAATCATTTACACTTGAAGGAGTCTGAAACACCGTTTCTTTCGACTGAAGGCGGGGTCGCTTCTTAAGGTTGGAATAAATCTGCCGACAGGATGCGAAAGGCGGTAACTCTGATTAAAGCCTTTGCACGACAGGAAAACGTAGTCGGCAAGAAAATTTATGAATTTTATTTGAAAGAAATAAAAAACCAAACCGCTCATGTTTATTTCAGAGGCTTTTCAGAGGGTGGATACCAGATACGGTTGGGTAGGGCTTTGGCTTTTACATTTGCAGTTTTGCACGGAGGAGGAGATGATTTTGTTCGCTCATTCCAAAAGGTGCTGGCAAAATATCCTTGAATGGGGTACCTGCGTGTAGTCTTTTACTTGTACAGTGATGTGCAAAAGATGTTATTCATGTGGATTAGGTGTCGAAGAATCGGCAAAAAGCCATGGGGTTTACATTTAAATTCGGGGGATTAGTAACCTGTGCCACTTGAGTTTGTGTTGAAAAACTGTGATTTATGTTGCTCGTGTTTTTATTAAAAGGAATGTTTTTAAAGGATTTATACTTGAGTCCAAAACACCTAGCTTGTTATAATAGTATATTCAAAATAGACAGTTCAAGACTTAAAATATTGAATACATACAATATATACAAGCACCTTGCCTTGAGAAGTGGGGTATCTCTGCAAAGCATGCCTATCATGCTATCATGCCTATCATGCTATAGCTTGCAAAACTTAAGATAATAATCCAATCTGTTACTTTCAAAGGTCTATATTACTAGTTTCAAATATTTTAGCTTTGGTTATCTTCTTTGACTTTCTAGAAAGTTGTGGGAAGTCACACTTAACTCCTGTATAAGATCTACTGAAGTGAATAACGCATTTTTTATTGAATTGCTGTGAAATTTTCGAACATTTGAGGATGAGTTTTTGACGAAAAGGTTTCCAAAAGTGGGCGCCTTATTGATTTCTTATTTCAAACATAAAAGACTAGAACATAGAGCTAGAGATGAAGAAGGAAACCTCGTAGTTGAGTCACAGTCATAGTCGATGTTGAGGATATGAAGAAACATCTTCTACAGACTGTTAAGCGGGAACGACGATACAAATTCCTCTGTTGTACAGAGAGAACCATTTAATTTGGATGACGTCTACCCCACCAGAATGAACTTGAGTCCAACAAGGCTGCTGATCGAACTAGTTAAGGCGGCGGGGATAACTTAGAGGAGAGCATACACTCATTTCCAAAATATGGTTGAAGAAAAGTATGGCTAATGAGTAGAATGGAAACGACATCGTTTACCAAAATCTAAGAAAGACATCCTTTAAACTCCGCCAATTATATAGGCATCAGTCTCCTTAGTATCGCCTGTATGTCGTATTGTTTGAACTACTAAAACCATTTGCTAATGACCTGCTCAGTGTCTTAGGCTGGGTACGTCCACAGTCGATCAAGTATTCACACTACGGCACATACTAGAAAAACCCAACGAAATCTAGATCTTTGTTAGCATCTATTATCGAGTTTACGGCCGTATTTATAGAGAAGAACCATTTTTGGGCCATGAGTTTGGGAATGTCTCCCAAATAAGTCAAACAGACTGTACAAGATGAGCATTAGGAACGCTCGTTTCTTCACAAAGATCGGAAACATCTTACAGATATCTTTAATGTCATGAAAAAAGGTTATAGACAAAGTGATGCGAACAAATTGTGCGAAACTCACAAGCCAACACCAGACGTACAGTTTTCCAAAAGCCTGTGAAATTACTTGCATATGCTGGTGACATTGGATACAGTGATCTCTCACTGATACGATTCAAATATTGGAACACAAGCGGGTAAAATGGGTTAAGCTGTGAATGAAGGAAGATCCAAGTCTATGCTGCCAACAAGAAGAAACACACAACATCAACGAATCGGTCAGAACTTCATCATGGAGAGCCTCACTATAAACTCAGGCAACAACATAACTTCAGAGATCAAACGAAGGGTTACTCTTGCCAATCGTTATTTCTTTGTTAAGGAGACCCAAGACCCTCATCATCTCAGTTCTGCTCCATGGCACAGAAGTAGGAGACGGAAAATTTTTCAACCAAAAAATGTGTGAAAAAAGGGCAATGTATAGCCCACAGATCCTGATACCCACAATCTGGGTATATCCTCAAATCATGCACGCAAATCACGTGAACACAAAGATCTTCGGATTTTCTTTAGCCCTGTTTGCGTTGATTGATTCTGGTGAAGGAAATTTAACAGAAAACTCTATGAGCTGTAAAGCAACATCTAGAGCGAATGAACATCAATGCTCCAGTTCGAAAAGTTTTCGATTCCATCCTAGAGGGACAAAGCAATAGAGGAACGCCTCGTCTTAGGTGGCACGCACAAGTGAACGAGGACCTCAAGCAACTTAGAGTGCACAACTTGAGAGGGTTGTTGGTTGAGGTCGAGATCGAGATCCACCCCGGACTGTACCACCACCTATGTAAGTAAGTAAGTAAGTACAATGGAAGTCGCTCATAACGACGACGAAGGGGCCAAGGAAATAAGGTCGTTATAACCGGGGGTCATTATATCGGACGGAAAAATAGTCACAAATATAATGAAAGCAACTAAATAAAAGCAAAGTGGACGTTATAAGCGACCTTAAGAAGGGAAGTCTTTATAAGCGGCTTCTACTGTTAATTTATCCTAAGGATAGGGTGAACAATCTCCCAACATCCTATGGATCTAGACTTTAAACCTTGAAACAATTAAAAACGTTTACGTAAGCAGGGGTAAGTTCCGAATTTCTGTAATACGTAAAGTAATATGTCTCTCGAAGTATCTATGACGTGCAAAACTGAATATAAACACGGCTCTGCGTGAACTATGCGCCGATTCGTGACTATTTTAGATTTTATCGTGTTGGACTCTAGTGCCTTGAAACGCAGCCAAGCTATTAATGTAAGTGACGATGTTCCTATCAAAACCCTTGTATCCTAGGATCTCAGCTTGTAACACATTGCACGTGCCCCGACTTCTCAGGTTGACTGACTTTGAGGTTTATGTCTCAAGCGTATGTAGCTTGGAAAAAAAATTCCCAAACCTACTGGTTTCAGTTACCATATGAACTCAACTTTTTCGAGAATTTCTAAGAACTCGATACAGAAGCAAGTGCTAGACTCTTAGTGTCATCAACCTCAACCTCTTAAAAGTGTCATCCAATTTGTTGCACGTTGAACAAAGAACAAAGAACAAAGATTTCTTAATATTTACCAAGTGTTTTGCGTAATGTTGCATTCCACTCATATCGCGATGACAGCAGAAGTCAACTGTCAAAATTAAGGGCCACCAACCTGATAAAACGAAAAAGTGGCGCCCAATTTGAATTACTCACTCGATAGGGATCACCCAAAGCAGGCTTCGAACAAAGGTAGGCGGCAGGCAGGTTTCAGTGATACTATCTGCTACCACTGCTTCCGGTATCGGGACAGTAATTAACCTTGAAAAAATGCTAAGCGCCCCGTACATTTTTTTTAAACTAATATCTATTCTGAATTATTTATGAAGGTTCGCCGGGAAAGCGTTTCTGTTGAAAACTCATTAAACAAGCATTCGGCTAATTCACCCCATGGATGCATACGCACATATACATATGTACAACTGCGAGTCGAATTACCCGTATCACCTGTCACATTGTCTTGTCCCCCCCTGCTTGGTGGTGGTCTGGTCACTCGTTTTCCATAATCAATTGTGAACGCATAGTTCACCGAACAGAAACACGTCCCATTACCATTACACAGCGATAGAGCAACCAATTAGTTGTTATCTTGTTCAACAATTAAACTTCCTTCCGTTCGTCCACCTCTGGCGAACATCATCCCCCCCACCTGCTATGACTGCTATCATACCATTCCGGTGTCGCTCTCAGTCGCCCTTTTCGAATAAATTTTCAATTTAATTTGTTTATCATTTGTTGTCCGGAAATTTTACAATGTCCACCAAATTGCATTATTATTGCGTGTGCTGTTTCAATCGTATCTACTCCCTGTCGAGCGCGTTGTCTGGTGTTAGATACATTCCCAATGCGGAAGTAGTAGTAGCAAAAATTTTCCAAATTACCTCGAGAACTTTAAATGCAACCCATGGGTACCCACATCGAGTCCCGAAATATTGTGACTTTAATGCCCACAGGAAATTCGTGTACCTGCCACCAGAAAACATGTTTTAATACTCACAAGTGTGTGTGGTGGTTTATTTGGTGATAGATACGTAGATACACGGGTGCGCGTAGTACCTTTTGTTTTGTCTATTGCTGTGCTGTTGACTGTGTGTTTAAATTTTACCCGCAGGGGTGTCACACACGATGACCTTTCGTTATGGTGCATCAATTTGTATCTAAAGTTGGGTATCTCTGAGGGAAAATTCAAAAACAAAAAAATAAACTAAAATTCCTCTTAATGAGCAGACCCGTGCCGGGAAGAGTGTTCCTGCTACACATTGTATTGCGGTCGATTTGAAGTGGCCAATAAGCGTCTGACGGGCGATGGCGGTGGCGGCGGCGGCGTGTTATGGAAAAAGTGTAATTGCTTGAATGTAATGGGCACTTAAGAGGCCACTTAGTGGCGTTCGAATGAGTGGAAATGTTTGGTTTCCTATATTCCACGGTTTAAGTGGCGATTAGTGGAGTGGTCTCGAGTGCGGATTGAGTTGTGATTGCAGTTGAAGTTGATGATTGGAATTTGATACCATATCGAGTGTGTTTGGTGCTATTATGGATTCGTCTTACAACCGGAATAAGTAAGGTGTGCCCACTTTATTATGTGATCTAGAAGGAAATGTGTGGGAAAATCTCACAGCTCTGGGTAATGTTTCAATAATTTGCAGCGAATGTAGAACAGTGCCATTACTTAGGCTATCAGAAAGGTTAGAGTTTATGGGACTCAAGCTAGCGAGCTAAGACTGGCAGATAGATCATCTGTAACGAAATTTGGTAGGAATTTGAAGCCTTCGTACTCCGGAAAGTCGTTGTGTTTACTTCTAACAAAAATCGCCATGTCATCCGCATAACATAGTGACCACAGAAGAGGAGAAAGAACACCTTCTTGACACCTGACACTGCCAGAGGGGGAAGTAATTATCCGATTTTCAAACATGGCTCTAATCCATTAGTTGGAGAGCCCATGCTATTGACTCGTAGCAAGTGTTAACAAATGCGCCCTCAATATCCAGGAATGCAAAAAATTTAAGCAACTCACTGGGCCTAAGCGCCAGGTTTCGGCAACGATACAGGCCCTATGGTCAGATGCGTTTCTTTAAGTCCTGTATCCCCTTGTGGGTTCTAGGGTCTCGACAATGCCTACGCGCCATAGTGTGCGCTTTCTGGAAATGTGTTTCAGTTCTCCCCAACTCTTTCCCAGTTGCCGTGCTGTCAGTCAACTGTTCTGCGCCACGTACTCCTAGGAGCGCCGTATATCCTGCCATCCTAAGTAAGCGGGTTCCATTGCATCGCGTGGTTAGCTATGGACCTGTCACCCTTTCTGAGAGTATGTCCAATCCACTCCCCACTTTCGTCTTTTTCAATCCACTTTGCAGTGGCAGTCAGATGTGTTCGAGTTCCTGTAAAATGCACGACCAGTCGAACCTGAGAAGGGAACCTGAAGTAGGGTTCTAAGTGTATCCATTCAGTCCGAATCGTAAGTGTCATCAGTCTCGGGTCAAGATAAGTACTGTCTTAGTGTAACTGAACGAACTGAAAAGTAATATGAAGGTCAGGGAGAAGAGATCATACTCAATCGGGTGCTAATGTTTACATAGACTTCTACTTACGGTTTTTAAGAATTATACGTTTCAAGGTTGACCAAGAGACAACTGGAAAATAAAGCACCACCTATGGGATACGAATAGTTTCCGATGGTGACTGTGAAACCATGTTTAGGACCAAATGAAGAGGATTGCCTTCCACTTGGTGAACTAGAGCTAAGAAACGAAATTGCTCTTTTCTATGACACGAACAGAGATAGGTCTACTAGTTTTCCTGAAATTCAGCTCTGGTCTGGCACCCATGTGGTGAAACCTAAATCTAGTACCCTCGAACCAATTCCAAACGCTATCTGTCTTTGATCTATCTGTGTACATTTCTGTCGCAGATTCGTTTAGAATCTCTACCAATTCCTAAGCACTTCTACGAGGAATAGTGATTCTATAGTTGACGTTAAAATGCAGGTAGGAGACAATATAGTCCGAATTACTAGGAATAGTATTACTGCCATTTATGACGCCTGCTTGGCTCATATTATCACGAGCTAATTACAAAAATTTCATCGGCTGTAATGCTGCTTTAGGCGCCATCAGCCATTGGTATGGTTCTATGCAGATCCAGGATAGCTTTTGATCCTACTCAAGTATTGCAGCGTTGGTTTCCTTGTCCAGTGTCGCCCACCAGACTAGAACTCCGTCCTTAAGGATAGGCTTAACGGTTACCGATAATATGCAATATACAACCCGAGGTCGGAGACCCCAGTTTAAGCCTATAATCTTCCTATATGAATAAAGGTCAATTGAAGCCTTTCTAGCACTGTCTTGAATATTCAGTTTCCAATCGATAAGAAACGATTATCTGAAATTCGAGTTCAATACCCTTGTTGTTCTCAAAAGATTTCTCAAAGACTTCAAGCAATTAATGTAGAGCAGTTCCTACTGATTTTCCCTTACGAAACGCATGCTGGGATATTGATAGAAAGTTACTATCTATATTTATTCTAATGTGGACATCGTTCAGTCTCTAAGGTCTTTAATAAAAAGAAGGATAGACTGATTGGACGGAAGTCTTTATGGGTTGCATAGGATGTCTTACCGGCTTTTGGTATGAAGACTACTATCGTCCTCCTCCAGGATCTACAGGTGTAGCCAACGTTCAAACGACTCCTAAAGATAATGTGGAGACAGGGGCATATAATATCGAAGCCCTGGTGCAATTCCACTGGTAAAATACCATCGAGCCTAGGCCACTTGTACGGAAGGAAGTTGTGTACTGCCTACTGTATTTTCTAGAGGGTGACAACGTTCTCTGACACTGTAAACTGAACTATCTGGTGCTTTCCAACAGAAAGGTTACTCTTAGTTCTACTTCCAGGGAAATGTGTCTTCATAAGAAGCTCTAAGGCTTCTTGACTGGACATGGTCAAACTCCCGTTTGAGTATTTTAAAACAAAAAAACCTGCATTAATGCCTGACACCGAAAAACCAGTGATTAGTGGTTTAATCGTGGGCTTAGGTACAACGTGCGTTTATCCTTATTTTACTCTAACTTTGGAGTTTGGGACTCCTCTCTACCACACCCATGAAGGTATCTACTCCACGTTGCCAAACCTTAGTCACCTATCATAGAGACATACTTAGTCGATTCTTCAAAAAGCACATAGATACTCGTGCAAGACCGTTAAATCGATGTCACCTACCTTGTGATTCATAACCAAGGAAGCCATTTAAAGCATTTTTCACTTCGAACACTTTGCCCGAAAAAATTCCAATGGGTCTATGACTCTTTTCCGCCGGCTTCAAGTTACGTGTCCCACTGATGAGCAACAATTTTAAATCGAAACGTAGTTTTTGAATAAATTATCCCATCAGTAATGTTTTAATGGTTGCTTTTCCCAATCCAGACAGACAATGACTACAATTCTGATTATTCAACCAAGGCACGTACAATCGATGTGTGGAATCAAAAATACGTACCTAAATACCAATTGAATGCATCACATTACAGAAACTAAATTGAAAAACATAATTTTCCCAAGAAAACATCCTTTTCATCTCCCATTTTGCCTGACTACCATATGCTGAAGCAACTCCTTGGATCGAGTTTTGGAGTCGAGAGTGCCCATAATGATTTCCAAGAAATTACAAAGCAATTTCTATTTAAATCACCCCCTACATCCTATCTCCGATTCAACAAAAGCATTCTTGTTCTCTTCTGGGGTTTTCCTTTCCATCCGTTCATAAAGCCACACATAAACGTGATACCTTCCCACTGGCAGTGGCCAACTCTTTGATTGCAAATGTAAAAGCAAGAAAAAAAAAAAGAAAAACCCCATCCGATGTAGACAATGGGCAGGCATTCATATATCGTACTGTCCGCCAGCAGTTCTCATCAATTCACTTAGCGCGCGCAAGTAACAAGACGCTTCGCTCAATTTATTGACACAAACGTTCCGACTTGGACGCTACCAGTAAAACAACAAAAGGAAACGACCACAGCAATCCAACCAACTACTGCACCCACAGAGTTAGATTGCGCGCAGAGCTAGTAAATTGAGCGCGGATGTGGAATCAGATACTCAGATACTTTGCGCGATGTAATGGACCTCAAGTGCGTGCCTTATTGTCCACTCTTTCGTATTTTTTTTTTGTTCTGCTGATGTCCAAGAAAAAATAGAAAACAAAAATAAATTCCTAAGTACTTCCCAAGGAATGGCTGACGAAGTAAATTGAAATCAATCTGTCCAAACATCATCCATCCACGGGATGTGTCATATGCACTCACGGATGGATTGGCGATACATTCTCTCTATTCTGCTCCTCACCGCACTCGGTCATATGTCAAAAAAGACGTCAAACAAACGCGGTCGGTCGGTGTGGGAACGGAGAAACCACGTTCGACATTGGAGGCAATTCTGTTTACATCGAGCCGAACAAATCGGATTTAATGGATTTTTTCTTCTTTCATTACTCCAGCCGGACATTTGATCAGTCCGTGGGGGGGAGGACGGCCAACAGATATTGGCTCAGACCATGTAATGTGACATGAACTATGAATTTGTTTTGACAGACGTACACTGTTGTTACACGCGGGGGGAATATAATACAAGAGTGTTTATCTTTTTTTTTAGGGGCCAACACTCTTGGAGGTATTGGACCGTTCAGTGAATGGCTTCCATTGTTTGTGATTCGGAAATGATTCATGTACAGATACTTTTTGTTCTCATGACAATATTGGTTAGAAGGCCGACGACCTGCGGGAGTAAGAGAGATTTTCGAATGCCTAGTAGGTAGCGATTGTTTTGTTAGGTACCTACACGAGATTACAGCAACTGTTTTGCTTTGTGTACAAGCTAAGAAGGAAGGAGGTTATACCGTCATGGTTTTGTTACATATGATGGACAGAGGAATGCGACAGATTTAGGCTTTGATAGATGAGTTGCACTTTGTTAAGTAGCAAGAGAACCCAAATTGCTGCTAAGCTGTCTGATTGGTATCACTTAATGAGCTGCAGATACTTTTATGAAACTGCTACCATCATACCACTGTCTATGTATAAGTACTCACAGAGGAATCAGAGCAGTAATGGACACAAGCAAGATCCAATGATGTGTCAAGGCAGCTACATTGAGTGGAGGTGGTTAGGGTCATCCAACAAGAGGTTTTGGATTGAAATTTTGAATCAATAGAAAAATGCAGAGTTTTTATGAAAAGTGGTAGTATTTTCATTTAAATTTAAAGTACAAACTTTTAAGTTACCGATTGAAGTAGTCAAGTAGTCACTCATTTGATGAAATGGCCTTAAAACCATACACTAGTGCACCATAGTGCACTGGATAGACACTAAAGCTGTGCGAACCATAGTGCATGTTACATCTGCTTTGACAGCTGTCACTGACAAGTGGTACAAAATTTCTGAAAAAATATGGCGACCTGACAGATACAGAACTCAGCAGAGGTGAGTAGTTGCCTGACACCGAGTAGATAACTTTATTCGAGTTCAGAGAGTGTTGAATAGGACAAATCTAATCAGAGACACATTGCCAAGGGGGGCATTTCAAAGAAGGTTTAGCTACAAGGTGGCTTAAAAGGCCTCACTCAGTTGAGGTTTTGTAGGACTTGGTTTTAATTTATAGAGGAATGAGACATTCTAAGTCTTGCCCCCAAAGCTCTTCTATTATTTGAGGTTTTGGTTGGAGATCTGTAGTTACACAAGCGATATATTTACTCAAATGGCTGCTCCTCCTGCTACTATCCTATGTTGACTCAGTTTTTACGAAGGGGAGTCCCTAAAAGTCGCAGTTAGCTACTAGCCAAATGTTGGTATCACACTTATTGTCTGATGAAAGCCTGGTTGTCATTAATACGTAGAAAGGAGTGACTGTAAGATTCAAGTTGATGAAGAGCTGCTACGAATGAAATCCACCTTACGTTACAATAAATTGATCATCTAGCCTGGAAAGGCATCATAGAAACGTTTGATATGGTAGTTATAGGAGCAACGGTTAGCCACACGCTTATTCATCTGTCCGGGTAAAAAGAAGCTATGGTACGTACAGGCAGACAGGGACGCAATCTGAATTCATAAGACTCCAGAGAACATGCTATCTAACAAAGTTCAAAAAGTTAAGATCGGATAGCACTAGCTAATTCCCGTATTTAGTATACCGATGATTCCAAGTTTATAATAGCAGCCCTGGAGTGGTACATGGTCCTGGTTTCCAACGTCGTGTCAGTACAAAAGATCTTATAGGTCTAAGCCTCTAGCAAAGTACAAGTAAGCTAGGCAAGCATTTCACGTTAAATTCAGTCAAGATCTTGGATCAATATAGACAACGGGTATCTTGAACTTGAACTAAGTACTCGCTAAAATCCAGTATGAAGAAGGCCCCATGCCCGTGTGATTACGCTTTTTACGAAAGGAAGAGAGGTATAGCTCTTCAAGCTCAGTAGCCTGGTCCGCAAAACAATGAGCATGACGCCCTATTTTTTCACAATAATTGGTTATGCTATGAACTTCGTCTCGTCTATGCGTAGATTCAAATACGGTCTTAAAAAAATTATCACATTTGACAATATCAACAATTGGAAGACATGCCATATTAAGTTCCGTACTGGGAGGGTCATTGGTTCATTATTTTCTTTAATGATACTGGGAATACAGTCGCATTCAAAGGAGCTCGCCACCAGAGCATGCTGATTGAATATTTTGGGCGTAAATTGCAAGAAAAGTACTCAAAGCTTATGTGGTTTCAACAAAATGATGCCACATGCCACACAACTGACCGAAACATCGAGTTCTTGAAGCCAAATAAATATAACGTTCCTATTATTCTATTATGTGAAATTCATAGTCCATACCAATAACATTGAAGCTTTAGAGGAGATCAGGACCAATACCGAACATTTCCAGTGCATTCAGTCGTGCAGTCGTGTCCATGCCAGACATGGGTGTTTCAACAAGAGTGATAGATCTTTAAATTTGTGTGAAAGTTAATGTGTTAGCGACATGTTACTGATTTCTATGTCACTTTAAACTGTGCTTAGTACCATTTTAGAGCTCGTAAAACATTTTCTGAAAAACTCATCACGAGCTTCTATAGATACGAGAGATAGCACAAAAAATGTTGTAGGTAAGGACCCAAATTCTCTATGATTTGCGGAAGTAAATAAACGTTCAAATTTTGGTTGGCATAAACATATGTATACAACAGCATCTTATTTAAGAACCATTTGTTAGGTTTCATATAAGGCCGACTTACCAAGTCGACTAAAATTGCGCGCCGTCGCTTGGATTCTTTCAGCATCTAACTTGGGTTAATGTCCAGGCTTACCATGCATAAGTCAACTGCACAACATGACAGTTAAAACATGATGACCGATCGGCTTGTCGATAATTTGCAAAAGCATATGACTTTTCTTGACGTTTCCGTCATAGAAAGAACTCATGGACTTGGGATGGAATGACGTTCCAAGATACTTAATCGATTAGTAATGAATTCCTTTTAATACTTTAAGGCTAAAGTTGACTTACTTAATGTGACTTCATTGACTTGTCAGTGTATCTACGGCACACACTCAAGACTGGATTTTAAGATGTAGAGCCAAGTTTGTGCAATCGATTTCTGAACGCAATACAACGCTGAAAAGCAACTTAATGAATACATCTGTCAACGACTGACAGTAAAGTCATTGCATTATCCTGAGAACTGTCAACAATAGACACCATTTCATTTAATTAAGGTCAGTGCTTTTTAAACGAGTTGTACACACACTTCAACTGCAATCCACGATGAACTTTCCCAAAGTTAATTACTATATTAACCACCTCATCGCATGTGAGTTTTATTTAAATGCACACTTAAAGAAAGCGTACGCATTTAATATTCCATTTATTATCATTCGACAGACAATGGTTACACTACGAATCAACAAGCTGCCAACACAATAAATGCGATTAATTAAAAGCGCAAAGAGCGGGAGAGACCAACTTTAGCCAGGAGGCCTTTCGTAATCATTAAAGTAAAAGTGTACGGGCTAACTCCCCCATGGAGTGTGATGGAGTCTTAATGCATGAGGGGCTACCCCATTATTATAACAAACAAAACATTTTTATTCACTTTCACTCGCGCGAGCTTACATTTCCCCCCAAAGAGGTGAGAACTAAATAGTTTGACCTTTTGTGTGGACTTAAATGGAGCAACACAATATGTGGGCGGTTTAATTTAAGTGAAATAATTATTGGTGCTTGTTTGACCTTTGCAGGGTGTGTACCTTATAAATTTCAAATTGAAATGGAACGCATGGTTAGTAGAATGATTATAGATTTTTTCTGCTGATTCTAATTATCAGAAAAAGCAGGTTTGCATGGCAGGGTTTCGCGTGTTCCATGATTTGTTCGACCTTAACTCTTTTTACATTAAATCCAAAAAAAAATGTTTATAATTTCGCTAAACACTACAGTCGAAGAAGGTAGTCAAGACTTGAAGGCCATTTCGCAAAATTTCGATCAAGAAGACAGACCAGTCTATTTCATGAGAGGGCCCATAGATGATTGGAAAGCTGTGGCATCTATGACAGCCTTTAGCAGGCACACGTAATCTTTGCCAGCTAAATCCGAATCAAACAAGATTAACAATCATGAACTGAATGGTGTAAGTGTTGTGTAATACATTGGTTTTCGACCCGAGGTGGGTAAGTTCGAACAAACAAACAAATCCTCTATGATGAAACGTCCTACATTGGACCAAATCGAAGGCTATGTGTTCTGAGATTTGGATATAAAGGTCAATTTGTTGAAAAGGTAAAAGGTACTCAACCTTCGTCCATGAGGTAAGTATGCTCATAGATTTAGACACACTAAGTTGCTCTTGGAATCCTCTTCGATTTGTGCGACTCATAATATCAACTCCATTGATATTCATTCGCAAAAAATACGTAGTCCTCAACACATCAGCATTAAAATTTAGATTTGACCATATTACAGAGTTTTTAAGCTCTAGCCATCCAACAGAAGTATCTGCTGGCATTTGTTGGAATCTTGGGGCAAGTGATGTCTCCTTTTAAACATCGTTTAGGTCTATCTGACTGGATTATGGCTGCATTCTAACAAAAAATGAAGTTTCAAATAAGATTTTAAGAAATCATTTAATAAAACCATCTTGTCTATAAGAGATACTTTCAATGGTAGTGTTTGACTCTAAAGACCGCCTTTTTAAGGTTATCATGTAACTCGTAAATAAATTAATTGTAAAAACCTAGTGCAACACTCAATTACTCATTGGTTCCGATCTCAGTTACAAGACAGGCAGACAAACAGCCTTGGATAAATCAATAAACCAAAATAATTCAAGTAAGTCTAATCAACAGCTTTCGTGTATTAGGACACTTCTGAGAGTACCCCCGCTCTGCAGCCCTTTGTATTTTTTTACCAATCAAATGGGAGCTAGTTCAACTAAGCCTCCATTCTGACTAAATCTAAAATCTCTCACTGAAACATAAACTACATTATACTCAGTGTAGTCATGGTAGAGTAAAATTTAATAGCAGCTTCCAAGTTACCATACCTTTGATGTCATTCTAGAAGGAAGATCTAGATTCAGAAGAAAAGATTCGAGTAATTTTTACACAGAGATGGCTCAAAACTTAAGATAGTTTAGATGGAGGTGTTTCTTTACTAAGATTAATCTTAATTTTTCCGTCTTCCCAATCATTGTATAGGCGGAATCTATAGTGATCATTATTTCAGGCTACAGCAAACGGCCATATAGCCTTCAGATGAGCATCTATAAGGTCCTTGGAATAATTTTCGTAAAATAGATGGAGAAACAGTTGAGTGTGGAAACATGAGGTTATAGAGATACAGGGAATTGCTAGACTGATAAACTATGAAACAACTGTGTCCTTATATCTATGCTTTCAGGAAAAGTACATTAAGTACAGTGTTCACTGCCTATGAACTTAAACTAGAGTTGGATTCTTTGAAAAGCAGATATCATGGACAAGAACAAGTGGTCCAACTAGCCTAGCAAATAAAGCAATTTGCCCAATGATGCTTCTGAATACTTTAAGAAATTTACATCTATCAAAAGACTGTCAGCGACATCGGCAGTCGATTTGATTAAGACAAATATTAGAAACCTTCCATGGTTCATCAGAAGTTCCATTTAGTTCAACTAACAGATAAAGGAATTTTTTCAAAGAACCTTGTGATACCTCAATGGATAAATCGCTGGCTTAAGTATATCAGCTACTAATAGATGCCAATTGAATCTTACCTTTCTTAAGCCCCAGTAAAAAATTTGAAATTTTCTAGATACGTTTGGATGAGGAATATTTGACTCTGCAATCACCAAGCTTGCGAAATAGTGTCGAAAACTATTGTCACATTGTTATGTTCCTGCGAATTGGTTAAAATAGGTTTGAAGCCTAGATTAAAAAAACTCAACTCCTCAACTTGCCCAATGTCGCTCGAAACATTTGCTTTGAAAAGATCTCACGTGAAGGTAATTTAGACACTCGGACAGAAAATTGTTTGATATCCTGTTGAAGTTACAGCAGTGCATGTGATGCTGAGGTACAACATATAAAGGATACCTCAAATAGAAGAAGGTCTACTATACTTATGTCGAGACTGTTGAGACCTTAAGAATGGATTTCTAAATTCAGTAGACTTATGAACGATATTTTAAATTTCATTTCAAACGGCAATAGAAGGGTACTGGACATTTCCCCTATAAGTATCATAATGGGCTTGCATTGGATCGATGGATCGATCCCCTTCAGCTATCTATCTTAACATAATAATCTGCATTAGGGTTTTTTTTTTGGTTAGAATGTGTAACTGGTCGTAGATTAGTTTTTAGTAGGCGACTCCACAAAAGTCATAGTTAAGCTTGTGGGTATGTTGGCAAAAGCAATGGAACCTAAACTCTCTCTGTTTCGGAGAAGAACTCACACAAGATTTTAATGTTTTAACTCCTATGAAAAGAAAGAGGAACTAGTTGAACTATAACTAAAGGCACAGTGAGACGATTGACTAAGGTAGGAAATTTTTAATAAGTTAAGGGTCCCCAGAAGGTAAGTTTGATGAATGTATAACCACGTTGACCAACTTCCTCCGGAAGCAATAATTCAGTACATTTACATTGGCCTGTGTGTTTAGCTGTCAAAAGATCTACTAATAAGACCCCTTATCGAGATCGAATCAACAAGTATCTTTCCTGTTGCAATACAAGACCACAAATTCAAATCATCGAACCCAAACACCCTTTCTAAAAAACAAAAACAAAGCCTTCCACCCTCACCAAAACCATGGACCGACCAACCTATTACAAAGACTAAACCGCAAAAAAAAATATTTTTTTCTAAAAACTAAATAAATTATCCATATAGTTCACTCAACCTGTTTATTGCCATCAGACCATGAAGCTCATTATGCAAGAATCCAAAGTCCCTCTCCGTTTAAGTAGAAACCCTCAGCTCAACACGTTAAGTACAAATGGCTGGCTTAGAATTCCGTTACAATACTGCTAGATGTATCTTTCACTTGATATCTATCAACACTTGTATTTTTTTCTCTTTACTATCACTTCACTAGAAAACAATTTTTTTTTGCACGAATTTTTAGAATTTCTCAATTTACACAGAAAATTTGCAACTTTGCACTTTTTTTTTTGTATTCGACGTTGCTATAGTGTGTTAAAGGGTAATACTAGCATTTAACGGATACGAACTGTGGAGTTGTTAACGCAATTTTATTTGACCGAAGGGGGGAGAATAAATAAATTAAAATCACTCAACTGTGCTGCACTCAATTTGCATTTTTTTTTTTTCGTATTTCCTCTTCTTTCTTGCACCACCCTCACGTTTTATTTTTTTTTTTATTTTTAAATTTTATTAGGGAAACACAATTTATATCACTTTATGAATAAAAAAAAGAAAATTTTCCGGCAAATTTCACTTTTATATATAATTTAAATTTTAAAGAAAAAAAAAGTGGGTAAAGCGCAACAATTTATTTGATTTACTTCGACTGTGGCACAAAGTGTAATCGCGACGTTAGTATTGCATGAAAAAATTGCTCGAATTTTTTTGGGTTTTCTTTTTTTTTGAATATTTATTCACACAGTTAATGGTCAATTAATTTTGCATAATCCACAAAAATCCACGAACGATAAAATTGCGATGAATTCCGGGTGACAGGTTTTTTTTTGGTGTACGAGATACATATACTGCTGCACGACACTAAAGGGTCGATTCCACTGTTGAACCAAACGAATTATGGAATTTATTTATTATTTTAATTTGACTTTGAAAAGGAAAATTGAAAAAGAAAAATTGTTTTTAAATAAAATAATGTAATACACAAAAAAGAACAAAAATTGGGTTGAGGGATATTTTTTGTCGAGGTAAATGTAGTTGATTGGCTTTAAGTGAAGCGTTACATGGGTTATGTTGTGTACCTACAGGGAAAAAATTGGACTGATATTCGGCAGAAGGTTGTGGATTTTTGGTTAGATAAGGAACTTTCGGGAAATGCATGGTTCAGTCAAAAATAATTGTACAGGGCAAGGGGGATACTCTGATTTTGAGGGCAACTTATGCTTGGTTGGTTGAACAAGAAATGCACTACTTATCCATGAAAACCCATGAGTAAGCTGAATATTTAAAGATAAATAGTTACGCCTGAAACGTAACAGAACTAAGGAGAGCTGCCAATATAAAATATGTACTTCGCTGAAAAACGTATTCCCTGTCTACTGACCATCGGGTTTGTGTCTTGGAAAGCAAAAGAACTGAATAAAATGGCAAAAAATTGCCGGGATTTTTGTGTTTATACGAGTACGCACTAGGAGTACGTTTCTATCACTCAAGTCAGAGAATAGTTAAAAGTTTGTTTCAATGTCAAACCAAATAAATTATGAGAATAGGAGACAAAGGAAAACCTTATTCAGAGTGGATGTCCGCAAAGAAATCTTTTGTAGTTCGACAAGGGCTAAACACAGATAGTTACCTCATAAAAGCATAGCAATGACTGATGAGCTAATGCTCTTAGACGAGAAGTCTTCTTTTTTTTTAAAGAAATGTGACAACTTTGCTAGTTTGAGTCATCAACTTGCTGACAGATAATATGTCAAACTTGCCAAAAATTCCTTCCCATTTTGATGCCTTGGAATTTGTGTTAAGCCTGGTAAGTCTTTAGGGTAAATCAAGCTCAGAGGGTAATGTAAGCCCTCAGCCGATTCTCGAAAAATTCCAAAACTGTCTGATTGATGCTGACTTGACTGCCTCAGATAGGTGTGCCTCGAATTATCAAATCGTAGACTTTAGTAGTCTCGTTCTGTAAACCCTTTTTGCGTATATGATGGACACTGAAGAGTACAGATACCCTGCGCGTTGAACAAGAACATTTATCAGCTTTTAGTACTAACAATGTGGATTTAACACCAAGGAAGATTTAAGACTGACATTCGCTTGGAACCAAGCTTTCGGAGGCTTTGACAACATTTTTCAAACCATAAACCTTGAAGCCTGTCAAGTTCCTTAAAACAAATAGGTTTCAACATGGATGAATTATTTGACGGTAAGCTTGTCTATTTTCAAGTCGAAATTGTTGAACAACTTTAATCCCTCGTTTTTATTTACATTCTGACAGCACCGTGGATCCAATGTTCTTTACTTTTCGGTCTCTTTTCCTCATAATTACAAAATTTTCTAATTGTTATACGATGCCGATGGTCACGCATCCGTCTACCTAACTTAACAGAGTTCTCTTGAATCAACAACGTACAAAACCCATAAGAGGATGAAACATTTAGCAAGAATTCAATTAGATTCAAAATTTCTGATCGCAGGATTTAATTTCTAGCTGAGGTATTTAAAATGAGACTCATTTCCTGGCCAAAGTACATAAATATTGTATGCCACTTGAAGGTCACGTTCCGAGAAAATTCGCTGAAAATTCCAAAATGTTTTCAATTCTCAGAAAATCCTCCAACGAATCCTAAGAGGCATCTGCAGCCAATGTAAAGCACACAATTTTCACAAAAAACTCCTTCTGGCGTAAATACAACAAGGTTACATGTAATTTAAGGAATTCAACTTCACAACAAACGAGCATCAGTAGCACCAAAAACTCCACTCAAAGACCACTGCGAATTTAATTAGGTTAATTTGTGGAAAACGATGTTGCATCGCTTTAATGGTTTGATAACACTGCGAATTGTTGAAAAATTTCAATTCAATTAGCAACTGTGCTATGCAAACGATTCTACGACAATACCACACCGCTACATAAAGTTAATGGGATGATTACACTGTGAGAAAATTGAATCAACACAAATTTTCAGTCCTTAGATACAGCGTATCTACGACAGTCCTTTCTGCATTTAAGGATCCCTTGCACTGTTTCATGAAACACTAGATCAACTGGAAACAAAAACTATTTACAAAGATATCCAACTTCACAGCATTAAGCACCCGATGACACTAACTCCTTCAAATAGGATAAGACAAGTCATAAGCTGCGCTATACTGTTGCACGAGATATAAGCCACCGCTTACACTAATCAACAACACTTTGAGAAATTTTGCAAAAAAAAAAACAAATAAATAACAACCTCGGTATTTTTGAAAATCTCCAATTTTAATTTTTTTTTAAATTTTTCTCAAATGTTATGGAAAAACAGAAAAAAAAATCAAAACAAAAAATCAGATATTTTTTTTTGTTATAGAAGAAAATCCGTTTGGTGATGAAGATGGAAAAAAAAAGTATCTTTAAGTACTCGTTCGCTGAACACGTCTCACGCGTGTTACCAATCAGCACGATAACCGAATGTGAACTGGAAAAATCAGTCAGAGTCTCTATCAAGTGAGATTCTAGGTCGTTTGGTAATATTTGGTTGAAGCCGTTTTTCTTACCCTACATCCCATGTCCAACATTTACCACCAGTGGGAGAGAGAGAGAGAGTTTCGTTGGTGAAAAATTGTATCTGTTATAGAAATTTCTCAATTTCATTCGACTCTCTTTGGCAATACTACACTCTTTGATGGGAAAATACCAACTTGCAGAGGAGAGTACCTCGTATGGTGGTCCTACCGCAATCGACTGATACTTGTCAGATGCACTGTGTACCGCTGTTGGTGTGTCTTGTTTTTTTTTTTCTTGTATCTATCTGAAGTGCAAGCTGTTGATGTAAAATTCAATTGTTGTTGTTTGTTGAGATAGAGAAAAAGAGTGTAAATGTGGGGGAGTGTAACCGGTTCTCTTTTGGTTGGGTTCTCTTTGCTCGTAATTCAACAATGGTGTTGAGTGTGGGTGAGATGTTTATGACTGCAGTTGAGTTTTCACTCGATTCCATTCATGAATTGTTGTTGAAAAATAATGAGTGACTTGCGACCGAAATGTTGATAAGAATTGAGTGTTTACGATATAACAACCATGAACTGTACAAGTACAGAGTACAGAATTGAACACCCTGTTACGAGGAACCTGTATAGTATGAACACCCTGTAGGTACAGAAATCTAGAGACCATTAATTGAGTGAAGCATAGCACTATTTTAAGCGAAATACGAGTTGGTTTGCTATTAAAAGATACTTAGGTCACGAAGGAAGCTAACGCTTACATACACTATTTTTGGAAACAGTGTCTCCAGAGATTCGGCACATATGGGTAGAGGTTTGAGTGTTATATTTTTAGCCAAGACCTAAGTCAGAGGTCGAATTCAAGGCTATTTTTAGTAAATAGCATGTGGAGCATAGTCTATAGATACTCGTGAGGTTAATTAATGTGGAAACAAATCACAATAGACCAAAGGATACACTGATTGGGGAGGAATGACGTATATCTTGGATATGCTTAGGGGAGTATTTTACATGATAATGTGTATAGAAAGCCTCCATTTTAGGTAAATAAGTAACCAAGGACGTAGACAAGACCGTATCTTCATCGTAGAAACAGTCTCCTGGTGAAATCCGTAGATTACAATGAAATAAATAAATTTTTGTTGGGACTGGTCTATGAGACTCAGGATCTAGCTTCTCACAACCATTCATGTTGTGCGTGTTTTATTCTTTATACGAATGGAAAGGTCCTACTGTTTAATGCGGAATACGGAATAGGACAATTTGTAATTTTGAAAATCTGTCTCAGCACAGATGTACTCTCGTTTATTTGCCAGATGCTTGCGAGAGATGAGGCTGTGAAAGGGATTTTAGGTGTTGTCTAGGCATTAAACCTGGCACCGCTTGCTCCGTAGTCTAATATATTTAATTGGGAAGCTGTGTGATTTTGGGAGAAGTAGCTGAAGTAGCACTCTAAAGGAATTGCAAGTTGACAGAAGTTAAAGAATTGAAAGTAGTTATCTGGAGGAATGAACAAAATCGTTGGAGTAGACGACACAAACTACTGATGCAGCCAGCGCAACTTCGTCCTCCTACATTGTTTCCTTTATAATAAGTTGTTGCATTGGAGTCACTTTGTCCTTTAGAGAAAGAAAAGCCGAAACTGCAAAGGATACATAAAGTTTTTGAATGACGATTGGATGACGTAAGTCTTCAGAAGATACTGAAAGACTGGTTCAAGTAGTTTTGTAGTGTCTTTAAGCGTAAAAAGATAGTCAAACAATTCTGGGATATGAAGGGTTTGTCTTTCAAAGCAACATTTATAGCTATGGAGGGCTACCAATGTTTCATGCTGATAGTTGATAAGAGGATGTTAGCAATTTCACTGGGTTTTCCATTGGCCTGTTCATTAACTAATATTAAAAGATTCTCATAATGTACCTCACGGAAAGGACAAAAAAGTTGAAGGAAGGTAAAAGCCATAATATTTCTGTACAACTATGTGAGAGATACTCTCGGCTAGGGTGGAACCATATCTTTTTTTACTTAGGTGGCGCTACAGTGAACCTGGCCTCAACCAACAAGGCTCTCCAGTTAGCCCGGTCCCTATCTAACTCCCTTCAGTTGCGCACTCCAAGTCGGTTGTGGTTCCGTTCTACTTGTGCGCGCTACCTAAGGCGAGGTCTTCCTCTATTTTGTAGAACCATATCATAATCAAATCTGTAAATAATAAACCACACCACAGCTTAGTTTTTAAATACCTGGACAACGTCGAGTACTAGAGAAAAAGCAATTGGAAGAGGGTCTACCTAACTGAAGGGTATACCTCTTTCAGATTATGTGGATTGAACAGCTGAGGATGTAACTATGTAGATCCGACAGTGCTTTGTCGCTCCTGGACTAAGCCAAGTGAAAACATGTGGGCCACTACGAAAGGATGAATAATGTTCACCAAAGTTTCATTTCTCTGTGAAGTAACGTATCCTTGGCAAAGTGGAGCTAAAATCTCAAGCCAAATCTTGTCCGAAAAAGTTTGAAGTCAAAAGCGGTATACGGCAGGGTTGCTTACTTTCACCATTGTTCTTTACATTGCTTACATTCAGCATTGATCGGTGAAAGCCGAAGAATGATGAAATGTCCTGACTACACTGATGGTATCTGTTCGCTATATCCACAGGATTGCAGGCCCCTACCAAATGGTTCACAGATTGGAAACTAAGAGAAATAGGGAAGGACTAAAGAAAAACATGACTAAGAAGGAAGCCTTTCTTATATTGAGGGGCGAAGACGATGGAAAAACTTGACAGAGGTATGGTTTCGATTCCGACTGAAGGTGGTGTCGAACTTGAATTTTGGACAGATTGGGTAAACTAGATTGTGCAACACTGAGTAGTGAATTGTGGTTCCATATGTATACCAGTAGGGCCATAATTTTATAAACCTGTCTGTATGTAACAAATGTTGCTTATGATAGTCATTTTAGAATGACTGCATAGTACCAAGACATATGACGAAGGTGGGTGAGAAAGAGAAGTGTTTTCGCCTACATTTTTCATGATGTCCTTCGGAAAGGGACTTCCATGAGTGCTTTACAATGTTGTTGGGAGCTTCACGTACTGAACATCATACCGAATTGGTCGAGTCTTGAACCCTGCCCACCGAATCTCATTCAAACGACCACATATCACCATCAAGGACGAGGACTGTCAATTGTAAAAGATACTTTTTTTGTATCCAATTTGAGTGGTCCAGTGAATGCTCGAGTTTGCTATAGAGTAGGTATCATTAGTTCTAATATTTCTCCCACTCACTGTGATCCTTAGATCCTTTAGTTACATCATTACCCTGATGTCCACTTCCACAAAATGACCTCAATTATAATTCCTACACACAACTGAAAATTAGAGAAATAATCAGAGAGGGTAGCACAACAAAAATAAAATAAAAAAAAAAACACTGAAAACTGAGCCCCAAATGACCCAATTAAAAAATGAACTGCATAACACCCGTCCTGTTACCAATGACTTGTGTCACTAGTGCCAGCCAAAGGACACCCTCTCCGGCCATGTAACGATGACTGGAAATGAGTTTTATTCGCGTTATGAAATCACCTCTTCACTTTAGCTTGAACGCTGCCTGATGACGACGGCAGCAATGGTTATTCAAAAAGGTGGTTGGTACCAACCACCATCAGCCCCCGTGCCTCCTTTCGTCACACGGCATCCTTTGCAATGGAGCGACCCTCTTTCGTACATCATCACCAAAAGGAAGTTATTAGAATGCAAATGAGTAACAGCAATTAAATTGCGATTACGAGTGTAATTAAGTGAATGAAGCCTGGTGCGATGGATGTCATGATGTCCTGATTTCTTCTCTCCCCTCTGATGGTCTCCTCTCTATTTAATATAGCAACTGGACATTCAGGAGGAGGTAGGTATGTACGTATATATGTTTTTTTTTGTAAACGAAAACCATCTCGTGTTCAATTTGAATGAAAAATTCTACGACGTAACGTGATATCCTTCGCCAGGACCATCGTTCTTCTTCATTCAACAACGTCGTCCATCGGGCCATGTCAATTCTTAACATTTAAATGGCGTTGACAAGTTGTAGCCTTTTATTTTTTTTTTATTTTTATGCTTTTTTTGCTTTTATCCTTCGTTGGCTGTAAAATTGAGAACAAGGACAAGCCCTCCTTGGCATTGATTAATTTATTAAATTGAACAGAGAACATTCCGCGTCACAGGTTCCATAGGGCCACCGTCACCGCGATACTTTTTGTCTCCGCGATAATGAGATGGCGGCAGGCGTGAATCAGGATCCAACTTAATGGTGGGTCAGGACGAAATAAATTAAATTTGCAAAATGTCTTCGTTCACGGTTTAGGCACGGTGTTGTGCGGGCGGAAATGCCGCGCCAAGGAGAGGGAATGGTAATTAAACACGAACGAGATTTTTCGTCAATTCGTTAAGGGTGGGCTTATGATGGACTCCCCAGTTCTTTTGTTATTTAATTTGTGATTAGAAAAAGGACGACTGTGGGGGTGGAGAACTGTCGCTGTCGTCCTCGAGGATTCATTAAACTTTGATTCACAGTCGCGGCACCATAGTTGTGCCAGTGTGCTGGTTATTTATGAATCGAAGACGAATGCTGTTGTCGGCGTCGGTGAAGGAGACGCCCCTCTTCCTTGTGAATAGGTCAATCCGCGTCGAATTAATTATTAATTGTTTAATTATGAATTCATTTTCTACGAACGAGGGGAGTATATTTGTAAAGAGTTCATTGGAATGCGGTTGGTATCCGTGTCAGTGGGTGTTGTACATAATAAACCGCCTCCTCCCCTCATTGTCTAGTTCGATAAGTAGGACTTGGAAGTATCTGAGATACTTTGCAACGAAGTGCTGGAAATTAGTTTGCGAAAACTTGGTATGAAAACCAAATTATTCCGTCAAATGAATCACTTTATGTAGCCACAGTACCAGTCTGCTCTTCGGATTCAGTCAAGCATTCGGCCATTGTGTGTGATGTGTGTGTGCAGTTGAGCTCAGCGGAGCGAAAAACTCAGCTAATGGGGAAGTAGATGGTAAGACCTACATACTTACTTATGGAATTCAATTCCACAGAAATTGCTTCATTTCGCGTCCTAAGTGGGATAGTTTCTCGTCGAACTCACCCTCTGGCAGACACAATATGGAAAGTAGTTGTACCAGCTTACAGGGTGGACATGGACATGCATGATAATCAATTTGGTCACGCAAATGGAACGCAATTAATGCGAATCCAGAAGGGAGTCCCAGACGCATAAATTCATGGAAATTTAAATGAGGGTAAATAGTGGCAAAGCGAAATATTCAGTAATTCTTGTTATGACTATCTAAAGGGAGGACTTGTTCGCAACACATACACGCACACACAGTGAACTTGTGCTTTATGGGAAAGGCACTTGAAAAGGACGTTAAGGGTTATTAAATGATCCTAAAAATCTGGGAACTCGACTAAGCATATTAAAATAAGGTCCACTTGAAGGGCATTGGTATGTATAATTGGCTAGTGGGTATATAGACCGATCTACATCGATATGTATGGAGCTTAGAATAGTGAACTACTCTAGCACTGAATCAGGGACTTGAAAGAGATGATTGTACTCAAAGCAATGCTAACACAATTTAGACGACTGACTCTTTATCTTCTATTTTGGACTGTCCAGGATTAGTTTTTCTGGATGCTTTCTTCCAAAATGCTGAGTTTCTGGGAAGTGAGTGCACCAAAGTCTAGATCATCCTCTAAACGTTTTTTGTTCAAGTTTTTTGTTCAATTTCGTCCATTTGACCCAAAACGCCAAGGGAGAGGAGATATGCGACGATATTGCATTTGTGATGGGTCAGACACTTTTTCCATGCTCGACCCTGGTATACCCCATTTCTTCCAAAATGCTGAGTTTCTGGGAAGTGGGTGCACCAAAGTCTAGATCATCCTCTAAACGATTTTTGGTTAAGTTTTTTGTTCAATTTCGTCCATTTGACCCAAAACGCCAAGGGAGAGGAGATATGCGATGATATTGCATTTGTGATGGGTCAGACACTTTTTCCATGCTCGACCCTGGTATACCCCATTTCTTCCAAAATGCTGAGTTTCTGGGAAGTGGGTGCACCAAAGTCTAGATCATCCTCTAAACGTTTTTTGTTCAAGTTTTTTGTTCAATTTCGTCCATTTGACCCAAAACGCCAAGGGAGAGGAGATATGCGACGATATTGCATTTGTGATGGGTCAGACACTTTTTCCATGCTCGACCCTGGTATACCCCATTTCTTCCAAAATGCTGAGTTTCTGGGAAGTGGGTGCACCAAAGTCTAGATCATCCTCTAAACGATTTTTGGTTAAGTTTTTTGTTCAATTTCGTCCATTTGACCCAAAACGCCAAGGGAGAGGAGATATGCGACGATATTGCATTTGTGATGGGTCAGACACTTTTTCCATGCTCGACCCTGGTATACCCCATTTCCTCAAAAATGCTGAGTAGCGGGGAACTGAGTGCACCAAAGTCTAGATCATCCTCTAAACGTTTTTTGTTCAAGTTTTTTGTTCAATTTCGTCCATTTGACTAAAAACGCCAAGGGAGAGGAGATATGCGACGATATTGCATTTGTGATGGGTCAGACACTTTTTCCATGCTCGACCCTGGTATACCCCATTTCTTCCAAAATGCTGAGTTTCTGGGAAGTGGGTGCACCAAAGTCTAGACCATCCTCTGAACGATTTTTGGTTAAGTTTTTTGTTCAATTTCGTCCATTTGACCCAAAACGCCAAGGGAGAGGAGATATGCGACGATATTGCATTTGTGATGGGTCAGACACTTTTTCCATGCTCGACCCTGGTATACCCCATTTCTTCCAAAATGCTGAGTTTCTGGGAAGTGGGTGCACCAAAGTCTAGATCATCCTCTAAACGATTTTTGGTTAAGTTTTTTGTTCAATTTCGTCCATTTGACCCAAAACGCCAAGGGAGAGGAGATATGCGATGATATTGCATTTGTGATGGGTCAGACACTTTTTCCATGCTCGACCCTGGTGTACCCCATTTCCTCAAAAATGCTGAGTAGCGGGGAACTGAGTGCACCAAAGTCTAGATCATCCTCTAAACGTTTTTTGTTCAAGTTTTTTGTTCAATTTCGTCCATTTGACTAAAAACGCCAAGGGAGAGGAGATATGCGACGATATTGCATTTGTGATGGGTCAGACACTTTTTCCATGCTCGACCCTGGTATACCCCATTTCCTCAAAAATGCTGAGTAGCGGGGAACTGAGTGCACCAAAGTCTAGATCATCCTCTAAACGTTTTTTGTTCAAGTTTTTTGTTCAATTTCGTCCATTTGACCCAAAACGCCAAGGGAGAGGAGATATGCGATGATATTGCATTTGTGATGGGTCAGACACTTTTTCCATGCTCGACCCTGGTATACCCCATTTCCTCAAAAATGCTGAGTAGCGGGGAACTGAGTGCACCAAAGTCTAGATCATCCTCTAAACGTTTTTTGTTCAAGTTTTTTGTTCAATTTCGTCCATTTGACCCAAAACGCCAAGGGAGAGGAGATATGCGATGATATTGCATTTGTGATGGGTCAGACACTTTTTCCATGCTCGACCCTGGTATACCCCATTTCCTTAAAAATGCTGAGTAGCGGGGAACTGAGTGCACCAAAGTCTAGATCATCCTCTAAACGTTTTTTGTTCAAGTTTTTTGTTCAATTTCGTCCATTTGACTAAAAACGCCAAGGGAGAGGAGATATGCGACGATATTGCATTTGTGATGGGTCAGACACTTTTTCCATGCTCGACCCTGGTATACCCCATTTCTTCCAAAATGCTGAGTTTCTGGGAAGTGGGTGCACCAAAGTCTAGACCATCCTCTAAACGATTTTTGGTTAAGTTTTTTGTTCAATTTCGTCCATTTGACCCAAAACGCCAAGGGAGAGGAGATATGCGATGATATTGCATTTGTGATGGGTCAGACACTTTTTCCATGCTCGACCCTGGTGTACCCCATTTCCTCAAAAATGCTGAGTAGCGGGGAACTGAGTGCACCAAAGTCTAGATCATCCTCTAAACGTTTTTTGTTCAAGTTTTTTGTTCAATTTCGTCCATTTGACCCAAAACGCCAAGGGAGAGGAGATATGCGACGATATTGCATTTGTGATGGGTCAGACACTTTTTCCATGCTCGACCCTGGTATACCCCATTTCTTCCAAAATGCTGAGTTTCTGGGAAGTGGGTGCACCAAAGTCTAGATCATCCTCTAAACGATTTTTGGTTAAGTTTTTTGTTCAATTTCGTCCATTTGACCCAAAACGCCAAGGGAGAGGAGATATGCGACGATATTGCATTTGTGATGGGTCAGACACTTTTTCCATGCTCGACCCTGGTATACCCCATTTCCTCAAAAATGCTGAGTAGCGGGGAACTGAGTGCACCAAAGTCTAGATCATCCTCTGAACGTTTTTTGGTTAAGTTTTTTGTTCAATTTCGTCCATTTGACCCAAAACGCCAAGGGAGAGGAGATATGCGATGATATTGCATTTGTGATGGGTCAGACACTTTTTCCATACTCGACCCTGGTATACCCCATTTCCTCAAAAATGCTGAGTAGCGGGGAACTGAGTGCACCAAAGTCTAGATCATCCTCTAAACGTTTTTTGTTCAAGTTTTTTGTTCAATTTCGTCCATTTGACCCAAAACGCCAAGGGAGAGGAGATATGCGATGATATTGCATTTGTGATGGGTCAGACACTTTTTCCATGCTCGACCCTGGTATACCCCATTTCCTCAAAAATGCTGAGTAGCGGGGTACTGAGTGCACCAAAGTCTAGATCATCCTCTAAACGATTTTTGGTCAAGTTTTTTGTTCAATTTCGTCCATTTGACCCAAAACGCCAAGGGAGAGGAGATATGCGACGATATTGCATTTGTGATGGGTCAGACACTTTTTCTATGCTCGACCCTGGTTCACCCCATTTCTTCCAAAATGCTGAGTTTCTGGGAAGTGAGTGCACCAAAGTATAGATCATCCTCTAAACGTTTTTTGGTTAAGTTTTTTGTTCAATTTCGTCCATTTGACTAAAAACGCCAAGGGAGAGGAGATATGCGACGATATTGCATTTGTGATGGGTCAGACACTTTTTCCATGCTCGACCCTGGTATACCCCATTTCCTCAAAAATGCTGAGTAGCGGGGAACTGAGTGCACCAAAGTCTAGATCATCCTTTAAACGTTTTTTGGTTAAGTTTTTTGTTCAATTTCGTCCATTTGACCCAAAACGCCAGGGGAGAGGAGATATGCCATGATATTGCATTTGTGATGGGTCAGAGACTTTTTCCATGCTCGACCCTGGTATACCCCATTTCTTCCAAAATGCTGAGTAGCGGGGAACTGAGGGCACCAACGTCTAGATCATCCTCTAAACGTTTTTCGGTTAAGTTTTTTGTTCAATTTCGTCCATTTGACTAAAAACGCCAAGGGAGAGGAGATATGCGACGATATTCCATTTGTGATGGGTCAGAGGCTTTTTCCATGCTCGACCCTGGTATACCCCATTTCTTCCAAAATGCTGAGTTTCTGGGAAGTGAGTGCACCAAAGTATAGATCATCCTCTAAACGTTTTTTGGTTAAGTTTTTTGTTCAATTTCGTCCATTTGGCCCAAAGCGCCAAAGGAGAGGAGATGTGGGTTGATATTGCATTTGTGATGGGTCAGACACTTTTTCCATGCTCGACGCTGGTGTACCCCATTTCTTCCAAAATGCTAAGTTTCTGGGAAGTGAGTGCACCAAATTGTAGATCATCCTCTAAACGTTTTTTGGTTAAGTTTTTTGTTCAATTTCGTCCATTTGACTAAAAACGCCAAGGGAGAGGAGATATGCGACGATATTGCATTTGTGATGGGTCAGAGGCTTTTTCCATGCTCGACCCTGGTATACCCCATTTCTTCCAAAATGCTGAGTTTCTGGGAAGTGAGTGCACCAAAGTATAGATCATCCTCTAAACGTTTTTTGGTTAAGTTTTTTGTTCAATTTCGTCCATTTGGCCCAAAGCGCCAAAGGAGAGGAGATGTGGGTTGATATTGCATTTGTGATGGGTCAGACACTTTTTCCATGCTCGACGCTGGTGTACCCCATTTCTTCCAAAATGCTAAGTTTCTGGGAAGTGAGTGCACCAAATTGTAGATCATCCTCTAAACGTTTTTTGGTTAAGTTTTTTGTTCAATTTCGTCCATTTGACTAAAAACGCCAAGGGAGAGGAGATATGCGACTATATTGCATTTGTGATGGGTCAGACACTTTTTCCATGCTCGACCCTGGTACACCCCATTTCTTCCAAAATGCTGAGTAGCGGGGAACTGAGGGCACCAAAGTCTAGATCATCCTCTAAACGTTTTTTGGTCAAGTTTTTTGTTCAATTTCGTCCATTTGACCCAAAACGCCAAGGGAGAGGAGATATGCGATGATATTGCATTTGTGATGGGTCAGACACTTTTTCCATGCTCGACCCTGGTATACCCCATTTCCTCAAAAATGCTAAGTTTCTGGGAAGTGAGTGCACCAAATTGTAGATCATCCTCTAAACGTTTTTTGGTCAAGTTTTTTGTTCAATTTCGTCCATTTGACCCAAAACGCCAAGGAAGAGGAGATATGCGATGATATTGCATTTGTGATGGATCAGACACTTTTTCCATGCTCGACCCTGGTATACCCCATTTCCTCAAAAATGCTGAGTAACGGGGAACTGAGTGCACCAAAGTCTAGATCATCCTCTAAACGTTTTTTGGTCAAGTTTTTTGTTCAATTTCGTCCATTTGACCCAAAACGCCAAGGGAGAGGAGATATGCGATGATATTGCATTTGTGATGGGTCAGACACTTTTTCCATGCTCGACCCTGGTATACCCCATTTCCTCAAAAATGCTGAGTAGCGGGGAACTGAGTGCACCAAAGTCTAGATCATCCTCTAAACGTTTTTTGGTCAAGTTTTTTGTTCAATTTCGTCCATTTGACTAAAAACGCCAAGGGAGAGGAGATATGCAATGATATTGCATTTGTGATGGGTCAGACACTTTTTCCATGCTCGACCCTGGTACACCCCATTTCTTCCAAAATGCTGAGTAGCGGGGAACTGAGTGCACCAAAGTCTAGATCATCCTCTAAACGTTTTTCGGTCAAGTTTTTTGTTCAATTGCGTCCATTTGACTAAAAACGCCAAGGGAGAGGAGATATGCGACGATATTGCATTTGTGATGGGTCAGACACTTTTTCCATGCTCGACCCTGGTATACCCCATTTCCTCAAAAATGCTGAGTAGCGGGGAACTGAGTGCACCAAAGTCTAGATCATCCTCTAAACGTTTTTTGGTCAAGTTTTTTGTTCAATTTCGTCCCTTTGACCCAAAACGCCAAGGGAGAGGAGATATGCGACTATATTGCATTTGTGATGGGTCAGACACTTTTTCCATGCTCGACCCTGGTACACCCCATTTCTTCCAAAATGCTGAGTAGCGGGGAACTGAGGGCACCAAAGTCTAGATCATCCTCTAAACGTTTTTTGGTCAAGTTTTTTGTTCAATTTCGTCCATTTGACCCAAAACGCCAAGGGAGAGGAGATATGCGATGATATTGCATTTGTGATGGGTCAGACACTTTTTCCATGCTCGACCCTGGTATACCCCATTTCCTCAAAAATGCTAAGTTTCTGGGAAGTGAGTGCACCAAATTGTAGATCATCCTCTAAACGTTTTTTGGTCAAGTTTTTTGTTCAATTTCGTCCATTTGACCCAAAACGCCAAGGAAGAGGAGATATGCGATGATATTGCATTTGTGATGGATCAGACACTTTTTCCATGCTCGACCCTGGTATACCCCATTTCCTCAAAAATGCTGAGTAACGGGGAACTGAGTGCACCAAAGTCTAGATCATCCTCTAAACGTTTTTTGGTCAAGTTTTTTGTTCAATTTCGTCCATTTGACCCAAAACGCCAAGGGAGAGGAGATATGCGATGATATTGCATTTGTGATGGGTCAGACACTTTTTCCATGCTCGACCCTGGTATACCCCATTTCCTCAAAAATGCTGAGTAGCGGGGAACTGAGTGCACCAAAGTCTAGATCATCCTCTAAACGTTTTTTGGTCAAGTTTTTTGTTCAATTTCGTCCATTTGACTAAAAACGCCAAGGGAGAGGAGATATGCAATGATATTGCATTTGTGATGGGTCAGACACTTTTTCCATGCTCGACCCTGGTACACCCCATTTCTTCCAAAATGCTGAGTAGCGGGGAACTGAGTGCACCAAAGTCTAGATCATCCTCTAAACGTTTTTCGGTCAAGTTTTTTGTTCAATTGCGTCCATTTGACTAAAAACGCCAAGGGAGAGGAGATATGCGACGATATTGCATTTGTGATGGGTCAGACACTTTTTCCATGCTCGACCCTGGTATACCCCATTTCTTCCAAAATGCTGAGTTTCTGGGAAGTGGGTGCACCAAAGTCTAGACCATCCTCTGAACGATTTTTGGTTAAGTTTTTTGTTCAATTTCGTCCATTTGACCCAAAACGCCAAGGGAGAGGAGATATGCGACGATATTGCATTTGTGATGGGTCAGACACTTTTTCCATGCTCGACCCTGGTATACCCCATTTCTTCCAAAATGCTGAGTTTCTGGGAAGTGGGTGCACCAAAGTCTAGATCATCCTCTAAACGATTTTTGGTTAAGTTTTTTGTTCAATTTCGTCCATTTGACCCAAAACGCCAAGGGAGAGGAGATATGCGACGATATTGCATTTGTGATGGGTCAGACACTTTTTCCATGCTCGACCCTGGTATACCCCATTTCCTCAAAAATGCTGAGTAGCGGGGAACTGAGTGCACCAAAGTCTAGATCATCCTCTAAACGTTTTTTGTTCAAGTTTTTTGTTCAATTTCGTCCATTTGACTAAAAACGCCAAGGGAGAGGAGATATGCGACGATATTGCATTTGTGATGGGTCAGACACTTTTTCCATGCTCGACCCTGGTATACCCCATTTCCTCAAAAATGCTGAGTAGCGGGGAACTGAGTGCACCAAAGTCTAGATCATCCTCTAAACGTTTTTTGTTCAAGTTTTTTGTTCAATTTCGTCCATTTGACCCAAAACGCCAAGGGAGAGGAGATATGCGATGATATTGCATTTGTGATGGGTCAGACACTTTTTCCATGCTCGACCCTGGTATACCCCATTTCCTCAAAAATGCTGAGTAGCGGGGAACTGAGTGCACCAAAGTCTAGATCATCCTCTAAACGTTTTTTGTTCAAGTTTTTTGTTCAATTTCGTCCATTTGACCCAAAACGCCAAGGGAGAGGAGATATGCGATGATATTGCATTTGTGATGGGTCAGACACTTTTTCCATGCTCGACCCTGGTATACCCCATTTCCTTAAAAATGCTGAGTAGCGGGGAACTGAGTGCACCAAAGTCTAGATCATCCTCTAAACGTTTTTTGTTCAAGTTTTTTGTTCAATTTCGTCCATTTGACTAAAAACGCCAAGGGAGAGGAGATATGCGACGATATTGCATTTGTGATGGGTCAGACACTTTTTCCATGCTCGACCCTGGTATACCCCATTTCTTCCAAAATGCTGAGTTTCTGGGAAGTGGGTGCACCAAAGTCTAGACCATCCTCTAAACGATTTTTGGTTAAGTTTTTTGTTCAATTTCGTCCATTTGACCCAAAACGCCAAGGGAGAGGAGATATGCGATGATATTGCATTTGTGATGGGTCAGACACTTTTTCCATGCTCGACCCTGGTGTACCCCATTTCCTCAAAAATGCTGAGTAGCGGGGAACTGAGTGCACCAAAGTCTAGATCATCCTCTAAACGTTTTTTGTTCAAGTTTTTTGTTCAATTTCGTCCATTTGACCCAAAACGCCAAGGGAGAGGAGATATGCGACGATATTGCATTTGTGATGGGTCAGACACTTTTTCCATGCTCGACCCTGGTATACCCCATTTCTTCCAAAATGCTGAGTTTCTGGGAAGTGGGTGCACCAAAGTCTAGATCATCCTCTAAACGCTTTTTGGTTAAGTTTTTTGTTCAATTTCGTCCATTTGACCCAAAACGCCAAGGGAGAGGAGATATGCGACGATATTGCATTTGTGATGGGTCAGACACTTTTTCCATGCTCGACCCTGGTATACCCCATTTCCTCAAAAATGCTGAGTAGCGGGGAACTGAGTGCACCAAAGTCTAGATCATCCTCTGAACGTTTTTTGGTTAAGTTTTTTGTTCAATTTCGTCCATTTGACCCAAAACGCCAAGGGAGAGGAGATATGCGATGATATTGCATTTGTGATGGGTCAGACACTTTTTCCATACTCGACCCTGGTATACCCCATTTCCTCAAAAATGCTGAGTAGCGGGGAACTGAGTGCACCAAAGTCTAGATCATCCTCTAAACGTTTTTTGTTCAAGTTTTTTGTTCAATTTCGTCCATTTGACCCAAAACGCCAAGGGAGAGGAGATATGCGATGATATTGCATTTGTGATGGGTCAGACACTTTTTCCATGCTCGACCCTGGTATACCCCATTTCCTCAAAAATGCTGAGTAGCGGGGAACTGAGTGCACCAAAGTCTAGATCATCCTCTAAACGTTTTTTGGTCAAGTTTTTTGTTCAATTTCGTCCCTTTGACCCAAAACGCCAAGGGAGAGGAGATATGCAATGATATTGCATTTGTGATGGGTCAGACACTTTTTCCATGCTCGACCCTGGTACACCCCATTTCTTCCAAAATGCTGAGCAGCGTGGAACTGAGTTTCTGGATGTATAATAAGCATTAAAGAACGTAGAACTAGCGAGAATTTTTTGCAAGACCGCCTTTCTAAGCTCTATAAATGGACTAAAAAATGTTCTATGGGAGAGGACTGCACGGGTCCTCTTCACTAGGACATCCCTAGCTTTGATCCAACGACCCCAAATGACACCCCCATGGTGCACACTAATACGGTGAACCACTAAGAATAGTAAACTAACCTGGAAGGAGTTAAGAAAGTCACCACTGCTGTAAAGAAGCTGTTAGAAGCAAATGGGGACTTCTGTGTCGAGTTCCATATTGGGGTTATGTATACTTACGTATTTCCATGGAGGATTTTCGTATTCGCATCGATAGTACGATAGACCATTGCAAATATTTTTATTTTCATATCTCAAACACAAGCCCTTATTCTTCTTAGTTTTGTGACCGGTTTCACAGTTTGTCTCCGAGTTTTGAAACAAGGAAACCTATTAAGATAGAAATAAAGTCGGGTCAACTGGGTTTATTGGCATGCCCTACCCTATAACAATAGATACACCCGCCCCTCGCTTCCTTAAAAATGTCTCCACAAGGACGAAACAATAAAAGAATTGCATTTCATAAAAATGACAGATTTTTCAACCAACGACCTCAAATCATATACGAAATCCTGTCGCCGGATCCGCCATCAATCATGTAGAGCGCCCAGGAGTGAGTGATTCCTTAAATCAAATTACTATCGCCAAACTTTTAATATTGCAACAACCAACCCGACCAATTCGTTTCCATAAAAACCGTCAGTTAGAGAGAAATAATTTCGTTCGTCGAGAAAATTTTCATTCGAAATTCGTATTTGCTTTGCTTCAGCAATTTCTCATTCGCAAGGACTCAGTTGTATGTATGGATGTACATATATGTGTGTAGATATAAACGCGCGTTCGTCCATCTTTCTGCCTGTCTGCGGCTAATAAAAATGTTTCGTGGGAGGGGGAAACTGCAATTTTCAGGAAATAAATTTGCGGTAAGATTCCACACCATCATCATTGGAAAATCACCAATATCCTGTTTCACACGCAGCAGTAGCAATAGCATTGCATAGGATAGACAATCGCAAGGACAACTCTGCCCCAGTCATAGCGACTAAAGCCGTCATCAGCAGAAAATTCATGCGGCGAACTGAGCAGCCAGTGTCCGCTTTGCTTTTGGAACGTTTTCTGCAAAGTTTGTGGAAATTTTTCTGAAACGAAGACGTCAGCAGAAAAATCCTTCCTAACAGTGTGTGTGTATGTTTGTCTGTCTGGATTCGCACTCTAGCATTGCTGGCAGGACATTAGAAGCCCCGAACACACTCACACAAATCGTCAAGGGTTAGGAGTGGATGGAGTAGAGTGCAGCAACATACATTGTTATGTTCGTACAAATAACATGCGGCGGCGATGTGCGAGCGAACGAACGAACGAAGAAGCAGTAGCAGGATTGGAATCCTTATGAAAGCTTTATGTTTGTGTACACGTGAGTAATGGGATTCAAATATAATTTACGATTCGCAGGGGCCAGGCCCCAAAATGGCTTTTGGCGTGTTCCGGAAGCCATGGCAAACACCACTCACACATGCAATCGCCATATTTCACTTGCGGGCTGTTGGCGCGCTGCGATTGTAAGGATAGCACTAGAGCGAGGAGGCGCTAAAGCGTAACACGCTGATAAAAGTTTTCGTCGGACAGCGAGCGCGCTCGGCAAAAGCGGTTGGAAATGAGCAGTTGACGTACGAATTACCGCTCGCGCGCGCATTTGCTCGTGCATCAGTGTTTGCCTTGAAAGGATATTTGTTTGTGGTATGTTCCGCTTAATTGATTTCTTTTTTTTTTTTTTTGGTTTCCTTTCTTGGAAGCGGAAGGAGTCATTTTGTTTGTGTTGGGCTGACAGCGTTGTTGATGAATGTATGACGTGTGAGAGTGTGCTTATAGCGAAGGACATAATTTGCCCGATTGTGAAAGATATTTATACAGCAATGGTGCATCTTAAACCGCACACCAGCTGCACCATGCGCTCGTTATCACCGCAGTATCTCTATTTAATGAACATTTAAGGATGATGCTAGTATCCTTGCTGCTGCACTCGGTAACAAAACCCCCCCATTCTGCGGATATAATGACAAATTCGCAGTCATAAGAAACTGCTCCTTTTATCTACCACAATACCGCATGGGGCGGCACCCCAATCCTTTTGTGACGCACCCCACCCACTTAAATATCCTGGATGAATTTTTCATCAATCCATTGTGCATAGAGCATACTACATATGTACGTCTGAAGGCAGACGGAGAAGAAGATGTCGAAGAACGTCGTCGTGGGTGGAACTTATCACGCTTCCATGGAAATGAGAATTCCAGACTGTGACTGCCGCAGAAGGAATGAGTGTCGCCCTGCCATCCCGAGTGCATAAAGGCAATCAGCAGTTGGCAACCGTTGAGACTCATATTCAATCTCATTCTTCGTCCTTGCATTTGTGTGTACGAAAGACGAAATCTCATATATGATGACTTTTCTGTTTACACGCTAACGGCAAAGGTGCATGCGGTAGTTGTCGATGGTATGGCGTCGCGCAGGATGCGAGTCTGATTCTAGTTCTACTTTTGGTGAAGTTATTAAAAAGTTCCTTTCTCTACTTCTGCAATCGAAATGGATTTCTTTTCACAATCCACCTCCTGATGCGTTCACTTTTGTATCGGTATTGTTGTTGCTGTTGTTGTTGTTGTTGTTCAGCGCATAGATACGTTATTTAGCGAAGAAGAATTAAAATGAATGAATTTCTATGAATATTCCAAGGAAAAGTTTTGATTAAGAGAAGGCGGCACGGTAACGGCTGCAATGGCACAGTATTCGCCGTTGCAGCAGAACGCACACCAAACTCAAAGCCACAGGATGGAGTTGAAATTGAAAAGTTGTCGTGTCCTGGGTTGGATTGTTTTTTGTTTTTTTTTTTTTGTTATTTTTGTGTTTGCAAAGGTATACAGAGCAATTGATTTGTCAAGGATAAGGATGGGTTGGTGGCAGGAAAACATCTGTGCTTTTGAAAAAGTCACAGACGCAGGACCTTGCTATTCTATTTCGAGATATTACTTTATTTTGTGGTCTCGGGCTTTTTGGGACTGGGAGCCATCGCCCTGAACACAATGCAGGAACACAATGCAGGACGACTCCCCAAAAACACACATGTGGTGTGGTGGTGGCTGTTCATATTGATGGTCAGATGGTCAGATACGTTCATAGATGTACTGGGACGTGCTTTGCCTTTGGGGGATTCAATTTTGTTTTCTATCTTTCGAAACTAATATTAATCAATGTGTGGACACGAGAACAATGAAGGATATTTCAATCTGCTATCTTCTCTTCTTGTTTTGGACAGGATTTGGACAGGGATGAGTGGGTCGGAATTTTTTTTCATTTGTCTACAAAGGGGCGGCATATAATTTGATTGGGTTTCTGTTTACAAAAGGGTTTTGATATTACTCTTCCATGAACATCCATCAGCAAAATGCCATTTGGTCATATGAGCATTACAAGGATTGTATTCGGTATTCTGTATATTTTTTCGGTCCCCTTAAAAACTAGTCCCTCGGAAACCAATTTGACATCCCGCAATCTGGATGTCTACAACATCTTTAGGACGGTAGCAGCATATCACATCCTTGGTATCAATATTAGTATTGCAACGTGGTTAGTGGAGATTTCAAAGCCAGGCATTCACACTAGTTAAACGGGGTAAGCTCTTCTAGTGGAGCGACAGTAGTCGACTGTCTTGAAAAAACAACGATCTCTGCTCAGAACTACAACGTACTTTTCCAGCTAATACGTCGGCACTGACCAGGGACTCAAATCTACTCTTAATGACTCCGACCATCTGGTGATGGTATGGAGCATCCGTCTCAGTAGAGACATACAAACCAGAAAATCAAAAATTCACATCAGTTCCGTCGCTTGGACTGAAAATGATTCTGTTCTGATATCGTGGCAGATTTCCAGCAACTACAAACCACCATCAACTTGCCCAACATGATGGGATAAACCGTCCAATGGTAGTGAATAATGCGCTCGAATGCGCTGGAATCAGTAGAGACAGACTCCAGAGAATTCTTCAAAAAATGTTAAACACCGCCAACAGCGTACTTCTGGCCATTTAATTCGGTAAGTGAGTGGAAGATCTCAAGTCCAGTTAATATGTCTACAAGGAAATCAACTATTTTTCACATACGAGCATCCTTGGGTAGTTGACTAGCCTTGAAGGTAGAAACCTTCCTTCTATTCACCTTTCTGACTTCCTAGCCAAAGTTGAAGCTCAGATGACTGAGGACACAAGGACCACCTCACCTGTACTAACATTCAGCGAAGATAACCCTGCATATGATCCGAAATGATGGACGCTTTTAGTAACGTATGGACCGAAGAACTTGGTTCGTAGTACAGGTTCACACCAAAAAGTTGTCAAAGAGGGGGCCCAGTCTTTTAATACCTGCATAGACTTACGCTGACTGCAGACACATGAATCCAGCCTCAACATATTCATTGTGTTCTCTGGTGTGGAATACGTGAAAAGAGAGAACAAGACTAGGTCCAACAGATCCATGGCGGGAACAGGCGTCCGAACCAAGCCGGATTTCGTGATTGATTTCAAGGCGGTCTAAGGTGGTTTGCGAGCTAATTCGTTGAAGTCGTAAAATACTTTTCGATGCTTAAGTACCTAGTTCTGTTGCCGAAGTACCTAAGTACCTAAGTACCTAAGTACCTAATTCGCAGCGACATTGTCACTTAAGTGCCATTAAACTGGGTAATACTGAATCTTGCCTTAAAGGAGTGTACTTTGGATCAGTCTTTACCCATATAACCTGACCTCATAAACATCCTCGAAAGGGATGCCCCTGTCGGCAGCTTATCAGGTTTATAACTTGAGTACAATTTTCTCTTAAACTAGAACACACATCGGCTTGCCACCTAGCCACAATAGCCTCTTAAGCTAAACACTTCTGAGTACTTAATTCCACTTAACTGCAACGCTTGACTTGCTTCCATGCTCCAACAGGATAAGTACCTCATACCTCAACTGTAGAATTTCAATCAACCGCTGATCTTTTTTGAACTGTAATCCACCACCTGGCCGCTCACAAATTACAAATGTAACTTTTATGTTAGACCCTCCGAACTCACTTCTGAGGAAACACAACCTCTACCCATGCCATTCCCACCATTAACTTGCAATAAGACTAACGAAAAAGAATTTAATATCTCTTCACAGAGGGTGACTACAAATAATAAACAGAATACAGCACAACAGGGACAACAAAAAAATAAGGAAAAACTTTCCCGTTTATCTTTTCCGAAATAAACGCACAAAAAGACCGAAACAAGTTGAGAAACTCACAAATTCCCGATGTAATCAAAAGTAAACAAAAACTGAACAAAGCCAAACGCCATTATCATTTCAATGAGTTTCCCTTGAATTTGACAACTTTGCCCGCTCACACTATGTACTTATATGCGGCTGTCTCACTCACACTTCGTCGCACAGGACAAAAGTGAAAATTGTCTTAACTTCCAGTCCAGTCAGTTGGAAATGAGCTATTACCACCCTCCGCACGAGCACGACCACCCTACAACCGCAAAACTTTGACAAAATTATGAACTTGACTCTGACAGAACCATCAGCCAACCCCCCGTCAAATTATTTACTTGGCCGCAAAAAAAAAAATAGATTCCCAGGTCCTGGAGGCTGCTGCTCAAATATGTCAATCCATGTGCAGGGGATGAGACAAGAAAATATTAATTCCTTCGACGTTTTCCTATTTTCTCGACAAACACAAACGAAATTTGTTCCGGCAGGAAGAAAATGAAACCTCATCTCACTAATCACACCGCCATCTAGCGTCGGGCAATTTCCCAATTGAAATTCTGACAGCTGATTGCCAAAAATAGCATAAAAAGTAAACAGAATCAAAATCTAATACCGAAATGGGCTTTACTCGTCTAACACACCAACTCACAGTCGGAGGAGGAGACACGAAACCAGAATTATAACAATATCAACAAAAACAACAATAACAACAACAAGAAGAGAAAAACAACAGAAAAGTTATCAGTTGACATTCCTTGCGGATGGCAGAACACAGTCCTCGTTCGTCCCACTGCCATGGCCTTACGTCAAACGTGATTGATGACATTTCGATTTGACGATGAAATCAACGAGCCTTGAGGTGGTGTGGCCGTCTCCTTCCTTTAGGGAGACGAGAGTGACGGATGAGCGCTGGACGTTATGAATTTATTTTGCGGTTCCGTGATTTCTATTTGTTGATACATATGTGACAGGCAAACAAAAGCGTTAGAAAAACAAAACGAAATGAATGAGGAATAGCCAGAGGAAGAGTGGAGACGACGAAGATTAAGAAATTACATTTCGGCTGGTTTCTGATTGATGGGTGAGTTGTTGGTGGTCAGGCTTAAGGGCAATTAGCTGGCGTTAATCTTAATCTTTTTCGAGAGTCCATTACAGGGTGGGGCAGTGGTTCGAGACAGTGATTAACAGTGTGACATGGGTTTTGAGCAGTTCAAGTGTCAATTGTGGTGTGGATCGTTGCTTTTTGCTTTGCTTTTCGAATTCGAACTGTCAATCATGTGATGTGATATTGATGACATCTTAATGGAGGCAGAGGCTAGGGTAGATAAATTGGGCATGATGCGACAAAGTGGTTGCCAAAGGCTTGTGATGAGAGATGTTGCCGGAATCAATGGGGGAAGAGAGAAACCTAAGTCCCTAGATGAGTACTTCAACAGTTTAGCTGTATCAATTGGAATAGTTGCACCAATGCCTTCATAATGCTACTGGTAGCAATTACGGAACAACTTGATTGCCATGTAAGTTGTTTCGACGTAATTGAGGTCATACAAGCAAATAGGTGGCATCCAAAGAACTAGGTAACAGCCTAAGAGCTAGCTGACCTCCTATGTGGTAGGTGACGTTCTACGTATTAAGTGCTGTTCCAGGAGCTAATAGACGTCCTATGTCTTACGAAAAGAACCTAAATTCTTAGGAGTCTTGTAAATCCTACAGCAGCCAGTGGATGTAACCCGTATCTGTTATTAGTTTTGAGATGAAATCGCGAAAGTATTCGATGTTTCTTTGGAATACTGGACTTATCTTCCCCAATTCCACTGTCTTTGTAAAAATATAAGTATGTAGTTCAGTAGAAATGTTCCACTACAGAGTTGCCTGCTCTATGAACTCAGTTGACCGTAGTATCCTGATGAAGTTGTCTACACTCATCAACGTGTAACGAGAATGCAGAGTGTAAAGTTCATGTCCAGAATGATCTATCGTTGATCCAAGTGTGAGCTGAGACGCAAACCAAAATCAAAAAGTTTAGGCTTCTTCATAAAGAGAGTTCATGGACTCCCCAACTATATTTAACAACCCTTCCACCACAGCCTGTAGTCCTTTCAAACGCTGCTGTAAGTGCTTGATTTATTAGGATAAGGACACCCCCAGCATATCTGCTTCTGGGATAAAGCTTTCACCAACAGCTGTAGTCCCTCCTCGTTCTTTTGTTACTTAAGGCATCACAAGTCGTCATTGCCCACAGGACACCGAATGAGAACATAGTCGGATGTCGTGCCATCCATAATCAGCCTGACAATGTTGAGTTAATATCACCACCAATAACTGACTCAGGTATAACCTCACTTGCCTTGGGTATGGTTACACCAAGTCGATTCCAGAATTCGAGTATAAATCCACTTCATCCGCTGGTCGGTCTAGAAACAATTTCTCATTCTCCCTTTTGAAGCATACGACCGCAGGCTTGTACGCATACGTTTCGCAATTTAGGTTACATGTGACACCAATAATTGTCCTCATGAACATTAAGGATAACAAATTGTCCTGCACTTGAAGCAATTGGAGTTCTCGATGAACCACCTCAAACTTTAACTTCGTCCACCTTGTTCCAAGTGCAATTTGTGGGCGAAAAAGGGGTATTCTAGGAAACATGAGCCGTCATGTCACTTCCGAGTGAGTATGTGCTTCTCCATGGTAATCCTTCCGACGTGTGTTCTGGCACCGAATGCATATACGTACAGGCGGTAGTGTAAGCGCATGGGTATTCTTGTGGTACTGATGATGGCAGAGAGACAACAGTTTGACATTCACTTCCTCAAAAAGACAATGGGAGGACACTTAAAATTCCTAAACAATGTCCTTTGGAACAATTGTTATAGGGAGATTTTATTATCCCCCGCCAGCGATACACACACCCACAGATCTGCAGATACCAGTTACCAGATACCAGATGGAATTGTGTCAAAGTACTTTGCATTCTTCTGTATGCCAAAAAAAAAAGGATCATCACTTGGGAGAGTACAGTGACGCCACAGAACTTCAGTTTTGAGATTCCAAAGGAATCCTTGTTCTAACGAGTGACAAATGTTTCGCATTTAACAATACACACAGCGTGCAGCAAGGCAAAACAAGGAAAAAAGATACTTTCAAAGCCCGAGTCTATTTTTGAGGATTAACCTCAATCAAGATGCAGCTGGGAAAGGATTCCACTGGACGCCCGACTTCGCAGCCGCTGCCGCCAACGACTGGCGATGAACAATACTATTATTGGTGATTGTTTTGTACCAGAAGTTCTATCCTACCTATCCGTATACATTTGCCTTGCTGGACCGTGCTCTACTTTGAGTTTCTTTGTTGTTGGAAAGGATATCCTTTAAGTGGAATTTTATTGGTTTCATCCTGTTCCGGATGCAACAGCAACAGATGCAGAAGGATTCCATGCATCCGGCAGTTGGAATTGAAAGCAATTTGAGATTAGACAGAGAGTCGATGTGTACATCCAGTAGGTATCCAATGGTAATTGGGGGGTGAGTGCGCAGAGTAGCGGAAATGATTGAATTAGGATGGAATTAAAATTTATTTTTAAACGAATTCAAGTTGTGAAATGAATTTAATGTGAAAAAGCATTACTCTGGCGCGCGCGCCCCTCTTTCGACAGATACAAGTTTCAATTGTAACGCCAACTCATTAAAAATGCAATTAACCAGATTGATGTACTTTCTGTACTCACTTAAGGCCCCGACACTCCGCCGCCCTAGCCACCACTTGGCCAGAGAGTGAATATACATTTCATTAACCGTACCACAGAGTCGTTTTGCAGAAGGACGACGACACAGGAGCCAATGAAAACAATAAACAATTAAAATCGGCAAAACGAAGTGGAAAAACTTTTCATTATTGCATGCGCGCACAGTTGATGAAAATTCATGTGGAAAATGAAGAAAAATCTTAATCCGATTAGTGAAACGCTGTCTTTTTTCTCCATTTTCAGTTTTTTTTTTTTTTTTTTCATTTTTGTTTGCCAACAACCAACAGTATCCTGGAAAATGACGGAGAGTTAAAGGTTTGTTTAAAGTACTATACAACGTGAAGCTGCCTTTAAACAACCACTTGAAGTTGGTGATGGAAATACGATTTAAGTCGCTCTCTTGATTGATTCCCACTATCACCAGAAGTAGGATGATGTATGTCGAGTCCTACTAGGAAGGAGCAATCTGAAGATGCGAAAATCTCGGCTTAAAAAAGTTTTGGATACAAAAAGAACTTTGATAGTTTAATTCAAAGAGCGTTCAGTTTAGTCTGTTTGCGGAACTAGTTCATTTAGTTCAGTTTAGTTCACTGCTCACCAATTTCGGTTTTATGCGATTCGGGCACATACATTTGTAAAATTCCCTTCACATAGACTTACACAACGATGTCCTCGTGCTGGTACCCACACACAACCCAAAAAGAGCTCAATTTAGTTCAGTTCCGTTCCAACGTTGAATCCGTACGTGAAAGGTGAACGCCACTATCACGAGGAAGCTGCAAACGTTTTACAATAGGTGTGTACGGGCCATGAACAACCATAAGACGACGAAAGTGGCAGCGGATTGGACATACTCTCCGAAAGGGTGACAGGTCCATAACTAGGTTCTAGGTGTACGTAGCGCAGAACAGTTGAGAAGGAAGCATGGCAACTGGGAAAGAGTTGTGGAGAGCCGAGACACATTTCCAGAAAACGCTGGCGCGTACCCATTGTCAAGGCCCTAAGACCTACAAAGGGATACAGGACATAAGTACTGAACTACATGTTTGCGAAATATACTTGCGCTTGTTCAACTACTGGACTAAATGGAGTATTGAACTAAACGAACTAAAATAAAATAACATTGGGAACTAGTTCACTTAGCTCATTTGTTAGAGCTCTTTTTTGAACGAGTTCTTTCGTGAACTATTCAAGGCTAATGTAAAGCTTATTTTATTTAAAGTTGTAGCAAAACATTCTTACTCCTGCCTAGTTTGTAAAGGTTATTCAAAAGTATTCTGCTTGAAATGTAGAAGGTCCCTGGTTAAAGTTATGCGAACTTCTCGAATTGCTCGGAACGTACTTCCTAGCTTGATCAAGATTATGTTGAGCCTGTTCACTGGAATACAAAAAATTCTGCGCCTTTGACTATTAAATGGATTTAAAGCTTTTCGAGTAGTATCTACAAATCTCAGCTTCATCAACTTAATCTATAGAAAACTGACCAACTGTTTAGTGTTAAGGCCTCTTGTTAATCTTCTCTCAGAAAAATTAATTTAAAATTCTTAAGTGTTCCGGAATGCCTGCAGATACTTCTTATTCAACCGCTTGATACCATAAATGATCTCTAGATACACTATATGCCTCCTGCTCCTTTCGTTGGGTGTAATATACTGATGAAAGAGAGTCGATGTAAGAATAGAACCCTGTGGTACTCCACCTTTTTCAGTAAAACAATTTTTATTTTTTTGTGTTAAACAACTACAGTAGTAGTTTTCTACAATTTGCTCCGTTCGTCCTCGTCGAATTTCGTATTTCCATGTGTTCAGCTAATCCCTTTTAGTCCAGAAATCGGTAGGCTGCGGGTTTTGGGGTAATGCAAGCTATGGAGGCAGTTCGGGGTTCGTAGACTCTTAGAGATATTTTTTCCTTAAAACAAATCCAAACTTCTGCCCACACTGGCTGTAAACTGAAACTTGCAGCTAAGCAGTATAATACGTATAAAGAGAATATGTCAGTCATGATGACGATGAGGGCTTCTAGTTAAAGGACATGATCTAGCAATGGCAGTGCAAAAATTACTTTAAATTTCTGAGTTATTTCTCAAGGACTTCTACATGTCACTTCTGCACCTTACCAACTCAATTCCCGAAAATCGTCACTCTCTCTCATCTAAAAAAAAAAAACGAATAATTTTCAGTTCACTAGCCAAGCTCATGTCCTCAAAACATCGAAATAAATCGCACGTCCTTTGGTCAATTTTCTAGAAATGCAATAAATCCAAATTAAGTCATTGCCCGGACATGTACGAATGTCTCTTGCACCTAGCAGTAGTATTTCCAAAACTGAAATCACAGCACAGTTCTAAAAGTCCTTTTGAAAAGGATATTTCTTCACCATAAACATCATATGCAGATGCAGTTGAGTAGCAGTACCAGAAACACCACTTGCTCTTGCAATGGCTTGATAAGGACTCACTCTCTCACACTCTCAGTCTGTGTTGTACAACCGAATCGTTTTCAACAAACTCAAGCAACACCAGATTGTGTGTAGGCGTTCATACGGCAGGATATCCTGTCTATGATGCAAACAGCATAACCACTTTCCTGCACTCCCAAAAGGAGGATCAATAATTATTTTATAATCAACTTAATGGAGGCGAATGTGTGTGCAGAAAGCTGGCGCTTAGTGGGAGTTAGAAATGGATGCTGTGTACAGGATATGTGGTACGTCTGTGATTGTATGTTTTCCGGTCAACCACCCACCTGAAGCTATAAATCGAATACGGAATTTCAAGGATGTCAAATGCATATAAATGGGACACAAAAGGAATAAAGGTATGTCGAGCTCATAAATTGATACGGCAATTAGGTTTGAGAATTTTTCGGGAAGCACTGTTTGGAAGGAGGACACTCTAGAGAGTTGTCGTTCCTATATGAATTTATGGACTTTGAGATGGAAGAACGGATGCATGGGTACGTGCGTGTATGCAGCCCTCAAATGGAATGGAATTCTGAAATTAGGTTAAGAAATGACAATTTATTTGGTGGATTCGGATATTTAATGGACTTGCAGTTGATGAGTGATGGTATGGTGGAATGTTGAATGAAGTGTGATGTGGTTTGGGGGAAGTGCAGTCCTGTAAGCGTAATTTCGTAGCCAATAAATTAACGAGACACGACCTACAAATTGAATTTGATATCCTTTGCGTCTTATAGTATCTTTTCATATATTTTGAACTAAACGGATACATCTATATCGAACAAAGTTCATCCACTGGCCATATAAGTCCAGACATTCGAAAGTCAAGTCTTAATGTGACGTGAAGAATGTTTTGAGTCATTATAGGTAAAAGTATACAGTCGTTGATTTGTTAGTGTATGGCTTCATGTGTTTCTCCAGGATGGTCTTATATTCATGAATATCCAGTATGTCTTCTTCCACCTCATGTTTCTCCCCCTTTTACCAGGGTGTACCTGGGTTTGTATTCTTGGTTCCGTTTTGTCCTCTCATAGTTATGTCATCCGATCCCAGTAGATTAATCTCATTTTCGTTGCTCCATAAAATTTCGGAACAACAGTGGTGTTTTCTTGACAGTCATAATCGATATTTGTACATAATGCTGGTCAGCCAAAAAAAGGTCTACAACATCTAGCCAGTTTTCTGAGGTTTTTCGCTTTTTACTTTCTCTAAAAGATTCAGCTGTCGATAGTGTGTCCGATAGAGTGTCCCGCATAACCTTCGTGGCATTCTGGATAGACTACATTTAAGGCTCTGTTCTTGTCACTTCCAAACTACTTTTTCAGTCCTGTATGCCATCTAATTTAAACCAATTTTTAAAGAACCCCAACATGCAATGTCATTCAAATATCCACCACGGAAACTGTTGCACTAGCGATTGTCCTGAACCCAGGTTATGGTCGGCACTTCCACTAACTCGAATATTTGGTGGTCAGCAGTTCTGTTAAAACCACTATTTATGTACATATGTCCAACTTATCCCTAAAGGGGTCATCCATCATGGTCCGGTAGCAATCTCCACTGAGTGTGACTGTATTGCTGGCTTCATTGGAGAAAAATCAGGAGGCAACGACCCTTCCAGCATGAAACCTGGACCGAGCATTTAATTTCATCGAGTATAATGACATTTCTTGAATGGCTTCAGGTTGGTGAGTTGCTTAAATGTGATAATTTCACCGATGAACCAGGAAAGGACTTCAGGGTTCAATCACTTTAGTTATATCGGAACTGATGGTCGTTTGGCTTTAATATTTGAGTCAAAATGGGCTTGCAGGGATATAGGCTCAGATTCTTTTGCCTTATACCTGAGAACGTCTGGAGTCGCAATTTCTTGCTTAGGATTGCTTAATTCTTTGTCTTCTTAGCCTGGAAACACTATGAAGTGCATTGGATGAATATGACAACGAAAGACCCAATTGTCAGTTTTGTTCAAAAATGTAGGTAAGTTGCAAACGCTCTTGGACTATTTACTTTTGCTTGAGTAAATGGCAGGTATGGGTGAGTTTAAGCACCGATTAAAGATACAGCTTACTTAACAAGTATTACGGAGGCATCACTATTAAATAACCTTTTATTGTCAACTGTTACAGAAATGAGAGTCGCAATATTTCAAGAAGAGACAAGCCTGTAAATACCATCTCTTTAAATAGACAGACAGGACTAATGTCAATGAAATCTTAAAGACTCTCTGTGGCATCCAGGAAAAGGATTGAAACTGTCTGTTGGAATAGTAAAGCCTATTACTCACTTATTGAAATTAAGTACCTAATAGGAGGTCGATGCATCCAAACCATATACCTTTTGAATTCTGATAAGTCCAAGGAAAAAAACTAATTTCTCTAAAGTAAGACTTGAGAACAGAGCTTCAAAGGAGAAGTTTTTTTCAATTTAGCTGCTAAGAAGACCGGCGATATCATCACTTATAGCCAAAATGTCCATATGATAATGAAAGAGGCTGTCCTTAAGTATTTAAGGTCTGCCATAGTTTCCTATCCACTTTCTCATGTACCATGTCCAGCTCCACGTAGAGTTCTTTGAAATTTTCGATCTCAATCCTTGAATTGATGTAGAAGTCCAATCTTGCATCGGAAGTCCGATGTGCAGTAGATCTTCTTCGAACTCGGCTAAATGCCTAAAGTGTTTCCCAAGCTCACTTTTTACATAAGACCATTGGACCAAGTCAATTACCTGTTTAAGCTCAGTAAAATCGTCTACATAGCACTTTACATCTTCAATTCATGTCAAGGCTCTGACTAGGACACGCACACTTAATTCCAGCTTGCGGAAGAATAAAATGTCAAATTATTTCCTTCCAGACTTATTCCACTGTTGAATCTCAGCAAAGAATACAAAAAAGAAACACCGTGACTTCATTTTCTAAATATCCTTCGAGTCTCTTTAAACTGTCAGACGTCCCTCCTTAGCTCATCTAAAACACATTTTGATTCAATGCGCCGATTAAACTAATTGGATAACAGTAACAGGAATTAATGCACACTTCAGTTGCAATTAAATACAAAAACGTTCGCCTCTCTCCCCCATCACTCCCTCCATCCAGGATCGTTGGCTCAAACCAGAAAAAAAAACCCAAAGGAACATGAAAAAAATGATAAATTAAACCAAAGTGACATGACAAATCGCCATTCATTTATTACACTATACCCCTGGGCACTCTCGGCTCCCCGCCCGTCCATCGCCAAAAACACAAAACCAGACGACTGAACGGAATATAATATCCTGTGGAGGGAACCCCCCGACCACCCACACCCCACCCCGGCCAGTGTGCAAAACCAACTTCATATCCGGCAATTTGCGGTGGCAACTTTTACTCTGCAAAATTTTGCTATTTTTACGAGGTGCTGCCTTACATTTTCGGTTCGTGTCGGCCCAAAATTTTATGCTAAATTCTACGACTTTATAGTTTTGCTCCGAACAAGCACACAGCTCATAAGGATTCGGCTGCGCACCATTAGAGACCGAGTGAAAAGTGGAACGCCCTGCTCCTTCTCGGACCAATCCAACCCCCCTCCACCGCGCCCACACACACACATAGAATATACACGCAAGCCGAGACCAACTGTAGGAATTAATTATGAAAACAGTGTAATTAATTAAATCCAGCATTTTGAGGGTTGCGCGGGATGGGAAATAAGTTTCTCAAGCCAGACGAATACACTCAACTCGAACGGACGAAGCATTTGGTGCAGTCTTGTGTTTACGACAGAACGATATTTGCCGAAAGGATTTTGATGATGGGGCGGAGTGGTACCTTGCTTTTGTTTTGCACAATGGCAACGGAGGGTAATGTCGAGGATTTGGATTAATTCGGTCGAGAGGTGACCAGGGGCGATTTGTTGCTATGGTATTTTTGAAACACCTCTTGTGGTAGTGGGCGAAGTTATGCAGTTAAAGACAGATTAGGAATTGCGAGTTGGTGCATTTGTATTCAACTGTATCCCTAAAAATAACACAAACAGCATTAGGAGACTTGTGAAAGTAGCCATTGACGACTAACGACTGTTACAGGACCTGGCACATTGTCTTGGGAATGGTGATATACAATTTTTGGTGCAGCAGAGCTGCGATTTATGTGTTTCGACATAGTTCACCAAATGTGCTTTACTATATATTCTGGCACCCTTTTAGCAGTAACCGCCGAGAGGATCGATATATTGGTTCGCGTGATATCCCCACAAAATTACAAATAGCTATCTTCTACAAGTTCCCCCTAACTTCCATTAAATTTTGAGTCTGCGGATTTGAAAAAAACATAATATTTAGTCACTTTTCCACCAATAGAGTACTGGCAGGTTTAGTCCTTATTGGAGGTCCTCTCACACTGACAAGGTTTTGTCAGAATGACAGATCTGAAGTGTATGAAAACTTCAATATGTTATGTTGGTATAATTGATCACTAATTGGCAGGGATGTCCAACAGATAGCAAGCTCTATGTAAAGCTATCAACCTCAAGACTATGACTAAGTTTTAAAGAATCGCCTACATCAGGACCATTGGAACAATAGAAATCTATACTTAACATCAAACCCTTAAACCTCTATGTCCAAGAATCTGTCACAAATAGTGCTCTGTGACTTGGTCAAACTCCAAGCTGAAAACCCAGTACCACAGGGAATGCCTCCATCAAGGCTATAGTAGACCATATATTGCTTCCTTCCTCAGAAGAGTAACTATTGATTTAAAAGTGAAGTCAACCTATTAACCTAAGACCTGAAAAGAGTCCTGTGGAATGCCGCTCGTGATAGTAATAGTATCTCCCACGACTGCTGTCACAATAGTACAAGTATCAGTCTTAAGATCTTCTATACACATGGGCATGTAAAAGGTGACCAGATAGTAATGATACCTTTTCCAATTACTATGTTCCAGCAGCTGTCAAAGCTACTAATGAGATTTAGCTGTCAAAATATTCAGTAGATTTTGCCATTTTATCAAACATTGTTTTATGCTTAGCAAAAGTGCGGAACTCATTGAACATATTACCGAAATTCCGGCTTCTGTGCGCAGGCAATTCGACGCACTGAGCATGATTACACTCTTTTGGATCTTAACGCACCAACCAGATAGAAATTGGTGAGAAATGAAGAAAAGAAGAGAGCTGAATTGGCCATCGGCTAATTTTGCGGTTGGATTTGTGCCAACATCCGTATAAGACCCAAGAATTGAAGCCGAACGACCATAGGCAATGCCGTGAGTTTGTTTATTCGACGGTGGAAACGTTGGCCGGAGATTCGGATTTTGATCAAAAAAATCACCGGATGAAGCCCATTTTTGGCTCAGCGGCTATGTCAAGAACCAGAATTGTCGTTACTAGATCGAACACAATCTACAAGTGCTCGACTAAGCAACAATCCATTCACAAAGATTGACTCTTTGGTGAGGTTTATGGCATGGTGGCATCATCGGACCTTATTTCTTTCAAAATGAGAAAGAAAACACTGTTACTGTCAATGGTCTCAGGTTAACCGACCGATGTTAACCGACTTTTTGTGACCAGAGCTCGAGGATATCGATATATTCGAGCTGTGCTTCCAACAAGACTGCACTACATGCCATAAAAGCGACGCAACGCTCGAAGTTGTGTAGGCGACATTTGGCGACTGGGTCATCTCACGGAGAGCGTTCATCAATTAGCCGCAGCCGCTATCATGCGACTTGACACCATTGGATTACTTTCTCTGGAGCTATGTCAAGTCCTTAGTCTACGATAACAAGTCAACTACTTTGGATGAACTTGAGGATAACATTCGAGATGCAGTTGCTGGAATAACGCAGCACATAATGTTTGTTATAAAATTTGAGTTATAAAAAATTGGACCGACCGCTTGAAGCACTGTCAGCGAATTTGAGGTATCCATTGGCAATGTAGTATTCTATGGCATGAATGTGCCTTCATAATAAAGCCAAAATCATTTTTATATCTTAAACCGTTGCTGTTTTATTTAAATTCTTTTTTCTGTCGTTCTTATCTGGTCATCCCATATATGGGGTGTGTCTGTATCTCTTCGAAGTTTTAAGGACCTAACTCGGCGATACAAACACCCTATCCTTTGATCGGATTACTTTTTTCCCCGACTACACACCGCATTAAGAAAAATTGTTTTCGAACCACTTCTGATACAAAGCGAACATTTTAACTGATTTTTCTATCCATGACACCACAATGTCCTGCACACACACAAACGCAGAGTAAATTCATTACCAAGTGAAGAACGTTGGCAAAATTTCTTATTCACAACATTCCCCCGTTCGATAAGTCTGTTCAAGTTCTAGCCACCAGTAGACTACTAGCTGAAGTGAATATTAACTTTTCCAGTTGACAGGATATCATTTACTTGTGTGCCTTTTGGGAAATTTGCATTTTGCATCATACACATGCATGCATTAGTTTGTGTCCTGCAGCCAAGTGGATACACACTTTTCAATAAGATTTCCCCCAATATGTACACTTGTATGCCTGCATGTGTGTGCGGGTTTTGTTGTGTTTTGGTGATGCAGTTGTTATGTGGTAACAGAGGGAAAAGTTTGTGTAGTGTTTCCCAGCAAAAAGGATACACTACATCCATCCTCTATATGAGTAAATAATACTGGAGAACCACTACAATCAGACTTCTTTTCATCCGTATGTGGGTCGGCACGTACATTATATGATCCTTCTTCTTCTCTCAGTTCCTGTCTCTCTGTTTCTCTAAAACAAAAGGCCCGAAGGCGGGATAGAAAAACTAGAGAATTGGTACAAGAAACATGATTCGCATGATTTAATTTTTACGTTCAACATCATGTTCATCACTTCAGTCGGTCTTGCCATGCACATGTCTCCCCCACCCTTTCTGTTTCTCTAGCTCACGTCACTTTCTTGGGCTACGTGTGAGGTTCACAAATGATGGTTTGGAGGGGGAGGTTGTATTTCCATCTGTGGTTGTGATGTTGAAATAAGCCCACTATTCCTGCCAACAACACTCTATCAAATATGATGGCGAACGTGTGGCAGGAGTATGGCTCACAGGCACACTCGAGAAGAGAGATATGAAAATCCTTAAAGGATGTTGCAGAGGATGTGAGTCCAAATACGGATGGAATCTTTTGCCGGAGTAGAAGAACAAGCAATGAACTAACTTATTTAAGCAAGTATGTGTGTGTAGGGTAGGTAGGACTAAAGTTACTTATGATGTTACGTGCGTCTGCGGTCTTGATGAAAAGTATGTTAATTAGCTTTGAAAGGAGCAACGACGACGGTGACCTGTAAAAAGGGAGGGAATGCTAAAGGAATTTAATTATTTAATGAAAAAAAAAAGGCTGTTATGTGGTAGAGGAGCTCGAGACAAGTTTATTTTGCCGTGATTCTTGGGTATTTTTAGCCACTCAAGGATCAGGAAAAAGATTTGAACTTTTGCGAAAGGGAAAAGGTTAATGTCCATTGAACTTTGACGTTTAGAGTTGGAGCGTATGTAGACTTCATCAAATTATAGGCAGTCATGGATGCGCAGGATGGGGGGAAGACTTTGACTAGTTTAGGTCTTTACTCAATTAGGTCGCTCCATTACTTTCCTGCTTGGTGTGAAAAGGTCAATGGACAGGAGTATCTATTAGACAGTGTTGACTAATTATTTTTGGGAAAAAGTGGAAGAGGATGACTGGGAGCATTATGTGATTTTGACAAGACGGTGCCACTGCTATTCTGTTGGCCCACCAATTGAGTTGGAGATGTCGAAGTTCGTTGAGCGTAATGTCTCCAGAAATAGATGTGCCAATTGGCATCCTTAGTCACTTTCTTTGGAGCCATGTCAAATTAATGGTTAATGCCGATAAGGCAGGGATTTTAGACGACACCAGGACAAACATCGAATCCGAAATTCCCGTTAAAATGATCAATTTATATGGAAAAGTCCTTCAGTTCATTCATGGTCTTAATGACAAATCTACTTTCGATGACTACAGTCGATAGGGTTCAAGTAAAGTTTTACCTTTGTCTGCTGGCTTCCTAGCTAGATCCTAAATGTTTGAGAATGGAGCTTATAGTCTGTCCAGATTGCCGTCTTATAACCTCGTTCAAGTATTTGTTTTACCAGAAGGTACCTTAGTTTATTCCATTAATAGATGACCCTCTGTTTGTAAGCAACTTCTCTGGAAACGAATAGAGGGATTATGGTCATCATAAGCCTCTAAGTGTCCTGTAAGGTTTTAGAGTCACTGTCATCGACTGCAGGACTTCATATGATTTTGTTATGTCTGTTTAGGAAGTCATATAAAAAGCTCTAAATCTTGCTACTGGATCCTTTGCTTTTCCTCAGTCAAAACTTATAAGGCCTGGCATCTAGAAGAGAATTTTTTCTAAACAGGTTGTTACATTTTTTTAACAAATTAAGATCCAACATCCAACAAGGCTACATATGAGAGTAGGAGGTAAGTTTCCTGTTTTATACAATGGTAACGTATACGAGGATCTCGAAGTTAAAAATGGAGTACCGCAGGAGTACGTGCTGTCGCTGCAGTTGTTCTTGGATACAAACTAATTATTTTCTTTGTGAAGTATTGGGTGGAGTTCAATGGAAGGCTTCAACAAATCAACTAGGTGACCAAGAATGTAGAAGCCTCTGACCTTTTACGAGGCTCAGGGTACATATGTAAGAGCAACTAAAACCCTTTTCGAAAATGATCACCAGCCGCGAAATGTTGTTTTGTTGCTGGATTTGTCCGTATTACGTCTTCAATCTTGTTGTCTGCAAGTGTTAGGTTCTGTACTCCTTCGTCCAGGAAAACGTGTCCATAAGGACGTACGGAGTTAGGGGGTCTTTTTGCCCCTGATTGTAGACCATTGTTGGATAGCATTAATAAGTGGTTTGAGTTCAATCTAAGAGTGGTGGTTAGTTTCATCATTGGCAAGTAGTTCGATGAACTAGATAGGGTCTTTTCGAGGAATAAATTCTAATTTCTACAATTGAGTCCACAGAACTTGCCACCACTGTTTTGAGGGTTCCTGAACTAGGGCTATGTTCGGTGAAGATGTTGACACTAGCCAGTTTGCAGTATTGAAGGTTAATTTGTACAATCCTCGACATAAGGGCTTTATCCTTTATTATTTTGATACCAGTACATATTTTCTCTCCTCTAGAGAACACCCTTCCCATTGCCCCATGGTTAGGCATTATGACCGTTCCTAGCCCTATACTGCGAACACTCACGTCTCGAAACCCCTTCCAATCGTCGCTTGGGATCCTGGAATTAACTAACGCTGATTTGTTCCAGATTGTCGTTGCAATTGTTTGGATCCGGGATGTTTATCTTGGCTTTGGGTTTTAGCGATCTAATTGCCACGGCCTAGCGATGTTGGGGCAAAGCTGACAGCCAATGTTAGGAAACCATAAGATAGCTAAAAGATTCACGAAGCTGATCAATATCTGCGAATTATGTGCAGTGCATCCTTATGACATCCTTCACGTAAAGCACTTCCCAAACGACACGTGATATTAATTACAATTCATCACCGCAGGACCTTCTAATTTTCGCCAAAAACTTCTCACATCCTTTCACTTATATATTTGCAATTTTAATTAAAAAAAAAAAACATCTACTCAAAACAAATTGCACCCCCAAAAGCTCTTATTCTTTGCACTTTTATCCAGAGGCTTGCGGAAGGCCCCCAAGAGAATCCTTGCAAGTGGCGCAAAAAAAAAATAAAAAGCGCAACAAATGTGCAACAATACAGAGAAACAGGCGAACGACTGTTAACAGTTAGTGAAACACAAAAACCAGGATAACACTCACAACAAGCACGACGACTGGGACTGTGACTGTGACTAGGACTAAAACGACACGGTGGCGGAGCGCGCAGGGCACCATAGAAAACCAGTTGAAGTGGGTCCTTTGTATACTGGAGGACTACGTATTCTTTTTTTTTCAGCCTTTTTGTGTATATGTGCTCGAGAGCCCCCGGTTTTGTTTTAGGATATTTTTTTTTTTTTGTATGTGGCAGTGGCAATAGCGTGCGCACGTCCCTTTGCTGGGAATTCATGTTTAAGTGCTCTCAATACGCATCAGCGCTTAACCGTAATGAATAGAAGTGAATACGCGGCATGGTGTTTCGAAAAAAAAATAAAGAAAAACTCTCGCAATTTGTTAAAAAAAAAAAGGAATTCTAAGCCTAGACGAGTGCAAAGCAAACGCCAAAAGGTGTATGGAAATCGCGCGTAGTTCACACCATTTTGATTGCTAAAGACGAGCCTGCAACGTTTAAGGTAGGGTTGCCAGGGCTAGGCATGACTAGAACCTGATGGAGGGCATGTGGATCCTTTCTTTCTCGAAGCAGAGCACAATGTATCCTATTTCTAAGCTGAGATACGATGGATAGTGTGCATAACGAACTTGAGATACATTGTAACGTTAGGGGAATCTATTGGAAATGTTGACCACCTTTTAGCCAGTATCGTAGTAGTAATGCTGGCTTTGCATCGTTCATCGAACAACTTGATTGGAATGTCTAAAAAGATTCAAGAGTCCCGAGACTACATTCACTAGATCTGTGGATGGCAACCCTTGCCAACATAAACAGTCAAACAGCCAACAGATTTGACAATATCAAATGCCATTTCCCGGCTCGCATACTCTTTGTTAGAGAGGGTTGACTGCAAAATATGTGGGAATCTCGAGTGCGTCTGAAAGGCGAAAATCCAGGAGTGAGAGATACACAGATGGTTATACCTCCTAAAGTGCATTTGCCCCCGTAGAGGGCACTTGTGGTGCTGACTATGGCTCAGTCGGTATGCTAAGAGTCAGTTGAATGTGGTGGCAGACTTTGACGATACTGAATACCCAGCAGGATGAACAAAAAAATCTGCAAGGCAAGGTGGGGGTACTACATTCCTGATGATTATGGCAACAATTTGTGAGGGTACGTGCAGTATTCTTTAAGTGGATGCCAGATGATGGTGATGATGATGACGATAATGAAGTTCTTAATGAGTATGCGGTGATTCAAGTCAAACCAAGTATCCCCTACTCTGATGGGGTTCAACCAAAAGAACAGCCATAGCGGATGATGAATGAGTTGGCGGAAGGAATTAAAAGCCAGCAACCACCTCAATGCCTGACAGGAGAGCAACGTTGCATTCCTGTGTGAGTGTGTATTTTGTTTTTTTTTTTTTAATTTATTTGTATTATGTAGTAAGTGAGTGCAATTTGTTAAGTAAATTAATGAGTAGACTCAAAGAGGCAAGCAAGAGAAAAGGACATTCGCTGAATCACATTGAAAAGGGATTTACTTGTGAATTTCATGCGGATGTGAGGTTTCCATTGTACCCATTGGTTGGCGGTGAAGGGAAGTAGGGATGGATTAAATAAATACGTTTTTTGTAATGTCTGGATGGACCTAAATGCAGACGCAATTAAATTAATTGACGAGTATGCCTATCCCATGGGTTTCGATAATGTTTGTACATTGTGACTCTTGAAATTCAATGAATGAGGTAAGTAAAGTGTTTAAAAAACTTTTTCTTTTAGGATGCACTGATGCTACTCGGTGACATACACCAACAGTTAAGGATATTACATCGGACGACATTGTACAAAATGCAAGACTAAGAAAAAGTACTAGAAAAAATGCCAACCATCAACCTAGTTCCTATATCTCGTTATTGTTTTTAGGCTAAAAATTAGTCCAAGGGCGGAGTGTAACTTTTTTCCATCTTTAGCGAGTCTTTTGTGATAGTCCTGTCTGAACCAGGTATTTCTAGGGAGACTCACTCCATTTTCTTCTTGAAAATGTGCATTTTGTTACAGTGACCGTGTAACCTACCAATTCTCAATTTTTTTGGTATCCTTTTTTGTTTTTTGTTTCGTCCATCCACAGGTTTGCATTCAAGATCCTGCTTAGGCAGTGATTTACCGAGATTTCCATTTTTCTTTGTGAGAATGGTAATTATTTTCTACCAGCTTCAGAATGGACTCCACTTTTATCAGAAACTGTCGAGGTTTGGTATAAAGACTTGTTATCTACTCCTTATGATACCAATCGTAGTCTTGGGTTTTTCATTTGTGACTTAATACTTGTTTTTCCTTCAAATGATATAATGGATATCCTTTGATCTGTTGATCAGCAAAATGCCGCGGATCTAACCTGAAGTTATTCACTTCTCTCAAACCAGTGCTCGTTTTAGTGTTCGATACAAAGTTTCAGCAGGAAAACATCCAAGCATAACCAAACAAAATAATCAGAGAAAATAGTGGAGATAGAATACAACCTTGTGGGATACCACATTGCATCTTAATGCCCTCTATAGTACTTGGTAGTACTACTACTGATCTTTCTGTAAAATCTGTATATGTATTACTCAAAATCCAAGAATTTGTGAAGAGTTTTGTATCTTTATTATTCTATCTACATATGTATTTCCATCAAAACTGTATACATTCTAGATGCAGGTTATATACTTATACGAACATCTCCAACGATTACTGTGTTTGAACATCTTTAAGGTGTTCTCGGTTGCATACTAGGCCATCGGAGTACTAAATATCTTGAGCTCTGAGGATTTGTTCATGGTAGGATCTAAAAATTTCCGACTTGAAAAATGTTGCTCTTCCCTGGACCTGGAATGTACTCTAGGGATTTTCAGATTGATCAAAACACACCCTTGACTGCTTTCGATCTAAGGTGTTCTGTTCGTACATTAGAATACTTGATCCTAATTATTACTTAATCATCATGAAGAGCACTGAACCAGTAAGGGCTGGTATTAAAGCTAAAAGCTCAAGTAAGGCTGAACCCTTATCTCTTGGGAATCATGAAATGATAGAGTTTCAAGGTCTCGAAGAGTCTTATAGATGGATAGATGGATTCACAAAGAGTTTCGCTTCATGCATATCCTGAAAGAATATCATTAAATAATGAAGGATGTAAGAAAGTCGAACTTTTGTGAGTTCAGACTTCTCTTTAAGGATTTCTAAACTGAGCTAATTGAGATCAACTTTTTTTTTTTATCTGGACATTGACAAGGAACGATTGATTGGCTACCCTGAAGGGAAGGATCATCAGGTATATCTGCTAAAAACTAAACAAAAATTCAAATACCAGTTTCTTAACATTAAATACAAAATTCGTTTCGTCCTTATTCTACAGTAGAAGGAGTTGTGGTGCTGGAGAATGCTGCCTTATGTTACCTAGACTCCACAAGGCCTGTTTTTTTTTTAAATTTTAGCTCACATGGACTTTCATAATCATTGTCCCAGTCTACTTGTCAGTTCCTTTCGTGCCAGTACCCAAACACCCGATGGTGCAACTCCTATGAACACTGATTCTTAAAGCCTTAAAATTTCAGGACAGCAGTCATTGTTAGCTGCTGGGTAATAGTCTTGCCAACTAGTCTCTACAATTTTAATGATGGCTGTACTGATCTTCTTGCCAGACATTACACTTTAGAAAAGCTATCATTGGGTTCTTACATTCCCAAGCCTTCTTTGAGGCCAGAAGCCTAGTAGTTTCCCTTTAACCTGCAAATTCGAATGAAGAACACGCATTGGAGACGAAAATTCCGTGCTAGTTCGATAAGATTAGGAAAGACGTCCTTGGAGATCAAACATTTAAGTCTCAAGATCAACTCAGGGGACTAATTCCTCGACATTCCAAAGTCTGTCAAGTGGTACTTATGTAAATGATTTACGATATTCGACAGAGAAAACACTGTCCAACTGTGTTGGATATTGGTTTGGAACTGGGTCAACCTCTGCATTTTTTTTAAATCCGAGCTCTTCTCTATCAACGTTTGGTCAATTGTGTAATAACTGAGATCACTAACTGTGCTGAGTCCATTCGTATTGATAAGAATTTCCTTAAAACCGACAAGGCGCACGATAAGCTAAACCTCCTTCAGCCACTTCATCTGTCAACAAGAAGAGTAGAAGATGTGGTCTCGCCACGATGCGACTACATCTCGAGAAATAATCGATATTTTGAGGCTCAGATCACTGGCTCATGTCAACTCGTCACCAGACCATGGATCCCGGCATAAATCCGAAGTCTTCGAAGGTGAAGGAGATTTCCAATATAGGTAAGTTTGTAGAACAGAGTGTGATGAATAAAGACTCATCCCGGACACTCTAAGTCATAAACTCTAAACAGAAGCCCACTCCATATTTCTTAGAGACTCTATGTCTTTTCTTTCCCGCCACAGTGTACCCACACATCATTTCAGGATTGGATCCTCATTTTTTTTTTGTTTTTCTAACTCGCCTCCCCCAAGACATGGTTCCTTCTGGATTTCTAACTAAACTTTTGGATGAACAACATTGTTCCGCATTTGTAAGGACCTCCCTAACCCCCGCCTCCACGTACAAAGTATTACGTATGACTGCAACTAACGCGTATGGCATCATACATATATACGATTCCTCGGTTTAGTGGCAACCAAATGACGTGAAGATCCTGGCGCATTCCATTTTAGATTTCAACGCGTTAATCCACGTCTTTTTTGGTGCTTTCGCATGCAACCAACAAGAATAAGGAATGCGCCAATGTACCGATGTTTGTTGTCATGGAGCTTGTTACATTCAAGTTTTTGCAGCAGGAACAGACGAGACGCTAGCGGTGAAGGATGTGCGGCGTTGCGGTTTTGTTCTCGAATGCAAATTGGGTGGAAGTGCTAAGTTTTGTATAATTTCCAAGTCAAATGGTGGGTAAGGATATGTGGGCGAATGACGAAGACAGAGGCACCGCAAAAGTGTTGGCAGCGCAGGGATAGAGAGTAGATAATTGAAACTTGTTTGCGGGTTGCAATTTTATCTAAGTGTATGTATCTGTGCGCGTGTGTGTGTAGTGTATATACAATTTGCAGTTTGATTCGTTTTTAATGAATGCCATGCTTGTTTGCCCAAGTGGTTGGGTTGCGGGCGGAATGAACACTCTATGGTGGGGTTTTATGGCATTGTTGTTGCATAGGAAATGCCATTGGCATTAGGGAAGGCGATACTTTTGTGCGGAAGAGTGAGGGATTAATTAAGAAAATCAAGGAATGCAACGGGACATGATGAAGAGCACAGGTGGGTGCAATCCTTTGATAATAATTCTACTTCTGACATTGTGGTCTTGGTTTGCGCTGAAATCTGAAATACAGTAATTTACTATGCCCGCAGGATTGAGCCAGAAGTAAGCGGTTAACATACCATAAACAGGATGCTTTTACTTGTTGAAAAGCCTTGCAATTTGTAACTTTGTTGAGTCCTTGATCTATGGGAGGTATTACCTATTTTGTTGGATAACTAATGTGGCCAAGTGTAAAACTATGAAGTGCTAATTTTTGAGCTCGAAAGTTTTTGAAATTTAAACCGGTTTAATCTAGTTTTCCATTAACCCTTAGCACTTGCTGTGCTTTAGTGAGTTCCATGACTCACGTGGAAGTAAGTACTTCAGGGTCTGCAGCTTTACTCAGTTTCTCTTCAAGTACAACAAATGTCCGGTGGAGATATGTACGTGGGGCCCATTATCTACATTGCTAAGCTGGGAGCATTTGTTTCCACGTTGTTGCTTCCGGGGAACACCGGCACAGAAAATTTGGCAGGTACTCTGAAATAAACATTCCACATTAGGAATTTCTCATTTTGTTTTTTATTTGAAGTATTTAAAATAGTTTGTGTTGTGGTGTAAAAAAAAAATTAGATTAGAACGTACCATCATTCAAATATCCTTCATGGAAACGCTTACACATGCAAATCCATGAAACCAAATATATGACTGGCAAACATGTTCTTGGTTATGACACAGGAGTCGAGGACTCTCCATTTTTCATGTGCTGGCATCAGTATTTCGTGCCCTAACGTTGTTCAGTCAGGGTAAACTTTGTACATTATCAAGTATCTGCGCGGTTTAGTTCGAGTGATAATCCAGTATCCTTTTGTGTGATGGAACTGAATACTCCGATAACTTACAACATCAACACCAATATTCATCTTGAAGCCATCTGTATCCAAGAGATCACAGGGCTCAAGGTTAATCGCTGAGTTTCTGACTTGTGATTTCTTTGATCACTTCTTCCTAATGTTGTGCAGTTCATTTGTCTTCCAAGGAGGAGACTTTTTATTTTTACTCATCTGAGTATATGCTTTCCCCAAGTACTTTAGCGAGAATTTTTGTAAAGTTTCCGATGGTCTTGTCAATGCTCTCTGGCTCTATCTCTGATCTCTATCCCTACTTTCCGGGTAAACATATCTTAGTTAGTTTTCCTGTGGCTTCTGTATGGTATTCAAGCGATCTGATATTAAAGATTTATTGGGATTCTACCACACATACATCCTCTGTGGACAGAGCTGCAACAGACAGCCTTCACATCACCTCTGGTGGATGTGTAGAACTGTCAAACATCATCTGCCTTGATGTCATGGCGCTGTTATGCGAAAAAGCCCATTTTTGCACTTGTATGCTGATCGTGATTGTGGACAGTTCCTTTTCCTTTACAATTTATTTCCAATTACTTATTTTCTGTACAGCGTTCCATAACGTTACAGATTCAATGAGTTTGTAATAAAAAAATGGTTTAACTCAGGGTTCTGTACTGCCTCCTTTGCTATTCAGTTTTAAGTTCGGCGGCGTCCAGGATTACCAAAACATGAGAAAAAGGGAAAAAGATGATAACCTTTTGTCCGATTTAGCCAGGACTGGCATGCATCCATAGAGATAGCACTCGCTGCTAAGATATGTACGTAGCTGTCATCCGGTTCGATGGTAAAAAAAGGGATGTTCAACCACAACCAAGCACAGAAAACATTTTGGAAATCTGTCAGCCTGACGACTTTGAGAGTTTGGGTATGGGGATGGCCCTCGCTCTATCATAGATCCATGACATCACAATAAGACCCTTCCACCGGTACGAAGAATATCACATGCGCACGACACGAATTGTTATGTGAAGCTAGGCCCTGGATCCAAACAGACCTATTGCCAAATATTTTTTCATTTAACTTTATGTGTATCCTTATACACATCATCTTCAACCAACATGCACCGTTTAGTCCAGGGAATTTGAAACGTCTTAGAATGACCCTACTGCACCTACGAATACTTCATAGAATAGTAATGGAAAGGTCCATATGACAGTTTTTGGGTTTTTATCGTTCGGAGAGTAATAATCACTACAGACTCTGTTCTATAGCGGTAGGTATATGCAAGAAAACCCTTGTGCTGATAGTTAAAAATTTGACTCCCTTCGAATTCAACTGTCTATTTCAACGTTATGACTAAGCCAGGAGGTAGAGCCAGTTCTTAAATGCACTTCTTTAACAATCCAATTAGAGATCTATAGACCATAAACTGAAACTTATTGCTAGATGACAAGTAAGAGACGAAGTTCAGGAAAGCGTAAACCTCAAACGCATCGTAAAAGCTTTTCTTGGTAAGAGCATTAGTTCTTTGAAAGTATACAGGACTTTTCAGCCTTAGTCCATCCGACTCAATATAGCGGTTTGCACGACCTAAAATGATGTCGAATGAATATTTTAGATCGTCAGTCCGTTAGTAGTTAAAGATGTCAGAACAAACCTTTTCAATGACTGTTACTTCCACACAAAGCTTTCTTTTCATCGCACGGAGAACGTTTGATAATTAAAATCGATTTCTAGCCAAAAGATGGTCCCACTAGAATCAAATCTCTCGAATAGATTCTTCTGTGTTGGACATGGGAACGAATACTCGGAGGTCAGTCTTACTGCACAGACCCGTTGTTTGGGCGATTTTCCATCTGTTATACACCCGTGATATCCAGAAAGAAAATGGCACTATCCTAGTCAGTAAAACTCACTGACACTATTGTGACCACCTATTTGCACCTTCCTTCTAAAAAAAATCTCTGCGCTGATTGTCTGTCTATCACTTTAAGAAAAACTTGCATCCCTGCTGTGGGTTGCTTTCTCAGCTCCTTTACCAGACAAGAATCAATTTTACAGAAAAAAAATCAGATGATCCTTTTTTTATATTTAGGTCTGATCGGTTGCAATAGTTCAGAAAAGATCACAGACTCCTAGATGACGGCTATACGTTCATCTGGGATTGCTACACCATTACAAATAGTTGTAACTCCATGTAGGGATTATAACTACTAGTTCAACAATTTTGTTCTCAGCACCTGTTTCTTCTTCACTCCTTGTGAACAGTTGACAAACATATGGAAAGCATCTGGTGCTGTTCTAATCACCGGCTTCTTATTAAAGCTACCTTCTGCTTCTAGCTTAGGGCTGTGAGTTTTCACTTCTTGTAAACGGTTGACAAACATATGGAGAACTTCTGCGGTCATTCTGGCCATAGTTGTCATATTGAAGCCAGCTGTGAGTTTTCAACTTGACCATTTAGCAGCTTACACTCCACCGAAGACGAACAGCAGTCTTTACCTCTGCACTTAGATATTTATGTATATGCCAACCCCACACGCAAGCTTATCAGGATTTGAAATTTATTACAAAACATAGAAACCACAAATCAATTGAACGTTTCACAAATTACCCTCATCGAGGAGCCAAATTAACTCGCTCCCGTTCCTTACAAATCTACGAAAGTTAATCAGTACACACACACACACACTCCCTTAAGCCAGCCGCAATAATCTTCCTTCATTAGTATTAAAAAGGACACCATGACTTCTACCAGCGGCTCACAAATCCCCAATAGTCTTTACACCAAAAAAAAAAAACAAAAAAAAATTGAAATTCCATGCAGTTACTTGTTAGCGAACATCCCATAAGGACCCCAAAGTTACATCACTTAATTATGTTCCACCAAACCAAGCCCCAGCACCACCACCCTCCTCGCAACCAGGAAGAAAGTCATTATTCTATGCTCGTCCTTTTATTCATTTCTTTCGCCAGTATTCTCCTTTTTGCCGGCTCTTCACTGGTGTGTAGATTAGCTACCACTCACACTGCCATCCATTTTGATTACCACACCCACACATTGGTGGCTCCTTACCTGTAGACGAAAGGGACCCACCAAAAAAAAAAATAAAATCCTTCAGGAGAATAATAACAAAAACACACAGGATACACATCCAAGGGCATTAAGCGAATTACAAGCGACTAAGTTGGTAGGATTACACCCAAAACGAGGGAAACTTCACTTTTTCACTTCGCATTCATGGAATTTTAAATAAAGATCCTCGAACTGATTAAGGATCACGATTTGTTTAAACAGAAAATTCTCTTGTTAAACCCCCCTTTCCCCCTCCCCAACACGAAGGTCACAAATTTTTCGTACAGTTTCGCTTAGATGGTCGTTTTATTTTCCTTCATCGTTGTTGTCGTCCCTGCGTCGATGTGCTTTACAACTTTTAATGTGGTTCTTGGCCTTTTGTTTTTACAAATCTCCCTTACAAGAAAAATCGTCCTTCATCTCCGTCTGTGCCGTAAACAAAGGACAGGACAACAACATAGAAACATAAAAAATAATATAAACAACCTCTCTCTCTGCGAAAAAGTTTTTTTTTGCGAATGTCTCTCATTACAATGAGAGTCGAAAACAAACGACAAGACTACAAATGTCCTTTGAGTGCGCGCTGCGATTTTACAGCGTGTGGACCAAACAGCCACCACCCAAGAAGCAATGCAACAGCTTTACGGGTGCACATACAGGACATAGAATTGCACTTCGAAGATGAAAACTTTCTCCATTCCGTCGAGTAGTTTCTACGCCCTCACTCCGTTGGTGTGCACCACAACGCTGGTACCAAAGAAGGAGCTCTCGCTCTCTCGCTGGATAAGTTTTAGTATATAAAAACATCCTTTTGAATCTTTAGCATTCATTATCCTTGACTGTTCAAGGAGAAAAATGCGGTGAGCCTGAAGGAAACGAGGGTATGAGTGCAATAATGAAAAGCTGCGGACAACCATCAACGATTTGGCGTGCACAAAAGGGTTCTGAACTCCTGGACTATGCTGTTGGTACTTGCGCGGCGTCGTCGTCGGGAGGAGTTGCACAATAAAAATAACTGTAAAAAAAAACAGGACACAACAATACTTTATTAAGCTCATTTAAGTACAATGGCCATGCAAAACGGTAGAAGAAATGGCAACAAAAGTTTTGTATAATCCTTACGTGGTGTAGGTGTTGTATACGCCTGATGGGAGGGTGGTCGTCAGGACTATGCCTGGATGTAGCGCGAATGTTTTGTTTATCGTGTGGAGGTGGTAGATTGACTTTTTACGTCGTGAAGTTGGTTTTTTCCTTATTTTTTTCTCACTCTTTGGTTTCCTTCGTTTTTAAGGACGAAATTTGCAGTCAATGTCGGAAGAGATTAACGCGGGCGTGGTGGGGAAGGATGGTGGAGGAAGGAAATTAAAGTTGCTGAAGTGCAGTAGCAGGTGCAAGTCTCATGAATTGTGCAACCCTTTGGTGTAATTAGAGTGCAGACGCAGAGTGCTGAGGGTAGGTAAATTTTGTAGTTCACTAGGATGGCGGTGCAATTGTCCTGATTAAAAATTGCGCAATCTCGTGCAAGTGAGGTTTATGGCTTGCTGACCCGCACTGAGTGACATTTAAATAGACAGCTTGTCATAAACGCTTGTAATTTTGGAAAGTAGGTATTCAGGCATTGGAACTTGGAGGAGGAGGCTTTGATGTAACTCAAGCAGTATGAAAGGAAACCATGATCTAGGCCGATAATTGTGCAGAGGTTAAGTTAGTTATGTAAAGTTGGAACATATGAAAAAGGGTGTTGTCACGCAGACACACTTCCGAGGATCTTAGCTTTCGTGCAAGAAACCCTAGATGTTTGCAATTTCATTTGAATCAACTTTCTCTTCAGTACATTATTTGGCAGCTTAGAGGTTAGAAGGTGCAGCGTATGGTGTAAAATGTTGGTCAAGGGTTTTCCTAAAGCCGCGAGAAAACTCATGTCAATAACTCTATTAGTTTAGAACTTGACAGTACGACATGACGCTAATGTTTTCTGTGTAATGACGTGAAGCACTGAAACAAGAATAAGGCAGGATGTCAACTGGAAAGGGTTCGTTGGAACTATTATTGAGTCCTCTTCCGTTTGAAGATGAAAACAGTCAACGAAATTATGTTTAGAAGAAACAATCATCTGTAGACATACACAGAGAACGAACCTTGCCAACGTTTGAGTTGGATTGAGGTCTAAGCCGGTTGTAAGTGGTTATCGGATTTTTCGGAAAATTCTGTCAGGATAGCAGTCACAACAAAAAAATGATACATCCTGGTAAAATGAGAAAATAGAATAGTCTGCAAACAGAAGTTTGATTCTCGTATAAGCCTACACTGATCTCTGAGGAGAAGCTACGGTCCTTGGACTATTTTATGCTAATCGTTATCATGATATGTAATTGAAAATACTTGGGAATGTGCTCATGATTTCTGTGGTATTTTCCCTATAGAGTTTATGTTGGAGTGGGAAAAAAACGACTTATATAGAAGATACTCCAGGAAGCGGTCCTTCATAAGCTTAGGACGTTCCCAAATATTCTCGGGAGCTGAATGGAATTTTTATTTCTAGATGTAAGCAAGTAGTTACACTATCTTAAAGGACTCAATCCTGAAAGACGTAAACGTCATAATCAGCAGTGAAAGACTTGTACGGCGTCTTATAGTCGAGGTCATAGTAAATTTAAAAAGAAAGTTCTTTATTATGACATCCTATGCGTAGGATGTTATTGGGGCTATTCTTGTGAATCAAAGGCTCTGTAGGTCTGTAACTCAATCCTGAAAACCTTGGTAAGACAAAATTGTATCTTTCAAACTTTCATACAGAAGAGGTCAGTAATACATAAGGTATGTAATCAGCCTTGCTGTAGCCAGTGGTTAGATCTATTCTAACAAGTGAGTGACTCTTTTAAGTTTACCCAAAAAATTCTGGTTCTTACTTTGACAATTTTACAAAGGGCGGTACAACTGAGGTACCTTGAGGTTCTATCGGTACAGGTCCATGGCAGGCAGTTTTTCCTTTTTATGACAGTTGCATCCTCAGATCTTTGTGCGTCGGTTCCAGGCTGTAGTCGAACTTTAATGAGTAGATCCACAGACGACTCTTCGGAGTATCTGTAGCGATTGCAAGACTGACATTAGGACATTCATTCCTACACTTAAACTAGTTTATGAGGCTGTCTTTCTCCTTTATGAACTATGCCACCAACTTTGTAGATGGTATCACGGGCAAGTCAATCTAAAACCAATAGCAATGCATGGACTCGAAGAGTTAAAGTCCCTCAAATCAATCACATTGGTCCTTTTTCGTTTAGCCTAGCTGATGATCCTAATGACATAAACATCTTTACCCTTGCGGAGTCTTGCCAACATCGAAAATTTTTAGGGATAATAGGTTTTCAATATCTGGTATAGTAGTAGGTTTTGGTAGCCTTATAAGGACTGTCATATCGAATACACGGAATCCATCCGCGAGCCAAATGATGATAAAAAAACCTTCCTAGGCTAATCAGGATTGTATCAAAAAAGCTCTCCAGACTGTAAAAGGGTCAGTTAGAACTTGGACAGATTTTTCTTGAGAAAAAATATAACGCAGTAGAGGGAGATCTCATACTTGGTCGCTCTCACAAGTGGAAGGGAATCCCCCAACAACTTAGACTGCACAAAAGGATGCAGTTAGCTGTTGGTCAAAACCCAGATTTGCCTTAAGCTGTAACGCCGACTAAGTAGCTAAGTAAGTAAGACTCAGTGAGTTGAGAAGCGACCATAAGATAGGTCCTATCTTTTGCACATCTAGACCAGCAATACGCCATTGAAATTTCTTCATCATGTGGTTTCACTTAGCTTATCATTTGCATCACAAATTTCAAGAAATAGACCCGATTAGGGATTGTTATAATGCCTGTACACCACATAAAACTTCTCGCTAAGCCTACTCATCCCATAACCTCCATATGGCACCTAAAATTCCCCCCAGAACTTACTTAGATTAATGGTCCCTCAGGCAACACCTATTAAAGACCACATTTTTTCATCATATTACATTTTCTTTCCATCCATCTCTCTCCCGAATGACCATATTTCATAACCTACCAGGATATCCCAAATGATGTCAAAGAACAGACTCAAAAAAGAGAAAAAATAAATAAATTAAGTTTAAAAAATTAAAAGCATCAAAATGACTCCATTAATCACAGTAATGCGTTCCGGAACTATTTGCCAGCAAGACCGCGAATATAACCAAAACAAGACAAGCCCCAACCATTTCCCCACCCGCGCGCAAAACGCAATTAGTATAAAGTCCCCGCGCCAACTTGGAGGACACTCTTCCCACCCATCCAACCAAGCTCGTTTTCGTCACCATAAGTCATATTAAAAAATTACATCTTCCTGTGAAGTATACCGACACTCGTCGACTACCAAAATTCCCACCAAAAACCACCTCTCCTTCGTTGTGTACCTCAGGATACACACGCAGGACGATAACATTCTAGACAAAGTGCCATTGCATGGCGGTGGTTACTAGAGATAGGATTCCACGAATGGGTTTCGCTATGCAGAAGGAAGATGTCGACAAGGATGACAGTGGTGACGACACACAAAAAACGAAAAAAAAAAAGAAGGAAAACACTATTCCGGTGCATAAATAATTACTCAAGGCGGCCACAAAACGGAGAGGCAGCACCATCTCCCCCCCTTCGTGATGCTAGCGGCAACAGCAGCACCGGCGGTGAAGCAAAACCATGAAAATGAAATTTTCAAGAAAATTGAGAAACAAAATTCCGTAATGGAATATCTTTTGCTTAAATAAAAACGCAAGTGCCGCATCGACCTCTGCGTTGCTTCCAACAGCCAACAGCCAACAACCATAGCCGCAGGCAGCCGTAGCAACACCGTCATCCTTAGTCGTCTTCGTTGTCGTCATTTGGTATCGCGGTGCTCAAACCACCTCACTGTGGTTCGAGATGGGAATAATATCCTCGGGAAATTCTCTCGAGTGAAATGAGCTGCAAAGGGGGCGGTAATGGCAGTAGGGTAGCTGGGTACGTTTCGGTGCACCTTTTATTATTTTTAATTCCGCGAAAGGGTTGCCGCGGAATCGCTTTCAAAGAACTAGTCTTGAAATGTGATCATGGCCATCGTAAACAATACTTATTGTGGGAATTCCGAGCTCGTAGATACGTCGGGCAATAGACAATTCCGAGAATTTGGAGTGATGGCATGCATTTCTCAATTCGAAGCCATAACACTACGAAAAGAAAGGAGTTCCACAGGGGTAGGTGCTAGGCCCCATTCTGTGGAAAGGATTGCAAACTACCATAGTATTGGTTAGTTAAACCAAGAGAAATATCCGGAGAAGTTGAAAACCTAGAAGCTCTGTTAGCAAACCCTACTTCCACCCTCTCGTGGTGATATTTAGGAGTTTCTTGAGAGGACGAGAGGACAAAAGGCAAACCTCCGCTGGTTGGGGTGTGGCTTCTCAAAAATCCTAATTGATCCAAAACGGAATACAATTGCTTTGATTGATTCTCGACTGCACCTGAGGGGTGTCTCAAAATTGTCAGATTCCACCAATAAGACCGTGACTCCACCCAATGAAAGTTAGATATCTAGAGACTGGTTGAGATAAGAGCGACTGGAGAATACCACTTCCGAACAAAAAACACTCTCATAGTATGATACCGCTGTTAAGTGAGCAGATTGCATTGCAAATTTTTGAACTCTGTACGAATATTTTCCACTTGTCCCTTCGCATAAGATTCCCTTCCTGCAGCACTCTCTCTAATTCAGTTTCCCTAAAGAATCCAAGGATGACACTTGGCTCTAAAGATTAGATTTCATCATTTTAGAATTGGTTCCTACGCAAGTATTTCAGTCTTTTATGGGTCAGTGCCCCACAACATCCAAGCACATGTTCAATGAGGGAGAATTGAAAATTCTTCAAAAAATATTACGTATACGCCTTCAAACTGGTCACAATCTTGCTATTCCTGCCCTTTACTGAGCTCCTTGAGCTCTTTTAAGACATGAATTTAGTTGCTCTGTATGCATGTCTGTATATACAGATTCGCGAGGATCCTTCCTCGTTCGAAATACAAAAATGGAAAATATTGAAAATCCTTGATGCAAATATTACGTATACGCCGCCGAACTAGTCACACTCTTGTTATTCCTTGCATCCGATAAGGCCATTCAGTTCAGTAAAGACAGGCATCCACTTGATCTGTGTGCTATATACAGTTTCAAAGGGATCCTGCCTCGTTCGGTAGACAACAATAGAAAATGTTGAAAATCCTTGAAGAGAATATTACGCATACTCCAGGGAACTAGTCACACTCATGCTAATCCTGCCTTTTGCTGAGCTGTTTCAGATCATTCAAGACACAAATGCAGATACTCTGGCTCGTTTAGTATATGAAAGAGGAGGTATTGAAAATCTTTCAAAAAATATTACGTATCCGCCACGAAAGTTTTACCGATTTTGAAAAAAAAAGAAAAATTTGTTGAGATAACGCTTTGCTCTCCCAAAGTGCACAAGTTTCTTGTTATCCAAACGGACCAGCGGCGATGCCACAAATCCAATCGATCCCCTGTTGGCTTTGGATATGATACAGCACATCAAAAGGCATTTTCAACCTAAAAACCCATTTGTAATGCAAACAAATCCCTTTGCATCCCCACTCCAGTTGAAAGCCAATACGCAATCGGTCACTATGACTACTAAGTTAATTGTTGTAAATGCCTACTCATCCTCCAGTCAAAACAAATCCTCAATTTGCACTTTTCATTTTCGATTTCATCCCTGCACCCTGAAATATACGTGAATACCGGCGATGTAATCTCTGATTTATATATCCTTACTCCCGAAATCCCCATACAAGCAGGAGCAAGACAAGAGAACAGGTCTAAAACTAAACCAATTTGTATACGGCCATTCATCTTCCAAGATAAGCTGCAGTCTCAAAAACTACACAAACAATTTGTGCTGCTGTAAGTGTGTGTCTACTGTTAGAACCGAACCAGTCCCCCCCCGTCCCGCTTGGAAAAAGTATTTTATTATGCAATCCAAATACCAAGGAACGAGGAGGATATAGTAGAAGCAAATTAGAAGGATATTCCATATAATGGTACTGCCATTGGGGTATTTACAAGCAAAGAAGGCAAAATCCTGAAAACAAACAGAAGAAGGACTTTTGTTTTGTGCTTTCGATTGCACTTTAATTACACCGGGCAACAATATAAATTAAGGATACATCAAGCGGGTGGAGGGATAGATACTTTCTCTGACCCTCGGTAGTGGAATTACTACTCGTTTGGGTTGGGTGGAAGTCAGTCTGTTAGTTTAGGTTTTTCGGAGAAAATTTACTTCCATCAGGATAGTTTGTGGGGAGTTAGCATTTTACTCGAATTGAATTTGACTTTCCAGTGAATCAAGAGATTAAAGACTTTGCAAAGGATTTGTGATAAACATATCAGATCGAACCTATCTACCTCATCGATGGACACCAGGCAGCACCCTTACACCAAAGGGAAGTTCGTGGAAACAGCTCTCATAAAAGTAGTTCTCATAGTTCATAGCACCGATAATGTCCTTAAATTCACAGAAGCTCCTCTCCTCTTGAGATCTATTCCTGGATCGAGGGAGCTATTATGAAATCCCACTCCAGGTACATTAATAGGAATTTATATGTTGAATGTAGGCAAGGTATATTCTAGAATCGTTAACAACGAGCTAATTCGGAGAAGTAATCTTGAAAACCGAATCACAAAAACCAGAAGGGCGTATTACATATGCCGTAAGGATTTTGAGGTTTGAAAGCACAACAAGTCTTCTCTATGGAATCCTTGTATGATGATCGATGGCAATATTATCGAACATCGATCGTAAGGCTTGCCTAAGAATTACTTGATCCCAATCCTGCAATCTCAAACCAGCCACGGAGGCAATCTTGAACTCAATCCCTCTAGTGCTTGATGTGAAATAATACGCCTGATTGGGTGCTCTTGTACTCAAGACTTTAGGACATTTTAACTAACAGACCACAATGAGACACAGGGCTATCTAGGAGGAAGGAGCAAGGGGCTTCTGGACACGTAAATCAATGAGGAATACCAGCACGTTTCAATATACAAAGTATACAATTGTCCAAACTTGTATAAAAGTAAGCAGGGATGGGTCATATATTGAAAAACAATCTGAGGTCTGGATCTACTCGCGAACACCACCTTTGAAACACAAATGGTGGTCCATTACTGGACCCTAGATGTCGATGGATTGAAAATGAAATCTGGAGTTGGAGCTGGTGTCTTTCAACCCAACAACCAAGTCTTGATTCCTATCGAAATGTGTACCATTGAGATCTGCGCTGGGTTAAATCTTAGTAAAGGTATCAGTTGGGCAATACTTCCACATCAAGCGAATGGACAATAGCCCCCAGACTTGATATGATAAAGAAGACCGAAGCTTCGTTTTAAGGATCACGCAATCGTGGATACCCGACAGCTGGAAGCAGCGTGCCCGAGATCGAAGAAAAGGAACAGCTGTTGTATCTGAGGCAGAGACTCTTCTCGTGTCGGGAGCTCGTTAAGTTAGTAAGAAAAGGGATCAAGAAGCGCTAGGATTTACTCGGATGGATCCCTGGTCAATTTTCCAGGAATTGTGGGCAACGAATCAACAGAAGAACTAGCTAGAGCTGGATGTGTTTCTGCGTTTGAAAGGACTTGAACCCTACTGTGGTGGTAAGTAGGTTGCTGTGGTGTAAACATCTCCTCGGACAGTTAAGCAATTTTAGAGCCACTAGTCAACCAAAGAACCAACTCGGTGGTGAAGGAATGGACGGGAAAAATTTAATTTCTCGCCAACCTCGTTCCAAGTCACTGGTAACTGCAATATTCCAATGAACGAGACTATGGGTGAACTGACAAAGTAGGAGCTGGAAACCTGTATAGGCCCAAGGCCACAATGTTACGAGCAGCTTCGTAGGCATGTAGCATCACGATAATACGAGGCACCTTCTGCAAAAGCCATGACTAAGAGCCTTTGTTACTGTCAGGGTGCTCGATGAAGGTTGGTCTAGACACAGAACACTTCAATCTCAACAACCACGTCTCCAGACTAGCGCTGCTGATATGTAGCTCATTGACGATTTTCTCTGCATTGGTGGCATCCGACGTCACAAAAAATCCTGAAGTTTGTTAGACATAGAGGACGTATCTCGGCGCAGTGAAGCCTTACCTTTTTCCTTCACACAGTATTTCCAGAGGAAAACAAACGTGATAAGGATATTTTTTCCCTTCCAAGCCAACCACCAAGAACAAATGAAGGTCACGCAAAGGACTACGTACATTTCCTCGGTTATTCCCCCAAAAAAATAACTCATGAGCCATGCCTAGCTGTCTGCACAACAATCCGACTCCTGCTTCATATTCGTATTTACATTATAAATCGAAAAATTCCATAAATTTCAATTACATAAGCACACACACATGTAAACTGACGTAAAGTATAAACATGACGACAGCTTCATTAAAACAAGAATCCACGCGATGCATTAAGCTCTGAACATTCGTCCTTCCTTCCCTCCTTATACACATATGTGTGTACTCCCTTACGATGCCGAAGTAATATTTCGAATCTCAGTTCAAGCCAGCGTTCACCCTCTTGCTGTGCTACCTAGTGTGATGTGTAAATCTCCAGAATTCCTTTGGGTCCTTCCTGGAAGGAAAAACGAACAAAAAAAATCTGCAATTTCTCCGAGTGTGCACTTAATGTTAATAATGTTGGAATAGTTTAAAAGTCCAACATCTATGCATGCATGCATGCATTTGCGTTCGTGTGTGTGTGCGTATCTGTGCATGAAGAACAAAAGCACGTTTCTTTCGAAGAAGGAACTCTCCCTCGTCCTCGCATCGCTCATCCTTGCGACCGTCGTTGGTGGTGGCGCACAATGGGTGGCTGGATACATTCCCTGTGAATGCAAGTTTCTGGAAATTTAATTTCCCCACAAGTGCCCCCAAGGAAATGCGAGTGGGATTTCCTCTGCGGCTGTGGACTGATGCAGGCGCTATGGACTGGGTTGGGTGGGCTCACACTCGAACGACCTTGCTATTCACTTGCGAAACGCATATTAGGAAGTGAGGTCCTTGATATGAGATTTAAAAAGAAATGTTGTTCGTCCTGGCCTTGTTTTTGTTTTTTTTTTCTCATTGTGGTGGGTTTTATATTCGGTCTGCATTTTGTCGTGTGCATGATGGTGAGTTGCTGGTAGTCCTGCTTTACGTGTGCCGTGCACTCTGTCAACAGTGTTGGACAGCGGCTGATGGATGGTAATGGATGTGGACAAAAGTTTTTTTTTTTTTAATTCAGTGAAGCACATTGTTGGTGAAGGAATGACGCATTCATCTGGTTTGTTAATCAAAATTGGTTTCCAAACTGAAACTGAGAAGGACTTTCTGGGAGAAGAAAGATTGAAACACAAAAGTTCCTAATGGAGCATACAAGACCAGTCCAGGGCTGTTGAATGTTTACTCTACTTCAGAAATTAAAATTCGATTTACCTTTTCCAGGCCTTGGGGAACTGTGTCGGAGGAAAGAGCATGTACGGGTGCTCTTAGTGTACAAAGTTTTTGAGGCGCTTGATGGAAGTATTCACAAAGGTTGGACGTGCTTCCCTCACAAGCTTTGGTGTTGTGAGTGGTATACGTATTCTGCACACGAATGCAATGTGTGCCATGTCCGAGGGGTAAATTTTGTTTGAGGAGGTTTTTCGTGACAATTGTACTCTCGAATGTTTGTCAGACGTTAATGAAAGATGGGTTCGTTTCGAAATGCATTAGGAATTTGAAAACGAATGCCCCCCTCAGTTATCTGATGCTCTAACCATCGAGACATGTTGCCACTGAGGTTCCAAAACTTAAAGAACTCTCCAGTCCAGGTCTTACCAAAGAAACCCACTACGCAACAATCCTTATTATTGAGTCACTGATCTGTTTACCCCCTTCAAAAATCTTAGTAGAAACGAACATGAAATGTGATCAGCAAATTCTTCTTTTTAGATTTCTTCGGTTTCTTGGGCATCCATTACAATGTAAAGCAGTGGACTTAGTGCAGAGCCCTGAGGTATACCACTACTGTTGTTGTTCATGTTACAGTCTCTTGGAAGCACATATTTGACTGGAATTTCCCTAGACTGCTGTCCTCATACCTTACACAAGTCCCTAACGATTTTTTTAATGGAAACCTAAGCCTTCACTCTCAGATGTCCTATTGATGTTATAGTCCCGTTACGTGCCTACATGCCATGTGATTACTCTTCCATCTAATCAAAAATTTTCATCAAAGACCTCCCAAAAGAAAAACCGGGAGCAATACATCCTTGCAACTTTCAAAGAAATAAACGACTCATACGGCGCCACCGTCTACCATACCCAGTCCATATCGGCAATCCTTTCATCTTATATGAAATTCCTTTTTCCACATAGTATTCGCCGAGTCCTAGATTGTTAATCCTGTGAAACAATATTTCAAGCAACATTGCCTCACTTTTCCATCGAGCTTTACGCAATAAAGGAAAATAAATACACCAGGCATTTCCTTTGGATCCTACAATGGTACACACACACATGCAATAGACGCATGTCCTTCGATGAGGAATGCAATAAACCATTGCAATCTCTGGTTCCTTGCTTGTTGGATTTCGTAAAGGATTAGTCAGTCGGGCTTTTGATCATATGTTAGAGAAATTCAAAAGGAGGTTTACTTATCTCTGATGAATCCAGTTCCCGGTATGCGGAGGAATTTCATAGAATGTCTGCAATGATGTTGCACAACAACATTATTGATTCCGCATGGAAGAGGACGTGTTTATCATCGCTTTGGATGGCGTGTACCATATGCAGTATGGCGTTGAATATTTCATGTATTGATGGGGTTCGTGTAAAGCGTATCTGGAGGTAAATGGCTTTGAAGTGTGGGTTTCAAATTCATAGAATTTTTGAATGTTACAGTCATGAGTAATTCTTTGTTAAAGTGGTTTTCAAAAGGGGCGATTGGATGTTTCAAGACATAGGCAGGGTTTAAAAAAAGAGATGGGGACCAAAGATAATAAAAAGAAAATACTAATTTGATACGGAATCCATCTGACTAACTCAGATACCAGAGCTTCAAACCATTATCTCCTCCTCATTTTAGACCGACGGCATGCAAAAATAGTGCATGCTTTTAGGGTGCATTGTAAGGATAATGGTACCAAAAACGCTGAGAGCTCCTCAACTAGACATAATGTCCATGTCCTGTATAAATGTTTGAATCGCGATTTTGTTGCCAACACTTGAGTAAAGGAAGGTAGTGGTAGAGTTGGTCAGCATAGCCTACAAGACAACAGGCTTGGCTATTGACCTATATATGCAATGGGTTCATTAGCCTGAGGACCATTACCTTGTTACAGCCAAGTTGTGAGGGCAGATGTCCCAAGCGCTACAACAATAGAAGAATTACTGATAGAAAATAAATCATCGAACAGCTTCAGTAGCAGGAGAGCTCTAAGATCTTCACCGGAAGCGTGTTCTGAAATCGAAGTTTCGAGACCAGTGTCAAGACTGCTAACATGCAGATAGAAGCGCTGCAACTGACATAATAGATTTCACTAAACCATAATCAAAAAACCTTTGGTGTGCTAGCGATGCATATAAGGTGGAGCTACAAAGAAAGACAAGAGCTGCTCTTGAGCTCTATGAGCCGATGAGATGGAAAGAACATAGGCTCCTCCAAAAAAGAGAGCAGACGTTGGAAGTCTTACTTTGGTTAGCACAAACTTGTCAAGTATAGTAGAGTCAGTTGTCAGGTGTTCAACTTTGACTTCCATCCAGTTGAGCAAGACGATGGGAGTATATCCATATCCAAGCTTCAACCCAATAAACCCTAAAACCTGACTGCCGAATTATTCAAAATACATACACTTTTCATCATTTGTAAGGTCTCCTCAGATGAGGGTATGCTTGATGGATGGAATTTCAACATCGCTTGTCCGATCTGAGACCCTTTGTCTCATACATACATACAATCCTGGACAAAACTCAAGGACTTCAAGTCGATACACATCAGATTTTTATCGACTTGAATGCCGTATGCATAGTTCTACTTTAGTTTTGCCACCCTTGTCAAACTTGAGCTTTTGTGTAGAGCGACAGTGAAGAACATTCCTTTCATCGTGACCTTCTATCTCAGAAAGGATCTAAGGTCACGTCGCGCTATCATTTCTCTATTTAACATCAAATTTGACAGAATTATGCCAAACTCACAACCTAACCTCGGAGGTACAATTTTTAAAACTCTATACAACTCATTTTAAATTTAAGCCTCAGGAATTATAACCTCTCCTTTAAGGCTATTGTTTTTACAAAACACCACTCAACGCCACTTGTATTCATTGAAAGATGTTCCATCCACCTGTAAGCAATTTTCCCAAATTGCATTTTAAAATTCAAATCTATTCTCTCTGGCAATGGGAATCCTTTGCATCCTGACGGGTGCGAGACTAAAGGGAAGCTAAGCGCTAAAATGTAAATCAAACCTTGAATATTCATTAAAAAATTTATATATTTTCCAAAAACAAAAAAAAACAAGTCTCGATTCCACCACCATGTTCTGTTAAGGCATCTGTTTGGTTGCACTAAGGTTTTTAATTTTTTTTTTTTCAAACCACAAAGAGTTCCCTGACTTGACAGCTTGCTTATCCAAAAACATGAAAACCACTCATAGAGCTGCATAAATAAATTTAATTAAACTCTACTTGAGAGGTGTGCCCATATCATGCATGTGCCTGATGCAGAATCTCCTAACCTTGATCACGCATGAGTCCTGTCCTGACAAAACAAAGCACAAAAAAAAAAAAGGGAATGCCCTCTTTGGCCACTTCAATAAATGACAGATTGCTTCGACCGAACCGGTGACACCGGTGTGTGTGGATGAATCAAAAAATAAAATATTCAAGCGCATCCATCGCATCCCGAAAGCAATTTTTAATTAAAATGCAAAATAAAGCTATTTCGAGTGTTGGACACTTCCTTTTTGATGATCCAGCGCCTTGAGGAATGCACACCCATATTCAGTGAGAATATGGCAGTTGCAGTACAAAGGGAACGATTTCAGCGCCATGTATTGGCAGGTGACCTTTTAAAGGCAGTTCATCACTGAGGACTTAACATTTATATGGCAGGTATAGGCTTTATCATAAGAGGAAGACTGGATTGGGATTTTTTAAAGAAAGAACTCAGGAGTTTTAATAAGTCTTGTTCCAGTAAAAATTAAGAAAAACATTGTAGAAACGTTTTGGAAAACATTTTAGAAAGAATTTAGTTTTCGAAACTTCCTTTCGTATGTCACCACTATTTAGGCCGTAGATTTCGAGTTTGGGGGATGAAATTTCGTGTCTGGGCTTTTTAGAAGGAAACGAAGAAGAGTAAACAAAATCCGCCCACTTTAACTCGTTATTTAGGTATTCTTAAAATATTCTCACGCCCACTTTTTGAGGGCGTTTTAAATCTAAAAGAGAACATTTTGATGGTATTCTTAACACAACATATTCCACAGTTCAAAGCCATCTTAGTAATTCAATGAAACGCGGCTTGCCATGCCAACTATTGTGGATAGTAGATTGTGTTTCCTATTGTTTTCGAAACGTTTTCAAATGTTCGAAGTGTTAAAATTAAATAAAAAGCATTAAAATATCTTAAAACGTTCAGTTAACTTGAATTAGCAGTGATCCCATTGAAAAGAAGTATGGGCCAATGACACCTCTAGTGTAATGTAATTCCAAAAACTATGTAGGTACTTCGAGTTGCAGACTTGCGTCCAAATGAAGCAATTTTGCTTATTACGGAAGGCTTTGTTTTTGAAATGAACTTCACCACTGTATAAGAGTTTTCCAGATAAAATAAGAATCTCAGGAAGTCTTTCAGTTCAAAAGCTCTCGAACGCCATGAAGGAGTGACTGGTGAAGTCCTCATCTTCCAGTTGGGGTCGCTGACCCCTCTCCGGTATCATTCTAAGGTATGTATGAGTATGAATTCTTGTGGTACAGAGCTGACCACTTCGACTAAGTTTAACCAGACAAAGTGTTCCTCTATCGTAGATCAGGCACAGGGTCCAACCGATGGGCATGAGCAACTTGTGATTCTTAGGCTTCAATTTCGACAGACTTTTTTTGTTAAGTCGAAAAGAAATTACACGACGGGAAGAGTTTCTATTCCCCAGCGAGTTCATTTCCTCTAGCATTGTCTGGTACGGACTACGGAGTATAAAATTACCGGATTGGCTCTAGATAATGCCTGTGGATCCGCACCTGGCTGGAACGACTAGCGCCTTAATGGTCGTGTCGCCATCAATATATATTTTGCAGATTGATATACGGCTGTCATTTCTGCAAAGTAGAACTTTTATTTTGGAACTGTATAGAATGCCAATCAAATCTGTTGGGATAGGACAGGACTGATTGGAGTCAGTACGGGGATCATACAGTCGGACGCATATCCATAACGTGGTGGTATCCAAAATCCTGGTACTCTCGGTCTAAGTTCTATTAAGTCGCAAAAACTTTTAACAGTGGAATGAGACTAGGCATACATAGTTTCCTTTTGACGGTGAGAATAAATAGCATATATCCTAGGATGATTAGCCGAGTTTTTGTAGCTTACTGCGGAACACAATCACTGATATTCTTTTACCTAGTTCTCTCATTTTTGAAGAACAATACTTTCGAAATTTCCTGCAGATACTCTTGTTCTCTTTTAGGGATTTATAGGAGCTCGCACGATGTGTTATGGTGCGATTTTGACTTCCACAGAGTTGATGACTTGCTACGATTATCTCTGCATGTGAATCAAAAATCCTGCATAGTTTCTTGATTAGACAGTATAGCGGGAATCTGCGATCTAGGTAAGAAACAAATTTCTTCGAAGCCACACCTTCAGGACAAAGGCAAATTAGTCCATTCAATCCATTGGATACTTTAAAACTCAAGCTAAGAGTGATGTTTATTGGCTATCATGTCAACCCATCTACTTGAACTTAAACTAATAGCATGCCCCGAAAACTGCATTCCGTCCAAACGTTTTGCTCACTGTTTACCTGACTTGCCAAATAATAGCACAAATACCACTTCCTGTGGATAGAATCATTCATTACCATTCGCTACAATCCCTGACATTAGCTTCACATCCACGTACACAAACTTGAAATGCAAATTGTTTGCTGTCAGTTAATGTGTTTGCCCATTCAAGTCCCAGTTCTCACAGTGTCATCATATCGACGAACAAGGACTGCCAGTCACCTGAAGCCACCTTCATGGAAGGAGAAACAAAAGGATATCATAGTTATTTCGAGCACCATTTCAAGTTTCAAAGCAGGATAATAACATAATCCCCCAAAAACACACATGACACACACTTGAGACGATTATTTTCGAATCTTCCTGGCAACCATAACCACTCCAGAATAAACCAAAAGAAAGCAGGATCCTTCCAATTAATCTAAAAATATCCTGTCAGCATATTCTAAGTAATTTCTCTCTGGCAACAACCTTTTCCATAATTGATATCACATCGCTTATTACTTGCTCCTCGCGCAGAGACAAGGTACGCGCCCACAGGTGGAATATTGATTGTTACAATTCACAAGAAGACTTATGTCATCATCCATAAATCCTCATCCTCTGGCTCAGCGCACATCCAGCCATCATCATCATCAACTCATCATTTACTGTCATTTAACATACGTATGTGTGTGTGAGTGGATGAACGAAGAACAAAAAACAGAAATCCTTCGTGTAGCTTCCTTTGCAATTCAAATTAAAGCCCTGAAAACGTGTGTCCTTAACGAACATACACACGGACGTACGCTAAAGATACAATTCCACGGATTACGCATGATGGATATATTAATTTTCCATCGCACGCATATACATATGTATTTGTATTGCTCCACCCAACCTCTTGGGTGACCTTTGAAGCTGGCGAAATTCCCAGCAAGGACCTAATTGGAACATATCAAGGCAGGTAATGACCCACAAAGGACGAAATCGGATACGATACACCATCAAGGATGAGGCATCCCGGTGGCGAATACATATTCGTTGCTTTTGTTGATTAATGAAATTGATTACTTTTACGACGGAACGCAATTAATGCGTCCTTTTTGGATGGGTGGGGGGGGTGTGCTGGTAGCGTTTGTATGACGATGATGGTCAGCGAAGGATTAACATTGAATTTTCGTATTGGATCCTGGAGCACACACAATGGAATAAACACCGATGGGTGGGGGCCGGTGTGGAGGCAGATTAAGTCGTCATTCACAGGAAGTTACATTTGGTTAATTGGTGTTTAGCAGGAAGAGAAATTGTACAGCGACGCACATGCTACATGTATTTGATTGTGTGCGGTGGTTTGTTTGTGCTCAGGGACGCGGCGATGGACGAGTAGATACTCAGGTCATGGTGAATCAACAAATGCTATGTTGCCATAGGTAAATGAATGCCCGGTAGAATGGATAAAGTAAGCCTAGGGAAGGACACATTCTAACGTATGTACATAGGTATATTCCTTTCCAGTTCATCTGGTATATGGACCACAGAGAGAGATTAGTGTTGGTCTCTGTTTGGCCTAGATTGTCATCATCATCAACTATCCATCAGTCGATATGCATTTAGTTGATAGTTTTTAGTCTGAAAAGGGACAACTCGCGATAAATCTAGTTTATACTGGCGCCAGAGAATTTAAGTCAAAATGAAACCTGACTGTCGGTTGTAACAGAAGCATAGTGGAGTAATAATCCAAACCAGAGGTTTCGGTTGGTTTGTACACTTATTCATTCAGCATAATCCTGCATATGTAGGACACTGTTTTTCTGAGGTATCGCAGATGGATTAAATTTTGTGGTGCGAGCCTTATACGAAACACCAGTCAAGGTTTACATCCGAGCACTGACGTTCAAATAAATTCGAGTCGACATATTCCCTATTGAATGTGTCTGTGCCAGTGCGACAACTCATCGAAGTGCCTAAAGTATCGCAGCCGTAAGTGCTTCAATTCAAAATGAGCCAAAGCAACAAACCCACACGTGCTTCAAAAGGTTCCACAAAAGTATGGATATTCCGTCAATATTACTAACTTGTTGGCTTGTTTCAAAAAACCAATAAAGTGATATGTTGGCAAGAGTGCTGGAGAACTAGGTCCAAAGAATCGATCAGTGCGAACTTGGCTCGTGGTAGTGATATGAACAAAATCAAACCTCCATACTTAAATATAATTTATGAGCTATATCTGGAATTGAAATATTAGCCCAATATCTCAATTATTTTGTATTTTATTTAAATTCAAAACTGTTATGTCCTTATTGAAAAACTTTTTATTTGTTAAACTTCCGTCTTATTGATTCTCATATTATTCAGAGCACACCTTCAGATTACTTTCAAAATGGAGGATAATCAATGTATTTATGTATAAATGTTCACTATTCACATAAGGACCAATGCACAAAGGATCCTGACAATTTTTGGAGTCAATGGACTCTACCTTGCGTTGGCCATATTGTGGAAGTTTAAAGGAATAATGGATCTGTTGGTACGTAATTATTTACCAAACCTACTGTAGGGAGCTCATGAGTTATTTCGTTCCCTCGCGAAATCGAGCAGAGCATAAAGTAGTGCCTTGAGCTGAGGGAATCGAGCTCAACTTTACATCTCTTAGCCAGTTTCGAATTGGTTGCCGTAGAAGTGATGGCTTTAATGGGTGCTTGGCTGTTTATGTAGATATCTATTTCATTGATGCTGATCAGAGTAGATAAGCCACTGCAAGGCTCTGTGATTCCACTGTACCTACTAAGTAGCAAGGTATCAACAGCAAGGCATTCAGAAAGGATACTTTCTTTGTTTTCTCCTAAGACTTCTTAGTCTTTTTTATCCCAAGCCTTTTTAACTGCCCCAGCCGAAAACTGGACCATGTTGAACCACCTCTTGAACACTTAGACTGTAGAATTAGTCACCTGATTCAAGGTCAAAAATCTTGAAATTTCTCGTGACATTGGAGCTACGTAATACGTTCGAAAGCACTCTGTTAATACATGAACAACTAAAGTTAATTCGATTAGAACCGTGGCTAGACTACTTAGAACCGGTTAGAGTGTAAGTTAAAGTCCATCATAAAGGTTTTCGATTCAAGGCCACTTTGAGTACTCCAATGTCACCCGTTAAGTGGCCCAGTTTCAAAATTAAACTTCATGTCTTGTCACTTCGATTCCAACCCATTAACTCCTTCTCAACCCCCGCATACCTTGCCGAGCGCTATAAAGTCTGGATCCTTTTTCATATCTCGGTAATGGTATTTTTATCGTTTAAAAATCATAAGCTCATCATAAAGCTTTTATCATGGCACTTTGTGGTTTCATTTTTATAATAAACGAGCCATAAAACACGTCACTCTACCAGCCATCAATCCGTTGGCCACGTTTTTAATCCAAAATTAAAGTACGTATCCTTCTATGCGCGCACGACACCACACAACACGACACACATTCTCATGCAAGAAAATAAAAATGAAAAAACCAAAAAGCAAAATCTACACTTTAAATCCTTCATGACTGGCAATTTCCTGAATGAATGTTAAATAGGCAGCCGCCTGGCTGGATGGCGAAGGAGTCATACCAGAAGAGGAGAAAAATAAAAAAAGGAATATCACGCATTATTATTAGAAGGAGCAAAGGTCTGTCCTATGCCACTCAACAGGAAATACAAGCTACCGGAAATCCTTTTTCTTGGCGAAGTGAATTTACATGGATATCCCGTGTGTTTGTGCAAATGTGTGTATGTAGCATGCTCCATGGGATCGTGTTTTTCCGGCGTCCTGTTACCAATTGTTCACAGGATATCCAGAGGCATATGTGCGAGAAGGTTTACATGCGTTCACCCGCACGCTTGGATTACAATCGTTGCTGTGTTGGGAAATCGTTCGCCGATTTATCGTTTAATTTAACAGAGCTTGTGGCGGAACCGGCATAGAAAGGATCCGTCAGTTGATTTGTGTTTTGAGATTTAAACGGACCTCAGTTCATACGAGTAGGTATATGTAAATTAGTAAAGAATTTTTCGCAGCCCCACTTGTTTTATCGATTACAAATCCTATTTATATAACCCATACGGTGTAATCCTGAAAGTCCTTACGACATTCGTTCATTTTACACTCCATTAAATCAACAAAGGATGTACCACAACAACCATGGACCCTCAGCCTCAATCCATCCACATCATCATTCGCAAGGATTTACTTCAATTTGCAAATAATCATAATTAAAGGATTACCAGCACATTCCGCTAGTGTCCGTGACATTAATTACAAATAATCTTGCGAGTAATTTACATTAACATTGTATGTGTGTACGCACACATATGTTACCCAGACCACATATATGTATGGCTTAACCACCCTTTTCCTTTTGCTAATGATATGTCAAGATGTATTATGACCGGAAAAACCATCGCATGTGATCCCTTTTCTACTTCAGACAACCCCACACACACATATGTACGTTGTACAAAAGAAGGACATTAGCGGATGAGTGGTAACATGCTTCATTATTCCTTGGACCGCGCCGAAATGATAAGTATACCAGAGTTGAGGAGAAATCCTTTTTCACTCATCAACAAAAAAAAAAAAATAAACCACAACCACAAGCCACCCACAGTGGCTGTTGTATCCTGTAACAGAACACCCCGTTTTGCCGCCTCTCAAATGATTGTGGTTTCCAGCGTCAGCGTGTGTGGGTAGTACACATGTCCATGGGTGATTTCAATAATCAGATCGGAAAATCCTTTTCGTGTTTCTGTTTCTGTTATTAGAGGCTCAAAGGGAGCTTTCCTCGAGGGTTTCGCCATATTTAATTCACAAAAGGGTTCTCCAGTGAAAACATGGATTTTTGCCTCGAAAAACATTGATACCGATGCCTGCAATGGTATAGTCTTGAACAACGACGATGATGGCCGGGATGTTGTAATACAAATCCACAGATGACATCTTTAATAAAGGACTGTGGGGGCAGAAAGGAGTTGGGTTTATTCAATGGAAACAGGTATGACGATGATTTTGCCTTAAAGTAGAAACGTTGGTAGTGGGAAGGTCTGTACCATTTGTACCATTTTGTATTGAAAACAGAATGGTAGAGGTCGTTGCTGTACTAAGGGTTCGAAGTTCATCGATTGTAAGACTTCTTTGTATGTCTCTCTGTGAGAAAAGATGTTGGATTTCAAGCTATATTGTACCCGTCCAGCCACAAGCGGTTATACCCTATCCTCTAGGTTTGTTACACGACCAAGTTCACTACTAAATCTACGGATCAGTAAAATGAATACGAGCTGTAGGAGAAAAGGGTCTTAAAAATCACACAGAAGGACAATTACTTAATCATTACTACAATCTGTTGTAGGAGCTGATGTTTTTA